>CM060989.1:113836331-115122015 GCA_030765065.1 Deroplatys truncata
TTCTCACATATACACTTAAAAAGCAAGATCTCTTGAATTGAATCTCTGGAGTTTCTCTCACATATACAAGACCATTCTCCTTGATCCACTTAAAGCCCATTTCCTTTAAGGTTATTCTTGATGATGTTAGTGATCCATTTTATAGATATGTCTCATAATTCTCTCTCAATTTAAAATCAAATTGAGTTTTGCTTATGGACGCTCTTTAACTGCTATGGTTCTTAGCAATCTGTTCTATAATGGACGTGAAAGACCGGAAATTTTGCTCAGATGCCTCTTTATCAGGCCTTAACTTCCCTTCCGAAGGAAACCATGCTAAGGATTTTTACGCTCAAAAGAATCCATTGCCTTCTCCTGGGTTTGAACCCGCAACCTCAAGAACCAGAGGCTAGCATGGTATCCCTAGACCATGGAGGATGACTACTCTCTCTCATATGCTGTGTCACAAGCTTAGCTGTTACTCTTTCTCCTGGGTTTGAACCCACAACCTCTGGAACCAGAGGCTAGCATGGTATCCCTAGACCATGGAGGATGACTATTCTCTCTCATATGTTGTGACACAAGCTTAGCTGTTACTCTTTCTCCTGCAGATAAATTAAAGGAGATTATAATATGAGTATACTTAAGCTTGAAAACCATAAAGAAACCATAAATAGAATCTGTCTTACCATGGTTAGTCTATCTTATATAAATTGTCCAATAGCTTCCTTAGCACACTCATCAATACCAGTTACAGATCGAGGTTTATTCTTATGTTTTCCAGGTGTGACAAGTTGCTCCCCCTTCTCAAATGTCCTTACTGTTTGCACTGTACAAAATCCATGCTGTAATACAGATTAGCATACAAATATTAGGTTTTTAATACCAGCTGAAAACAAAAACATACCTTTCCTAAAAATCGACCAAAGAAACTAAATGCAGCTTGCCCAGATATTATAGTACCCAGTATATATATAAATTGCAGATTAAAACTTATTGCACAGAGGTTCTTAAGCACCTTTTTTGTAATGCTACCTTAGCAGAGAAACTATGAATGCACCTTAATGTTGCCCAGATATAATAAAGTTTAACATTAAACAAATTGTTTTTATTAAATGAATGCACAGAAGTTCTCAAGTACCCATTGAGTAGCAAGTATGAGACACATATCATCTACTTACCCCTAAAAGACTTACAATTCTTGTCATGAGAGCTACTTTACTTACACACACATTCTCTTCTTCAGCTTCAGCTTTCAAGTTTTGGTTATATGTTAACAATTGCTTTTTGGAAACTGTTTTTAAACATGCATCTCTTTTTTTAACCTGATGACTGCCTTCCTCACTATTTTTTCATTTATTTGTCTTATTTATATGCAGCCTTTAACGGAAATAAAATAACCATTATTTTTCAAAATAAATGCATTAGCCTTAAACTCAAACATTATATGGTTAAAGTAACATGCTTTTTAAACATTAATATTGCTTCTGCATCATTATTATACAAAACATGATGTGTCCACCATTGCCAATCTTGTTTTGCAATATACACTTTTAGATAAAATCCCTTCCGAATGCTAAATATTGTAATATATTTAATGTGCTACTGTGTTGTGAACACAGTAATAACAATAATAATACTTGTATGCTCTAAATCAAAACAAAACCAGGCATACATGAGGAATACGAGGGCATTTTCTAAACAACACATTCTTGTTATTTTAAAATCTACCAATTTCTTCATCGGATTCTACTTCCAAAATAATGACTTCCTCAGCAACATAATGAATATGAAAGCACCAACTATAGCCATATCTTTACCATGGGTTTATTTTAGGAACAGTGGGTGATATTGATGCAAAGTAGCATATCGACTATCACCAAATATAACCAGACAGAGCTATAATGGGGGCAAACATGTCGCAGTTTGGTTTTGGTGAATTCCAGTATACTTTTTCCTGTATAGCTATTATTAGGAATTTTATATTGAATTTATATTGTGCTGGTTGCTATCTTTGAGGTTGTGAAATTCTCTTTGTGCCCATGCGTAGAATGTGACATTTTTGAACACAGAATTTTCTTTTTGCAATTTTAGAGTTGTATTTTCTTTTATCTTTCGTTGCTGGAAGCTTTTGATTAATCTGTCCACCAATTCTCTTTTGTAGCCATTTTTCTTAGCTTTGTTTAAAAGTTCCTTGTATTGTAAGCTGTGTTTTTTTGAGTGAGAAGAATATTCATGAACCGTAGATTGAACTGTTAAATATAGCAACTATGTTTAATGTTGGTTAGAACTTTTGTTTTTGATATTGTTGTTCGCATAACGGTGATATGCACCGTTCTCATTAAACACACTCTTCAGGGTTTTTCAGCTTACACTGATAAGAGGTTCATCATAATCAATGGCCGGTCAGATATAACTCCAGTAAAATTCTTGATTAATTTTTACCATAATTGATGCACCACAAACAGCCATTTATTGCACTAAAGTCAATATTTTACTGCAGTAAAATTTTGTTTCAGAATGGTACATACGGCCATCAATGCTCTTTCTGTATAATCCAAAAGCTAAGGGAAGCTGCTTGTGAGTTTCTAATTCCATAGTTAATTTTATGTTTCTATGTTGCAGATTCAGTAAGTTTAAAGCATCTTGTTAATTCTTTCTCTTAACTATGTGAAGGTATCTAACCCAGGTTTTGAACATTCATGAGAATGCATTGACTACTTTTGTTTCTAGAGCACTTATAACTAAATCTGCAAACAAGATTGACTGTTGATTTCCTCGACTAGACCTATATTTTTCTTTAAGTATTTTCTTGCTAAACAAAAAAATACTTGTTCAGTGCATAATATTGCCAAGCCATTTCATCCCTGTTGATGGAGGTTAACTTATTTTTAATGCTGCCTGGCCACACTTGAAATTAATGTACCGTCATCTGTAAGCAATGGATTTTCTATCTTTTTTTATTAATTCAAAGAAATTCTTAATTATTCAATTGTTGAATTTGTTGGTTTGCCATTTTGACAGTTTATAGATTGGCACTCTCATACATGG
Source organism: Deroplatys truncata (assembly GCA_030765065.1). Classification (NCBI taxonomy): domain Eukaryota; kingdom Metazoa; phylum Arthropoda; class Insecta; order Mantodea; family Mantidae; genus Deroplatys; species Deroplatys truncata. Next base: position 113,839,362 of record CM060989.1, read on the forward strand.
TATGATTGGTCTTAGTTCTTTTACAGGTTTATGTAGCTTCATAAATCATCAATTTTTGGTCTTTAAGGATTATCTACTTTAAATCTTTTGTCATCTTTATCACAAAGAGAGTATTTAACAACTGCGAAGCTTATATTTATGTTGCAGAAGTTTGTCTATAGGGTGTTTTTTATTTTGGTATATTCTGAGAATTAAAAAAGTTCTTTCATTTGCTGGTTATAATCTTCTTTATCCAGATTTACTAATTTATTCCCTTTATTGGATTTTGAAATTGAGGTATTATTATTATTATTATTATTATTATTATTATTATTATTATTGTTGTTGTTGTTGTTATGGTTATCAGAGTTTTTATTATGGTATGTATGTTTAATTTTGTTCTAGAATAGCTTCCCATTTCTAGTTCTCAGCTAAATGCATAATTCAGTGAAATTTAAATATGTATGAGCACATTGTAATGTTAACTCCAATCAGTCACCCTTGTGCAATGTTGCCTTTACAACAGCGGTGGCAAAAATGGGACTCGCGAGTCATTTTGACTCGTGGACACCATTTCCTCTCTGCCACTGTCCCTTTGTTTTACACATGCTGTTGAGTGTTGCATTGCGTATTGCATACTTGAGACTTGTGGAAGGAAGGAGTTTTCGCCACCCTCGCTTTACAACATAAACATACTAGAAGTCTTAAACGTATTTTCTGGTACTTCGACTTCTGTGAAAGTTACGACTAGGCTACAAAGGCAAACAGAGTTGCATTATGGTTATGAGTAATGGTGAAGTAAAAGATCATGCAAATATGATAAAATGTAAAATGCCCTTGTTTGAACATATCCTACTCACAACACTAGACATCTAAGTTGGTGTGGGATACAGGAAGGACCCTGCCTTGATTGGAGTAGGAAACTTAACAAAACTGAATTGTTTCTGTTTCACACTATTAAATAGTAAATGTTTATAATAAATGTCAACAGTTTAATTTGTTCCATTTTGAAACGACATGAATTGAAGCTGTTAGGTAATTGAATTTATATTAAGAAAGACATTTAAAACCAAGTTATTAACATTTAAGAAAAACTAATACAAATAACAATGACTTTGTATGTCTCTGCCATTCTTGGCACATTTAAACAATGTAACTTGCCTATATTAAACAGCCCGTTACCACTAATATAACTAATTCAAACTACAGCTTTGCAAGACCTTCCCTATGGCATTTGCTGTCGATTAAGTAAATCACAGCCTTTATTAAACATTGGAAACTGGCTGGCTTGTTTTGAATTCTTTAAGTAAACGATGAGTCAAAATTGATATTACCCCAGTAGAATCTCCTTTCTGTGGCATTCCTCCATTTACTCAAAGACATGCTGCAGTTTAAACTGATGATGTTTCCACTCTGGCGAAGTTGTAGCTATAACAGCCTTCTTGGCAATACCTGGGACTCATAGTTTTAGTTATGCTGTCCTATTCAAAGGTATACAGCTGAGGCTGGTTCAGTCTTGATATGATATTTACGCTGTTCTCGTTGTGTTGCTACTGTTGATAGTTTGGACAATTTTCTGTCAAATTATATATGGCGGAGAGGGAGCAAAGGTCAGCTGTCACATCACCAAGCCCTTTCTTCCTGGGTTGTTTTGCATACCTGTCACCTTCTAGAGTCTTCAATGACCTTCACATAAAGAGTGAGAGTGAACCAATTTCACTGTGTCTTCCAAAATGCAAAGGACTTCCTGCTCAATTTCAAATAATTCTTGAAACAAAATACTGTAACCTTCCTTTATAAACAAATAGAATATAAAGTTTTGCATGAAGCAAACAACGACTCAGTATCTGGCATGGCGTGACCAAATGGAACGACACACTAGTCGTCCTCCATGGTGTAGTTGTTATCATGCTAGCCTCCAGTTCCTGAGTCATGTGTTCAAACCCGGCAAAGGGCGATGGATATTTTCGGTATCACAATTGATGGTATCACAATCAAGGAGGAACAAGGGAATTTCTTCGGAGAAGGTTTTAACAGCAATCCCTACTGGGTCATATCTTTTTTTTTCATAATTGTTACTTAGGTGTTATAAAACAGTTTTAATTTTTACATTTCTGTTCATTTTAAACACAAAATTCATTGTTTTGTTTTTTTGTAATTTGTGTATCTCAATAAATCTACTCTATGATTTTAATTATTGTGAGTGACCAAATCGTAAATTTGTTAAAACGTTTTACTTTATTTATTTTCTGCTCATAACTTCAATAAGTACATGTTTCTCGGACTGTGTCCACATAGTAATGCCAAATAATGTTATACTTTTAAAAAATGCTAAAGAGATGCGGCTGTGCTTACTTGCAGATATTAATTTAGTGTTACAAAAATCTTGCTGCAGTCAATTAGGTTCTACTTGTTTGCTTTAGTGTAAACTGCAAGCACTATTGAGTAGCATAAATAATGTAATTTAGGTAATGGAGTGTTTATTATAATCCTTTACAATGGAAATTAAAGATCAACATTATTCAGGAGTTTCAGTCAAATATGGAATTAAAACAAGCAAATAACTACAGATGTGAAAATCAATAAATTTTAGTCGACTGATCTCACACTTTGCAGTTTCTTCTCGAGTTATTTGGAATCAAGAGATAAACGTTTTAAAGAAAACCAAAACCTTATTACTACCATCCCAAATATCGAGAGTCACATTACCTTATTCAAACCATAACATAGTGCCTCTGCATTTGCTGGTGGCAGTCTCCTCAATCTGTAGCTCACCACCAAGCTGTATTTAGATAAAGATCTCTCCAAATCATTGTTGGAGCAAGGAAACCAGACTCCAGTGCTGCAGTGGCATAATGTGGATGAGATGGTTTCAGGCTTTAAAGTGCCTCTAACGCTTACATTTTGCACAAGGTTGTCCTTGCTAGGGTGTTCTATACAGGTAATGAGGTAAACACTGCAGGATTCTATAAATTCTTGTTTTCCTAGTGTCTTCAAGAGTGGTATGCATTTGTTATGCTTAAGCAGTTTTTAAGGGACATGAGCTTCAAGGCATTTCTTGGATCATATAGAGAGCCTATAGCTTGAATAATCTTCTGACGTGGATCAGGCCTCTCCGATTGTTTATTTTTCACCAAAGCTGCTTATGAGCCATAAGTTATCTTGGTTTCAAGAGCCATTCTTACCTGTATTAGTAGATGTTTAACTTCTAATACAATCTCACTAAATACCCCCTCACTGAACAATTTGAGTGTTACGCATCACAGATTTTTTATGGTATGGTAAATTAAAATTAATTGGAGCTTTATTTATGGATGCTCTTTAACTACAATGGTCCTTAGTATCCCATTCTTCATGAAAGATGATAATTTTGTTCGAGGCCATATTATTGGGCTTCAGGTTCTCTTACATGTCATAAATCTACAACATGTATCACCAGCTTTATTTCTCTTCTAGAGGAAGCCATGCTACAGATTTATAAGCCCAAAAAAATTCACTTCCCTCAGCCAGGTTTGATGACCATTCCAAAAAAAGTGATCATTTTCATAATCAGGTGGCAGTCTGCTGACATACAAGCAGCTTGCAATTTTATCTGGATGTTAGATGTTTCAGCTTCTTTGAAGAAGTGCTTTGCAGAATTCCATCATCAAGGGTCTTGAAGATATCTAGTATATCCTCGATACTGTTGCCAAGTACATTGCAACGTATGTGGTTTATGGCCTCCGTGGTTTAGGTCTATCATGCTAGTCTCTAGTAGCCGAGGTCACAGGTTCAAACCTGCTGGGAGACAATGCATTTTTGGGCATACAAATCCTCAGCTTGGCTTTCTTCAGAAGGGAAGTAAAGTCAGTGGTCCCGTGTCATAGATTTACTGCATGTAAAAGAACCTCAAGCCTGATACATGCCTCTGAGCAAAATGTCCGGTCTTTCACGCCCAATATACACTGGGGCGTTAAGGACATATGCGGTCCAAATCTCTTGACGTTTGAGGCGTATCCAATACAGCATTGCCTCATACGAACAGTACACCTTGCCGCTGGTGATACTGTAATTGTAATATCATGTGCGCACATGCGTATTTCATATTTCAGCAAAGCAACAATTAGATAGGATAAAAGGTGACATTTTCCTGAACAATTACAAAAAGGAATAATATTTTTACTCCCAATGGTTTGCAACTATTTCACAGTTATGTTTCGCGATGTTTAAACAGAGTTTTGCTTGTAGTTATGCTTGTAATAGGAATAAATCCATTGCTGTCATAGTTATTTTATATATTACATCATATACATAATTATCACTTAATAATTTTCTCAAAGTCGCGAGTTCAAACCCCGTGGAGGGCGTTGAGTTTTTTTCGGGCGTAAAAATGCTTAGAATGGCTTCTTTTGGAAGGGACGTAAAGTCGGTGGTCCCGTGTCGTAGATATACGGCACGTAAAAGAATATCAAACTTGATAAAGAGACCTCTGCGCAAAATTATCGGTCTTTCACACCCAATGTAGAATGGAACGCTAAAGAGGATAGGAGTTAAAGCGCGTCCATAAATAGGACTCAATTTTATTTTAACTTAATAATGTGGGATTCTCCATATCCTATATAAATTTGAAAATGTTTCAAGGGGTTTCTATTACACCTACAAGCTCGTCATGAAAATTCTTTCAGAGCCCTTTGATGTAGCTCTACAAAACCACACATGAGTTTTTTTTAAATAAACTACGTCATATATGGTTTTGCTTTATAGAACAATACCACTGGAAAATTAATAATTAGCTGCAGTTTAATGATTATTATGGTTCTGCATAATGCGAATCCTAAAACCAAGCATGTATCCGTTACATGAGAAGAACGTGTTATGCATTTTATAACATTCAACACCTCATTAAATAATAATAATAATAATAATAATAATAATAATAAAGCCAACTCAGTACTTTAAGTAAGGAATCAGAATTTGTTATCACACTCTCAAGGAAGCATCAACAATGGAATTCATTGTACCATTGACGTATAGCTCAAGATTAAAACATTGTCAAAGCAAAAGTACCGCTGGTGTACTTTTTACAGTACCCTCGCTGGAAGCGTAAACGATTCATTTGTGAATTAATCTCCAGTGTACACAGTTCTTACAGTGATATGCTTTGTCCTACCATTTATAAAGTTAACTCTTTCATGAAAATGCCACTTATTAAGCCTAGTAGTACCAGTGGTTTCAGCAGTAAGGTTAGGACTGTTGTCTTCAGTGTGTATAACTTCTTTAAAAAGTATGCCAAGGAAGAAATCCACAAAAATCTTAACTTCACAAAATGTTAAAAACTTGCGGCTCAGGCATGCGGAGTGCTGTTAGCTGTGCCAGTTGAATAACAAAGGATGCATAGAAAGGTGTGGCTTTTATTTGTGTAACGCATTCCTATTATCGTGTCTCTTGTTTTCTTGTTTTAAGTGAACACTGCGATGGCATTTGTAACAAACGCATAACATTTTGACGAAGTGAAGTTTAGCAACCACGCAGTCACTCCGTATGGTTGTCATAAAATGTCAAGAGATTTGGACCGCACAGTAGTAGTTAAAGTGTATCCATAAATAAAGCTCGGTTTAAGTACATCACAGATTTAAACCACGAATTCCATCTAGAATAGACTTGCATAGGAAAAGCACATATCTTATGCTTTTCAGCAGAGTACTCGTAATTTGCTCTTCCATTAAACCTTTCAGGTATTCATATATGTCATACAATGCACAGAATCCATTATTACGGTTATGACATAATCATTTTCAATTTTGTCTGACTGCGGGGTGTCCAAAACACCCAAAACAGTTTGGTCAATTGGCCATATCTAGCAGTACCAACAAAACTAGATATCTAACAACTGGGGTGCAGACTGTTTCAGTGCTGATGCAAACATACAAGACTACACTTCAAGCTAGATTGGATTATGGAGCCGTAGTTTACAACTCTGCATCTGCACTTAAAATGTTAGATACTATCCAAGAACTATTCCAGACTAATCTACTTAAGAAGCTGCAATTTGAAACACATGAACTACCCTAAACAGCAGAAAGAAACAGTTATTTCTGCATTATGCATTTAAAGTGGCATCAAACTGAAGTCCACCTTCATTTACTTGCCTAATTTCCAGTAATTATTATGATTAACATCCTGAGGGCACAGCCAAATGATTACACCACACTGAAGAGTAAACAAATACAGTAAAGCATTTAACTATACCATCCCCTCAGAGATAACAACAAATATTAATAGATTACCACCTTGGACACTATTAGTACCTGTAATAATATTAGATCTACAGCAGCACACCAAAGGAGGAACTAATCAAGTAGTATTTAAATTCATGTACAATGAAATTAGGAATAAATTAACCAACACATACCAACATACATAGATAAATCCAAACTAGTGAAAGGAGCGAATGTGCAGTAGCGCTCAGAGACAAAGTCCTATCATTTAAACTAGCCAATTTATTTTTCATTTTTACCTGTGAACTGTATGCAATCAAACAGGCAATGCTGAGCTTTGAAGATATGGACGACCAACATTTCATTATATTTTTTGACTCCCTCAATTCCATACCAGCAAGTGTATGTTGCTTGAATGGTACATCTGTTGACCTGTGGGCAACAGATGTAATAATACAGGACATTCAGATCCTGATCCATTCTTTGAAAATAAAAGGAAAAGGAATTATCATTTCATGGATACCTTCACATAGTGACAGCTGGTAATGAAGTAGCCGATCTTGCAACAAAGAAAAGCATTACAAAGCTCCTGAATCCAAAATATCCACACTCCTCACAGAGATTTACTGCCATTCATAAACAAGAAGATTAAGAAGCTTTGGACCACAGTAAAATTGAAGCAGCAGTGCAGCTTTATATGTCATCTATATATAAGGTACAGAGAAGCAACCAAGTTTTATTGACATGATTAAGAATTGCGCACACCAAACTAACTCCCCTCTGTCTGATATACAAAGATGAGCCAACAGTATGCAGCTCTTGTAGAACAATAAATGACATCCTTACAGTATGCACCACATACAGTACTTCTAGGAAGGAACAAAGAATATCAGAAATTGCTACAGCTGTAATAATTCAATTTTTTTTATAATACTATCTCTTATTTTAAAGATGTTTCTATGAATAAATCAATTTAAATTGTAACACTTTGCTTTGTATTCCTTAATGACTTGTCATGTTACTGAGCACTGTTAATTGCCTATGTAATTATCATAATTCAACATGTATGTTTTAGGAATAGTCTTTGTAGCCCCACATTGATTTCTATGTCTAATTTGTTTTATGTAATATTGTGCTCCCAAAAAAACCATTGAGTTCTGTGACTTTAAATAAATACTTTTAAAAAATGTCAAATGTACCCGATGGTCTGTTTCCAGCACACCAGGAAGAAGTAACACGAGTACATAACTACAATTTTTATATGTAGTTTGATTGTATAATATGAACATGTCTATGTTTATCACATCCTCTTTTATTTTCGCCTGCTTTCTCTGTCCGAAATTTGAAATGTATTTTTGCTCGATCCAGTTTGCAGTAAATAAATCACGTAACTGCCTTAAATGTAATTGCTCATTCAATTTGAATTGCAGTATGATCAGATTCTCAACTGGTATATTTATCTTTACAAATACTTCAGTAGTGATTAAAATAAATTGTTACATTATATCTTTCACTTGTCTTGCATTAGCATTTCTTGCAACATGCAGGATATTAGCATAAGCTTGGGAAGATTTTCAGCATTGCATGTGTTTATCTGATATCTTGTGCTTGCCCAGTGCCGGTATACACAAAAAATCAAGCCACTTCATAATATTTACAAAGCAGCACGTGTTAACTTCAGATTTGAAATCTGTACCACGCTCTTGTAACGTTAGTTTTACCTCCAGCATACTGTATCCCAAACCACTGCAGTCTGTTTTCCAATAATGCAGTAATAACATACACTTCAGAGTTTCGAACAATAACGATGCTGGTTGCTAAGACAGATGCTCGTGATGTCATTACTCACTAATTCCTGCTCTTGGTTAGCCAATCAGAATTATGAAAGAACATAACAAAACTGTACACTAATGCCCAGTGCTGAGAATCGGGTCATAAACCAATGTTATTACATCTATTTTGTTGTTAATCAAATATTTACTTTCGATTATTATGGAAATTTATATACAACTCCCAAAATTGGTGCTATTTTGCAAATATTTACAAAATTGGTGTTTTATCATGATTTAAATTCATGCTTCTTATGATCTGTAACAAACTATTATACAAACAAAACAGCTTTCGTAAAGCAAAATACAAAAAAGGGTATTTATCACTAACACATATAGCTATACAGCATTATAATTATATTATAGTTTTGAGTTTAGTTCTAATGCAAGTTATTGTAGGCAGCATTGCCAGCACAAGTCAAAAGCTGTGAAGCAATAAACATTCTCAGTACAATACATAGTCTTTTACTTAAAACTTGGAAATATAGTCGTTCTTACCCAGCATATTATTGAAGGATGAATATTTGTTCTGCTAATTAAAAATGGATGGATATAACATGTTTACTACATTAGATTTTAGCATTTAAAATTTTGCAGATTTATTACAACAAACACACCTGTTAATATCAAAGTTATATGGCTACTGTATCTTTGGCTTTCAATACTTTGAGGTTATGTTAAGTCGTAGCTATATTGTCATGAACAGGTGGTTGTGACTGGGGGGTACAGCTATGGGGATTAAAAGACTTGTAGAGAGAACTGAAGCTTGCCTTACATAAGACGAGTATACTTAACATTATTTTGAGGTCTTCACTTGACGAGTGTTTGGTTTACAAAAGCAGGGTTCGCTGACCTGAATTATTTTCCTTGACATTATTATTAAGCCGAAGTGTATGTAACACCCTGTCGCGAGTGCATGGAAGGGTCCGGATCGCCACAACACCATGACCGAGAGAGACCCGGGCGAACCCGGGATATGTAGCGCTTTATATGGCTTAAGGCTATCCAGGAAGAATTTTCAATATGGCGGCGGTTATGCTAAATCTGGAGTGCCACCACCCTACGTTTGGCTTCTAACAACCAATCAGCGTAACGTATGCGAATTGTTCTAGAACATTCGACATGACGTGTGCAGGAACAAAGTTCCACACGACTTCGTGCAATTCTGCACGTAGACCTACAGAACTCGACCACAGAGTAAAATCCACGGGTTTTGTCATCGGAAGGTGTTGGCTGCTTCCATCCTGTTACACACGCAGCTTAACAAAGACACTGCATTTTTAAGAAGATGTAAAATGAAATCCCAACTAAATTCAGAGTATCTAAAAATAATCAGTAAACTTTTACCAAATTAATATAAGCTAGGCATACGTGACACTTCTCCGAATGGTAAGGAAAGCTACCCCTGGCGCTTATTAAAGAAAACAAAGAATGCCAGTAACAAGTAATAACAGGGGGCACCAAACACTGCAGATATATATAAGTACAATACAATGGTAAGTTAACAGAAAACCCTAAAATAATGTCGCACCTTGCAACCAGGCAGAATTTAGCAATTACAGCAATTAATAGGTGCGACCCAAATGACAGGAAAATGCAAACAAATGTGTAGGACCTGAAAAGGAATACAAAAACAAATACACGACGGAGCGGAGGATCAAAGGAAAAACGAGATAGGGAAAGAAAAATAGGATAGAATCCAGCGACGCTCCCACGCGGTACTGCGAAGGTGTTCTCCATAAGTGCGGGTTAACATTAACAATGAATAGTTTCTGGCCCAAGCAAGCACACATGAGACACTTCAAAGGAAAGGTTGGGTACGCAAGTCTCTTCTTGCCGAACGCAGCCCTTGAGTACTGTCTCTGGTACGCAGCTATGCACTAGCACACGCCAATTTCACGACCGTCCTGTGTTACACATTTCATTCGGTATACACAGGCAGCAGAAGAAGTCCGGTGTGGTAAGAGCATGAAGATGCATCATATGAGGTTTTAACAATCACAGATTTAAATGCTCAGCAAACAAAGTTCCAATCATGCATTGGGGTAATCCATATAGTTCCACTCTGAGGAAACCAGCCTAGTTTGGCAGAGGATGCCGAATATGCGGTGGGCGCTCTTGCAAAGCTTAAGGTCTTGGTCGCGGACATTGCGTCGGATATAAAGTGCGTACCATTAAATAAAGAGTTGTCATGCAATGGGGTGGTTAACATAGTTATATCCAGGGGAGCCATCGACGTCCAGGGCGCTGCGTATCTTCGACCCAACACACGTTTCTCGAGTGCAGCGAGGTTGGCCGCAACGTCCACCGAGAAACAAAACGTAACAATGAATTAGGGAAAGGGAGAACCAAATAAAAAGGGATATAAAATTTGGTGGTGGTAAATAAGGTTAAAAAGGGGAAAGAGATAGTGTCCTAAGGGAAGAGACTGAAGGCACAGTATGTACGTAGTAAAGGTAATACTAATAAACACGAGGACGGGTAAAAAAAAGAAAACAATTATTGAAAAAGGAAAGGTGCTACCTCGGATACGACCTTCCATACAATATATGTCTTGAGGGGAAAAAATGAACATACGCAATCGATAGATATTTTGAAAGTAGAGTGAAACATCGAAGTGACTAAATCAAAACAAAATTATCAAGTCCGTTTTCTGAATGAGTTAAGCCACATATTCAAGTAAAATTTCATTTCGAAAGTTTCAACCAACAAAAGTAAATTTAAAATACCGGGGATGATGTAAACCATCTCACTCCTCGTATTTGTCAGTTACACAGATGTTTCACTAAAATTACATCACTAGCGACAGCTCGCATAAGATAGCATGAAAAGCATAACCCTGAAGAGACGTAACAGTCACACTTAGTTTGCTTTCACACGAGGTCCCTCCCGTCCACATAAAAGGGGGAAATCAGAGAAGAATATATATATATATCTGTGTGTGTATAGATATAGGAGATCAAAACAGGAAATATAAAATGAAACACAGTGTCTTTAGTCAACTGGAATGAACAACAATAAATATCACAATAACAAACGATGTACCATCTAGACAGTGTGATCCGAGTTAAATAATCCTTCTGGATACCCAGGTAACTACTTTAAAGTCAAATGTCCACTGGAGGTTGAAAATGGAAAATAATTATCACACATAGCAACAGATAAATACATAGGCATGCCCTCCGACAATAATATCTTTTGCAATCCCATGAAGACTCTATATTGTCGAAAGTGTCGTCATCCGAATTAATCACCATTTTGATACATATGTTACTACGGGTGTAAAGTGTTGACACTTTATCAGGGCATCATGCAATGAATAACGGAACCCTGTCTTGTCACAACAATACTGTACAACAATAATTCAAAGATGATCCTCCTGTAAAATACTGTGCATTGTTTCATCAAACATATTATCACTATATCATTCGCAAAACCTAGGAGTGCTCGTAATCATTTAGCCAAATGTTGCTACATGGTACGATACACAACAATGAGTAGCAAACACAATACTGGTACAGAGATGTCACAATATGTAATGTAGGTAAAACATAAAAATCTTCTTCAGCTGCTACCTCAATTATTGCTTTTCAATGGGTCTCACTGAAACACTAGAGGTTGTAAGACTGAAAAAAACACTAAAAAAACCTATATAACCATTGTTGCGAGGGGCCAGTGTCGCAATGAAATACCTTAATCAAAATTAAACAAGTCGTTGAGACTCTGCGGTCGCGACCCTGCAGAAACTCTAATACAACCTATGTGCGCTAAAAAAGGTATTTCTCTCTATAGTTCCTTGAACTGTTTTCTCATGACTACCATTAGATGGGAACTCGCGGTATACCCGTTAAAGCTTATATTTCGCCACAATAATATATCATATCCCAAGGTTCTTTTTTTCCCTGCACTGATGACTATCTCAAGAGACTCGTTGGATACTCAGATATGACGTAATCGTAATATAAATCTTAACACATATATACTCTCAACACAGATTACCCTTTCATGGGACGCGTAGGTTTACCCACGAAAGAAAATAATAATTTTACCTCTAGTACTTAACCTTAAAGCCATGGGGAGCGTCTCACGGCTTACCCTCCGAACTCAAAAATAATAGCGATGTAAACTCTGACAGTGCCTAGGTGTTAACAAAATCACATTATAAAGTTCATATTCAATCAGAGAATTTATCTGTCTCAAATGGTGTACTACTGACCCAGAAAATGTAACAGCTACGCCTACCTAAGGAGTTTTCCACTATCGTAAAAATTCTAGCAATGACATCGTGCAACTTGTGAAGATTCACAGATGCAGAAAAAAGAAAGAGAAACAAATTACATTACCTATAGAAAGAAGTTCAATTTTACTCTCCGTCCGGAGCCGTTCACGAACGTGAACTTCGTTCAACGGATTATTCTCTAGGGTGAAGTTAACCGAGGAATAATTTGCATTTTATTTCTAACAGTCAAACCAGCAAACGGTCGCAGCATAGTAATAAACAGTACCCTTCTGTAATAACAACCCAAAACAACCAATAAGTCTTCTGCGACAATAAAAGTAGGAAAAAGAAAAGAAGCTATAATAGTTCACTCACTTCAGTCTGCATTCATTGCATTATCATAACTGACTATGCGCAAAGAGATGCGCAAAATGAAACAAATATCCATTGTAAGTTTATATAGGTAAATGCGAGTAATTAAAAACTGAACCAACATTGTACACAGTAGAGAGCTGAAGCATATCAAAATATAGATTAAAATATTAAAAGTTTCGTCATATTACAAATTTTTATATGCACCAACGGAAATTTGTTAATCACTTTTATGTAGTCATCAAAGCTATTTAAGTGGACTCTAGTCCTAAATAATGTATAGGTCTTAAATAAGCGCAAAAGATAAACGCGAGTAATAACCTTAAGGATAAAAATAAATGCTCATACTAACAGTATACAAAGAAAAGTAGTATTTTCCAATATCTATATGTTACGCAGTAAGCGAGAGTCACGTGTTGAAGTGACCAGGTTCATATCGCTAAGATTCCTTTCAAAATCAACTCCGCGAGAATGCTAGTGAAAAATCTTATTGGTCAAAGAAATAACATTTCCAACTATAATAAAATCAATTACGGAGTGAAAAAAGGATAATTGCTGTTAATGCATCAGTTAAAGTTAATATAAAAGAATACTTCAGGTTAGAAAAATAGGCAATTACTTAATAGTCCACAGAATCTGTACTAATATACAAAGAAAATTCGCGGACAAAATTGATAGCTATAAACTTGAAAAACTACGCATTCGATGTTAACGCCCAATATAGAATGGGACGCTAAGAACCACAGAAGTTAAAGAGCGTCCATAAATAAAAGAAAACAATTCTTCAGTAAAATGAACAGGGCATGGATAGTGGAAACTTGCTTGGAATGAAGTCTTCGCGATTAATCTTTTTAACCACGCATTATATCGTTCCCGTGATCTTTCCGTACTGTGGAATTTGAAAATTTACGTTGATCCTCTATGTTCAGGATTAATACACACCCAAAAAAATGCAGACATAATTATTGCAATTTTGAATACAATGCACTGCAATACTGTTACCATGTTGCGAGAGCTGCGCATTAGAACTAGGCTGCTCTGTTAGGAAATTTGGCGACACCGGAGTACGCAGAGATAACTTCAACCTAACAATGCTTCGTCATTTGGATTTTCTGCACGCTTATTTTGAGAAATCAGTATTTTGGATTAATAAAAGTTGAAATTTAAGTGGATTGGGCCTTTAAGATAATAAATTATATACTTTAACATTCCTTATTAGCGAGAGTTTGACATGGTCCAAGAAAGAAAAAGCCCAAATCGAAAATGCGCCAATATGTTGTGCCTATTGCGACTTCAAATTCAAATCTTATCATCATAAAACATTCGCCCATAGTGAAACAATCTGGTATTTGTCATAATAGCTGCACGCTTTATACGGTCTGTATGTAATTTTGATTTTCGCTTCGTTGTTAGTGATAAGAATTGGAGTCATTTCACAGGAACGCTTCTTCCTTTGGAGGTTGAAGCAACAATTCCACTATTCTGAACTGGCACTTCATTGCTTCCAATTCTGTCGCAGTGTTGCCAACTAAGCTATTTTATGGCTAAATCTAGCATTTTCACAGTTGTGTTTAGAAACATATAATCATAAAATGCTTATAGCCTGAAATCTACCCAATTTAACAATCCGCTTAGCCAAGATCTTTTCCTAAACATAATTTCATCTACACTTTAGCTATGCAAAAGCTTAGGGTGAATTATTTTCCTATCATGAGTCATTGCATGTCATCAAAATATGTACTAAATCATAAGGTCGACTTTCTGGAGTATATGCTCAGAATGCATGATTCTTGACACACAGAATTGGTCAGTTTTTACATATTTTACCTAGAGGGTTTCAGTAAACTTCATATTTCAATATCAGATATATTTAACGTATGGTGTTGGTGCATAGCATAAATTAGGGTAAATAGCCTTACTTGCACCGGCATTAGCGACTGAAATGATGTCTTAGATGTCCGACAGATGTCACTGTGTATCCTACACATGGCACTGTATTTCATTCTCTGGCTTTAACGCAATGCTGGCAACATACGAATGAGGAATGCCGCCAAAGGCAGAGATATATCACCAAAATTCTCGGTTTGGGTTTTTTCTTATAACGTATGAATAATGCCGACGAAGCCGGTAAGATACTCAGCCCTACGGCGTAGCCGACAGATTTGAGGGCCCTCAGCCTCAATGCGTAGCCGAGGGATGTATTTTAGAAGAAGAGTGTAGCAGGCCGCAACTGCGAAGCGACGACAGAGCTTAGCCAAGGGATCTGCGCGTCTAAAACTCGACGATTCACGTTCGCAGAAACAACAGCACATCACATATTTAGTGTATTTCACTTGTTATTTACGTTGGCAGTACTCACTTTGCATGTGATTTATCGGAGAAATGGCTATGTTTGTGTGTTCCTGCCGCGATTTCGCCTATATAAATAAAACACCTAAACTTAGCGGATTCCGTGATTCTTACTTCTGTTGGCACTTCCGAATGAGCCTCAGTATTACCGTGAAGATGGCCACGTCTCTAGTTACTTTCCCAGTTCCCCCCGTTCAGTAAGGCCGAAAAATAATCGCGTTCTAACGGGCGCCTGATGTACCTTATTCCATTACAGTGTTAGGCCACACTGCGTTACTTTGGTCTTCATTGAAAACATTGGGAAGTTGTATTACGTTGATATTCAAAGCCAACATTTGAAATCCCAACATAGTTAAAAACACGATTGAGGGTCCTCAGCCTCAAAGCGTAGCCGAGGGACATTTTTAAGAAGGAGAGGAGTGTAGCGTAGCCGAGGCATCTGCCCGTCTAAAACTCAATGATTCACGTTGGCAGCAATTCCATCCAAAATTGGCTAAAAACGGATATACAAGAAGGGCCGCTTAACCGTTACTTTTGTGAACTTTTTCAGCGAATACCAAAGTAATGCAAAAATTCCATTTTATAGTAAATAAATTATTCTTTCAGAATATTTAAATATCATGTAGTTATTTAATCATTTATGGTATTTAGAATCTCTTAAGAAAATATGGGTAGTTTTAGACGCCAATTATATCTCGCCTTTTTACTTTCTCTACTACGTATAGTAAGTAGGGGAAGTATTGTATTCCACCAAAAAATTCGTTACCGAGATTTCACCGGAAATATATGTTTTGAGACCCCCTGAATAAAAAAAAAGCATTTTTGGAAGCATGTCCGTGTGTGTGTGTTTGTCTGTCTGTCTGTGAACAGCATAACTCAGGAACGAAAAGTCGGATTAACACCAAACTTAGTATTTAGGTTCAGTATCTTACAAGGATTCGAAACGAAGGTTTTCAAGAAAATCCCCCAAACCAGATTACCCTTTACATGAAAGATGTTTCGAAAATTTTAATTTTCTCAAAAATGCCTCTAACGATTTTGATTAAAATATCATATGTTTAAGATATTTTTATGACAAATAAAATGTATATCTTGAATTTCCTGGGAATGTTTCCAAAAGTATTCTTCATTGTGAACGACTTTTGCATAACTGGTAAACCATAAGAGATAGACAAAATGTTACTACAAAAAAAATGTAGATCGTGTTAAAATACACAATTTATATCATATACATTTTTTTTGCTGAGTGAACCATTTTCGAGATATTGCTTGTTATTCCCTTAAATTTTTCAATAATTTTCTCAAATGGGAATTCGTTATTCATTTTTTGTCTTGGATATGCAAAGAGTATCTGTGGGAAAGGGAATGGTGCTGCACCTAGCAACAAGCTATTAAGAGATATGTATGTACTTAAAGACTACTGTAATTCCAAATTGCCCTTGTAAATATACATTCCCCTTACATCTACAAGAAAATTAGCAATATGATAGACTCTGCAAATATTTATCTCGATTAACATGAAGTAGATGGAGAATAAGCGTTTGTATAAATAGTTTGTACAAGAGTAGAGAAAGTCATATGAGATTTTTTTATTAAATAATGCCATTTTAAGGATACTATTTAGCCATTATTGGCGAAACTGCTCTATTGGAATTACAAGCGCTTGGAGATAGCTCATCGAAGTCGCCCGACGAAGTTCGAGCGAATGCCGAAAATAAACGAAAGCGAACGATATTAAGGGAGCATTCCAGTCACATTCCAGTGCAAGGGGGAAGGTAGTCCATTCCGGCACATTTTGCTTCCATTGGCTGTGGTGAAAAACGTAACGTGGAACGTTGGCGCGCTCATTTCGACTGGCAATTGAAAGTGAATACATAAAGCCTTGCGTTTCAAAGCAGGAATTTGTACATACATAGTACAAATCGGTTTAAGTTCAATACCTTCCAAAGATGCGACACAAAGATTCTCTAGAAAATTTCCCACCCAAAATAACCCTTTACACGGAAGAATTCTCGAATTTTGTTTTCTGAAAAATGACAAACGATTTTGATTAAAATGCCATTGTATTCAAGATATTTACATGAAAAATAAAATGTTTATTTTTAATTTTCTGGGAATAGCTTGTGAAGTCCTCTTCATTCGGAAGGAGTTTTGTATAATCTTGTGTAACTGGTAATTTTAAGCAACGGAGGAGAATGGGCTACACAAAAAATGTCAATGGGATAGGTGGATCTGTTGCATCCCAGTTTTATATGTTATAATGTTTTATGTATATGCAAACTCCACCATCTTCCAAATGTTTTCTTATACAGGGTGAAAGGTATTGCTTGAACTGTAATAAAATGGCTAATAAACACAGTCACAAGGAACATCACTATGTTTCATTTTTGTAGGTTTAATGATAAAAATAGTATTGGACATATTTGCGCTACTCATTATATAGAATCCATGATTAACATATGGCTCAAGCAGTACCTTCCACCCTGTATACTGTCCTCCCAAATAATACCCATGCAGTAATACTGAGAATTTCTCGTTTAAAGTGATGTCTTTCTCAAACATGTCTTCAAGGTAATAGAAATTACATGGGAAATTGAAATTTAAGCATAACATAAGTACAAAGTTATAATTTCGAGCTTATTCAAAGTGAATTAACCATAATAGTATCAACCTCATGTAAGCACTTTATGTAGGGCAGATTGCATGTGATGGTGATTAACACTTATTTGCTATTGTTGTCCTACTGTAATGCGTGGCGAGAAGTTTACTGTTGAAATGGTGATGGTTTACAAATTTTTCTCTCTTAGATAATGCATGATGGGGAGGGGAGCAACCCCCCTCCAAAGGCTGTTCTTGGCATTGGGTATATTCCTACTTACTCTGCATACTTCATAATTGTATGATGTGTTCAATTTTCCTGAGCATTGCTCACAGTGGAGCCAAATGAACAAACACAAACAAACATCACTTTATGGGCTCAATTTGTTTTTTCCCCATATGACCTGTCAATAAATTTAAGGTTCCCATGTTCTGTAGGACCTCCACTGTGTTATATCAAATGTTTTATATATAGAACCTTTCCCAGGAAAAGGAATCAAAGTGTATTTTCTATTCAATAACTGTAAGTTTTATTAACTAGAACTGGCTTTGAGTATGCATAAGTGACTAAGTGCAATTACAATTACCTTTAAGATCATTCCAAAAGATTGCAATAACAGACATTCAAGAGGTTAGAATTTAATGGACATTTTAACTGGGTAGGCCATTCAAATGTATATTAATGTACATGTTCCTTAAAATACCATACAAATGTATTATAAGTATTATTAAATCTGAATGTGAATGCAATGTCTCTAAATAATAACAATGTCTCTTTGTGTTTAACCATATCATACCCACCCTTCATAATTGTCAATCACTTTAACATGTAGTTTAGTATGCCAGTATTAATTGTTTTTTCATATGTTGACTGCAGAAAGAATGTAGCAGCATTTTGTATGAATTTCATACTACTATTTTTTAAGCAATTACAGAATTCAAATTTGCATAAAATGCAATATTTCATTATTACCTATTTACCTCCTTACCCAATTTTATTATCACTTAAGTATAGTTATATTGTTGTTTCTGAAGGTTAATGGTCCACATGCTGGTTTATAAATTTGGGTGGCTGGATGAGACACTCGTTCTTAGTATTGCTCTGTCCTCCATAGTATTTTTAATTTTAATGTCCCTTTTAACTTCACAGGTTTACAGAGATTGGAGACTGGTGGGAGGGGGGATGACAATGATGAAGAAGGTGCAATTGATGAAATTATGGTGGGGAAAACCAGAGAACGCTCATTCTAAGTGCCATTTTATCTACCACAAAATCCCACCTCTGATCCCTAGGATTGAATCCAGGCTTTTTTTGTGAGAAGCCATAGTGCTGCCCAATTAGAAGTGTGAATATGAGACAACATTTAAAACAGAGATAGCATTACTCAATACTATCAAGTAATGAAACCAAGAAGTTGTTTTACAAGGCAGCTCCCACTATGACTTCACAAATGAGGTGTATATAAATAAAGCATTAATAGATACTTAAAAAAGAATAACTATTTCAGCAGGTATTTTGCCATGCAATACATATTATATATTTATATAATTTAAGTTGGGTATTTTGTTATAAATATGGTAGCTGACATTTCGTTATGTAGAAATCATTCAGCAATAATGTGGTAATACACAAGTTTTATGTAACTTGTGCTTCCAAGGCGAGCGTTTAACCGAGTTACCCAGATTGACAAAAAATTCCCAAAGATACACAGTACATATGGAGAATTTTCTGTTTATGAAATGCTTTAAGTCATTTTGCAATGAAAAGAGCATTATGTCCTAATTTATTTATTTGGTATAACAGCAGGAAATAGTGGTTGAGCACAACACTAATACACATCCAAAATCAAACTATGGATCCCAAAGTATTATCATTACATCACATTCAAAATTGAAATAGGTATCAGACATAACCTTTGAGCACGACTTCTCATGTTCGTTTTACGATATTAGTGTGCAATCCACAAAAACAAACTTTTCCAAATACAGTCCCTAATTCGTACACATTTCAACACTAAATAGCACAAACACACATTTTAACACCTTAACATACTAAGTATAGTTTATATTTAATGTTAGCTTGTTTTCGCTATATATATTTCAATTCTTCATTAAAACCAACTAACGTTTTGACTTTCGATTCATAACCTGTCTTCAATCCTTACTAGATTTTCAGGTCATGTTCCAGTTTTAAACATCGAATGCGCGATATTTGATACTAAATATTAAATAAGGTATCACTATAAACTACATTTACACAATTGCTCATTGATAGGAAAATTCAGCTTTATTTTTATATTTTCGCCACTGCTATTTTATCAGCTGACTTCCATCTTAGTTTCAAGCAACGCCTCTGGATACTGTTTCTAGAGGGTCCTACAGATAGTTTCAAGCCTCAGCATAGCATGGCAGAGGTCGCGCTATTCGACTAGCGCTTGGAGAAAGCCAACCGAAGTTGCCCGACGAAGTTCGAGCGAATGCCGAAAATGAACGAAAGGGAACGATCTTCCAGTTCAAGGGGGAAGGTGTCGCGACCTCTGCCATGCTGATTGCTGAGGCTTGAAACTAAACTAAGATGGAAGTCAGCTGATAAAATAGCAATGCCGAAAATATAAAAATAAACCAGAATTTTCGTATCAACGAGCAATTATGTAAATGTAAGAGTTTATAGTGATACCTTATTTAATATTGAGTACCAAATAACGCGCATTCGATGTTTAAAACTGGAACATGACCTGAAAACCTAGTAAGGTAGAAGACACCTTATGAATCGAAAGTTTAGTTGGTTTTAATGAAGAATTTAAATATATATAGCGAAAACAAGCTAACCTTAAATATAAACTATACTTAGTATGTTAAGGTGTTAAAATGTGTGTTTGTGCTATTTAGTGTTGAAATGTGTTCAAATTAGGGACTGTATTTCGAAAAGTTTATTTTTATGGATTGCACACTAATATCGTAAAACGAACAAGAGAACTCATGCTCAAAGGGTATGTCTGATACCTATTTCGATTTTGAATGTGATGTAATGATAATATTTTGGGATCCATAGTTTGATTTTGGATGTGTATTAGTGTTGTGCTCAAACACTATTTCCTGCTGTTATACCAAATAAATAAATAAATAAATTAGGACATAATGCTCTTTTCATTGCAAAATAACTTAAAGCATTTCATAAACAGAAAATTCTCCATATGTACTGTATATCCTTGGGAATTTTTTTGTCAATCTGGGTAACTCGGTTAAGCGCTGGACTTGGAAGCACAAATAGTTACATAAAACTTGTGTATTACCACATTATTGCTGAATGATTTCTACATATCGAAATGTCAGCTACCATATTTATGACAAAACACCCAACTTAAATTATATAAATGTGTAATATGTATTGCATGGCAAAATATCTGCTGAAATAGTTATTCTTTTTTAAGTATCTACTTTATTTACATACACCTCATTTGTGAAGTCATAGTGGGAGCTGGCTTGTAAAACAACTTCTTGGTTTCATTACTTGATAGTATTGAGTAATGCTATCTCTGTTTTAAATGTTGTCTCATATTCACACTTCTAATTGGGCAGCACTATGGCCTCTCACAAAAAAGCCTGGATTCAATCCTAGGGATCAGAGTTGGGATTTTGTGGTAGATAAAATGGCACTTAGAATGAATGTTCTCTGGTTTTCCCCACCATAATTCCATCAATTGCACCATCTTCATCCCCCCTCCCACCAGTCTCCAATCTCTGTAAACCTGTGAAGTTAAAAGGGACATTAAAATTAAAAATACTATGGAGGACAGAGAGCAATACTAATGAAGGAGTGTCTCATCCAGCCCCCAAATTTATAAACCAGCATGTGCTGTTACATTCTTTCTGCAGTCAACATATGAAAAAACAATTAATACTGGCACACTAAACGACATGTTAAAGTGATTGACAATTATGAAGAGTGGGTGTGATATGGTTAAACACAAAGAGACATTGTTATTATTTAGAGACATTGCATTCACATTCATATTTAATAATACTGTATAACACATTTGTATGGTATTTTAAGGAACATGTGCCTACATTAATATACATTTGAATGGCCTACCCAATTAAAATGTTCATTAAATTGTAACCTCTTGAATGTCTGTTATTACAATCTATTGGAATGATCTTATAGGTAATTGCACTTAAGTCACTTATGCATACACAAAGCCAGTTCTAGTTAATAAAACTTACAGTTATTGAATAGAAAATACACTTTGATTCCTTTTCCTGGGAAAGGTTCTATATATAACATTTGATATAACATAGTGGAGGTCCTACAGCACATGGGAACCTTAAATTTATTGACAGGTCATATGGGAAAAAAGCAAATTGAGCCCATACAGTGATGTTTGTTTGTTTGTGTTTGTTCATTTGGTCCCACTGTGAGCAATGCTCAAGGGAAATTGAACACATCATACAATTATGAAGTATGCAGAGTAAGTAGGAATATACCCAATGCCAAGAACAGCCTTTGGGGGGGATGTTCCCCTCCCCATCATGTCTTATCTAAGAGAGAAAAATTTGTAAACCATCACCATTTCAACAGTAAACTTCTCGACACGCATTACAGTAGGACAACAATAGCAAATAAGTGTTAATCACCATCACATGCAATCTGCCCTACATAAAGTGCTTACATGAGGTTGATACTATTATGATGATTAATTCACTTTGAATAAGCTCGAAATTATAACTTTATACTTTGTTATGCTTAAATTTCAATTTCCCATGTAATTTCTATTACCTTGAAGATATGTTTGAGAAAGACATCACTTGAAACGAGAAATTCTCATTATTACTGCATGGGTATTATTTGGGAGGACAGTATACAGGGTGGAAGGTACTGCTTGAACCGTATGTTAATCATGGATTCTATATAATGAGTAGTGCAAATATGTCCAATACAATTTTTGTCATTAAACCTACAAAAATGAAACACAGTGTTTTATGTTCCTTGTGCCTGTGTCTATTAGCCATTTTATTACAGTTCAAGCAATATCTTTCACCCTGTATAAGAAAACATTTAGAAGATGGTGGGGTTTGCATATACATAAAACATTATAACATATAAAACTGGGATGTAACAGATCCATCTATCCCATTGACATTTTTTGTGTAGCCTATTTTCCTCTGTTGCTTAAATTTACCAGTTACACAAGAGTATACAAAATTCCTTCCGAATAAAGAGGACTTCACAAGCTGTTCCCAGAAAATTAAAAATAAACATTTTATTTTTCATGTAAATATCTTGAATACAATGGCATTTTAATCAAAATCGTTTGAGTCATTTTTCAGAAAAAAAAAATCGAGAACTCTTCCGTGTAAAGGGTTATTTTGGGTGGGGAATTTTCTTGAAAATCTTTGTGTCACATCTTTGGAAGGTACTGAACTTAAACCGATTTGTACTATGTATGTACAAATTCCTGCTTTGAAACGCATGGCTTTATGTATTCACTTTCAATTGCCAGTCGAAATGCGCGCGCCAACGTTCCACGTTACGTATTTGACCACAGCCAATGGGAGCAAAATGTGCCGGAATGGACTACCTTCCCCCTTGAACTGGAAGATCGTTTCCTTTCGTTTATTTTCGGCATTCGCTCGAACTTCGTCGGGCAACTTCGGTTGGCTTTCTCCAAGCGCTAGTCGCTATTCGCTCTGGAAGCGTGCTGTTCGTTTACCTTCGGGTGAGCTATCTGCAAGCGCTTGTTCGAATTATTTCCATGGAAGGGAATGGAAATGGCAATAGCGTACAGACCGTGTAAAGTGTGCAGCACTTAGAAGATATATGAGATTGTTTCGTGATAAAACATTGGGCAAGTATTCATCATTGGTCTTAGCAGTATTATTTATGTGTTATATGACGATCAGATCTAATTTGAAATCGGAACAGACATAGCATATAGTCCATTTTTCGATTTGGGATTTTACTTCTTTGGATCAAGCGAACTCCTGCTATAAAAAGGAACCCTAAGGTATCTCATTTCTTACCTTTAGAGTTCATCACTGCATACAGGTTGTGCTCTACCAGTGTTGGCATTTAAAGATGTGATGAATATACTGCAATATCGAATTATGGACGAAATCACCACACACATGTAACATATCCATACGCGGGATTGATTTTATTTCCTTAATACCATTATTACAGACATAGGATTAATTGTATTTGTTTAATGCCATTAATACATATCATAAAGAACAATGCAGGTGCTGCTTTACCTATTTTCATAAACCTCTGCCATATTTTGTTACTTTTGTTCCACCGTCAGAAATCGCGTTGCATGCATCTCACCTGAGGCATCATGGCAGCATTGGTTTTCTTTCTGCTGTCAACATTTGAAATCTCAAAATAGATGAAAAAGTATTGAGGGCTCTAATCAGCAAAGCATAGCCATAGGATATACATGTCTGAAACTCAAATGGTTCATGATGGCAGCACTTCCTTAAAAAGTTGCCAGAAATGACTATAAGGATGGTCACATAAAAGGGCGGGTAGACAGGCTTAGGAAGTTCCCTACAGCAGCATGTAATACACCAAGATGTTCTCATACCACAAGGATTAATCTGGATTCTAAAATGCTCAATGACATAAGTAAAGCACTTAAAGTTCGTGTATAATCCAATACCACAGTAAAACGACAGTTAGTGTCTTGTTCATATGGGAGGGCTGCCAACATCTGAATGAAAAACATAGTGGTGATTACGCTAAAGCGCACTATCCTTAACAATGTTTATGATTCACTATTTGTATAAGGTTAGGTTTAGTGTTTTTTAATATAAACTTGGGTTAATTAGCAACCAGAAGTTACACCAAAGCACGCGAGCAAAGTGAGTGTGTGCTCCTTAATGATGATTATGATTCACTATTTATGTTTGCTTAGGTTTCTTATTCACGGGAGGTTTGATTTAGTTTTTTATATAAACTTTGGTTAATTAACATCCTGCAAATTTTCACTTATAGACTGTGTTTTTGAAGAAGAGGAAGGAAAAAAATTGCTATTTTTGCAGATTTTGCTAATACTCATGGGTTGGTACTTTCTTCCATGTGTGCACACTTGTAACAAGATGGAGCACTTTGTTGACTATTTAACGATTCAGTTGGTTAATAAGAAGGTGTCTTAAAAAGGGAGGGCAGGTGTGTCACAGGCTTTGAAACTGTTCACATCTAATTTTAAATTGTGTAATATGTGCACTTTTATTCCCTAAATCATTCTGTGACATTCCACTGCTGATTATTTATTGAACTGTTACCATAATAGAATTACTTATTGTTTTGTTCAGTTTTGCTTGTAATGTTTGTTTTCATAATGGAATTACTTATTGTTTTGTTCAGTTTTGCTTGTAATGTTTGTTTTCATAATGGAATTACTTATTTTGTTCAGTTTTGCTTGTAATGCTTGTTTTCATATTTATCGGAAATTCAGCAATGTTAACGGAGTTTGCGGAAACGGTTTTATTTTGCATTTTGTTGTGCGATTATCAAATGTTTAAGAAGTGGGCCACATATGTGCTGGCTTTGAAATTTCACCCTTTGAATGATACAGTAAGAAACAATGGTTATTTGGCACTTCAGAAAAGTACAATGTAGCTAATTGAATACTGAGTTAGCAACCATGGAGAAATTTATGTGTTCGATGAGAGTTCATGATCTGTAAAAGAAAGAGAACTAAAGCGCAATGAGAGTGAATTTCTGAGTATAAAAGCCAAGAATTGGGCAGTTTGCAGCCAAGGATAGGAAATCAAAGGAGATTTGTAGAGGAAATGGAAGAATTAAGAATATTTTAATTATCGGCTTGGTGGTAGCAATTTTGTTAGTGATTGGTGGCATTGAGATGCATCCTGGCCCAACTGAGTCAGGTGGTGTGGTGGAAAAACTGATTAGCAGAATATCCTGGATTAGAAGAATGCCTGGGCAATAAGCTGCACTGTAGTGTCCCAGGAGATTGGGCAAGAGATACAAGAAGTTCTGGTACTTAAATGGGAGTTGGAGGACCTTAAATGCTGGTTCACAACTGCCCGAGAATGGGAAGCAATGCACTGTACAAGATATTGGTTCACACCACCCGGTAACGAGAACGGGAATGCATATTGACAATCATATCGATCACAAAGTGAAAGGCGATTTTGCGCATTGGGATTTCTTTTGTTTTTAACTGACGAATGATATTTTTTCAGCTACTTCCAATTTAGCCGACATAACGCAGATTAGCCAAAGACAAAATTCAATAGAGTAAACAACATCTAAATGCATATCCATTACATTTCTGATCCTTGTAGTTGTGCCAAGCTTTCATTCCTGTATTTAATGGCATACATTAAAGTTGTTTATGGTTCCTTTTTAATTTTCACCTGTTTTTGCTGTTCTTTGTAATTTTTGCCATTGCTTTTGAGGCAATAGCCAGTTTTGAAATGCATATAAACAAACTACTAATGACCTCTTTAACCAGAGGGACCAACACTCATTGGATTTGTGGGTGTCGTGATGAGATAAGGAAGCATATTTACTACTTATTTCTTCCAGTTTCCTGTTTCCAGCTTGCGACTGTTACAGGTCATAGTTGCCTAGAGTAATCTCTAGAGTGAAGAGTCTAATACGCACAATATGGATCTAATATGCCATGCCCGGGAATAAGAACAAGAAAGTTAAAAGTTGGGCAACTCTTCTTTCCTGTTCCCGGGACCCAGGAATGCTTCCTGTCAATTGTGAACACTTCCATTTGAATGCATGTATTTCAACATTCTCATTCTGGTTACCATTCTTATTGGTTGTGAACCAACCTTAAAGGGAGGATAAGAATCAGATGTGTAATTTCGTCTTTACTGGTGTTGAAGAAAGAAGAGGAGTTTGGATCCTGTTTGAGGTGGTGAATATTCAGGAGCAGAAGCTTGAGTTGAAGCTGGAAGGTTGAATAATAGTAGATGTGTTTTGGGATGGAAGACAAATAGGCAAGAGGGTGATAATAGTTTACAACTGAATATTATATTTGAGATCTTACAGGGAACAAAGAAGCTTAGAGGAACAAATATCTTCATTAATAAGGACCTGTCAAGGAATGGGAGGCAACTGAGTTGCACTCAGCTGATGATGAGAAAGTTGAAAATTAAATTGGGTTTTATTTATGGACGCTGTTTAATTACTATGGTCTTTAGCATCCCATTTTAATTTGGGCATGAAAGTACAAAAATTCTGCTCAGAGACATCTTATCAGGCGTGAGGTTCTTTTACGTGCCATAAATCTATGAAACGGGACCACTGGCTTTACTTCCCTTCCCAAGGAAGCCATGCTAAGGATTTTTATACCCGAAAAAATCCATCACCCTCCGCCAGGTTTGAACCCGCAGCCTCGGGAACTAGACAGGCAAGTGATTTCTCGGAACTAGTTCTAAGGTATTTAACCTATTTTAGTGAAATTGTATATTTGCAACCACTTATATATATTATATTTAATATTTTCACTATGTCTTCCGATTTAAAAGTAAAGATGTTTGTTGCACCAGATATGAAGGTAAACTGGAGAATATATAGGGCATTGTTGTAAGTGAGATGGGCATATGGTATTGAAGTATGAAGAATAGAGGAAAACTGTAAAAGTATGGATGGGATAGTTAGCAGGTTTTATAAGAATATGCTGGGAATCCCACAAAGTGCAACGAATGCAAGGGCATTGTGGGAAATGGGATAGTAAGTGTAAGAGGGTGGATAATAGAGAGTTCTTAAATACTGGTTCAGAATTCAACGGATGCTGGGCCGTGTTGAAAGAATATTTAACATTCCAGAAGTCGGCGTTAGGGGATCTTTATTAGGTTCATAAAGTTGGGAAAGAGTTAACTAGAAATGGAATGGGTGATGTATAGCTGAGAAAAGCGGAGTTGGAGTGAGGTTTCTGGAAATTGGTCAGAATTAGGTTTGAGGATGTAGACAGACAGTTACTGCATTCTTCAATGAGGGAAAAGAAGTCGCTAATGTTTTATCAGGAGATAAGAAAGGGTGCTAAAAGAGAAATGCACATTGTTTTGTTTAATAAGCAAAAGAGGGAGGGAATGGCATGGTTCAGATTAGGAATATGAAACAGGTTAGGAGAAATTGGAAACATGCTATTTGTGCAAGTGCAGACATTATTTTATTTGAATGTCCAGCAACAAGGGAATGGCGTTAACAGGCAATATGTGGTAAATGGTTAAAATTAAAGGAAAAATAGCAGTGAGAAAAACCTTTAATGACAAAATGCAAACCAGGAAGCTTGGGGAACTTTAATATACAGTGAAGACACAATGGTTTTGGTCAGCAAGGAGGGGAGATATGTGAGTTGGACCAGATTCACTTTATGAAAGTGGTTAGGGGTGTTATTTTGGTTGAATGTGTAGTATATCAAATTGGAATGAAAATATGTAAACCCAGTGGGGTATTAAATTTGATGAATTTGGCAGTATAAAATTGTTTATAATATATAGAAGTGGTTGCAAATATACAATTTCACTAAAATTAGTTAAATACCTCAGAATCACTTCCTCATCGTCAGCTGATTGCAACTGGATGGGTTTCCTCTGATGTTTACAGATGTCTCTTTATCCCTCTAGTAGTGATTGTACAGTTTACTGATCAAATTTTTGTCAATAGGTATGTCGAAATTTATTAACCTTAAGACGAAATTTCCAAAGAAATATTTTCTCCCAAATGTTAATTCAGTAGGATTTTGTGCCTGCTTGACAAGTGTTACTGTGTCCTCTGTTTCATGTCCCTGTATCCAAAAATGTGCTGCAACTGCTGATTTTTCTTCTTCCCTGGATTTGATGTTTTGAAAATTTTCGTTAAGCCTCGTTTCTATGTTACGCTTAGTTTGACCAATATAGATTTAATTACAATCCTTGCAATCTATTCTATAAATCCCGCATTTTTTTATGAGCTGGCATTTTTTCTTTTTGAATTGCATTTATGAGGAATTTTATGCTGAATTTGTATTTGGAGATGAGTGCGACATTGGTATCATTGAAATTTTTTTTGAATTTGTTGTGTGCCCATGGGTGAAATGCGACTTTTTTGTATATAAGATTTTGTTTGTGTGGTGTAGGGTTGTATTTTCTTTTATCATTTCTTGAATTTTTTGATTAACCTATCTACCATATATGTTTTGTAGCCATTTTTTTAGCGGTTTTTAATATTTCTTGATATTCTAAGTTATATTCCTTTTCAGTGATGGGGATGTTCACCAATCTATGGGTCCAAGTATTAAAAACTACAACTTTGTATGATGGGGGTTGTAGCTATTGTTTTTATATAGTTAACCGTATAGGTGTTTTTTGTAAATATCCAAAAGTTAAATCTATTGTTCTTCTTCATGATTTTTAGGTTCATGTAGGGGAGCTGGTTATCCAATTCGTTTCCATGGTAAATTTAATATTACTGTCTTGCTAATTCAATAATTTAAGAGCATCTTGTACATGTTTCTTGTTAACTATTGTGAATACATCGACATATCTGGTCCAAGTTACAAATGACCAAGGAAAGGCTATTACTACTCTGGTCTCAAGAGCACTCATGAATAAATCAGTCAGAAAGGGCGACATTGGATTTCCCATGGCTAGGCCTGTGTGTTATTCAAAATATTTTCCTTAAAACTGAAGAAGGTTTGCTCTATGCACAATTTTGTCAAATTAATGAGTTCTTCAATTTCTGTTGCGTTTTTATTGATGGCAGTTAACCAATTTTTTTAACACCTCTAGCACCCTATCTTCAGGTAGGCTTGGAAACAGTGAAACCACATCGAAAGACACTAAAGTATCCCCATCTCCAAGTTGAAAGTCCTTCATCTTAGTGATCAACTCAGATGAATTCGTGATGCTTAAAGACTCAAATTTTGTGAATTCTTGAAATTTGTGGATTAGCCATTTTGCAAGATTATAAGTAGGGGCTCCAATGCATGAGATAATTGCTCTAATTTCGTTTCCAGTTTTGTATATTTTTGGTAAACCATACAGATTTTGAGTTGAGGGGTTGGCAACCTTTAATCTATTTTTATCTTTGTTGCCCATAATGTATTGGACAGTTGCTAGGCTTTTATTTGTGTGCTGAATGCATTTGCTTAAGGGATCTTTCTTTAATAGGGTGTATTTAAGAGCTGTTAGGAGATTTTCCATGCTTTGTATGTAATTCCGCCTCTCCAAGATTCCCAATTTATTGGTTTTATCCGCTTTATGGAATGTTACATCTTTCAAATTTAAGCTTTTATGACTTTTCCGAAAGGGTTGCTGATGTGGCGTGTATATTTTATTCTTCTCAAAATAGGTTCACATTTGTTTCTCATTGTCCACTTCTCGCCTTCTGGTAAGTTAGCTATTGCAATTTTGATGTCGGCAACATATTCATCAATGTTTCTACTGTAGCTAATGCATGTCTTTAATCCTTTATTTAGCAGATTTATTTCTGAAGCTGAAAAATCTTCTTGTGATAAATTCACTACATTGTTTTCATTTCTTTCAAGTGGATCATAGTGCGCCTATTCTTCTGATGCTTTAATCGGGTTAGTTTGTTCCTTAATGTGACGCGCTTTTTATTAATTTGGAGGTTAAGTCACTCAAAAAAGTTGTGTTATAAGCATGCCCAAGTTTCAAACCCAAGGAGTTTTGAAAGGTTTAAATGCAAGACACAGTGGTACATCAAGGTCATTCTTGGTTTTGTATTGGCGATTCTTTTCCTTTATTAATATTTTGTTTTCCGCGGCCCTTTGCAATGCATTGTTTCTGTTTTGTTCAAGCTATAACTTGTCAAAATTAGGAACTAATTTTCTGTAAAGGCACTCATTGATAAATTTTATATCCTCAAAAATTTTGTTTTTCTTTAATTTCAGCTTGCAAAGTTTTGTAATGTCTTTTTTACAAACAGGCATCATAGAACCAACATTCAAATCAGTGATTTCAAATCTTACCTAAATTTTGTATTTCCAGTTGCTTATTTCTTCCATTGGGCTTGTTGGCAGTTATTCATTACTTTTAAATTGGAAGACATAGTGAAAAGATTAAATATAATATATACAAGTGGTTGCAAATATACAATTTCACCAAAATAGGTTAAATATCTAGAAACGGGGCTTAAGGAACATTTTTGAAACATCAAATCCAGGGAAGAAGAAAAATCAGCAGCTACAGCACATTTTTGGATATAGGGACACGAAATTGAGGACACAGTATCACTTGTCAAGCAGGCACAAAAACCTACTGAATTAAACATTTGGGAGAAAACATTTTCTTTGGAAATTCCGATCCAGGTTAATGAATTTCGACATCCCTATAGACAAAACTTTTATCACTAAACTTGTAGAACCATTACTAGAGGGTTAAAGAGACATTATAACCATCAGAGGAAAGACAACCTGTTGCAATCAGCTGACGATGAGGAAGTGATTCCTTGTAACTAGTTCTGAGGTATTTAACCTATTTTAGTGAAATTGTATACTTACAACCACTTTTATGTATATTATATTTAATCTTGTCACTATGTCTTCCAATTTAAAAGTAATAAAATTGTTTCTTTGTTGCTTTATTGTAATTCTGTATGGTGGGGCCTGTTAATGAGCTAGGGCTGTAACCGGGGCTCAACCGAAGTATTAAAAAAAAAAAGGCCAATTTGAAACTACAAAACAGTAAAAGCAAAATTATCAAAAATGATTATCACAGCATTTTTAAATATAAACAGTAAGTTTTAAAGATATAAATTTTAGCCTAGTAAGCTTTTATAACTAAACAATGATGGTTCGAGAAACTGATGCTACTATAACACACATGCGTTTTTAATCATCTATTCCCAATTTAAACTTATGCTGCACATATGCTATTAACTAGTTGTTCCCCAAACAAACCTGTGGACATTTAAATTTTGAGCTCTTTCTACAGATGTTAAATTAAAAGAAACTAAAAATAAGATACACATATGTATCACTCCATAATTTGGTAAATTAAATTTGCATGCATTAAATTATATTTGTATCATATTTCAGCAAATTATAAACTATCATCCCCTTTGAAGGTAATGTAGTTATATACATGTGCACCCTTATGCAAATAATTTTTTAATTTACCATCTGTAAAAGCATTGGCATTCATCACTTTTAGGTATTAATAATCAATGTAAAATATGTTCGTTGGCTAGAATAGTAACAGGATTTCCAGCAAAAATGGCCATGTATTCACCCCTTTTGAAGTTGATATCCCAGCCTTGTGAAGATAGATGTTGATCACAAAATCTGATACTCTATTCAGATGCACATTATAAATGTATAATATATACACACAAGTTTATATTTTAATGGTTTGCAACATACACCCACCCCTCTGTCTTGGTGGTAAATGAGAAAACAGGCCAATTCTACAAAGTGTAATGTCACACTGTTTGCGACTGTGTGCAGTCACCAGATTGTGTTTTCCATTTTTAGACACACACTGAAGGCATGTTTTCACATGACCTTGTATTTTCACAAAGCTATGAAGAGCACTTGGTACATGGGTAGCAGAAGGTAGGCTGTGCTGAAATCCTGCACATTTAAATGTGATCAGCGGTTGTACTAAATTTTGCCTGTAGTTCAAAAGGCTGTTGCCATGAGCTGTTGTTAGCAGGTGTGTATGAAATATCATATGCTATAAAACTACAGTGGGATTGTTTTATGGTTAGGACATGTGTTGCACATATGCATGCTCTGCACACTACCAATTACACTGAGGATTTGTCATACTAAGAGTTCCTGTTTTACTTACTCACAAGTGATAGTAACATGTACCATAATGAGTACTAAGTAGTGTTGGAAGTGGTGTCCATCTGCATGAAGAAAGATATTCCTGGCATCTTCAAATTAAGTTTAGGTTCTCACACACATAAGTTCTTCTTGCATTATGTTCATAATTTCTGTTTTTATATTGTCCTTGAGTATTTATTAGTTCTTGCAATATGCTTTTCCCCAATTTCTCACTTCTCTTTTCGCGACGATGCATTTCTTACCTGCCTTCGAATACCTTACAATTAGTTTTTTACCATTCACATTTCTTCCAGTATTTCATTATAGGCCAAAGTACCCAATATTGTGCACAAAACCTTTCCTTCAAAACTGAGATGAGTTCTCTTGGATTTATATTTTAATATAACATTACGAAAACATTGTAAACTTTCAGTATGGCAATGTGGTTTGGTTTGTTTTATACCCTCTATAAACGAGGCTTCATTTATTACTGATGACAGAACTCTGTAATCATGAGAGTTCTTTCATATGCAGTTTGCTTTTTAATTTGATCCTCTGTCAAGTCATAATGCTTACATTCATTCATTACTTTATTTCCAGACCAGGACATGAATACTGCAGAATGTGTTTCAAAATAGATTTGAATTTGTTTACCATAAGTTTGAGTTTACCACCATATATGATTAATGTTATTTTTCTTTCATTCACATACAAGTTGTGATTGACTTTCTATTGTTTTTAGCTTCTTTTGTAAAGATTTGGCCATGTGCCATACGTCAAACTCATGCTCTGCTGTACGTTAGGAAGCCTATTACATATTATCTTTCTTATTCTGCTGGTTTTTCTAGTTCTCTAGTAATACCACCAATAAAATCCAATAGTTTTCCATTGTTATGTCCGTTGCCTTATATTTTACACACTTGCACAAAACTGAGGACTATCATACTGACCATCACCAGCTATCCAGACTATATTCTTAGTAATTTCGAACTTTCCATCCCTGCCGCCCACATTTTCTTAATTTTGGGACGGATGATTGTTGTTACTAATCTATAAATGTTTGGTGTCCCAGAGTCACTAAATTTATTGTTTCACAAAAGCAATTGAAAAGCATAAACCCATTACATTCACATACAGACATACCTAATCTCAAGTATGGTGAAAACTGCCTATTTACATTTTCCTGCGAACTCCACGCACTTTTGTGACCTGCTATGCACTCAGTTTTAACTCATAACCATGGTCCCCTACATGAAGTTTCCATAGCTGTAACCATCTTAAAAAATTTTGTACAAAATACAAAAAGTAACTGAAGGCATCCCCACATTGTATTCTAACGCTGATAAAGAGGCCTCTGAGGAAAATTTCCGGTCTTTCGCGCCTAATATATAATGGAACCTTAAGGACTATAGTAGTTAAAGACCGTCCATAAATAAAGCTCGATTTGATTTTTTATTCTTCATTTCCTCTTTTCTGACAAACATACCACTTTCCATTTCCTCGTCCATGTCACCATCCGATAGCACGAATGGTTTACCTAAAGCGGAAGTGTCATAATAATTAACTTTCAGCTTCAAAATATCTGAATATTTCACGTCCCATTTCGCACTGTGTAGCAATTTCAGACAATTCTTTATGTTGTCTGATTTTTCTTGGTTTTCATCTCGTTCACTTTGATTTACGTTTGTACTTGCTTATGATTCCGAAATGGTATCACGTACAAGTTTTCCAGAGATAAGCAGCATCTTCCTTCTGCCTTTTTAATGACAAATCTGATTTTTTCTGTTCACTCAGATTCTCAGAAGGAATACGTTTCTTTTTAAAATTCTGCATAATTTAGTTTTTTAACAAGAGTGCATTTTAATACACAAAAGTTTGATAATCGTCTTCAGTAAAGGGAAGTAAAGCCGCTGGTCCCATGTGGTAGATTTATAGCACATAATACAACCTAAGCCTGATAAAGAGGCCTCTGAGCAAAATTATGTGTCTTTCACGCCCAATATAAAATGGGACCCTAAAGGCTAATTCACAACCGCCTGAGAAAGGTAATCAGAACGGAAATGAAAACACGAAGCAATTCATCATGCAAGACAGGGCCGTATTTAAAAGGGGTGTTTCTAGGGTTCAAACCCCCCCCCTAAACTTCTGACAGTTTTATTTATTTAAATTCATAGCAAACCAATATGGGAAAATGTCGTTATATAACAGTAAGTCTATTGCTAATAGCACATTTACAAGAAAAAGGTAAACTTAATATCGTCACCTTACATAGGTAAGGTGACCATACATCGCGGTTTTTGAAACAGTCTCCTTGTTTTGTGCTGTAAGGTGAAATATCTTCATTCTGGTGAGTTTTTCTTGTCTATATAATGCATCCAAGCAATTTTCTTATCCATATAACATCTATATACTACGGAGTAGGTACATGGTAAATGTCTGTTAAGTTTAGATCTACTTGTGGAACCCCCCTCCCCCCCGAAATTTTTTTCTCGCTACGAGCATGATTTTAAATATTGGTTCACAACAGCCTGGTAATGAGAATGGGAAAGCATATCGATCACAAAATTAAAGTCAATTTTGCGCATTGGAATTTCATTTGTTTGTAACTGACCAATGATATTTTTTTCAGCTACTTCCAATTTAGCCAAGCCAACGTCAAAATTGATAGAGTAAACATTATCTAACTGCATATCCATTACATTTTCGATCCCTCTACTTCTACCAAGCTTGCATTCCTTTATTTAGTGGAATACATTAAAGTTGTTTGTTGTTCTTTTTTCATTTCTGCTGGTTTTAGCTGCTCTTTGTAGCTTTTGCCATTGTTAATTAGGTAATGACAAGTTTTAAGTTGCATATAAACAAACTACAAATGACCCTTTCTCCACAGGAACCAATGCTCATTGGATTTGGAGGAGTCAGAATGAGGTTATGTAGCGTATTTACTACTAATTTCTTCCAGTTGCATGTTTTCAGCTTGCAACTATAGAAAGTAGCTGTTTCATGTCATGGCCACCTAGAATAATTGCTAAAGTGAAGAGTGTAATATGCATAATATGGATCTAATATGCCGTGTTAGGGAACGAGGGCGAGAAAATTAAAAGTTGGGCAACACTTTTCGCCCATTCCCAGTTCCCGGAAAGCTTCCTGTCGATTGTGAACGCTGCCATTTGAATACTTGTATTTCAACGTTCTCGCTGGTTGTGAATCAGCCTTAAGTTGATAGGCCTTTAAGATATGAAATTATATACTTTAAGCATTCATTTTAGGCAGGAGTTCGATATGATCCAAACAATTGCGATTTCAAATTTAGATCTTCTAATCATATAAAACAAATGATTCTGCTTAGATGATGATAAAGTACTCGCCCATAACGAAACAATCTCTCACTTTACAAGCTCTGTATGCCATATCGGAACGCTTCCTCCTTTGGAGGTGT
This sequence comes from Deroplatys truncata, assembly GCA_030765065.1. Classification (NCBI taxonomy): domain Eukaryota; kingdom Metazoa; phylum Arthropoda; class Insecta; order Mantodea; family Mantidae; genus Deroplatys; species Deroplatys truncata. The sequence goes on from CM060989.1 coordinate 113,875,097, forward strand.
GAAGTAACAATTCCACTATTCTGAACTGGCACTTCATTACTTCCATATCACGAAGCGAAAATGAAAATGGCTTACAGACCTGGTCAAGTGTGCAGCTATTAGAAGAGATACAAGATTGTTTCTTGATAAAATATTGGGCAAGTCTTCATCATTGGTCTTAGCAGAATCATTTTCTATTTGTTAAATGATGATTCATTTGAATTTGAAATCGGAATAGACATAGCATATAGGCCCATTTTTCGTTGGGGATTTTACTACTTTGGATCATGTTAAACTCCTGCTAAAAAGAAATGCTTAAGTATTTCATTTCTTATCTTCAGAGGTCATAACTTCATACAAATCTATACTGCAGTCTCGGATTATGGACGAAATCACTACACACATGTAACACCCCATATATAGGATTGCTTTAATATCCTTAATACCATTATTACATACACAGGATTAATTTATTTGTTTAATATCGTTAATGCCTACCATAATTAACAAATCTGGTGCCGCTTTACGTATTTGCATGAATTTGTGTCATATTATGTTACTTTTGTTTCATATTAGTCACCATCAGAAGTCACGTTGCATGCATCTCGCCCAAGGCATCATGGAAGCATTGGTTGCCTTGTTTTTCTGCTGCCAATATTTGAAACCCGAACATAGATGAACAAATATTGTGGGCACTAGGCCGCAAAGTGTAGCCATAGGATTGCATGTTTAAAACTCAAATTATTGATGTTGGCAGCACTTCCTTGGAAATAACAAAAGTTGCCAGAAAGAAATGACCAAGAGGGCAGGTAAACATGCTCAGTAACTTCCCTACAGCTGCATGCAATACACCAAGATGTTCTTTTATTACAAGGATTACTCTGTATAGTAAAAACCATGATATCATAAGTAAAATGCTTAAATTTCACGCATAATCCAATACTGTAGTGGAATCTGAGTTTGTGTTTGTAGTTCATACGGGAGAGCTACCAACATCTGAATGAGAAACATACCGGTGGTTACACCAAAGCATGCAATCCTTAACAATGTTTATGATTCAGTATTTGTATAAGGTTAGGTTTTTATATATAGATATAAGCTTAGGTTAATTAGCAATCACAAGGTACACCAAAACATGCGAGCAAAGCGGACATGTGTTCCTTAATGATGCTTATGATTCACTATATAGGCTTAAATTTCTGATTCTCGGGAGGTTAGGTTTAGTTGTTTGTATATAAACTTAGGTCCCAGAAATTTTTGCCTATAGAGTATGTTTTTGAAGAAGGAAAAAATTGTTGTTTTTGCAGATTTTACTAATACTCGTGAGTTGGCACTTTCTTCCATGCATGCACACTGGGAATAAAATAGATCATTTTGTTGACATATAACGACTTATTTTATGTATAAGAAAGTGTCTTAAACAGGGAGGTGGGTGGGGGTCACAGGATCCAAAATTGTTCACATCTCATTTTAAATTGCATAATATGTACATTTTCATTCCCTAAATTATTTTGCGGCATTTCCACTACCAATTATAGTAGACCCTCATTTAGCCAAATTCCAAGGGATCGAAAAGTAGCCAATTAGGTTTAACGAAGTTTGAATTAACGAGGTTTTGTAAAAATGGTTCTGTATTTTCCAAAATGGTAAAATATGACTGTTGGGTTCACTTTCTCTCTTGTTATGCATACCAAGGATTGAGGGTGTTCCAATTTCATGACCTCTAAGAAAAAATAAAAATAACTGCTGTATACAGTATATCTGGCATTCGTTTAATTGAGAAAGTTTACTCTCAAATGGTTGTCATAATTTTTTTAAAACAGTACTATTTGGAACAATATTGTACTAATTGAATTAGTAAGTCATACAATACAACAAACAATAACCTAAGAAACACTTTAAATACACCATTCTTTAACACTAAGTTTTAAACAGAACACATGTTTTAGTTACAACCCGTATCCATTTCACATTTTAGTTCTATAATTTGAAAAAAAATCATTAATTGTTGTTTGACAGACCGTTGGTCATAATATTATGGCACTCTCTGAAGATACCACATTCAGGGCAGCCTGAACTGCCATGGAGACATCAGACGTTGCAGCAAATCTGTTGAGAACAGAAATAGCAGTGGCAACTTCAGCACAGGGTCACGGTGTCATATCTTCATGTTCCACCTCAGAAAATGACTGAAGAATAATCATTCTCTTCTGCATCATCAGCAGATGACTGGTTGTTCACCTACGTCCATTCTTCCATAATGATGGTGCAAGAGGGCACCAACTGGGTGTAAGCATGTAGAAGAGCATTATCAGAATCCCAATTTTATCCACATTATAAGTTTTGATGTGGATTGTCGGTTTCCTGTTCAGTTTCAGTGACATTATCAGTTGCTGTCCACGCCTTCTTAAAACAGTTATGGTGTCTGTTGTAACTTCATCCAAAGCAGCAGATATGTTCTGGATAGCTTGCAGTGCATTCCAATGTGGAACTGTTTCTTGTAGTTCTATTGCACTGACGGCAGCCCTAACCAGTTGGCGTCTGTAATTACACTTCATTGAGGCGATTGTTCCTTGATGCAATGGTTGCATATATCTCGTGATATTAGCTAGTAAGAAGACAACTTCTATGTTTGGAAGTTCCAGGTCATTGAAGTGATGTGCTGAGCAGTAGTCCAAAGTTAGCAAAATGTTCCTCTTTCTTGCAGCCATTTGTTGTTGAATTATCAAGAGCTTTGGGCATTCAAACTTTATTGTTATTCTTGTACCGACTTGGCAGATTAAATAGATTGACATTTTTTAAACAACGTGGATTTTTGTACTTTCTCAATCACTAATGGTTTGAGCTTCTCAGAACCATCGGAATGACAACACAAAACCATCGTCAGTCTCTCGTTGCTGCATTTACCTCATGGCATTTTCTGCTCTCTTGGCACGTTGATTTTTCAGGCATCAAGTTATAAAAAACGTCTGCTTCAGATATATAAAACACATTTCTTGGGTGATAATGAGAGAGCTTAGATTGAAACTCCCATGCCGACTCATTGGCATCTTCCCTGTTTACTCTATGTACCTCCCCACAGGCACTGACAGCACTGATTTTATGCCTCTTCTTTAAACGCCATAGCTATCCTTCAGAAGAAACAAGCCCAGAAATTCCTTCTTTCTTGGGGATTTCCCGAGCCTTTTTCTAAAGCATGGGGTCAGACAATGGAATTTGCTGAGAATGCATGTGTTGGAACCATTCTAACAGCAAATCCTCCAACTCTTCATGGTTTACTGGTCTTGTGCGCTTACTATTGCCACTAAATAAATTCTTGTCAGACTTGCCTCTATTTTCTCTTTTGAATTTATAATCCATAAGAGAGTACACTTCGGAAACTGAAAGTGTTCTGCAACCTGTGTTTTTATCTTCTCCACACTGTCAACGTTATGTAAAATTTGCTGTTTTTGTTTCAGCGTGAGAGCATTATGGGCATGTTTCTCTTTTGGCAGCATAGCGAGTGATGAACCGAAAGGAAGCAAAAAAAAAATTCACTGTTCATAAGCAGAGACAAACAGCTCTCTGGATTGTTGCGAGTCGCCCCCATGTGCGGTCTTCTGACTGGCCCCCTCTTTAGCCACTGTAGCATTATATGCTGTGGAAGTGATACATAAGCAGCAAGTAAGCAATTGGGCCATTGTTGAAGAATAACAGTACAGTATTTACAAAAATTATGTGAAATGCGTAATGGAAAATACTGCAGCACAGCACAACATACATATTCAGTTTAAACAAAGAATAAAGTATGGAATATGTAATGAGGTGAGCAAATTTTAGTTTGTGGCACGAATTATCTGAAATTTGGTTTAAGCAGTAGATTTCATATGTAATTCAGCAGGGACCAAGTAGGTACTACCGAGCGGCCAATTACAAATTAGCGAGGGTCTACTGTATTTATTGAACCATTACCATAATGGAATTACTTATTGTTTTATTCAGTTTTCTTTGAAATGTTTGTCATATTCACTTGAAATTCAGCGATGTTAATAGAGTTTGCAGAAAGGGTTTTATTGTGCATTTTGTCCTGCCTGAAGGGATTATAAAATGTTTTAAGAAGTGGGTCACTATGTCCTGGCTTTAAAATTCCATCCTTTGAATAACACAACAAGATAAAGATTGTTATTTGGCACTTCAGGAAAGTACAATGTAGACAATTGGAATACTGATTTAGCAACCGTGGGGAAAGAATGTTTTATATGAGAGCTCATGATCTGTTGAAGAAAAAGGAGCTAAGGCACAATGAGAGTGGATTTGGGAGTATACAGGGCAAGAATTGAGCAGTTTGCAGCCAAGGATAGGAAACCAAAGGAGACTGGAAGAGGAAATGAAGGAATTAAGAGCATGTCAATTATCAGCTTGGTGGTAGCAATTTTGTTAGTGATTGGTGGCATTTAGATGAATCCTGGCCCAACTGAGTCAGACGGTGAGCTAGAAATTGTTTTTAAGAGAATGGATGAATTAGAAGAATGTCTGAGTAGTAAGTTGAATATAGGTCCCAAGAGATGAGGCAAAAAATTCCAGAAGAATCTAAAAGGGAGTTGTAGGATCTTAGAGGGAGGATAAAGCAGCTGGAGGATAAGAATCAGAAGTTTAATTTGGTCTTTACTGGGGGGGTTAAAGAAAGAAGAGGAGTTTGGATTCTATTTTGAGGTAGTGAATAATCTGGAGGAAAAGCTTGAGTTGAAACTGGAAGGATGGGAATTAGCGGATGTGTTTTGAGTTGGAAGACAAACAGCCAAGAGGATGATAATAGTGAAGTTTACAACTATGAATATTACTTTAAGATGTAACGGAGAGCAAAGAAGCATAGAGGAAGAAATATTTTCATTAATGACTTGCCAAGGAATGAGAGGGAAATTAGGAAGCAAGACTAAATGGAAAGAAAGCATGCACACAAAATATGCAGTTCTGGATTGATGACAAAACGGTTACTGCAGGCAAAAAGGAAAACAAGTCACATCTACAAATCTCATGATGAGGATGTGAGTCAGCAAGCTGAAGTAATGGAAGGTGAAAGTCCAAGGGATGGTTCGGATACCCACGAATGTTCTGAGGCAATTTTCCAGGCGTATGGAAACTTCAAGGCCAAATGAGCGACGAGGCATGCATGTAAAGGGGAGAATGCACGAACACCAAGACCAAACAAAAAGAGAGGTGGTGACATCACAGTGGAAGATAACAGAATGCCAAGGTCAAACGAGTAGAGATGTGGTGATGTTGCTCGAGGCCTGTGGGAACAGCAATGTCAAATAAGCGGGGAGCTGGTGACATTACAGTGAAACATAACAGTATGCCAAGGTCAAACGAGTAGAGATGTGGTGATGTCGCTCGAGAATTGTGGGAACAGCAATGTCAAATAAGTAGAGAGATGATGACATCACAGTGAAGCAAAACAGTATGTCAAGGTCAAACGAGTAGAGAGGCGGTGATGTTGCTCGAGGCTTGTGGGAACACCAAAGTCAAATAAGCGGGGAGGTGGTGACATTACGGTGAAGCATAACAGTATGCCAAGGTCAAACGAGTAGAGATGTGGTGATGTCGCTCGAGGCTTGTGGGAACACCAAAGTCAAACAAGTAGAGCGGTGATGACTTCACAGTGAAGCATAACAGTATGCCAAGGTCAAACGAGTAGAGAGGTGGTGATGTCACTCGAGACTTGTGGGAACACCAAAGTCAAATAAGCGGGGAGGTGGTGACGTCACAGTGAAGCATAACAGTATGCCAAGGTCAAACGAGTAGAGATGTGGTGATGTCGCTCAAGGCTTGTGGGAACACCAAAGTCAAGTAAGCGGGGAGGTGGTGACATTACAGTAAAGCATAAGAGTATGCCAAGGTCAAACGAGTAGAGATGTGGTGATGTTGCTCGAGGCTTGTGGGAACACCAAAGTCAAATAAGTGCGGAGGTGGTGACATTACAGTGGAGGATAATTTTTCCAGAAAGACAGTGAACACGACAGATCCAACAGTTGGCAAGAAGGAACACAGGAGAAGTGGAAAGGAAGATGCTACTACATAATCAAGTATTGCATCAACGCCATGTGGAAGCAGTTTGGAACTGAGCAGTGCAGCGTCAAGTGTCCATAAGGGGAGAAATTGAGTTCAGAAGAAGGAAGAAATTGCAAGAGTGGGCTCAGAATAGGGTGAAATGGGGGAATAGGGGTTATGAGACTGGGTTTCTGGAATTGTGAAGGTTGAAAGGGAGCTTGTCTTCACGTTTTTTTGGCATGTTGATAAGAAAGGTGCAGCTATCAGCGGTGGCTGAGACACGTGTAGAAGATGGGGATAATAAAATTGTGGATTGTGTATTTATTGGAGAAAAAGGCTTCAGAAGGAATGTTAAGGGAAGGGCATCAGGAGGATTGGGGTTATTATGTAGTAATAAATGGACGGGCATGGTTTAAGAATGAAACCCTAGGATGGAAGATGTAATGGGGACAATGCTGAAGAAGTTTATACTGTGCCTAGGGAATAGTTTATAATCCACCCAAAAATTCACATTTTCATAGCTGAGATCACCATCGACTAGGAAATGAAATGCAAGAAATTTAACAGGAACTCCCTGTAGTGGAATTTATGATATTGCGGGATTTAATGCAAAAATTTGGTATCTGAAAGCAAAAGACTGTCATATATTGGATGATTTATTCACAGGGTAAGATATTGATGCTGAATGGTGTTTTCGGTGAAGACAGTGATGGGGAATTCACATTTGTTAGTGTTTGCATATCAAAGTATTATAGACTTTGCTGTCTTCAGGTGCAAGTCACTAAGTGCAGTGACAAATTTTAAAGTGATAGTGCTCATTTTCCCATAGTGATAGAGTGGAAGTCCAGATTTTGTGTTAAGATGACTTCACAATCAAATAAAAGAGAAGTGGGTGAAAAAGTTAATACATATAGACAAAATCAGGATTATGCTGAAGACTACTTCAATGTTGAAGTCCTCAATGGCAAAGTTGTGTATTCATGGGATTGTTTGGTTTATAAAGTTAGATAAGTCTTAACTAGCATTATTTGTATTAGAATTTGTGTTCAAATGGGCTGGGAATGGTATGCTTCTATCTTGTAGGACAAATACTAAAAGATATAAGGGATGGATTGACAAAGAGTGCAGAGTTTTGTAAAGCGTACCAAATTCAGTGGAGAGAGTATGCTCAACCAGAGGCTAGAGAATGAGTGGCAGAGTACAGATTATGGTACACCAAGCTATTAGATGGCAAGAAAGGTGAATGGGAAGAAAAAAGGCCTTGGAAATAGAAGAAAAAATTGAATCAGGGAGGCCACAACAGGTGTGGGAAGTTATAAGGGATTGTATAAAAGGTAGGGCTCAGACACCTGAAATTAGGTTACAGCAATGGGTGGGTTATTTCAAGTGTTTGTTTGAGTTTGAAGATTTGGAGAAGAATGTTTGGAATTCTGAAATAGAGCTGAGTTATAATGAAGCCTTTGATGGATTTTTCTTGTGAAGAAGTGTTAAAACAGGTTCAAAAGACCAAAACGAATAAGGTAATAGGTAAAGATGGGTTTCCGGTTGAATTTTTTCAGGCCTATTGCAGGAACAAGAACATTTGGAATATTTGACTAGATTATTGAACTTCATTGAGTGGTAATAGTGTACCCAAGAGTTGGCAAAAAGCTATTATTCATCACATTTTTAATGGAAAAGGATCTACTGAAAATCCAGGTACTTATAGTAGAATTGCCCTTCTATCAAACTTTGGTAAACTTTTTACAGAGATTTTAACTCAGGGAATTAATGTCTGTATAGAAGAAAGCTCATTAATCTCCTAATTTTAATTTAATTTAGAAAAAAGATTGAAGGATGGCCGATAAAGTATTTGTTACCAAAACAATGATAGATAAGTATTTAGCAAACAAGAGGGGTAGGTTATTTGCAGTATTTGTCGACTTGGAGAAAGCATATGACAATGAATAGAGAAGCTTTGTGGTATAAACTATAACAAAAGAGAATGAGCAGGGAGGGAGATGATTATTTTGCTACAAGAATTGTACAAAATTAAAATATTCTGTGTGAAATTTGAAGAAGGTTGTGTGACTGAGGAATTGACTCAAGTATGGGGGGTTAGGTAAGGATGCAAGTTGAGTCCTGCCCTTTTTAATTTGTTTGTAGATGATATAATGGAGGAATTACAGCAAGTTAATATACGTGAACCAAAAATAAATAATTTGGAAAATCCAGACTTGCTGATGATTCAATGTTAGCTACCTTTTCATTAATAGCATTAAAACATGTGTTATTAGAAATTATGAGCTATTGCAAGGAATGAGATCTCAAAGTGAATCAGGAGAAAACAAAGACAATGATATTTAAAAAGGGAAATAAGTTGAGGAGGGAGAAAAAGTGTTGTGTAAAGGAAATAGACATACAGATTGTAAAGAAATTTTCATTTTCAGGAGTGGTATTGGGTTCCTCTGGGCAGTGGGAGAAACAGAAACAAGTAGCACTAACCAGGGGTTTACTGGCCGTGAAGCTGGTCAATAGATGTTTGTTTGTTGTACCAGATATGAAGGTGCACTTAAGAGTATATAGGGCATTGGTGTAAGTGAGATTGGCATATGGTATTGAAGTATGGGGAATATAGGAAAGCTGGAAAAGTATGGATAGGATACATAGCAAGTTTTGTAAGAATATGCTGGGAATCCCAACAAAGTGCAGTGAATGCAGGGACATTGTGGGAATTTGGGTGGGTAAGTGTATGAGAGCACATAATAGAGAGAGTCCTTAAATACTGGTTCAGAATTCAACAGGTGCCAGAGGACTCCATGTTGAAAGAATGTTTAAAACTCCAGCACTCGGTGTTACGGGATCTTTATTGGGTTCACAAAGTTCGGAAAGAGTTAACTAGAAATGGGATGGGTAATGTGCAGTTGAGAAGAGGGGAATTGAAGAGAGTTTCCTGGAAATTGCTCAGAATCAGCTTTAAGGATATAGACAGACAGTTACTGCATTCTTTAATGAGGGAAAAGAAGTTGCTAATGTTTTATCAGGAGATAAGAGAAAGTACTAGAAGAGAAATGCACATTATTATGTGTAATAAGCAAGAGAGGGCGGGATTGGGACTATGGAACTTAAGGGGGATTGATGGAAATAGGGAACATGGAATTTGTCCTATTTGTGCAAATGCGAAAATGCAGAGCATATTTTATTTGAAATTCCATGAACAAGTGAGGGGTATCATGAAGATAATGTAGTTTTGTTCTTGTGCACCCTTATGCAAATAATTTTTTTATATTTACCATCTGGAAAGGCATTGGCATTCATCACTTTTAGGTATTAATAATCAATTTAAAATATGCTCAACGGCCTGAATAGTTAAAAGATTTCCAGCAAAAATGGCCTTGTATTCACCCCTATAAAGTTCATATCCCAGCCTTGTGAATAGGTCACAAAATCTTATACCCTATTCAGATGCACAATATAGGTATATAATATATACATATAAGTTTATATTTTAATGGTTTACAACATACACCCACCCCTCTGTCTTGGTGGTAAATGAGGAAGCAGGCCAATTCCACAAAGTGCAATGCCACACTGTTTGCAACTATGTGCAATGCATGGATTGTGTTTTGCATTTTTTAGACACATTATTGAATGCATGTTTTCACATGATCTTGTATTTTCATGAAGCTGTGATGGGCACTTGGTGCAGGGGTAGCAGAAGGTAGACTTGCTGAATCCTGCATATTTAAATGACATAAAACCTGTGATCAGCTGCTGTACTAAGTTTTGCAGTTCAAAAGTCTTTTGCTATAAGCTGTTGTTAGCATGTGTGTATGAAATGTCATACAAAAACTACAGTGCGATTATTTTATGGTTAGGCCATGTGTCGCACATATGCATGCTCTGCACACTACCAGTTGCACTGAGGATGTGTCATACCAGAGTTCCTGTTTTACTTACTCACAAGTGATAGTAACATGCACCATAATGAGTACTAAGTAGTGTTGGAAGTGGTGTCCATCTGTATGAAGACATTCCTGGCATCCTCAAATGAAATTTCCCTTCACTCACATAAGTTCTTCTTGCATAATGTTCATAATTTCTTTTTTTATTAGTCCTTAAGTTTGTCTGTGGTGTGAACCCTCGTTTTTAGGGTTCCCCAAAAATAGAATCACCAATTTTGTCAATTTGTTCCTCCAGTATAACATTTCATTTTTGCTTCTTAGGTTTGGTGGTCCCAATGTCCTAAACTTATTAATCAGATGTGAAACAGCTTCTCTACTTGGAACTGGAATACCAGGATATTTCTCCTGAAATTGTCTACATGAGTCAGTTTTTCCATGTGTGTTCTGCATAAAAATTGTTGTTCAATTGTGAATTTGACAGCAGGCATTGCAGTAGAAGCAGGACATCTCTTAAGCCAGTCACATACAACACAGATGTCTTGAATAAACTTTCACCTTTGAGATGCACAGTGTCAACACTTTACAGCATGAACATAAAGCAGCGCCTGAAGCATGGCTGATAAAGATAACCTTAAATGTGTCATGCGCTATCAATTACACATAAGAAAAGCCATGAGGTCACAGCAGTATAACCTTCTACTCCTATAGACTCCAACACAGTATTTACTATAGCTACATTTACATTTCCACCACTTTATCGAGGTTCAGTCGATACCATGACATTCCCTCTTTTAGCCCATGATGTAAACTCTTGCTATATTAGTGGTATAGTTTGTTACTGCATTAGGACAGGGTGTTTTTATTTGTTCCTTTCCTTTCTCACTTCTTTTATACCTCCCTGTCTGTGCCTGGATTGGAATTAATAGATAACAAAAGAATGTTGTTATTATCCTGCCACACAACTGCAGTTACAGCTTCAAATTGCATTTTTAAGATTAAGGTCTTTTCAGTTTCACTTTTTTCAACTTTGAAAATTTTTCTGGTCAATCTACCTGTATGACATGTAGCACATGCATATATTTTCCTGCCCAAAAGAATTTCAGTAACTTCATGGATGTAAAAAGCATTATCCAAATACACATGAGGCCTCAACCTCTTTTTTCACCAGGTAGATTTTACGGTCCTGTGAATATCCAGTGTTAATATCTGGGACACCCGATTCCTTTATATGCCATTTTGTTGGTTTAGCAAGCATTTACTGTTTTGAAAACAAATGACCCCTATCATTGCTTCATCAACAAAGAGGTCACAACCAGGTTTATAGAGTTTGCAAACTTTCTGATTTTGTCTGAAGCAGGTCATAACTTATAAATGTAATCATAAGAATCGTGTTATAGTTTTGGCTTTGAAGACTCATATTCAGATGAAAATGTTGTGGTATTAAAGAAAATGGGGCAAGATCATCACTTGTCTTACAATTGGGCACACATAAAAATCCTCCAGAAAGTAATTACTGGTTTAAAATAAATTCTACCATCCTCTTATATATCAAAATAACCTAAAGGTTCAATTTGTCTTTGAATTTGTGTCCTCCCATTTTGGATCAGCGTGTTTTTGCTTATATCTGACTGGCATATCCTTCAGTTTCCTCTTTGGTTAGACAACAAAGACCTGAATTTATAAACAATTTGAAATAGTTCACTTCTGGACTCCCTTGAGGGATATGTTTTGCACCTGTAGGATGAAAATTGTTCTTACACACTGAAAGTCAAATTTGAGGTCCACTGTCAAGTACATCATTAGTTTTAGAGATTTGCTCCATAGCTTAATGGAATAGTGCATTAGATTAGATATGTGCATAAAACAATAGATCGTTGCTCCGACTTGATGCATTGGTTTGTTGAAAATTAGCAACAAAGACAAGGGTAATAGTTTTGTTTCAAATGAAATTTTTTCTGATCTTTTAGGATTATAAGTTATTTTTAATGAAGTCCTCTTTGTTATGGAAAGGTCTTCTCAGATTGATAACTGCTGGTTTATCAGTTCGATTTATTAATTTGGTCTCCTCTTATTTCATATCTCCTCTTCTTAAAAATGTCAGTATTAATGACATTTTCTCCTGCATGCAGAGCTGTGGCTCTGTGACTTTGGGTTGTTGACTGGCTTCCCCACTTCCTGCATTGTGCTAATTGTTGTAAAACAAAGTTATGGACTGTGCATGCAGATGATTGAGTATATACATGTGCCAGTAATGAAATACAATTATCAGAAATGTCTGAAGAAACCGCTTACTTTCAGTCTTAGCTTTGTGGAACTCCTAATTGCCCACAATCTCAGCTACCTGAACAAAAGAGAAGAAAGGCTTACACAATGGTAGAAATACACTAGATGCTCAAAGGTGAATTCAATCTTCTGTTAACAGGCTACCAAATATTCAAAAGAAATGTGAAAAACCATGTGAAAGTGAAGACAGGTATGCGCAGCACAAGCAACAAACCAAAACTTTGAAAGACACTGAAAAGAAATTTTTGTAAGTTAACTTGCGGGAAGGCAAATAATTCTGTAGTTTCATTAATTGGTAAGAATAAGAAAAAATAATGGGAATTCTAGTTTTAGCACAATTTATCACTGACATGAATAGACAAGGTTGTTAAGATTAGGACTTATGAATGGGTAAGTCTTCAGTTGAAATCCTGATTGATGTTTCGGATTTTCAATGTTTTCCCCTGTTCCCATAAATGGGAAATTTCGAGGAGGTATTGTAATCTTAGGACTGGAACATGTACTTCCGAAATTTCCTTTACCAGTTATCATTTCACGACTTTTTGTTGGCAAGTTCTCTGTCTTGACAATTTTCTTTCATTTAATTGCTTGTTTAGTTTAAGTTGTAGTCTTTGGAATATTTATTGTATAAATGTTGTGTAAGTTTTTTGTAGCTGGCTATTTCTCCATAAGTGATAGATACAACCTACCAATTCTCATATACTTTTTACTTTTTTGAAGTCTTAAGTCATCATTTATTTTCTGTCATGATGTCATGCAAATAAGATACTTTCAATGTCAGCATATAGCAACACACCTTTTAAATATTTGGCTATCACTTCAGCCTCCTGTATCCATCTTCTTCTACCTGCAGCAAAATTTGTAATGAAACTATTTTTGCATATACATTTATCTTGATTAACATGAATTAAGTGGAGAATATACTTTAGTTAAGCCTAGTTTCACCAATTGATGGTAAAAATACTCTCTAACATTTTATTTGTTAACAATGTGTTCCAAGTTTAACATAATGTTAAAACTTTTGCGTTTCATCAAACTTTTACAGCAAATTCTTGCTAAACATTTTGTTAATGTCAAAGACAACTGTGAACCTTAGCTTTCGAGAAGGCAGTGGCCGAACTACACTGCTTCTGAATGTGCTCCAATTCACTTTTGTCTATGTATCTCTGTGCTCTCTGTGTCAGTAGCAGGCAACTCTTTACATTCATAGCAATTGCCATGTGATGTAGATTTTTGAGGTTACAATAGTGATGTCAAATGAAATAAATGTTTCACCATTTGACGTGTGTTAATTTCCATCTGGTTAATAAGTATATATGTATTATCAAGTACGAAAAAGCAGACGGCCTTACATTAGAGGATAAGATTGCAGCCTGGGACAAAATCCAAGAGTAGTTTATTTGGAATGAATGCATTTCTCATAAATCCAGTAAGCAATTGCGGCAGTTTTATGCTAACATAATATGCAGTACCAGAAAGGTTAGGTGCAAAGAGTGTTTAAGACGGTTTAAGCTGGTGGTGGACACTGCTTTGAAACTAAAGTGGACAAAACTGTGTTATCCCTGATTGAACAGGCAGACCTGAAAGAAAATACTCTTTGCTTCTGAAGCAATTGCTTTGGAAATCTTCTGGATAAACCCACAAATGGTAGCTTTGGAGATGTCAACATTATCACCCACCAAGTAAATGAAAAATACTAGTAGTATAAAATCTAGGTACCTAATTAACACTTGTAGCATAGGGGTAGGACGCATGCTTCTGTTGGTGGTAATCTAACTTCTTGTATTTCCCATAAGACAATGTGCAGACCCCTTTAGCAGTCTATATCACTTTAAAAATTCCTCATTTTGCAGGGTTTCAAATTTATTATGATGCTCGACTGCTCTTCTACTAGGAGTGGCATTCAAAATTACCAATTCAAGCAAACATGCACCAGCTGCTTGGTTGTCGGCAGCCATTTTCCAACTTCTTACATTTGTTAAATGCCTTAACACAGGCTATGGCGATGTTAACTTAACACCGACTTTAACACATCATTAAAATTAACATTTTTGGATGAAACGGAATTTGTATTAACCTTAGTGTTAAATTTGTTTAACATTGTGTTAAAATTTAGCATCTCTTGTTAAACCGTCCCTTAGAGTAGTTTGAAGAAGAGTATGTAGTGGAAATCATGTGAATGTAGCATGTACTATTTCTGCGTAATCTAGATTGGTCTTCTGTCGTCCTCCATGGTATAGTGGTTTACATGCTAGCCTCTAGTTCCCGAAGTCGTGGGTTCAAACCTGGAGGGCGATGGATTTTTTCAGGTGTATAAATCCTTAGCATGGCTTCCTTCGGAAGGGAAGTAAAGCCGGTGGTTTCATGTCGTAGATTTAGGGCACATAAAAGAACCTCAAGCCTGATAAAGAGGCCTCTGAGCAAAATTCCTGGTCTTTCACATCCAATATGGAATGGGACGCTAAGAACCACAGCAGTTAAAGTGCATCCATAAATAAAACTCAATTTCGATTTTTTGATGGTATTCTGTTGTACTGTTTCGATCATTTATCAACATGTAGGCTAGTGGCTGCGTATTTGTGGGTTATTAGATGGTAGCTGTGCTATTTAATATTTTCTGAATATGCCAAACTCTTAATTTATTAATTTTCTTTATAACGTTTGAGTCAAAGAATGGCATCAATTGTTGACTTCAGTTTGTATTGCCAGTTTTATGTTTTGTGTAATATAGAGTATTCTTATAAAACCATTTTGTTCTATCTACTTCTTGTTAATTGAGATGAACTTTCATTACAACTGTTACATATTTTGTTGTTGGTATAAAAAGAATGCAGTAGGCTAAAGTGAGTCAGATTTTTAAAAAAGTGTATCGCTATGTGATGGCTATGAAATCATTGTATGACCAAAACAACAAACAAATTGCAACATACCACCTGAAAAAAAGTTTAAGTATTTCAAATTCCAAACCAATAACAAAAAATACCTTGGAAACGTTTAATGCCACAAAGAGTTTCACGTAAATTGTGAGCTTTAAGCAGATGTATATATTTTTGTGTAGTAAGATGAAGTGGATGTAGCAAGAATGAAGACTTAACAGGCTGTTGCCAGAAAATTCAAGATATATATTTTGTTTGTCATGCAGTTATAGTATTTTATTCAAAAGTCTTAGGTCTATTTTTGAGAAAATCAAAAGAAATATATATGTTTTTTGTGTAGGGTACTTTGTGTTGTGGGGATTATTTTGAAAATCATTGTACTGCATACCTGAAAGGTCCTGAACTTAAAGACCAGGTTTGGTATTCATATAACTTTTTTGTTTTTGAGTTATGCATGCATGTACACACACATAGTTGTGAAAAATAAGTGTTTTGATACAGGGGACCTAAAACTAGTGTTTACAATGAAATCTCTGTATCATATTTTTGGGTGGAATGCATTAAATGGTAGAGAAAGTAATAGGCTTTTGTAAGAGTAGTTTGTAGAAGTTATATAAAAATAAATGATAATGGGTGGAGAAAGTCATGTGAGTGTAGCACATAAGATTTTTAAACATTTCAGTATAATTTCTGTCTGTGTATCGCTCTTTACCTACAATGAAATGTAAAACAAAAGTATTGTAATGGATGTTTTTTCTGAATTAACACAAAGTGCATCATCATAATTTTGTATTTGAGGAGCATCAAATCAAATATCACTAAGACCATAATAAAAAAGTTTTAAGGAGACAGGAAGAACTTATCTTATAAACTTACAGATGCTTTTTAAAGCTCTTCTTAACTATCTGTAGTGCAAATGTCGCTTAACTATCACCAAAATAATGTTTTATTTAATACCACATTTATAATGGAACACTTTTTTTGATTTAATGCATTTTTAAGCCATTATACTGAAAATATTTAAGAGTTTTAAGAAAAAATTACAAAAAACAGTATTTAATGATATTTTAATAAACAATTTGAATTGCACTTATAAGTTCTATACTTTGCCATGTACGTTTTATGGGGAAGAAACAGAGTTCAAACTTAATTTGTCACTTTTTCTGTAAACACATTTATGTCAACGTTTCTTTAAATAAACAAAATTGTGTTGCTGCGCGTTTCTTACAGAAAACAGACGAATCCTTCATTGTGGTTTTTGCCAGACTCTTCATCCATAACCTTCACGTAAAACTGCAACTCAGACTTACCATTCACTCCTGAAACTCTATTGTAAGAGGGGGTCAACATGAAAGGTAAAAGAACACAGAAAGTCATCTCAGTATACTTGGCAGGGATTCCACTGCATCTGTTTACATGATAGTAATACATCAAATAAGTTTTAATGAAATAGCATAGGTTGTTTGCCTCATATTTAATTTTTTGCTTCTGTTCATTTTTCTGGATTTTCATTCTGTTTCTGGTAACTTTAAAGTGCCCATTTGTTCCATTCGTCTCAGTGGATTAAGTGATTTCTGAACCAAACACTGTATTTCACACCCATTTCAGGTTAGGAAGGTGTGCTATTTGAAATAAATTATCTCACAGTTCGATTTAGCACCTAGAAATATGGAGAATCTGTATTAAAAAGCATTTTGTTGGCGGGTGGACTTAATGCATTTTGTTCTCATTTATCCTGTTTATTGTTACATAAGACAGTTATTGAGTGTGTGCTTTTAGAAGACATGGGAGATGAGCCAATGGCTGTGGAGTGGGGGTGGCAGTAACAGACACACAACTTAGTTATAAACAGTAGTCTTGTCCCATGACCATATACTTGCCTCCCATTGTTCTACTGTCATGATATGTTTGTTTCTCCACAGACTTGGCGCCAAGAGATGCAGCAACAGTTGTAAAATGGATACCAAAATAGAAATCAAAGAAGAGAATCCTTTCTCAGATGATTTAGCTTCACGGAATGAGAGAGAATTGCTCACCAAGAATGGTACAATGAACATGAACAGTGATGCTGTGCTTTTGAATGATGATTGTGATATGGCAATCAAGACAGAAGTGAAATCAGGGAATCCTTTTCCAGACTTAGGTTCAAAGAAAGAGAGAGCTTGTTTTATCAAACATCTTGTAAAGAAGATTAAGTCTGAAACTGTTACATGCAGCAACCTTAGCGAGACAGATATCAAAACAGAAATTGGTTCACAGAATGAGAGAGAACTTCTTCTGAAGTATCCTGTAATGAAGGTTAAGAAATACAACAGTGATCACAAAATGGATAACAAAATAGAAATTAAAGAAGAACCTTGGTGGCTGGAAACAGAAACTTCATCTGTTTGTGAAGACATTAAGGTAAGTTTTGTAGAAATGTACCGCAGTTACAATTTTTGTTTATTGTACACTTGATAAATTATTTTAATTATGTAATACAAAATTATAAGGATAAGAGATATTTTTATAAACGTGTACAGTATTTGTCAGGATGGTATATTTAAAAGGTTGAAAGTAATGGTGGTGATAGTTCTTGATAATTATAAGATATTTGAGGGAGCTTTTGTTGAAATTATGTCAAAAACATACACTTTGGAGTTGTAAATTTGACCATAAGCTACACTTTCCTCCTATTTGAAAAAAAAAATGAAATGAATGCTAAATGAAACCAAAGAGAAATTGACTTATTGGGAGATCACAGACAACCACATTGTAAAGTTCTATGTCTCGTTTTACTCTGTAGGACTGCATTGACTAAAGAATAAAGTGAGCTAACTGTATTTGAAGTAAATGATAAAAACAAATCTGTCAATATTATTGTCTCAATACTTAGAAAAAATTAACATTATCGCTTTTGTGGTCCAGTTATCCCAACTCCCTCTGCTACAAATGAAATAGAATGTTCTGTAGAATATTTTGGGATAAGACTGGATTGTGCACAAAACTATTCTTCTGAAAACTCATTTGAATGTGTTTTTTTATGTTATTGTTATTAAAAATATTATAGGGTGAGAAAATTTATATAGGTATGTAGCGGAATCTCAAAAAACACTTAACTGATTGTATTAATTTTTTTGCCTTTTAAAAGCCCTATTCTTTCTGATGGACATGGGTTATAAAGCACCTAATTTCAATTCTTAAGTTACTAAAAGACTAAAATGGTTATACAAATGCTATGTACTAGAATATGAACACATTGGTGTTATAAAATAACATATTTGCAAAGAAAACTATGGAGTTTCATTGAGATTGCCATGAAATAGAAAACAGTCATCTTTAGTCCACGGAAAATGTATGTAAAATAAGACAAATTAGCAATCCTAAAGGTAAGACATAGCAAAACAAACCAGAATGGAATCTGCTTATAATGGGTTGATGCCAATATCAAAATATTGTAATAACTCTCATGTAAGAAGGTGTTCTTTATTTTGTTTGTATGCTGCACTCAGTTTTGTTAGCAGGGTAGGTTAAATAAGTGATAAAAGAGAGAAAACTGTGTCCACCTAACATTTAAAATCAGTGAACTTATATTTTAAATGCAAAGATTATTTTACTCAATGGTTATAGACTGTGTGTCTTTCCAAAGAACGAAAAAGTTAATTTGATGGCTTGGGATTGCAAAGTCTTCATATTGACCAGCTTCATTCCTGTTAAGCGAGTACATATCAACAATTAGTTAACTGATGTAGAAAAACCCAGTTTATTGTTTGCAGCTGTTTTCCTACTCCTCTCAGGCACTTTTACTTTCTCAGGAACATACATATGATTAGTAGAAGTAACGTACTGTACCCAAAAATTCAATTTTGAGATTTAAGTAGAAATACATGTTTTGAGTTCCATTGCATCCAAAGGAAGTATTTCAGGAAAAAACAAAAGAAAACGTTTGTGTGTGTTTGTGCATGTGCAGGCAAACATATCTCAGAGAGAGAGGGAGAGAACAGGATAACTCAAAAACAGAAGGCCGGATAAATACCAAACTGAATATTCAAGTTCAACATTTTCAGAGTTTTTAACAAAAAGATTTTCAAGAAAATCTTCCTAACCCAAAATACTCTTAAAAACATCATCTTTTATTTTCTCATAAATAGCTCTGAACAGTTCTGATGTTAAGGCAATTGATTTTTCAACCTAAATTTTGCTTTCCAGTCTGTTTAACATACTTCCATGACAAGTTATATGTATATGTTATATTTTGTGTGAATATGCTATAAAGACCCTTTATATAAGTGAATTTGAATAATTATGTATAAGAAACCTAAAAAATCCACAGAAACGTAATTATGGGGAAAATGCAGAGCTCATCCAATATAGAATTTGTAAGTTTAATCGTAATGTTAGTTGTTTCCCAAATACTTCATTGCAAGTTTAATATTTCCCAGAGGTCATTTAATGGACAAGCTGAAAAGTTTGCAATTCTTGGTTTTACCCATTTTGTATCCATCTTAACAGTTTGTTACATTTGTATTGGCACATGTTATAACTAAAGCACTTCTTGTTTAAAAGTTTTAAATGTGGTCACACATGTACAAATTCACTGAATTAGGTATTTAGCTCAGAACCAGTTTGAGGAATGTCTTCCTCATTGTCAGCTGACTGCCACTGGATTGCTTGCCCCTGATGATCATGGCTTACTATTTATCCCTCTGTCAGTGGTTGTATGAGTTTTGTGATAAGATTTTGGACCATTGAGATCTCAGAGTTCATTAACCTTGGTCAATTTTTCCATAAACATGATTTCTCCCAAATATTCAGTCCATTGGATTTTTGTGTTAGCTGAGTTAGTGTCACCAAGTGGACAATTTCATATCCTTTTATCCAAAAATGCAAGCACTGCTGCTGATTTTTCCTCCTCTCAGGATTTGATGTTCCTGAGGTGTTCCTCAAGTCTCTGACTTGTATAAATACTTTCACAATCCTTGCAATCTGTCTTGTAAATCCCAGAGTTTTTTATGAAGGGGTATTTTATTCTTTTTGTTACCTTTTTTCAACTCAGAATTTTATATTGAATTTATATGGTGGGTTGAGTTGTGTTGCTTTCTTTGATGCTCTGAAATTCTCTATGTGCCCATGGGTGAAACATGGACTTGTTTGAACACAGAATTTTCTTTTTGCAATTTCAGAGTTGTGTTTTCTCCTATCTTTTGTTGCTGGAACCCTTTGATTAATCTATCCACCAATTCTTTTTTGTAGCCATTTTTCTTAGCATTTTTAAGATTTCCTGGTTTTATAAGCTGTGTTCCTTTTGATTAGGAGGAATATTCACTAACCTGTAGCAACTTTGTATAATGTGGGTTATAAATATTGTTGTGTGTGTAATGGCCATATGCACCATTCTTATTAAACAAACCCTTCAGGGATTTTCACCTTATCAAGATAAGTTCACCAGGGTAATCATCACGCTGCAGTGCACCAATGTTCACCACAGTTTAGGTGACCATGGTAGCTGGCAGGCCTTCACCTTGGTTGAGCGCACTGCTCATTGCACTCAGAAGTACATGTCATCTCTGTTTCACTTGTTCTACCTTCTTGCTGATGCACATTCATGTACTTGTTCAGCATGCACTCCCACGTTTCTGTAAACATGAAGTAGGTATGTTTTTAAACTTAACATGCAGTTCTAAAGAAAAGGGAGAAAGTAGAGATAGCAGCAGTAACTTAAAGATCGACATGAGGGAAAAGCTGTGTTACAATAGAGAAGAAAATGTGCTGAACTATTATGGATCTTTTTTTCTTTCTTTCCTTTCATTTTACACTGAATAAAAATCCTAATTAGCATAGTCAACTTTCACTTCTGAAAGAGAGACAGAAGAAAGGAAAAATATGTCATCCCCAAACAACATTTGAACTAGAAACTTCTTGCACAGCACAGGCTACTCCCACACCACGAGGTTGACTTCCGCATCAACACTGACCTCGTGGATCCCCAGATTCTTATATATGCGTAATTAATGTACCCAAACATTGCTAAAAATGTGTTAATTACAGTAAATCCATTCATTGCTCTACTTATTTCTGCAGTGTTCTTGGATCTATGCTTTAACAAATATATTTATGTGTAATGCCATGATTATGTGGACCTTTGTTACATTTCTGGTCAGGATATTTTAGACCAATGTTGCATAAAAAGCCTTATGGAATAAAAAACTACAAAGTACTAGAAAGAATGTAACACTATCAGTATTCGTTCATTTGTGAAAATAAAGTGTTTCTTTTGTTTAGGAATTCTAACCTATATTGAATCGCCATTTTAACATTGAAATGTAGGGAAGTTGGAGATAATCAATGGCCGGTCAGATTTAACTACAGTAAAATTCTTGATAAATTTTTACCATCAATAATGCACCACAAATGGCCATTTCATTCACTAAAGGCAATATTTTACCACAATAAAATTTTGATTGAGAATGGTTCACACAGCCAGAGTGTTCTTTCTATATATTCCAAATGCCATGAGAAGCTGGTTGTGAGATTCTATTTCCATAGTGAATTTTATGTTTCTGATTCAATAGCTTTAAAGCATCTTATAAATTCTTCCTCCTAACTATATGAAAGTATCATCAACACATATGTTTTTGCAAAACAAAAAAGAATGTTTGTTCAGTGCATAATTTTGCTAGTCCATAATTTCCATTTAATTCCTGTTGATGGAGGTTAACCATTATTTTAATGGTGCTTTGCCACACTTAAAATTAATGTCATCATCTTTAAGCAATGTGTTTTCTATTTTTTACTAACCCAAGGAAATTGTTTATCCTTAATTATTCAAATTTTGGCAGTTGTTGAATTTGTTGGTTTGCCATTTTGACAGTTTGTAAGTTGGCACTCTGATACATTATATGATCGTCTTAGTTCTTTTCCAGGTTTATATAGCTTCAGTAAATCATAAATTTTTGGACTTTAAGGGTTATTTCATTTTAATCTGTTTTCATCTTTACCACAAGGAGAGTATTTAACAACTGCTAAGCTTATATTCATGTTGCATATTAGTCTGCTTATGGGGTGTTTGATATTTTGGTATATTCTGAGAATTTTAAAAGCTCCTTTATTTGTTGGGTGTAATCTTGTTTATCCAGTTTTACTAACTTATTCCCTTTATTAATATTTTGGAATACTACTGGTTTGGAATTTAGTTTTTTCACCAAAAAAAGGGGGTTGTTATGGAGTGTATCTTTAATTTCTTTTTCTAGAATAATCCCCCATTTCTAGTACTCTGGTAAATATATAATTCAGTGATATTTGTATATGTACAACCACACTGTACAATTAACTCCATTCAATCACCCTTGTACAATGTTGCCTTTACAACATAAAAATACTAGAAATCATAAAACATATTCCCTGGTACTTTGATTCTGTGGAAGTTATGACTGGGATACAAATGCAACCAGAGTTGCATTGTAGTTATGCGTAACAATGAAGTAAATGGTCATGCAAAAAATGATAAAATGTAAAATGGCATTGTCTGAACATATCCTACTCACATCACTAGACATCTAAGTTGGTATGGGATACAGGAAGGACCCTGCCTTGATTGGATTAAGAAACTTAACAAAACCAAATTGTTTATATTTACACCATTCAATAGTAAATGAAAGTTTAATTTGTTCCATTTTTGATAAAGCGTTAATTGAAGCTGGTTTGGTAATTGGACTCATATTAAGAAAGGCATTTAAAACCCAGTTATTAACATTTAAGAACAACTAATACAAATAACAGTGACTGTATGTCTCTGCCATTCTTGGCACATTTAACCAAAGTAACTTGTCTGTACCAAACAGTCCATTATCACTAATATAACTAATTTAAACTGCAGGTTTGCAAGACCTTCCTTATGGCATTTGCTGTCAATTAAGTAAATTGCAGCCTTTATTAAACATTGGAAACTGAGTGGCTTGATTTAAATTCTTTAAGTAAATGACGAGTTAAAGTTGATATTACCCCAGTAGAATTTCCTTTCAGTGGCATTCCTCCATTTACTCAAAGACATGCTGCATTTTAAACTGATGATGTTTCCACTCTGGCGAAGTTGTAGCTATAACAGCCTTCTTGGCAATACCTGGGACTCTTAGTTTTATTTATGCTGTCCTATTCAAAGATATACAGCTGAGGCTGGTTCAGTCTTGATATGATATTGATGCTGTTCTTGTTGTGTTACTACTGATATTTTTGACAATTTTCTCTCAAATTATACTATAGAAGAAGCAAAGTCCGGCTGTCACATCAAAAACCCTTTCTTTCTGGGTTGTTTTTCATGCATATCACCTTCTAGAATCTTGCATAACTTTCATGTACAGAGCCAGAGTCAATCATTTCACTGTGTCTTCCAAATTTCAAAGGACTTCCTGCTCAATTTCAAATCATTCTTGAGAAAAAAAAACATAGTGTAACATAACTTGGATAGAAGAATAACAACCCACTTACAATGCAGCCTTTGACTTAAACACAAAATTGGCACATGTTTCTGGATCTGTAAATTATATTTTAAAATGTTTTCAGAACACCTTAAGTTTCAAATAGAATAACATAACCAAACCAATAATATCCATAATGGAAAATCATTCTTTTTTTGTGAACAAATCGGACATAAAAAGTTTTTGCATGAAGCAAACAACAGCTCAGTATCTGGCATGGCATGAGACCAAATGGAAGTACACCTTGCCCAGTAGATGGTTTGAAGTCTTGCATTGTTCACAATCTGGCAGTGCTTGGAGAGAGAATTGTAGAATTCTGTCTCTGTACATGGACTGCAAGCATAAAGTTTGTAGTTAGCAATCTTTTGTGTTATGTAGCACCTTATGTGGCTCTATGTGAATCCTTCCATTAAAATACATATATGTGAATTTGTCAGTTGTAGACATAGTCATGTGAATGTATTACATCAGAATGTATTACATCTGACTTTAATATTGGGTTAACACAATCATAGATTCTGATTTACCTTACTAAACATACCTTTTGCCAGTTCTCTGTTCTTTAAGTCACACTGTTTATTCAGGTTTAAACATATTCTCCACTTCTCTGTTCTCATTCACCCCATAACTTGATGTAAAGTTAATCTTTGTTTCTGCATAACTCCTTATGCCATATCCAATTAAAAATAAATCAAACGTGGTGTTTTAAAGAGAACTATTTGATGCACGGCATTTAAATAATGCTGTATAGATGATTGTATGAATCTGTACATTTGCATTATTCTGTTACAGGATGAGGACTTCACTCCAGTAAAATCACCAAGGTAAGACTTGACTCTTGGCTAATATTTTAATGAAAAAACTTTATGATTCTTGTGTTACATTTTCCTTTACTGGTGCTTCTTTATGTAACATTATAGAGAGAGGAAATTTTTGTGTGTGTCAAAAACCAACTCATCTGATTTTGATAGTATTTTCCCCATTGAAAAGCCTTATGCCTGCGGGGTGTCATCAACCATCATCAAGACAATTGAAGATTGCCAAACTATTGATAGCTCGTCAGAAGTAAAAGTTCTGTTTCACCAATGTGTGACAACCTTTCGACAGCCTAAGTTCCCATCAGTTTTTGAAGCACCATTTTCCTTCTTTCAAAACTTAGATAGTCCGTGAATTCTAGTTTAAAGGCTGTGTACATGCTCTAGCTCTTGAAAAGTGGCATCACAATTACTTTCATCCCAGTAACTAAGCAATGAATATTTTCAGTATTGAAATGTTGGTCAAAGAATTTATTGCAAATATGGGTGACTCGATACAGATTATCAAAATAGGTAATGTGAAAAATATTAGAAAAAGCTCACATGAGGCTGGAATACCATATGAAAAGAAATTGGTCATTATTACCAATTCAACAGCTATTGATAACTCTCAGATATTTCTCCATTCCATACTGTTAACAGTGACTGCAACAGAGTTTTGAAACCCACAGTGGTGAAAGTATTAGAGGTACTGTTCCCTATGGTCACAGTGATAGAAGAATTTTATCTAGTCGCAAATTTTCCAGGCATTGCAGACACCATTTGTACTTATGCGTCCATTTTATCACCCAGATAACACAGAAGTATACAGTACCTATATCCAAACAGTGTGCAATGCAAGTTTGATAATTACTAATATTGAGGTACAGTGGCCAGGTTCTGTTCCATACAGCTTTGTACTTGACGACAGTTGGTTGAGGTCACAGGTTTAAACTTGTGAGAGGATGATTGAATTTTTTGGGTGTAAAAATCATTAGTATAGCTACCTTTGTAAGGGAAGTAAAGGAGGTGGTCTCTTGTCATAGATTTATGACATGTAAAAGAAACTCAAGCATGATAGAAAAGTGTTTGAGTAAAAGTTCCTGTCTTTCATGCACAGAATAGAGTGGCACACTAAGAACCAAGTCAGCTAAAGAATTTCCACAAATAAAACTAAATATATTTAGCAAGTGTTTAATATAACTCTCACATTTAGGTTGTAGCAGATGTCGCATGTTCATGAACTGATACAAATGGGAATATAATAATCACTAACAACAAATAATGTATTAAATCTTTTTTTATCCCTCACTCTTATATAATAAAGTCCATGGATACTTTGGAGAGTTATATACCTTATATAAGGGTACATAAAATAAAAACTAGAATTTTCTTTTTTAAAATGTTATTAAAATAACAGCAGTAGATAATTGCTGTCAGAAACTCTGCAGCAGCTCCTCCAGTCACCGCAGACAGGAATGGTTGTTGCAGCGCTGTTGCAATGCAGATTCTGCAGGAGACACAGCAACTCTGGAGATCTCTGGTCTCTGTGACCAGAATTCACAACACACGTGGACCAACAGCTCTGGTGCACCTTGTCTTCAGGGACAGGGCGCAATACACCACCGCCAGCACCACCGGGATACCCTTCCTTGGCAGAACCATCTGTGTCAAAGCCAGCAGGACTTCCTGGACAGCACCGTTCTGCCGATGTTGCCAACTTGGTAACTTGACAGTCGAATGCAATGCACCTCTGCGGTGCCACCTCACTTACGTCTGCCTGCCAGCAGCACAAGGTTCTGCACCACCTGTGGCAGGATGGTCAGCTACACTTAGAAGGCTCTTCACCGCCGCTGAGATGCCAGCCTACACTGCCCGCTCGGCCTCAGCCGATGCCAGATACCGAGCCTCAACACGGGAACAGCTCCACCATCACCGTACTTAAGGCTATCTAACAACAACTCCACTTATTCAACCAGGCATCCACCACAGTGAGCGAAGAAGTAGCTGACCTCAGCCGATGCTTAGAGACACTTAGGCTCTCAGCTTCCAAACGTCTCACTGTCAACTCACCGCCGCCTCAAGATGTCTAACCAAAATCACAAATCCATACAAGAGACACCGTCCACGAGCCTTCTGACCAACTGGGCACTTTGGAGACTTCAGTCACAGCACTGCAGACCCAGATTACTCAACATCAAACCAGCTGGAACACAATGGCCAAACATCACAACAAACTCATAAACTTCATCTACACTGACCTACAAAATCATCATCTACAACTGCAGAAGAAACAACAGCAGCTCGATGAAGGATACACACTGATTTACAACTCCATCAAGCAACACGTTTTGATGGCCAACAATCCACTACGGCACAACCGTCACTAAAATTCAAGCACCATGTGCTCAGAATTCTCACTACTCAGGCATCACCACAATCACCTTTACATCAGATTAACACTTCGCTAAATAAGTAAGCATCGTTACTCCCAACCACTTCCTTAACTCCCCGGGGGACAGTCAGGGCGTTGACGGTCATAGCTGTCACCCAAACATTTCCTTACCCACTGCCAGCGCAATAAGCTGACAGTTACCTTACGCACTATCGGGGTGCTCAGCGAAACCCCAGTATCTTTCCTCACTTCTCATTTCAATTCCTCTCCATAAATTCTCCTACCTATTCCCATCACTACCAAAAAAAAGACTGTTCGTTTGTCTCAGGTGTGAAGTGATGGACCCATGTTTCATCAATGGTTATGAATTGATGCATAAACTCGGCTTTATTGCAGCGAAGCATCACCAAACACTCGTCTGAAACATCCTTACAACGTTACTTTTGTTCCATTGTGAGTAAACATGGCACCCATCTTGCGCACAGCTTTCTAATGTCTAAATTTTTAGTCAGTATGCGAAGTACAGCACTTTTTGAAATCTCTACTAGCTCGGGCAGTTTCAGTCAACACTCATCCGATACGATTTTGTGGATTTTCTTCACAATTTCCGGCATGGTCACCTCATTTGGTTGACCACTGCAATGTTGGCCTTGGCAGTTCATATGGCCTTGCTTAAACTTTGCCCCCAATATTTTGCTGCTGTAAATGAAGGTGTAGACTTCCCCAGTGTAGAATCCAGCTCAGCTTTAATATTAGTTGGTCTAAGACCTTTCAAATGAAAGTATTGTACCACATAATGAGGCCAGTTTTATCCATGTTTACAAACTCGCTGAAACAATTCAGCATTAATGGCTGCCAAACAATTACTAAACAAAATAGCATTGTCAAACTTAAGCTTTATAAAAGTGGTACTTTCTACCATAGTCATTTGTTTAAAACAACCACTATATATATGTTCAGCTCAGGTGCTTCTGGGATTGGCCATGTATGTCCCATATAATATCTGAACTGAAAGATCAACTTCAAATTTTTTTTTCTTGTAATTTATAATACATGCAGGCTTTGTTTTCTCGTGTCCTCTTCTATCTTAGTAAGTTTGCATCATAGCTTGATGGCATGTACATAACATGTAAATATCTCTCTTGTCTTATGGAGTGTTATATTTGTTATTAGTTGGAAGATGCTTCATGTTTATATGCACAATGTATGGGAGCCAATTTGTTGCGTCACTTCGTGTTATCTTTTGCTGGGCAGCTGTTATTGTATTAATACTTTGAATGTTGGGTTCATTGTCCTCTGGCTAGCTATTATTTCTTGGTCAAGCAAATCTCTTGAACAGGGTATGTAAACGGAAAGGATTTGTTACTCACAGATAACACTGATAAAAGAATTTGTTTTTACACTTTTATTACTGTCAAAAATAATTAAGTTCACATATTGACTCTTGATACATGCCAGACTGAAACTGCTATATTTTGTAAAGCACTATAATCACTTATTTACTGCACATTATTAATTCGCATGTTTCACATTTATAACAAACTTTAAGACACGAGAGATTCTGTAGAATTGCATAACGTGTACTTTATGTATGCTTCCGCGATGTATAACTCACGAATACTTATGTTGTACTGATCTACGTATTACATGCGAATGCTTCTGTTGGACTGGCGAAATCTGCCTCTGACTTTAGCTTTTTATACCCCACACCCCGATATGCCTAAAGATTATAACCGAGCTGTTATTGGTTAATAAAACATGCCAACATTAGCGTCTATTTTTATATCCAATCAAAAATTACGAAAACATATGCTCTAGGGAAGAAATTCCCTCCATTTCTCAGAAAAGCACGCCAATATGAAGTCATTTGTTTGTCTCGTCTAATTAATATTCAACTCACCCCCTCGCTCATTGTTATCTGCTCTTATTGTCAGTTTCAGTGAGGCCTTGTAAACTTATTTCCTAACAATGCTTATAATCAACAAACATCTCAAATCAATATCATACAATAATGCTTATTTACACTACAATCACTCTGGCATTTACATTATTATGATACAAATTACTGCCACACTTACCAACATACACACCAACAAATTTCCACTTCTTTGAAAAATTTGTTCTCCACATTTAAGTGCTGGATTTTGTAAAGCAATGGGCATTCCTCTTCTCTTTTTCTGGGTTGTCCCCACCAAATCTGCATTCACCTTTTCAAGATCTCTTGCTAATGTAATACCTGTCTGTATAAAGTGTATGACCTTTACCTGCCAAGGTGCCAAGTAAATTTTTCACTACATTGACAATTACATTTTCCTGTCCACAAAACACATAGTTCCATACATATCCAGTGTCGGACTCAGAGAGCATGTAGATTTTTATCCCATATTTTCTGGGTTTGTTTGACACATATTGTTTGAAACTCAGCCTCCCTCTGAACTTGCACATCCCTTAAGCAATTGCAATATCTTCCCCTAACTCGTATGCAGCTTGAAACGTGATACATAGTTTCCAGTAGAGATCTAATTTGGTGCAGGAGGTTGAAATCAAGTTCACCCTTCTTCATAGCAATGATGTTATAATTTTTGTGTAAATTTGCCTAAATCAGCAATACCAATCTTGATCTGCTGTGCAGGCTTTTGGCTGATGCTCATATAAAATACTATGGCCAAAAATTTTATACTTCCTCCAGAGTAACTGTTTTCCAGTTGCTCATTCTGAAGTTTGCAGATAATTGGTTATTACTCCTCTCTATTCTCAAAATTTGTCTGCTCTTTTATCTGGGGTAGCAAAACATCATCAACAAAGTAGGAAAAGCAATCAACAAAATTGCTATCTTCATCTTGTTCTGTAACATCCGTAATCCCTTTAGCACCATTAAAAACATTTATATTGGATACCTGGTCCACTGTAGTTCACCCTTCATCAGAATCTGAAGGTCTTTTACGCTTCCCTGCTCTTAATCCGGGCCTTTCTCTATTGGAAGTTGATGGTACAGGTGGCGAAGGAATTTATTTCAAACTCACATTAAGCCCACATTCCGATTTATCTGAATCACCATTATCAGTATCTGAATTTGAAAATAAAAGGTAACAAAATAAGAAAAAGATCTATGTAAACATGCAAGAATAACATAACAATTGAACTGCTGTTGCATAATTATTACGCAAAGAAGCACAACATTACTGACCTGAATTACCTAATATGTTCTGTGGAACATTTTCAGAATCATCATCCAACCATTGAAAATCAATTTTTTTCATCTTCACTACCATTAAACTCTTTTTTCTAATATTTCCAAATTCTCACTTTCGGTCAAACTGCGATGTGCCATTTTGTCATTCACTACAGAAATGCACCTGTTGCACAGTACAGGCTATTTGCTCTCTCCTTGGACTAATTTATACACAGGTGCACTCTAGTAGTATGTATTGTTAAGTAAAACAGTGCACACATAAGGAAGCCTGTCGATTGATGTACTATCATAGGTAAATGCACAGAAAATTAGATCCCGTCAGTTGAGAGCATCCACAATTTTTTCAAGTTCCCGAAACCCATCATTTGACGGGATTAGCAGTCAAAGTGTTAATGGACTTTCTTTGCTTGGAATCTTCTCAAAATTTTAGACAGCTTTACATCTTACTTGGTAATAAATTTTATAATAATGCATTGCTCAACACATGTTTACCTTCTGTTTACTGATTGTGCTAATGAATACAGAGGACATTTGCTCTATTTGAGGGCAATGTAGCTACATCATTTAATAAATAATTGCCAGAAATCTATTTGAAAAATTGGTTCGTTTATTTAAGAGAAAAGTAGTCAACTACACATACACACCACAATATCAAATCACACTACAGCACTTCTTAATATTCTGTGTTAATGAAATACTTTAATAATCTTATCTCCAAGGAACACTTAAATATTTACATTTTTTGAGGTGATTTGGATATGTAGAGGATATTTGGTTATGTATTGCTTATTGCCACTATAAGAGGGATTCCTCCAGACATCCTCACCATTGGCCATTCAAGGCTACAAACAAATTCACTCAGATAGTGGAAAATTCCTGGTATACTTTGATCCATCCTCATTCATGCCATAATGAAGCCTAGTATATGGTGGATTGGTGGGGAGATAAAATACTTTTCATTACTAATAAATTGAATATACTGTGAATAGCATGTGAAGTAGATGCTCTTCATTCTGAATGAATTTTATTAAAATTTTTTTGTTGTTTAACCACGATAGAAAAACTAAACAAATTATTAATGTACATCCTATAAAAACACACAATTTATATCAAGTGTATTTTTGTAACATTAACCATTTCTGTTATTGGTTTGAATATTCAAATACTTTATACTATCTGGAAATGTTAAGTCACCATTTATTTGTTTCTTGTGGGGTCATGGAAAGAGTATGGAATTTCAAAGCCAGCACTCAGCAATCCACTTTTTATAGATTTTCCTTTTGCTTCAGCCACCTATGTTCCTCTTACACCTATCATAAAGTGTGTAATGAATAGAGACTGGTTGTTAGGAACTAAAGATTTTCAAAATAAGTAGACATACAGGCAGTAAAAGTCATGAAAATAGGCACCAGAATAGGAATTTATTTTTAATTTCAATGTATTTTTTAAATTATGTATTTAAATATTTCGAAATTGTGGGCGTATGCATGTAATTTGCATAAAATACCAATATAATTCAGATACTTTTTGCTGCCAAATGAAATAAGCATTCAAATCTTGCTTCATTTAATAAATATACCTGCATATATATTTTAAATTCATATAATACATAATTGTTTGTTGACACTATTTTGCAATACAAAATACTATCAGTAAACTACAGTCCTTGGCAGTGATTACAAAATACAATGTCATTTATTGCACATGACCAGGTATTTTTTCCAATTTTCCATTTTTAAGTTTCGTCTTCTGGCAGACAATTCTCTCTCCACTGCTGCAGATGTTACTGGAGTACATTTGAAAGGCACTACAGTGTTTGGATCACTGCCTTTTACCTCAGAGACTTCATTCCAGTGTCTTTCACTGTTTTAACTCCCATTGTCACTAAGAACCTTGTCACCTTTTCCCATACAGTTCAACCTATTTCACCTGCAACTTAGTGAATTTTTTGCACAGTGTCATCTATGATATCCTATGCATCCATGAGTGTTATGTTTCTCTATTTTGGATACTTGATTGTATCTGCTAGTGCAGAGTACTTGGCAGCAATGAAAGTCAAGTTGTTTTTTACAGAGTCCTTCATTAACAACTTATCACAGTATGTACAGATGACGCATCTTCTTCACTTTTTGTCATCCTCCGTTATGTAGTGGTTACTATGCTAGCCTCTGGTTCCTGAGGTCATGGGTTCAAACTGTTGGAGGGCGATGGATTTCTTTGGTCATAAAAATCCTTAGCTTGGTTTCCTTTGGAAGGGAAGTAAAGCTGGTGGTCCCATATCATAGATTTGCGGCATATAAAAGAATCTCAAGCCTGATAGAGACCTCTAAGCAACATCACCGGTCTTTTACGCCCAATATAGAATGGGACGCTGAGGACCACAGCAATTAAAGAGTGTCCATAAATAAAATTCAGTTGTTAAATTTTTTCATGCAAATTATTTACAATATCCCATATCTAGATGACTTAGTAAAATGCTGTAGACAGCCATGAAGTTATCACTGGCTGTGAAGGCAAGAGTAGTTCTTTGAACAACTGAACCCTGGTCAGCGATTTAAGAAATGTCTTCTTTGTTTTGGAAACCAAAGCATCTACTTCTGGATATAGACTTTGAATTTCTTCACAAATTCTGTGGAACATGTAGTTGAGACATACAATATGAAGCATGTTGGGAAACAGGACTTTAAGAACCTTACTAGCGTTTTCACATATTTTGCAGCATAAGAAGTAAACAGAGGAACATTTTTTATGTATAACACCATATACCCACAATACATTCAGTGAAAAGGTAAATAATGTAGCTACAGTTGTACTATTCATTTTATCCAATTGTTCACATGAAGGAGTTATATTCTAAAGGATTCATCATAGTCCATTTGTACCAATCACAACATTTACAATGAAGTGACCACAGGGGTCTGTACTTTTGTCAACCTATATTAATATTTTCTTCCCACTGACTGCTTCCCTAGTACAATTAATTGTATCACTGAAACAAACATCCGCATAGCTCTTACGTAGCGTACTTTCACTTGAGACTTGTTCTTTAATGTACTTTAGCAAGAAATTCTCCAGAGTTGTATTTTATAATATCTTCTACAAAGATTACCAGCTTGAATAAGTGTTTTCCTTAGATTGAGTGAAAATTCTGATTGGTTGTGAGATCATGTATGGGAGATAAGAATTTTTAGGTTCACCTGCTTTAGTCATTCCACACAGAGAAGATTTTTGTTCCAAGGCTTGTACATGCTGAGAAACATGACACTTTTTAGTAAATTCACTCACATTTCACGCACTTTGTAAAACAAGGCTGATCCATCTGTCAAAAAGATCGCACCAAATTCTTCCACAAATTTATTAGTTTTGTTTTTAATCCTGCCATTTGTTATGGCGTAGTAGTATACCTGTCAGTGTATCTCAACAAGAAACTCCCTAACACTGCTGCACTATTTCATCAAAATAGCAGTCTTCATTGGGCGAGAAAAGTGAACTAAGGATAATAAGGTCAACAATGTGTCTCCATCCTTTCCACAACCCAACATTTACACATGTTTACAGTTAGGCAACAACTTAGGGAATGGATACGTTTGTTAATAGTGCTGCTTTTCTTTTTGTCTAAAGTGTGAATGATTGCAATGGGTCCATAAACCCGTTCCTACCATTTGCCAAGCTTTCAACCCACAATAATGTATAATAGAAGACACAAGATGGGGAAGAGTACACTTCTAGGAATAAGTTTGGGTCACTAAAGGCTAAGGAAGATACGAAATTGAATTTTTACTATCTGCAGTAAAAGAAAGGTATAATCTGTTCTGAAATTGTTGGTCGGGAACTATACGTATACTTTCATTTTGTTTTAACTCATCGCAAACTTAATTTTTAAAAGATCAATTATATAGACATTAAAAATAAAAATAGGCAAAAATAAGAAAACTTATCTTTGCTGTATATGATCATAATCTTATACAAGCTTATTTTTAAGTCATTTTTGTGTTTGTAATAGCAATGTAGAGGCATTTTGGCTAACATCGAAATTAAATAATTTCTGCAGATGTTTATCTCAATTAACGTGAAGTGTAATGAGGGTTTGTAAGAGGAGTGGGTGACAGAGGTTTTTAGAAGGGAAAAACTTTTTGAAACATTTCATGTTTTATATGTAATGCATTGATGATGTTCCATTCATAATCCAGAATCAGCGAGAAACTTTCCATCCAATGTACTGGCTGCTGGTTTGTTTGGAACCATTTGTTATGAAAATATTTTCTTACCAGTTTAATCAACACAGGATTTGCTTTGAATGGTTGTTAAAACAAAGCTGAAAGTTGATGTAATTCTCAGTGTATGTAACACACACTCCTTGTATTGGCATAACCATCCAACTGGTTTTAGTATTAAAATTTTTCACGTTAATAATATTGCAGATTAACAAAGTTATCTAAATAGCAATGTACAATGAAATTGCTCTACATGAATATCTAACTGCTGTAGATGATTGTTAAGAACAGCGATTCTTTTTCAGATTCCCTTTCATTCTTAGATTGTTTTACCTAATGCTAAATCCTCTACTATTGCAGATTATGCACAGAAGCAGTTTCTGAAGATGGCAGCAGTAATACACCATTGCGCTCTGCTGGAGCCGCAGTGATAAACACAAGCTTCCGTTTTAGAAATGATTGTCCTAAATGTAAAAGCCAAGAAAGTGATATCACAGATATACCACCTATAGAAAGATGTATTCACTTATCTGAGACATCTAGTGATGGAGAAATCTATAATAGGACTTTATTGATTCATTGGGATGAAACATTACACAAGTGTAAAATTTGTGATAAAAGCGTTACTCAGTTGTCAGCTTTGAGATTACACAATTTGATTCATGAAGGTAAAAATTCTCATAAGTCTGGTACTTGTGAGAAGAAATTGAATGATTTGGGCAATTTGAAAAGCGATCATTTCATACACAATGGTAAAAAGTCATTCAAATGTGAAATTTGTGCGAAGAGCTTTACACGGTTGTGCAGTTTGAAAGGACATAATTTGATACATGAGGGTAAAAAGCCTCACAAGTGTGAAATTTGTGGGAAGAGCTTTACTCGGCTATGCAATTTGAAAAGTCATAATTTGATACATGAGGGTAAAAAGTCTCACCAGTGTGAAACTTGTGGGAAGAGTTTTACTGAGCTAAGAAATTTGAAAAATCATAATTTGATACATGAGAGTAAAAAGCCTCACCAGTGTGAAATTTGTGGGAAGAGCTTTACACGTTTGCCATCCTTGAAATTGCATAATATGACACATGAGGGTAAAAAGCCTGACCAGTGTGAAACTTGTGGGAAGAGCTTTACTCAGCTAAGAAATTTGAAAATTCATAATTTGATACATGAGGGTAAAAAGCCTCACCAGTGTGAAATTTGTGGGAAGAGCTTTACTCAGCTATGCAATTTGAAAACTCATAATTTGATACATGAGGGTAAAAGGCCACACAAGTGTGAATATTGTGAGATGAGTTTTACACGTTTGGCATCCTTGAAATTGCATAATATGACACATGAGGGTAAAGAGCCTCACCAGTGTGAAACTTGTGGGAAGAGCTTTACTCGGCTAAGCAATTTGAAAATTCATAATTTGATACATGAGGGTAAAAAGCCTCACAAGTGTGAAATTTGTGGGAAGAGCTTTACTCAGCTATGCAATTTGAAAATTCATAATTTGATACATGAGGGTAAAAAGCCTCACCAGTATGAAATTTGTGGGAAGAGCTTTACTCAGCTATGCAATTTGAAAATTCATAATTTGATACATGAGGGTAAAAAGCCACACAAATGTGATATATGTGACAAGCGCTTTACTCATTTGGGCAATTTGAAAAATCATAATTTGATACATCAAGGTAAAAAGAATCACAAGTGTAAAATATGTGAGAAGAGCTTTACTCTGTTGGGCAATTTGAAAGCACATAATTTGATACATCAGGATAAAAAGCCTCACGAGTGTAAAATTTGTGAGAAGATCTTTACTAAGTTGGGCAATTTCAAAACACACAATTTGTTACATGAGGGTAAAAAGCCTCACAAGTGAAATTTGTGAGAAGAGCATTACACATTTGCCATCCTTGAAATTGCATAATTTGACACATGAGGGTAAAAACCCTCACAAATGTGATATACATGAAAGCGCGTTACTCATTTGGACAATTTGAAAATGGATAATTTGACACATCAGGGTAAAACGCCTCATAAATGTGAGATTTGTGAGAAGGGCTTTATACATTTGGGCAATTTGACACATTAGGGTAAAACGCCTCACAAATGTGAGATTTGCGTGAAGAGCTTTACACATTTATCATCTTTGAAAAGGCATAATTTGATACATGACGGTATAAGGCCTCACAAATGTGAGATTTGTGAGAAGGGCATTACATATTTATCATCTTTGAAAACACATAATTTGACACATGAGGCTAAAAATACCTCACAAGTGCGAAATTTTTTAGAAAAGCTTTAATCAGTCATGCAATCTGAAAATGCATAATTTGATACAGAGTAAAAAAGACTCACAAGTGTGAAGTTTTGTGATTAGATTTGCACATTTGTCATCTTTGAAAATCCATAATTTGATACATAATGGTGAAAAGCCTCACAAGATTCAAATTTGTAAGAAGAGCTTTACTCAATGAGCAATATGAAATTACCTAATTTTATACACTAGGGTAAAAAAACCTCACTTAACGTGAAATTTGTGGGAATGGTTTTACTCTGTTATGGAATTTGAAAACGCATAATTTGATGCTTCAGGGTAAAAAGCCCCAAGTGTGAAATTAGTGAAAGGTTTTTATTTTCTTGGGCAATTCGAAAATGCATAATTTGATACCAGAGGATAAAAAGCCTCATGAGTGTGAAATTTGTGCAAAAAGCTTTATAAAGTTGGGCAATTTGAATGCGCATAATTTGATACATGAGGGTAAAAGTCCTCACAGGTGTCAAATTTGTGAGGGGCTTTACTAGGTTATCATCTTTGAAATTGCATAATTTGATACACAAGGTTAAAAAATCTTACACCCAAGAAGCCTGTAGGAAGACCTACATTCAATTCTAACATTTAAAATTACATAATTTGATACAAGGCTTCAAAAGTTTTAAATTTTGGAGAAGAGGTTTGATCATGTATCAATTGTGAAAAGGTTAAGTGTTCGATTCATTATCATAAAAGGAATACAAATTGGAAATAATTTAGGAATAGATGATTTATTTCTTTCCTGTATTATGAAAATACATAATTTGATTCATTAGGAAAGAAACATGTACAAATTAGATACTTTTGAGGCCTACAGGGATTTGTCACATTTTAAAAACATACATAAACCAGATTTGACCAATCATCAGCAAAATCAGCTGGAGTAATGTCAAACTAATTCTTCATTCATTTTGCCATGTCAAATGATAATGACATCGACGTGACAGTTTGTATATAATGATCACTCGTTAGATTACTTTGTAAAAATTGGCAACAATAATCTTTGCTAGATCTGTTTTCATTGGCTGAGTTTTTGGTTTGAATACAAAAGATAAGCACAATGCATAATTTTCAACCCATGATACTCCATTCTAACCCTCATGCTTCCTCTGTGCCTCATTTTTAAGTTGTTTAAAAAACTCTGAAATGATGGAAGGATCCAATCAAAGAGGAAGTAATGTCACACCAGAAGAAAACCAGTGGTTGTGAGATAGGTTGCTGGTATTAAAAATAAAAAGAGCAATGGTGTCATAATCAAGGAGGGAGAAGGGGATTGCTTGGAAGAAGTTTCAACAGCAATCCCTGGTGGGTCATATCCTTCATTTCCATAATTGTTATTTAGCTATAGATAGAGGTGCTATAAAATGGTGTAATTTGTTACATTTGTGTTGATTTGGAATATAAACTTGGTGTCTGTGTTTTTGTAACTTCTCTATCTCAAAAAATCTACTCTATGATCTTAATTGTTAGGGACCAAATCATATATTTGCTCAAATGTATTGCCTTATTTATTTGCTTCTCATAACTTTAATAAGTAGATGTTTCTCAGAAGAATTGTGCTATGAATAGTAAGTGCCAAAGAAATGTGGCTTTGCTGTCGTGACAAATGTTATTTCAGTATTATTAAAATCTTGCTGCAGTCAATTGGGTTGTAATTCTTTACTTAAACTACAGACAAGCCATTGTTGAGTAGTGTAAATAATGTAATTTAGGCAATAGAGTGTTTATTATAATCTTTTATAATGGAAATTAGAGATGAACATTATTAAGAAGTTTCAGTCAAATATGGAAATAAAAAAGGAAAACAACTACAAATGTGAACATCAATAAATTTCAGTCCTCACTTCTCATACCTTGCAGTTCCTTCTTGAATTACCTGGATTCGCGAGAGAAAAGTTTTAAAGAAAAGCAAAACCTATTTATTACTAACATCTCAGATATCAAGAGTGAAATTACGTTATTGAAACCATAACATTCTGCATTTGTTCATCCTCCTGTAGCTCACCACCAACCGTATTTCGCTAAAGATCCCTTCAAGTCATGCTGGAGCATGGAAACCTCACATTCTTCAGTGTTGCAATGGCATAATGTGGATGAGATGTTTTGAGGCTTCAAAGAAGTATCTGCCACTTTCGTTTTCACATGGTTTCATATGTTCTTTGGAGGTAACGAGGTAAACACTGCAGGATTCTACAAATTCTTGTTTTCATAGTGCCCTCTGGAGTTATGG
Source organism: Deroplatys truncata (assembly GCA_030765065.1). Lineage (NCBI taxonomy): Eukaryota > Metazoa > Arthropoda > Insecta > Mantodea > Mantidae > Deroplatys > Deroplatys truncata. Next base: position 113,913,724 of record CM060989.1, read on the forward strand.
AAATTACTTAAGCTTAAGCAACTCTGTAAGGGACATGAGCTTCAAGGAATTTCTTGGATCAAATAGGGAGTCTATGGCCTGAATAATCTTCCTACATAGATCAGGCATCTTGAATTATTTATTTTTCACCAGAGCTGCTTGTGAAGTGCAAGTAATCTTGGTTTTAACACCCATTCTTACCTTTGGTGGTAGTTGTTTAACTTCTTCTAATACAATCTCACTTAATACCCGTTCAATGAACATTTTGAGTGTTACTTCTGCATCACTGGTTTTTTTAGGGTATGGTACATTAAAATTAAATTGAGCTTTATTTATAGACGCTCTTTAACTATAGTTGTCCTTAGCATCCCATTCTACATTGGGCATAAAAGACCAGAAATTTTCCTCGGAGACCCCTTTATTATGCTTGAGGTTTCTTTAACGTGCTATAAATCTACCACATGGTACCACCTGCTTTACTTCTCTTCTGAAGGAAGTCATGTTAAGGATTTATAAGCCAAAACTCCATCGCGCTCTGCCGCGTTTGATGACCCTTTCAAGAAAGTGATCGGTTCCATAATTCGGCGGCAGACTGCTAACATAAGCAGCTTGTAATTTCATTATCAGGATGTTATTTGCTTCAACTTCTTTGAAGAAGTGTATCCCTGCATTTCCATCTTCAAGGGTCTTGAAGATATCTGCTATATCCTTGATATGCGTTCCCAAGCACAACTCAACCTATGTGGTTGAGGGCCTACATGGTTTAGGTCTACCATGGTAGCCTCTAGTTTTCCGAGGTTGCAGGTACAAATTCGATGAAGTTTGATGGTTTATTTCAAGCGTAAAACTCCTCAGCATGGCTTCCTTCAGAAGGGAAGTAAACTTAGTGCCCCCATGTCATAGATTTATAGTATGTAAAAGAACCTCAAGCTTCATAGAGGCCTCTGAGCAAAATTTCCAGTCTTTCACACCCAATTAAGAATGGCACACTAAGGAGCATAGTAGTTAAAGGGTGTCTATAGATAAAAGTCAACTTAATTTAAGTACAATGCGGATTTAAACCAACTGCAACACACTGGCATAGGAAAAGCATATATTTTGTGTTTTCCAGCAGAGTCCTCATACTTGGCTTAAAAAATTATATGTAACTGTTTTTGCATTTTGCAGAGTTGAACACATTTTTCAGTTTTACAACTGCAAGCTTAAGTTCATTGAGTTCATCTTCAAAAACTTTCTCAACAAGGTTTATTTTGTGGATGTGAACTTATTTCTTCCATTAAACCTTTCAGGCTATTCATACATGATGTCATACAATACACAGAATTCATTATTATTACCGCTATGACATGATCGTTTTCAATTTCATATGACCGCAGGGTGTTGAAAATAGCTTTTGAACAATTTGGTCAATTGGTTGTATCCAACAGTACCAACAAAGGCAGACAGAACAGGGGTGCAGACTGTTGAGTGCTGATGCGAAGGTACAACACTACAATTAAAGCTAGATTGTATTAAGGAGCCATAGTTTACAACTGAACATCTCTAGCTGCACTTAAAAATGTTAGATACTATCTAAAGTTAAGAATAGCAACTGGAGCATTGCATACCAGTGTAATCACAAAAAACTGCAATTTGAAACACATGAAATACCGCTAAACATCAGAAGGAAATGGTTAACTCTGCATTATGCATTTAAGGTAGCAGCAAACAGAAATTCACCTTCATTTACTGGCCTATTTTTCAGTAGATATTACGATAAATATCCTGAAAGCAGAGCCAACCAGATCCCACCGCACCTAAGATTGATTAAATACAGTAAAGAGCTTAATTTTACCACCCAGCAGAGAATACATATTAATAGATTACTGCCTGGTCACTATTAAAACCTATAATAAAATTAGATCTACTGCAGCACACCAAAGGAGAAACTAATCAAGTGGTAACATAACACTTAATGGGAAACACAGTGAAGTAATTAAAATATTAACAAAATTCATGTGGCAGCACACTGTAACTTCACTCATGTAAGACAATTACCTTGAACGTGTTTTGAAGACACCTTGTCTTCATCATCAGCTAAGAGCCACTAACGAGTCTGTCGGTTCTGATGTTGCTATTGAACTTCCTGGCATTAATGTCATTTCCGGCTTAATGTATTTAAAGATGAGATCCTTTTCTGGAGGGAGATTGAAATTTATTAAATGGCTTTTGTTTCTTTGTATGAGGAGTTTTTCCCAGATCGTAAATTCTATTGGATTTTTTAATAGAATTCCAATAAAATTTATGATATGGGAAAAAATCCTCATACAAAAAAAAGCCATTTAATGAATTTCAATTTACCTCCGAAAGAGGAGCTCATCTTTAAATACATCAAGCCAAAAATGATATTAACGTCAAGAAACCCAACGGCGGCCTCTATAGGAACTGACAGACTCATTAGTGGCTCATACCTGATGAAGAAGACAAGGTGTCTTCAAAACTCGTTCAAGGTAATTATCTTTTAAGATGAAGTTACAGTGTGCTGCCACATGAATTTTGCTAATAAAGTGATATTTAAATGCATGTACAATGAAATTAAGAATAAATTCACAAATTTCAAATATTCATACCTGGATACAAAACTAGTGAAAGTAGCAGATGTACAGTAGTGTACAGAGTGAAGCTTCTGAGACTTAAACTAATTTATTAATTTATTTACTATCTTTACCTGTGAACTCTATGGAATCAAATGGGCAATGCTGTACATTCAAAATATGGATGACCAACATTTCATTATTTTTTCTGACTCCCTCATTTCCATACAAGCAATTAGTGACCCATGGGCAACAGATGTACTAATACAGGACATTCAGATCCTGATTCATTTATTGAAAACAATGAGAAAAGAAATTATCATGTGACATAACTGGTAATGAGGAGGCAGATCTTGTAGCTAAGAAAAGCATTACAAAACTACCGAATCCAAAATATCCATACTCCTCACAGAGATTTACTGCCATTCATAAACAAGATTAAGAAGCTTTGGACCACATTACAGTGGAAGCAGCAATGGACTTTTATAGGGATACATGCCATCTATATACCAGCTGCAAAGAAAGGATCAACTTTTATTGACATGTTTAAGAATTGAATACACCAAATTAACCCAGTCCTATTTGATATCCAAAGATGAGCCACTCACAGAACACTCCTAACCATAAACCACGTCCTTAGAGAATGCACCACATACATTACTTCCAGGAATATCAGAAATGCTACAGCTGTAATAATCCAAAGTCCCTTCATAATATTATGTGTTATTTTAGAGATATTTCTATGTATAAATCAATTTAAATTGTAACACTACTTTGTATTCCTTAATGATTTGTCACACTACTGAGTACTGTTAATTACCTATGTCATATTCTATGAATAGTCTTTGTTTCTTCATTATTGATTTAAATGTCTAATGTATTTTACATAATATTGTGGTTACAAGAGTTCTATGACCTTAAATAAACACTTAAAAAATGGCAGATGTGTCCATTGAGCTGTTGCTGGCACGGCAGGACAAAGCAACTCGAATATACAACTACCATTTTTATCTGTGGTTTGATCACATGATACAATCATGTCTTTCTTTTTCACATCCTCTTTAAATTTCTCTTGCTTTTTCTGTCCCAACTTTGAATGTATTTTTGCTGAATCCAATTTGCAGTCAGTAAATTTCCATCATCACCTTGAATGTAATTACTCATCCAATTTTGAATTGTAGGCTGATCAAGTTTCTCAACTGATATATTTGACTTTAAACTACTTCAATAGTATCTAAAATAAATCATTCTTTTATATCTTTCACTTGTCTTGCATTAGTTAGCATTTTGTGCAACACGCAGGGTATTAACACAAGTTTAAGCAGGTTTTCAGCACTGCATGTGTTTATCTGATATCTGCTGCTTGTCCAGTGCATCTTTACACAAAAAACCAAGTCTCACTTCATAATATTTACAAAGCAGCACGTGAAAAGTCACAACTTAACCTTCAGATTTGAACTCTGTAAGACACTCTTGTAACATTACTTTTACCTTCAGCATGCTGTATTAGAAAACACTGCAGTCTGTTGTGTACAATAGTGCAGTAACAACATACACTTCCGAGTTTCCAACAATAATGACATTGGTTGCTAAGACAGATACTCATGGCACCAGGACTTGCTAATTCCTGCTCTTGGTGATCCAATCAGAGTTATCTATGAACATAGCAACAACTGTACACTGATGTCCCAGGGCCGAGAATCCATAAACCAAAGTTATTGCAACATCTAGTTTGTAGTTAACCAAGTATTTACTTCCTGAATATGAGAATATTATGCAAATTTTATTGCACTCCTAAAATTTGTGTTTTATTTAGATTTAAATTCATGGTTCTAATGATCTGAAATAAATTAACTTTATAATGCAAAACACAAATAAGGTTTTTATCTTAATCTTTATAGCTATACAGCAATATAATGTTTAATATTATTGCTTTCAGTTTAGTTCTAATGCAAGATATTTTAGGGAATATTGGCAGTTGAACTAATAAACTGTGAAGCAGTAAATGCTCCCATTACTAGCATTTAGTTAAAACCTCGGAAACATAGCCATTCCTAACCCAACATATTATTGAAGTCTAGTAACTAAAAATGGATGGGTATTAATGTTTACCACATTAGACTTCAACATTTTAAATATTGCAGATTTATTATAACAAAATCAGCTGCTAATATCAATGTTATATGGCTGCCGCATCTTAGGCTTTCAGTACTTTGGGGTAGTGTTAAGTATTAGCTATATGATATGTATTGCATTAACTGCAATATTTATTGTTAAACCTTGTCTTACAGTGTTAGGAAAAGGACCAAAAGGAGCTAAAATTTCTTATGACAACTTTTCTATTAAGCGTCACACAAAGCAAAAGAAAATAAACCTTCATAAAATGGGTTAATGAGGGGCAGCTCCTCCTCTTCTGGAGAAACATCGCCACAGCTGCTGTCAATAACTAAAGATCAGGTGGAGCCTAATGCAAACTCATTTAATGATGATGCTTATCATTTTGGTATTGAAACATGCTGGGACGCTTGCAAAAACAGTATGTAAATCGCACTCATGTTTAAACACTGCATAATAGGTGGTTTAGCCAGTGTTTAACCTCAAATGCCACTATTATTTCCCATGAGGCACAGAGCAAGAGCAGAGAAAAAAGATGGCTATTATGTGACTCTTTGATACCGGATGATATGAAGGAGTATTCCACCCAGAAAGGAAAAGAAACATGATATGACTGCAAAGTATGCTCAGAGTCCATTCTAATCCCTTATGGTAGCACTATACTGTAAGGGAATTCAAAGCAAGATTTAGATGATAAATCAGGTTTCATATTTCATTAATGAAGTGATCTCACTATTTGACACAAATTAAATTAATGCTTGTGCCTCTTGCACATGTTTCATTCTTTCTGTGTTTTTTTTAAACAGTTGTATGAGAAAAATGCGTTTACAATAAGTTAAAATGATCTAACCTCTAGCAACACTCTGTGCATGTGGCTTACAATAATACATTATAGTACAATTTAGTATCCTTCCTCCCAGTTTAATACATACAAGTTGGTTTCTTACGGATGCAGAATTTTAATAGGAAGAAATGTGCTCAGGCTTTTATCTATGTAATAAGCCAGACATTACCTAACCTCATTTTAATGTGATTACGTGCAGTAAAGCAGATCTAATGTGAAGGTTATTATGAAGTGTAATTTATTTATTTATTCTGCCTTTTGAACTAGTAGTTTGGTTTAGAAAGGTGAATTTGGAAGTATGCAGGCATTATAATGCATTGGTGCACCTGTATGAAGCAAGCCTGTAAAACCTATTGCACACATGGTTCTTTCATTCATGCCTGGTGTTACGATTGAAGGGAAACAATGATGATATATTTCTTATGCACATTCATAAAATACATAGACTTTATGAATCGAACATTATTACCGAAAAACATTGGGAATATACTGAAAAAAATAATATACTTAATAACATTCATTCATTATCTGTTTACCCTCCTCTTATGTAGGACTTACACCCCCCAGGACTTACATGCAGGCGCCTGGGGTCAGAGGCCCGTCGAGGAGCAGACACTCATGGATCAGACAGAACATCCAGGATGGGTGATCAGTCCGATGCCTGGTATGGGAAGAAGGAAGTAGATGATGCGAAATGTTGATGAAAATGGATGAAAGGAAAGGTGATGATGGAGCATTTGGTGGAATAAATAGCGGGGGAAACCGGAGAACCCAGAGAAAACCCGCTCAGACGCCGCTTCGTCCACCACAAATCCCACATGCAGGTCCCTGGGATTGAACCCGGTCCGCCTCAGTGGGAGGCGAGCGGTCTAACCAGTCGGCCACGGGGCCACCATACTTAATAACAAATTTTGATAATTCAAAAACCACAGTGAACAGAGCTGAATGTATGACAAAGGACAATGAATCAGATGCATAAGTTAGTGCGCGCATTGGCAAACAGAATGCTGAAGATTCATATATAGTTCAAACTGGATATGCTTATTAACAAAACTAATATTTGTGCATTTCCGTAAAGCATGTGGTGTTATATTTTACATGTCTATTTTTAAAGCAAGCACTGGTTTGGTAATCTTCTACTTCAAACTCCCTTAATATATCCAAAAGGGTTTCTCTTTCAATAGTGCCAAAGTGTTCTCATTTAAACATTTTGCTTTCCACGCCGCTGGTAGAAGGATGACTGTCGAAATTTCCCTAACCCTTCTACTACTTCTGGAAACATACGTCACATGGTGTCCAAACTTGAAAGCTTTGAAATGTGGTGTTCAGTTTCGGGGCAGATGGGGTTTTAAACACTGCTTAGGTAAACACCGTCTGCATAAGGATTTGAAATGCAAAGTTACACAATGTTTAAGTCCTTAAACAGCACATCGTTTAGTAAGTGGCCTGTTCTGTTGCAACCTGTATGCAATAGGGTATACAACATACGCTTCTCAGAACTAGCTTGCTTTGTTGTTTTTTATTTCTCTATGGATAGTCTATTGGGTATTTGCCAGATTGGAAAACTTAAGGTCAGGTTGAGTAGATTGTCCCGGTGTCCTGATAAAATTTTTTGGGATGTTTTAAGTGTCCCGGTTTTTATAGGAATACTTATTTTTGGCTAAAAAATTATAATCAAATAGTTTCTTGCTGAAGTTCAAGCTCTGCTGTAGGATAGCGATAACACTTTGAATCGTTATGCGCAATTTGAGAGTCAGTTGTTTGTCTGAGATACTTGTTTACTGCGGTTATGAAAATTTATCATGGCCTCCGTGATTCTTAAAGTAATTTATTTGCCATGACATTGGAAACTCACAGGAAGTAGTGGAAGTGGTATTGTTCTTGGTGTCTTATAAAGTGTAGCTTTAGTCCGCTTTATTGTTTGTCGTTTCTTTGTCCATTGAATCCTTCACTTTTGCTAGTGTAGTTTAGTTTAGTGTAGTTTTTTAGGCTGCAATTTACAGCCTTGATTCAATAATACCTAAAAGAAAATGTGTATTCAGCGATGTATTGATGTCAGAGTTTCCATTTCTAAGGGAAACTATTTCTAGTGATAAAGTGGCATGATTTCAATTACACATGGATGTCGCTCAAATATCAAAGACCATATTAGTAAAAAGAAACATGAAGATGCACTCTCTGCCTCAATTTCAAGCAATAAAGTCACAACTTTTGCAAAAGTGAATCAATAGGAACATCAGAACTTAATTTAGCTGCCAAGGAAGGCACATTTGCATATCATTCTCTGTTACAGAATCACAATTTCTTATCTATGGGTTGTAGCTCGTCTGTTGTTCACAAACCATTCAAGAGGCTGCAATTCTGTAGAAGAATAAAATGTGAAGCAATCGTAAATGTCCTGTCTCTGCATCCTTGGAATGTTTTGCAGTGAAGCTAAATTTTGCAAAGTATATTTCCTTAATGACAGATGCCTCCAACCACAAAGCAACCAAATTAGTTCCAGGTTAGTGGTTATTTGGATCCTACAGAAGGTATTAACACTGAACTATTATAGTTCAAAACCATCCAAATGAATGTTCAGAAACTCAAGTTGTGTACATAGAAAGAATATTGAGTCAAAAAATAATTGCTTTTGCAGCAGACTATAGGAATACTAATTTTGTTGGGATTGACCAAAAAGGAAAAAACAATATATTTGTAAAATTACAAAACAAACTTGCATAAAGGATATTAGGAGCTGGATATACTACATAATAGTATCTAAGTGTTGCAGATTCTCTTCCAATAGATGTCCAAATTATACTTTACAAAATCTACAAGTATTTGGATACAGTTAGGACCGAGTTTTTGAAGCAATTCTGTGAATATGCAGAAGTGGAGGATAAATCCTTGCTAAGTCGCTCAAAAACAAGATGGATGTCTTTGCTTCCTGCTCTTAAAAGAGTTATATTTAAGTTTGATGGTTTGAAGTCATATTTTATATAAATTAATAAGTGTCCATACATTCTCAGTGATATTTTTTGTAATGCAACTCTTTTACTGTGGCAGAAATTCCTGGTTGACCAACTGGATGTGTATAATAGGACTATAAGACAAATGCGATCAGAGGAACTTTCATTGGTTCAAGTTTCCACTTTGATTGAGAGTCTCTGAAGACAAATAGATTTATCACTTTGAGTGTAAGGAAACTTGCCCAAAAAATAGAAGAAGAAAAATAAGGCCTGATCTTCAAGGAAAAGCTCTTAATCACAATTCTTTTTTTTGACAATTGTATTAAATATATTAAAAACTGGTGTTGCCATAATGGAGTTATCGAAAAGTGCCTGAGTGGAGTGAAATAGAGGGTTCAATTATTCGTCTGTTTTCCGGCTATGAATTTGTGATAAGTTTAGATGATAATGCATTGTTTGATGAATTTGTCCATGTAAGAAATATTATACAGCAGAACCTCGACTGGAATGCAAGAAAACTTTCTGTCTCAGAGTGCTGGATGATAATATTCAAGCAGTGTAAGGACTCTCATATCGATGTTAAGAATATCTATCTAAAAGATGGTGGTGTTTGTGTTGTGTGTTGTCATATCGATGTTAAGGATATCTAAAAGATGGTGGAGTTTGTGTTATGTGTTCTCATATCAATGTTAGGAATATCTCAAAGATGGTGGTGTTTGTGTTATGTGTTCTCATATCAATGTTAAGAATATCTAAAAGATGGTGGTGTTTGTGTTATGTGTTCTCATATCAATGTTAAGAATATCTAAACGATGGTGGTGTTTGTGTTATGTGTTCTCATATTGAAGTTAAGAATATCTAAAAGATGGTGGTGTTTGTGTTATGTGTTCTCATATCAATGTTAAGAATATCTAAAAGATGGTGGTGTTTGTGTTATGTGTTCTCATATCAATGTTAAGAATATCTAAAAGATGGTGGTGTTTGTGTTATGTGTTCTCATATCGAAGTTAAGAATATCTAAAAGATGGTGGAGTTTGTGTTATGTGTTATAATAATTATAACAATAATAATAATAATTAATAATAATAATTTATTTCATACAGTTTATCATACATCTGATTTTGGACATGTCAAAACAATTATATCTTTACAAATCCTTTAAATCATACAGACATTTGTTTATTAGATACATCCTCAATTTCCTTTTGAATTGCTGTTTAGAAACATCAACTACAGATTTGATTTCCAGTGGTAATTTATTAAATAGCATGATTCCAGAAATATATAAATCCTTTAAAGATACACTTTTTTTCACACTATGCCTAAAGTAGTCCAAATTTCCTCTTGTATTATGTTCATGGATTTGGTTGTTTTTAATTGGTTTGTACTTATCTATTACATACATTATTGTTCTATATGCATAGAGTAAATAGTAAGCAATTTATTGTTAACAAAGGTTTCCTTACACGATTCCCTTGGTTTTAGGTTAAACATGATTCTGATGCATTTCTTTTGGTATATAAGTAATTTATCCATATGCATTTTTGCAGCAGCACCCCAGATTTCAATCCCATAGAGTATGTGTGGATAAAAACATCCATAGTATATTAGTTTCAATATGTTACCATCACTATGATTGTTGAAGTAGCTGAGTAGATACACTGTTTTACTAATTTTGGCACATATATGTTTAATATGCTCAGCCCATGTTAGCTTGTTATCAACAATAAGACCTAAACATTTATGTGATTTTACATCCAGAATATTATTGTTATTGACTTTTAGTGATATTTTACCATCATTTTTATTGAATTGCATCACTTTAGTTTTTTGCATGTTGCAGTGTAGATTTATTGATTTGAAGTAATTCAGCAAAGAGAAGGTGGTATTGTTTATGGTAGTATTTAATCCTTCTACTGTTTTATTCCAGCATACAGCTGTGGTGTCATCTGCATAAGTTATCACTGAAGTATTTGGTGGATTTTTAATGTCATTAATGTAGATAATAAATAATAATGGTCCCAGCACAGTGCCTTGTGGTACGCCATATTTCACAGATCCCAAATGTGATTTGATTTGTTGTATACATCACCCTTTTTGTACGTTATTTCTGTAATTTGTTTTCTTCCAACCAGATAACTATGGTTTAGGGCCAGGGGTAATCCTCTTATGCCGTAGTTTTCCAATTTACTAATTAATATATTATGGTTGACACAGTCAAAAGCCTTAGATAAATAAAAAAATAATGTACTGACCTTCTCATTGTTTTTCTAAATTCCCAATTATTTCATGTATAGACTGGTTAATGGCAGAAATGGTGTATTTCCCTTTTTCTAAACCCATGTTGAAACTTCCTTAATATATTGAATTTATTTAGATAATTATCCAGTCTCAACAGCAGGATCCTTTCAAACAATTTAGCTATCTCCGATGTTAAGGCTATAGGTCTGTAATTGTCAATATTTAGTTTATCCCCTTTTTTGAATACTGGTCTGATTATCGCTAGTTTCAACATTTCTGGAAATTGTCCCTGTTCAATGGAGAAATTAATCAAATAGGTTAATGGTTTTACAATAACATATTTACATACTTTTGATAGAAATGAGCTGATTTCATCCCACTTTTTTTACTCGGCAGGTTGTTGATTATTTTAATTATCTCATCTTCTGTAACTGGTCTGAGAAAGAAAGAAGTATATGTCATGGTATTAATATTGGCATTTACAGAATTTGGTCTACTAGCTATCTGTGTAGGTGCATTTATGAAATGATCTTTAAATTGTTTACTTATAGTGACCGGATCATGAACCACTTCCCCATTTATGTTCAGTTTTATGTTTTTATATAATTCAGGATATCTTCTCGTTTCATTTATTAAGCCCCAGGCTATTTTACTGACATTTTTGGATTTTCTCATGCTTTCGCTATATGCATTTATTTTAACAGCTTTCAAATTACTGAGATACTCATGTCTCATAGTTTTGTATTTATCTTTATAATACTCAAGTGAGGAACTTTTATACAGTACATACATATCTTTCATTTTCTCTTTCAGTTTCATCATTGTTAATGGTAATTTTACTTTTTTCTTTGCAGTGTTATTTACATTCACATTTATTTTTGGACATGTAGCATCAAGGTTCAATTTAAATGCATTATAAAACTGGTTCCATTTATCATTTACATTACCAATTGTTCCTGGAACAACTGCATCTGTTGAGTGCATCCTCAGTCTCATAAATATGTACTGGTCTGATGAAAAAGTTCATCATAATGTAGAAACTTTAAAAGCTATTCTTATAGGTAAAACATTCCTCAGTCAGAAATATCCAGAATTTTATGATTATCTCATAAAAAACCAAAAGCTCTTAAATCATATATATTTTTTATCAAATTACACTATTTTTCATAAATAAAAACATGTTAAAATAAAATAACACTAATAGATTTTAAAATGTTAGTTCTGGTACGGTATCAAAGTTCGTAATTTAGGATCTGGTCACACTGCCTAAGATGGAAGAAAATTTGATGTGGCAAACTATGTCAAACTTTCTTTCAATCATCAGCCAAAAAAATGAGTACAAAAACTTTAAAACTAAAGAAAAAAACTAGCTAACTTATGCCAGACACAAATTCCACAACACCTTAACCTAAAAAATCCAAGAAATATGAACCAAGAAATAGTTAACTTGCCAAAACAAACTTTTAGCAAAGCAGAGCTACAGTGCTAAGCAAACGCAGTAGAGGAAATAGTTGCAGTTACAGATGTTGTCACCAATCATTTAGATGAAAACACCAAAGTGGTAATTCAGAAAGAATAAAGCAGTCCATGAAGAGGTGAAGGCTAACAAACACAATGGTTTCGCAGGCAAGAAAATCATAGAATCACTCAAATCCAAACCAGTAATTTATACCAAAACAGACAAAAGTGGCAAATTAGTAATCCTTGACAAAGAAGATTACGTTGCCAGAGTGGAAAACCTCCTCCAAGATGACACATACATAGAAATTAAAACAGATCCACTAAAATCTTAAATAAAATCCTTCAATCTCTCCTTAAAGGTAAAACCTTAACAGTAAAAAAAGAGTCCATAATCAAACAGAATCATCTCACATTCCCAAGATTGTTTGCACTCCCGAAAATTTAAACCAGGCAACAAAATGAGACCCAAAATAAACAATATTGTTTCGCCCACATACAATTTGGCAAAATGACTTACACAGAAATTCACATCTTTACCTAAATACAGCAACTTAAGCATCAGGAACTCTCAAGAATTGATTAGGAAAATAGTAAATATAAGATTACATCTGTAATATAAACTAGCATCTTTTAACATCGCTGCCCTGTTCCATAGTATCCCAATAGACAAACTACACCAATTGTATAAAAATGGCTTACTCAAAACCATATAACATAAAGAGGAAACGGATGATCTTTTGAATCTTCAGAGCTTTGCATCTCCCAGAACAGTTTCACTTTCAGCAATATGTACTATCAGCAGACTTTTGGTTTAGCCATGGGCAGCACACTATCACCCTTCCTAGCTGACTTTTTCATGAGTAATTTAGAAGCACACATAACTACCTCCTTTTCGCACATTTACAAAGTTTGACATACATAGATCAATGATATATTTGTAACAGTACCCAACAAGCTCATCTATGATGCCCTCAAATTGCCAATTTACAGGTCAAAACTATACACTTCACTATGGAAACTGAAAATGAAGGCACATTACCATTCCTAGATTTAAAAGCAATTAGAAAACCATAAGAAAATAAATCCTAGTATATACAGGAAGTCCACTACACTGAAAACTACATAAAAAATAATAGTTTCAATACAGTCTCAAACAAACTTGCAGTCCTAAAGAGTTTGGTCCATAGGTTAGTTTACATAACATTAACAGAAACAGTATATAAACACGTAGGTAGCACAGATATAAACAATGGCCATACCAAACAAATCATTGGGAAACAGAAATACATTAAAGACACCATTAAGCTCATTCAGCAAAAAACGAAATGCTTTGCAAGCAGCTCATTTTCCACCCAAGGTCTCACCACAAATTCCACAACATCTTCACAAAGTAAATCTGTACAGCTCCACAAAGAAAATTCAGTCTAGAGAAATGACTCTGCAACAAATCGAAGGGCCAAATATCTCGAAACAAAAAAGCAGCAATCTATCAAATTAATTGCCCAGAATGTAACCCAACATACATAGGTAAAACAAAAAGAAATTTAAGAGATCAGATTAAAAGATCGTATGAGACACATCAAACACAAACAGATGGATAAATTTGCAGCTGCACACCACTAGGTTGACAAATCACACCAAATATAACACTCCTAAAACCAGCAAAATATGTAACAAGTTTGATACTTGGAAAAAGACATTTACAATAAAACTTAAACACCATGTAATAAATTTGTATATCAACATTTGGTGCATTACCTTTTGAAATATTTTAGAAAAGACAGAGAAATAAGATTGGTGTATAATTTGCAACTTCAGTGTTTTCCTTTCTCTTACATAGGTTTAACCTCTGCTATTTTAGTGAGTAAGGAGAAGTCCTTCTGACAAAGACATGTTTATGATACAATATCCTGACAAGGCCTTTCGTTAGCAGCATTTCATCTATACAACACGATTTCTTGTTCTGTGACTGGCCATAAAATATACTGTCAACTAGTATTCTATATGATAATGGGTTTGGTACATTGCTTAAAACACATCTTTAAGTGTATCTGCATAATAATTATAAAAAATATTTGCTCTGGTTCCCTCATTAGTGTACCACTATGTATTATTTGATATTTTTGACAACTGTCCTTATGGCCGTAGCATTGTATGAACTTATCAGTCTATTGTATATCTGTTTGAGCCATTTAAAGCAAGCTTTAAAGCTTTATGAAGTTTATCCTACTTGTGTAATTTACTAAGAAACTTAAGTCTCTCTTAATGTCCATTGTAATCCAATTTTGTCATCATGGAAAGATCTTAACTCTCCTTTTAAGTATAGCCACCACTTTAAAACAATATTATAGTATTCAAGAATTCATTAAACATGCCACTTACTGAATGTAGGTAATAAACCAAATGAAGGGTTGTTAGGAAGAAGAACCCACATCAACAAAAACATTTTCCAGGAAAGAGAGGAAACATTGTAACTGCTTTATCTCAAAGGATAGAAAACTGATACTGGCACTGTGAATAGTCTGATCCTTTACAAATATACTCTTGTGTATGAATGCATTTGTTGAGTAAAATATACTTTGTTATCCATTTTAGTGGCCTGTGTATAGACATGGGTGTCTTTCTTCCTAGAAATGGAAACAAATAAGTGAACATAAGAATGAAAATAAGAAAGCTATCACTATTAATAGGACTCATGTGATTTTTACAACCCGTTTTTACTTTCTCTACTACGTATAGTAAGTAGGGGAAGTATTGCATTCCACCCAAAAATTCGATACCGAAATTTCGCCGGAAATACATGTTTTGAGACCTCCTGAATCAAAAAAATGCATTTTTTGGAAACATGTCCGTGTGTGTGTGTGTGTGTGTGTGTCTGTGTCTGTGAATAGCATAACTCAAAAACGAACAGTCGGATAAACACCAAACTTGGTATTTAGGTTCAGTATCTTCCAGAGATGCAACACGAAGGTTTTCAAGAAAATCCCCCACCCCAGACTACCCTTTACATGGAAGATTTTCGAAAATTTTAATTTTCTCAAAAATGGCTCTAACGATTTTGATGAAAATATCATATCTTTAACATAATGTCATGAGAAATGAAATGTATATCTCGAATTTTCTGGGAATCTCCCCAAAAATATGCTTCATTGTGAACGACTTTTGCATAACTGGTAAACCATAAGAGATAGACAAAATTTTACTACACAAAAAATGTAGATCGCGTTAAAATACACAACTTATGTCATATACATTTCTTTTGTTGACTGAACCGTTTTCGAGATATTGCTTGTTATTTCCTTAAATTTTCTAATACTTACACTTTTTCTCAAATGCGTTATTCATTTTTTTTATGTCCTGGACATGCAAAGAGAATGGAATGCACCCCATAGCAACCAGCGTTAAAATATTTGACTATCGCTTAAAAGCTACCATATTTCCCTTGCATCTACAAGAAAATTACCAATAAGATTGACATCTCGATATCTCGATTAACATGAAGCATATGGAGAATAGGCGTTTGTAAAATTAGATTGTACAAGAGTAGAGAAAGTCATGTGAGTGTAACACATCAGATTTTTAATAATATAATATTATTAACAGTATTCTTTGACGTTTTCCTTTCATAATCATTCTGATCCTTCTCTTTACGAATCATCACCACTACTGTTGTCTAAACAGGTCAGTATTACCACCATTTACAAGTTGCACCCCTGGAGGAGTAGATTGAAGAGATTTGTAAAATAACACAAATCATCAAAATAACACATGGCTTCATCATTTCATAGTTTTTCCAAATCTACAAGTTTTCCTGCTGTCAAAGGAAGAAGACATTTGTAGAGTTGCCGCAGGAACAGTTCTGCTGGCAGTTTTATTTTGTCATGACACATGACCTCAATGCCCCTTGTAGGTATCCCTGACTTGTCTT
Organism: Deroplatys truncata; assembly: GCA_030765065.1. Lineage (NCBI taxonomy): Eukaryota > Metazoa > Arthropoda > Insecta > Mantodea > Mantidae > Deroplatys > Deroplatys truncata. The sequence continues at coordinate 113,929,816 of CM060989.1, forward strand.
CCTTCATGGTCTAGGGGTACCTCTAGTTCCTAAGGTTATGAGTTCAAACCCAGTGGAGGCAATGGAGTTGTTGGGGCGTAAAAATCTTTAGCATGGCTTCCTCCAGAAGGCAAGAAATGTCGGTGGTCTCATGTTGTAGATTTACAGCACATAAGAGAACCTCAAACCTAATAAAGAAACATCTGAGATTAATTTCCGGTCTTTCATGCCCAATATAGAATGGGATGCTAAGAACCATAGCAGTTAAAGAGTGTCCATGAATAAAACTCAGTTTAGTTTCCTGACTTGTATGAACTTGTGCTCCTGTATGATCCTCAACTTCCTAGCATCCTTAAGTTTAACTGCTGGCCGGGGAGTCTTCAGAAAGTATTTCTGAACAGCAGCTTTGACATCAATGTGGACTACTTGGAAAGGACTTGGTTTTGAGCAACATGTTCATATTATTTCATCCCATTCCTCTGGTGTTTCCACGATGACTTTTCTTTTTCTCTGTGATAGAGAAACCTTAGTCATTTGGCAAGTATGAATGGTCTTGAATAGGGAAAATATATGTGATGGGTTTGAATATTTTCAGTGTACTTTTATGTACAAAACTAAACCATTATATAGTTCTTATTTTGACTTGAGCAAACATCTGACAACAGTACAGGATCTTCTTTGGTTGTTGACAGAGTATTAAGCAGAAGTGATGTAACACCTTTTTGATCTTTTTTGCCCTATACACTCATGAGGCACATACAAGGCTGTCTTTTGATCACTGATATCGGATATCCCAAATCATAACAACATAATTGGTAGGCATAGAACACGGTATTGGATTGTAGTTGTGGAAGGATAAATTTTGCTTGAAGTAAAAGGCTATGACTGACACATTTCCTTAGTGAGCTATACATTTTCACTTTCTCTTCAGCATAGAATTATCTGCCTTCCTTAGGTGAAGCTCTTTCTGAGCAAGTAGTTGCTGCTCCTCTTCAGCTGAATTCTTGATCTTCTGAAGGAGCTGGTCACAAGTTGTACATATATCAGATCACTGTACTCTGATCTTTAGATTGAATTTAATAGTAAACACACTCAATAAGCTTTTTATGGAACAGCAATTTGGTATATCTCTAAAAACATTTTATGCATCTACTTAACTGTCAAAAGTTTAGGGCAAATGAAATGTGTTCGGGTTGTCACGGAGAGAGAAGTTTGACCGCCTACATTTGAAAGCTGTAATATGCTCCTCTTTTATAGCTTTAATTTCATTAAACATTTGGTTTGGCCATTTCCCAGGTTTACCTGTGCAGTCCACAGGTGATTTTCCAGAATTAATAAGTGATGACTGAATAGTACGCAGCCTGGCTCTGCTTATTCCATGAATGCCCTTAATGGCATCCCAGCATACTGGAATCTCTTCATAAACTAGTTATTCTCGTGGTGTCTTGTTTACTCTTACTTTATAATACAATGCAGCTCCATAAACAAACCTGGTGGTATTTAATCAAACTACTTCTTTGTCATCTTATTCTATATTGGACCATTTTTGGCAGCTTTCTTTTGAAATGTGCTGACGTAATCTTCTTTGCTTAATGGAGTCCACATGTATTACGGCCCATTCACAATGAAATGTAAGCGCAGACTTAGCATAAGTGCAAGACTTTGCATTCATGTTATTTGATGGAAGCATTCACATAGAATCGCACAATGTGCTACGCAGTGCAAGAGTTTCCAAACTCCAAACTTTATGCTTGCATTGCGTGCATAGAGGAAGAATTCTTCTCTTTGCATTGCCTGCTGTTCAACAGCAGACGATCATGATGCGAGACTTTAGCTGTCTAATGTACATGCGTGCACTCATTCATTAGGCTGTGCCACACAAATTATGGGTCACCATCTCTCATTTCTCTCATGAGGTTATGGTAGTCTCCTTACTGAATCCTCTTTCATTTAGTGGATGAATCCAGCATCTGTGACTAGATTTCTTGGCTCACAAATCATAAGGCACAAAGAGAAAATGAACATTGCATTAATATAACTTGTGCAGCTGTATTATCACATAACTTGCTGCATTTTCCGGACATTATTCCATATGCGGGAAGGAGGTATGAAATTTTAAGAAACTTACGGAATCAGGGTTTTTAATACGCAGAGTTGATTGTGTAGTATCCTGGGTTCTTAAATTGTGTAGGAGTTGTTGCTTTATCGAAAATATTGGGCTCTTCTTGGCGACCACTTAGCTTTTGCAGAAATCTTGTCAGAGGATATTGGAAATGCGATGAAAAAAATGTGGCTAACGGAATGTCACGAAGCAAGGAAAATGTAGGTCATTTGAGTTTAGACATGCAGATGCTATGGCTATGCTCTGTCATCGCTCTGCAGCTGCGGCCAAACTTCTAAAAGCATCCCTCGGCTATGCATTGAGGTTGAGGGTCTTCAAATCCCTCAGCTACACCTTGCAGCTTAGGACCCTCGATGTTACAATTTTGGCAGCAGAATGCCAATGACAGCAATGTTAACATGATGCTGCAAGTGCATGTGTTACATGTTGATAGCAAAAGTGTTCACTACCCGCATATGGAATAATGGCTCTGTTTCCATAATACTTGCACAACTACTTTGAATGTTTTGGTCAAACAATCATGATGTCACTAATGCTACAGGTGGCTGCTGTGCATATGTATGTATTTTTTATTTGTGACCTACTTATTTATAAAATATTGAGTGAAATATCTTATTTGGTATTGTTGCCTATATTATTCAATTTGTAACTCATGGTTCACTTGGAACATTTCTGCAATTAGTTTAAGGATCTAGAAGCCCATGCAAACTTCTTGCGTTACGCCTGCAGCTGCATTGTGAATGGTGTTCCCTCATGCCTGCGCTTATGCTGCATTACATTAGCACATAATTTCATTGTGAATGTAGCCTTAACCCTGCTGAGTATGAATCTTGGAGTTCCTTGGAATGTAATTTGTAAAACCACTGGAAGACATCATCTCTTTCATTTGCTTCTACTGCAGCAAAGAATTTTTATCTCTTACAGCTTCAAAATCAAAACCAAACCACATCCATTTCAGTTTATATTCCATATTCTGTAATTGTTTGAAATTTAAACCTGCACTGAAACAGTAATAATAATTATAATAGCCAAATATGCCAAGAAACATTTAATTAAACGCTGAATATTTGTTTCATTGGCTAGTCCAGTTACTTTGTATGGGGTAGGCACATGTTAAGGTTTACAGTCAAGTTTATTTTGCAATTTTATAACCTGAGCATAGTAGTCAGAGAACCCTGTTTCAATTACCCATAAAGTCATAGTCCCAAGATTTTTTATTAATGATAATATTGTATATTGCTGTCTGGCTAGTTGTTCAGGTTGGTACCTGTATAACTGCTTGCATTCTGTAAGAGTTTAGCATGCAATTAAGCTCTGTATTTCCATTATTAACTAAGAAGTCTGTAATTACATCACCTACTTTAATTAAACCTTTCCATTTCTTCAACATGATTTGAAACATTTTAACCAGTTTTACAACTTACATGATAATATTGCTATTTGGAGTCCTGTGTATAAAAAAGCTATAAATGTACTTAAACAAGTTCTATGGTGCTTTCTTCAGTGTTCAAATTTTTAAATATTGTTCACAGTTCTGCAGTAATGCCCATCTTATCAGAAATACATGATCCTCCATGGTTTTTATTTTTAATGCAAATTTTGATACTAATGAATATTTTGCTTATAATAGTATCGCATGTGACTTTGGCCAGTTTTTTAACTGTCAATGTTTTAATCTAGTTCAACTTCACTTAGTTCACACTGTCACTTCAAATGTGAACCAGTTCATCACTTCACTTTTCTAATTGAACATAGTGGCATATTGAAATGCACAACATAGCTGATTCTTCTGGATGGTTCACTCACAGGACTTCTTCGGTGTCTTCTGTAGCAGCACTCACTGCATGTCACAGTTGTCACTAACTCAAATGTGGAACTACATGATGTAGCACCAGAAACGCTCTTGCTGACCGATGCTTCTCATGAGAACACTTACGTATATAGCAAATGGAATCTTCCACAGAACTATGTGGACACGTGTTCTGGAGATGGTAGAAGAAGCCTCTGGAAGGTTCTGGTTACATGCCAATAGTACTTCTGGTGTTGTGCCAAGCAAGTGTTGCTTATCTCTGTTTACCTTTGTTTTGCAGCCTTTGATCTATAAGCTCAGATCTTACGCACTGCAAGACAATAGATACTTAAGCAGCCATTTGCTGCTAACCCTTGTACAAACAGTCCAAATGATACTGAAACTACAAATGTTCACTATAAGTACTAATTTGTGTGTGTGACGAATTTGGGAGTGGGTTTCTGTTAAGTATATCAGCTGAAAAAGCTTTTTGTGCCCTTTATGTTTTGTAATACAGAAAATTCCTGTGCATGTGACTGATTTGGAAGCAGGTTTCCATTAAGCACATCAACCAAAACTGTTTTTATACACTTTCTGTTTTCTAATAAACAGAATTCTATAACTAATTTTGAAACAGGTTTCTGTTAAGTGTATCAGCCTAGCAGGTGTTTGTGTCTTTCTCTTTTCTAATAAAGAAAATTCCTGTGAGAGTGACTAATTTGGAAGCAAGTTTCTTTAAGCATATCAGCCCAAAAGCTTTTTGTGTACTTGCTGTTTTTTAATCTAAGCATCAAATTGCAGTAACTAAATTAGCTCCTGTTTCTAGTTGCACAGTGACTTCAAGAGTCTGGTATCTGTTCTAAGATTTCATGTTCTAGTAAAATGTATTTTGCCATTTTACTTGCTATAAACCCAGCCAATGTATTTTCTTTATTATATTCATTGTCTTCTGATGCTTTTCATAACTTATATTATAAAGCTCAAAACATTTTTAAGTGTGGGTTTACTTACCATAATAACAGAGTTATTTAATTGTTCAGAAGGCTTGTTAATGGTTTGATTTTTAGAGTTTGTTGTAGACATTATTATCCATTTCTTTTGAAGTCTTGTGCTAATGGTTAGTGACATTCCCATAGTAGTTGGGATTTGAAGTAATGAGAACTGAGAGCTTTGAGTCAGCCTGGCTGTCAGAGGTTATAAGAATAAATTCTGTTACTTGATAGGGGCTTCACTCCAGTGAAATCACCAAGGTAATGCTTGTCTCTTAGCTAATATTTCAATATGAAATCTACTGATTCTTGTGTTACATTTTCCTTTACCGGTGCTTCCTTATACTGGTAAAGAGAGAAAACTTCTATGTACATAGTGTATTGGTGTTATTTAGGGGAAACAGGTTGGTTGCTTCTCCCTCTTTGTTACTCTGTGCTGGTGATGTAATAGAAACAGAATTAGGAAGGTTCCTGGCAATAACGAACGTTAAAATATTAGTTATATGTATCTTATAAACATAATATTTTATTAAGTTTCATTATGATGAATATGGTTTATCAGTATTAACTGCTATCCAATAATTTAATTTTATTTGCAAATCTGCTTAGTGACTAACTTATCAATAATGGGCTCTATACTGGATATAGTTAAGTGTAATGTAAAGACCAAATTTACATAATTAATCCTGGATCTTTGTTTGTTCATGGTATTGTTCAAAGCTGAGAAAAAACTTTTACACCTGTAGGTTACTCCAAACATTGTAGCCATGCACTCACTGAAGAATTTTACAATTGCATAAATGCCTTGGTGAATTATTATTTTGTATAGTTCAAGTTCAGATTTGCTGCAGCTTTTCAAACCTATGTCTTGCTACAAATCTATAATCTCATATCGTAAATGCCATGACATTTTATCTGCATTTACAAAAAATATGCTGTATTTATTATTTATAATTCCACCTCTATTCCCTTTATATAATGAAATCTGCTTTAAAATTCAGAATACAGGTTTTCCAGAATTTGCTTGTGTTTGTCTGATGTGTGGATTATAACATTTGACACTGATTTCAAAAAAGCAACATGATATAAATCTGCACTCTGAAGTTGCTCAGCATAATTTTAATTTGGTCAGAAAGACATTAATGGCAACCACATGTCGATCATGGAGAAATGTTCCCTTTGTAAGATGATAAACTGATTCAGATAATTGTGTAGATCTGTTAAGTAAGATCCGTTATTTGTTAGATATCTGTGGAATAACAATAGTCTGCTTCCTTCAGAAAATATCTACTTCCATACAGATATTAAAAAACCGATGAAGTGTAAATCCTCTGCTTAACCATGAAACTTGGCAAAAGTAAGTTGAATCTCAATTATGTGACTCCTCATGTCATAAGAATATTTTAAATTCATTGTGTGTTGTAGAGAGTGAGCTGTAATCAAATTTACAGCTTTGATTATTATTGACACGACATTATCCAATGTTGCAGATTTTGCACATTAAACTTCTCAGTATAAAGTTCCAATTTCAACAAAAATAAGATTTTAATATTCCTATGAAACCATTTATATGACCAATCATAGTGGGCGCACAATCTGTTGCAACTAACATGGTAAGTCATACATGGTGCCTCAAAAATAGTTTCTCCACTTATATTATGTTTTAGAGAGAGGTGGTTCAATATACTGAATACAGTAGTATCTGTAATATCTACACAGTTGTCTAGGGCTAAAGAATACCATATAAATTTGTTTATTCCAATTATTTCCTGATGTCAGAGCCATTTCTGATATTGCATAATTACTGTTCTGTTCCCCTTCCAACGGTTAAGTTTTAAACCATTCTAGGATCCTGCGGCAAACTTCTTCGCTACTGTTGTCATACATTGTTAATTAATTCCCCTTCGGAAAATGGTTTAGTGGCTTCAGCTTCCACAGCCAGCATTTTGTGAGCCCAGTAACAAATGGCCACGCAGACAATATTAAGTCATGCTGACAATCTCTCTGGCATCAGATGTGACCAAATGGGTGCGCTTGTGGCTTCATGACTGCCAAAACAGATCATGAGGTTATCTAGGACATTCAGGAGATTTACTCCATAGCTTAGTGGAATAGTACATTAGATTAGATATGTGCATAAAATAATAGATCATTGCATTGATTTGATGCATTGGTTTGTTAAAAATTAGCAACAAAGGCAAGGGTGATTAAAGTTTTATGCATTTTATTTAAAATTAATATTTTTCTGTAATTTTAGGGAGCATTATAAGTTATTTTTAATGCATGGACCATATTTGTGACTTCTCATAAAGTGCAATGTTGCAGTTGATGTTGAAACTTATAAAAAAGAAGAAAAGCAGCTTCACTACATATTTCAAAGGCTCTTCCCTTCGTCAGTTGGCTCTGTCCATCACAACTTCCATTCTTCCTCAGTTGGTGGATGTATGTATTTTGTGATGAAGCTTTATTCAGTCAATGTAATTCAGTTCATTAAATCCTCTTTGTGTACGAGAAATTTTTCTCAGATTGATAGCTGCTGGTCTATCAGTTCGTTTTATTAATTTGGTCTGTTCTTCTTTCATACCCTTCTCAAAAATTTGAGTATTAATAACATTTTCTCCTGATGAAGGGCTGTGGTTCTGTGACTTTGAGTTGCTGACTAGATTCCCCACTTCTTGCATTGTGCTGGTTGATGTAAGACAGTGTAACAGACTTTGTATGCAGATGATTGAGTATAGGAATAATCATGTGCCAGTAATCAAATACAATTATCAGAAATGTCTGAAGATACCGCTCACCTTCAGTCTAGCTTTGTGGAACTCCTAATTGTACACAATTTGAGCTACTTGAACAAAAGAGAAGAAAGGCTTCCACAATGGTAGAAATACACTAGATGCTCAAAGATGAATTCAATCTTCTGTTAACAGCCTACCAAATATTCAAAAGAAATGTGAAAAACCATGTGAAAGTGAAGACAGATGCGCAGCACAAGCAACAAACCAGAAATCTTGAAAGACACAGGAAAGAAATTTTTGTAACTTAACTCGGGGGAAGGCAAATAATTCTTTAATTTCATTAAGAGGTAAGAATAAGAAAAAAATAACAGGAATTCTGGTTTTAATACAATTTATCACCAACTTAGGTAGACAAGGTTGTTAAGTGTAGGATTCATGAATGGGGAGGTGTTAGAATGAAATCCTGCCAGGATCATCCATCCTGACTGAGGTTTTTGTTTTTCTATGTTTTCCTCTGTTCCCATAAATGGGAATTGCTGAGGAGGTATGCTAATCTTAGGACTGGAACATTCACTTCCCAAATTTCCTTTCTCAATTATCATTTCATGACTTTTTGTTGGAAGGTTCTCTGTCTTTATGAATTGCTTTTCATTCAGTTGCCTTTTTAGTTTAAGTTGCAATCTTTGGAATATTTCCTGTATCAATGAGGCCCAAGTTTTTTGTAGCTGGCTACTTTTTCATAAGTGATAGATAAAACCTACTACACAAACAGTGTGGATCTCATTAAAAGACACAGTTTATGTTGGAAGGCAGTTTCTGGAGACAGTAACCATTTCAAAGTCATTGGTTTGAATTCTCATATATGAGGGCTGTTCCAGAAGTACCCGACCTAACAAAGATCACCCAAAAATTTCGGGAAAAAACATCTTTATTTCTCTACATAGATTCCTTTCAGCTTGATACACTTTTCCTAGTGATGTTCAATCACTTCGATACCCTGCTTATAGTGAGAACTGCCAAGTTCTGCAAAATAGCCATCAACTGCAGACTGCACCTCTTCATTGTTGGCAAACCTTTTACCACCAAGCCATTGCTTCAACTTTGGAAACAGAAAATAATCAGAGGAGGCTAAATCTGGTGAATAGGGTGCATGAGGAAGCAATTTGAACTTTAACTCATTGATTTTGGCCATGGCGATAAAGGATGTATGAACTGGTGCATTGTCTTTGATGAAACCAAACTTTCTTTTTTGCTAAATGCAACCATTTTTGCTTGATTTCATCATTTATTGCTTTTCCTTCTTGAAATTAATCGAGGAAAATGATCTCACATGCATCCCAAAAAACTGACGCCATGACCTTGCCTGTGGAAGGAACTGTCTTCACCTTCTTTGGAGCTGACTCTCTCCTTTCAATCCATTGTTTTGACTATTCCTTCATCTCAGGTGTGAAGTGATGGACCCATGTTTCATCCATGGTTATGAATTGATGCAAAAACCCAGCTTTATTGAAGCAAAACATTGATAAACACTTGACTGAAAAAGCCGACTGTCTTACATTAAAGGATAAGATTGCAGCCAGGGACAATATCTCCTAGTAATTTAATTGGAATGAATACATTTCTCTTAAGTCGAGTAAGAAATTGTGGCAGTTTTATGCTAAAGTGCAGCACCAGAAACGTTAGGTGCAAAGAGCATTCAAAATGGTTTAAACCTGGTGGTGGACACTGCATTAAAACCAAAGTGGCAAAAATATGTTATCCTGATTAATCAAGCAGATCTGAAAGAAATACTGTTTGTTTCTTAAAGCAATTACTTTGGAAACCTTCTGGATAAACCCATAAATGGTAGTGTTGGAAATGCCAACATTATCACCCAGCAAGTAAATGAAAAATATTGGTAGCTAAAATGTAAGTACCTAATTAGCACTTGTAGTATAAGAGAAAGAGGCATGCTTCTAATGCCAGTATTTTAACCTCTTGTATTTCCCATAAAACCATGCTCATGACCCCTTGGACAGTCTATATTGCTTTAAAATTTCCTCCTTTTGTAGGGTTTCAAAACTGCTTCAAAACTTTTAACTGCTGTGGTCCCTAGTGCCCCATTCTATATTGGGCATGGAAGGCCAGTAATTTTGATCAGAGGCCTCTATATCAGGCTTAATGTTTTTTTATGTGCCATAAATCTATGACATGGGACCACCAGCTTTACTTCCCCTCTGAAGGATACCATGCTGGGGATTTTTATGCCCCCAAAAAAATCCAGCATCCACTGCCGGGTTTAAACCCAAAACCTTGGAAACTGGAGGCTAGCATGGTAACCACTACACCACGGGGGAGGACAGAGCGTTTTGTGAGAACACCTGGTGATTATGGTAAAGATGATGTAGTAGATGGCTGAAACTCTGGATCTCAAGTAGGACTACTACAGCCTGAGACATTGGGTGTGTCTTCTTCTGAAATGGTGTACCACTGTGGAGGCTTAGATACAGGAAGATGTTGATTGTGAGAAACTGGTCAGATGGCTGAAACTCTGGATCTCATGTAGGACTACTACAGCCTGAGACATTGGGTGTGTCTTCTTCTGAAATGGTGTACTGCTGTGGAGGCTTAGATACAGGAAGATGTTGATTGTGAGAAACTGGTCAGATGGCTGAAACTCTGGATCTCAAGTAGGACTACTACAGCCTGAGACATTGGGTGTGTCTTCTTCTGAAATGGTGTACCACTGTGGAGGCTTAGATACAGGAAGATGTTGATTGTGAGAAACTGGTCAGATGGCTGAAACTCTGGATCTCATGTAGGACTACTACAGCCTGAGACATTGGGTGTGTCTTCTTCTGAAATGGTGTACTGCTGTGGAGGCTTAGATACAGGAAGATGTTGATTGTGAGAAACTGGTCAGATGGCTGAAACTCTGGATCTCATGTAGGACTACTACAGCCTGAGACATTGGGTGTGTCTTCTTCTGAAATGGTGTACCACTGTGGAGGCTTAGATACAGGAAGATGTTGATTGTGAGAAACTGGTCAGATGGCTGAAACTCTGGATCTCAAGTAGGACTACTACAGCCTGAGACATTGGGTGTGTCTTCTTCTGAAATGGTGTACCACTGTGGAGGCTTAGATACAGGAAGATGTTGATTGTGAGAAACTGGTCAGATGGCTGAAACTCTGGATCTCAAGTAGGACTACTACAGCCTGAGACATTGGGTGTGTCTTCTTCTGAAATGGTGTACCACTGTGGAGGCTTAGATACAGGAAGATGTTGATTGTGAGAAACTGGTCAGATGGCTGAAACTCTGGATCTCATGTAGGACTACTACAGCCTGAGACATTGGGTGTGTCTTCTTCTGAAATGGTGTACCACTGTGGAGGCTTAGATACAGGAAGATGTTGATTGTGAGAAACTGGTCAGATGGCTGAAACTCTGGATCTGATGTAGGACTACTACAACCTGAGACATTAGGAGTGTCTTCTTCTGAAATGGTGTACTGCTGTGGAGGCTTAGATACAGGAAGATGTTGATTGTGAGAAACTGGTCAGATGGCTGAAGGTAAATTAGGGTATTGGATCTGCCCTTTGGATTTTGAAGTATATCCTTTTATGTCTACCAAACAGAAGTAACAATCTGTTACATGGTCCCGAGGTTCTTGCCAAACCATAGGTATACCAAATTTCATTGCATTACATTTTCCTTATAGCCAGTTTATCAAATTCATAGAGCATGGATTGCAGCATATGTGAGGTGCAAATGTCTTATCTGGGTCTCCCACTAGACATTCAAAATATAGTTCTTATGCGTTTCGAACTAGAGGTGTTATTTTACACTTTTGCCTCTTAAAGTTTAGTTCTCCACACACAACAGAGAATTATGCTGAATTTTACACTCTTGTGGCATTGTAGTACAATTACTATCCTTCAAACTCCTCTGAAGCAGAATTACGAAAAACTAACTCACTCCTTAAACACCAACAGGAAACCAACAACATGAAAATAAATTAAATATCATTAGTTATAAAGCTTAAATATGGGATGCCAATATATTAGTTGTAACATTTATCACCAGATGTCGAAACATCTCCTAAGAAAAAAAGCACAAAATTGACATATTTGTAAACCGGGGGATTCAACTAATATGATACATATATGTTAAAATAATGTTTGTAAACATTCTTTTTTTGGATTTTGAAAAAAAAGTACATGATAGATGAAATGTAATTATATATTCATTTTTACCAACAGTCTACCTAATTCACCTATTTTCATAAAAAGAAGACTTCATGTTGTACAGTGCACATTACTTACTGCCTCTGATGTAAAAATATGAGTTCACAGCTGAAAGCTTACATATTTTTCAATTCTGCAAGTTGGAAGCCAAAGAAAAGGTAACTCAATATTTCAAGCAGTCTTAAGAGGAATTAAATGTAAATGCATGTTTAGATTTCCTAAACAAGATGGGAATTAAACTCTGAGGGGAAATTGTTTTAATTAAGTCATAATCATACAGGTATCTGAGCATATTTCACCTATTTAACAAGGTTTTGGTGACTGAGCTGTATCTCTCAATATAGAAAAAATGATGCAACATAATTTGTTTTATGTCATACAAGCTTCAAATAAATATACTTTGGGAAGTAATGAAGATAAATACTTGCATCTTATCTCACATGGTAGACATACTATACCAAAAATAATACACTACAAAGCAATAAAGCATTCAAGAACAAATTACTAGAAAGAAATAAGTATCTTGACAATTATATTGTTATAATGATTTTATTTATACATTACTTAATGAACTGTGGTCATTTATTTCAGAGAATGTTAAGATAGAAATATTATTTCAGAAATACAGCAACAATAATTGTGACAATGTTCATTTATTTTAATGGTAGGAAAAATCACAATACCAACTTACAGTAAACAGTTACGGGAATCTTAACATTGATGTGTATATTAATGCAGTATCTACAACTAATGTTTGCAGCACTTGAGTAATACTAGCTTCTTATATTTGGCATGGAAATAGGTAGGCTGTCTTCAAGCTTCATGCACTGTAGAGTCCTCAGTTCTCAAGTACATGAAACAGAACAGTAAATAAGATTGTAAATATATATGCATAGCATAATATTTCAGGTGCACAACTCAGAGAAAGAAAAAATAATTGGGCATTTACAGATTGAAGCTTAGCTAATTATATTATATTAACATTTCATTGAGCATATTGTCTCATGCATGAAACAATGTATTAATTACAATGTTGAGTCAACTGTTTGCTGTATGATAAATATAATCAGTAACATTTAGATTGCACTATCATTTAAGAACACAAAAATAAATAAGATATTGCATTATAAATTATAGTAGGAACAGCTAAAATAAAGTTACTTTCAATAATTTAATAGGAGAAATTCTATTAGCGCTTGTAGCAGGCTTAGTAATTCTTTCATACACTATCTGCCTCAAAGTAAGCTAGCAAACTATTTTCAAAAGATTAGTTTCCTTGTGAACAATAATATTGCATTCTGTGCTAGTGAGGAACAAAAACATATTTTTGTTGAAATAAATATCATGGTTATTAAATATAAGTGAGATAATTGAATACTGTAATTTGTAATTTTATTGAAATATCTTGTGTGGCTGTGAAGGCTAAAATCATGTTTTTCATGAAATAAATGGCATTAACAACTAGAAGTGAGGTATATTATTTATAGAAATTACATATAGAAGCAAATGTTTCACTTGATTTCCCTTGTCACAACTTTCTGTAACAATCAGCATGCTAAGATGAAATAAAAAAATATAAATAAAACATGTAGATAATACTCTGCAAGAAGCATGAATGTGTTTAAGGTGTAATTTATAGTGTAGTTGAAATAGAAGCAAATGTTTTAATTGATTTTTAACACCAGTTTTAGCTTTCTGAAATAATCAGCATGCGAAGATGAAATAAAAAATACAAATAAAATGTATAGGCAATACTCTGCAAGAAACATGCATGCATATACTGACATAATTTATAGTGTAATACTTTGAAATAGAAATAAATGCTTTAATTGATTTTTAACACCAGTTTTAACCTTCTGTAGCAATCAGCGTGCTAAGATGAAATAAAGGATACAAATAAAATGTATAGACAATACTCGGCAAGAAGCATAAATGCATATACTGACCTCATCTTAAAACCCTATGTGCTAATCTCCTAAGGTTGATCAACTACTCTTCCTCCTGTTGTAGTCCATATCATGAAGACAATTGAAACATCTGATAAAATGTAAGTAATTACTTTGTAGGATTATAGATCTGTGGAAGAAATGCTGCAGTTTAAATACCACAAAGAAAGCTTTGTTACTGTAGCAATTCATTTTATATTGTGCTGTAATTACTGTAAATGTTAATATCCACCCCATTAAAGCTATGACTAATTTTGTTTTCATGTTTTCTGGTTCCAAAAGTGCAGTCAATTCATCATACTCTCCAGCTTTGTTTAGGTTCTCTATTGGGATTGCTGTTAAAAGTAATCTGTGGCATTTATGTAAGCAATATTAGCATTTATGACATGCAATGCTAGTACAGACATTTTAATGCAGTCCTAAAGTTCCAGCAACTGATTCCGAAGGTATGTCTATTTCTTCTTCCTCCAGACTATCCTCATTGCTTTCTCTCAGGGCTATAAGCAATTCCTCTACCTCTAGTGCATTTCGCACTTCTTCATTGAAATATTTAATAATTATGTTTTTTGCATTGTTTACTTAATTTCTCCACATTTCTGGTGTTACCTGTTAAAATATTGGTGCAGCTACCACCACCACCTCCACCACTGCAATGTTGTGACACTCTTATAGTTAAATACCATCTACCTTGTAGTTTACATACCTGATTGAGTGCTTCCACACAGCTCTAGCTCGATTCAGTCCATGTCCTGGCCATGAAGCTACTGACATATTATAAGAGTTCTTTGTTACTGACCACACAAGCTCTATGTCATTGAAAAATGCATGGTAAGTGGGAAGCCTCAATACTGTATGGCCTTCTTACGTTAATATTTCATTGCTGATATATCTGAGACATTTTTGTTACTTATCACTCTATAAGTCTTAACTGAAGTAAGAATTATTTCACTTTGACATTATGAAAGACACTAAGTTACCATTTCAGCTTGTTCTGATTCATTCTGCATAATTGATGCAATTCATTCTTGTTTGTGTTGTCTGGCACTGACACTCCATTTTGTCTCAACCAACTCTGAAAGCAAAAAGAAAAATATGATTTCATACTCAGTAAACATAATTAATAAACATTGCTTATTTCTTAAAATGCCAAAAGATTATAAGTACTAACCATTAACTTATCTTTTCTCCACTTTGATGTTGACTGTTGTTCTGTAACTTTGTTGTGGTATGATGCATTATCCATAACAATCAGACAGGGTCCTAAACTTCTCAATCCAGCCTCAAGCTGTTTTTCCAACACTTTATGAAATGTTTCACTGTTCATTGCACCATGATAATCTTGGCCAGTCCTCAGCTTGGAAGAAAACATCAAATCTGCACCTTTGATACAAAGAATATGCAGGTGATACTATTAAATTCAGAAAAACAAAAACAAAGGAGTATAATTTGAAGCAGCATATAAATCATCAAGAATTACTTTCCCATGAACAAATCCATTTTTTGTTCCAGCATGTAGAATAACCAATCCTCCCTCAGGATGTTGACACATGACTCCCTTGGGTTTAGCATAAACAATCTCGGGTTTTTTCCATGAATATGAATCAGACCCTATAAAATATAGTTGGAATTCAAATAATCATGAGTAATACCTTCACATTAAATGTTTTCTTAATAGCTACCATCCATGTGTCTTTAACATTGTTACAAGCTTGCCATTCATAAACATAAAATATAATTGTAATTCAAGTTTTCATGAGTAATACTTTCACATTAAATGTTTTCTTAACTTAAATATTGTTACAAACTTAGCCTTCCTAGAAATCCATGTTTCATCCAGAAAGACCACAGGCTTTGGTCGTTTCCTTTCCATGTTTCTCACATATACACTTAAAAAGCAAGATCTCTTGAATTGAATCTCTGGAGTTTCTCTCACATATACAAGACCATTCTCCTTGATCCACTTAAAGCCCATTTCCTTTAAAGTTATTCTTGATGATGTTAGTGATCAATTATATAGATATGTCTCATAATTCTCCCTCAAATTAAAATCTAATTGAGTTTTGTTTACGGACGCTCTTTAACTGCTATGGTTCTTAGCATTCCATTCTATATTGGACGTGAAAGACCGGAAATTTTGCTCAGAGGCCTCTTTATCAGGCCTTTACTTCCCTTCCGAAGGAAACCATGCTAAGGATTTTTACGCCCAAAAAAATCCATCGCCTTCTCCTGGGTTTGAACCTGCAACCTCCGGAACCAGAGGCTAGCATGGTATCCCTAGACCATGGAGGATGACTACTCTCTCTCATATGTTGTGACACAAGCTTAGCTGTTACTCTTTCTCCTGCAGATAAATTAAAGGAGATTATAATATGAGTATACTTAAGCTTGAAACCATAAAGAAACCATAAATAGAATCTGTCTTACCATGGCTAGTCTATCTTATATAAATTGTCCAATAGCTTCCTTAGCACACTCATCAATACCAGTTACAGATCGAGGTTTATTCTTATGTTTTCCAGGTGTGACAAGTTGCTCCCCCTTCTCAAATGTCCTCCTTACTTTTTGCACTGTACAAAATCCATGCTGTAATACAGATAAGCATACAAATATTAGGTTTTTAATACCAGCTGAAAACAAAAACATACCTTTCCAAAAATCGACCAAAGAAACTAAATGCAGCTTGCCCAGATATTATAGTACCCAGTATATATATAAATTGCAGATTAAAACTTATTGCACAGAAGTTCTTTAGCAACTTTTTTGTAATGCTACCTTAGCAGAGAAACTATGAATGCACCTTAATGTTGCTAGATATAATAAAGTTTAACATTAAACAAATTGTTTTTATTAAATGAATGCACAGAAGTTCTCAAGTACCCATTGTGTAGCAAGTATGAGACACATATCATCTACTTACCCCTAAAAGACTTACAATTCTTGTCATGAGAGCTACTTTACTTACACACACATTCTCTTCTTCAGCTTCCGCTTTAAAGTTTTGGTATTATGTTAACAATTGCTTTTTGGAAACTGTGCTTAAACATGCATCCCTTTTTTTAACCTGATGACTACCTTCCTCTTTATTTTTCATTTATTTGTCTTATTTATATGCAGCCTTTAACGGAAATAAAATAACCATTATTTTTCAAAATAAATGCATTAGCCTTAAACTCAAATATTATACGGTTAAAGTAACATGCTTTTTAAACATTAATATTGCTTCTGCATCATTATTATACAAAACATGATGTGCCCACCATTGCCAATCTTGTTGTGCAATAACACTTTTATATAAAATCTCTTCCAAACACTAAATATTGTAATATATTTAATGTGCTACTGTGTTGTGAACACAGTAATAACAATAATAATACTTGTATGCTCTTAAACAAATCAAAACAAAACCAGGCACACATGAGGAATACAAGGGCATTTGCTAAACAACACATTCTTGTTGTTTTAAAATCTACCAGTTTCTTCATCGGAATCTACTTCCAAAATAATGACTTTCTCAGCAACATAACGAATATGATAGCACCAACTATAGCCGTATCTTTACCATGGGTTTATTTTAGGAACAGTGGGTGATACTGATGCAAAGTAACATATCGACTATCACTAAATATAACCAGACAGTGCTATAATGCGGGCAAAAATGTCGGTTTATTTTTGGTGAATTCCAGTATACTTTTTCCTGTACAACTTTTAATAGGAATTTTCTATTGCATTTACATTGTGGTGGTTGCTGTCTTTGAAGTTCTGAAATTCTCTTTGTGCCCATGGGTAGAATGTGACTTTTTTGAACACAGAATTTTCTTTTTGCAATTTCAGAGTTGTATTTTCTTTTATCTTTCGTTGCTGGAAGCTTTTGGGTCATCTGTCCACCAATTCTTTTTTGTAGCCATTTTTCTTAGCTTTGTTTAAAAGTTCCTTGTATTTTAAGCTGTGTTTTTTGAGTGAGAAGAATATTCATGAACCGTAGATCAAACTGTTAAATATAGCAACTTTGTGTAATGTTGGTTATAACTTTTGTTTTTGATGTTGTGTTCGTATAATGGCATCATTCTCATTAAGCACACTCTTCAGGGTTTTTCAGCTTACACTGATAAGAGGTTCACCATAATCAATGGCTGGTCAGTAAAATTCTTGATTAATTTTTACCATCATTGATGCACCACAAATGGCCATTTATTGCACTAAAGTCAATATTTTACTGCAGTAAAATTTTGTTTGAGAATGGTACATATGGCAATCAATCTTCCAAAAGCCAAGGGAGGCTACTTGTGAGTTTCTATTTCCATAGTTAATTTTATGTTTCTATGTTGCAGATTCAGTAACTTTAAAGCATTTTGCTAATTCTTCCTCTTAACTATGTGAAGGTATCTAACTCAGGTTTTGAACATACATGGGAATGAATTAACTACTTTTGTTTCTAGAGCACCCATAACTAAATCTGCCAAGAAGGTTGACTGTTGATTTTAAGAACCGGAGCATGGAGGCTAAGATGGTTAAGACAGGGTATTCCTCAGAACCAATGTCCAATATGTGGTGGTAATGAAGACATTGAACACAATATTTAAGTGCCAAGTAACAGAAAATGGGAGAAAAGAATTTTTTAATAAGAAGTGGTTGAAGCGGGATAGAAATACACTTATAATCAAAATGATATGCAAGCATGCTAGGAGTACTGGACAGTTTTTGTGTAAAGTAAAAAATAAATGGCTTTGGACAGTGGAAAGAGAAAAGTAAGAGGTAGCGCCTCTTACTTTGAATGGAAAACTATAGTGAATGTGTGATGGTTAAGTAATCAATAAATGAAAAGTGAAAAACAAGTAGAAATGGGACATGAAAAAAGAACTGAAAAAAAGCAAGATAATTTGATTGACAAGAAATTGTAAAATTAAATAGTCTGTAGTGCTTGTCTACAGAAGGTGTTGACGGGAAATTGTAAAATGTAAATAAACTATAGTGATTGTCTACTAAATGAGTGACCAGGGTCAAAGTGCAGTAGACAATCAAATTGTAAAACTCTTAGCACAATAAATACAATACAATAGAAAACAAGACTAGACCTATATTTCGCTTGAAGTATTTTCCTGCAAAACAAACAAATGTTTGTTCAGTGCTTAATTTTGCTACGCTAATGAGGTATTCAATTTCCATTTCATTCCTATTGATGGAGGTTAACTTATTTTTAATGCTGCTTGGCCACACTTGAAATTAATGTGCCATCATCTGTAAGCAATGGCTTTTCTATATTTTTTTATTAATTAAAAGAAATTCTTAATGCTTAATTATTCAATTGTTGAATTTGTTGGTTTGCCATTTTCACAGTTTATAGATTGGCACTCTGATACATGATGTGATTGGTCTTAGTTCTTTTACAGGTTTATGTAGCTTCATAAATCATCAATTTTTGATCTTTAATGATTATCTACTTTAAATATTTTTTCATCTTTATCACAAGGAGAGTATTTAACAACTGCTAAGCTTATATTTATGTTGCAGAAATATATCTATAGGGTGTTTTTTTATTTTAGTATATTCTGAGAATTAAAAAAGTTCTTTCATTTCTTGGTTATAACCTTCTTTTTATCCAGATTTACTAATTTATTTCGTTTATTGGTTTTGAAAATTTAGATTTTATTATTATTATTATTATTATTATTATTATTTTGGTTATCAGAGTATTTATTTTGGTGTATACGTTTAATTTTGTTCTAGAATAGCTTCCCATTTCTAGTTCTCAGCTAAATGCATAATTCAGTGAAATTTAAATGTGTATGACCACATTGTAATGTTGACTCCAATCAGTCACCCTTGTGCAATGTTGCCTTTACAACAGAGGTGGCAAAAACGGGACTCGCGAGTCATTTTGACTCGTAGGCACCATTTCCTCTCTGCCACTGTCCCTTTGTTTTACACATGCTGCTGAGTGATGCACTGCGTATTGCATACTTGGTGACTTGTGGAAGGAAGGAGTTTTCACCACCCTTGCTTTACAACATAAAAATACTAGAAGTCATAAACGTATTTTCTGGTACTTCGACTTCTGTGAAAGTTACGACTAGGCTACAAAGGCAAACAGCGTTGCATTATGGTTATCAGTAATGGTGAAGTAAAAGATCATGCAAATATGATAAAATGTAAACTGCCCTTTTTGAACATATCCTACTCAAAACACTACACATCTAAGTTGGTATGGGATACAGGAAGGACCCTGCCTTGATTGGTGTAGGAAACCTAACAAAACTGAATTGTTTCTGTTTCACATTATTAAATAGTAAATGTTTATAATAAACTTTGAAAGTTTAATTTGTTCCATTTTTGACAAGACATGAATTGAAGTACTTAGGTAATTGGATTCATATTAAGAAAGACATTTAAAACCAAGTTATTAACATTTAAGAAAAACTAATACAAATAACAGTGACTTTGTATTTGTCTGCCATTCTTGGCACATTTAAGCAATGTAACTTGACTATACCAAACAGCTCATTACCACTAATATAACTAATTCAACCTGCAGCTTTGCAAGACCTTCCCTATGCTATTTGCTCTCGTTTAAGTAAATCACAGCCTTTATTAAACATTGGAAACTGGCTGGCTTGTTTTGAATTCTTTAAGTAAATGACGAGTCAAAATTGATATTACTCCAGTAGACTCCCCTTTCTATGGCATTCCTCCATTTACTCAAAGACATGCTGCAGTTTAAATTGATGATGTTTCCACTCCAGCAAAGTTGTAGCTATAACAGCCTTCTTGGCAATACCTGGGACTCATAGTTTTAGTTATGCTTTCCTATTCAAAGATATACAGCTGAGGCTGGTTCAGTCTTGATATGATATTGACGCTGTTCTCGTGTTGCTACTATTGATAATTTGGACAATTTTCTCTCAAATTATATATGGCGGAGAGGGAGCAAAGACCAGCTGTTGCATCACCAAGCGCTTTCTTCTTGGGTTGTTTTGCATACCTGTCACCTTCTGGAATCTTCCATGACCTTCACACAGAGAGTGAGAGTGAACCAAGTTCACTGTGTCTTCCAAATTGCAAAGGACTTACTGCTCAATTTCAAATCATTCTTGAAAAACAAATACTGTAACCTTCCTTTATAAACAAATAGAATATAAAGTTTTGCATGAAGCAAACAACGACTCAGTATCTGGCATGACGTGACCAATTGGAACGACACGCTAGTCGTTCTCCATGGTGTAGTAGTTATCATGCTAGCCTCTAGTTCCTGAGTCATGTGTTCAAACCCGGCAAAGGGCAATGGATATTTTCGGTATCACAATTGATGGTATCACAATCAAGGAGGAACAAGGGAATTTCTTCGGAGAAGGTTTTAACAGCAATCCCTACTGCGTCATATATTTTTTTTTTTCATAACTGTTACTTAGCTATAGATAAACGTGTTATACAGCAGTTTTATTTTTTACATTTCTGTTGATTTTAAACACAAAATTTTTGATTTGCTTTTTTGGTAATTTCTGTATCTCAATATATCTACCCTATGATTTTAATTATTGTGAGTGACCAAATCCTATATTTGTTAAAACGTTTAACGTTATTTATTTATTGCTCATAACTTCAATAAGTGCATGTTTCTCGGACTGTGTCCAAATAGTAATGCCAAATAATGTTATACTTTTAAAAAATGCCAAAGAGATGCGGCTGTGCTTACGTGGCAGATATTAATTTAGTGTTACAAAAATCTTGCTGCAGTCAATTAGGTTCTACTTGTTTGCTTTAATATAAAGTACAAGCACTGTTAAGTAGCATAAATCATGTAATTTAGGTAATGGAGTGTTTATTATAATCCTTTACAATGGCAATTAAAGATCAACATTATTCAGGACTTTCAGTCAGATATGGAATTAAAACAAGAGAACAACTACAGATGTGAAAATCAATAAATTTTAGTCCACTGATCTCACACTTTGCAGTTTCTTCTTGAGTTATTTGGAATCAAGAGATAAAAATTTTAAAGAAAACCAAAACCTTATTACTACCATCCAAAATATCGAAAGTCACATTAGCTTATTCAAACATAACATAGTGCCTCTGCCTTTGCTGGTGGCAGTCTCTTCATTCTGTAGCTCACCACCAAGCTGTATTTAGATAAACATCTCTCCGAGTCAGTGTTGGAGCAGGGAAACCAGACTCCAGTGCTGCAGTGGCATAATGTGGATGAGATGGTTTTAGGATTCAAAGTGCCTCTATCGCTTACATTGGCACATGGTTGTCCTTGCTAAGGTGTTCTTTAAAGGTAACGAGGTAAACACTGCAGGATTCTATAAATTCTTGTTTTCCTAGTGTCTTCAACAGTGGTATGCATTTGTTAACCTTAAGCAGCTTTTAAGGCACATTAGCTTCGAGGCATTTCTTGGATCATATAGAGAGCCTATGGCTTGAATAATCTTCTGACGTGGATCAGGCCTCTCCAATTGTTTATTTTTCACCAAAGCTACTTATGAGCCATAAGTTATCTTGGTTTCAACAGCCATTCTTACCTTTGTTAGTAGATGTTTAACTTCTAATACAATCTGACTAAATATCCCCTCACTGAACAATTTGAGTGTTACACATCACAGATTTTTTTATGGTATGGTAAATTAAAATTAAATGAGCTTTATTTATGGATGCTCTTTAACTACAATGGTCGTTAGTATCCCATTCTTAATGAAAGATGATAATTTTGTTTGAGGCCACCTTATTAGGCTTCAGGTTCTTTTACATGCCATAAATCTACAACATGTATCACAAGCTTTACTTCTCTTCTAGAAGAAGCCATGCTACAGATTTATAAGCCCAAAAAAGTTCACTGCCCTCTGCCAGGTTTGATGACCATTCCAAAAAAAGTGATCATTTTCATAATCAGGTGGCAGACTGCTGACACGC
The DNA here is from genome assembly GCA_030765065.1 of Deroplatys truncata. Lineage (NCBI taxonomy): Eukaryota > Metazoa > Arthropoda > Insecta > Mantodea > Mantidae > Deroplatys > Deroplatys truncata. The sequence continues at coordinate 113,952,506 of CM060989.1, forward strand.
AAGTAGCTTGCAATTTTATCTGGATGTTAGATGTTTCAGCTTCTTTGAAGAAATGCTTTGCAGAATTCCCATCATCAAGGTTCTTGAAGATATCTGCTATATCCTCGATAGTATTCCAAGTACATTGCAACCTATGTGATTTATGGCCTCCGTGGTTTAGGTCTATCATGCTAGTCTCTAGTAGCTGAGGTCACAGGTTCAAACCTGCTGGGAGACAATGCATTTTTGGGCATACAAATCCTCAGCATGACTTTCTTCAGAAGGGAAGTAAAGTCAGTGGTCCCTTGTCATATATTTACTGCATGTAAAAGAACCTCAAGCCTGATACATGCATCTGAGCAAAATTTCCGGTCTTTCACGCCCAATATACAATGGGGCGCTAAGGCCATATGCGGTCCAAATCTCTTGACGTTTGAGGCGTATCCAATACAGCATTGCCTCATACAAACAATACACCTTGCCGCTGGTGATACTGTAATTGTAATATCATGTGCGCACATGCGTGTTTCATATTTCAGAAAAGCAGCAATTAGATAGGATAAAAGGTGACATTTTCCTGAACAATTACAAAAAGGCATAATATTTTTACACCCAATGGTTTGCCACTAATTCACAGTTATCTTTCACGATGTATAAACAGAGTTTCGCTTGTAGTTATGCTTGTAATAGGAACAAATCCATTGCTGTCATAGTTATTTTATATATTACATCATATATATAATTATCAGTTAATAATTTTCCCAAAGTCGCGGATTCAAACCCGGTGGAGGGCGTTGAGTTTTTTCCAGGCGTAAAAATGCTTAGCATGGCTTCTTTTGGAAGGGACGTAAAGTTGGTGGTCCCGTGTCATAGATTTATGGAACGTAAAAGAATCTCGAAATTGATAGAGACCTCTGCGCAAAATTATCGGTCTTTCACACCCAATGTAGAATGGAACGCTAAAGAGGATAGCAGTTAAAGCACGTCCATAAATAGCACTCAATTTTATTTTAACTTAATAATGTGGGATTCTCCATATCCTATATAAATTTGAAAATGTTTCACAAGGTTTCTAATACAGCTACAAGCTCGTCATGAAAATTCATTCATAGCCCTCTGATGTAGCTCTACAAAACCACACATGAGTTTTTTTTAATAAACTACGTCATATGTGGTTTTGCTTCACAGAATAATACCACTGGAAAACCAATAATTAGCTGCAGTTTAATGATTATTATGTTTGTGCATAATGCGAATCCTAAAACCAAGCATGTATCCGTTACATGAGAAGAACGTGTTATACATTTTATAACATTCAACACCTCATTACTTGGATTGCACTACAAAATAATAATAATAATAATAATAATAATAATAATAATAATAATAATAATAATAATAATAAAGCCAACTCAGTACTTTAAGTAAGGAATCAGAAATTGTTATTACACTCTCGAGGAAGCATCAACAATGGAATTCATTGTACCATTGAAGTGATAGTAGCTCAAGATTAAAACATTGTCAAAGCAAAAGTACCGCTGGTGTACTTTTTACAGTACCCTTGCTGGAAGCATAAACGATTAATTTGTGAATTAATCTGCAGTGTACTCAGTTCTTACAGTGATATGCTTTGTCCTAGCGTTTATAAAGTTAACTTTTTCATGAAAATGCCACTTATTAAGCCTAGTAGTACCAGTGGTTTCAGCAGTAAGGTTAGGACTGTTGCCTTCAGTGTGTATAACTTCTTTAAAAAGTATGCCAAGGCAGAAATCCACAAAAATTTTAACTTCACAAAATGTTAAAAACTTACGGCTCAGGCATGTGGAGTGCTGTTAGCTGTGCCACTTGAATAACAAAGGATGCATAGAAAGGTGTGGCTTTTATTTGTGTATTACATTCCTATTATCGTGTCTCTTGTTTTCTTGTTTTTAAGTGAACACTGCGATGGCATTTATAACAAATGCATAACGTTTTGACGAAGTGAAGTTTAGCACCCACGCGGTCGCTCCGTATGGTTGTCATGAAACGTCAAGAGATTTGGACCGCACAGTAGTAGTTAAAGAGTATGCATAAATAAAGCTCGGTTTAAGTACATCACAGATTTAAACCAAGAATTCCATCTAGAATACACTTGCATAAGAAAGCCTGATAAAGATGCCTCTGAGCAAAATTATGTGTCTTTCACGTCTAATATAGAATGGGACACTAAAGGTTAATTCACAACCGCCCGAGAAAGGTAATCAGAACAGAAATGAGAACACAAAGCAATGCACCTGCAGGACAGGGCCGTATTTAAAAGGGGGGGTTTCTGGGGTTCAAATCCCCTCAAAACTTCTGAAAGTTTTATTTATTTAAATTCATAGCAAACCAATATGGGAAAATGTCGTTATATAACAGTAATTCTATTGCTAGTAGCGCAGTTACAAGAAAAAGGTAAACTTAATATCGTCACCTTACATAGGTAAGTTGACCATACATCCCGGTTTTTGAAGCAGTCTCCATGTTTTGTGCTGTAAGGTGAAATATCTTCATTCTGGTGAGTTTTTCTTGTCTATATAATGCATCCAAGCGCTTTTCTTATCCATGTAACGTCTATATACTACCGAGTAGGTACATGGTAACTGACTGTTTAGTTTAGATCTACTTGTGGAAACCCCCCCCCCCAAATTTTTTTCTAGGGTATGGGCATGCTGCAAGATATTGGTTCACAACAGCCCAGTAAAGAGAACGGGAATGCATATCGATCACAAAGTGAAAGTCGATTTTGCGTATTGGAATTTCATTTGTTTGTAACTGAGCAATGATATTTTTTCAGCTACTTCCAATTTAGCCAAGCCGATGTCAAAATTCGATAGAGTAAACATTATCTAAATACATATCCATTACATTTTCGATCCCTCTACTTGTACCAAACTTGCATTCCTTTATTTAGTGGCATACATTAAAGTTGTTTGTTGTTCTTTTTTCATTTCCGCCGGTTTTAGCTGCTCTTTGTAGCTTCTGCCATTGTTAATTAGGTAATGGCAAGTTTTGAGTTGCATGTAAACAAACTACAAATGACACTTTCACCACAGGAACCAATGCTCATTGGATTTGCGGGATGAGGTTAGGAAGCATATTTACTACTAATTTCTTCCAGTTTCATGTTTTCAGCTTGCAACTATAGAGAGCATTAGCGGCTGTTTCATGTCACGGCCGCCTAGACTAATCGCTAAAGTGAAGAGAGTAATATGCAAAATATATATCTAATATGCTGTGTTAGGGAATGAGGGCGAGAAAGTTAAAATTTGGGCAACACATTTCTCCTGTTCCCGGAAAGCTTCCTGTCGATTGTGAACGCTGCCATTTGAATACTTGTATTTCAACGTTCTCGTCGGTTGTGAATCAGCCTTAAGTTGATAGGCCTTTAAGATATGAAATTATATACTTTAAGCATTCCTTTTAGGCAGGACTTCGATATGATCCAAACAATTGCGATTTAAAATTTAGATCCTCTCATATAAAACAAATGATTCTGCTTAGATGATGATAAAGTTCTCATCCATAACGAAACAATATCTCACTTTACAACGTCTGTATGCCATATCGGAACGCATTCCCCAGGTTCACTATTCTGAACTGGCACTTCATTACTTCCAACTCTTACTTCCATATCACAAAGCGAAAATGAAAATGGCGTACAGACCTGGTCAAGTGTGCAGCTATTAGAAGAGATACGAGATTGTTTCTTGAGAAAATATTGGGCAAGTATTCATCATTAGTCTTAGCAGAGTCATTTTCTATTTGTTAAATGATGATACATTTGAATTTGAAATCGGAATAGACATAGCATATAGGCCCATTTTTCGTTGGGGATTTTACTACTTTGGATCATATTAAACTCCTGCTAAAAAGGAATGCTTAAGTATCTCATTTCTTATCTTCAGAGGTAATAACTTCATACAAATCTATACTGCAGTATCGGATTATGGACGAAATCACTACACACATGTAACATCCTATATATAGGATTGCTTTAATATCCTTAATACCATTATTACATACACAGGATTCATTTATTTGTTTAATATCGTTAATGCATACCATAAAAAACAAATCTGGTGCCGCTTTACGTATTTGCAAGAATTTGTGTCATATTATGTTGCTTTTCTTTCATATTTGTCACCATCAGAAGTCACATTGCATGCATCTTGCCCAAGGCATCATGGAAAAATTGGTTGCCTTGTTTTTCTGCTGCCAATATTTGAAACCCCAACATAGATGAAAAAATATTGGGGGCCCTAGGCCGCAAAGTGTAGCACTAGGATTGTGTGTTTAAAACTCAAATTGTTGATGTTGGCAGCATTTCCTTTGAAATAACAAAAGTTGGCAGAAAGAAATGACTAAGAGGGCAGGTAAACAGGCCCAGTACCTACCCTACAGCAGCATGCAACACACCAAGATGTTCTTTTATTACAAGGATTTCTCTGTATACTAAAAACCATGATATCATGAGTAAAATGTTAAATTTCATGCATAATCCAATACTGCAGTGGAATCTGAGTTTGTGTCTGTAGTTCATATGGGAGAGCTACCAACATTTGAATGAAAAACATAGCGGTGGTTGCACCAAAGCATGCGATCCTTAACAAAGTTTATGATTTAGTATTTGTATAAGGTTAGGTTTTTATATATATAAAAGCTTAGGTTAATTAGCAATCACAAAGTACACCAAAACATGCGAGCATAGTGGACATGTGTTCCTTAATGATGCTTATGATTCACTATATAGGCTTAAATTTCTGATTCTCGGGAGGTTAGATTTAGTTGCTTGTATATACACTTAGGTTAATTAGCATCCCAGAAATTTTTGCCTATAGAGTATGTTTTTGAAGAAGAAGTAGGAAAAATTGATTATTTTTGCAGGTTTTACTAATACTCCTGAGTTGGCACTTTCTTCCATGCATGCACACTGTGAATAAAATAGATCATTTTGCTGACATATAACGACCTATTTTGTGTATAAGAAAGTGTCTTAAAAAGGGAGGGTGTGTGGTGGGTCACAGGATCCAACACTGTTCACATCTGATTTTAAATTGCATAATATGTACATTTTCATTCCCTAAATTATTTTATGGCATTTCCACTACCAATTTTAGTAGACCCTCATTTAACCAAATTCCAAGGGATTGAAAAGTAGCCAATTATTTTAACAAAGTTTGAATTAATGAGGTTTTGTAAAAATGGTTCCATATTTTCCAAAATGGTAAAATATAACTGTTGAGTTCACTTTCTCTCTTGTTATGCATACTAAGGATTGAGGGCGTTCCACTTTCATGACTTCTAAGAAAAAATATAAATAACTGCTGTATACAGTATATCTAGCATTTGTTTAATTGAGAAAGTTTACTATCAAATGCTTGTCATAATTTTTTTTAAAACAGTACTATTTCGAACAATGTTGTACTCATTGAATTAGTAAGTCGTATAATACAACAAACAATAACCTAAGAAACACTTTGAATATACCATTCTTTAACACCAAGTTTTAATCAGAACACATGTTTTAGTTACAACCCTTATCCATTACACATTTTAGTTCTATAGTTTGAAAAAATAATTAATATTGGTCATAATATTATGGCACTCTCTGAAGATACCACATTCAGGGCAGCCTGAACTGCCATGGAGACATCAGAAGTTGCAGCAAATCTCTTGAGAATGGAAATTGCAGTGGCAAATTCAGCACAGGGTCACGGTGTCATATCTTCATGTTCGACCTCAGAAAATGACAGTGAAGAATTATCATTCTCTTCTGCACCATCAGCAGATGATTGGTTCTTCAGCAGCACAGATGTTGTTGTTCACCTACGTCCATTCTTGTATAATGACGATGCAAGAGGGCACCAACTGGGTGTAAGCATGTAGAAGAGCATTATCAGAATCCCAATTGTATTCACATTATAAGTTTAGATGTGGATTGTCAATTTCCTGTTCAGTTTCAGCGGCATTATGAGTTGCTATCCACGCCTTCTTAAAACAGTTATGGTATCTGTTGTAACTTCATCCAAAGCAGCAGATACGTTCTGGATAGCTTGCAGTGCATTCCAATGTGGAACTGTTTCTTAAAGTTCTATTGCACTGACGGCAGCCCTAACCAGTCGGCATCTGTAATTACGCTTCATTGAGGCGATTGTTTGTTGATCCAATGGTTGCAGATACCTCGTGGTGTTAGTTAGTAAGAAGACAACTTCTATGTTTGGAAGTTCCAGGTCATCGAAGTGATGTGCCGAGCAGTAGTCCAAAGTTAGCAAAATGTTCCTCTTTCTTGCAGCCATTTGTTGTTGAATCTTCAAGAGATTTGGGCATGCAAACTTTATTGTTATTCTCGTACCGACTTGGCAGATTAAATGGATTGACATTTTTTAAACAACGTGGATTTTTGTATTTTCCAATCACAAATGGTTTGAGATTCTCAGAACCATCGGAATGACAACACAAAACCATTGTCAGTCTCTCCTTGCTGCATTTACTTCCATGGCATTTTCTGCTCTCTTGGCACGTTGTTTTCTCAGGCATCAAGTTATAAAAAACGTCTGCTTAACATATATTAAACACATTTCTTGGGTGATAATGAGAGAGCTTAGGTTGAAACTCCCGCGCCGACTCATTGACATCTTCCTTGTTTACTTTATGTGCCTCTCCACAGGCACTGACAGCACTGATTTTATACCTCTTCTGAAAATGCTATAGCTATCGTTCAGAAGACACAAACCCAGAAATTTTTTCTTTCTCGGGATTTCCCGAGCCTTTTTCTGCTATATGGGGTTGGACAGTGGAATTTGCTGAGAATGCATGTGTTGAACCATTCTAACAGCAAATCCTCCAAATCTTCATCGTTTACTGGTCTCGTACGCTTACTATTGCCACTAAATGAATAGCTTGTCAGACTTGCTCTATTTTCTCTTTTGAATTTATAATCCATAACAGAGTACACTTCGGAATCTGAAAGTGTTTTGCAACCTGTGTTTTTATCTTCCCACCACTGTCGACCTTATGTAAAATTAGCTGGTTTTTTTTCAGCGTGAGAGCATTATGGGCATGTTTTTCTTTCGGCGGCATAGCGAGTGATGAACCGAAAGGAAGCAAAAAAAAAAAATTCACTGTTCCTAAGCAGAGACAAACAGCTCTCTGGATTGTTGCGAGTTGCCCACCATGTGTGGTCTGCTGACTGGCCCCCTCTTTACCCACCCTTGCATGATATGCTTTGGAAGTGATACATAAGCAGCAAGTAAGCAATTGGGCGATTGTTGAAGAATTGCAGTACAGTATTTACAAAAATTATGTGAAATGCGTAACGGAAAATACTGCAGTGCACAGCACAACATACATATTCAGTTTAAACTAAGAATAACGTATGGAATATGTAATGAGCTGACTAAATTTTAGTTTGTGGCACAAATTATCTGAAATTCGGTTTAAGCGGTAGATTTTATCATGTAATTCGGCAGGGACCAAGCAGCTACTACCGAGCGGCCAATTACGAATTAGCAAGGGTCTACTGTATTTATTGAACCATTACCATAATGCAAATACTTATTGCTTTATACAGTTTTGCTTGAAATGTTTGTCATATTCACTTGAAATTCAGCAATGTTAATAGAGTTTGCAGAAAGGGTTTTATTGTGCATTTTGTCGTGGCTGAAGGGATTATAAAATGTTTAAGAAGTGGGTCACTTTATCCTGGCTTTAAAATTCCATCCTTTGAATAACAACAAGAAAAAGATGGTTATTTGGCACTTCAGGAAAGTACAAGGTAGACAATTGGAGTACTGAGTTAGCAACCATGGGGAAAGAATGTATTATATGAGAGTTCATGATCTGTTGTAGAAAAAGGAGCTAAGGCACAATGAGAATGGATTTGGGAGTATACAGGGCAAGAATTGAGCAGTTTGCAGCCAAGGATAGGAAACCAAAGGAGACTGAAAGAGGAAATGAAGGCATTAAGAGCATGTTAACTTCAGCTTGGTGGTAGCAATTTTGTTAGTGATTGGTGGCATTTAGATGAATCCTGGCCCAACTGAGTCAGATGGTGAACTAGAAATTTTTTTGAAGAGAATGGATGAATTAGAAGAATGCCTGAGTAGTAAGTTGAATATAGGTCCCAGGAGATGAAGCAAAAAATTCCAGAAGAATCTAAATGGGAGGTGGAGGACCTTAGAGGGAGGATAAAGCAGCTGGAGGATAAGAATCATAAGTTAAATTTGGTCTTTACTGGGGTTAAAGAAAGAAGAAGAGTTTGGATTCTATTTTGAGGTAGTGGATATTCTGGAGCAAAAGCTTGAGTTGAAACTGGAAGGATGGGAAATAGCGGATGTGTTTTGAGTTGGAAGACGAACAGCTAAGAGAATGATAATAGTGAAGTTTACAACTATGAATATTACATTTAAGATCTAACAGAGGGCAAAGAAGCTTAGAGGAACAAATATTTTCATTAATAAGGACTTGTCAAGGAATGAGAGGGAAATTAGGAAGCAAGAGTAAATGGAAAGAAAGCATGCACACAAAATATGCAGTTCTGGATTGATGACAAAACGGTTACTGCAGGCAAAAGGAGGACAATTCACATCTACAAATCTCATGATGAGGATGTGAGTCAGCAAGTTGAAGTAACGGAAGGTGGAAGTCCAAGGAATGGTTCGGATACCCACGAATGTTCTGAGGCAATTGTCCAGGCGTATGGAAACTTCAAGGCCAAATGAGAGAGGAGGCATGCATGTAAAGGGGAGAATGTAGAAACACCAAGGCCAAACAAGTGGAGAGGTGGTGACATCACAGTGAAGCATAACAGTATGCCAAGGACAAACGAGTAGAGATGTGGTAATGTCGCTCGAGGTTGTGGGAACACTATAGTCAAATAAGCAGGGAGGTGGTGACATCACAGTGAAGCATAACAGTATGCCAAGGTCAAATGAGTAGAGATGTGGTGATGTCGCGTGAGGCTTGTGGGAACACCAAAGTCAACTAAGCGGGGAGGTGGTGACATTACAGGGGAGGATAATTTCTCCAGAAAGACAGTGAACACGACAGATCCAACAGCTGGCAAGAAGGAACACAGGAGAAGTGGAGAGGAAGATGCTACTACAGAATCAAGTATCGCATCAACACCATGTAGAAGCAGATTGGAACTGAGCAGTGCAGCAGCAAGAGTCCATAAGGGGAGGAATTGAGTTCAGAAGTAGGAAGAAATTGCAAGAGTGGGCTCAGAATAGGGTGACATGGGGGAATAGGGGTTGTGAGACTGGGTTTCTGGAATTGTGAAGTTTTGAAAGGGAGCTTGTCTTCGCGTTTTTTTGGCCTGTTGATAAGAAAGATGCAACTATCAGCGGTGGCTGAGACATGGGTAGAAGATAGGGGGATATTAAAATTGTAGATTGTGTATTTATTGGAGAAAAAGTCTTCAGAAGGAATTTTAAGGGAAGGGCATCAGGAGGATTGGGGTTATTATGCAGTAATAAATGGGCGGGCATGGTTTAAGAATGAAACCCTAGGATGGAAGGTGTAATGGGGACAATGCTGAAGAAGTTTATACTGTGTATAGGGAATAGTTTATAATCCACCCAAAAATTCACATTTTCATAGCTGAGATCTCCTCCATCAACTAGAAAATGAAATGCAAGAAATTAAACAGGAACTCCCTATAGTGGAATTTGTGATATTGGGGGATTTAATGCAAAAATTTGGAATCTGAAAGCAAAAGACTGTAATATATTGGATCATTTATTCATAGAGAAAGATATTGATACTGAATGGTTGTTTCAGTGAAGACAGTGATGGGGAATTCACATTTGTTAGTGTTTCCATATCAAAGTATTATAGACTTTGCTGTCTTCAGGTGGGAGTCACTAAGTGCAGTGACAAATTTTAAAGTGATAGTGCTCATTTTCCCATAGTAATAGAGTGGAAGTCCAGATTTGGTGTTAAGATGACTTCACAATCAAATAAAAGAGAAGTGGGTGAAAAAATTAATACATATAGACAAAATCAGGATTATGCTGAAGTCTTTTCTTCAATGTTGAAGTCCTCAATAGCAAGGATGTGTATTCATGGGATTGCTTGGTTTATAAAGTTAGATATGTCTTAACTAGCATTATTTGTATTACAATTTGTGTTCAAATGGGCTGGGAATGGTATGCTTCTATCTTGTAGGACAAGTACTAAAAGATATAAGGGATGAATTAACAAAGAATACAGAGTTTTGTAAGGTGTACCAAATTCAGTGGAGAGAGTATGCTCAACCAGAGGCTAGAGAATGAGTGACAGAGTACAGATTATGGTACACAAAGCTATTAGATGGCAAGAAAGGTGAATGGGAAGAAAAAAGGCCTTGGAAATAGAAGAAAAAATTGAATCTGGGGGGCCACAACAGGAGTGGAAAGTTATAAGAGATTGTATAAAAGGTATGGCTCAGACTCCTGAAATTAGGTTACAGCAATGGCTGGGTTATTTCAAGTGTTTGTTTGAATTTGGAGATTTGGAGAAGAATGTTTGGAATTCTGAAATAGAGCTGAGTTATAATGAAGCCTTTGATGGAGTTTTCTTGTAAAGAAGTGTTAAAACAGGTTCGAAACACCAAAACAAATAAGGTAATAGATAAAGATGGGTTGCCAGTTGAATTTTTTCAGGTCTATTGCCAGGAACAAGAACAGTTGGAATATTTGACTAGATTATTGAACTTCATTGAGTGGTAAGAGTATACCCAAGAGTTGGCAAAAATCTATTATTCATCACATTTTTAATGAAAAAGGATCTACTGAAAATCCAGGTAATTATAGGGTAATTGCCCTCCTATCAAACTTTGGTAAACGTTTTACAGAGATTTTAACTGAGAGAATTAATATCTGGATAGAAGAAAGCTCATTAATCTCCCAATTTTAGTAACGATTTAGAAAAAGATTAAAGGATGGCCGATAATGTATTTGTTACCAAAACAATGATAGATAAGTATTTAGCAAAGAAGGAGGGTATATGCAGTACTTGTCGACTTGGAGAAAGCGTATGACAATGAATAGAGAAGCTTTGTGGTATAAACTAGGACAAAAGAGAATCAGCAGGGAGGGAGATGATTATTTTGCTGCAAGAATTTTACAAAAATTAAATGTTCTGTGTGAAATGTGAAGAAGGTTGTGTGACTGACGAAGTGACTCAAGTACGGGGGCTTAGGCAAGGATGCAAGTTGAGTTCTGCCATTTTTAATTTGTTTGTAGATGATATAATTTAGGAATTACAGCAAGTTAATATACATAAACCAATAAATAATTTAGAAAATCCAGACTTGCTTTAGGCTGATGATTTAATGTTAGCTTCCTTTTCAGTAATAGCATTAAAAGATGCAGTATTAGAAATTACGAGCTATTGCAAGGAATGAGATCTGAAAGTGAATCGGGAGAAAACAAAGATAATGATATTAAAAAGGGAAATAAGTTGCGGAGGGAGAAAATGTGTTCTATAAAGGAAAGAGGGATACAGATTGTAAAGAAATTTTCATATTCAGGAGCGGTATTGGGTTCCTCTGGGCATTAGGAGAAACAGAAACAAGTAGCACTAACCAAGGGGTTACTGGCCTTGAAGCTGGTCAGTAGATATTTGTTTGTTGCACCAGATATGAAGGTAAACTGTAGAGTATATAGGGCATTGGTGTAAGTGAGATGGGCATATGGTATTGAAGTATGGAGAATAGAGGAAAACTGGAAAAGTATGGCTAGGATACTAAGCAAGTTTTGTAAAAATATGCTGGGAATCCCACAAAGTGCAGTGAATGCAGGGACATTGTGGGAATTTGGGTGGGTAAGTGTATGAGGGCACAGAATATAGAGAGTTCTTAAATACTGGTTCAGAATTCAACAGATGCCAGAGGACTCCATGTTGAAAGAATGTTTAAAATTCCAGGAGTCAGTGTTACGGGATCTTTATTGGGTTCACAAAGTTTGGAAAGAGTTAACTAATAATGGGATGGGTGAAGTGCGGCTGTGAAAAGGTGAATTGCAGGGAGTTTCCTGGAAATTGTTCACAATCAGGTTTAAGGATATAGACAGTAAGGCATTCTTTAATGAGGGAAAACAAGTTGCTAATGCTTTATCAGGAGATAAAGGATGCTAGAAGAGAAATATACATTACTATGTGTAATAAGCAAGAGAGGGAGGGATTGGGATGGTTCAAATTGGGACTGTGGAACTTAAGGGGGATTGATGGTAATAGGGAGCATGCAATTTGTCCTATTTGTGCAATTGCAGAAATGCAGATCATATTTTATTTGAAATTGCAGGAACAAGTGAATGTTATCAACAGGCAATATGTGGTAAATGGTTAAAATTAAACAAACACCAGTGAGACAAGTTTTTAGTGACAAAATGCAAACCATGAAGCTTAGGGAATTTTTGTATAGCATAAAGAAAAATTTTTTATGGTCAGCAAGGAGAGGAGACATGTGAGTTGGATTGTGTTCAAGTGGTCAGTGGTGTTACTTTGGTTGAATGTATAGTATATTGAATTGGAATGAGAATATGTAAACTTAGTGGGGTATTGAATTTGATGAATATGGCAGTATAAAATTGTTTCTTGTTGTTTTATTGTAATTCTGTGTGGTGGAGCCCAGTAAATAGCCAGGGCTATAACCAGTTCTCAACAGGCTTTCAAATACTTCTCAACAAAGATGTAAAAAATAATAATAATAATAATAATAATAAAAAATGCCAATTTGATAATTCAAAACAATAAGAGTCAAAACTCTGGAAATTATTATTGTCACAGCATTTTTTATATAAACAGCTAGTTATAAAAATATCAATTTTTGGCATAGTAAGATTTTAAAACTAATAATGGTTATAGAAAGTTATATGAGAGTGTAACACCCTGTATTTTTAATTTTTTTTCCCAGTTTAACCTTTTCCTGTGCATGCAGTACGAACTAATTGTTCTCCTAACAAACCTGTTGGTATTTCAATTTTGAGCTCTTGCCAGAGATGTTAAATTAAAAGAACCTAAAAATAAGATACACATATATAAAATAAATTTTCTAGTTAACTATCATAAATTGGCTAAATTAAATTTGTATGCATTAAATTATATTTGTTTAATATTTCAGCAAGTTATAAAATATCATCCCCTTTGAAGGTAATGTAGTTTTATACTTGTGCACCCTTATGCAAATAATTTTTGTAATTTACCATCTGGAAAGGCATTGTCATTCATCATTTTTAGGTATTAATAATCAATTTAAAATATGCTCAACGGCTAGAATAGTTAAAACATTTCCAGCAAAAATGGCCTTGTATTCACCCCTATAAAGTTCATATCCCAGCCTTGTGAATTGGTCACAAAATCTTATACCCTATTCAGATGCACAATATAGGTATACAGTATATACATATAAGTTTATATTTTAATGGTTTACAACATACACCCACCCCTCTGTCTCGGTGGTAAATGAGGAAGCAGACCAATTCCACAAGGTGCAATGCCACACTGTTTGCAACTATGTGCAATGCATGCATTGTGTTTTACATTTTTAGACACACATTGAACGCATGTTTTCACATGACCTTGTATTTTCATGAAGCTGTGAAGGGCACTTGGTGCAGGGGTAGCAGCAGGTCGGCTGTGCTGAATCCTACATATTTATATGACATAAAACCTGTGATCAGCTGCTGTACTAAGTTTTGCCTGTAGTTCAAAAGCCTGTTGCCATGAGCTGTTGTTAGCTGGTGTGTATGAAATGTCATATATTATAAAACTACAGTGCAATTATTTTATGGTTAGGCCATATGTCGCACATATGCATGCTCTGCTCTGCACACTACCAGTTACACTGAGGATGTATCATATCAGACTTCCTGTTTTACTTACTCACAAGTGAGAGTAACATGCACCATAACGAGTACTAAGTAGTGTTGGAAGTGGTGTCCATCTGCATGAAGACATTCCTGGCATCCTCAAATGAAATTTCCCTTAGTTCTTCTTGCATAATGTTCATAATTTCTTTTTCTATATAGTCCTTAATTTCGTCTGTGGTGTGAACCCTCGTTTTTAGGGTTCCCCAAAAATAGAAGCACCAATTTTGTCAATTTATTCCTCCAGTATAACATTTCATTTTTGCTTCTTACGTTTAGCGGTCCCAATGTCCTAAACTTATTAATCAGATGTATAACAGCTTCTCTACTTGGAACTGGAATACCAGGAAATTTCTCCTGAAATTGTCTACATGAGTCGGTTTTTCCATGTGTATTCTACATAAAAATTGTTGTTCAATTGTGAATTTGACAGCAGGCATTGCAGTGGAAGCAGGACATCTCTTAAGCCAGTCCCATACAATACAGATGCCTTGAATAAACTTTCACCTTTGAGATGATCAGTGTCAACTCTTTACAGCATGAACATAAAGCAGCGTCTGAAGCATAGGTAACCTTAAATGCATCATGCGCTATCAATTACACATCGGAAAAGCACTGAGGTCACAGCAGTATAGCCTTCTACTCCTATAGACATTCTGTGCCTTACCTTAAAATGCCAACACAGTATTTACTATAGCTACATTTACGTTTCCACCACTTTTTTGAGGATCAGTCGACACCATGACATTCCCTCCTTTGGCCCATGATGTAAACTCTTGCTATATTTGTGGTATAGCTTGTTACTGCATTAGGGCAGGGTATTTTTATTTGTTCCTTTCCTTTCTCACTTCTTTTCTACCTCCCTGTCTGTGCCTGGATCAGAATTAATAGATAAAAAAAGAATGTTGCTATTATCGTGTCACACAATTGCAGTTACAGCTTCAAATTGCAATTTTTAAGATTAAGCTCTTTTCAGTTTCACTTTTTTCAGCTTTGAAAATTTTTCTGGTCAATCTAACTGCATGACATGTAGCACATGTATATATTTTCCTGCCCAAAAGAATTTCAGTAACTTCATGGATGTAAAAAGTATTATCCAAATACACATGAGGCCTCAACTCCATGCACTTTTCATGCATGTCGAAAACTACTTGTTGTAACAGTAAGAGATTTATATTTCTAACCTCTTTTTTCACCAGCTAGATTTTACGGTCCAGTGAATATCCAGTGTTAATATCTGGGACACCCGATTCCTTTATATGCCATTTTGTTGGTTTAGCAAGCATTTACTGTTTTGAAAACAAATGACCCCTATCATTGCTTCATCAAAAAAGAGGTCAGTTTTATAGAGTCTGCAAACTTTCTGATTTTGTTTAAAGCAGGTCATAACTTATAAAGGTAATCATAAGAATCATATTATAATTTTGGCTTTGAAGACTAATATTCAGATGAAAATGTTGTGGTTTAAAGAAAATGGAGCAAGATCATCACTTGTCTTATAATTGGGTGCACATAAAAATCCTCCAGAAAGTAATTACTGGTTTAAGATAAATTCTACATCCTCATATATATAAAAATAACCTAAAGGTTTGATTTTTCTTTGAATTTGTGTCCTCCCATTTTGGATCTGCATGTTTTTGCTTATATCTGACTGGCATATCCTTCGGTTTCCTCTTTGGTTAGAAAACAAAGACCTGAATTTATAAACAATTTGAAATGGTTTGTTTCTGGACTCCCTTGAGGGATATGTTTTGCACCTGTAGGATGAAAATTATTCTTATACCCTGAAAGTCAAATTGAAGGTTGAGGCAGTAATTTAATGGCTAAATGATATTAATTATATTTTTTATTAATTAAATTCATTAACAGCCCACCTTGAAAACAGTATGTATATAATTATTATTTATATTGTATGTAAAGTCATTGCAAATACTTATTTTTATTGTGAACATATTTATTAGTGATATGTAAATGTTTATATACTGTAATAGTGTAAAAACTGTGAGATTAATGTGTTTTAAGATGTTAATAATGAGGTAATAATGTAATTTTGGTGACAATGTGTTTGGAATTTTAAAAGTACTGGTTATGAGAAAGATCGGTAATAACATATGAACTTGAATGATAGAATAACTGCACCATATTTACTGCTTTATTTACACCCATTATGTTGGTATTGACTTGCAGTTTGCAGCAATAATAGTCGTAGTGTAAAATTATAGGCTTTTAGGTGTATTTTATGCTTTCTATATAGATGATTGTGTGGTGTTCCTGAAGTTTCTCCTTGTAAGGATTACAGAGCAGCAGAAGTGAAGGATATTTGATACTCCGGTACCAAGAGGGACTTAAAAATTCTGTGAGGTGAGTTGTTTCTGTATAGCATTTCACAGCTTATCCTGAGGTAAATGGAATTTAACCTGCTGAAATATTTCAAGATGTCAACTTCCATAATAAATTTCTCTGATGAGTTTATTGTTTGACCAGTAATGGGAACTTTATGGCTATCAATTCAAGAAGTTCACCCTGAAAGGCCATTAATGTTTGAGAAAACAATACTGTGAGATAGAAATGACCAGAATGAGTATGAGAGGAGTGTAGACTGTTAGGTTTCAGTGATGCTGCAATAAAACCATAGGGTCCTGTATTTTCAAGATTTACCCAAGTTTAGGTTAAGGTTAGTGTGTGTATAGAAAGTGGATTCATATAATGGGTATCGTGTCAGTAACTGTCATACCCCTAAAATTGCTGTTCTTACAGATTACACTAATATGGTTGTGTCAGTGATATTCTCTACACATGTGCGGTATTAACAAATGGTATGAATTGTTGACATATGGTTTTAGTTTTTATGAAGGTGTATTAAAATACATGTGTGGGGAAGGGTAGATCTTTGTTAAATATTTACATCTCCTCTTAAAGCCACCAGTATATACATTTTCTTTCCCTAAGTTACTATTTTTCTACCACATTAACCAGAAAGTAAGAATGGAGTGTGACTTTGGCCAGTTCTCAATCTGTCATTGTTTTAATCCAGTTCAATTTCACTTAGTTCACACTGTCATTTAACTAATGTGATTAAATTCAATTTTCCGATCACTTCACTCTCCTTTTTGACATTGTGGCATATTGAAATGCAGAACATAGCCGATTCTTCCAGATGGTTTACTCGCTGGGTGTCAAACACAGGACTTCTTCAGTCTCTTCTGTAGCAGCACTCACTGCATGTCACAGTTGTCACTAACTCACTTGTAGAACCGCACTTGATGTAGCACCAGAAATGCTCTTGCTGACTCATTGACTGACTTCTTGTGAGAACGCTTGTATATATAGCCAATGGAATCTTCCACAGAACTATGTGGACACACATTCTGGAGATGGGGGAAGAAACCTCCAGAAGATTGTTGTTGTATGCCAGAAGTACTTCTGGTGTTTATACCAAGCAAGTGTTACTTATCTCTGTTTAGCTTTGACTTCCCAGCACCAAACTATAAGCATAGGCCATTGACACTGTGTCATAATAGATACTTATGCGGCCATTAGCTGCTAAGCCTTGTACCAACAATCCAGACAACATTAAAACTCCAGGGTTCACTATGTGTACTATTGTTAGAATAAAACTAGCTTCTCTGAAAATGAATATCAGGTCAGGTTCCAGACACTGAGTAAAGAAAATTCATGTGAGTATGACTAATTTGGAAATGGGTTTCTGTCAAGTGCAGCAGTCAAAGCTTTTTTTGGCATTTTCTGTTTTCTAGTAAAGAAAATTCCTGTGAGTGTACTCATATGGAAATGTGTTTCTGTTAAGTACATCATCCTAAAAACTTTTTGTGTATTTTCTGTTTTCAAATAAAGAAACTTCCTGTGAATGTGACTAATTTGGCAGTAGGTTTCCGTGGCGCACATCAGCCTAAAAGCTTTTTGTGCACTTCCTGTTTTCTAAACAAACGATCAAATTGCAGCAGCTAAATCAGCTCCTGTTTCTAGTATCACAGTGGCTCCAAGAATCTGGTATTTGTTTTGTTCTAATGGTTTGACTTCAGAGTTTGTTGTAGAAATTATTTTCTGTTTCCTTTGGAACCCTGACGGTTAGTGGTATTTCCATAGTGGTTGGGATTTGAAGCGATGGGAACTGAGAGCTTTATGTTATCCTGGCTTACAGAGTTTATAGGAATACATTTATAATAAATGTAGGGAAATACGTCATATCTATTCCGTATATTTCATCCATAATTGTATAGGTGATTGTGCAAACTATACATTTGCATTATTGTGTTACTTGATGGGGGCTTTACTCCTGTAAAATCACCAAGGTAAGACTTGACTCTTGGCTAATATTTCAGTATGAAACCTAGTGATTCTTGTGTTACATCTTCCTTTACTGGTGCTTACTTACCCTAGTAAAGAGAGAAAACTTGTATTTAAGGTAGTGGTGCTATTTAGGGAACAGGTTGGTTACTTTCCTTCCCTCCTAATTACCCTACACCAGTGATGTAATAGCTATGAAAGTAAGAAGAATTCTGGGAGCTTTTAGTGATGTATGTTAGAATATTAATTGTATGCATTTTATAAACATAATGGTTACTAAATTCTGTTATGATAAATATGTTCTATAAGTGTTAATTTTTATTCAGTAATTTAATTTGCAATCCTTCTTAGTGACTGTTTCATCAATGTTGGGTATAGTTAAGCATAATGTGAAGACCAAATTCACGTCATTAATTCTGGATCTTTGTTTGTTCTTGGTATTGTTCATAGCTGAGAAAAACTATTTACAGCTGTAGGTTACTCCAAGTATTCTAGCCATGCACTCACTGAAGAGTTTTAAAGTAGGATAAATGTCTTGGTTCATTATTATTTTGTATAGTTCATGTTCAGATTTGCCGCAACTTTTCAGACATATATCCTGCTACAGATCTATAATCTTATATCATAAATATGTTGGCACTTTTTCTGCATTTACAAAAAATGGGTTATTTAATGCTTATAATTCTGTGTCCATTCCCTTTATATCATGAAATCTGTTTCAAATTCAGAATACAGGTTTTCCAGAACTTGCCTGTATTTGTGTAATGTGTGGAATGTAGCATTTAAAACTGATTTCAAAAGAGAAACATGATATAAATCTGTGTTTTAAAGCTGCTGCACCATAGTTTCAATTTGGTTATACAGGCATTAATGGCAATTGCCATGACGATTACGCAATAATCTTTCCTTTTTAAGATAATAAACTGATTCAGATAATGTTGCAGATCTCTTATGATATATCACTTATTCGTTGGATATATGTGGGATAACGATAGCCTGCTTCATTTACACAATATCTACGAGGGCTGATCAACAAAGACTGAGACTAATTTTTTCCTGTAGCTTCTGTGATAGTTTCGTATCTGTAACATAAATATTTGAAAAGAGCGGGTTTTTATGTATAATGTTGGTAGGCGGCAGCACTCTCGTATTGGTAGGTTGGTAGTGATGCTCTATTTTGTAGATCCTACGTGCATTTCGCATACCAGACAATCCAGGTGATGCATTCTATAAACCGATTATCACCGGTGATGAGTCATGGCTGCATCATTAGGATCCTGAAGGAAAACAAGCCAGCACAGTGTGGAAATCGCCAGGTTCTCCAACACAAAAAAAGGCAAAAGTTGTTCCATCTGCAGGGAAAGTGATGGTGATCACATTTTTTGACTGTAATGAAATGATTTACCAGCATGCAGTTCCCCCTCACACTACTGTTACAGCAGCATACTACATGTCAGTATTGGCTACACTGAGGAAGCACATTGCAAACAAATGACCAGAGCTTTCTCGGACTGGGTGGCAACTTCATTATGACAATGCACGGCCCCACGTCGCAAATCAAGTCATGCAGTTTCTGGCTCGATTCAACATTACCTGTGTACCACATCCACCTTATAGCCCCATCTTGCACCCTGTGACTTGTTTTTATTCCCATCATTAAAGGCAAAGCTTAGGGGTATTCGATTTGAGAACTCTGAAGCAGTGCTCAAGAAAAGTGAGGCGATTCTCAAGGACCTGTCAAAGAATGGTCTGCAGCACGTGTTCAAGGACTGGCAAAGACGTTATAAAAAGTGCATTGTAGTAGGAAGGGACTACTTTGAAAAAGATCATGTAAACATTTAATTGGAGTAATAAACATCTGTAAAAAAAAATTAGTCTCAGTTCTTTGTTGATCAGCCCTCGTACTTCCGTACGGATATTAAAAAATGGTGAAGCATACATTCTCTGCTTTACCATCTAACTTGACAACAGTAAGTTGAATCTGAATAATGTGATCCCTCATTTCATAGTTGTTTAAATTGATTGTGTGCTGTAGAGGGTGCGCTGTAATCAAATTTACAGCTTTGATTACTATTGACATCACATTATGCAATGTTGCAAATTTGTACACAAAACTTGCGAATGTAAAGTTCCAATTCAGCTAAATGAAAATTTAATCTTCCCATGAAACCACTAATATGACCAATCATAGCAGGGGCCACTATCTGTTGCAACTAACATGGTAAGTCATATAAGCTATCATATATAGTGCCTCAAAAATTTTTTCCCCATATGTATCATGTTTTACAGAAAGGTGGTCCAGAATATTAAACTCAATAGTATCTGTAATGTCTATACATTCATCTAGGGCTAAAGGATACCATATAAAGTTGTTTATTTCAATTGTTTCTTGACTTCAGAAGCCATTTCTGATATTCCGTAGTTAATGTTCTGTTCACCTTCCAAGGGTTAACTTTCAAACCATTCTAGGATACTGGGGCAAACATCTTGGCTACTGTTTATCATACATTGTTAATTAATTCCCCTTCGGAAAATGGCTTAGTGGCTTCAGTTACCATAGCCAGCATTTTGTGGACCCAGTAACAAATGACCACACAGACAACATTAAGTCATGCTGGCAATCTCTCTGGCATCCGATGTAGCCAAATGGATGTGCTTGTGGCTTGAAGACTGCCAAAACAGATCCTGAGCTTCTCTAGGACATTCAAGAGATTTACTCCATAGCTAAGTGAAATAATGCATTAGATTAGATTTGTGCATAAAACAATAGATCATTGCTCTGACTTGATGCATTGGTTTGTTGAAAATTAGCAACAAAGAAAAGGGTAATAGTTTTATTTCAAATGAATTTTTTTCTGATCTTTTAGCATTATAAGTTATTTTTAATATAATGATAATATTTGTGACTTCTCATAAGATGCAAAGTTGCAGTTGATGTTGAAACTTATAAAAAAGAAGAAAAGCAGCTTCACTACATATTTCAAAGGCTCTTCCCGTTCGTCAGTTGGCTCCGTCCATCACAACTTCCGTTCTTCCTCGGTTGGTGGATGTTTGTATTTTGTGATGAAACTTTGTTCATTCAATGTATCAAAGTTCATTGAGTCCTCTTTGGTATGGAAAGGTCTTCTCAGATTGATTGCTGCTGGTTTATCAGCTCAGTCTCTTCTTATTTCATATCTCCTCTTCTCAAAAATGTCAGTATTAACAACATTTTCTCCTGCAAGCAGAGCTGTGGCTCTGTGACTTTTGAGTTGCTGACTAGCTTCCTCACTTCCTGCATTGTGCTAATTGTTATAACACAAGTTACGGACTGTGCATGCAGATGATTGAGTATAGGAATAATCATGTGCCAGTAATCAAATACAATTATCAGAAATGTCTGAAGAAACCGCTCACTTTCAGTCTGAACTTTGTGGAACTCGTAATTGCCCACAGTATCAGCTACCTGAACAAAAGAGTAGAAAGGCTTACATAATGGCAGAAATACACTAGGTGCTGAAAGATGATTTCTATCTTCTGTTAACAGCCTACCAAATATTCAAAAGAAATGTGAAAAACCATGTGAAAGTGAAAACAGGTATGCGCAACACAAGCAACAAACCAAACATTTTGAAAGACACTGAAAAGAAATTTTTGTAAGTTAACTTGCGGGAAGACAAATAATTCTGTGGTTTCATTAACTGGTAAGAATAAGAAAAAATAATGGGAATTCAAGTTTTATCACAGTTTATCACTGACATGGATAGACAAGGTTGTTAAGACTAGAACTCATGAATGGGGAAGTCTTGGGTTGAAATCCTGATTGATGTTTTGACTTTTCAATGTTTTCCTCTGTTCCCATAAATGGGAAATTTCGAGGAGGTACTGTAATCTTAGGGCTGGAACATGTACTTCCAAAATTTCCTTTCCCAGTTATCATTTCACAACTTTTTGTAGGGAGGTTCTCTGTCTTTATGATTTTCTTTCATTTAATTGCTTGTTTAGTTTAAGTTGCAGTCTTTGGAATATTTATTGTATAAATGTTGTGCAAGTTTTTTGTAGCTGGCTATTTCTCCATAAGTGATAGATAAAACCTACTATACAAACAATGTAGATGTCATTAAATCACACAGTCAGAAGGCAGTTACTGGTGACAGTAAACAAGTTTCCAAGTTATTGGTTTGAATTCTCACATACTTTTTACTTTTTTGAAGTCATAAGTCATCATTTATTTTCTGTCATGATGTCATGCAAGTAAGATACTTTCAATGTCAGCATATAGCAATACGCTTTTTAAACATTTGACTGTCACTTCAGCCTCCTGTATCCATCTTCTTCTACCTGCAACGAAATTTGTAATGAAACTATTTTTTTGCATACATTTATCTTGATTAACATGAAGTAAGTGGAGAGTATACTTTAGTTAAGCCTGGTTTCACCAATCGATGGTAAAAATACTCTTTAATATTTTGTTTGTTAACAATGTGTTCCAAGTTTAACATAATGTTAAAACTTTTACGTTTCATCAAGCTTTTACAGCAAATTCTTTGCTAAGATTTTGTTAATGTCAAAGACAACTGTAAACCTTAGCTTTCGAGAAGGCAGTGGCCAAACTACACTGTTTATGAATGTGCTCCAATGCACTTTTGTCTATGTATCTCTGTGCTCTCTGTGTCAGTAGCAGACAACTATTTACATTCATAGCAATTGCCATGTGATGTTCCCGATTTTTGAGGTTAGAATAGTGTGGTCAACTGAAATAAATGTTTCACCATTTGACGTGTGTTAATTTTCATCTGGTTAATAAGTATATATGTATTACCAAGTATGAAAAAGCAGATGGTCTTACATAAGAGGATAAGATTGCAGCCTGGGAAAAAATCCAAGAGTAGTTTAATTGGAATGAATGCATTTCTCATAACTCCAGTAAGCAATTGCAGCAGTTTTATGGTAACATAATGTGCAGCACCAGAAACGTTAGGTGCAAAGGGTGTTTAAGATGGTTTAAACTGGTGGTGGACACTGCATTGAAACTAAAGTGGACAAAACTGTGTTATCCCCGATTGAACAGGCAGACCTGAAAGAAAATACTCTTTGCTTCTGAAGCAATTCCTTTGGAAATCTTCTGGATAAACCCATAAATGGTAGCTATGGAAATATCAACATTATCACCCACCAAGTAAATGAAAAATATTATGAGTCTAAAATCTAGGTACCTAATTAACACTTGTAGCATAGGGGTAAGACGTATGCTTCTGTTGGTGGTATTTTAACTTCTTGTATTTCCCATAAAACCATGTGCAGAATGCTTGAGCAGTATATATCACTTTAAAAGTTCCTCATTTTACAGGGTTTCAAATATATTATGATGCTTGACTACTCTTCTACTATAAGTGGCTTTCAAAATTGCCAATTCAAGCAAACTTGCACCAGCTGCTTGTTGGCGGCAGCCATTTTCCAACTTCTTACATTTGTTAAATGCCTTAACACAGGCTATGGCAATGTTAACTTAACACTGACTTTAACATATCATTAAAATTAGCATTGTTGGATGAAACAGAATTTGTATGAATCTTAGTTTAAATCGGTTTAACATTGTGTTAAAATTTAGCATCTCTTGTTAAACCATTCCTTATAGTAGTTTGTAAGAGAGTATGTAGTGAAAATCATATGAATGTAGCTTTACTATTTCTGTGTAATCTTGATGGTCTTCTGTCATCCTCCATGGTGTAGTGGTTTACATGCTAGCCTCTAGTTGCCGAAGTCATGGGTTCAAACCTGGCAGAGGGCGATGGATTTTTTCGGGTGTAAAAATCCTTGGCATGGCTTCCTTCAGAAGGGAAGTAAAGCCGGTGGTTTCATGTTGTAGATTTAAGGCAAATAAAAGAACCTCAAGCCTGATAAAAAGGCCTCTGAGCAAACTTCCTGGTCTTTCACGCCCGATATAGAATGGGACGCTAAGAACCACAGCAGTTAAAGTGCGTCCATAAATAAAACTTAGTTTCAATTTTTTGATGGTATTCTGTTTGGATCATTTATCAACATGTAGGCTAGTCACTGCATATTTGTGGGTTATTAGATTGTAGCTGTCCTATTTATTATGCTTGTCTCTTTTCTGAATATGCCAAACTCTTAATTTATTATATTTTCTTATAATTTTTGAGTCAAAGAATGGCAGCAATTGTAGACCTCAGTTTGTATTGCCAGTTTTATGTTTTGTGTAATACAGAGTATTCTTACAAAACCATTTTGTTCCTTCTACTTCTTGTTAATTGAGATGAACTTTCATTACAATTGTTACATATTTTGTTGTTGGTATAAAAAGAATGCAGTAGGCTAAAGTGAGTCAGATTTTAAAAAAAGTGTATCGCTATGTGATGGCTATGAAATCATTGTATGACCAAAACAACAAACAAATGCCAACATACCACCTGAAAAATAAGTTTAAGCATTTCAAACTCCAAACCAATAACAAAAATACCTTGGAAATGTTTAATGCCACAGAGAGTTCCACGTAAATTTGTGCTTTAAGCAAATGTATATATTTTTGTGTAGTAAGATGAGGTAGATGTAGCAAGAATGAAGACTTAACAGGCTGTTGCCAGAAAATTCAAGATATACATTATGTTTGTCATGCAGATATAGTATATAGTCTTAGGTCTGTTTTTGAGAAAATCAAAAGCAATATATATGTTTCTTGTGCAGGGTACTTTGTGTTGTAGGGATTACTTTGAAAATCATTGTACTGCATACCTGAAAGTTCCTGAACTTAAGGACCAGGTTTTGTATTCATACAACTTTTTTATTTTTGAGTTATACATGCATGTACACACACATATTATGGAAAATAAATGTTTTGATACAGGGGACCTAAAACTTGTGTTTACAATGAAATCTCTGTATCATATTTTTGTGTGCGATGCATTAAATGGTAGAAAAAGTAATAGGCTTTTGTAAGAGTAGTTTGTATAAGTTCTATAAAAATAAATGACAATGGATGGAGAAAGTCCTGTGAGTGTAGCACATAAGAATTTTAAACATGTGAGTATAATTTCTGTCTGATTATCACTTTTTACCTACAATGAAATGTATAACAAAAGTATTTTAACAGATGTTTTTTTTTGGATTAACACGAAGTGCATCATCATAATTTTGTACTTGAGGAGCATCAAATAAAATATCACTAAGACCATAATAAAAAAGTTTTAAGGAGACAGAAAGAACTTATCTTTTAAACTTACAGGTGCTTTTTAAAGCTCTTCTTAACTAACTGTAGTGCAAATGTCACTTAACTATCATCAAAGTAATTTTTTATTTAATACCACATTTATAATGAAACACTTTTTTTGATGTTATGAATTTTTAAGCCACGATACTGAAAATATTTAAGAGTTTTAAGAAAAAATTACAAAAAACTGTATTTAATGATATTTTAATAAACAATTTGAATTGCACTTACAAGTGTTATACTTTGCCCTGTGTGTTTTATGGGGAAGAAGCAGAGTTCAAACTTAATTTGTCACTTTTTCTGTAAACACATTTATGTCAACTTTTCTTTAAATAAACACAATTGTGTTGGTGCACATTTCTTCCACCAAACAGACAAATCCTTCATTCTGGTTTTTGCCAGACTCTTCATCCATAACCTTCATGTAAAACTGCAACTCAGACTCACCATTCACTCCTGAACCTCTTTTGTAAGAGGGTGTGAACATGAAAGGTAAAAGAACACAGAAAGTCATCTCAGTATACCTGGCAGGGATTCCATTTCATCTATTTATATGGTAGTAATACATCAAATACGTTTTAATGACATAGCATAGGTTGTTTTCCTCATTTTTAGTTTTTTGCTTCTGTTTGTTTTTCTGGATTTTCATTCTGTTTCTGGTAACTTTACTGTTACCTGCAACAATTAATTTCCTTTTCCATGCTGTAATGCTTTAGCAAATGTACTATACGTGCTTCCGTGACACAGCTTCCTATCTCAGATTTTGAAGTAAGCAAATTTGTTTTCTTCTCACATTCATTTAGCATGATGTAATATAGATAACAACATCCATGAAAGCAATATCTGACAATAGTTTGGTGGCAACATGTGCACTTCTAGTTCCACAGAATGCAATCACAGTAACCAAAAGCATATAGATACAGTGTTGCATAAGAAATTCTTCACTTTTGTGAAGTGTCCATTTGTTCCATTCGTCTGAGTGGATTAAGTGCTTTCTGAACCAAACACTGTATTTCAAAGCCATTTCAGGTTAGGAAGGTGTGCTATTTGAAATAAATTAATCTCTTAGTTCGATTCAGCATCTAGAAATATGTAGAATCAGCATCAAAATGTATTTTGTTGGCAGGTGGACTTAATGCATTTTGTTCTGATACTCCTGTTTGTTGTTATATAAGACAGTTATTGAGTTTGTTTTTAGAAGACATGGGAGATGAGCCAGTGACTGTGGAGTGGGGGTGGCAGTAACAGATACACAACTTAGTTATAAACAGTAGTCTTGTCCCATGGCCATATACTTGCCTGGCATTGTTCTACTTCATGATATGTTTGTTTCTCCACAGACTTAGCACCAATAGATGCAGCAACAGTTGTAAAATGGATACCAAAATAGAAATCAAAGAAGAGAATCCTCTCTCAGATGATTTAGCTTCACGGAATGAGAGAGAGTTGCTCACCAAGAATGGTACAATGAACATGAACAGTGATGTTGTGCTTTTGAATAATGATTGTGATATGGCAATCAAGACAGAAGTGAAATCAGAGAATCCTTTTCCAGACTTAGGTTCAAAGAAAGAAAGAGCTTGTTTTATCAAACATCTTGTAAAGAAGATTAAGTCTGAAACTGTTACATGCAGCAACCATTGCGAGACAGATGTCAAAACAGAAATTGGTTCACAGAATGAGAGAGAATTTCTTCTGGAGTATCCTGTAATGAAGGTTAAGAAATACAACAGTGATCACGAAATGGATAACAAAATAGAAATTAAAGAAGAACCTTGGTGGCTGGAAACAGAAACTTCATCTGTTTGTGATGACATTAAGGTAAGTTTTTAGAAATCTACTGCAGTTACAATTTTTGTTTATTGTACACTTGATAAATTATTTCAATTATGTAATACAAAATTATAAGGATAAGAGATATTTTTATAAATGTGTACAGTATTTGTCAGGATGGTATATTTAAAAGGTTCAGAGGAATGGTGGTGACAGTTCTTGATAATTATAAGATATTTGAGGGAGCTTTTGTTGAAATCATGTCAAAAAAATACACTGTGGTGTTGTAAAATTTGACCATGAGCTACTTTTTCCTCCTATTTGAAAAAAAAAATGAAATGAATGCTAAATGAAACCAAAGAGAAATTGACTCATTGGAAGGTCACAGACAACCACACTGTAAAGTTCAATATCTCTTTTTACTCTGTAGGACTGCAATGACTAAAGAATAAAGTGAGTTAACTGTATTTAAAGTAAATGATAGAAACAAATCTGTCAATATTATTATATGAGAAAACTAGGGTGAAACTGGATATGAGTATGAGATACCTTTAATTTTTAATTATAGAACATTTGGAAATATCTTATAGTGTGCATCTTGCAGGAAGCACATGATTCAATTGTGACACATTCACTTTCTCTGTTCATAATACTAGGATACATTATTATGTACAAGTGTCTTAATACTTAGAAAAAATTTACATTGTCGCTTTTATGGTCCAGTTATCCCAACTCGCTTTGCTACAAATGAAATAGAATGTTCTGTAGAATATGTTGAGATAAGACTGGACTGTACACAAAACTATTCTTCTGAAAACTCATTTGAATGTGCTTTTTTATGTTATTGTTATTAAAAATATTATAAGGTGAGAAAATTTATATAGGTATGTAGCGGAATCTCAAAAACCACTTGACTGAATGTATTAATTTTTTCGCCATTGAAAAGCCCTGTTTTTTCTGATGAACATGAGCTATAAAGCACCTAATTTCAATTCTTAGGTTACTAAAACACTAAAATGGTTATACAAAGCCTATGTACTAGAATATGAACACATTGGAGTTATAAAATAACATATTTGCAAAGAAAACTATGAAGTTTCATTGACATTGCCATGAAATAGAAAACAGTCATCTTTAGTCTACAGAAAATGTATGTACAATAAGACACATTAGGCAATCCTAAAGGTAAGACATAACAAAACAAACCAGAATGGAATCTGCTTCTAATGGGTTGATGCAAATATCAAAATATTGTAATAACTCTCATGTAAGAAGGTGTTCTTTATTTTGTTTGTATGTTGCAGTCAGTTTTGTTAGCAGGGTATGTTAAATAATTGATAGCAGAGAGTAAACTGTATCGAGCTAACATTTAAAATCAGTGAACTGCAAAGATTATTTTACTCAATGGTTGCAGACTGTGTGTCTTTTCAAAGAAAGAAAAAGTTAATTTGATGCCTTGGAATTGCAGAGTCTTCATATTTACCAGCCTCACCCCTTGTTAAGCGAGTAGAAATCAACAACTGGTAACTGATGCAGAAAAACCCCAGTTTATTGTTAGCAGCTGTTTTCCTACATGTCTTAGGCACTTTTACTTTCTGGGCAACATACATATCATTAGTAGAAGTAGTGTATTGCACCCAAAATTTCAATTTTGAGATTTAACCAGAAATACATGTTTTGAGTTCCATTGAATCCAAAAGAAGTATTTCAGAAGAATACAAAAGAAAAACGTTTGTGTATGTTTGTGCATGTGCCGGCATACATATCTCAGAGAGAGACAGAGGGAGAGAACAGGATAACTCAAAAACAGAAGGCCGGATAAATACCAAACTGTATATTTAACTTCAACATTTTCAGAGTTTTTAACAAGAGGATTTTCAAGAAAATCTTCCTAACCCAAACTACTCTTAAAAACATCATCTTTTGTTTTCTCATAAATAGCTTTGAACTGTTCTGATGCTAAGGCAATGGATTTTTCAGCCTGAATTTTCCTTTCCAGTCTGTTTAACATACTTCCATGACAAGTTATATGTATATGTTATATTTTGTGTGAATATGCTATAAAGACCCTTTATATAAGTGAATTTGAATAATTATGTATAAGAAACCTAAAAAATCCACAAAAACGTAATTATGGGAAAAATGCAAGGTTCATCCAATATAGAATTTGTAATAATTTAGATTGAGTCACACTTTTTTACACTTACCTTCAGTAATTAAAGTTACATAAAACAGAAACGTTTTCGAGGGCATTCGTCCTGTTTTTAATCTTTAGAATTTATAAGTTTAATTGTAATGTTAGTTGTTTCCAAAATACTTCATTGCAAGTTTAATGTTTCCCAGAGGTCATTTAATGGACAAGCTGTGAAGTTTGCAATTCTTGGTTTTACCCGTTTTGTATCCATCTTAACAGTTTGTTACATTTGTATTTGTACATTTATAACTAAAGCACTTCTTGTTTAAAAGTTTTAAATGTGGTCACACATGTACAAATTCACTGAATTAGGTATTTACCGAAGAACCAGTTTGAGGAATGTCTTCCTCATTGTCAGCTGACTGCCACTGGATTGCTTATCCTTGACGATCATGGCTTACTATTTATCCCTCTGTCAGTGGTTGTATGAATTTTGTGATCAGATTTTGGATCATTGAGCTCTCAGAGTTCATTAACCTTGGTCAATTTTTCCACAAACATGATTTCTCCCAAATATTCAGTTCATTGGATTTTTGTGTTAGCTGAATTAGTGTCACCAATTGGACAATTTCATATCCTTTTATCCTAAAAATGCAGCACTGCTGCTGATTTTTCCTCCTCTCAGGATTTGATGTTCCTGAGGTGTTCCTCAAGACTCTTTTCATTTGACTTGTATAAATACTTTCATAATCCTTGCAATCTGTCTTGTAAATCCCAGAGTTTTTTATGAGGATGATATTTTATTCTTTTTGTTACCTTTTTTGCATTCAGAATATTATAAGTAATTTATATTATGGGTTGAGTTGTGTTGCTTTCTTTGATGCTCTGAAATTCTCTATGTGCCCATGGGTAGAACATGGACTTGTTTGAACACAGAATTTTCTTTTTGCAATTTCAGAGTTGTATTTTCTCCTATCTTCTGTTGCTGGAACCCTTTGATTAATCTATCCACCAATTCTTTTTATAGCCATTTTTCTTAGCATTTTTTAAGATTTCCTGGTATTTTAAGCTGTGTTCTTTTTGAGTGGGAGGAATATTCACTAACCTGTAGCAACTTTGTATAATGTGGGTTATAAATATTGTTTTTGATATTGTTGTGTGTATAATGGCCATGTGTACCATTCTCATTAAACAAACCCTTCAGGGATTTTCACCTTATCAAGATAAGTTCACCAGGGTAATCATCACGATGCAGTGCACCAATGTTCACCGCAGTTTAGGTGACCATGGTTATCTGGCAGGCACTCACCTTGGTTGAGCGCACTGCTCATTGCACTCAGAAGTAATGTCATCTCTTTTTCACTTGTTCTACCTTCTTGCTGATGCACATTCATGTACTTGTTCAGCATGCACTCCCACGTTTCTGTAAACATGAAGTAGGTATGTTTTTAAACTTAACGTGCAGTTCTTAAGAAAAGAGAGAAAGCAGAGATAGAAGCAGTAACTTAAACATCGACATGAGGGAAAAGCTGTGTTACAATAGAAAAGAAAATATGCTGAACTATTATGGATCTGTTTTTCCTTCTTTCCTTTCATTTTACACTGAATAAAAATCCTAATTAGCATAGTCAACTTTCACCTTCTGAAAGAGAGACAGAACAAAAGAAAAATATGTTATCCCCAAACAACATTTGAACTAGAAACTTCTTGCACAGCACAGGCTACTCCCACACCACGAGGTTGACTTCCGCTTTAACACTGACCTCGTGGATCCCTAGATTCTTATATATGCATAATTAATGTACCCAAACATTGCTAAGAATGCTGTAATTGCATTAAATCCATTCATTGCTCTACTTATTTCTGCAGTGTTCTTGGATGTATGCTGTAACAAATATATTTATGTGTAATGCCATGATTATGTGGATCGTTGTTACATTTTTGGTCAGGATATTTTAGACCAATGTTGCATAAAAAGCCTTATGGAATTTAAAACTACAAAGGACTAGAAAGAATGGTCCTTGATCAGTATTTGTTCATTTGTGAAAATAAAGTGTTTCTTTTGTTTAGGAAGTCTAACCTATATTGAATCGCCATTTTAACATTGCATTGTAGGCAAGTTGGAGATAATCAATGGCCGGTCAGATTTAACTACAGTAAAACTCTTAATAAATTTTAACCATCAATAATGCACCGCCATTTAATTCACTAAAGGCAATATTTTACCACAAATAAATTTTGATTGAGAATGGTGCACACAGCCAGAGTATCCTTTCTATATATTCCAAATGTCAAGAGAAACTGGTTGTGAAATTCTATTTCCATAGTGAACTTTGTTTTTGATTCAATAGCTTTAAAGCATCTTATAAATTCTTCCTCCTAACTGTATGAAAGTATCATCAACACATTTATTTTTGCAAAACAAAAAAGAATGTTTGTTCAGTGCATAATTTTGCTAAGCTAATGGGTCCATAATTTCCATTTCATTCCTGTTGATGAGTGTTAACCATTATTTTAATGATGCTTTGCCACACTTAAAATTAATGTCATCATCTTTAAGCAATGTGCTTTCTATTTTTTATTAACCCAAGCAAATTGTTTATCCTTAATTATTCAAATTTTGGGAGTTCTTGAATTTGTTGGTTTGCCATTTTGACAGTTTGTAAGTTGGCACTCTGATACATAATATGATGGTCTTAGTTCTTTTCCAGGTTTATATAGCTTCGGTAAATCATAAATTTTTGGACTTTATGGGTTATTTCATTTTAATCTGTTCTCATCTTTACCACAAGGAGAGTATTTAACAACTGCTAAGCTTATATTCCTGTTGCATATTAGTCTGCTTATGGGGTGTTTTATATTTTGGTTTATTCTGAGAATTTTAAAAGCTCATTTATTTGTTGAGTGTTATCTTCTTTATCGAGTGTTACTAACTTATTCCCTTTATTAATATTTTGGAATACTACTGGTTTGGAATTTAGTTTTTTCACCAAAAAAAAGGGGGTTGTTATTATGGAGTGTATCTTTGATTTTTTTCCTAGAATAATCTCCCATTTCTAGTTCTCTGGTAAGTATATAATTCAGTGATATTTATATATGTACAACCACACTGTACAATTAACTCCATTCAGTCACCCTTGTACAATGTTGCCTTTACTACATAAAAATACTAGAAATCATAAAACATATTCCCACTTTGATTCTGTAGAAGTTATGACTGGGATTCAAGGGCAACCAGAGTTGCATTAAAGTTATGAGTAATGATGAAGTAAATGGTCATGCAAAATATGATAAAATGTAAAATGGCATTGGCTGAACATATCCTACTCCCATCACTAGACATCTAAGTTGGTATGGGATACAGGAAGGACCCTGACTTGATTGGATTAAGAAACTTAACAAAACCCAATTGTTTATATTACACACTATTCAATAGTAAATGAAAGTTTAATTTATTCCACTTTTGATAAAGCGTTAATTGAAGTTGGTAATTGGACTCATATTAAGAAAGACATTTAAAAGCCGGTTATTAACATTTAAGAACAACTAATACAAATAACGGTGACTGTATGTCTCTGCCATTCTTGGCACATTTAACCAAAGTAACTTGCCTGTACCAAAGAGTCCGTTATCACTAATATAACTAATTTAAATGGCAGCTTTGCAAGACCTTCCCTAAGGAATTTGCTGTCAATTAAGTAAATCACAGCCTTTATTAAACATTGGAAACTGGCTGGCTTGTTTTGAATTCTTTAAGTAAACGATGAGTCAAAGTTGATATTACCTCAGTAGAATCTCCTTTCAGTGGCATTCCTCCATTTACTCAAAGACATGCTGCAATTTAAACTGATGATGTTTCCACTCTGGCAAAGTTGTAGCTATAACAGCCTTCTTGGCAATACCTGGGACTCATAGTTTTATTTCTGCTGTCCTATTCAAAGATATACAGCTGAGGCTGGTTCAGTCTTGATATGATATTGACGCTGTTCTTGTTGTGTTACTACTACTGATATTTTTGACAATTTTCTCTCAAATTATATATGCTGTAGTGGGATCAAAGTCCAGCTGTCACGTCAACAAACCCTTTCTTTCTGGGTTGATTTTCATGCATGTCACATTCTAGAATCTTGCATAACTTTCATGTACAGAGTGAGAGTGAATCATTTCACTGTGTCTTCCAAATTTCAAAGGACTTCCTGCTCAATTTCAAATCATTTTTGAGAAAAAAAAACATATAGTGTAACATAACTTGTAAAGAAAAATAAGAACCCACTTACAATGCAGCCGTTGACAAAACACAAAATTGCCACATGTTTCTGGATCCGTAAATTATACTTTAAAATATTTTCAGAACACCTTAAGTTTCAAATAGAATAACATAACCAAACCAATAATATCCATAATGGAAAATCATTCTTTTTTTGTAAACAAATCGGACATAAAAAGTTTTTGCATGAAGCAAACAACAGCTCAGTATCTGGCATGGCATGAGACCAAATGGAAGTACACCTTGCCCAGTAGATGGTTTGAAATCTTGCATTGTTCACAATCTGGCAGTGCTTGGAGATAGAATTGTAGAATTCTGTCTCTGAGCGTGGAATGCAAGTATAAAGTTTAGAGTTAGCAATCTTTTGTGTTATGTAGCACCTTATGTGGTTCTATGTGAATCCTTCTATTAATATACATATATATGTGAATTTTTCAGTTGTAGAAATAGTCATGTAAATGTATTACATCACACTTTCTTTAATATTGGGTTAACACAATCATAGATTCTGATATACCTTATTAAACATACCTTTTGCCAGTTCTCTGTTCTTTAAGTCAAACTGTTTATTCAGGTTTAAACACATTCTCCACTTCTCTGTTTTCATTCACCCCATAGCTTGATGTAAAGTTAATCTTTGTTTCTCCACAACTCCTTATGCCATATCCAATTTAAAAAATAAATCAAACATGGTGTTTTAAAGATAACTATTTGATGCAAGGCATTTAAGTAATGCTGTATAGATGATTGTATGAATCTGTACATTTGCATTATTCTGTTACAGGATGAGGACTTCACTCCAGTAAAATCACCAAGGTAAGACTTGACTCTTGGCTAATATTTCAATGAAAAAACCTTATGATTCTTGTGTGACATTTTCCTTTACTGGTGCTTCTTTATGTAATATTATAGAGAGAGGAAATTTTTGTGTGTGTCAAAATTCACTCATCTGAGTTTGATAGTATTTTCCCCATTGAAAAGCCTTATGCCTGCCGGGTTTCATCAACCATCATCAAGACAATTGAAGATTGCCAAACTATTGATAGCTCGTCAGAAGTAGAAGTTCTGTTTCAGCAATGTGTGACATCCTTTCGACAGCCTAAGTTCCCATCAGCTTTTGAAGCACCATTTTCCTTCCTTCAAAACTTAGATAGTCTGGGAATTCTAGTTTAAAGCATTCTAGTGTAAATGCTCTAGCTCTTGAAAAGTGGCATTGCATTTACTTTCATTCCAGTAACTAAGCAATGTATATTTTCAATATTGAAATGTTGGTCAAAGAATTTATAGTAAATATTGGTGACTCAATCCAGATTATCAAAATAGGTAGTGTGAAAAATATTAGAAAAAGCTCACATGAGGCTGGAATACCATATGAAAAGAAATTGGTCATTATTACCAATTCAACAGCTATTGATAACACTCAAATATTTCTCCATTCCATGCTGTTAACAGTGACTGCAACAGAGTTTACAAACCCACAGTGGTGAAAGAATTGCAGGTACTGTTCTCTATGGTCACAGTGATAGAAGAATTCTATCTAGTCGCAAATTTTTCAGGCATTGCAGACACCATTTGTACTCATGTGTCCATTTTATCACCCAGATAACACAGAAGTATACAGTACCTATATCCAAACAGTGTGCAAATCAAGTTTGATAATTACTAATACTGTGGCACAGTGGCCAGCTTCTGTTCCTTCGTCTCAGGTGTGAAGTGATGGATCCATGTTTCATCAATGGTTATGAATTGATGCATAAACTCGGCTTTATTGTAGCGAAACATCGCCAAACACTGGACTGAAACAACCTTACAATGTTGCTTTTGTTCCATTGTGAGCAAACATGGCATCCATCTTGCGCACAGCTTTCTCATGTCTAAGCTTTTAGTCAGTATGTGAAGTACAGCACTTTTTTAAATGTCTGATAGCTCGGGCACTTTCTGTCAACAGTCATCTGATACCATTTTGTGGATTTTCTTCACAATTTCTGACATGGTCACTTCATTTGGTTGACCACTGCGATGTTTGCCTTGGCAGTTCATATGGCCTTGCTTAAACTTTGCCCCCAATATTTTACTGTTGTAAATGAAGGTGCAGTCTCCCCCAGTGTAGAATCCAGCTCAGCTTTAATATTAATTGGTCTAAGACCTTTCAAATGAAAGTATTGTACCACATAATGAGGCCAGTTTTATCCATGTTTACAAACTCACTGAAAGAGTTCAGCATTAATGGCTGCCAAACGATTACTAAACAACATAGCATCGTCAAACTTAAGCTTTATAAAAGTGGTACTTTCTACCATCGTCATTTGTTTGAAACAACCACTATATGTTCAGGTCAGGTACTTCTGGGACTGCCCACTTATGTCCCATATAATATCTGAACTGAAAGATCAACTCCAAATTTTTTTCTTGTTGTAATTTATAATACATGTAGGATTTGTTTTCTCGTGTCCTCTTCTATCTTAGTAAGTTTGCATCATAGCTTGATGGCATGTACTTATCATGTAAACATCTCTCTTGTCTTACCAACATACAGCTAACAAATTTCCACTTCTTTGAAAAATTTGTTCTCCACATTTAAGTGCTGGATTTTGTAAAGCAATTGGCATTCCTCTTCTTTTTTTCTGGGTTGTCCCCACCAAACCTGCATTCACCTTTTCAAGATCTCTTGCTAATGTAATACCTGTCTGTATAAAGTGTATGACCTTTACCTGCCAAGGTGCCAAGTAAATTTTTCAGTACATTGACAATTACATTTTCCTGTCCACAAAACACATCATAGTTCCATACATATCCAGTGTCAGACACAGAGAGCATGTAGATTTTTATCCCATATTTTCTGGGTTTGTTTGACATATATTGTTTGAAACTCAGCCTCCCTCTGAACTTGCACATCCCTTAAGCAAGTGCAATATCTTCCCCTAACTCGTATGCAGCTTGAAACTTGATACATAGGTTCCAGTAGAGATCTAATTTTTTGCAGGAGGTTGAAATCAATTTCACCCTTCTTCTTAGCAATGATATTATTTTTGTGTAGATTTGCCTGGATCAGCAAGAACCAATCTTGATCTGCTGTTCAGGCTTTTGGCTGATGCTCATATGAAATATTATGGCCAAAAATGTTATACTTCCTCCAGAGTAACTGTTTTCCATTTGCTCATTCTGAAGTTTGCAGATAATTGGCAATATAATCCTCTCTATTCTCAAAATTTGTCTGCTCTTTTATCTGAGGTAGCAAATCATCATCAACAAAGTAGGAAAAACAATCAACAAAATTGCTATCTTCATCTTGTTCTGTAACATCCGTAATCCCTTTAGCACCATTAAAAACATTTATATTGGGTACCTGGTCCACTGTAGTTCATCCTTCATCAGAATCTGAAGATCTTTTACGCTTCCCTGCTCTTATTCTGGGCCTTTCTATAATGGAAGTTGATGGTACAGGTAGCGAAGGAATTTCTTTCAAACTCACATTAGGCCAACATTCGGATTTATCCGAA
Source organism: Deroplatys truncata (assembly GCA_030765065.1). NCBI lineage: Eukaryota > Metazoa > Arthropoda > Insecta > Mantodea > Mantidae > Deroplatys > Deroplatys truncata. The sequence continues at coordinate 113,989,539 of CM060989.1, forward strand.
TCATCATTATCAGTATCTGAATTTGAAAATAAAAGATAACAAAATAATAAAAAGATCTATGTAAGCATGCAAGAATAACGTAACAATTGAACTACCGTTGCATAATTATGACGGAAATAAGCACAATATTACTGACCTGAATTTCCTAATATTTTCTGTGGAACATTTTCAAAATCATCATCCAATCATTAAAAATCAATTTTTTTATCTTCACTACCATTAAACTCTTTTTTCTAATATTTCCAAAATCTCACTTTCAGTCAAACTGCGATTTTGTCATTCACTGCAGAAAGGCACCTGTTGCACAGTACAGGCTATTTGCTTTCTCCTTGGCCTAATTTGTACACAGGTGCACTCTAGTAGTATGTATTGCTAAGTAAAACAGTGCACACATATGGAAGCCTGTCGATTGATGTACTATCATAGGTAAATGCACAGAAAATTGGATCCCATCAGTTGAGAGCATCCACAATTTTTTCAAGTTCCCAAAACCCATCATTTGACGGGATTAGCAGTCAAAATGTTAATGGCGTTTCTTTGTTTGGAATCTTCTTAAAATTTTAAACAGCTTTACATCTTACTTTGTAATAAATTTTGTAATAATGCATTGCTCAACACATGTGTTTACCTTCTGTTTACTGATTGTGCTAATGAATACAGAGAATATTTGCACTATTTGAGGGCAATGTAGCTACATAATTTAATAAATAATTGCCAGAAATCCATTTGAAAAATTGGTTTGCTTATTTAAGAAAAAAGTATTCAACTACACATAAACACAGCAATATCAAATCACACTACATCACTTCTTAATATTCTGTGTTAATGAAATACAGTAATAGTCTTATCTCCAAGGAACACTTAAATATTTACACTTTTTTGAGGTGATTTGGATATGTGGAGGATAAGCATTGCTACTATAAGAGGAATTCCTCCAGACATCCTGATCATTGCCCATTCAAGGCTACAAAACAAGTTCACTCGCTAGTGGAAAATTCTGGTGTAGTTTGATCCATCCTTATTCATGCCATACTGAAGCCTAGTATATGGTGGAGTGATGGGGAGATAAAATACTTTTCATTATTAATAAATTGAATCTACTGTGAATAGCATGTGAAGTAGATGCTCTTCATTCTGAATGAATTTTATTAAATTTTGTGTTTCGTTTAACCATGATAGAAAAACTAAACAAATCATTGATGTACATCCTATAAAAACACAAATTATATCAAGTGTATTTTTGTAACATTAACCATTTCTGTTATTAGTTTGAATATTCAAATACTTTATACTATCTGGAAATGTTAAGTCAGCATTTATTTGTTTCTTGTGGGGTCATGGAAAGAGTATGGAATTTCAAAGCCAGCACTCGGCAATCCACTTTTTATAGATTTTCCTGTCGCTTCAGCCCCCTATGTTCCTCTTGCACCTATCATAAAGTGTGTAGTGAATAGAAACTGGTTGTTAGGAACTTAAGATTTTCAAAATAAGTAGGCATAAAGGCAGTAAAAGTCATGAAAATAGGCGCCAGAATAGGAATTTATTTTTAATTTCAATGTATTTTTTAAATTATGTATTTAAATATTTCAAAATTGTGGGAGTATGCATGTAATTTGCATGAAATACCAACTTAAGTCACATACTTTTTGCTGCCAAACGAAATAAGCCTTCAAATCTTGCTTCATTTAATAAATATACCTGCATATATATTTTAAATCCATATAATACATAATTGTTTGTTGACACTATTTTGCAATACAAAATACTATGAGTAAACTACAGTCCTTGGCAGTGATTAGAAAAATTCATTGTCATTTATTGCACATGACCAGGTATTTTTTCAAATTTTCCATTTTTAAATTTTGTCCTCTGGCAGACAACAGATTTTTCAGGGCAGACAATTCTCTCTCCACATCTGCAGATGTTACTGGAGTACATTTGAACAGCACTACAGTGTTTGGGTCACTGCCTTTTACCTCTGAGACTTCATTCCAGTGTCTTTCACTGTTTTAACTCCCATTGTCACTAAGAACCTTGTCACCTTTTCCCATACAGTTCGACCTATTTCACCTGCAACTGAGTGAATTTTTTGCACAGTGTCATCTATGATATCCTATGCATCCATGAGTGTTATGTTTCTCTGTTCTGGACACTTGATTGTATCTGCTAGTGCAGAGTACTTGGCAGCAATGAAAGTCAAGTTGTTTTTTACAGTGTCCTTCATTAACAGCTTATCACAGTATGTACAGATGATGCATCTTCTTCACCTTTTGTCATCCTCCGTTATATAGTGGTTACTAAGCTAGCCTCTGGTTCCTGAGGTCCTGGGTTCAAACTGGTGGAGGGCGATGGATTTCTTTGGTCATAAAGATCCTTAGCTTGGCTTCCTTCAGAAGGGAAGTAAAGCTGGTGGTCCCATGTCATAGATTTGCGGCATATAAAAGAATCTCAAGCCTGATAGAGACCTTTAAACAAAATCACCGGTCTTTTACGCCCCATATGGAATGGGATGCTGAGGACCTCAGCAACTAAAGAGTGTCCATAAATAAAATTCAGTTTTTAAATTTTTTCATGCAAATTATTTACAATATCCCATATCTAGATGGCTTAGTAAAATGCTGTAGACAGCCATGAAGTTATCACTGGCTGTGAAGGCAAGAGTAGTTCTTTGAACAACTGAACCCTGGTCTGAGATTTAAGAAATTTCTTCTTTGTTTTGGAAATCAAAGCATCTACTTCTGGATATAGAATTTGAATTTCTTCACAAATTCTGTGGAACATGTAGTTGAGACATACAAATGAAGCATGTTGGGAAACAGGACTTTAGGAACCTTGCTAGCTTTTTCATATATTTTGCAGCATAAGAAGTAAACAGAAGAACAATTTTCATGTATAACACCATATAACCATATTATATTCAGTGAAAAGCTAAATAATTGAGCTACAGTTGTACTATTCATTTTATCCAATTGTTCATATGCTAAAGGATTCATCATAGTCCATTGTACCAATCACAACATTTACAATGGGTCACTAAAGGCTAAGGAAAATATGAAATTGAATTTTTACTATCTGCAGTAAAAGAAAGCTATAATCTGTTCTGAAATTGTAGGTCGGCAACTATAGGTATACTTTCGTTTTGTTTTAACCCATTGCAAACATAATTTTTAAAAGATAAATAAAATAGGCATTAAAAATGAAAATAGACAAAAATAAGAAAACTTATCTTTGCTGTATATGACCATAATCTCGTACAAGCTTATTTTTAAGTCATTTTTGTGTTTGTAATAGCAATGTAGAGGCATTTTGGCTAACATCGAAATTAAATAATTTCTGCAGATGTTTATGTCAATTAATGTGAAGTGTAATGAGGATTTGTAAGAGGAGTCGGTGACAGAGATTTTTAGAAGGGAAAAACTTTTTGAAACACTTCATGTTTTATATGTAATGCATTGATGACCTTCCATTCATAATCCAGAATCAGCAAGAAACTTTCCATCCAATATACTGGCTGCTGGCTTGTTGAGAACCATTTGTTATGAAAATATTTTCTTACCAGTTTAATCAACACAGGATTTGCTTTGAATGGTTGTTAAAACCAACCTGAAAGTTGATGTAATTCTCAGTGCATGTAACACATACTCGTATTGCCATAACCATCCAACTGGTTTTAGCATTAAAATTTCTCACATGAAAAATTATATTAATTATTTAATAATATTGCTGATTAACAAAGTTATCTAAATAGTAATGTACAATGAGATTGCTCTACATGAATATCTAACTGTTGTAGATGATTTTTAAGAACAGAGATTCTTTTTCAGATTTAATTCCCTTTCATTCTTAGATTGTTTTACCTAATGCTAAATCCTCCACTATTGCAGATTATGCACAGAAGCAGTTTCTGATGATGGCAGCAGTGATTCACCATTGCCCTCTGCTGGAGCTGCAGTGATAAACACAAGCTTCAGTTTGAGAAATGATTCTCCTGAATGTAAAAGCCAAGAAAGTGATATCACAGATATGCCACCTATAGAAAGACGTGTTCACTTATCTGAGAAATCTAGTGATGGAGAAGTCCACAATAGGACTTTATTGATTCATCAGGGTGAAACATTACACAAGTGTAACATTTGTGATAAAAGCTTTACTCAGTTGTCAGCTTTGAGATTACACAATTTGATTCATGAAGGTAAAAATGCTCATAAGTCTGGTAATTGTGAGAAGAAATTGAATGATTTGGGCAATTTGAAAAGTCATAATTTAATACACGATGGTAAAAAGTCTTTCAAATGTGAAATTTGTGCGAAGAGCTTTACACAGATGGGCAATTTAAAAAGACATAATTTCATACATCAGGGTAAAAAGCCTCACAAATGTGAGATTTGTGAGAAGGGCTTTACAAGTTTACAATCTTTGAAAATGCATAATTTGATACATGAGGGTATAAAGCCTCACAAGTGTGAAATATGTAAGAAGAGCTTTACTCTTTTGAGCTATTTGAAAAGACATAATTTGATACATCAGGGTAAAAAAGATCACAAATGTGAGATTTGTGAGAAGGGCTTTACACGGATGGGCAATTTAAAAACACATAATTTCATACATCAGGGTAAAAAGCCTCACAAATGTGAGATTTGTGAGAAGGGCTTTAGAAGTTTACAATCTTTGAAAATGCATAATTTGATACATGAGGGTATAAAGCCTCACAAGTGTGAAATATGTAAGAAGAGCTTTACTCTTTTGAGCTATTTGAAAAGACATAATTTGATACATCAGGGTAAAAAAGATCACAAATGTGAGATTTGTGAGAAGGGCTTTACACAGATGAGCAATTTAAAAACACATAATTTCATACATCAGGGTAAAAAGCCTCACAAATGTGAGATTTGTGAAAAGGGCTTTACAAGTTTACAATCTTTGAAAATGCATAATTTGATACATGAGGGTATAAAGCCTCACAAGTGTGAAATATGTAAGAAGAACTTTACACATTTGTCATCCTTGAAATTGCATAATTTGATACATGAGGGTATAAGGCCTCACCAGTGTGAAATATGTAAGAAGAGCTTTACTCTTTTGAGCTATTTGAAAAGACATAATTTGATACATCAGGGTAAAAAGGATCACAAATTTGAGATTTGTGAGAAGGGCTTTACACAGATGGGCGATTTAAAAACACATAATTTCATACATCAGGGTAAAAAGCCTCACAAATGTGAGATTTGTGAGAAGGGCTTTACAAGTTTACAATCTTTGAAAAGGCATAATTTGATACATGAGGGTATAAAGCCTCACGAGTGTGAAATATGTAAGAAGAACTTTACACATTTGTCATCCTTGAAATTGCATAATTTGATACATGAGGGTATAAGGCCTCACCAGTGTGAAATATGTAAGAAGAGCTTTACTCATTTGAGGTATTTGAAAGGACATAATTTGATACATCAGGGTAAAAAGGATCACAAGTGTAAAATATGTGAGAAGAGCTTTACTCGTTTGGGCAGATTGAAAACACATAATTTGTTACATCAGGGTAAAAAGGATCACAAGTGTAAAATATGTGACAAGAGCTTTACTCATTTGAACTATTTGAAAAGACATAATTTGTTACATCAGGGTAAAAAGGATCACAAGTGTAAAATATGTGACAAGAGCTTTACTCATTTGAGCTATTTGAAAAGACATAATTTGATACATCAGGGTAAAAAGGATCACAAATGTGAGATTTGTGAGAAGGGCTTTACACATTTATCATCTTTGAAATGGCATAATTTGAAAACACATAATTTGACACATGAGGGTAAAAATACCTCACAATTGCAAAATTTGTGAGAAGAGCTTTAATCAGTCACGCAATTTGAAAAGACATAATTTGATACATCAGAGTAAAAGAGACTCACAAGTGTGAAGTTTTGTGATGAGATTTGCACATTTGTCATCTTTGAAAATCCATAATTTGATACATAATGGTGAAAAGCCTTACAAGATTCAAATTTGTAAGAAGAGATTTACTCAATGAGCAATATGAAAATATGTAATTTTATACACTAGGGTAAAAAAGCTCACTAACGTGAAATTTGTGGGAATTGTTTTACTCTGTTACGGAATTTTGAAAATGCATAAATTGATGCTTCAGGGTAAAAAGCCTCAAGTGTGAAATTTGTTAAAGGGCTTTATGGTCTTGGGCAATTTGAAAATGCATAATTTTATATATGAGTGTAAAAGTGCTTACAGGTGTCAAATTTGTCAGGGGCTTTACTAGGTTATCATCTTTGAAATTGCATAATTTGATACACAGCGTTAAAATATCTTACACCCCAGAAGCTTGTAAGGAGAAGTACATTCAGTTCTAACATTTAAAATTACATAATTTCATACAAAGCCTCAAAAGTTTGAAATTTTGGAGAAGTGGTTTGATCATGTATCAATTGTGAAAAGGTTAAGTGTTCTATTCATCAACATCATAAAAGGATTACAAAATGGACATAATTTAGGAATAGACGATTTATTTCCTTTCTATATTATGAAAATACATAATTTGAATCATTAGGAAAGAAACATGTACGAATTAGATACTTTTGAGGCCTTCAGTGATTTGTCACATTTTAAAAAGATACATAAACCAGATTTGACCAATCATCAACAAAATTAGCTTGAGTGATGTCAAACTAATTCTTCATTAATTTTTGCCATGTCAAATGATAATCATATGACGTGATAGCTTGTATATAATGATTACTCATTAGATTAGTTTGTAAAGATTGGCAACAATAATATTTGCTACATCTGTTTTCATTGGCTGTGTTTTTGGTTTGAATACAAAAGATAAGCGCAATGCATAATTTTCAACCGATGATACTCCATTCTGACCCCCATGCTTCCTCTGTGCCTCATTTTTAAGTTATTTTACATTTTCGAAAATGATGGAAGGATCCAAACAAAGAGGAAGTAATTTCACACAGGAAGAAAACCAGTGGTTGTGAGATAGGATGCTGGTATTAAAAATAAAAAGAGCAATGGTGTCATAATGGAGGAGGTAGAATGGGATTACTTGGGAGAAGGTTCAACAGTAATCCCTGGTGGGTCGTAACCTTCATTTCCATAATTGTTATTTAGCTATAGATAGAGGTGCTATAATATGGTCTAATTTTTTACATTTGTGTTGATTTGGAATAAAAACTTGGTGTCTTTGTGTTTTTATAACTTCTCTATTTCAACAAATCTATTCTATGATCTTAATTGTGAGGAACCAAATCATAAATTTGCTCAAATGTATTGCCTAATTTCATTGCTGCTCATAACTTTAATAAGTAGATGTTTCTCAGATGGATTGTGCTATGAATAGTAAGTGCCAAAGAAATGTGGCTTTGCTGTCGTGACAAATGTTACTTCAGTGTTATGAAAATCTTGCTGCAGTCAATTGGGTTGTAATTCTTTACTTAAACATTAGACAGATGGCACTGTTGGATAGTATAAATAAAGTAATTTAGGAAATAGAGTGTTTATTATAATCTTTTACAATGGAAATTAAAGATGAACATTATTAAGAAGTTTCAGTCAAATATGGAAAGAAAACAACTACAAATGTGAACATCAATAAATTTCAGTCCTCAGTCCTCAGTTCTCACACCTTGCAGCTCCTTCTTGAATTACCTGGATTCGAGAGAGAAAAATTATAAGAAAACCAAACCTTACTTATTACTAACATCTCAGATATCAAGAGTGAAATTATGTTATTCAAACCATAACATTCTGCATCGGTTGGTGCTGTTCTGGTCCTTCTGTAGCTCACCACCAAGCGTATTTCGATAAAGATCTCTCCAAGTCATGCTGGAGCATGGAAACCACACATTCCTGTGTTGCAATGGCATAATGTAGATGAAATGGTTTCAGTCTTCAAAGAAGTACTCTTCTACTTTGCTTTTCATATGGTTATCCTTACTAACATGTTCTTTGGAGGTAATGAAGTAAACACTGCAGGTTTCTATAAATTCATGTTTTCATAGTGCCCTCTGGAGTGGTATACATTAGTTAAGCTTAAGCAGTTCTGTAAAGGACGTGAACTTTGAGGCATTTCTTGGATCAAATTGGAAGCCTATGACCTGAATAATGTCACATGTATCAGGCATCTTGAATTATTTATTTTTCACCGAAGCTGCTTGTGAAGTGCAAGTTATCTTAGTTTTAACACCCATCCTTACCTTTGGTGTTAGATGTTTAACTTCTTCTAATACAATCTCACTTAATACCCCTTCAATGAGCATTTTGAGTGTTACTTCTGTATCACTGGTTTTTCTGGGCTTGGTAAATTAAAATTAAATTGAGCCTTATTTATAGATGCTCTTTAACTACAGTTGTCCTTAGCATCCCATTCTACATTGGGCATGAAAGACCAGAAATTTTGCTCAGAGACCCCTTTATTAGGCTTTAGGTTCTTTAACTTGCTATAAATCTACCACATGGTACCACTTGCTTTGCTTCTCTTCTGAAGGAAGTCATGTTAAGGATTTATAAGCCAAAACTCCATCGCCTTCTGCCGGGTTTGATGACCCTTTCAAGAAAGTGATTGGTTCCATAATTCGGCGGCAGACTGCTGACATAAGCAGCTAGTAATTTCATTATCGGGATGTTAGTTGCTTCAACTTCTTTGAAGAAGTGTATCCCTGCATTTACATCTTCAAGGGTCTTGAAGATATCTGCTATATCCTTGATATGCGTTCCCAAGTACAACTCAAACTATATGGTTGAGGGCCGCCGTGGTTTAGGTCTACCATGGTAGCCACTAGTTTCCTGAGGTTGCAGGTTCAAATCCGGTGGAGGGTAATTGGATTTTTCAAGTGTAAAACTCCTCAGCATGGCTTCTTTCAGAAGGGAAGTAAACCTAGTAGCCCCATGTCATAGATTTATAGTATGTAAAAGAAGCAAGCTTCATAGAGGCTTCTGAGCAAAATTTCCATTCTTTCACACCCAATTAAGAATGGGACACTAAAGACCATAGTAGTTAAATGGTGTCCATAGATCAAAGTCAACTTAATTTAAGTACAATGCAGATTTAAACCAGGAATTCCATCTGAAACACACTGCCATAAGAAAAGCATATATTTTGTGTTTTCCAGCAGAGTCCTCATACTTGGCTTAAAAAATGATATGTAACTATGTTGATATTGTAATGATAAGAAGCTAGAAACAGTGTTGTGTATTGAATGTATTATTTTAAAGGTGAGTCGGAATTGTAACACTAACATCACTGAAGTTTACTCACTGAACATGTTTTGGGAAACGGTTGTTCGCATCCTCAGAAGTTAATCCAACTTACACCATTTTTGGACCACTAATCACATCAAACCCAATATTACATTAGTCAAACCAGCCAAATTTGCAGCCGAATTAGATGCATGGGAGAAGATCACCATTCTAAAATACAACACACATCTAATGAATTTTGATTTGCCGCCACCAAATCCTCTCTGGAAGTACATTTCACCACCACAAGATGCCACTACAGTATACAGTCCACAAAACGGAAACACCAACAACACTGGCCAGTTGGATTAACTTCTGAGAATGGGAAAAACCGTTTCCCGAAACATGTTAAGTGAGTAATCTTAAGTGATGTTAGTGTTACAATTCCGACTCACCTTTAAAATAATAAAAAATTATAGGTAACTGTTTTTGTAGAGTTGAACACATTTTTCAGTTTTACAACTGTAAGCTTAGGTTCATTGAGTTCATCTTCAAAACTTTCTCAACAAGGTTTATTTAATGGATGAGAACTTATTTCTTCCATTAAACCTTTCAGGGTATTCATAAATGATGTCATACAATGCACAGAATTCATTATTACCGCTATGACATGATCGTTTTCAATTTCATATGACCGCAGGGTGTTGAAAATAACTTTTGAACAATTTGGTCAATTGGTTGTATCCAACAGTACCAACAAAGGCAGGCCAAACAGGGTAGCATTGCATACCAGTGTAATTACAAAAAACTGCAATTTAAAACACATGAAATACCACTAAACATCAGAAGGAAATGATTAACTCTGCATTATGCATTTAAGGTAGCAGCAAACAGAAATCCACCTTCATTTACTGGCCTATTTTTCAGTAGATATTACGATAAATATCCTGAAAGCAGAGCCAACCAGATCCCACCGCACCTAAGATTGATTAAATGCAGTAAAGAGCTTAATTTTACCACCCATCAGAGAAAAAATATTAATAGATTACTGCCTGGTCACTATTAAAACCTATAATAAAATTAGATGTACTGCAACACACCAAAGAAGAAACTATTCAAGTGGTAACATAACACTTAATGGGAAACACAGTGAAGTAATTAAAATATTAACAAAATTCATGTGGCAACACACTGTAACTTCACTCTTACAAGATAATTACATTCAACACGTTTCAAAGACACCTTGTCTTCATCATCACCTAAGAGCTACTAACGAGTCTGTCGATTCCGACGTAGAGGTAGCTATTGGACTTCTTGGCGTTAACGTCATTTCCGGCTCAATGTATTTAAAGATGAGATCCTTTTCTGGAGGGAGATTGAAATTCATTAGATGGCTTTTGTTTTTCTGTATGAGAGTTTTTCCCATATTGTCAATTCTATTGTATTCTTTTAATAGAATTCCAATAGAATTGATGATATGGGAAAATCTCCACATATAAAAAAAGCGATCTAATGAATTTCAATTTACCGCCGAAAGAGGATCTCATCTTTAAATACATCAAGCCAGAAATGACATTATCGTCAAGAAGCACAACGGCGTCCTCTACATCGGAACCGACAGACTCATTAGTGGCTCTTAGCTGATGATGAAGACAAGGTGTCCTCAAAACACGTTCAAGGTAATTATCTTGTAAGAGTGAAGTTACAGTGTGTTGCCACATGAATTTTGCTAATAATCAAGTGATATTTAAATGCATATACAATGAAATTAAGAACAAGTTCACAAATTTCGAATATTCACACCTAGATACAAAACTAGTGAAAGTAGCAAATGAACAGCAGTTTTCACAGAGAAACTTTTGAGACTTAAACTAATTTATTTTCCATTTTTACCTGTGAAATCTATGCAATCAAATGCGCAATGCTGTACATTCAAAATATGAATGACCAACATTTCATTATTTTTTCTGACTCCCTCATTTCCATATAAGCAATTAGTGACCCATGGACAACAGATGTACTAATACAGAACATTCAGATCCTGATCCATTTATTTAAATAAAGAGAAAAGAAATTATCATGTGACATAGCTGGCAATGAAGAGGCAGACCATGCAGCTAAGAAAAACATTACAAAACTCCTGAATCCAAAATACCCAAACTCCTCACAGAGATTTACTGCTATTCATAAACACGAAGATTAAGAAGCTTTGGACCACAGTACAATTGAAGCAGCAGTGGACTTTTATATGCCATCTATATATAAGGTACAGAGAAGCAACCAAGTTTTATTGACATGATTAACAATTGGACACACCAAACTAACTCACCTCTGTCTGATATACAAAGATGAGCCAATAGTATGCAGCTCTTATAGAGCACTCCTAACAGTAAATGACATACTTACAGAATGCACCACATACAGTGCTTCAAGGACGAAACAGAGAATATCAGAAATTGCTACAGCTCTAATAATTCAAGTTTTTTTCAAAATACTATCTCTTATTTTAAAGATACTTCTATGTATAAATCAATTTAAATTGTAACACTTTGCTTTGTATTCCTTAATGATTTTTCATGTTAATGAGCACTGTTAATTGCTTATGTAATTATCATAATGCAACATGTATATTTTAGGAATAGTCTTTGTAGCCCCACATTGATTTCTATGTCTAATTTTTTTTATGTAATATTTTGTTCCCAAAAAAAGCCATTGAGTTCTCTGAATTTAAATTAATACTTTTAAAAAATGTCTGATGTGCCAGATGGTCTGTTTCCAGCACAGCAGGAAGAAGTAACACGAGTACATAACTACAATTTTTGTATGGGGTTTGCTTGTATAATATGACCATGTCTATGTTTTTCACATCCTGTTTTATTTTCGCCTGCTTTTTCTGTCCGAAGTTTGAAATGTATTTTTGCTCGATCCAGTTTGCAGTAAATAAATCACGTACACCACCTTAAATGAAATTGCTCATACAGTTTGAATTGCAGGATGATCAGATTCTCAACTGGTATATTTATCTTTAGAAATACTTCAGTAGTGTCTAAAATAAATTGTTACATTATATCTTTCACTTGTCCTGCATTAGTTAGTATTTCTTGCAACGTGCAGGGTATTAGCACAAGCTTGGGAAGATTTTCAGCATTGCATGTGTTTATCTGATATCTTGTGCTTGCCCAGTGCTTGTATACACCAAAAATAAAGTCACTTCATAATATTTACAAAGCAGCACGTGAGAAGACACAGTGTTAACTTCAGATTTGAATCTGTACCATGCTCTTGTAACGTTAGTTTTACCTCCAGCATGCTGTATCCCAAACCACTGCAGTCTGTTTTCCAATAATCCAGTAATAACATACACTTCAGAGTTTCCAACAATAACGATGCTGGTTGCTAAGACAGATGCTCGTGATGTCATGACTCGCTAATTCCTGCTAATTCCTGAGCCAATAAGAATAATGAAAGAACATAACAAAACTACACTAATGCCCAGTGCTGAGAATCGGGTCATAAACCAATGTTATTGCAATATCTATTTTGTTGTTAACCAAATAGTTACTTTAGATTATTATGCAAATTTATATAGAACTCCCAAAATTGGTGCTATTTTGCAAATTCGTTTATTTACAAAATTGGTGTTTTTTATCATGATTTAAATTCATGCTTCTAATGATCTGTAACAAACTATTACACAAACAAAATAGCTTTCATAATGTAAAAAGAAAAAAGGTGTTTATCACTGACACATAGCTATACAGCATTATAATTATATTATAGTTTTGAGTTTAGTTCTAATGCAAGTTATTGTAGGCACATTGGCAGCGCAAGTTAAAAACTGTGAAGCAATAAACATTCTCAGTACAATACATAGTCTTTTACTTAAAACTCGGAAATATAGCCGTTCTTAACCAGCATATTATTGAAGGATGAATATTTGTTTTGCTAATTAAAAATGGATGGATATAACATGTTTACTACATTAGATTTTAGCATTTCAAATGTTGCAGATTTATTATAACAAACTCACCTGCTAATATTAAAGTTATATGGCTACTGTATCTTTGGCTTTCGATACTTTGAGGTAATGTTAAGTCGTAGCTATATTGTCATGAACAGGTGGTTGTGAATGAGGGGTACAGCTATGGGGATTAAAACACTTGTAGAGGCAACTCAAGCTTGGCTTGCATAAGACGACTACACTTAACATTATTTTGAGGTCTTCAGTTGACGAGTGGTTTACAAAAGCAGAGTTCGCCGACCTGAATTATTCTCCTTGACATTACTATTAAGCCGAAGATGGGTAACACCCTAAGTTGTTACCTTGAGAGATCTATCGCGAGTGCATGGAAGGGTCCGGATCGCCACAACACAATAACTGAGAGAGCCCCGAGCGAACTCGGGATATGTAGCGCTTTATATGGCTTAAGTCTACCCAGGAAGGATTTTCAATATGACGGCGGTTATGCTAAATATGTAGTGCCACCGCCCTACGTTTGACTTGTAACAACCAATCAGCGTAACGTATGCGAATTGTTCTAGAACATTCGACATGATGTGTACAGGAACAAAGTTCCACACGACTCCGTGCAATTCTGCACGTAGTCCTACAGAACTCGATCACAGAGTAAAATCCACGGGTTTTGTCATCGGAAGGTGTTGGCCGCTTCCATCCTGTTACATACGCAGCTTAACAAAGAGACTGCATTTTTAAGAAGATGTAAAATGAAATTCCAAATAAATTCAGAGTATCATAAAATTATAAGTAAGATATTACCAAATTAATATAAGCTAGGCACACGTGACACTTCTCCGAATAGTAAGGAAAGCTACCCCTGGCGCTTATTAAAGAAAACAAAGAATGCCAGTAACAAGTAATAACAGTGGGCACCAAACACTGTAGATATATATATATATATATATATATATATATATATATATATATACACCTTGCAACCAGGTACAATTGAACAATTACAACAATTAGTAGCTGCGACATAAATGACAGGAAAACGCAAACAAACGTGTAGCACCTGAAAAGAAAAACAAAACAAATTACTCGACAGAAAGGACTATCCTAGGAAAAACGAGATAGGGAAAGAAAAATAGGACTAGGATCCAGCGACGCTCCCACGAGGTACTGCGAAGATGTGATTCATTTAACATCAACAATGAATAGTTTCTGGCCCAAGCAAGCACACATGAGACACTTCGAAGGAAAGGTTGGGTACGCAAGTCTCTTCTTGCCGATCGCGGCCCTTCTGGCACGCAGCCATGCACTAGCACACGCCAATTTCACGACCGTCCTGTGGTTACACATTTTATCCGGTATACACAGGCCGCAGAGGAAGTCCGGTGTGGTAAGAGCATGAAGATGCAGCAAATCAGAGAATTAAATGCTCAGCAAACAAAGTTCCAATCATGCATTGGGGTAATCCATATAGTTCCGCTCTGGGGAAACCAGCCATGTTTGGCAGCGGATGCCGAATATGCGGTGGGCACTCTTGCAAAGTTTAATGTCTTGTCCACGGGAACAGCGTCGGATATAAAGTGCGTACCATTAAATGAAGAGTTGTCATGCAATGGGGTGGTTAACATAGTTATATCCAGGGGAGCCATCGACGTCCAGGGCGCTGCGTATCTTCGACCCAACACACGTTTCTCGAGTGCAGCGAGGTTGGCCGCAACGTCCACCGAGAAACAAAACGTAACAATGGATTAGGTAAAGGGAGAACCAAATAAAAGGGATATTAAATTTAGTGGTGGTAAATAAGGTTGAAAAGGGGAAAGAGATAGTGTCGTAAGGGAAGAGAGGAGTCTGAAGGCACAGTATGCACGTAATAAAGGTAATACTAATAAACACGAGGACGGCTAAAAAAAAGAAAACAGTTATTGAAAAAGGAAAGGTGCTACCTCGGATACGACCTTCCATACAATATATGTCTTGAGGGGAAAAAATGAACATAAGCAATCGATAGATATTTTGAAAGTAGAGTGAAACATCGAAGTGACTAAATCGAAACAAAATTATCAAGTCCGTTTTCTGGATAAGTTAGGCCACATATTCAAGTAAAATATCATTTCGGAAGTTTCAACCAACAAATGCAAATTTGAAAATACCGGGGACGCTGTAAACCATCTCACTCCCCATATTTATCAGTTACACAGATGTTTCACTAAAATTACATCACTAGCGACAGCTCGCATAAGATAATATGAAAAGCATAACCCTGAAGAGAGGTAATAGTCACATTTAGTTTGCTATCATTCTGGATACACAGGTAACTATTTTAAAGCCAAATGTCCACTGGAAGTTGAAAATGGAAAATAATTATCACACATACCAACAGATAAAGACATAGGAATGTCCTCCGACAATAATATCTTTTGCAATCCCATGAAGAGTATATTGTCGAAAGTGTCGTCATCCGAATTAATCAACATTTTGATACATATGTTACTATGGGTGTAAAGTGTGGACAGTTTATCAGGGCATCATGCAATGAATAACGACATTCTGTCTTGTCACAACAATTCTGTACAACAATAATTCAAATATGATCCTCCTGTAAAATACTGTGCTTTGTTGCATCAGACAAACATATTATCACTATATCATTCGCAAAACCTAGGAGTGCTCGTAATAATTTACACAACAATGAGTAGCAAACACAATACTGGTACAGAGATGTCACAATATGTAATGTTGGTAAAACATAAAAATGTTCTTCAGCTGCTACCTAAATTATTGCTTTTCAATGGGTCTCTCTGAAACACTACGGGTTGTAAGACTGAAAGAAACACTAAAAAACCTATATAACCATTATTGTGAGGGGTCAGTGTCGTAATGAAATACCTTAATCAAAATTAAACATATATACTCAACGACTACGGTCGCGATCCTGCAGAAACTCTATTACAACCTATGTGCGCTAAAAAAAAAAGTAACGCTCTCTATAGTTCCTTGAAATAAGTTTTCTCATGACTGTCATTAGATGGGAACTAGCGGTATACCCGTTTAAGCTTATATTTCGCCACAATAATATGTAGTATCCCAAGGTCCTTTTTTCCCCTGCACTCATGACTATCTCAAGAGACCTCGTTGGATACTCAGAAATGACGTAATCGGAATATAAATCTTAACACATATATACTCTCAGCACAGATTACCCTTTCATGGGACGCGTAGGTTTACCCACGAAAGAAAATAATAATTTTACCTCTAGTACTTAACCTTAAAGCCATGGGGAGCGTCTCACGGCTTACCCTCCGAACTAAAAAATAATAGCGACGTAAACTCTGACAGTGCCTAGGCGTTAACAAAAACACATTATAAAGTTCATACTCAATGAGAGAATTTATCTGTCTTAAACGGTGTACTACTGACCCAGAGAATGTAACAGCTATGTCTACCTTAGGAGTTTTCCACTATCGTAAAAATTCTAGCAATGACATCGTGCAACTTGTGAAGATTCACAGATGCAGAAAAAAGAAAGAGAAACAAATTACATTACCTATAGAAAGAAGTTCAATTTTACTCTCCGTCCGGAGCCGTTCACGAACGTGAACTTCGTTCAACGGATTATTCTCTAGGGTGAAGTTAACCGAGGAATAATTTGCATTTTATTTCTAACAGTCAAACCAGCAACCGGCCGCAGCATAGTAATAAACAGTACCCTTCTGTAATAACAACCCAAAACAACCAATAAGTCTTCTGCGACAATAAAAGTAGGAAAAAGAAAAGAAGCTATAATAGTTCACTCACTTCAGTCTGCATTCATTGCATTATCATAACTGACTATGCGCAAAGAGATGCGCAAAATGAAACAAATATCCATTGTAAGTTTATATAGGTAAATGCGAGTAATTAAAAACTGAACCAACATTGTACACAGTAGAGAGCTGAAGCATATCAAAATATAGATTAAAATATTAAAAGTTTCGTCATATTACAAATTTTTATATGCACCAACGGAAATTTGTTAATCACTTTTATGTAGTCATCAAAGCTATTTAAGTGGACTCTAGTCCTAAATAATGTATAGGTCTTAAATAAGCGCAAAAGATAAACGCGAGTAATAACCTTAAGGATAAAAATAAATGCTCATACTAACAGTATACAAAAAAGTAGTATTTTCCAATATCTATATGTTACGCAGTAAGCGAGAGTCACGTGTTGAAGTGACCAGGTTCATATCGCTAAGATTCCTTTCAAAATCAACTCCGCGAGAATGCTAGTGAAAAATCTTATTGGTCAAAGAAATAACATTTCCAACTATAATAAAATCAATTACGGAGTGAAAAAAGGATAATTGCTGTTAATGCATCAGTTAAAGTTAATATAAAAGAATACTTCAGGTTAGAAAAATAGGCAATTACTTAATAGTCCACAGAATCTGTACTAATATACAAAGAAAATTCGCGGACAAAATTGATAGCTATAAACTTGAAAAACTACGCATTCGATGTTAACGCCCAATATAGAATGGGACGCTAAGAACCACAGAAGTTAAAGAGCGTCCATAAATAAAAGAAAACAATTCTTCAGTAAAATGAACAGGGCATGGATTGTGGAAACTTGCTTGGAATGAAGTCTTCGCGATTAATCTTTTTAACCACGCATTATATCGTTCCCGTGATCTTTCCGTACTGTGAAATTTGAAAATTTACGTTGATCCTCTATGTTCAGGATTAATACACACCCAAAAAAATGCAGACATAATTATTGCAATTTTGAATACAATGCACTGCAATACTGTTACCATGTTGCGAGAGCTGCGCATTACAACTAGGCTGCTCTGTTAGGAAATTTGGCGACACCGGAGTACGCAGAGATAACTTCAACCTAACAATGCTTCGTCATTTGGATTTTCTGCACGCTTATTTTGAGAAATCAGTATTTTGGATTAATAAAAGTTGAAATTTAAGTGGATTGGGCCTTTAAGATAATAAATTATATACTTTAACATTCCTTTTTAGCGAGAGTTTGACATGGTCCAAGAAAGAAAAAGCCCAAATCGAAAATGCGCCAATATGTTGTGCCTATTGCGACTTCAAATTCAAATCGTATCATCATAAAACATTCGCCCATAGTGAAACAATCTGGTATTTGTCATAATAGCTGCACGCTTTATACGGTCTGTATGTAATTTTGATTTTCGCTTCGTTGTTAGTGATAAGAATTGGAGTCATTTCAAAGGAACGCTTCTTCCTTTGGAGGTTGAAGCAACAATTCCACTATTCTGAACTGGCACTTCATTGCTTCCAATTCTGTCGCAGTGTTGCCAACTAAGCTATTTTATGGCTAAATCTAGCATTTTCACAGTTGTGTTTAGAAACATATAGGTAATCATAAAATGCTTATAGCCTGAAATCTACCCAATTTAACAATCCGCTTAGCCAAGATCTTTTCCTAAACATAATTTCATCTACACTTTAGCTATGCAAAAGCTTAGGGTGAATTATTTTCCTATCATGAGTCATGGCATGTCATCAAAATATGTACTAAATCATAAGGTCGACTTTCTGGAGTATATGCTCAGAATGCATGATTCTTGACACACAGAA
This sequence comes from Deroplatys truncata, assembly GCA_030765065.1. Lineage (NCBI taxonomy): Eukaryota > Metazoa > Arthropoda > Insecta > Mantodea > Mantidae > Deroplatys > Deroplatys truncata. Next base: position 114,008,292 of record CM060989.1, read on the forward strand.
TTGGTCAGTTTTTACATATTTTACCTAAAGAGTTTCAGTAAAGTTCATATTTCAATATCAGATATATTTAACGTATGGTGTTGGTGCATAGCATAAATTAGGATAAATAGCCTTACTTGCACCGGCATTAGCGACTGAAGTGATGTCTTAGATGTCCAACAGATGTCACTATGTGTCCTACAAGTGGCACTGCATCACATTCTCTGGCTTTAACGCAATGCTGGCAATATATGAATGAGTAATGCCGCCAAAGGCAGAGATATATCCCCATATTTCTCGATTTGGGTTTTTTTCTTAAAACATATGAATAATGCCGACGAAGCCGGTAAGATACTCAGCCTCAAGGCGTAGCCGACAGATTTGAGGGCCCTCAGCCTCAAAGCGTAGCCGAGGGATGTATTTAAGAAGAAGAGTGTAGCAGGCCGCAACTGCGAAGCGACGACAGAGCTTAGCCAAGGGATCTGCGCGTCTAAAACTCGACGATTCACGTTCGCAGAAACAACAGCACATCACATATTTAGTGTATTTCACTTTTTATTTACGTTGGCAGTACTCACTTTGCATGTGATTTATCGGAGAAATGGCTATGTTTGTTGTGTTCCTGCCGCGATTTCGCCTATATAAATAAAACACCTAAACTTAGCGGATTCCGTGATTCTTACTTCTGTTGGCACTTCCGAATGAGCCTCAGTATTACCGTGAAGATGGCCACGTCTCTAGTTACTTTCCCAATTCCCCCCGTTCAGTAAGGCCGAAAAATAATCGCGTTCTAACGGGCGCCTGATGTACTTTATTCCATTACAGTGTTAGGCCACACTGCGTTACTTTGGTCTTCATTGAAAACATTGGGAAGTTGTATTACGTTGATATTCAAAGCCAACATTTGAAATCCCAACATAGTTAAAAACACGATTGAGGGTCCTCAGCCTCAAAGCGTAGCCGAGGGACATTTTTAAGAAGGAGAGGAGTGTAGCGTAGCCGAGGGATCTGCCCGTCTAAAACTCAATGATTCACGTTGGCAGCAATTCCATCCAAAATTGGCTAAAAACGGATATATAAGAAGGGCCGCTTAACCGTTACTTTTGTGAACTTTTTCAGCGAATACCAAAGTAATGCAAAAATTCCATTTTATAGTAAATAAATTATTCTTTCAGAATATTTAAATATCATGGAGTTATTTAATCACTTATGGTATTTAGAATGTCTTAAGAAAATATGGGTAGTTTTAGACGCCAATTATATCTTGCCTTTTTACTTTCTCTACTACGTATAGTAAGTAGGGGAAGTATTGTATTCCACCAAAAAATTCGTTACCGAGATTTCACCGGAAATATATGTTTTGAGACCCCCTGAATCAAAAAAAACCATTTTTGGAAACATGTCCGTGTGTGTGTGTTTGTCTGTCTGTGAACAGCATAACTCAGAAACGAAAAGTCGGATTAACACCAAACTTAGTATTTAGGTTCAGTATCTTCCAAGGATTCGACACGAAGGTTTTCAAGAAAATCCCCCAAACCAGATTACCCTTTACATGGAAGATGTTTCGAAAATTTTAATTTTCTCAAAAATGCCTCTAACGATTTTGATTAAAATATCATATGTTTAAGATATTTTTATGACAAATAAAATGTATATCTTGAATTTCCTGGGAATGTTTCCAAAAGTATTCTTCATTGTGAACGACTTTTGCATAACTGGTAAACCATAAGAGATAGACAAAATTTTACTACACAAAAAATGTAGATCGCGTTAAAATACACAATTTATATCATATACATTTTTTTTTGCTGAGTGAACCATTTTCGAGATATTGCTTGTTATTCCCTTAAATTTTTCAATAATTTTCTCAAATGGGAATTCGTTATTCATTTTTACTTTCTCTACTACGTATAGTAAGTAGGGGAAGTATTGTATTCCACCCAAAAATTCGATACCGAGATTTCACCGGAAATACATGTTTTGAGACTCACTGAATCCAAAAAAAGCATTTTTGGAAACATGTCCGTGTGTGTGTCTGTGAACAGCATAACTCAGAAACGAACAGTCGGATGAACACCAAACTTGGTATTTAGGTTCAGTATCTTCCAGAGATGCGACACGAAGGTTTTCAAGAAAATCCCCCCACCCCAGATTACCCTTTACATGGAACATTTTTCGAAATTTTAATTTTCTCAAAAACGGCTCTAACGATTTTGATTAAAATATCATATGTTTAAGATATTGTCATGACAAATAAAATGTATATCTCGAATTTTCTGGGAATGTCTCCAAAAGTATTCTTCATTATGAACGACTTTTTCATAACTGGTAAACCATAAGAGATAGACAAAATTTTACTACACGAAAAATGTAGATCGCGTTAAAATACATAATTTATGTCATATACATTGCTTTTGTTGAGTGAACCGTTTGCGAGATATTGCTTGTTATTCCCTTAAATTTTCCAATACTTACACTTTTTCTCAAATTCGTTATTCATTTTTTTATGTCCTGCACATGCAAAGAGAATAAAATACTCCACATAGCAACCAGCGTTAAAATATTTGACTATCGCTTAAAACCTACCGTATTCCCCTTGCATATACAAGAAAATTACCAATAAGATTGACATCTCGATTTCTCGATTAACATGAAGCATACGGAGAATAGGCGTTTGTAAAAATAGATTGTACAAGAGTAGAGAAAGTCATGTGAGTGTAACACATCAGATTTTGTTTTATGTCCTGGACATGCAAAGAGAATGGAATGCGCCACATAGCAACCAGCGTTAAAATATTTGACTATCGCTTAAAACCTACCATATTCCCCTTGCATCTACAAGAAAATTATCAATAAGATTGACATCTTGATATCTCCATTAACATGAAGAATATGGAGAATAAGCGTTTGTAAAAATAGTTTGTACAAGAGTAGAGAAAGTCATGTGAGTGTAACACATCAGATTTTTTGTCTTGGATATGCAAAGAGTATCTGTGGGAAAGGGAATGGTGCTGCACCTAGCAACAAGCTATTAAGAGATATGTATGTACTTAAAGACTACTGTAATTCCAAATTGCCCTTGTAAATATACATTCCCCTTACATCTACAAGAAAATTAGCAATATGATAGACTCTGCAAATATTTATCTCGATTAACATGAAGTAGATGGAGAATAAGCGTTTGTATAAATAGTTTGTACAAGAGTAGAGAAAGTCATATGAGATTTTTTTTATTAAATAATGCCATTTTAAGGATACTATTTAGCCATTATTGGCGAAACTGCTCTATCGGAATTACAAGCGCTTGGAGATAGCTCATCGAAGTCGCCCGACGAAGTTCGAGCGAATGCCGAAAATAAACGAAAGCGAACGATATTAAGGGAGCATTCAAGTCACATTCCAGTGCAAGGGGGAAGGTACTCCATTCCGGCACATTTTGCTTCCATTGGCTGTGGTGAAAAACGTAACGTGGAACGTTGGCGCGCTCATTTCGATTGGCAATTGAAAGTGAATACATAAAGCCTTGCGTTTCAAAGCAGGAATTTGTACATACATAGTACAAATCGGTTTAAGTTCAATACCTTCCAAAGATGCGACACAAAGATTCTCTAGAAAATTCCCCACCCAAAATAACCCTTTACACGGAAGAATTCTCGATTTTTGTTTTCTGAAAAATGACAAACGATTTTGATTAAAATGCCATTGTAATCAAGATATTTACATGAAAAATAAAATGTTTATTTTTAATTTTCTGGGAATAGCTTGTGAAGTCCTCTTCATTCGGAAGGAGTTTTGTATAATCTTGTGTAACTGGTAATTTTAAGCAACGGAGGAGAATGGGCTACACAAAAAATGTCAATGGGATAGGTGGATCTGTTGCATCCCAGTTTTATATGTTATAATGTTTTATGTATATGCAAACTCCACCATCTTCCAAATGTTTTCTTATACAGGGTAAAAAGTATTGCTTGAACTGTAATAAAATGGCTAATAAACACAGTCACAAGGAACATCACTATGTTTCATTTTTGTAGGTTTAATGACAAAAATAGTATTGGACATATTTGCGCTACTCATTATATAGAATCCATGATTAACATATGGCTCAAGCAGTACCTTCCACCCTGTATACTGTCCTCCCAAATAATACCCATGCAATAATACTGAGAATTTCTCGTTTCAAGTGATGTCTTTCTCAAACATGTCTTCAAGGTAATAGAAATTACATGGGAAATTGAAATTTAAGCATAACATAAGTACAAAGTTATAATTTCGAGCTTATTCAAAGTGAATTAACCATAATAGTATCAAACTCATGTAAGCACTTTATGTAGGGCAGATTCCATGTGATGGTGATTAACACTTATTTGCTATTATTGTCTACTCTAATGCGTGGCGAGACGTTTACTGTTGAAATGGTGATGGTTTACAAATGTTTCTCTCTTAGATAATGCATGATGGGGAGGGGAGCAACCCCCCTCCAAAGGCTGTTCTTGGCATTGGGTATATTCCTACTTACTCTGCATACTTCATAATTGTATGATGTGTTCAATTTTCCTTAACAATGCTCACAGTGGAGCCACATGAACAAACACAAACAAACATCACTGTATGGGCTCAATTTGTTTTTCCCCATATGACCTGTCAATAAATTTAAGGTTCCCATGTTCTGTAGGACCTCCACTGTGCTATATCAAATGTTTTATATATATATATATATATATATATATTTAACCTTTCCCAAGAAAAGGAATCAAAGTGCATTTTCTATTCAATAACTGTAAGTTTTATTAACTAGAACTGGCTTTGAGTATGCATAAGTGACTAAGTGCAATTACAATTACCTTTAAGATCATTCCAATAGATTGCAATAACAGACATTCAAGAGGTTAGAATTTAATGGACATTTTAACTGGGTAGGCCATTCAAATGTATATTAATGTACATGTTCCTTAAAATACCATACAAATGTATTATAAGTATTATTAAATCTGAATGTGAATGCAATGTCTCTAAATAATAACAATGTCTCTTTGTGTTTAACCATATCATACCCACCCTTCATAATTGTCAATCACTTTAACATGTAGTTTAGTATGCCAGTATTAATTGTTTTTTCATATGTTGACTGCAGAAAGAATGTAACAGTTTTTTAAGCAATTACAGAATTCAAATTTGCATAAAATGCAATATTTCATTATTACCTATTTACCTCCTTACCCAATTTTATTATCACTTAAGTATAGTTATATTGTTGTTTCTGAAGGTTAATGGTCCACATGCTGGTTTATAAATTTGGGTGGCTGGATGAGACACTTGTTCTTAGTATTGCTCTGTCCTCCATAGTATTTTTAATTTTAATGTCCCTTTTAACTTCACAGGTTTACAGAGATTGGAGACTGGTGGGAGGGGGGATGACAATGATGAAGAAGGTGCAATTGATGAAATTATGGTGGGGAAAACCAGAGAACGCTCATTCTAAGTGCCATTTTATCTACCACAAAATCCTACCTCTGATCCCTAGGATTGAATCCAGGCTTTTTTTGTGAGAGGACATAGTGCTGCCCAATTAGAAGTGTGAATATGAGACAACATTTAAAACAGAGATAGTATTACTCAATACTATCAAGTAATGAAACCAAGAAGTTGTTTTACAAGGCAGCTCCCACAATGACTTCACAAATGAGGTGTATATAAATAAAGCATTAATAGATACTTAAAAAAGAATAACTATTTCAGCAGGTATTTTGCCATGCAATACATATTATATATTTATATAATTTAAGTTGGGTATTTTGTCATAAGTATGGTAGCTGACATTTCGTTATGTAGAAATCATTCAGCAATAATGTGGTAATACACAAGTTTTATGTAACTATTTGTGCTTCCAAGGCGAGCGCTTAACCGAGTAACCGAGATTGACAAAAAATTTCCAAAGATACACAGTACATATGGAGAATTTTCTGTTTATGAAATGCTTTAAGTCATTTTGCAATGAAAAGAGCATTATGACCTAATTTATTTATTTGGTATAACAGCAGGAAATAGTGGTTGAGCACAACACTAATACACATCCAAAATCAAACTATGCATCCCAAAGTATTATCATTACATCACATTCAAAATTGAAATAGGTATCAGACATAACCTTTGAGCACGACTTCTCATGTTCGTTTTACGATATTAGTGTGCAATCCACAAAAACAAACTTTTCCAAATACAGTCCCTAATTCGTACACATTTCAACACTAAATAGCACAAACACACATTTTAACACCTTAACATACTAAGTATAGTTTATATTTAATGTTAGCTTGTTTTCGCTATATATATATTTCAATTCTTCATTAAAACCAACTAACGTTTTGACTTTCGATTCATAACCTGTCTTCAATCCTTACTAGATTTTCAGGTCATGTTCCAGTTTTAAACATCGAATGCGCGTTATTTGGAACTCAGTATTAAAAAAGGTATCACTATAAACTACATTTACACAATTGCTCATTGATAGGAAAATTCAGCTTTATTTTTATATTTTCGGCACTGCTATTTTATCAGCTGACTTCCATCTTAGTTTCAAGCAACGATAGCAGGACCCTCTTGATACTGTTTCTAGAGGGTCCTGCAGATAGTTTCAAGCCTCAGCATAGCATGGCAGAGGTCGCGCTATTCGCTCTGGAAGCGTGCTGTTCGTTTACCTTCGGGTGAGCTATCTGCAAGCGCTTGTTCGGAATTACTTCCATGGAAGCGAATGGAAATGGCAATAGCGTACAGACCGTGTAAAGTGTGCAGCACTTAGAAGATATATGAGATTGTTTCGTGATAAAACATTGGGCAAGTATTCATCATTGGTCTTACCAGTATTATTTATGTGTTATATGACGATCAGATGTAATTTGAAATCGGAACAGACATAGCATATAGTCCATTTTTCGATTTGGGATTTTACTTCTTTGGATCAAGCAAACTCCTGCTATAAAAAGGAACCCTAAGGTATCTCATTTCTTATCTTTAGAGGTCATCACTGCATACAGGTTGTGCTCTACCAGTGTTGGCATTTAAAGATGTGAATATACTGCAATATCGAATTATGGACGAAATCACTACACACATGTAACATATCCATACACGGGATTGATTTTATTTCCTTAATACCATTATTACAGACATAGGATTAATTGTATTTGTTTTATGCCATTAATACATATCATAAAGAACAATGCAGGTGCTGCTTTACCTATTTTCATAAATCTCTGCCATATTTTGTTACTTTTGTTCCACCGTCAGAAATCGCGTTGCATGCATCTCACCCAAGGCATCATGGCAGCATTGGTTTTCTTTCTGCTGTCAACATTTGAAATCTCAAAATAGATGAAAAAGTATTGAGGGCTCTAATCAGCAAAGCATAGCCATAGGATATACATGTCTGAAACTCAAATGGTTCATGATGGCAGCACTTCCTTAAAAAGTTGCCAGAAATGACTATAAGGATGGTCACATAAAAGGGCGGGTAGACAGGCTTAGGAAGTTCCCTACAGCAGCATGTAATACACCAAGATGTTCTCATACCACAAGGATTAATCTGGATTCTAAAATGCTCAATGACATAAGTAAAGCACTTAAAGTTCGTGTATAATCCAATACCACAGTAAAACGACAGTTAGTGTCTTGTTCATATGGGAGGGCTGCCAACATCTGAATGAAAAACATAGTGGTGATTACGCTAAAGCGCACTATCCTTAACAATGTTTATGATTCACTATTTGTATAAGGTTAGGTTTAGTGTTTTTTAATATAAACTTGGGTTAATTAGCAACCAGAAGTTACACCAAAGCACGCGAGCAAAGTGAGTGTGTGCTCCTTAATGATGATTATGATTCACTATTTATGTTTGCTTAGGTTTGTTATTCACGGGAGGTTTGATTTAGTTTTTTATATAAACTTTGGTTAAATAACATCCTGCAAATTTTCACTTATAGACTGTGTTTTTGAAGAAGAGGAAGGAAAAAAATTGCTATTTTTGCAGATTTTGCTAATACTCATGGGTTGGTACTTTCTTCCATGTGTGCACACTTGTAACAAGATGGAGCACTTTGTTGACTATTTAACGATTCAGTTGGTTAATAAGAAGGTGTCTTAAAAAGGGAGGGCAGGTGTGTCACAGGCTTTGAAACTGTTCACATCTCATTTTAAATTGTGTAATACGTGCATTTTCATTCCCTAAATCATTTTGTAGCATTCCCACTGCTGATTATTCATTGAACTGTTACCATAATGGAATTACTTATTGTTTTGTTCAGTTTTGCTTATAATGTTTGTTTTCATATTCACCGGAAATTCAGAAGTGTCAGTTGAGTTTGCAGAAACGGTTTTGTTGTGCATTTTTTGCAACTGAAGCGATTATCAAATGTTTAAGAAGTGGGCCACATATGTGCTGGCTTTGAAATTCCACCCTTTGAATGTTACAATAAGAAACAATGGTTATTTAGCACTTCAGAAAAGTACAATGTAGCCAATTGAGTACTGAGTTAGCAACCATGGAGAAAGGTATGTGTTAGATGAGAGTTCATGATCTGTAAAAGAAAGAGAACTAAGGCGCAATGAGAGTGAATTTCTGAGTATAAAAGCCAAGAATTGGGCAGTTTGCAGCCAAGGATAGGAAATCAAAGGAGATTTGTAGAGGAAATGGAAGAATTAAGAATATTTTAATTATCGGCTTGGTGGTAGCAATTTTGTTAGTGATTGGTGGCATTGAGATGCATCCTGGCCCAACTGAGTCAGGTGGTGTGGTGGAAAAACTGATTAGCAGAATATCCTGGATTAGAAGAATGCCTGGGCAATAAGCTGCACTGTAGTGTCCCAGGAGATTGGGCAAGAGATACAAGAAGTTCTGGTACTTAAATGGGAGTTGGAGGACCTTAAATGCTGGTTCACAACTGCCCGAGAATGGGAAGCAATGCACTGTACAAGATATTGGTTCACACCACCCGGTAACGAGAACGGGAATGCATATTGACAATCATATTGATCACAAAGTGAAAGGCGATTTTGCGCATTGGGATTTCTTTTGTTTTTAACTGACGAATGATATTTTTTCAGCTACTTCCAATTTAGCCGACATAACGCAGATTAGCCAACGTCAAAATTCGATAGAGTAAACAACATATAAATGCATATCCATTAAATTTCTGATCCTTGTAGTTGTGCCAAGCTTTCATTCCTGTATTTAATGGCATACATTAAAGTTGTTTATGGTTCCTTTTTAATTTTCACCTGTTTTTGCTGTTCTTTGTAATTTTTGCCATTGCTTTTGAGGCAATAGCCAGTTTTGAAATGCATATAAACAAACTACTAATGACCTCTTTAACCAGAGGGACCAACACTCATTGGATTTGTGGGTGTCGTGATGAGATAAGGAAGCATATTTACTACTTATTTCTTCCAGTTTCCTGTTTCCAGCTTGCGACTGTTACAGGTCATAGTTGCCTAGAGTTATCTCTAGAGTGAAGAGTCTAATATGCACAATATGGATCTAATATGCCATGCCCGGGAATAAGAACAAGAAAGTTAAAAGTTGGGCAACTCTTCTTTCCTGTTCCTTGGACCCAGGAATGCTTCCTGTCAATTGTGAACACTTCCATTTGAATGCATGTATTTCAACCTTCTCATTCTGGTTACCATTCTTATTGGTTGTGAACCAACCTTAAAGGAAGGATAAGAATCAGATGTGTAATTTCGTCTTTACTGGTGTTGAAGAAAGAAGAGGAGTTTGGATCCTGTTTGAGGTGGTGAATATTCAGGAGCAGAAGCTTGAGTTGAAGCTGGAAGGTTGAATAATAGTAGATGTGTTTTGGGATGGAAGACAAATAGGCAAGAGGGTGATAATAGTTTACAACTGAATATTATATTTGAGATCTTACAGGGAACAAAGAAGCTTAGAGGAACAAATATCTTCATTAATAAGGACCTGTCAAGGAATGGGAGGCAACTGAGTTGCACTCAGCTGATGATGAGAAAGTTGAAAATTAAATTGGGTTTTATTTATGGACGCTGTTTAATTGCTATGGTCTTTAGCGTTCCATTCTAATTTGGGCATGAAAGTACAAAAATTCTGCTCAGAGACATCTTATCAGGCGTGAGGTTCTTTTACGTGCCATAAATCTATGAAACGGGACTACTGGCTTTACTTCCCTTCCCAAGGAAGCCATGCTAAGGATTTTTATACCCGAAAAAATCCATCGCCCTCCGCCAGGTTTGAACCCGCAGCCTCGGGAACTAGACAGGCAAGTGATTTCTCGGAACTAGTTCTAAGGTATTTAACCTATTTTAGTGAAATTGTATATTTGCAACCACTTATATATATATATTATATTTAATATTTTCACTATGTCTTCCGATTTAAAAGTAAAGATGTTTGTTGCACCAGATATGAAGGTAAACTGGAGAATATATAGGGCATTGTTGTAAGTGAGATGGGCATATGGTATTGAAGTATGAAGAATAGAGGAAAACTGTAAAAGTATGGATGGGATAGTTAGCAGGTTTTGTAAGAATATGCTGGGAATCCCACAAAGTGCAACGAATGCAAGGGCATTGTGGGAAATGGGATAGTAAGTGTAAGAGGGTGGATAATAGAGAGTTCTTAAATACTGGTTCAGAATTCAACGGATGCTGGGCCGTGTTGAAAGAATGTTTAACATTCCAGAAGTCGGCGTTAGGGGATCTTTATTAGGTTCATAAAGTTGGGAAAGAGTTAACTAGAAATGGAATGGGTGATGTATAGCTGAGAAGAGCGGAGTTGGAGTGAGGTTTCTGGAAATTGGTCAGAATTAGGTTTGAGGATGTAGACAGACAGTTACTGCATTCTTCAATGAGGGAAAAGAAGTCGCTAATGTTTTATCAGGAGATAAGAAAGGGTGCTAAAAGAGAAATGCACATTGTTTTGTTTAATAAGCAAGAGAGGGAGGGAATGGCATTGTTCAGATTAGGAATATGAAACAGGTTAGGAGAAATTGGAAACATGCTATTTGTGCAAGTGCAGACATTATTTTATTTGAATGGCCAGCAACAAGGGAATGGCGTTAACAGGCAATATGTGGTAAATGGTTAAAATTAAAGGAAAAATAGCAGTGAGAAAAACCTTTAATGACAAAATGCAAACCAGGAAGCTTGGGGAACTTTAATATACAGTGAAGACACAATGGTTTTGGTCAGCAAGGAGGGGAGATATGTGAGTTGGACCAGGTTCACTTTATGAAAGTGGTTAGTGGTGTTATTTTGGTTGAATGTGTAGTATATCAAATTGGAATGAAAATATGTAAACCCAGTGGGGTATTAAATTTGATGAATTTGGCAGTATAAAATTGTTTATAATATATAGAAGTGGTTGCAAATATACAATTTCACTAAAATTAGTTAAATACCTCAGAATCACTTCCTCATCGTCAGCTGATTGCAACTGGATGGGTTTCCTCTGATGTTTACAGATGTCTCTTTATCCCTCTAGTAGTAATTGTACAGTTTACTGATCAAATTTTTGTCAATAGGTATGTCGAAATTTATTAACCTTAGACGAAATTTCCAAAGAAATATTTTCTCCCAAATGTTAATTCAGTAGGATTTTGTGCCTGCTTGACAAGTGTTACTGTGTCCTCTGTTTCATGTCCCTGTATCCAAAAATGTGCTGCAACTGCTGATTTTTCTTCTTCCCTGGATTTGATGTTTTGAAAATTTTCGTTAAGCCTCGTTTCTATGTTACGCTTAGTTTGACCAATATAGATTTAATTACAATCCTTGCAATCTATTCTATAAATCCCGGATTTTTTTATGAGCTGGCATTTTTTCTTTTTGAATTGCATTTATGAGGAATTTTATGCTGAATTTGTATTTGGGGATGAGTGCGACATTGGTATCATTGAAATTTTTTTTGAATTTGTTGTGTGCCCATGGGTGAAATGTGACTTTTTTGTATATAAGATTTTGTTTGTGTGGTGTACGGTTGTATTTTCTTATATCATTTCTTGAATTTTTTGATTAACCTATCTACCATATATGTTTTGTAGCCATTTTTTTAGCGGTTTTTAATATTTCTTGATATTCTAAGTTATATTCCTTTTCAGTGATGGGGATGTTCACCAATCTATGGGTCCAAGTATTAAAAACTACAACTTTGTATGATGGGTGTTGTAGCTATTGTTTTTATATAGTTAACCGTATAGGTGTTTTTTGTAAATATCCAAAAGTTAAATCTATTGTTCTTCTTCATGATTTTTAGGTTCATGTAGGGGAGCTGGTTATCCAATTCGTTTCCATGGTAAATTTAATATTACTGTCTTGCTAATTCAATAATTTAAGAGCATCTTGTACATGTTTCTTGTTAACTATTGTGAATACATCATCGACATATCTGGTTCAAGTTTCAAATAACCAAGGAAAGGCTATTACTACTCTGGTCTCAAGAGCACTCATGAATAAATTGTCAGAAAGGGCGACATTGGATTTCTCATGGCTAGGCCTGTGTGTTGTTCAAAATATTTTCCTGTAAAGCTGAAGAAGGTTTGCTCTATGCACAATTTTGTCAAATTAATGAGTTCTTCAATTTCTGTTGCGTTTTTATTGATGGCAGTTAACCAATTTTTTTAACACCTCTAGCACCCTATCTTTAGGTAGGCTTGTAAACAGTGAAACCACATCGAAAGACACTAAAGTATCCCCATCTCCAAGTTGAAAGTCCTTCATCTTAGTGATCAACTCAGATGAATTCCTGATGCTTAAAGACTCAAATTTTGTGAATTCTTGAAATTTGTGGATTAGCCATTTTGCAAGATTATAAGTTGGGGCTCCAATGCATGAGATAATTGCTCTGATTTCGTTTCCAGTTTTGTATATTTTTGGTAAACCATACAGATTTTGAGTTGAGGGGTTGGCAACCTTTAATCTATTTTTATCTTTGTTGCCCATAATGTATTGGACAGTTGCTAGGCTATTATTTGTGTGCTGAATGCATTTGTTTAAGGGATCTTTCTTTAATAGGGTGTATTCAAGAGCTGTTAGGAGATTTTCCATGCTTTGTATGTAATTCCGCCTCTCCAAGATTCCCAATTTATTGGTTTTATCCGCTTTATGGAATGTTACATCTTTCAAATTTAAGCTTTTACGACTTTTCCGAAAGGGTTGCTGGTGTGGCGTGTATATTTTATTCTTCTCAAAATAGGTTCACATTTGTTTCTCATTGTCCACTTCTTGCCTTCTGGTAAGTTAGCTATTGCAATTTTGATGTCGGCAACATATTCATCAATGTTTCTACTGTAGCTAACGCATGTCTTTAATCCTTTATTTAGCAGATTTATTTCTGAAGCTGAAAAATCTTCTTGTGATAAATTCACTACATTGTTTTCATTTCTTTCAAGTGGATCATAGTGCGCCTATTCTTCTGATGCTTTAATCGGGTTAGTTTGTTCCTTAATGTGACGCGCTTTTTATTAATTTGGAGGTTAAGTCACTCAAAAAAGTTGTGTTATAAGCATGCCCAAGTTTCAAACCCAAGGAGTTTTGAAAGGTTTAAATGCAAGACACAGTAGTACATCAAGGTCATTCTTGGTTTTGTAATGGCGATTCTTTTCCATTATTAATATTTTATTTTCCGCGGCCCTTTGCAATGCATTGTTTCTGTTTTGTTCAAGCTATAACTTGTCAAAATTAGGAACTAATTTTCTGGAAAGGCACTCATTGATAAATTTTATATCCTCAAAAGTTTTGTTTTTCTTTAATTTCAGCTTAAGAAGTTTTGTAATGTCTTTTTTACAAACAGGCATCATAGAACCAACATTCAAATCAGTGATTTCAAATCTTACCTAAATTTTGTATTTCCAGTTGCTTATTTCTTCCATTGGACTTGTTGGCAGTTATTCATTACTTTTAAATTGGAAGACATAGTGAAAAGATTAAATATAATATATAAAAGTGGTTGCAAATATACAATTTCACCAAAATAGGTTAAATATCTAGAAACGGGGCTTAAGGAACATTTTTGAAACATCAAATCCAGGGAAGAAGAAAAATCAGCAGCTACAGCACATTTTTGGATACAGGGACACGAAATTGAGGACACAGTATCACTTGTCAAGCAGGCACAAAAACCTACTGAATTAAACATTTGGGAGAAAACATTTTCTTTGGAAATTCCGATCCAGGTTAATGAATTTCGACATCCCTATAGACAAAACTTTTATCACTAAACTTGTAGAACCATTACTAGAGGGTTAAAGAGACATTATAACCATCAGAGGAAAGACAACCTGTTGCAATCAGCTGATGATGAGGAAGTGATTCCTTGTAACTAGTTCTGAGGTATTTAACCTATTTTAGTGAAATTGTATACTTGCAACCACTTTTATGTATATTATATTTAATCTTGTCACTATGTCTTCCAATTTAAAAGTAATAAAATTGTTTCTTTGTTGCTTTATTGTAATTCTGTATGGAGGGGGCCTGTTAATGAGCTAGGGCTGTAACCGGGGCTCAACCGAAGTATTAAAAAAAAAAAAAAAGGCCAATTTGAAACTACAAAACAGTAAAAGCAAAATTATCAGAAATGATTATCACAGCATTTTTAAATATAAACAGTAAGTTTTAAAGATATAAATTTTAGCCTAGTAAGCTTTTATAACTAAACAATGATGGTTCGAGAAACTGATGCTACTATAACACACATGCGTTTTTAATCATCTATTCCCAATTTAAACTTTTGCTGCACATATGCTATTAACTAGTTGTTCCCCAAACAAACCTGTGGACATTTAAATTTTGAGCTCTTTCTACAGATGTTAAATTAAAAGAAACTAAAAATAAGATACACATATGTATCACTCCATAATTTGGTAAATTAAATTTGCATGCATTAAATTATATTTGTATCATATTTCAGCAAATTATAAACTATCATCCCCTTTGAAGGTAATGTAGTTTTATACATGTGCACCCTTATGCTAATAATTTTTTAATTTACAATCTGTAAAAGCATTGGCATTCATCACTTTTAGGTATTAATAATCAATTTAAAATATGTTCATTGGCTAGAATAGTAACAGGATTTCCAGCAAAAATGGCCATGTATTCACCCCTTGTGAAGTTGATATCCCAGCCTTGTGAAGATAGATGTTGATCACAAAATCTGATACTCTATTCAGATGCACATTATAAGTGTATAATATATACACATAAGTTTATATTTTAATGGTTTCCAACATACACCCACCCCTCTGTCTTGGTGGTAAATGAGAAAACAGGCCAATTCTACAAAGTGTAATGTCACACTGTTTGCGACTGTGTGCAGTCACCAGATTGTGTTTTCCATTTTTAGACACACACTGAAGGCATGTTTTCACATGACCTTGCATTTTTACAAAGCTATGAAGAGCATTTGGTGCAGGGGTAACAGAAGGTAGGCTGTGCTGAAATCCTGCACATTTAAATGTGATCAGCGGTTGTACTAAATTTTGCCTGTAGTTCAAAAGGCTGTTGCCATGAGCTGTTGTTAGCAGGTGTGTATGAAATATCATATGCTATAAAACTACAGTGGGATTGTTTTATGGTTAGGACATGTGTCGCACATATGCATGCTCTGCACACTACCAATTGCACTGAGGATTTGTCATACCAGAGTTCCTGTTTTACTTACTCACAAGTGATAGTAACATGTACCATAATGAGTACTAAGTAGTGTTGGAAGTGGTGTCCATCTGCATGAAGACATTCCTGGCATCTTCAAATCAAGTTTAGGTCACACACATAAGTTCTTCTTGCATTATGTTCATAATTTCTGTTTTTATATTGTCCTTGAGTATTTATTAGTTCTTGCAATATGCTTTTCCCCAATTTCTCACTTCTCTTTTCGCGACGATGCATTTCTTACCTGCCTTCGAATACCTTACAATTAGTTTTTTACCATTCACATTTCTTCCAGTATTTCATTATAGGCCAAAGTACCCAATATTGTGCACAAAACCTTTCCTTCAAAACTGAGATGAGTTCTCTTGGATTTATATTTTAATATAACATTACGAAAACATTGTAAACTTTCAGTATGGCAATGTGGTTTGGTTTGTTTTATACCCTCTATAAATGAGGCTTCATTTATTACTGATGACAGAACTCTGTAATCATGAGAGTTCTTCATATGCAGTTTGCTTTTTAATTTGATCCTCTGTCAAGTCATAATGCTTACATTCATTCATTACTTTATTTCCAGACCAGGACATGAATACTGCAGAATGTGTTTCAAAATAGATTTGAATTTGTTTACCATAAGTTTGAGTTTACCACCGTATACGATTAATGTTATTTTTCTTTCATTCACATACAAATTGTGATTGACTTTCTATTGTTTTTAGCTTCTTTTGTAAAGATTTGGCCATGTGCCATACGTCAAACTCATGCTCTGCTGTACGTTAGGAAGCCTATTACATATTATCTTTCTTATTCTGCCGGTTTTTCTAGTTCTCTAGTAATACCACCAATAAAATCCAATAGTTTTCCATTGTTATGTCCATTGCCTTATATTTTACACACTTGCACAAAACTGAGGACTATCATACTGACCATCACCAGCTATCCAGACTATATTCTTAGTAATTTCGAACTTTCCATCCCTGCCCCCCACATTTTCTTAATTTTGGGACGGATGATTGTTTTTACTAATCTATAAATGTTTGGTGTCCCAGAGTCACTAAATTTATTGTTTCACAAAAGCAATTGAAAAGCATAAACCCATTACATTCACATACAGACATACCTAATCTCAAGTATGGTGAAAACTGCCTATTTACATTTTCCTGCGAACTCCACGCACTTTTGTGACCTGCTATGCCCTCAGTTTTAACTCATAACCACGGTCCCCTACATGAAGTTTCCATAGCTGTAACCATCTTACAAAATTTTGTACAAAATACAAAAAGTAACTGAAGGCATCCCCACATTGTATTCTAACGCTGATAAAGAGGCCTCTGAGGAAAATTTCCGGTCTTTCGCGCCTAATATATAATGGAACCTTAAGGACTATAGTAGTTAAAGACCGTCCGTAAATAAAGCTCGATTTGATTTTTTATTCTTCATTTCCTCTTTTCTGACAAACATACCACTTTCCATTTCCTCGTCCATGTCACCATCCGATAGCATGAATGGTTTACCTAAAGCGGAAGTGTCATAATAATTAACTTTCAGCTTCAAAATATCTGAATATTTCACGTCCCATTTCGCACTGTGTAGCAATTTCAGACAATTCTTTATGTTGTCTGATTTTTCTTGGTTTTCATCTCGTTCACTTTGATTTACGTTTGTACTTGCTTATGATTCCGAAATGGTTTCACGTACAAGTTTTCCAGAGATAAGCAGCATCTTCCTTCTGCCTTTTTAATGACAAATCTGATTTTTTCTGTTCACTCAGATTCTCAGAAGTTTCTTTTTAAAACTCTGCATAATTTAGTTTTTTAACAAGAGTGCATTTTAATACACAAAAGTTTGATAATCGTCTTCAGTAAAGGGAAGTAAAGCCGCTGGTCCCATGTGGTAGATTTATAGCACGTAATACAACCTAAGCCTGATAAAGAGGCCTCTGAGCAAAATTATGTGTCTTTCACGCCCAATATAGAATGGGACCCTAAAGGCTAATTCACAACCGCCCGAGAAAGGTAATCAGAACGGAAATGAGAACACGAAGCAATTCACCATGCAAGACAGGGCCGTATTTAAAAGGGGTGTTTCTAGGGTTCAAACCCCCCCCCCTAAACTTCTGACAGTTTTATTTATTTAAATTCATAGCAAACCAATATGGGAAAATGTCGTTATATAACAGTAAGTCTATTGCTAATAGCACATTTACAAGAAAAAGGTAAACTTAATATCGTCACCTTACATAAGTAAGGTGACCATACATCGCGGTTTTTGAAACAGTCTCCCTGTTTTGTGCTGTAAGGTGAAATATCTTCATTCTGGTGAGTTTTTCTTGTCTATATAATGCATCCAAGCAATTTTCTTATCCATATAACATCTATATACTACGGAGTAGGTACATGGTAAATGTCTGTTAAGTTTAGATCTACTTGTGGAACCCCCCTCCCCCCCCGAAATTTTTTTCTCGCTACGAGCATGATTTTAAATATTGGTTCACAACAGCCTGGTAATGAGAATGGGAAAGCATATCGATCACAAAGTTAAAGTCGATTTTGCGCATTGGAATTTCATTTGTTTGTAACTGACCAATGATATTTTTTTCAGCTACTTCCAATTTAGCCAAGCCAACGTCAAAATTGATAGAGTAAACATTATCTAACTGCATATCCATTACATTTTCGATCCCTCTACTTCTACCAAGCTTGCATTCCTTTATTTAGTGGAATACATTAAAGTTGTTTGTTGTTCTTTTTTCATTTCCGCTGGTTTTAGCTGCTCTTTGTAGCTTTTGCCATTGTTAATTAGGTAATGACAAGTTTTAAGTTGCATATAAACAAACTACAAATGACCCTTTCTCCACAGGAACCAATGCTCATTGGATTTGGAGGAGTCAGAATGAGGTTATGTAGTGTATTTACTACTAATTTCTTCCAGTTTCATGTTTTCAGCTTGCAACTATAGAAAGTAGCTGTTTCATGTCACGGCCACCTAGAATAATCGCTAAAGTGAAGAGTGTAATATGCATAATGTGGATCTAATATGCCGTGTTAGGGAACGAGGGCGAGAAAATTAAAAGTTGGGCAACACTTCTCGCCCATTCCCAGTTCCCGGAAAGCTTCCTGTCGATTGTGAACGCTGCCATTTGAATACTTGTATTTCAACGTTCTCGCTGGTTGTGAATCTGCCTTAAGTTGATAGGCCTTTAAGATATGAAATTATATACTTTAAGCATTCATTTTAGGCAGGAGTTCGATATGATCCAAACAATTGCGATTTCAAATTTAGATCTTCTCATCATATAAAACAAATGATTCTGCTTAGATGATGATAAAGTACTCGCCCATAACGAAACAATCTCTCACTTTACAAGCTCTGTATGCCATATCGGAACGCTTCCTCCTTTGGAGGTGTGAAGTAACAATTCCACTATTCTGAACTGGGACTTCATTACTTCCATATCACGAAGCGAAAATGAAAATGGCTTACAGACCTGGTCAAGTGTGCAGCTATTAGAAGAGATACAAGATTGTTTCTTGATAAAATATTGGGCAAGTATTCATCATTGGTCTTAGCAGAATCATTTTCTATTTGTTAAATGATGATTCATTTGAATTTGAAATCGGAATAGACATAGCATATAGGCCCATTTTTCGTTGGGGATTTTACTACTTTGGATCATGTTAAACTCCTGCTAAAAAGAAATGCTTAAGTATGTCATTTCTTATCTTCAGAGGCCATAACTTCATACAAATCTATACTGCGGTCTCGGATTATGGACGAAATCACTACACACATGTAACACCACATATATAGGATTGCTTTAATATCCATAAAACCATTATTACATACACAGGATTAATTTATTTGTTTAATATCGTTAATGCCTACCATAATTAACAAATCTGGTGCCGCTTTACGTATTTGCATGAATTTGTGTCATATTATGTTACTTTTGTTTCATATTAGTCACCATCAGAAGCCACGTTGCATGCATCTCGCCCAAGGCATCATGGAAGCATTGGTTGCCTTGTTTTTCTGCTGCCAATATTTGAAACCCGAACATAGATGAACAAATATTGTGGGCACTAAGCCGCAAAGTGTAGCCATAGGATTGCATGTTTAAAACTCAAATTATTGATTTTGGCAGCACTTCCTTGGAAATAACAAAAGTTGCCAGAAAGAAATGACCAAGAGGGCAGGTAAACATGCTCAGTAACTTCCCTACAGCTGCATGCAATACACCAAGATGTTCTTTTATTACAAGGATTACTCTGTATAGTAAAAACCATGATATCATAAGTAAAATGCTTAAATTTCACGCATAATCCAATACTGCAGTGGAATCTGAGTTTGTGTCTGTAGTTCATACGGGAGAGCTACCAACATCTGAATGAGAAACATACCGGTGGTTACACCAAAGCATGCAATCCTTAACAATGTTTATGATTCAGTATTTGTATAAGGTTAGGTTTTTATATATAGATATAAGCTTAGGTTAATTAGCAATCACAAGGTACACCAAAACATGCGAGCAAAGTGGACATGTGTTCCTTAATGATGCTTATGATTCACTATATAGGCTTAAATTTCTGATTCTCGGGAGGTTAGGTTTAGTTGTTTGTATATAAACTTAGGTCCCAGAAATTTTTGCCTATAGAGTATGTTTTTGAAGAAGGAAAAAATTGTTGTTTTTGCACATTTTACTAATACTCGTGAGTTGGCACTTTCTTCCATGCATGCACACTGGGAATAAAATAGATCATTTTGTTGACATATAATGACTTATTTTATGTATAAGAAAGTGTCTTAAACAGGGAGGTGGGTGGGGGTCACAGGATCCAAAATTGTTCACATCTCATTTTAAATTGCATAATATGTACATTTTCATTCCCTAAATTATTTTGCGGCATTTCCACTACCAATTATAGTAGACCCTCATTTAACCAAATTCCAAGGGATCGAAAAGTAGCCAATTAGGTTTAACGAAGTTTGAATTAACGAGGTTTTGTAAAAATGGTTCTGTATTTTCCAAAATGGTAAAATATGACTGTTGAGTTCACTTTCTCTCTTGTTATGCATACCAAGGATTGAGGGTGTTCCAATTTCATGACCTCTAAGAAAAAATAAAAATAACTGCTGTATACAGTATATCTGGCATTTGTTTAATTGAGAAAGTTTACTGTCAAATGGTTGTCATAATTTTTTTAAAACAGTACTATTTGGAACAATATTGTACTAATTGAATTAGTAAGTCATATAATACAACAAACAATAACCTGAGAAACACTTTAAATACACCATTCTTTAACACTAAGTTTTAAACAGAACACATGTTTTAGTTACAACCCGTATCCATTACACATTTTAGTTCTATAATTTGAAAAAAATCATTAATTGTTGTTTGACAGACCGTTGGTCATAATATTATGGCACTCTCTGAAGATACCACATTCAGGGCAGCCTGAACTGCCATGGAGACATCAGAAGTTGTAGCAAATCTCTTGAGAACAGAAATAGCAGTGGCAACTTCAGCACAGGGTCACAGTGTCATATCTTCATGTTCCACCTCAGAAAATGACTGAAGAATAATCATTCTCTTCTGCATCATCAGCAGATGACTGGTTGTTCACCTACGTCCATTCTTCCATAATGATGGTGCAAGAGGGCACCAACTGGGTGTAAGCATGTAGAAGAGCATTATCAGAATCCCAATTGTATTCACATTATAAGTTTAGATGTGGATTGTCGGTTTCCTGTTAAGTTTCAGTGACATTATCAGTTGCTGTCCACGCCTTCTTAAAACAGTTATGGTGTCTGTTGTAACTTCATCCAAAGCAGCAGATATGTTCTGGATAGCTTGCAGTGCATTCCAATGTGGAACTGTTTCTTGTAGTTCTATTGCACTGACGGCAGCCCTAACCAGTTGGCATCTGTAATTACATTTCATTGAGGCGATTGTTCCTTGATGCAATGGTTGCATATATCTCGTGATATTAGCTAGTAAGAAGACAACTTCTATGTTTGGAAGTTCCAGGTCATTGAAGTGATGTGCTGAGCAGTAGTCCAAAGTTAGCAAAATGTTCCTCTTTCTTGCAGCCATTTGTTGTTGAATTATCAAGAGCTTTGGGCATTCAAACTTTATTGTTATTCTTGTACCGACTTGGCAGATTAAATAGATTGACATTTTTTAAACAACGTGGATTTTTGTACTTTCCACTCACTAATGGTTTGAGCTTCTCAGAACCATCGGAATGACAACACAAAACCATCGTCAGTCTCTGCTTGCTGCATTTTCCTCCATGGCATTTTCTGCTCTCTTGGCACGTTGATTTTTCAGGCATCAAGTTATAAAAAACGTCTGCTTCAGATATATAAAACACATTTCTTGGGTGATAATGAGAGAGCTTAGATTGAAACTCCCATGCCGACTCATTGGCATCTTCCCTGTTTACTCTATGTACCTCCCCACAGGCACTGACAGCACTGATTTTATGCCTCTTCTTTAAACGCCATAGCTATCCTTCAGAAGAAACAAACCCAGAAATTCCTTCTTTCTTGGGGATTTCCCGAGCCTTTTTCTGAAGCATGGGGTCAGACAATGGAATTTGCTGAGAATGCATGTGTTGGAACCATTCTAACAGCAAATCCTCCAACTCTTCATGGTTTGCTGGTCTCGTGCGCTTACTATTGCCACTAAATAAATTCTTGTCAGACTTGCCTCTATTTTCTCTTTTGAATTTATAATCCATAAGAGAGTACACTTCGGAAACTGAAAGTGTTCTGCAACCTGTGTTTTTATCTTCTCCACACTGTCAACGTTATGTAAAATTTGCTGTTTTTGTTTCAGCGTGAGAGCATTATGGGCATGTTTCTCTT
This sequence comes from Deroplatys truncata, assembly GCA_030765065.1. Lineage (NCBI taxonomy): Eukaryota > Metazoa > Arthropoda > Insecta > Mantodea > Mantidae > Deroplatys > Deroplatys truncata. The sequence goes on from CM060989.1 coordinate 114,030,816, forward strand.
TTGGCAGCATAGCGAGTGATGAACCGAAAGGAAGCAAAAAAAAAATTCACTGTTCATAAGCAGAGACAAACAGCTCTCTGGATTGTTGCGAGTCGCCCCCATGTGCGGTCTTCTGACTGGCCCCCTCTTTAGCCACTGTAGCATTATATGCTGTGGAAGTGATACATAAGCAGCAAGTAAGCAATTGGGCCATTGTTGAAGAATAAGAGTACAGTATTTACAAAAATTATGTGAAATGCGTAATGGAAAATACTGCAGCACAGCACAACATACATATTCAGTTTAAACAAAGAATAAAGTATGGAATATGTAATGAGGTGAGCAAATTTTAGTTTGTGGCACGAATTATCTGAAATTTGGTTTAAGCAGTAGATTTCATATGTAATTCAGCAGGGACCAAGTAGGTACTACCGAGCGGCCAATTACAAATTAGCGAGGGTGTACTGTATTTATTGAACCATTACCATAATGGAATTACTTATTGTTTTATTCAGTTTTCTTTGAAATGTTTGTCATATTCACTTGAAATTCAGCAATGTTAATAGAGTTTGCAGAAAGGGTTTTATTGTGCATTTTGTCATGCCTGAAGGGATTATAAAATGTTTAAGAAGTGGGTCACTATGTCCTGGCTTTAAAATTCCATCCTTTGAATAACACAACAAGATAAAGATTGTTATTTGGCACTTCAGGAAAGTACAATGTAGACAATTGGAATACTGAGTTAGCAACCGTGGGGAAAGAATGTTTTATATGAGAGCTCATGATCTGTTGAAGAAAAAGGAGCTAAGGCACAATGAGAGTGGATTTGGGAGTATACAGGGCAAGAATTGAGCAGTTTGCAGCCAAGGATAGGAAACCAAAGGAGACTGGAAGAGGAAATGAAGGAATTAAGAGCATGTCAATTATCAGCTTGGTGGTAGCAATTTTGTTAGTGATTGGTGGCATTTAGATGAATCCTGGCCCAACTGAGTCAGACGGTGAGCTAGAAATTGTTTTTAAGAGAATGGATGAATTAGAAGAATGTCTGAGTAGTAAGTTGAATATAGGTCCCAAGAGATGAGGCAAAAAATTCCAGAAGAATCTAAAAGGGAGTTGGAGGACCTTAGAGGGAGGATAAAGCGGCTGGAGGATAAGAATCGGAAGTTTAATTTGGTCTTTACTGGGGTTAAAGAAAGAAGAGGAGTTTGGATTCTATTTTGAGGTAGTGAATAATCTGGAGCAAAAGCTTGAGTTGAAACTGGAAGGATGGGAATTAGCAGATGTGTTTTGAGTTGGAAGACAAACAGCCAAGAGGATGATAATAGTGAAGTTTACAACTATGAATATTACTTTAAGATCTAATGGAGAGCAAAGAAGCTTAGAGAAAGAAATATTTTCATTAATGACTTGTCAAGGAATGAGAGGGAAATTAGGAAGCAAGACTAAATGGAAAGAAAGCATGCACACAAAATATGCAGTTCTGGATTGATGACAAAATGGTTACTGCAGGCAAAAAGGAAAACAAGTCACATCTACAAATCTCATGATGAGGATGTGAGTCAGCAAGCTGAAGTAATGGAAGGTGAAAGTCCAAGGGATGGTTTGGATACCCATGAATGTTCTGAGGCAATTTTCCAGGCGTATGGAAACTTCAAGGCCAAATGAGCGATGAGGCATGCATGTAAAGGGGAGAATGCACGAACACCAAGACCAAACAAAAAGAGAGGTGGTGACATCACAGTGGAGGATAACAGAATGCCAAGGTCAAACGAGTAGAGATGTGGTGATGTTGCTCGAGGCTTGTGGGAACAGCAATGTCAAATAAGCGGGGAGCTGGTGACATTACAGTGAAACATAACAGTATGCCAAGGTCAAACGAGTAGAGATGTGGTGATGTCGCTCGAGAATTGTGGGAACAGCAATGTCAAATAAGTAGAGAGATGATGACATCACAGTGAAGCAAAAGAGTATGCCAAGGTCAAACGAGTAGAGAGGCAGTGATGTTGCTCGATGCTTGTGGGAACACCAAAGTCAAATAAGCGGGGAGGTGGTGACATTACGGTGAAGCATAACAGTATGCCAAGGTCAAACGAGTAGAGATGTGGTGATGTCGCTCGAGGCTTGTGGGAACACCAAAGTCAAACAAGTAGAGCGGTGATGACTTCACAGTGAAGCATAACAGTATGCCAAGGTCAAACGAGTAGAGAGGTGGTGATGTCACTCGAGACTTGTGGGAACACCAAAGTCAAATAAGCGGGGAGGTGGTGACGTCACAGAGAAGCATAACAGTATGCCAAGGTCAAACGAGTAGAGATGTGGTGGTGTCACTCAAGGCCTGTGGGAACACCAAAGTCAAGTAAGCGGGGAGGTGGTGACATTACAGTAAAGCATAAGAGTATGCCAAGGTCAAACGAGTAGAGATGTGGTGATGTTGCTCGAGGCTTGTGGGAACACCAAAGTCAAATAAGTGCGGAGGTGGTGACATTACAGTGGAGGATAATTTTTCCAGAAAGACAGTGAACACGACAGATCCAACAGTTGGCAAGAAGGAACACAGGAGAAGTGGAAAGGAAGATGCTACTACATAATCAAGTATCACATCAACACCATGGCGAAGCAGTTTGGAACTGAGCAGTGCAGCGTCAAGTGTCCATAAGGGGAGAAATTGAGTTCAGAAGAAGGAAGAAATTGCAAGAGTGGGCTCAGAATAGGGTGAAATGGGGGAATAGGGGTTGTGAGACTGGGTTTCTGGAATTGTGAAGGTTGAAAGGGAGCTTGTCTTCACGTTTTTTTGGCATGTTGATAAGAAAGCGGTGGCTGAGACACGTGTGGAAGATGGGGATAATAAAATTGTAGATTGTGTATTTATTGGAGAAAAAGGCTTCAGAAGGAATGTTAAGGGAAGGGCATCAGGAGGATTGGGGTTATTATGTAGTAATAAATGGACGGGCATGGTTTAAGAATGAAACCCTAGGATGGAAGATGTAATGGGGACAATGCTGAAGAAGTTTATACTGTGCCTAGGGAATAGTTTATAATCCACCCAAAAATTCACATTTTCATAGCTGAGATCACCATCGACTAGGAAATGAAATGCAAGAAATTTAACAGGAACTCCCTGTAGTGGAATTTATGATATTGCGGGATTTAATGCAAAAATTTGGTATCTGAAAGCAAAAGACTGTCATATATTGGATGATTTATTCACAGAGAAAGATATTGATGCTGAATGGTGTTTTCGGTGAAGACAGTGATGGGGAATTCACATTTGTTAGTGTTTGCATATCAAAGTATTATAGACTTTGCTGTCTTCAGGTGCAAGTCACTAAGTGCAGTGACAAATTTTAAAGTGATAGTGCTCATTTTCCCATAGTGATAGAGTGGAAGTCCAGATTTTGTGTTAAGATGACTTCACAATCAAATAAAAGAGAAGTGGGTGAAAAAGTTAATACATATAGACAAAATCAGGATTATGCTGAAGACTACTTCAATGTAGAAGTCCTCAATGGCAAAGTTGTGTATTCATGGGATTGCTTGGTTTATAAACTTAGATAAGTCTTAACTAGCATTATTTGTATTAGAATTTGTGTTCAAATGGGCTGGGAATGGTATGCTTCTATCTTGTAGGACAAATGCTAAAAGATATAATGGATGGATTGACAAAGAGTGCAAAGTTTTGTAAAGCATACCAAATTCAGTGGAGAGAGACCAGAGGCTAGAGAATGAGTGGCAGAGTACAGATTATGGTACACAAAGCTATTAGATGGCAAGAAAGGTGAATGGGAAGAAGAAAGGCCTTGGAAATAGAAGAAAAAATTGAATCAGGGAGGCCACAACAGGTGTGGGAAGTTATAAGGGATTGTATAAAAGTTAGGGCTCAGACACCTGAAATTAGGTTACAGCAATGGGTGGGTTATTTCAAGTGTTTGTTTGAGTTTGAAGATTTGGAGAAGAATGTTTGGAATTCTGAAATAGAGCTGAGTTATAATGAAGCCTTTGATGGATTTTTCTTGTGAAGAAGTGTTAAAACAGGTTCAAAAGACCAAAACGAATAAGGTAATAGGTAAAGATGGGTTTCCGGTTGAATTTTTTCAGGCCTATTGCAGGAACAAGAACAGTTGGAATATTTGACTAGATTATTGAACTTCATTGAGTGGTAATAGTGTACCCAAGAGTTGGCAAAAAGCTATTATTCATCACATTTTTAATGGAAAAGGATCTACTGAAAATTCAGGTACTTATAGTAGAATTGCCCTTCTATCAAACTTTGGTAAACTTTTTACAGAGATTTTAACTCAGGAAATTAATGTCTGTATAGAAGAAAGCTCATTAATCTCCTAATTTTAATTTAATTTATAAAAAAGAGTGAAGGATGGCCGATAAAGTATTTGTTACCAAAACAATGATAGATAAGTATTTAGCAAACAAGAGGGGTAGGTTATTTGCAGTATTTGTCGACTTGGAGAAAGCATATGACAATGAATAGAGAAGCTTTGTGGTATAAACTATAACAAAAGAGAATGAGCAGGGTGGGAGATGATTATTTTGCTACAAGAATTGTACAAAATTAAAATATTCTGTGTGAAATTTGAAGAAGGTTGTGTGACTGAGGAATTGACTCAAGTACGGGGGTTTAGGTAAGGATGCAAGTTGAGTCCTGCCCTTTTTAATTTGTTTGTAGATGATATAATGGAGGAATTACAGCAAGTTAATATACGTGAACCAAAAATAAATAATTTGGAAAATCCAGACTTGCTGATGATTCAATGTTAGCTACCTTTTCATTAATAGCATTAAAACATGTGTTATTAGAAATGATGAGCTATTGCAAGGAATGAGATCTCAAAGTGAATCAGGAGAAAACAAAGACAATGATATTTAAAAAGGGAAATAAGTTGAGGAGGGAGAAAAAGTGTTGTGTAAAGGAAATAGACATACAGATTGTAAAGAAATTTTCAGTTTCAGGAGTGGTATTGGGTTCCTCTGGGCAGTGGGAGAAACAGAAACAAGTAGCACTAACCAAGGGTTTACTGGCCGTGAAGCTGGTCAATAGATGTTTGTTTGTTGTACCAGATATGAAGGTGCACTTAAGAGTATATAGGGCATTGGTGTAAGTGAGATTGGCATATGGTATTGAAGTATGGGGAATATAGGAAAGCTGGAAAAGTATGGATAGGATACATAACAAGTTTTGTAAGAATATGCTGGGAATCCCAACAAAGTGCAGTGAATGCAGGGACATTGTGGGAATTTGGGTGGGTAAGTGTATGAGAGCACATAATAGAGAGAGTTCTTAAATACTGGTTCAGAATTCAACAGATGCCAGAGGACTCCATGTTGAAAGAATGTTTAAAACTCCAGCACTCGGTGTTACGGGATCTTTATTGGGTTCACAAAGTTCGGAAAGAGTTAACTAGAAATGGGATGGGTGATATGCGGCTGAGAAGAGGGGAATTGGAGGGAGTTTCCTGGAAATTGTTCAGAATCAGGTTTAAGGATATACACAGACAGTTACTGCATTCTTTAATGAGGGAAAAGAAGTTGCTAATGTTTTATCAGGAGATAAGAGAAAGTACTAGAAGAGAAATGCACATTGTTATGTGTAATAAGCAAGAGAGGGAGGGATTGGGACTATGGAACTTAAGGGGGATTGATGGAAATAGGGAACATGGAATTTGTCCTATTTGTGCAAATGCGAAAATGCAGAGCATATTTTATTTGAAATTCCATGAACAAGTGAGTGGTATCATGAAGATAATGTAGTTTTATTCTTGTGCACCCTTATGCAAATAATTTTTTTATATTTACCATCTGGAAAGGCATTGGCAATCATCACTTTTAGGTATTAATAATCAATTTAAAATATGCTCAATGGCCAGAATAGTTAAAAGATTTCCAGCAAAAATGGCCTTGTATTCACCCCTATAAAGTTCATATCCCAGCCTTGTGAATTGGTCACAAAATCTTATACCCTATTCAGATGCACAATATAGGTATATAATATATACATATAAGTTTATATTTTAATGGTTTACAGCATACACCCACCCCTCTGTCTTGGTGGTAAATGAGGAAGCAGGCCAATTCCACAAAGTGCAATGCCACACTGTTTGCAACTATGTGCAATGCATGGATTGTGTTTTGCATTTTTTAGACACATTATTGAATGCATGTTTTCACATGATCTTGTATTTTCATGAAGCTGTGATGGGCACTTGGTGCAGGGGTAGCAGAAGGTAGACTTGCTGAATCCTGCATATTTAAATGACATAAAACCTGTGATCAGCTGCTGTACTAAGTTTTGCAGTTCAAAAGTCTTTTGCTATAAGCTGTTGTTAGCAGGTGTGTATGAAATGTCATATACAAAAACTACAGTGCGATTATTTTATGGTTAGGCCATGTGTCGCACATATGCATGCTCTGCACACTACCAGTTGCACTGAGGATGTGTCATACCAGAGTTCCTGTTTTACTTACTCACAAGTGATAGTAACATGCACCATAATGAGTACTAAGTAGTGTTGGAAGTGGTGTCCATCTGCATGAAGACATTCCTGGCATCCTCAAATGAAATTTCCCTTCACACACATAAGTTCTTCTTGCATAATGTTCATAATTTCTTTTTTTATATAGTCCTTAAGTTTGTCTGTGGTGTGAACCCTCGTTTTTAGGGTTCCCCAAAAATAGAATCACCAATTTTGTCAATTTGTTCCTCCAGTATAACATTTCATTTTTGCTTCTTAAGTTTGGTGGTCCCAATGTCCTAAACTTATTAATCAGATGTGAAACAGCTTCTCTACTTGGAACTGGAATACCAGGATATTTCTCCTGACATTGTCTACATGAGTCAGTTTTTCCATGTGTATTCTGCATAAAAATTGTTGTTCAATTGTGAATTTGACAGCAGGCATTGCAGTAGAAGCAGGACATCTCTTAAGCCAGTCACATACAACACAGATGTCTTGAATAAACTTTCACCTTTGAGATGCACAGTGTCAACACTTTACAGCATGAACATAAAGCAGCGCCTGAAGCATGGCTGATAAAGATAACCTTAAATGCGTCATGCGCTATCAATTACACATAAGAAAAGCCATGAGGTCACAGCAGTATAACCTTCTACTCCTATAGACTCCAACACAGTATTTACTATAGCTACATTTACATTTCCACCACTTTATCGAGGATCAGTCGATACCATGACATTCCCTCTTTTGGCCCATGATGTAAACTCTTGCTATATTAGTGGTATAGTTTGTTACTGCATTAGGACAGGGTGTTTTTATTTGTTCCTTTCCTTTCTCACTTCTTTTATACCTCCCTGTCTGTGCCTGGATTGGAATTAATAGATAACAAAAGAATGTTGCTATTATCCTGCCACACAACTGCAGTTACAGCTTCAAATTGCATTTTTAAGATTAAGGTCTTTTCAGTTTCATTTTTTTCAACTTTGAAAATTTTTCTGGTCAATCTACCTGCATGACATGTAGCACATGCATATATTTTCCTGCCCAAAAGAATTTCAGTAACTTCATGGATGTAAAAAGCATTATCCAAATACACATGAGGCCTCAACCTCTTTTTTCACCAGGTAGATTTTACGGTCCTGTGAATATCCAGTGTTAATATCTGGGACACCCGATTCCTTTATATGCCGTTTTGTTGGTTTAGCAAGCATTTACTATTTTGAAAACAAATGACCCCTATCATTGCTTCATCAACAAAGAGGTCACAACCAGGTTTATAGAGTCTGCAAACTTTCTGATTTTGTCTGAAGCAGGTCATAACTTATAAATGTAATCATAAGAATCGTGTTATAATTTTGGCTTTGAAGACTCATATTCAGATGAAAATGTTGTGGTGTTAAAGAAAATGGGGCAAGATCATCACTTGTCTTACAATTGGGCACACATAAAAATCCTCCAGAAAGTAATTACTGGTTTAAGATAAATTCTACCATCCTCATATATATCAAAATAACCTAAAAGTTGGACTTTTCTTTGAATTTGTGTCCTCCCATTTTGGATCAGCGTGTTTTTGCTTATATCTGACTGGCATATCCTTCAGTTTCCTCTTTGGTTAGACAACAAAGACCTGAATTTATAAACAATTTGAAATAGTTCGCTTCTGGACTCCCTTGAGGGATATGTTTTGCACCTGTAGGATGAAAATTGTTCTTACACACTGAAAGTCAAATTTGAGGTCCACTGGCAAGTACTTCATTAGTTTTAGAGATTTGCTCCATAGCTTAATGGAATAGTGCATTAGATTAGATATGTGCATAAAACAATAGATCGTTGCTCCGACTTGATGCATTGGTTTGTTGAAAATTAGCAACAAAGACAAGGGTAATAGTTTGGTTTCAAATGAAATTTTTTCTGATCTTTTAGGATTATAAGTTATTTTTAATGCAATGGTAATATTTGTGACTTCTCATAAGATGCAATGTTGCAGTTGATGTTGAAACGTATAAAAAAGAAGAAAAGCAGCTTCATTACATATTTCAAAGGCTCTTCCCTTCATCAGTTGGCTCCGTCCATCACAGCAGCCGTTCTTCCTCGGTTGGTGGATGTATGTATTTTGTGATGAAGCTTTATTCATTCAAAGTATCAAGGTTCATTAAGTCCTCTTTGGTATGGAAAGGTTATTCTCAGATTGATAACTGCTGGTTTATCAGTCGATTTATTAATTTGGTCTCCTCTTATTTCATATCTCCTCTTCTTAAAATGTCAGTATTAATGACATTTTCTCCTGCATGCAGAGCTGTGGCTCTGTGACTTTGGGTTGTTGACTGGCTTCCCCACTTCCTGCATTGTGCTAATTGTTGTAAAACAAAGTTATGGACTGTGCATGCAGATGATTGAGTATATACATATGCCAGTAATCAAATACAATTATCAGAAATGTCTGAAGAAACCGCTTACTTTCAGTCTTAGCTTTGTGGAACTCCTAATTGCCCACAATCTCAGCTACCTGAACAAAAGAGAAGAAAGGCTTACACAATGGTAGAAATACACTAGATGCTCAAAGGTGAATTCAATCTTTTGTTAACAGCCTACCAGATATTCAAAAGAAATGTGAAAAACCATGTGAAAGTGAAGACAGGTATGCGCAGCACAAGCAACAAACCAAAACTTTTGAAAGACACTGAAAAGAAATTTTTGTAAGTTAACTTGCGGGAAGGCAAATAATTCTGTAGTTTCATTAATTGGTGAGAATAAGAAAAAATAATGGGAATTCTAGTTTTAGCACAATTTATCACTGACATGAATAGACAAGGTTGTTAAGATTAGGACTTATGAATGGGGAAGTCTTTGTTGAAATCCTGATTGATGTTTCGGATTTTCAATGTTTTCCCCTGTTCCCATAAATGGGAAATTTCGAGGAGGTATTGTAATCTTAGGACTGGAACATGTACTTCCGAAATTTCCTTTACCAGTTATCATTTCACGACATTTTGTTGGCAAGTTCTCTGTCTTGACGATTTTCTTTCATTTAATTGCTTGTTTAGTTTAAGTTGTAGTCTTTGGAATATTTATTGTATAAATGTTGTGTAAGTTTTTTGTAGCTGGCTATTTCTCCATAAGTGATAGATACAACCTACCAATTCTCATATACTTTTCACTTTTTTGAAGTCTTAAGTCATCATTTATTTTCTGTCATGATGTCATGCAAATAAGATACTTTCAATGTCAGCATATAGCAACACACCTTTTAAATATTTGACTATCACTTCAGCCTCCTGTATCCATCTTCTTCTACCTGCAAAAAAATTTGTAATGAAACTATTTTTTGCATATACATTTATCTTGATTAACATGAATAAAGTGGAGAATATACTTAAGTTAAGCCTAGTTTCACCAATCGATGGTAAAAATACTCTCTAACATTTTATTTGTTAACAATGTGTTCCAAGTTTAACATAATGTTAAAACTTTTGCGTTTCATCAAACTTTTACAGCAAATTCTTTGTTAACATTTTGTTAATGTCAAAGACAACTGTGAACCTTAGCTTTCGAGAAGGCAGTGGCCGAACTACACTGCTTCTGAATGTGCTCCAATTCACTTTTGTCTATGTATCTTTGTGCTCTCTGTGTCAGTAGCAGGCAACTCTTTACATTCATAGCAATTGCCATGTGATGTAGATTTTTGAGGTTAGAATAGTGATGTCAACTGAAATAAATGTTTCACCATTTGACGTGTGTTAATTTCCATCTGGTTAATAAGTATATATGTATTATCAAGTACGAAAAAGCAGACGGCCTTACATTAGAGGATAAGATTGCAGCCTGGGACAAAATCCAAGAGTAGTTTATTTGGAATGAATGCATTTCTCATAAATCCAGTAAGCAGTTGCGGCAGTTTTATGCTAACATAATATGCAGTACCAGAAAGGTTAGGTGCAAAGAGTGTTTAAGACGGTTTAAGCTGGTGGTGGACACTGCATTGAAACTAAAGTGGACAAAACTGTGTTATCCCTGATTGAACAGGCAGACCTGAAAGAAAATACGCTTTGCTTCTGAAGCAATTGCTTTGGAAATCTTCTGGATAAACCCACAAATGGTAGCTTTGGAGATGTCAACATTATCACCCACCAAGTAAATGAAAAATACTAGTAGTATAAAATCTAGGTACCTAATTAACACTTGTAGCATAGGGGTAGGACGCATGCTTCTGTTGGTGGTAATCTAACTTCTTGTATTTCCCATAAGACAATGTGCAGACCCCTTTAGCAGTCTATATCACTTTAAAAATTCCTCATTTTGCAGGGTTTCAAATTTATTATGATGCTCGACTGCTCTTCTACTAGGAGTGGGATTCAAAATTACCAATTCAAGCAAACATGCACCAGCTGCTTGGTTGTCGGCAGCCATTTTCCAACTTCTTACATTTGTTAAATGCCTTAACACAGGCTATGGCGATGTTAACTTAACACCGACTTTAACACATCATTAAAATTAACATTTTTGGATGAAACGGAATTTGTATTAACCTTAGTGTTAAATTTGTTTAACATTGTGTTAAAATTTAGCATCTCTTGTTAAACCGTCCCTTAGAGTAGTTTGAAGAAGAGTATGTAGTGGAAATCATGTGAATGTAGCATGTACTATTTCTGCGTAATCTAGATGGTCTTCTGTCGTCCTCCATGGTATAGTGGTTTACATGCTAGCCTCTAGTTCCCGAAGTCGCGGGTTCAAACCTGGAGGGCGATGGATTTTTTCAGATGTATAAATCCTTAGCATGGCTTCCTTCGGAAGGGAAGTAAAGCCGGTGGTTTCATGTCGTAGATTTAGGGCACATAAAAGAACCTCAAGCCTGATAAAGAGGCCTCTGAGCAAAATTCCTGGTCTTTCATATCCAATATGGAATGGGACGCTAAGAACCACAGCAGTTAAAGTGCGTCCATAAATAAAACTCAATTTCAATTTTTTGATGGTATTCTGTTGTACTGTTTCGATCATTTATCAACATGTAGGCCAGTGGCTGCGTATTTGTGGGTTATTAGATGGTAGCTGTGCTATTTAATATTTTCTGAATATGCCAAACTCTTAATTTATTAATTTTCTTTATAACGTTTGAGTCAAAGAATGGCATCAATTGTTGACTTCAGTTTGTATTGCCAGTTTTATGTTTTGTGTAATACAGAGTATTCTTATAAAACCATTTTGTTCTGTCTACTTCTTGTTAATTGAGATGAACTTTCATTACAACTGTTACATATTTTGTTGTTGGTATAAAAAGAATGCAGTAGGCTATAGTGAGTCAGATTTTTAAAAACGTGTATCGCTATGTGATGGCTATGAAATCATTGTATGACCAAAACAACAAACAAATTGCAACATACCACCTGAAAAAAAGTTTAAGTATTTCAAATTCCAAACCAATAACAAAAAATACCTTGGAAACGTTTAATGCCACAAAGAGTTTCACGTAAATTGTGAGCTTTAAGCAGATGTATATATTTTTGAGTAGTAAGATGAAGTGGATGTAGCAAGAATGAAGACTTAACAGGCTGTTGCCAGAAAATTCAAGATATATATTTTGTTTGTCATGCAGTTATAGTATTTTATTCAAAAGTCTTAAGTCTATTTTTGAGAAAATCAAAAGCAATATATATGTTTTTTGTGTAGGGTACTTTGTGTTTTGGGGATTATTTTGAAAATCATTGTACTGCATACCTGAAAGGTCCTGAACTTAAAGACCAGGTTTGGTATTCATATAACTTTTTTGTTTTTGAGTTATGCATGCATGTACACACACATAGTTGTGAAAAATAAGTGTTTTGATACAGGGGACCTAAAACTAGTGTTTACAATGAAATCTCTGTATCATATTTTTGGGTGGAATGCATTAAATGGTAGAGAAAGTAATAGGCTTTTGTAAGAGTAGTTTGTAGAAGTTATATAAAAATAAATGATAATGGGTGGAGAAATTCATGTGAGTGTAGCACATAAGATTTTTAAACATTTCAGTATAATTTCTGTCTGTGTATCGCTCTTTACCTACAATGAAATGTAAAACAAAAGTATTGTAATGGATGTTTTTTCTGAATTAACACAAAGTGCATCATCATAATTTTGTATTTGAGGAGCATCAAATAAAATATCACTAAGACCATAATAAAAAAGTTTTAAGGAGACAGGAAGAACGTATCTTATAAACTTACAGATGCTTTTTAAAGCTCTTCTTAACTAACTGTAGTGCAAATGTCGCTTAACTATCACCAAAATAATGTTTTATTTAATACCACATTTATAATGGAACACTTTTTTTGATTTAATGCATTTTTAAGCCATTATACTGAAAATATTTAAGATTTTTAGGAAAAAATTACAAAAAACAGTATTTAATGATATTTTAATAAACAATTTGAATTGCACTTATAAGTTCTATACTTTGCCATGTACGTTTTATGGGGAAGAAACAGAGTTCAAACTTAATTTGTCACTTTTTCTGTAAACACATTTGTCAACGTTTCCTTAAATAAACAAAATTGTGTTGCTGCGCATTTCTTACAGAAAACAGATGAATCCTTCATTCTGGTTTTTGCCAGACTCTTCATCCATAACCTTCACGTAAAACTGCAACTCAGACTTACCATTCACTCCTGAAACTCTATTGTAAGAGGGGGTCAACATGAAAGGTAAAAGAACACAGAAAGTCATCTCAGTATACTTGGCAGGGATTCCACTGCATCTGTTTACATGATAGTAATACATCAAATAAGTTTTAATGAAATAGCTTAGGTTGTTTGCCTCATATTTAATTTTTTGCTTCTGTTCATTTTTCTGGATTTTCATTCTGTTTCTGGTAACTTTAAAGTGCCCATTTGTTCCATTCGTCTCAGTGGATTAAGTGATTTCTGAACCAAACACTGTATTTCACACCCATTTCAGGTTAGGAAGGTGTGCTATTTGAAATAAATTATCTCACAGTTCGATTTAGCACCTAGAAATATGGAGAATCTGTATTAAAAAGCATTTTGTTGGCGGGTGGACTTAATGCATTTTGTTCTTATGCTCCTGTTTATTGTTACATAAGACAGTTATTGAGTGTGTGCTTTTAGAAGACATGGGAGATGAGCCAATGGCTGTGGAGTGGGGGTGGCAGTAACAGACACACAACTTAGTTATAAACAGTAGTCTTGTCCCATGACCATATACTTGCCTCCCATTGTTCTACTGTCATGATATGTTTGTTTCTCCACAGACTTGGCGCCAAGAGATGCAGCAACAGTTGTAAAATGGATACCAAAATAGAAATCAAAGAAGAGAATCCTTTCTCAGATGATTTAGCTTCACGGAATGAGAGAGAATTGCTCACCAAGAATGGTACAATGAACATGAACAGTGATGCTGTGCTTTTGAATGATGATTGTGATATGGCAATCAAGACAGAAATGAAATCAGAGAATCCTTTTCCAGACTTAGGTTCAAAGAAAGAGAGAGCTTGTTTTATCAAACATCTTGTAAAGAAGATTAAGTCTGAAACTGTTACATGCAGCAACCTTAGCGAGACAGATATCAAAACAGAAATTGGTTCACAGAATGAGAGAGAACTTCTTCTGGAGTATCCTGTAATGAAGGTTAAGAAATACAACAGTGATCACGAAATGGATAACAAAATAGAAATTAAAGAAGAACCTTGGTGGCTGGAAACAGAAACTTCATCTGCTTGTGAAGACATTAAGGTAAGTTTTGTAGAAATGTACCACAGTTACAATTTTTGTTTATTGTACACTTGATAAATTATTTCAATTATGTAATACAAAATTATAAGGATAAGAGATATTTTTATAAACGTGTACAGTATTTGTCAGGATGGTATATTTAAAAGGTTGAAAGTAATGGTGGTGATAGTTCTTGATAATTATAAGATATTTGAGGGAGCTTTTGTTGAAATTATGTCAAAAACATACACTTTGGGGTTGTAAATTTGACCATAAGCTACACTTTCCTCCTATTTGAAAAAAAAAATGAAATGAATGCTAAATGAAACCAAAGAGAAATTGACTTATTGGGAGATCACAGACAACCACATTGTAAAGTTCTATGTCTCGTTTTACTCTGTAGGACTGCATTGACTAAAGAATAAAGTGAGCTAACTGTATTTGAAGTAAATGATAAAAACAAATCTGTCAATATTATTGTCTCAATACTTAGAAAAAATTAACATTATCGCTTTTGTGGTCCAGTTATCCCAACTCCCTTTGCTACAAATGAAATAGAATGTTCTGTAGAATATTTTGGGTAAGACTGGATTGTGCACAAAACTATTCTTCTGAAAACTCATTTGAATGTGTTTTTTTATGTTATTGTTATTAAAAATATTATAGGGTGAGAAAATTTATATAGGTATGTAGCGAAATCTCAAAAACCACTTAACTGATTGTATTAATTTTTTTGCCTTTTAAAAGCCCTATTCTTTCTGATGGACATGGGTTATAAAGCACCTAATTTCAATTCTTAAGTTACTAAAAGACTAAAATGGTTATACAAATGCTATGTACTAGAATATAAACACATTGGTGTTATAAAATAACATATTTGCAAAGAAAACTATGGAGTTTCATTGAGATTGCCATGAAATAGAAAACAGTCATCTTTAGTCCACGGAAAATGTATGTAAAATAAGACAAATTAGCAATCCTAAAGGTAAGACATAGCAAAACAAACCAGAATGGAATCTGCTTATAATGGGTTGATGCCAATATCAAAATATTGTAATAACTCTCATGTAAGAAGGTGTTCTTTATTTTGTTTGTATGCTGCACTCAGTTTTGTTAGCAGGGTAGGTTAAATAAGTGATAAAAGAGAGAAAACTGTGTCCACCTAACATTTAAAATCAGTGAACTTATATTTTAAATGCAAAGATTATTTTACTCAATGGTTATAGACTGTGTGTCTTTCCAAAGAACGAAAAAGTTAATTTGATGGCTTGGGATTGCAAAGTCTTCATATTGACCAGCTTCATTCCTGTTAAGCGAGTACATATCAACAATTAGTTAACTGATGTAGAAAAACCCAGTTTATTGTTTGCAGCTGTTTTCCTACTCCTCTCAGGCACTTTTACTTTCTCAGGAACATACATATGATTAGTAGAAGTAACGTACTGTACCCAAAAATTTAATTTTGAGATTTAACCAGAAATACATGTTTTAAGTTCCACTGAATCCAAAAGAAGTATTACAGAAAAAAACAAAAGAAAACGTTTGTGTGTGTTTGTGCATGTGCAGGCAAACATATCTCAGAGAGAGAGGGAGAGAACAGGATAACTCAAAAACAGAAGGCTGGATAAATACCAAACTGAATATTCAAGTTCAACATTTTCAGAGTTTTTAACAAAAAGATTTTCAAGAAAACCTTCCTAACCCAAAATACTCTTAAAAACATCATCTTTTATTTTCTCATAAATAGCTCTGAACAGTTCTGATGTTAAGGCAATTGATTTTTCAACCTAAATTTTGCTTTCCAGTCTGTTTAACATACTTCCATGACAAGTTATATGTATATGTTATATTTTGTGTGAATATGCTATAAAGACCCTTTATATAAGTGAATTTGAATAATTATGTATAAGAAATCTAAAAAATCCACAAAAACGTAATTATGGGGAAAATGCAGAGCTCATCCAATATAGAATTTGTAAGTTTAATCGTAATGTTAGTTGTTTCCAAAATACTTCATTGCAAGTTTAAAGTTTCCCAGAGGTCATTTAATGGACAAGCTGTAAAGTCTGCAATTCTTGGTTTTACCCATTTTGTATCCATTTTAAGAGTTTGTTACATTTGTATTTGCACATGTTATAACTAAAGCACTTCTTGTTTAAAAGTTTTAAATGTGGTCACACATGTACAAATTCACTGAATTACGTATTTACCTCAGAACCAGTTCGAGGAATGTCTTCCTCATTGTCAGCTGACTGCCACTGGATTACTTATCCCTGATGATCATGTCTTACTATTTATCCCTCTGTCAGTGGTTGTATGAGTTTTGTGATAAGATTTTGGACCATTGAGATCTCAGAGTTCATTAACCTTGGTCAGTTTTTCCATAAACATGATTTCTCCCAAATATTCAGTTCATTGGATTTTTGTGTTAGCTGAGTTAGTGTAACCAAGTGGACAATTTCATATCCTTTTATCCAAAAATGCAAGCACTGCTGCTGATTTTTCCTCCTCTCAGGATTTGATGTTCCTGAGGTGTTCCTCAAGTCTCTGACTTGTATAAATACTTTCACAATCCTTGCAATCTGTCTTGTAAATCCCAGAGTATTTTATGAAGGGGTATTTTATTCTTTTTGTTACCCTTTTTGAACTCAGAATTTTATATTGAATTTATATGGTGGGTTGAGTTGTGTTGCTTTCTTTGATGCTCTGAAATTCTCTATGTGCCCATGGGTGGAACATGGACTTGTTTGAACACAGAATTTTCTTTTTGCAATTTCATAGTTGTGTTTTCTCCTATCTTTTGTTGCTGGAACCCTTTGATTAATCTATCCACCAATTCTTTTTTGTAGCCATTTTTCTTAGCATTTTTAAGATTTCCTGGTTTTATAAGCTGTGTTCCTTTTGATTAGGAGGAATATTCACTAACCTGTAGCAACTTTGTATAATGTGGGTTATAAATATTGTTGTGTGTATAATGGCCACATGCACCATTCTCATTAAACAAACCCTTCAGGGATTTCCACCTTATCAAGATAAGTTCACCAGGGTAATCATCATGCTGCAGTGCACTAATGTTCACCACAGTTTAGGTGACCATGGTAGCTGGCAGGCACTCACCTTGGTTGAGCGCACTGCTCATTGCACTCAGAAGTACATGTCATCTCTGTTTCACTTGTTCTACCTTCTTGCTGATGCACATTCATGTACTTGTTCAGCATGCACTCCCACGTTTCTGTAAAGATGAAGTAGGTATGTTTTAAACTTAACATGCAGTTCTAAAGAAAAGGGAAAAAGTAGAGATAGCAGCAGTAACTTAAAGATCGACATGAGGGAAAAGCTGTGTTACAATAGAGAAGAAAATGTGCTGAACTATTATGGATCTTTTCTTCTTTCTTTCCTTTCATTTTACACTGAATAAAAATCCTAATTAGCATAGTCAACTTTCACCTTCTGAAAGAGAGACAGAACAAAAGAAAAAGTATGTTATCCCCAAACAACATTTGAACTAGAAACTTCTTGCACAGCACAGGCTACTCCCACACCACGAGGTTGACTTCCGCATCAACACTGACCTCGTGGATCCCCAAATTCTTATATATGCGTAATTAATGTACCCAAACATTGCTAAAAATGTGTTAATTACATTAAATCCATTCATTGCTCTACTTATTTCTGCAGTGTTCTTGGATCTATGCTTTAACAAATATATTTATGTGTAATGCCATGATTATGTGTATCTTTGTTACATTTCTGGACAGGATATTTTAGACCAATGTTGCATAAAAAGCGTTATGGAATAAAAAACTAGAAAGTACTAGAAAGAATGTAACTCTATCAGTATTCGTTCATTTGTGAAAATAAAGTGTTTCTTTTGTTTAGGAATTCTAACCTATATTGAATCGCCATTTTAACATTGCAATGTAGGGAAGTTGGAGATAATCAATGGCCGGTCAGATTTAACTACAGTAAAATTCTTGATAAATTTTTACCATCAATAATGCACCACAAATGGCCATTTCATTCACTAAAGGCAATATTTTACCACAATAAAATTTTGATTGAGAATGGTTCACACAGCCAGAGTGTTCTTTCTATATATTCCAAATGCCATGAGAAGCTGGTTGTGATATTCTATTTCCATAGTGAATTTTATGTTTCTGATTCAATAGCTTTAAAGCATCTTATAAATTCTTCCTCCTAACTATATGAAAGTATCATCAACACATATGTTTTTGCAAAACAAAAAAGAATGTTTGTTCAGTGCATAATTTTGCTAGTCCATAATTTCCATTTAATTCCTGTTGATGGAGGTTAACCATTATTTTAATGGTGCTTTGCCACACTTAAAATTAATGTCATCATCTTTAAGCAATGTGTTTTCTATTTTTTACTAACCCAAGGAAATTGTTTATCCTTAATTATTCAAATTTTGGCAGTTGTTGAATTTGTTGGTTTGCCATTTTGACAGTTTGTAAGTTGGCACTCTGATACATTATATGATCGTCTTAGTTCTTTTCCAGGTTTATATAGCTTCAGTAAATCATAAATTTTTGGACTTTAAGGGTTATTTCATTTTAATCTGTTTTCATCTTTACCACAAGGAGAGTATTTAACAACTGCTAAGCTTATATTCATTTTGCATATTAGTCTGCTTATGGGGTGTTTGATATTTTGGTATATTCTGAGAATTTTAAAAGCTCCTTTATTTGTTGGGTGTAATCTTGTTTATCCAGTTTTACTAACTTATTCCCTTTATTAATATTTTGGAATACTACTGGTTTGGAATTTAGTTTTTTCACCAAAAAAAGGGGGTTGTTATGGAGTGTATCTTTAATTTTTTTTTCTAGAATAATCTCCCATTTCTAGTACTCTGGTAAATATATAATTCAGTGATATTTGTATATGTACAACCACACTGTACAATTAACTCCATTCAGTCACCCTTGTACAATGTTGCCTTTACAACATAAAAATACTAGAAATCATAAAACATATTCCCTGGTACTTTGATTCTGTGGAAGTTATGACTGGGATACAAATGTAACCAGAGTTGCATTGTAGTTATGCGTAACAATGAAGTAAATGATCATGCAAAATATGATAAAATGTAAAATGGCATTGTCTGAACATATCCTACTCACATCACTAGACATCTAAGTTGGTATGGGATACAGGAAGGACCCTGCCTTGATTGGATTAAGAAACTTAACAAAACCAAATTGTTTATATTTACACCATTCAATAGTAAATGAAAGTTTAATTTGTTCCATTTTTGATAAAGCGTTAATTGAAGCTGGTTTGGTAATTGGACTCATATTAAGAAAGGCATTTAAAACCCAGTTATTAACATTTAAGAACAACTAATACAAATAACAGTGACTGTATGTCTCTGCCACTCTTGGCACATTTAACCAAAGTAACTTGTCTGTACCAAACAGTCCATTATCACTAATATAACTAATTTAAACTGCAGGTTTGCAAGACCTTCCTTATGGCATTTGCTGTCAATTAAGTAAATCGCAGCCTTTATTAAACATTGGAAACTGAGTGGCTTGATTTAAATTCTTTAAGTAAATGACGAGTTAAAGTTGATATTACCCCAGTAGAATTTCCTTTCAGTGGCATTCCTCCATTTACTCAAAGACATGCTGCATTTTAAACTGATGATGTTTCCACTCTGGCGAAGTTGTAGCTATAACAGCCTTCTTGGCAATACCTGGGACTCATAGTTTTATTTATGCTGTCCTATTCAAAGATATACAGCTGAGGCTGGTTCAGTCTTGATATGATATTGATGCTGTTCTTGTTGTGTTACTACTGATATTTTTGACAATTTTCTCTCAAATTATACTATAGAAGAAGCAAAGTCCGGCTGTCACATCAACAAACCCTTTCTTTCTGGGTTGTTTTTCATGCATATCACCTTCTAGAATCTTGCATAACTTTCATGTACAGAGCCAGAGTCAATCATTTCACTGTGTCTTCCAAATTTCAAAGGACTTCCTGCTCAATTTCAAATCATTCTTAAGAAAAAAAAAACATAGTGTAACATAACTTGGATAGAAGAATAACAACCCACTTACAATGCAGCCTTTGACTTAAACACAAAATTGGCACATGTTTCTGGATCTGTAAATTATATTTTAAAATGTTTTCAGAACACCTTAAGTTTCAAATAGAATAACATAACCAAACCAATAATATCCATAATGGAAAATCATTCTTTTTTTGTAAACAAATCAGACATAAAAAGTTTTTGCATGAAGCAAACAACAGCTCAGTATCTGGCATGGCATGAGACCAAATGGAAGTACACCTTGCCCAGTAGATGGTTTGAAGTCTTGCATTGTTCACAATCTGGCAGTGCTTGGAGAGAGAATTGTAGAATTCTGTCTCTGTACATGGACTGCAAGCATAAAGTTTGTAGTTAGCAATCTTTTGTGTTACGTAGCACCTTATGTGGCTCTATGTGAATCCTTCCATTAAAATACATATATGTGAATTTGTCAGTTGTAGACATAGTCATGTGAATGTATTACATCAGAATGTATTACATCTGACTTTAATATTGGGTTAACACAATCATAGATTCTGATTTACCTTACTAAACATACCTTTTTCCAGTTCTCTGTTCTTTAAGTCAAACTGTTTATTCAGGTTTAAACATATTCTCCACTTCTCTGTTCTCATTCACCCCATAACTTGATGTAAAGTTAATCTTTGTTTCTGCATAACTCCTTATGCCATATCCAATTAAAATTAAATCAAACGTGGTGTTTTAAAGAGAACTATTTGATGCACGGCATTTAAATAATGCTGTATAGATGATTGTATGAATCTGTACATTTGCATTATTCTGTTACAGGATGAGGACTTCACTCCAGTAAAATCACCAAGGTAAGACTTGACTCTTGGCTAATATTTTAATGAAAAAACTTTATGATTCTTGTGTTACATTTTCCTTTACTGGTGCTTCTTTATGTAACATTATAGAGAGAGGAAATTTTTGTGTGTGTCAAAAACCAACTCATCTGATTTTGATAGTATTTTCCCCATTGAAAAGCCTTATGCCTGCGGGGTTTCATCAACCATCATCAAGACAATTGAAGATTGCCAAACTATTGATAGCTCGTCAGAAGTAAAAGTTCTGTTTCACCAGTGTGTGACAACCTCTCGACAGCCTAAGTTCCCATCAGTTTTTGAAGTACCATTTTCCTTCTTTCAAAACTTAGATAGTCCGTGAATTCTAGTTTAAAGGCTGTGTACATGCTCTAGCTCTTGAAAAGTGGCATCACAATTACTTTCATCCCAGTAACTAAGCAATGAATATTTTCAGTATTGAAATGTTGGTCAAAGAATTTATTGCAAATATGGGTGACTCAATACAGATTATCAAAATAGGTAATGTGAAAAATATTAGAAAAAGCTCACATGAGGCTGGAATACCATATGAAAAGAAATTGGTCATTATTACCAATTCAACAGCTATTGATAACTCTCAGATATTTCTCCATTCCATACTGTTAACAGTGACTGCAACAGAGTTTTGAAACCCACAGTGGTGAAAGTATTAGAGGTACTGTTCCCTATGGTCACAGTGATAGAAGAATTTTATCTAGTCGCAAATTTTCCAGGCATTGCAGACACCATTTGTACTTATGCGTCCATTTTATCACCCAGATAACACAGAAGTATACAGTACCTATATCCAAACAGTGTGCAATGCAAGTTTGATAATTACTAATATTGAGGTACAGTGGCCAGGTTCTGTTCCATACAGCTTTGTACTTGAACACAGTTGGTTGAGGTCACAGGTTTAAACTTGTCAGAGGATGATTGAATTTTTTGGGTGTAAAAATCATTAGTATAGCTACCTTTGTAAGGGAAGTAAAGGAGGTGGTCTCTTGTCATAGATTTATGACATGTAAAAGAAACTCAAGCATGATAGAAAAGTGTTTGAGTAAAAGTTCCTGTCTTTCATGCACAGAATAGAGTGGCACACTAAGAACCTAGTCAGCTGAAGAATTTCCACAAATAAAACTAAATATATTTAGCAAGTGTTTAATATAACTCTCACATTTAGGTTGTAGCAGATGTCGCATGTTCATGAACTGATACAAATGGGAATATAATAATCACTAACAACAAATAATGTATTAAATCTTTTTTTATCCCTCAATCTTATATAATAAAGTCCATGGATACTTTGGAGAGTTATATACCTTATATAAGGGTACATAAAATAAAAAGTAGAATTTTCTTTTTTAAAATGTTATTAAAATAACAGCAGTAGATAATTGCTGTCAGAAACTCAGCAGCAGCTCCTCCAGTCACCGCAGACAGGAATGGTTGTTGCAGCGCTGTTGCAATGCAGATTCTGCAGGAGACACAGCAACTCTGGAGATCTCTGGTCTCTGTGACCAGAATTCACAACACGCGTGGACCAACAGCTCTGGTGCACCTTGTCTTCAGGGACAGGGGGCAATACACCACCGCCAGCACCACCGGGATACCCTTCCTTGGCAGAACCATCTGTGTCGAAGCCAGCAGGACTTCCTGGACAGCACCGTTCTGCCGATGTTGCCAACTTGGTGACTTGACAGTCGAATGCAATGCACCTCTGCGGTGCCACCTCACTTACGTCTGCCTGCCAGCAGCACAAGGTTCTGCACCACCTGTGGCAGGATGGTCAGCTACACTTAGAAGGCTCTTCACCGCCACTGAGACGCCAGCCTACAGTGCCCGCTCGGCCTCAGCCGATGCCAGATACCGAGCCTCAACACGGGAACAGCTCCACCATCACCGTACTTAAGGCTATCTAACAACAACTCCACTTATTCAACCAGGCATCCACCACAGTGAGCGAAGAAGTAGCTGACCTCAGCCGATGCTTAGAGACACTTAGGCTCTCAGCTTCCAAATGTCTCACTGCCAACTCACCGCCGCCTCAAGATGTCTAACCAAAATCACAAATCCATACAAGAGACACCGCCCACGAGCCTTCTGACCAACTGGGCACTTTGGAGACTTCAGTCACAGCACTGCAGACCCAGATTACTCAACATCAAACCAGCTGGAACACAATGGCCAAACATTACAACAAACTCAAAAACTTCATCTACACTGACCTACAAAACCATCTTCTACAACTGCAGAAGAAACACCAGCAGCTCGATGAAGGATACACACTGATTTACAACTCCATCAAGCAACACGTTTTGATGGCCAACAATCCACTACGGCACAACCGTCACTAAAATTCAAGCACCATGTGCTCAGAATTCTCACTACTCAGGCATCACCACATTCACCTTTACATCAGATTAACACTTCACTAAATAAGTAAGCATCGTTACTCCCAACCACTTCCTTAACTCCCCGGGGGACAGTCAGGGCGTTGACGGTCATGGCTGTCACCCAAACATTTCCTTACCCACTACCAGCGCAATAAGCTGACAGTTACCTTACGCACTATCGGGGTGCTCAGCGAAACCCCAGTATCTTTCCTCACTTCTCATTTCAATTCCTCTCCATAAATTCTCCTACCTATTCCCATCACTACCAAAAAAAGACTGTTCCTTTGTCTCAGGTGTGAAGTGATGGACCCATGTTTCATCAATGGTTATGAATTGATGCATAAACTCGGCTTTATTACAGCGAAGCATCGCCAAACACTCGACTGAAACATCCTTACAACGTTACTTTTGTTCCATTGTGAGTAAACATGGCACCCATCTTGCGCACAGCTTTCTCATGTCTAAATTTTTAGTCAGTATGCGAAGTACAGCACCTTTTGAAATCTCTACTAGCTCGGGCAGTTTCAGTCAACAGTCATCCGATACGATTTTGTGGATTTTCTTCACAATTTCTGGCATGGTCACCTCAATTGGTTGACCACTGCAATGTTTGCCTTGGCAGTTCATATGGCCTTGCTTAAACTTTGCCCCCAATATTTTGCTGCTGTAAATGAAGGTGCAGACTCCCCCAGTGTAGAATCCAGCTCAGCTTTAATATTAGTTGGTCTAAGACCTTTCAAATGAAAGTATTGTACCACATAATGAGGCCAGTTTTATCCATGTTTACAAACTTGCTGAAACAATTCAGCATTAATGGCTGACAAACAATTACTAAACAAAATAGCATTGTCAAACTTAAGCTTTATAAAAGTGGTACTTTCTACCATAGTCATTTGTTTAAAACAACCACTATATATATGTTCAGCTCAGGTGCTTCTGGGATTGCCCATGTATGTCCCATATAATATCTGAACTGAAAGATCAACTCCAAATTTTTTTTTGTTGTAATTTATAATGCATGCAGGCTTTGTTTTCTCGTGTCCTCTTCTATCTTAGTAAGTTTGCATCATAGCTTGATGGCATGTACATATCATGTAAATATCTCTCTTGTCTTATGGAGTGTTATATTTGTTATTAGTTGGAAGATGCTTCATGTTTATCTGCACAATGTATGGGAGCCAATTTGTTGCATCACTTCGTGTTATCTTTTGCTGGGCGCCTGTTATTGTATTAATACTTTGAATGTTGGGTTCATTGTCCTCTGGCTAGCTATTATTTCTTGGTCAAGCAAATCTCTTGAACAGGGTATGTAAACGGAAAGGATTTGTTACTCACAGATAACACTGATAAAAGAATTTGTTTTTACACTTTTATTACTGTCAAAAATAATTAAGTTCACATATTGACTCTTGATACATGCCAGACTGAAACTGCTATATTTTGTAAAGCACTATAATCACTTATTTACTGCACATTATTAATTCGCGTGTTTCACATTTATAACAAACTTTAAGACACGAGAGATTCTGTAGAATTGCATAACGTGTACTTTATGTATGCTTCCGCGATGTATAACTCACGAATACTTATGTTGTACTGATCGACGTATTACATGCGAATGCTTCTGTTGGACTGACGAAATCTGCCTCTGACTTTAGCTTTTTATACCCCACACCCCGATATGCCTAAAGATTATAACCGAGCTGTTATTGGTTAATAAAACATGCCAACATTAGCGTCTATTTTTATATCCAATCAAAAATTACGAAAACATATGCTCTAGGGAAGAAATTCCCTCCATTTCTCAGAAAAGCACGCCAATATGAAGTCATTTGTTTGTCTCGTCTAATTAATATTCAACTCACCCCCTCGCTCATTGTTATCTGCTCTTATTGTCAGTTTCAGTGAGGCCTTGTAAACTTATTTCCTAACAATGCTTATAATCAACAAACATCTCAAATCAATGTCATACAATAATGCTTATTTAAACTACAATCACTCTGGCATTTACATTATTATGATACAAATTACTGCCACACTTACACCAACATACAACTAACAAATTTCCACTTCTTTGAAAAATTTGTTCTCCACATTTAAGTGCTGGATTTTGTAAAGCAATTGGCATTCCTCTTCTGTTTTTCTGGGTTGTTCCCACCAAACCTGCATTCACCTTTTCAAGATCTCTTGCTAATGTAATACCTGTCTGTATAAAGTGTATGACCTTTACCTGCCAAGGTGCCAAGTAAATTTTTCACTACATTGACAATTACATTTTCCTGTCCATAAAACACATCATAGTTCCATACATATCCAGTGTCAGACTCAGAGAGCATGTAGATTTTTATCCCATATTTTCTGGGTTTGTTTGACATATATTGTTTGAAACTCAGCCTCCCTCTGAACTTGCACATCCCTTAAGCAATTGCAATATCTTCCCCTAACTCGTATGCAGCTTGAAACGTGATACATAGTTTCCAGTAGAGATCTAATTTGGTGCAGGAGGTTGAAATCAAGTTCACCCTTCTTCATAGCAATGATGTTATAATTTTTGTGTAAATTTGCCTAAATCAGCAATACCAATCTTGATCTGCTGTGCAGGCTTTTGGCTGATGCTCATATAAAATACTATGGCCAAAAATTTTATACTTCCTCCAGAGTAACTGTTTTCCAGTTGCTCATTCTGAAGTTTGCAGATAATTGGTTATTACTCCTCTCTATTCTCAAAATTTGTCTGCTCTTTTATCTGGGGTAGCAAAACATCATCAACAAAGTAGGAAAAGCAATCAACAAAATTGCTATCTTCATCTTGTTCTGTAACATCCGTAATCCCTTTAGCACCATTAAAAACATTTATATTGGATACCTGGTCCACTGTAGTTCACCCTTCATCAGAATCTGAAGGTCTTTTATGCTTCCCTGTTCTTAATCTGGGCCTTTCTCCATTGGAAGTTGATGGTACAGGTGGCGAAGGAATTTCTTTCAAACTCACATTAGGCCCACATTCGGATTTATCTGAATCATCATTATCAGTATCTGAATTTGAAAATAAAAGGTAACAAAATAAGAAAAAGATCTATGTAAACATGCAAGAATAACGTAACAATTGAACTGCTGTTGCATAATTATTACGCAAAGAAGCACAACATTACTGACCTGAATTTCCTAATATGTTTTGTGGAACATTTTCAGAATCATCATCCAACCATTGAAAATCAATTTTTTTCATCTTCACTACCATTAAACTCTTATTTCTAATATTTCCAAAATCTCACTTTCGATCAAACTGCGATGTGCCATTTTGTCATTCACTGCAGAAAGGCACCTGTTGCACAGTACAGGCTATTTGCTCTCTCCTTGGCCTAATTTATACACAGGTGCACTCTAGTAGTATGTATTGCTAAGTAAAACAGTGCACACATAAGGAAGCCTGTCGATTGATGTACTATCATAGGTAAATGCACAGAAAATTAGATGCCGTCAGTTGAGAGCATCCACAATTTTTCAAGTTCCCGAAACCCATCATTTGACGGGATTAGCAGTCAAAGTGTTAATGGAGTTTCTTTGCTTGGAATCTTCTCAAAATTTTAGACAGCTTTACATCTTACTTGGTAAAAAATTTTATAATAATGCATTGCTCAACACATGTTTACCTTCTGTTTACTGATTGTGCTAATGAATACAGAGGACATTTGCTCTATTTGAGGGCAATGTAGCTACATCATTTAATAAATAATTGCCAGAAATCTATTTGAAAAATTGGTTCGTTTATTTAAGAGAAAAGTAGTCAACTACACATACACACCACAATATCAAATCACACTACAGCACTTCTTAATATTCTGTGTTAATGAAATACTTTAATAATCTTATCTCCAAGGAACACTTAAATATTTACATTTTTTGAGGTGATTTGGATATGTAGAGGATATTTGGTTATGTATTGCTTATTGCCACTATAAGAGGGATTCCTCCAGACATCCTCACCATTGGCCATTCAAGGCTACAAACAAATTCACTCGGATAGTGGAAAATTCCTGGTATACTTTGATCCATCCTCATTCATGCCATAATGAAGCCTAGTATATGGTGGATTGGTGGGGAGATAAAATACTTTTCATTACTAATAAATTGAATATACTGTGAATAGCATGTGAAGTAGATGCTCTTCATTCTGAATGAATTTTATTAAAATTTTTTTGTTGTTTAACCACGATAGAAAAACTAAACAAATCATTAATGTACATCCTATAAAAACACACAATTTATATCAAGTGTATTTTTGTAACATTAACCATTTCTGTTATTGGTTTGAATATTCAAATACTTTATACTATCTGGAAATGTTAAGTCACCATTTATTTGTTTCTTGTGGGGTCATGGAAAGAGTATGGAATTTCAAAGCCAGCACTCAGCAATCCACTTTTTATAGATTTTCCTTTTGCTTCAGCCACCTATGTTCCTCTTACACCTATCATAAAGTGTGTAATGAATAGAGACTGGTTGTTAGGAACTAAAGATTTTCAAAATAAGTAGACATACAGGCAGTACAAGTCATGAAAATAGGCACCAGAATAGGAATTTATTTTTAATTTCAATGTATTTTTTAAATTATGTATTTAAATATTTCGAAATTGTGGGCGTATGCATGTAATTTGCATAAAATACCAACATAATTCAGATACTTTTTGCTGCCAAATGAAATAAGCCTTCAAATCTTGCTTCATTTAATAAATATACCTGCATATATATTTTAAATCCATATAATACATAATTGTTTTTGACACTATTTTGCAATACAAAATACTATCAGTAAACTACAGTCCTTGGCAGTGATTAGAAAATACAATGTCATTTATTGCACATGACCAGGTATTTTTTCCAATTTTCCATTTTTAAGTTTCGTCTTCTGGCAGACAACAGATTTTTCACGGCAGACAATTCTATCTCCACTGCTGCAGATGTTACTGGAGTACATTTGAACAGCACTACAGTGTTTGGATCACTGCCTTTTACCTCATAGACTTCATTCCAGTGTCTTTCACTGTTTTAACTCCCATTGTCACTAAGAACCTTGTCACCTTTTCCCATACAGTTCAACCTATTTCACCTGCAACTTAGTGAATTTTTTGCACAGTGTCATCAATGATATCCTATGCATCCATGAGTTTTATGTTTCTCTGTTCTGGACACTTGATTGTATCTGCTAGTGCAGAGTACTTGCCAGCAATGAAAGTCAAGTTGTTTTTTACAGTGTCCTTCATTAACAACTTATCACAGTATGTACAGATGAAGCATCTTCTTCACTTTTTGTCATCCTCCGTTATGTAGTGGTTACTATGCTAGCCTCTGGTTCCTGAGGTCATGGGTTCAAACTGTTGGAGGGCGATGGATTTCTTTGATCATAAAAATCCTTAGCTTGGCTTCCTTCAGAAGGGAAGTAAAGCTGCTGGTCTCATGTCATAGATGTGCGGCATATAAAAGAATCTCAAGCCTGATAGAGACCTTTCAGCAAAATCACCGGTCTTTTACGCCCAATATAGAATGGGATGCTGAGGACCACAGCAATTAAAGTGTGTCCATAAATAAAATTCAGTTTTTAAATTTTTTCATGCAAATTATTTACATCCCATATCTAGATGACTTAGTAAAATGCTGTAGACAGCCATGAAGTTATTACTGGCTGTGAGGGCAAGAGTAGTTCTTTGAACAACTGAACCCTGGTCAGCGATTTAAGAAATGTCTTCTTTGTTTTGGAAACCAAAGCATCTACTTCTGGGTATAGACTTTGAATTTCTTCACAAATTCTGTGGAACATGTAGTTGAGACATACAATATGAAGCATGTTGGGAAACAGGACTTTAAGAACCTAGCTAGCGTTTTCACATATTTTGCAGCATAAGAAGTAAACAGAGGAACATTTTTTATATATAACACCATATACCCATAATACATTCAGTGAAAAGGTAAATAATGTAGCTACAGTTGTACTATTCATTTTATCCAATTGTTCACATGAAGGAGTTATATTCTAAAGGATTCATCATAGTCCATTTGTACCAATCACAACATTTACAATGAAGTGACCACAGGGGTCTGTACTTTTGTCAACCTATATTAATATTTTCTTCCCACTGACTGCTTCCCTAGTACAATTAATTGTATCACTGAAACAAACATCCGCATAGCTCTTACGTAGCTTACTTTCACTTGAGACTTGTTCTTTAATGTACTTTAGCAAGAAATTCTCCAGAGTTGTATTTTATAATATCTTCTACAAAGATTACCAGCTTGAATAAGTGTTTTCCTTAGATTGAGTGAAAATTGTGATTGGTTGTGAGATCATGTATGGGAGATAAGAATTTTTTGGTTCACCTGCTTTAGTCATTCCACACAGAGAAGATTTTTGTTCCAAGGCTTGTACATGCTGAGAAACATGACACTTTTTAATAAATTCACTCACATTTCACGCACTTTGTAAAACAAGGCTGATCCATCTGTCAAAAAGATCGCACCAAACTCTTCCACAAATTTATTAGTTTTGTTTTTAATCCTGCCATTTTTTATGGCGTAGTAATATACCTGTCAGTGTATCTCAACAAGAAACTCCCTAACACTGCTGCACTATTTCATCAAAATAGCAGTCTTCATTGGACGAGAAAAGTGAACTAAGAATAATAAGGTCAACAATGTGTCTCCATCCTTTCCACAACTCAACATTTACACATGTTTACAGTTAGGCGACAACTTAGGGAATGGATGCTTAATAGTGCTGCTTTTCTTTTTGTCTAAGGTGTGAATGATCGCAATGGGTCCATAAACCCTTTCCTACCATTTGCCAAGCTTTCAACCCACAATAATGTATAATAGAAGACACAAGATGTGGAAAAGTACACTTCTAGGAATAAGTTTGGGTCACTAAAGGCTAAGGAAAATATGAAATTGAATTTTTACTATCTGCAGTAAAAGAAAGGTATAATCTGTTCTGAAATTGTTGGTCGGGAACTATACGTATACTTTCATTTTGTTTTAACTCATCGCAAACTTAATTTTTAAAAGATCAATTATATAGGCATTAAAAATAAAAATAGGCAAAAATAAGAAAACTTATCTTTGCTGTATATGATCATAATCTCATACAAGCTTATTTTTAAGTCATTTTTGTGTTTGTAATAGCAATGTAGAGGCATTTTGGCTAACATCGAAATTAAATAATTTCTGCAGATGTTTATCTCAATTAACGTGAAGTGTAATGAGGGTTTGTAAGAGGAGTGGGTGACAGGTTTTTACAAGGGAAAAACTTTTTGAAACATTTCATGTTTTATATGTAATGCATTGATGATGTTCCATTCATAATCCAGAATCAGCGAGAAACTTTCCATCCAATGTACTGGCTGCTGGTTTGTTTGGAACCATTTGTTATGAAAATATTTTCTTACCAGTTTAATCAACACAGGATTTGCTTTGAATGGTTGTTAAAACAAACCTGAAAGTTGATGTAATTCTCAGTGCATGTAACACACACTCCTTGTATTGGCATAACCATCCAACTGGTTTTAGCATTAACATTTTTCACGTTAATAATATTGCAGATTAACAAAGTTATCTAAATAGCAATGTACAATGAAATTGCTCTACATGAATATCTAACTGCTGTAGATGATTTTTAAGAACAGCGATTCTTTTTCAGATTCCCTTTCATTCTTAGATTGTTTTACCTAATGCTAAATCCTCTACTATTGCAGATTATGCACAGAAGCAGTTTCTGAAGATGGCAGCAGTAATACACTGTTGCGCTCTGCTGGAGCCGCAGTGATAAACACAAGCTTCCGTTTTAGAAATGATTGTCCTAAATGTAAAAGCCAAGAAAGTGATATCACAGATATACCACCTATAGAAAGATGTATTCACTTATCTGAGACATCTAGTGATGGAGAAGTCTACAATAGGACTTTATTGATTCATCGGGATGAAACATTACACAAGTGTAACATTTGTGATAAAAGCTTTACTCAGTTGTCAGCTTTGAGATTACACAATTTGATTCATGAAGGTAAAAATTCTCATAAGTCTGGTACTTGTGAGAAGAAATTGAATGATTTGGGCAATTTGAAAAGTGATCATTTCATACACGATGGTAAAAAGTCATTCAAATGTGAAATTTGTGCGAAGAGCTTTACATGGTTGTGCAGTTTGAAAAGACATAATTTGATACATGAGGGTAAAAAGCCTCACAAGTGTGAAATTTGTGGGAAGAGCTTTACTCGGCTATGCGATTTGAAAATTCATAATTTGATACATGAGGGTAAAAGGCCACACAAGTGTGAATATTGTGAGATGAGTTTTACACGATTGGCATCCTTGAAATTGCATAATATGAGACATGAGGGTAAAAAGCCTCACCAGTGTGAAACGTGTGGGAAGAGCTTTACTCAGCTAAGAAATTTGAAAATTCATAATTTGATACATGAGGGTAAAAAGCCTCACAAGTGTGAAATTTGTGGGAAGAGCTTTACTCAGCTATGCAATTTGAAAATTCATAATTTGATACATGAGGGTAAAAGGCCACACAAGTGTGAATATTGTGAGATGAGTTTTACACGTTTGGCATCCTTGAAATTGCATAATATGACACATGAGGGTAAAAAGCCTCACCAGTGTGAAACTTGTGGGAAGAGCTTTACTCGGCTAACCAATTTGAAAGTTCATAATTTGATACACGAGGGTAAAAAGCCTCACAATTGTGAAATTTGTGGAAAGAGCTTTGCTCAGCTATGCAATTTGAAAATTCATAATTTGATACATGAGGGTAAAAGGCCACACAAGTGTGAAATTTGTGAGATGAGTTTTACACGTTTGCCATCCTTGAAATTGCATAATATGAGACATGAGGGTAAAAAGCCTCACCAGTGTGAAACTTGTGGGAAGAGCTTTACTCAGCTAAGAAATTTGAAAATTCATAATTTGATACATGAGGGTAAAAAGCCTCACAAGTGCGAAATTTGTGCGAAGAGCTTTACTCAGCTATGCAATTTGAAAATTCATAATTTGATACATGAGGGTAAAAGACCACACAAGTGTGAATATTGTGAGATGAGTTTTACACGTTTGGCATCCTTGAAATTGCATAATATGACGCATGAGGGTAAAAAGCCTCACCATTGTGAAACTTGTGGGAAGAGCTTTACTCGGCTAAGCAATTTGAAAGTTCATACTTTGATACACGAGAGTAAAAAGCCTCACAAGTGTGAAATTTGTGGGAAGAGCTTTGCTCAGCTATGCAGTTTGAAAATTCATAATTTGATACATGAGGGTAAAAGGCCATACAAGTGTGAAATTTGTGAGATGAGTTTTACACGTTTGTCATCCTTGAAATTGCATAATATGACACATGAGGGTAAAAAGCCTCACCAGTGTGAAATTTGTAGGAAGAGCTTTACTCAGCTAAGCAATTTGAAAATTCATAATTTGATACATGAGGGTAAAAAGCCACACAAATGTGATATATGTGACAAGCGCTTTACTAATTTGGGCAATTTGAAAAATCATAATTTGATACATCAAGGTAAAAAGAATCACAAGTGTAAAATATGTGAGAAGAGCTTTACTTTGTTGGGCAATTTGAAAGCACATAATTTGATACATCAGAGAAAAAGCCTTGTGAGAAGTGCTTTACTCAGTTGGGCAATTTGAAATTGCATAATTTGATACATCAGGATAAAAAGCCTCACGAGTGTAAAATTTGTGAGAAGATGTTTACTAAGTTGGGCAATTTCAAGACACATAATTTGATACATGAGGGTAAAAAGCCTCAAGTGTGAAATTTGTGAGAAGAACATTACACATTTGCCGTCCTTGAAATTGCATAATTTGACACATAAGGGTAGAAACCCTCACAAATGTGATATATGTGACAGAGCGTTACTCATTTGGACAATTTGAAAATGCATAATTTGACACATCAGAGTAAAACGCCTCACAAATGTGAGATTTGTGAGAAGGGCTTTACACATTTATCATCTTTGAAAACACATAATTTGACACATGAGGCTAAAAATTCCTCACAAGTGCGAAATTTTTGAGAAAAGCTTTAATCAGTCACGCAATCTGAAAATGCATAATTTGATACAGAGTAAAAAAGACTCACAAGTGTGAAGTTTTGTGATGAGATTTGCACATTTGTCATCTTTGAAAATCCATAATTTGATACATAATGGTGAAAAGCCTCACAAGATTCAAATTTGTAAGAAGATCTTTACTCAATGAGCAATATGAAATTATGTAATTTTATACACTAGGGTTAAAAAACCTCACTTAACGTGAAATTTGTGGGAATGGTTTTACTCTGTTATGGAATTTGAAAATGCATAATTTGATGCTTCAGGGTAAAAAGCCTCAAGTGTGAAATTTGTGAAAGGTTTTTATTGTCTTGGGCAATTCGAAAATGCATAATTTGATACAAGAGGATAAAAAGCCTCATAAGTGTGAAATTTGTGCAAAAAGCTTTATAAAGTTGGGCAATTTGAATGCGCATAATTTGATACATGAGGGTAAAAGTCCTCACAGGTGTCAAATTTGTGAGGGGCTTTACTAGGTTATCATCTTTGAAATTGTATAATTTGATATACAAGGTTAAAAAATCTTACACCCCAGAAGCCTGTAGGAAGACCTACATTCGATTCTAACATTTAAAATTACATAATTTGATACAAAGCTTCAAAAGTTTTAAATTTTGGAGAAGAGGTTTGATCATGTATCAATTGTGAAAAGGTTAAGTGTTCGATTCATTATCATAAAAGGAATACAAATTGGAAATAATTTAGGAATAGATGATTTATTTCTTTCCTGTATTATGAAAATACATAATTTGATTCATTAGGAAAGAAACATGTACAAATTAGACACTTTTGAGGCCTACAGGGATTTGTCACATTTTAAAAACATACATAAACCAGATTTGACCAATCATCAGCAAAATCAGCTGGAGTAATGTCAAACTAATTCTTCATTCATTTTGCCATGTCAAATGATAATGACATCGACGTGAGTTTGTATATAATGATCACTTGTTAGATTACTTTGTAAAAATTGGCAACAATAATCTTTGCTACATCTGTTTTCATTGGCTGAGTTTTTGGTTTGAATACAAAAGATAAGCACAATGCATAATTTTCAACCCATGATACTCAATTCTAACCCTCATGCTTCCTCTGTGCCTCATTTTTAAGTTGTTTAAAAAACTCTGAAATGATGGAAGGATCCAATCAAAGAGGAAGTAATTTCACACCGGAAGAAAACCAGTGGTTGTGAGATAGGTTGCTGGTATTGAAAATAAAAAGAGCAATGGTGTCATAATCAAGGAGGGAGAAGGGGATTGCTTGGAAGAAGCTTCAACAGCAATCCCTGGTGGGTCATATCCTTCATTTCCATAATTGTTATTTAGCTATAGATAGAGGTGCTATAAAATGGTGTAATGTTTTACATTTGTGTTGATTTGGAATACAAACTTGGTGTCTGTGTTTTTGTAACTTCTCTATCTCAAAAAATGTACTCTATGATCTTAATTGTTAGGGACCAAATCATATATTTGCTCAAATGTATTGCCTTATTTATTTGCTTCTCATAACTTTAATAAGTAGATGTTTCTCAGAAGAATTGTGCTATGAATAGTAAGTGCCAAAGAAATGTGGCTTTGCTGTCGTGACAAATGTTACTTCAGTATTATTAAAATCTTGCTGCAGTCAATTGGGTTGTAATTCTTTACTTAAACTACAGACAAGCCATTGTTGAGTAGTGTAAATAATGTAATTTAGGCAATAGAGTGTTTATTATAATCTTTTATAATGGAAATTAAAGATGAACATTATTAAGAAGTTTCAGTCAAATATGGAAATAAAAAAGGAAAACAACTACAAATGTGAACATCAATAAATTTCAGTCCTCACTTCTCATACCTTGCAGTTCCTTCTTGAATTACCTGGATTCGAGAGAGAAAAGTTATAAAGAAAAGCAAAACCTATTTATTACTAACATCTCAGATATCAAGAGTGAAATTACGTTATTCAAACCATAACATTCTGCATTTGTTCATCCTCCTGTAGCTCACCACCAACCGTATTTTGCTAAAGATCCCTCCAAGTCATGCTGGAGCATGGAAACCTCACATTCTTCAGTGTTGCAATGGCATAATGTGGATGAGATGTTTTGAGGCTTCAAAGAAGTATCTGCCACTTTCCTTTTCACATGGTTTCATATGTTCTTTGGAGGTAACGAGGTAAACACTGCAGGATTCTACAAATTCTTGTTTTCATAGTGCCCTCTGGAGTTATGGAAATTACTTAAGCTTAAGCAGCTCTGTAAGGGACATGAGCTTCAAGGAATTTCTTGGATCAAATAGGGAGCCTATGGCCTGAATAATCTTCCTACATAGATCAGGCATCTTGAATTATTTATTTTTCACCAAAGCTGCTTGTGAAGTGCAAGTAATCTTGGTTTTAACACCCATTCTTACCTTTGGTGGTAGTTGTTTAACTTTTTCTAATACAATCTCACTTAATACCCATTCAATGAACATTTTGAGTGTTACTTCTGCATCACTGTTTTTTTAGGGTATGGTAAATTAAAATTAAATTGAGCTTTATTTATAGACGCTCTTTAACTATAGTTGTCCTTAGCATCCCATTCTACATTGGGCATAAAAGACCAGAAATTTTCCTCGGAGACCCCTTTATTATGCTTGAGGTTCTTTAACGTGCTATAAATCTACCACATGGTACCACCTGCTTTACTTCTCTTCTGAAGGAAGTCATGTTAAGGATTTATAAGCCAAAACTCCATCGCGCTCTGCCGCGTTTGATGACCCTTTCAAGAAAGTGATCAGTTTCATAATTCGGCGGCAGACTGCTAACATAAGCAGCTTGTAATTTCATTATCAGGATGTTATTTGCTTCAACTTCTTTGAAAAAGTGTATCCCTGCATTTCCATCTTCAAGGGTCTTGAAGATATCTGCTATATCCTTGATATGCATTCCCAAGCACAACTCAACCTATGTGGTTGAGGGCCTACATGGTTTAGGTCTACCATGGTAGCCTCTAGTTTTCCGAGGTTGCAGGTACAAATTCGATGAAGATTGATGGTTTATTTCAAGCGTAAAACTCCTCAGCATGGCTTCCTTCAGAAGGGAAGTAAACTTAGTGCCCCCATGTCATAGATTTATAGTATGTAAAAGAACCTCAAGCTTCATAGAGGCCTCTGAGCAAAGTTTCCAGTCTTTCACACCCAATTAAGAATGGCACACTAAGGAGCATAGTAGTTAAAGGGTGTCCATAGATAAAAGTCAACTTACTTTAAGTGCAATGCGGATTTAAACCAACTGGAACACACTGGCATAGGAAAAGCATATATTTTGTGTTTTCCAGCAGAGTCCTCATACTTGGATTAAAAAATTATATGTAACTGTTTTTGCATTTTGCAGAATTGAACACATTTTTCAGTTTTACAACTGCAAGCTTAAGTTCATTGAGTTCATCTTCAAAAACTTTCTCAACAAGGTTTATTTTGTGGATGTGAACTTATTTCTTCCATTAAACCTTTCAGGCTATTCATACATGATGTCATACAATACACAGAATTCATTATTATTACCGCTATGACATCGTCTTCAATTTCATATGACCGCAGGGTGTTGAAAATAGCTTTTGAACAATTTGGTCAATTGGTTGTATCCAACAGTACCAACAAAGGCAGACAGAACAGGGGTGCAGACTGTTGAGTGCTGATGCGAAGGTACAACACTACAATTAAAGCTAGATTGTATTAAGGAGCCATAGTTTACAACTGAACATCTCTAGCTACACTTAAAAATATTAGATACTATCTAAAGTTAAGAATAGCAACTGGAGCATTGCATACTAGTGTAATCACAAAAAACTGCAATTTGAAACACATGAAATACCGCTAAACATCAGAAGGAAATGGTTAACTCTGCATTATGCATTTAAGGTAGCAGCAAACAGAAATTCACCTTTATTTACTGGCCTATTTTTCAGTAGATATTACGATAAATATCCTGAAAGCAGAGCCAACCAGATCCCACCGCACCTAAGATTGATTAAATACAGTAAAGAGCTTAATTTTACCACCCAGCAGAGAATACATATTAATAGATTACTGCCTGGTCACTATTAAAACCTATAATAAAATTAGATCTACTGCAGCACACCAAAGGAGAAACTAATCAAGTGGTAACATAACACTTAATGGGAAACACAGTGAAGTAATTAAAATATTAACAAAATTCATGTGGCAGCACACTGTAACTTCACTCATGTAAGACAATTACCTTGAACATGTTTTGAAGACACCTTGTCTTCATCATCAGCTAAGAGCCACTAACGAGTCTGTCGGTTCCGATGTAGAGGTTGCCATTGCACTTCCTGGCATTAACGTCATTTCCGGCTTAATGTATTTAAAGATGAGATCCTTTTCTGGAGGGAGATTGAAATTTATTAAATGGCTTTTGTTTCTTTGTATGAGGAGTTTTTCCCAGATCGTAAATTCTATTGGATTTTTTTAATAGAATTCCAATAAAATTTATAATATGGGAAAAAGTCCTCATACAAAATAAAGCCATTTAATGAATTTCAATTTACCTCCGAAAGAGGAGCTCATCTTTAAATATATCAAGCCAAAAATGATATTAACGTCAAGAAACCCAACGGCGGCCTCTATATCGGAACTGACAGACTCATTAGTGGCTCATTCCTGATGAAGACAAGGTGTCTTCAAAACTCGTTCAAGGTAATTATCTTTTAAGATGAAGTTACAGTGTGCTGCCACATGAATTTTGCTAATAAAGTGATATTTAAATGCATGTACAATGAAATTAAGAATAAATTCACAAATTTCAAATATTCATACCTGGATACAAAACTAGTGAAAGTAGCAGATGTACAGTAGTGTTCAGAGTGAAGCTTCTGAGACTTAAACTAATTTATTTTCTATCTTTACCTGTGAACTCTATGGAATCAAATGGGCAATGCTGTACATTCAAAATATGGATGACCAACATTTCATTATTTTTTCTGACTCCCTCATTTCCATACAAGCAATTAGTGACCCATGGGCAACAGATGTACTAATACAGGACATTCAGATCCTGATTCATTTATTGAAAACAAAGAGAAAAGAAATTATCATGTGACATAACTGGTAATGAAGAGGCAGATCTTGTAGCTAAGAAAAGCATTACAAAACTACCGAATCCAAAATATCCATACTCCTCACAGATTTTTACTGCCATTCATAAACAAGATTAAGAAGCTTTGGACCACATTACAGTGGAAGCAGCAATGGACTTTTATAGGGATACATGCCATCTATATACCAGCTACAAAGGAAGGATCAACTTTTATTGACATGTTTAAGAATTGAATACACCAAATTAACCCAGTCCTATTTGATATCCAAAGATGAGCCACTCACAGAACACTCCTAACCATAAACCACGTCCTTAGAGAATGCACCACATACATTACTTCCAGGAATATCAGAAATGCTACAGCTGTAATAATCCAAAGTCCCTTCATAATACTATGTGTTATTTTAAAGATATTTCTATGTATAAATCAATTTAAATTGTAACACTACTTTGTATTCCTTAATGATTTGTCACACTACTGAGTACTGTTAATTACCTATGACATATTCTATGAATATTCTATGAATAGTCTTTGTTTCTTCATTATTGATTTATATGTCTAATGTATTTTACATAATATTGTGGTTACAAGAGTTCTGTGACCTTAAATAAACACTTAAAAAATGGCAGATGTGTCCATTGAGCTGTTGTTGGCACGGCAGGACAAAGCAACTCGAATATACAACTACCATTCTATCTGTGGTTTGATCACATGATACAATCATGTCTTTCTTTTTCACATCCTCTTTAAATTTCTCTTGCTTTTTCTGTCCCAACTTTGAATGTATTTTTGCTGAATCCAATTTGCAGTCAGTAAATTTCCATCATCACCTTGAATGTAATTACTCATCCAATTTTGAATTGTAGGCTGATCAAGTTTCTCAACTGATATTTTTGACTTTAAACTACTTCAATAGTATCTAAAATAAATCATTCTTTTATATCTTTCACTTGTCTTGCATTAGTTAGCATTTTGTGCAACACGCAGGGTATTAACACAAGTTTGAGCAGGTTTTCAGCACTGCATGTGTTTATCTGATATCTGCTGCTTGTCCAGTGCATCTTTACACAAAAAACCAAGTCTCACTTCATAATATTTACATAGCAGCACGTGAAAAGTCACAACTTAACCTTCAGATTTGAACTCTGTAAGACACTCTTGTAACATTACTTTTACCTTCAGCATGCTGTATTAGAAAACACTACAGTCTGTTGTGTACAATAGTGCAGTAACAACATACACTTCCGAGTTTCCAACAATAATGACATTGGTTGCTAAGACAGATACTCATGGCACCAGGACTTGCTAATTCCTGCTCTTGGTGATCCAATCAGAGTTATCTATGAACATAGCAACAACTGTACACTGATGTCCCAGGGCCGAGAATCCATAAACCAAAGTTATTGCAACATCTAGTTTGTAGTTAACCAAGTATTTACTTCCTGAATATGAGAATATTATGCAAATTTTATTGCACTCCTAAAATTTGTGTTTTATTTAGATTTAAATTCATGGTTCTAATGATCTGAAATAAATTAACTTTATAATGCAAAACACGAATAAGGTTTTTATCTTAATATTTATAGCTATACAGCAATATAATGTTTAATATTATTGCTTTCAGTTTAGTTCTAATGCAAGATATTTTAGGGAATATTGGCAGTCGAAGTAATAAACTGTGAAGCAGTAAATGCTCCCATTACTAGCATTTAGTTAAAACCTCGGAAACATAGCCATTCCTAACCCAACATATTATTGAAGTCTAGTAACTAAAAATGGATGGGTATTAATGTTTACCACATTAGACTTCAACATTTTAAATATTGCAGATTTATTATAACAAAATCAGCTGCTAATATCAATGTTATATGGCTGCCGCATCTTAGGTTTTCAGTACTTTGGGGTAGTGTTAAGTATTAGCTATATGATATGTATTGCATTAACTGCAATATTTATTGTTAAACCTTGTCTTACAGTGTTAGGAAAAGGACCAAAGGGAGCTAAAAGTTTTTTATGACAACTTTTCTATGAAGGGTCACACAAAGCAAAAGAAAACAAACCTTCATAAAATGGGTTAATGAGGGGCAGCTCCTCCTCTTCTGGAGAAACATCCCCACAGCTGCTGTCAATAACTAAAGATCAGGTGGAGCCTAATGCAAACTCATTTAATGATGATGCTTATCATTTTGGTATTGAAACATGCTGGGACGCTTGCAAAAACAGTATGTAAATCGCACTCATGTTTAAACACTGCATAATAGGTGGTTTAGCCAGTGTTTAACCTCAAATGCCACTATTATTTCCCATGAGGCACAGAGCAAGAGCAGAGAAACAAGATGGATATTATGTGACTCTTTGATACCGGATGATATGAAGGAGTATTCCACCCAGAAAAGAAAAGAAGCGTGATATGACTGCAGAGTATGCTCAAAGTCCATTCTAATCCCTTATGGTAGCACTATACTGTAAGGGAATTCAAAGCAAGATTTAGATGATAAATCCAGTTGCATATTTCATTAATGAAGTGATCTCACTATTTGACACAAATTAAATTAATGCTTGTGCCTCTTGCACATGTTTCATTCTTTCTGTGTTTTTTTTAAACAGTTGTATGAGAAAAATGCGTTTAAAATAAGTTAAAATGATCTAACCTCTAGCAACACTCTGTGCATGTGGCTTACAATAATACATTATAGTACAATTTAGTATCCTTCCTCCCAGTTTAATACATACAAGTTGGTTTCTTACGGATGCAGAATTTTAATAGGAAGAAATGTGCTCAGGCTTTTATCTATGTAATAAGCCAGACATTACCTAACCTCATTTTAATGTGATTACGTGCAGTAAAGCAGATCTAATGTGAAGGTTATTATGAAGT
Source organism: Deroplatys truncata (assembly GCA_030765065.1). Taxonomy (NCBI): domain Eukaryota; kingdom Metazoa; phylum Arthropoda; class Insecta; order Mantodea; family Mantidae; genus Deroplatys; species Deroplatys truncata. The sequence goes on from CM060989.1 coordinate 114,072,340, forward strand.
GTAATTTATTTATTTATTCTGCCTTTTGAACTAGTAGTTTGGTTTAGAAAGGTGAATTTGGAAGCATGCAGGCGTTATAATGCATTGCTGCACCTGTATGAAGCAAGCCTGTAAAACCTATTGCACACATGGTTCTTTCATTCATGCCTGGTGTTACGATTGAAGGGAAACAATGATGAGCTTCAAGAATATTTCTTATGCACATTCATAAAATACATACACTTTATGAATCGAACATTATTACCGAAAAACATTGGGAATATACTGAAAAAAATAATATACTTTATAACATTCATTCATTATCTGTTTACCCTCCTCTTATGTAGGACTTACATGCAGGTGCCTGGGGTCAGAGGCCCGTCGAGGAGCAGACACTCATGGATCAGACAGAACATCCAGGATGGGTGATCAGTCCGATGCCTGGTATGGGAAGAAGGAAGTAGATGATGCGAAATGTTGATGAAAATGGATGAAAGGAAAGGTGATGATGGAGCATTTGGTGGAATGAATAGCGGGGGAAACCGGAGAACCCAGAGAAAACCCGCTCAGACGCCGCTTCGTCCACCACAAATCCCACATGCAGGTCCCTGGGATTGAACCCGGTCCGCCTCAGTGGGAGGCGAGCGGTCTAACCAGTCGGCCACGGCGCCACCATACTTAATAACAAATTTTGATAATTCAAAAACCACAGTGAACAGAGCTGAATGTATGACAAAGGACAATGAATCAGATGCATAATTTAGTGCGCGCATTGGCAAACAGAATGCTGAAGATTCATATATAGTTCAAACTGGATATGTTTATTAACAAAACTAATATTTGTGCATTTGCGTAAAGCATGTGGTGTTATATTTTACATGTCTATTTTTAAAGCAAGCACTGGTTTGGTAATCTTCTACTTCAAACTCCCTTAATATATCCAAAAGGGTTTCTCTTTCAATAGTGCCAAAGTGTTCTCATTTAAACATTTTGCTTTCCACGCCGCTGGTAGAAGGATGACTGTCAAAATTTCCCTAACCCTTCTTCTACTACTTCTGGAAACATACGTCACATGGTGTCCAAACTTGAAAGCTTTGAAATGTGGTGTTCAGTTTCGGGGCAGATGGGGTTTTAAACACTGCTTAGGTAAACACCGTCTGCATAAGGATTTAGCAATGCAAAGTTAGACAATGTTTAACTGAACAATGTTTAAGTCCTTAAACAGCACATCGTTTTGTAAGTGGCCTGTTCTGTTGCAACCTGTATGCAATAGGGTACACAACATACGCTTCTCAGAACTAGCTTGCTTTGTTGTTTTTATTTCTCTATGGATAGTCTATTGGGTATTTGCCAGATTGGAAAACTTAAGGTCAGGTTGAGTAGATTGTCCCGGTGTCCTGATAAAATTTTTTGGGATGTTTTAAGTGTCCCGGTTTTTATAGGAATACATATTTTTGGCTAAAAAATTATAATCAAATAGTTTCTTGCTGAAGTTCAAGCTCTGCTGTAGGATAGCGATAACACTTTGAATCGTTATGCGCAATTTGAGAGTCAGTTGTTTGTCTGAGATACTTGTTTACTGCGGTTATGAAAATTGATCATGCCTCCGTGATTCTTAAAGTAATTTATTTGCCATGACATTGGAAACTCACAGGAAGTAGTGGAAGTGGTATTGTTCTTGGTGTCTTATAAAGTGTAGCTTTAGTCCGCTTTATTGTTTGTCGTTTCTTTGTCCATTGAATCCTTCACTTTTGCTAGTGTAGTTTTTTAGGCTGCAATTTACAGCCTGATTCAATAATACCTAAAAGAAAATGTGTATTCAGCGATGTATTGATGTCAGAGTTTCCATTTCTAAGGGAAACTAGTTCTAGTGATAAAGTGGCATGATTTCAATTACACATGGATGTCGCTCAAATATCAAAGACCATATTAGTAAAAAGAAACATGAAGATGCACTCTCTGCCTCAATTTCAAGCAATAAAGTCACAACTTTTTCAAAAGTGAATCAATAGGAACATCAGAACTTAATTTAGCTGCCAAGGAAGGCACATTTGCATATCATTCTCTGTTACAGAATCACAATTTCTTATCTATGGGTTGTAGCTTGTCTGTTGTTCACAAACCATTCAAGAGGCTGCAATTCTGTAGAAGAATAAAATGTGAAGCAATTGTAAATGTCCTGTCTCTGCATCCTTGGAATGTTTTGCAGTGAAGTTAAATTTTGCAAAGTATATTTCCTTAATGATAGATGCCTCCAACTACAGAGCAACCAAATTAGTTCCAAGTTAGTGGTTATTTGGATCCTACAGAAGGTATTAACACTGAACTATTATAGTTCAAAACCATCCAAATGAGTGTTCAGAAACTCAAGTTGTGTACATAGGAAGAATATTGAGTCAAAAAATAATTGCTTTTGGAGCAGACTACAGGAATACTAATTTTGTTGGGATTGACCAAAAAGGAAAAAACAATATATTTGTAAAATTACAAAACAAACTCGCATAAAGGATATTAGGAGCTGGATATACTACATAATAGTATCTAAGTGTTGCAGATTCTCTTCCAATAGATGTCCAAATTATACTTTACAAAATCTACAAGTATTTGGATACAGTTAGGACCGAGTTTTTGAAACAATTCTGTGAATATGCAGAAGTGGAGGATAAATCCTTGCTAAGTCGCACAAAAACAAGATGGATGTCTTTGCTTCCTGCTCTTAAAAGAGTTGTATTTAAGTTTGATGGTTTGAAGTCATATTTTATGTAAATTAATAAGCGTCCATACATTCTCAGTGATATTTTCTGTAATGCAACTCTTTTACTGTGGCAGAAATTCCTGGTTGACCAACTGGATGTGTATAATAGGACTATAAGACAAATGCGATCAGAGGAACTTTCATTGGTTCAAGTTTCCACTTTGATTGAGAGTCTCTGAAGACAAATAAATTTATCACTTTGAGTGTAAGGAAACTTGCCCAAAAAATAGAAGAAGAAAAATAAGGCCTGATCTTCAAGGAAAAGCTCTTAATCACAATTCTTTTTTTTGACAATTGTATTAAATATATTAAAAACTGGTGTTGCCATAATGGAGTTATCGAAAACTGCCTGATTGGAGTGAAATAGAGGGTTCAATTATTTGTCTGTTTTCCGGCTATGAATTTGTGATAAGTTTAGATGATAATGCATTGTTTGATGAATTTGTCCATGTAAGAAATATTATACATCAGAACCTCGACTGGAATGCAAGAAAACTTTCTGTCTCAGAGTGCTGGATGATAATATTCAAGCAGTGTAAGGACTCTCATATCAAGGTTAAGAATATCTATCTAAAAGATGGTGGTGTTTGTGTTGTGTGTTGTCATATCGATGTTAAGGATATCTAAAAGATGGTGGAGTTTGTGTTATGTGTTCTCATATCGCAGTTAGGAATATCTCAAAGATGGTGGTGTTTGTGTTATGTGTTCTCATATCAATGTTAAGAATATCTAAAAGATGGTGGTGTTTGTGTTATGTGTTCTCATATTGAAGTTAAGAATATCTAAAAGATGGTGGTGTTTGTGTTATGTGTTCTCATATCAATGTTAAGAATATCTAAAAGATGGTGGTGTTTGTGTTATGTGTTCTCATATCAATGTTAAGAATATCTAAAAGATGGTGGTGTTTGTGTTATGTGTTCTCATATCGAAGTTAAGAATATCTAAAAGATGGTGGTGTTTGTGTTATGTGTTCTCATATCAATGTTAAGAATATCTAAAAGATGGTGGTGTTTGTGTTATGTGTTCTCATATCGAAGTTAAGAATATCTAAAAGATGTTGGAGTTTGTGTTATGTGTTATAATAATTGTAACAATAATAATAATAATAATTAATAATAATAATTTATTTCATCCAGTTTATCATACATCTGATTTTGGACATGTCAAAACAATTATATCTTTACAAATCCTTTAAATCATACAGACATTTGTTTATTAGATACATCCTCAATTTTCTTTTGAATTGCTGTTTAGAAACATCAACTACAGATTTGATTTCTAGTGGTAATTTATTAAATAGCGTGATTCCAGAAATATATAAATCCTTTAAAGATACACTTTTTTTCACACTATGCCTAAAGTAGTCCAAATTTCCTCTTGTATTATGTTCATGGATTTGGTTGTTTTTAATTGGTTTGTACTTATCTATTACATACATTATTGTTCTATATGCATAGAGAGAGTAAATAGTAAGCAATTTATTGTTAACAAAGGTTTCCCTACACGATTCCCTTGGTTTTAGGTTAAACATGATTCTGATGCATTTCTTTTGGTATATAAGTAATTTATCCATATGAATTTTTGCAGCAGCACCCCAGATTTCAATCCCATAGAGTATGTGTGGATAAAAACATCCATAGTATATTAGTTTCAATATGTTACCATCACTATGATTGTTGAAGTAGCTGAGTAGATACACTGTTTTACTAATTTTGGCACATATATGTTTAATATGCTCAGCCCATGTTAGCTTATCAACAATAAGACCTAAAAATTTATGTGATTTTACATCCAGAATATTATTGTTATCGACTTTTAGTGATATTTTACCATCATTTTTATTGAATTGCATCACTTTAGTTTTTTGCATGTTGCAGTGTAGATTTATTGATTTGAAGTAATTCAGCAAAGAGAAGGTGGTATTGTTTATGGTAGTATTTAATCCTTCTACTGTTTTATTCCAGCATACAGCTGTGGTGTCATCTGCATAAGTTATCACTGAAGTATTTGGTGGATTTTTAATGTCATTAATGTAGATAATAAATAATAATGGTCCCAGCACAGTGTCTTGTGGTACGCCATATTTCACAGATCCCAAATGTGATTTGATTTGTTGTATACATCACCCTTTTTGTACGTTATTTCCGTAATTTGTTTTCTTCCAACCAGATAACTACGGTTTAGGTCCAGGGGTAACCCTCTTATGCCGTAGTTTTCCAATTTACTAATTAATATATTATGGTTGACACAGTCAAAAGCCTTAGATAAATAAAAAAATAATGTACTGACCTTCTCATTGTTTTTCTAAATTCCCAATTATTTCATGTATAGACTGGTTAATGGCAGAAATGGTGTATTTCCCTTTTTCAAAACTCATGTTGAAACTTCCTTAATATATTGAATTTATTTAGATAATTATCCAGTCTCAACAGCAGGATCCTTTCAAACAATTTAGCTATCTCCGATGTTAAGGCTATAGGTCTGTAATTGTCAATATTTAGTTTATCCCCTTTTTTGAATACTGGTCTGATTATCGCTAGTTTCAACATTTCTGGAAATTGTCCCTGTTCAATGGAGAAATTAATCAAATAGGTTAATGGTTTTACAATAACATATTTACATACTTTTGATAGAAATGAGCTGATTTCATCCCACCCACTGCTTTTTTTACTCGGCAGGTTGTTGATTATTTTAATTATCTCATCTTCTGTAACTGGTCTGAGAAAGAAAGAAGTATATGTCATGGTATTAATATTGGCATTTACAGAATTTGGTCTACTAGCTATCTGTGTAGGTGCATTTATGAAATGATCTTTAAATTGTTTACTTATAGTGACCGGATCATGAACCACTTCCCCATTTATGTTCAGTTTTATGTTTTTATATAATTCAGGATATCTTCTTGCTTCATTTATTAAGCCCCAGGCTGTTTTACTGACATTTTTGGATTTTCTCATGCTTTCTCTATATGCATTTATTTTAACAGCTTTCAAATTACTGAGATACTCATGTCTCATAGTTTTGTATTTATCTTTATAATACTCAAGTGAGGAATTTTTATACAGTACATACATATCTTTCATTTTCTCTTTCAGTTTCATCATTGTTAATGGTAATTTTACTTTTTTCTTTGCAGTGTTATTTACATTCACATTTATTTTTGGACATGTAGCATCAAGGTTCAATTTAAATGCATTATAAAACTGGTTCCATTTATCATTTACATTACCAATTGTTCCTGGAACAACTGCATCTGTTGAGTGCATCCTCAGTCTCATAAATATGTACGGTCTGATGAAAAAGTTCATCATAATGTAGAAACTTTAAAAGCTATTCTTATAGGTAAAACATTCCTCAGTCAGAAATATCCAGAATTTTATGATTATCTCATAAAAAACCAAAAGCTCTTAAATCATATATATTTTTTATCAAATTACACTATTTTTCATAAATAAAAACATGTTAAAATAAAATAACACTAATAGATTTTAAAATTTTAGTTCTGGTATGGTATCGCAGTTTGGAATTTAGGATCTGGTCACACTGCCTAAGATGGAAGAAAATTTGATGTGGCAAACTATGTCAAACTTTCTTTCAATCATCAGCCAAAAAAATGAGTACAAAAACTTTAAAACTAAAGAAAAAAAACTAGCTAACTTATGCCAGACACAAATTCCACAGCACCTTAACCTAAAAAATCCAAGAAATATGAACCAAGAAATAGTTAACTTGCCAAAACAAACTTTCAGCAAAGCAGAGCTACAGTGCTAAGCAAACGCAGTAGCGGAAATAGTTGCAATTACAGATGTTGTCACCAATAATTTAGATGAAAACATCAAAGTGGTAATTCAGAAAGAATAAAGCAGTCCATGAAGAGGTGAAGGCTAACAAAAACAATGGTTTCCCAGGCAAGAAAATCATAGAATCACTCAAATCCAAACCAGTAATTTATACCAAAACAGACAAAAGTGGCAAATTAGTAATCCTTGACAAAGAAGATTACGTTGCCAGAGTGGAAAACCTCCTCCAAGATGACACATACATAGAAATTAAAACAGATCCACTAAAATCTTAAATAAAATCCTTCAATCTCTCCTTAAAGGTAAAACCTTAACAGTAAAAAAAGAGTCCATAATCAAACAGAATCATCTCACATTCCCAAGATTGTTTGCACTCCCGAAAATTTAAACCAGGCAACAAAATGAGACCCAAAATAAACAATATTGATTCGCCCACATACAATTTGGCAAAATGACTTACACAGAAATTCACATCGCTACCTAAATACAGCAACTTAAGCATCAGGAACTCTCAAGAATTGATTAGGAAAATAGTAAATATAAGATTACATCTGTAATATAAACTAGCATCTTTTAACATCGCTGCCCTGTTCCTTAGTATCCCAATAGACAAACTACACCAATTGTATAAAAATGGCTTACTCAAAACCATATAACATAAAGAGGAAACGGATGATCTTTTGAATCTTCAGAGCTTTGCATCTCCCAGAACAGTTTCACTTTCAACAATATGTACTATCAGCAGACTTTTGGTTTAGCCATGGGCAGCACACTATCACCCTTCCTAAATGACTTTTTCATGAGTAATTTAGAAGCACACATAACTACCTCCTTTTCGCACATTTACAAAGTTTGACATACATAGATCAATGATATATTTGTAACAGTACCCAACAAGCTCATCTATGATGCCCTCAAATTGCCAATTTACAGGTCAAAGCTATACACTTCACTATGGAAACTGAAAATGAAGGCACATTACCATTCCTAGATTTAAAAGTAATTAGAAAACCATAAGAAAATAAATCTTAGTATATACAGGAAGTCCACTACACTGAAAACTACATAAAAAATAATAGTTTCAATACAGTCTCAAACAAACTTGCAGTCCTAAAGAGTTTGATCCATAGGTTAGTTTACATAACATTAACAGAAACAGTATATAAATACGTAGGTAGCACAGATATAAACAATCGCCTTACCAAACAAATCATTGGGAAACAGAAATACATTAAAGACACCATTAAGCTCATTCAGCAAAAAACGAAATGCTTTTCAAGCAGCTCATTTTCCACCCAAGGTCTCACCACAAATTCCACAACATCTTCACAAAGTAAATCTGTACAGCTCCACAAAGAAAATTCAGTCTATAGAAATGACTCTGCAACAAATCGAAGGGCCAAATATCTCGAAACAAAAAAGCAGCAATCTATCAAATTAATTGCCCAGAATGTAACCCAACATACATAGGTAAAACAAAAAGAAATTTAAGAGATCAGATTAAAAGATCGTATGAGACACATCAAACACAAACAGATGGATAAATTTGCAGCTGCACACCACTAGGATGACAAATCACACCAAATATAACACTCCTAAAACCAGCAAAATATGTAACAAGTTTGATACTTGGAAAAAGACATTTACAATAAAACTTAAACACCATGTAATAAATTTGTATATCAACATTTGGTGCATTACCTTTTGAAATATTTTAGAAAAGACAGAGAAATAAGATTGGTGTATAATTTGCAACTTCAGTGTTTTCCTTTCTCTTACATAGGTTTAACCTCTGCTATTTTAGTGAGTAAGGAGAAATCCTTCTGACAAAGACATGTTTATGATACAATATCCTGACAAGGCCTTTCGTTAGCAGCATTTCATCTATACAACACGATTTCTTGTTCTGTGACTGGCCATAAAATATACTGTCAACTAGTATTCTATATGATAATGGGTTTGGTACATTGCTTAAAACACATCTTTAAGTGTATCTGCATAATAATTATAAAAAATATTTGCTCTGGTTCACTCATTAATGTACCACTATGTATTATTTGATATTTTTGACAACTGTCCTTATGGCCCTAGCATTGTATGAACTTATCAGTTTATTATATATCTGTTTGAGCCATTTAAAGCAAGCTTTAAAGCTTTATGAAGTTTATCCTACTTGTGTAATTTACTAAGAAACTTAAGTCTCTCTTAATGTCCATTGTAATCCAATTTTGTCATCATGGAAAGATCTTAACTCTCCTTTTAAGTATAGCCACCACTTTAAAACAATATTATAGTATTCAAGAATTCATTAAACATGCCACTTACTGAATGTAGGTAATAAACCAAATGAAGGGTTGTTAGGAAGAAGAACCCACATCAACAAAAACATTTTCCAGGAAAGAGAGGAAACATTGTAACTGCTTTATCTCAAAGGATGGAAAACTGATACTGGCACTGTGAATAGTCTGATCTTTTACAAATATACTCTTGTGTATGAATGCATTTGTTGAGTAAAATATACTTTGTTATCCATTTTAGTGGCCTGTGTATAGACATGGGTGTCTTTCTTCCTAGAAATGGAAACAAATAAGTGAACATAAGAATGAAAATAAGAAAGCTATCACTATTAATAGGACTCATGTGATTCTTACAACCCGTTTTTACTTTCTCTACTACGTATAGTAAGTAGGGGAAGTATTGCATTCCACCCAAAAATTCGATACCGAAATTTCGCCGGAAATACATGTTTTGAGACCTCCTGAATCAAAAAAATGCATTTTTGGAAACATGTCCGTGTGTGTGTCTGTGTGTGTGTGTCTGTGAATAGCATAACTCAAAAACGAACAGTGGTATTTAGGTTCAGTATCTTCCAGAGATGCAACACGAAGGTTTTCAAGAAAATCCCCCCACCCCAGACTACCCTTTACATGGAAGATTTTTCGAGAATTTTAATTTTCTCAAAAATGGCTCTAACGATTTTGATGAAAATATCATATCTTTAACATAATGTCATGAGAAATGAAATGTATATCTCGAATTTTCTGGGAATCTCCCCAAAAATATGCTTCATTGTGAACGACTTTTGCATAACTGGTAAACCATAAGAGATAGACAAAATTTTACTACACAAAAAATGTAGATCGCGTTAAAATACACAACTTATGTCATATACATTTCTTTTGTTGACTGAACCGTTTTCGAGATATTGCTTGTTATTTCCTTAAATTTTCTAATACTTACACTTTTTCTCAAATGCGTTATTCATTTTTTTTATGTCCTGGACATGCAAAGAGAATGGAATGCGCCACATAGCAACCAGCGTTAAAATATTTGACTATCGCTTAAAAGCTACCATATTTCCCTTGCATCTACAAGAAAATTACCAATAAGATTGACATCTCGATATCTCGATTAACATGAAGCATATGGAGAATAGGCGTTTGTAAAATTAGATTGTACAAGAGTAGAGAAAGTCATGTGAGTGTAACACATCAGATTTTTAATAATATAATATTATTAACAGTATTCTTTGACGTTTTCCTTTCATAATCATTCTGATCCTTCTCTTTACCAATCATCACCACTACTGTTGTCTGAACAGGTCAGTATTACCACCATTTACAAGTTGCACCCCTGGAGGAGTAGATTCAAGAGATTTGTAAAATAACACAAATCATCAAAATAACACATGGCTTCATCATTTCATAGTTTTTCCAAATCTACAAGTTTTCCTGCTGTCAAAGGAAGAAGACATTTGTAGAGTTGCCGCAGGAACAGTTCTGCTGGCAGTTTTGTTATGACACATGACCTCAATGCCCCTTGTAGGTATCCCTGACTTGTCTTCCTTCATGGTATAGGGGTACCTCTAGTTCCTAAGGTTATGAGTTCAAACCCAGTGGAGGCAATGGAGTTGTTGGGGCGTAAAAATCTTTAGCATGGCTTCCTCCAGAAGGCAAGAAATGTCGGTGGTCTCATGTTGTACATTTACAGCACATAAGAGAACCTCAAACCTAATAAAGAAACCTCTGAGATTAATTTCCGGTCTTTCATGCCCAATGTAGAATGGGATGCTAAGAACCATAGCAGTTAAAGAGTGTCTATGAATAAAACTCAGTTTAGTTTTCCTGACTTGTATGAACTTGTGCTCCTGTATGATCCTCAACTTCCTAGCATCCTTAAGTTTAACTGCTGGCCGGGGAGTCTTCAGAAAGTATTTCTGAACAGCAGCTTTGACATCAATGTGGACTACTTGGAAAGGACTTGGTTTTGAGCAACATGTTCATATTATTTCATCCCATTCCTCTGGTGTTTCCACGATGACTTTTCTTTTTCTCTGTGATAGAGAAACCTTAGTCATTTGGCAAGTATGAATGGTCTTGAATAGGGAAAATATATGTGATGGGTTTGAATATTTTCAGTGTACTATTATGTACAAAACTAAACCATTATATAGTTCTTATTTTGACTTGAGCAAACATCTGACAACAGTACAGGATCTTCTTTGGTTGTTGACAGAGTAATTAAGCAGAAGTGATGTAACACATTTTTGATCTTTTTTCCCCTATACACTCATGAGGCACATACAAGGCTGTCTTTTGATCACTAATATCGGATATCCCAAATCATAACAACATAATTGGTAGGCATAGAACACGGTATTGGATTGTAGTTGTGGAAGGATAAATTTTGCTTGAAGTAAAAGGCTATGACTGACACATTTCCTTAGTGAGCTATATGTTTTCACTTTCTCTTCAGCATAGAATTATCTGCCTTCCTTAGGTGAAGCTCTTTCTGAGCAAGTAGTTGCTGCTCCTCTTCAGCTGAATTCCTGATCTTCTGAAGGAGCTGGTCACAAGTTGTACATATATCAGATCACTGTACTCTGATCTTTAGATTGAATTTAATAGTAAACACACTCAATAAGCTTTTTATGGAACAGCAATTTGGTATATCTCTAAAAACATTTTATGCATCTACTTAACTGTCAAAAGTTTAGGGCAAATGAAATGTGTTCGGGTTGTCACGGAGAGAGAAGTTTGACCGCCTACATTTGAAAGCTGTAATATGCTCCTCTTTTATAGCTTTAATTTCATTAAACATTTGGTTTGGCCATTTCCCAGGTTTACCTGTGCAGTCCACAGGTGATTTTCCAGAATTAATAAGTGATGACTGAATAGTACGCAGCCTGGCTCTGCTTATTCCATGAATGCCCTTAATGGCATCCCAGCATACTGGAATCTCTTCATAAACTAGTTATTCTCGTGGTGTCTTGTTTACTCTTACTTTATAATACAATGCAGCTCCATAAACAAACCTGGTGGTATTTAATCAAACTACTTCTTTGTCATCTTATTCTATATTGGACCATTTTTGGCAGCTTTCTTTTGAAATGTGCTGACGTAATCTTCTTTGCTTAATGGAGTCCACATGTATTACGGCCCATTCACAATGAAATGTAAGCGCAGACTTAGCATAAGTGCAAGACTTTGCATTCATGTTATTTGATGGAAGCATTCACATAGAATCGCACAATGTGCTATGCAGTGCAAGAGTTTCCAAACTCCAAACTTTATGCTTGCATTGCGTGCATAGAGGAAGAATTCTTCTCTTTGCATTGCCTGCTGTTCAACAGCAGACGATCACGATGCGAGACTTTAGCTGTCTAATGTACATGCGTGCACTCATTCATTAGGCTGTGCCACACAAATTATGGGTCACCATCTCTCATTTCTCTCATGAGGTTATGGTAGTCTCCTTACTGAATCCTCTTTCATTTAGTGGATGAATCCAGCATCTGTGACTAGATTTCTTGGCTCACAAATCATAAGGCGCAAAGAGATAATGAACATTGCATTAATATAACTTGTGCAGCTGTATTATCACATATATAACTTGCTGCACTTTCCGGACATTATTCCATATGCGGGAAGGAGGTATGAAATTTTAAGAAACTTACGGAATCAGGGTTTTTAATACGCAGAGTTGATTGTGTAGTATCCTGGGTTCTTAAATTGTGTAGGAGTTGTTGCTTTATCGAAAATATTGGGCCCTTCTTGGCGACCACTTAGCTTTTGCAGAAATCTTGTCAGAGGATATTGGAAATGCGATGAAAAAAATGTGGCTAACGGAATGTCACGAAGCAAGGAAAATGTAGGTCATTTGAGTTTAGACATGCAGATGCTATGGCTATGCTCTGTCATCGCTCTGCAGCTGCGGCCAAACTTCTAAAAGCATCCCTCGGCTATGCATTGAGGTTGAGGGTCTTCAAATCCCTCAGCTACACCTTGCAGCTTAGGACCCTCGATGTTACAATTTTGGCAGCAGAATGCCAATGACAGCAATGTTAACATGATGCTGCAAGTGCATGTGTTACATGTTGATAGCAAAAGTGTTCACTACCCGCATATGGAATAATGGCTCTGTTTCCATAATACTTGCACAACTACTTTGAATGTTTTGGTCAAACAGTCATGATGTCACTAATGCTACAGGTGGCTGCTGTGCATATGTATGTATTTTTTATTTGTGACCTACTTATTTATAAAATATTGAGTGAAATATCTTATTTGGTATTGTTGCTTATATTATTCAATTTGTAACTCATGGTTCACTTGGAACATTTCTGCAATTAGTTTAAGGATCTAGAAGCCCATGCAAACTTCTTGCGTTACGCCTGCAGCTGCATTGTGAATGGTGTTCCCTCATGCCTGCGCTTATGCTGCATTACATTAGCACAAAATTTCATTGTGAATGTAGCCTTAACCCTGCTGAGTATGAATCTTGGAGTTCCTTGGAATGTAATTTGTAAAACCACTGGAAGACATCATCTCTTTCATTTGCTTCTACTGCACCAAAGAATTTTTATCTCTTACAGCTTCAAAATCAAAACCAAACCACATCCATTTCAGTTTATATTCCATATTCTGTAATTGTTTGAAATTTAAACCTGCACTGAAACAGTAATAATAATTATAATAGCCAAATATGCCAAGAAACATTTAATTAAATGCTGAATATTTGTTTCATTGTCTAGTCCAGTTACTTTGTATGGGGTAGGCACATGTTAAGGTTTACAGTCAAGTTTATTTTGCAATTTTATAACCTGAGCATAGTAGTCAGAGAACCCTGTTTCAATTACCCATAAAGTCATAGTCCCAAGATTTTTTATTAATGATAATATTGTATATTGCTGTCTGGCTAGTTGTTCAGGTTGGTACCTGTATAACTGCTTGCATTCTGTAAGAGTTTAGCATGCAATTAAGCTCTGTATTTCCATTATTAACTAAGAAGTCTGTAATTACATCACCTACTTTAATTAAACCTTTCCATTTCTTCAACATGATTTGAAACATTTTAACCAGTTTTACAATTTACATGATAATATTGCTATTTGGAGTCCTGTGTATAAAAAAGCTATAAATGTAATTAAACAAGTTTTATGGTGCTTTCTTCAGTGTTCAAATTTTTAAATATTGTTCACAGTTCTGCAGTAATGCCCATCTTATCAGAAATACATGATCCTCCATGGCTTTTATTTTTCATGCAAATTTTGATACTAATGAATATTTTGCTTATAATAGTATCGCATGTGACTTTGGCCAGTTTTTTAACTGTCAATGTTTTAATCTAGTTCAACTTCACTTAGTTCACACTGTCACTTCAAATGTGAACCAGTTCATCACTTCACTTTTCTAATTGACACAGTGGCATATTGAAATGCACAACATAGCTGATTCTTCTGGATGGTTCACTCACCGGACTTCTTCGGTGTCTTCTGCAGCAGCACTCACTGCATGTCACAGTTGTCACTAACTCAAATGTGGAACTGCACTTGATGTAGCACCAGAAACGCTCTTGCTGACCGATGCTTCTCATGAGAACACTTACGTGTATAGCAAATGGAATCTTCCACAGATCTATGTGGATACATGTTCTGGAGATGGTAGAAGAAGCCTCTGGAAGGTTCTGGTTACATGCCAATAGTACTTCTGGTGTTGTGCCAAGCAAGTGTTGCTTATCTCTGTTTACCTTTGTTTTGCAGCCTTTGATCTATAAGCTCAGATCTTACGCACTGCAAGACAATAGATACTTAAGCAGCCATTTGCTGCTAACCCTTGTACAAACAGTCCAAATGATACTGAAACTACAAATGTTCACTATAAGTACTAATTTGTGTGTGTGACTAATTTGGGAATAGGTTTCTGTTAAGTATATCAGCTGAGAAAGCTTTTTGTGCGCTTTATGTTTTGTAATACAGAAAATTCCTGTGCATGTGACTGATTTGGAAGCAGGTTTCCATTAAGCACATCAACCAAAACTGTTTTTATACACTTTCTGTTTTCTAATAAACAGAATTCTATGACTAATTTTGAAACAGGTTTCTGTTAAGTGTATCAGCCTAGCAGGTGTTTGTGTCTTTCTCTTTTCTAATAAAGAAAATTCCTGTGAGAGTGGCTAATTTGGAAGCAAGTTTCTTTAAGCATATCAGCCCAAAAGCTTTTTGTGTACTTGCTGTTTTTTAATCTAAGCATCAAATTGCAGTAACTAAATTAGCTCCTGTTTCTAGTTGCACAGTGACTTCAAGAATCTGGTATCTGTTCTAAGGATTCACGTTCTAGTAAAATGTATTTTGTCATTATACCTGCTATAAACCCAGCCAATGCATTTTCTTTATTATATTCATTGTCTTCTGATGCTTTTCATAACTTATAGTATAAAGCTCAAAACGTTTTTAAGTTTAGGCTTACTTACCATAATAACAGAGTTATTTAATTTTTCAGAAGGCTTGTTAATGGTTTGATTTTTAGAGTTTATTGTAGACATTATTTTCCATTTCTTTTGAAGCCTTATGCTAATGGTTAGTGACATTCCTATAGTAGTTGGGATTTGAAGTAATGGGAACTGAGAGCTTTGAGTCAGCCTGGCTGTCAGAGGTTATAAGAATAAATTCTGTTACTTGATAGGGGCTTCACTCCAGTGAAATCACCAAGGTAATGCTTGACTCTTAGCTAATATTTCAATATGAAACCTACTGATTCTTGTGTTACATTTTCCTTTACCAGTGCTTCCTTATACTGGTAAAGAGAGAAAACTTCTATGTACATAGTGTATTGGTGTTATTTAGGGGAAACAGGTTGGTTGCTTCTCCCTCTTTGTTACTCTGTGCTGGTGATGTAATAGAAACAGAAGTAGGAAGGTTCCTGGCAGTAACAAACGTTAAAATATTAGTTATATGTATCTTATAAACATAATATTTTATTAAGTTTCATTATGATGAATATGGTTTATCAGTATTAACTGCTATCCAATAATTTAATTTTATTTGCAAATCTGCTTAGTGACTAACTTATCAATAATGGGCTCTATACTGGATATAGTTAAGTGTAATGTAAAGACCAAATTTACATAATTAATCCTGGATCTTTGTTTGTTCATGGTATTGTTCAAAGCTGAGAAAAAACTTTTACACCTGTAGGTTACTCCAAACATTGTAGCCATGCATTCACTGAAGAATTTTACAATTGGATAAATGCCTTGGTTAATTATTATTTTGTATAGTTCAAGTTCAGATTTGCTGCAGCTTTTCAAACCTATGTCTTGCTACAAATCTATAATCTCATATCATAAATGCCATGGCATTTTATCTGCATTTACAAAAAATATGCTGTATTTATTATTTATAATTCCACCTCTATTCCCTTTATATAATGAAATCTGCTTTAAAATTCAGAATACAGGTTTTCCAGAATTTGCTTGTGTTTGTCTGATGTGTGGATTATAACATTTGACAGTGATTTCAAAAGTGCAACATGATATAAATCTGCACTCTGAAGCTGATCAGCGTAATTTTAGTTTGGTCGTAAAGACATTAATTGCACCCACATGTCAATTATGGAGTAATCTTCCCTTTGTAAGATGATAAACTGATTCAGATAATTGTGTAGATCTGTTAAGAAAGATCCCTTATTTGTTAGATATCTGTGGAATAACAATAGTCTGCTTCCTTCAGAAAATATCTACTTCCATACAGATATTAAAAAACTGATGAAGTGTACATCCTCTGCTTAACCATGAAACTTGGCAAAAGTAAGTTGAATCTCAATTATGTGACTCCTCATGTCATAAGAATATTTTAAATTGATTGTGTGTTGTAGAGAGTGAGCTGTAATCAAATTTACAGCTTTGATTATTATTGACACGACATTATCCAATGTTGCAGATTTTGCACATTAAACTTCTCAGTTTAAAGTTCCAATTTCAACAAAAATAAGATTTTAAGATTCCTATGAAACCATTAATATGACCAATCATAGTGGGCACACAATCTGTTGCAACTAACATGGTAAGTCATATATGGTGCCTCAAAAATAGTTTCTCCACTTATATTATGTTTTAGAGAGAGGTGGTTCAATATACTGAATACAGTAGTATCTGTAATATCTACACAGTTATCTAGGGCTAAAGAATACCATATAAATTTGTTTATTCCAAATATTTCCTGATGTCAGAGCCATTTCTGATATTGCATAATTACTGTTCTGTTCCCCTTCCAACGGTTAAGTTTTAAACCATTCTAGGATCCTGCGGCAAACTTCTTCGCTACTGTTGTCATATATTGTTAATTAATTCCCCTTCGGAAAATGGTTTAGTGGCTTCAGCTTCCACAGCCAGCATTTTGTGAGCCCAGTAACAAATGACCACGCAGACAATATTAAGTCATGCTGACAATCTCTCTGGCATCAGATGTGACCAAATGGGTGTGCTTGTGGCCTCAAGACTGCCAAAACAGATCGTGAGGTTCCCTAGGACATTCAGGAGATTTACTCCATGGCTTAGTGGAATGTACACAATTTGAGCTACTTGAACAAAAGAGAAGAAAGGCTTTCACAATGGTAGAAATACACTAGATGCTCAAAGATGAATTCAATCTTCTGTTAACAGCCTACCAAATATTCAAAAGAAATGTTAAAAACCATGTGAAAATGAAGACAGATATGCATAGCACAAGCCTCAAACCAAAAATCTTGAAAGACACTGAAAAGAAATTTTTGTAACTTAACTCGGGGGAAGGCAAATTATTCTGTAATTTCATTAAGTGGTAAGAATAAGAAAAAAAAAACAGGAATTCTGGTTTTAACAAAATTTATCACCAACTTAGGTAGACAAGGTTTGTTAAGTGTAGGATTCATGAATGGGGAGGTCTTGGAATGAAATAGTGCCAGGATCATCCTTCCTGACTGAGGTTTTTGTTTTTCAATGTTTTCCTCTGTTCCCATAAATGGGAATTGCTGAGGAGGTATGCTAATCTTAGGACTGGAACATACACTTCCCAAGTTTCCTTTCTCAATTATCATTTCATGACTTTTTGTTGGAAGGTTCTCTGTCATTATGAATTGCTTTTCATTTAGTTGCCTTTTTAGTTTAAGTTGCAATCTTTGAAATATTTCCTGTATCAATGAGGCCCAAGTATTTTGTAGCTGGCTACTTTTTCATAAGTGATAGATAAAACCTACTATACAAACAGTGTGGATCTCATTAAAAGACATAGTTTATGTTGAAAGGCAGTTTCTGGGGACAGTAACCATTTCAAAGTCATTGGTTTGAATTCTCATATACGAGGGCTGTTCCAGAAGAACCCGACCTAACAAAGATCACCCAAAAATTTCGGGAAAAAATATGTTTCTTTCTCTACATAGTCCTCTTTCAGCTCGATACACTTTTCCTAGCAGTTTTCAATCACTTCGATACCCTGCTTATAGTGAGAACCGACAGGTTCTGCAAAATAGCCATCAACTGCAGACTCCACCTCTTCATTGTTGGTAAACCTTTTACCACCAAGCCATTTCTTGAACTTTGGAAACAGCTAAATCTGGTGAATAGGGTGCATGAGGAAGCAATTTGAGCTTTAACTCATTGATTTTGGCCATGGCGATAAAGGATGTGTGAACTGGTGCATTGTCTTTGATGAAACCAAACTTTCGTTTTTGCTTGATTTCATCATTCAAATGCTGCAATAAGTTTGCATAATACTCAGCATTGATTGCTTTTCCTTTTTGAAATTAATCAAGGAAAATCAACTCACATGCATCCCAAAAAACTGACGCCATGACCTTGCCTTCAGATGGAATTGTCTTCACCTTCTTTGGAGCTGACTCTCCCCTTTTAATCCACTGTTTTGACTGTTCCTTCATCTCAGGTGTGAAGTGATGGACTCATGTTTTATCCATGGTTATGAATTGACGCAAAAACTCAGCTTTATTGCAGCAAAACATTGCCGAACACTCGACTAAAACATTCTGATGATGCTGCTTTTGTTCCATTATGAGTAAACGCGGCACCCATCAGCTTTCACATGTCCAAACTTTCAGTCAGTATGCAATGTACAGCACCTTTTGAAATGCCTACAATGTCTGCTAGCTCATGCACTGTCAGTCGACGGTTATCCAATATAATTTTGTGGATTTTCTTCACAATTTCTGGCGTAGTCACCTCATTTGGTCGACCACTGCTATGTTTGTCTTGGCAACTCACACGGCCTTGCTTAAACTCTGCCACCATATATTTCACTGTCATAAACAAAGGAGCAGACTCCCCCAGAGTAGAATCTAGCTCAGCTTTAATATCAGTTCGACTAAGACCTTTCAAATGAAAGTATTGTATCACATAACAATGACCAGTTTTATCCATGTAACAAATTTGCTGAGAGCATTCACTATTGATTGCTGCCAAACAATTACTAAACATACTTCAAACTTAAGCTTTATAAGGGTTGTACTTTCTACCATAGTCATTTGTTTGGAACAACAACCGTTATCTATACGTCAGGTCAGCTACTTCTGGGACTGCCCTCTTACTTTTTACTTTTTTGAAGTCTTGAGTCATCATTTGTTTTCTGTTATGATGTCATGCATATAAGGTAATTTCAGTGTCAGCATATAGTAACGCACTTTTCAAACATTTGACTATCATTTCAGCCTCATGTATCCATCTTCTTCTACCTACAATAAAATTTGTAATGAAACTATTTTTTGCATACATTTATCTCAATTAACATGAAGTAGATTGAGAATATACTTCAGTCAGGGCTGGTTTCACCAACTGATTTTAAAAATACTGTAAAATCTTATTTGTTAACAATGTGTTCCAAGTTTAATATAATGTTAAAACTTTTGTATTTCATCAAGCTTTTACAGCAAATTGTAAGCTAACATCAAAGACAACAACGAACTCTAGCTTTCTAGAAGGCATTGGCCGGACTACAGTGCTTCTGAATGTGCTCCAATGCACTTTTGTCTATGTAACGCTGTGATCTTTGTGTCAGTAGCAGACAACTATTTACAATCATGGCAATTGCCATGTGATGTTCCTGATTTTTGAGGTTAGAGTAGTGATATCAACTGAAATAAATGCTTCACTGTTTGAAAGTTAGTTAACACCTGGTTAATAAATTTAGACATATTACAAAGTAGGAAAATGCTGACGGTCTTACATTAAAGGATAAGATTGCAGCCTGGGACAAACACTCAAGAGTAATTTAATTGGAATGAATGCATTTCTCTTAAGTCGAGTAAGAAATTGTGGCAGTTTTATGCTAACATAAAGTTGAGCACCAGAAACGTTAGGTGCAGAGAGCATTTAAAATGGTTTAAACCTGATGGTGGATACTGCACTGAAACCAAAGTGGACAAAAATGTGTTATCTTGATTAATCAAGCAGATCTGAAAGAAATACTATTTGATTCTTAAAGCAATTACTTTGGAAACCTTCTGGATAAACCCATAAATGGTAGCGTTGGAAATACCAACATTATCACCCAGCAAGTAAATGAAAAATGTAAGTACCTAATTAACACTTGTAGCATAGGAGAAAGAGGCATGCTTCTGTTGCCAGTATTTTTACCTCTTGTATTTCCCATAAAATCATGCTCATGACCCCTTGGACAGTCTATATTGCTTTAAAAATTCCTCCTTTTGTAGGGTTTCAAAACTGCTTCAAAACTTTTAACTGCTGTGGTCCCTAGTGTTCCATTCTATATTGGGCATGGAAGGCCAGTAATTTTGATCAGAGGCCTCTTTATCAGGCTTAAGGTTCTTTTATGTGCCATAAATCTATGATATGGGACCACCAGCTTTACTTCCCTTCTGAAGGAAACCACGCTGGGGATTTTTATGCCCCCAAAAAAATCCAGCGTCCACTGCCGGGTTTAAACCCAAAACCTTGGAAACAAGAGACTAGCATGGTAACCACTACACCACGGAGGAGGACAGGGAGTTTTATAAGATCACCTGGTGATTACGGTAAAGATGATGTAGTAGATGGCTGAAACTCTGGATCTCATGTAGGACTACTACAGCCTGAGACATTGGGTGTGTCTTCTTCTGAAATGGTGTACCACTGTGGAGGCTTAGATACAGGAAGATGTTGATTGTGAGAAACTGGTCAGATGGCTGAAACTCTGGATCTCATGTAGGACTACTACAGCCTGAGACATTGGGTGTGTCTTCTTCTGAAATGGTGTACCACTGTGGAGGCTTAGATACAGGAAGATGTTGATTGTGAGAAACTGGTCAGATGGCTGAAACTCTGGATCTCATGTAGGACTACTACAGCCTGAGACATTGGGTGTGTCTTCTTCTGAAATGGTGTACCACTGTGGAGGCTTAGATACAGGAAGATGTTGATTGTGAGAAACTGGTCAGATGGCTGAAACTCTGGATCTCATGTAGGACTACTACAGCCTGAGACATTGGGTGTGTCTTCTTCTGAAATGGTGTACCACTGTGGAGGCTTAGATACAGGAAGATGTTGATTGTGAGAAACTGGTCAGATGGCTGAAACTCTGGATCTCATGTAGGACTACTACAGCCTGAGACATTGGGTGTGTCTTCTTCTGAAATGGTGTACTGCTGTGGAGGCTTAGATACAGGAAGATGTTGATTGTGAGAAACTGGTCAGATGGCTGAAGGTAAATTAGGGTATTGGATCTGCCCTTTGGATTTTGAAGTATATCCTTTTATGTCTACCAAACAGAAGTAACAATCTGTTACATGGTCCCAAGATTCTTGCCAAACCATAGGTACACCAAATTTCATTGCATTACATTTTCCTTATAGCCAGTTTCTCAAATTCCTAGAGCATGAATTGCAGCATATGTGAGATGCAGATGTCTTATCTGTGCCTCCCACTAGACATTCAAAATATAGTTCTTATGCCTTTCGAACTAGAGGTGTAATTTTATACTCTTGGCTCTTGAAGTTTAGTTCTCCGCATACATAACAGAGAATTACGATGAATTTTACACTCTTGTGGCATTGTAGTATAATTATTATCCTTCAAACTCTTCTGGAGCAGAATTATGAAACACTAACTCACTCCTTAAACACCAACAGGAAACCAACAACAGACTGAAAATAAATTAAATATCATTAGTTATAAAGGCTAAATATGGGATGCCAATATATTAGTTGTAATATTTATCACCAGATGTCGAACCATCTCCTAAGAAAAAAAAAACCACAAAATTGACATATATGTAAAGCGGGGGATTCAATTAATATGATACATATATGTTAAAATAACATTTGTAAAGATTTTTCTTTTCTGGATTTTGAAAAAAACAGTACGTGATAGATGAAATGTAATTATATATTCATTTTTACCAACAGTCTACCTAATTCACCTATTTTCATAAAAAGGAAAACTTCATGTTGTACAGTACACATTACTTACTGCCTCTGATGTAAAAATACGAGTCCACAGCTGAAAGCTTACATATATTTCAATTCCACAAGTTGGAAGCCAAAGAAAAGCTAATTCAATATTTCAAGCAGTCTTAAGAGGAATTAAATGTAAATGCCTATGTAGATTTCCTAAACAAGATGGGAATTAAATTCTGAGGGGAACTTTTTTTAATTAAGTCATAATCATACAGGTATCCGAGCATATTTCACCTATTTAACAAGGTTTTGGTAACTGAGCTGTATCTCTTAATATAAAAAAAGATGCATGCAACATAATTTGTTTTATGTCATACAAGCTTCAAATAAATATACTTTGGGAAGTAATGAAGATAAATACTTGCATCTTATCTCACACGGTAGACATACTATACCAAAAATAATACACTACAAAGCAATAAAGCATTCAAGAACAAATTACTAGAAAGAAATAAGAATCTTGACAATTATATTGTTATAATGATTTTATTTATACATTACTTAATAAAGTGTGGTCATTTATTTCAGAGAATGTTAAGACAGAAATATTATATCTCAAATACAGCAACAATAATTGTGACAATGTTCATTTATTTTAATGGTAGGAAAAATCACAATACAAACTTACAGTAAACAGTTACCAGAATCTTAACATTGACGTGTATATTAATGTAATATCTACAGCTAATGTTTGCAGCACTTGAGTAATACTAGCTTCTTATATTTGGCAATGGAAATAGGTAGGCTGTCTTCAAGCTTCATGCACTGTAGAGTCCTCAGCTCTCAAGAACATGAAATAGAACAGTAAACATATATGCATAGCATAATATTTCAGGTGGCAACTGAGAAAGGAAAAAAAAATTGGGCATTTACAGATTGAAGCTTAACTATTTATACTATATTAACATTTCATTGAGCATATTGTCTCGTGCATGAAACAATGTGTTAATTAAAGTGTTGAGTGAACTGTTTGCTGTATGAAAAATATAATCAGTGTTAGTTAGATGGCACTATCATTTAAGAACACAAAAATAAATCAAATATTGCATTATAAATTATAGTATGTAGAGCTAAAATAAAGTTACTTTCAATAATTTAATACGAGAAATTCTATTAGTGCTTGTAGCAGACTTAGTGATTGTTTCATACACTATCTGCCTCAAAGTAAGGTAGCAAACTATTTTCAAAAGATTAGTTTCCTTGCAAACAATAATATTGCATTGTGTGCTAGTGAGGAACAAAAACATATTTTTGGTGAAATAAATATAACGGTTATTAAATATTAGTGAGATAATTCAATACTCTGAACTATCTTGTAATTTTATTGAAATATCTTGTGTGGCTGTGAAGGCTAAAATCATATTTTTCATGAAATAAATGGCATTAACAACTAGAAGTGAGGTATATTATTTATAGCAATTACATGTAGAAGCAAATGTTTCACTTGATTTCCAACTAGTCACAACTTTCTGTAACAATCAGCATGCTAAGTTGAAATAAAAATAAAATGTATAGACAATACTCAGCAAGAAGCATGAATGCATATACTGACATAATTTATCAGCATGCTAAGATGAAATAAAAAAATACAAATAAAACATGTAGATAATACTCTGCAAGAAGCATGAATGTGTTTCCAGTGTAATTTATAGTGGAGTTGAAATAGAAAGAAATGTTTTAATTGATTTTTAACACCAGTTTTAGCTTTCTGAAATAATCAGCATGCTAAGATGAAATAAAAAATACAAATAAAATGTATAGGCAATACTCTGCAAGAAACACGCATGCATATACTGACATAATTTATAGTGTAATACTTTGAAATAGAAATAAATGCTTTAATTGATTTTTAACACCAGTTTTAACCTTCTGCAGCAATCAGCGTGCTAAGATGAAATAAAGGGTACATATAAAATGTATAGACAGTACTCGGCAAGAAGCATGAATGCATATACTGACCTCATCTTAAAACCCTATGTGCTAATCTCCTAAGGGTGTCAACTACTCTTCCTCCTGTTGTAGTCCATATCATGAAGACAATTGAAACATCTGATAAAATGTAAGTAATTACTTTGTTGGATTACAGATCTGTGGAAGAAATGCTGCAGTTTAAATACCATCATGGAAGAAAGTTTTGTAACTGTAGCAATTCATTTTATATTGTGCTGTTAATTACTGTAAATGTTAATATCCACCCTATTAAAGCTATGACTAATTTTGTTTTCATGTTTTCTGGTTCCAAAAGTGCAGTCAATTCACCATACTCTCCAGCTTTGTTTAGGTTCTCTATTGGGATTGCGGTTAAAAGTAATCTGTTGCATTTATGTAAGCAATATTAGCATTTATGACAAGCAATGCTAGTACAACTGTTTTAATGCAGTCCTGAAGTTCCAGTAACTGATTCCGAAGGTATGGCTAATTCTTCTTCCTCCAGACTATCCTCATTGCTTTCTCTCAGAGCTATAAGCAATTCCTCTACCTCTAGTACATTTCACACTTCTTAATTGAAATATTTAATAATTATGTTTTTTGCATGCTTTACTTCATTTCTACACATTTCTGGTGTTACCTGTTAAAATATTGGTGCAGCTACCACCACCGCCGCCGCTGCCACAATATTGTGAAGTTCTTATAGTTAAATACCAGGTATGTTCTAGTTTACATACCTGATTGAGTGCTTCCACACAGCTCTAGCTTGATCCAGTCCATGTCCTTGCCATGAAGCTATTGACTTATTATAAGAGTTCTTTGTTACTGACCACACAAGCTCTATGGCATTGAAAAATGCATGGTGAGGGGGAAGCCTCAATACTGTATGACCTTCTAATATTTCATCACTGATATATCCCAGACATTTTTGTTACTTACCACTCTATAAGTCTTAACTGAAGTAGGAATTATTTCACTTGGATATTATGAAAGAAACTGAGTTACCATTTCAGCTTGCTCTGATTCATTCTGCATAACTGATCCAATTCATTCTTCTTTGTGTTGTCTGGCACTGACACTCCATTTTGTCTCAACCAGCTCTGAAAGCAAAAAGAAAAATAATATTTCATACTCAGTAAACACAATTAATAAACATTGCTTACTTCTTAAAATGCCTAAGGATTATAAGTACTTACCATTAACTTATCTTTTCTCCACTTTGATGTTAACTGTTGTTCTGTAACATTGTTGTGGTATAATGCATTATCCATAACAATCAGACAGGGTCCTAAACTTCTCAATCCATCAACAAGCTGTTTCTCCAATACTTTCTGAAATGTTTCGCTGTTCATTGCACCATGATAACCTTGGCCAGTCCTCAAATTGGAAGAAAATATAAAATCTGCACCTTTGATACAAAGAATACGCAGGTGATACTGTTAAATTCAGAAAAACAACAACAAAAGAATATAATTTTGAAGCAGCATATAATTAATCAAGAATTACTCTACCATGAACAAATCCATCTTTTGTTCCAACATGTAGAATAACCACTCCCTCAGGATGTTGACACATGACTCCCTTGGGTTTAGCATAAACAATCTCGGGTTTTTTCCATGAATATGATGCAGAACCTATAAAATATAGTTGGTATTCAAATAATCATGACTAATACCTTCACATTAAATGCTTTCTTAATAGCTACCATCAATGTGTCTTAAACATTGTTACAAGCTTACCATTTATAAATATAAAATATAATTGTAATTCAAGCTTTCATGAGTAAAACATAACATTAAATGTTTTCTTAACTTACATATTGTTACAAACTTAGCATTCATAGAAATCCATGTTTCATCCAGAAAGACCACAGGCTTTGGTCGTTTCCTTTCCATGTTTCTCACATATACACTTAAAAAGCAAGATCTCTTGAATTGAATCTCTGGAGTTTCTCTCACATATACAAGACCATTCTCCTTGATCCACTTAAAGCCCATTTCCTTTAAGGTTATTCTTGATGATGTTAGTGATCCATTTTATAGATATGTCTCATAATTCTCTCTCAATTTAAAATCAAATTGAGTTTTGCTTATGGACGCTCTTTAACTGCTATGGTTCTTAGCAATCTGTTCTATAATGGACGTGAAAGACCGGAAATTTTGCTCAGAGGCCTCTTTATCAGGCCTTTACTTCCCTTCCGAAGACAACCATGCTAAGGATTTTTACGCTCAAAAGAATCCATTGCCTTCTCCTGGGTTTGAACCAAAGGCTAGCATGGTATCCCTAGACCATGGAGGATGACTGTTCTCTCTCATATGCTGTGGCACAAGCTTAGCTGTTACTCTTTCTCCTGCAGATAAATTAAAGGAGATTATAATATGAGTATACTTAAGCTTGAAAACCATAAAGAAACCATAAATAGAATCTGTCTTACCATGGTTAGTCTATCTTGTATAAATCGTCCAATAGCTTCCTCAGCACACTCATCAATACCAGTTACAGATCGAGGTTTATTCTTATGTTTTCCAGGTGTGACAAGTTGCTCTCCCTTCTCAAATGTCCTTACTTTTTGCACTGTACAAAATCCATGCTGTAATACAGATAAGAATACAAATATTAGGTTTTTAATACCAGCTGAAAACAGAAACATACCTTTCCTAAAGTCGACCAAAGAAACTAAATGCAGCTTGCCCAGATATTATAGTACCCAGTATATATATAAATTGCAGATTAAAACTTATTGCACAGAGGTTCTTAAGCACCTTTTTTGTAATGCTACCTTAGCAGAGAAACTATGAATGCCCTGTAACGTTGCCCAGATATAATAAAGTTTAACATTAAACAAATTGTTTTTATTAAATGAATGCACAGAAGTTCTCAAGTACCCATTGTGTAGCAAGTATGAGATACATATCATCTACTTACCCCTAAAAGACTTACAATTCTTGTCATGAGAGCTACTTTACTTACACACACATTCTCTTCTTCAGCTTCAGCTTTCAAGTTTTGGTTATATGTTAACAATTGCTTTTGGAAACTGTTTTTAAACATGCATCTCTTTTTTTAACCTGATGACTGCCTTCCTCACTATTTTTTCATTTATTTGTCTTATTTATAAGCAGCCTTTAACGGAAATAAAATAACCATTATTTTTCAAAATAAATGCATTAGCCTTAAACTCAAACATTATATGGTTAAAGTAACATGCTTTTTAAACATTAATATTGCTTCTGCATCATTATTATACAAAACATGATGTGTCCACCATTGCCAATCTTGTTTTGCAATATACACTTTTAGATAAAATCCCTTCCGAACGCTAAATATTGTAATATATTTAATGTGCTACTGTGTTGTGAACACAGTA
This sequence comes from Deroplatys truncata, assembly GCA_030765065.1. Classification (NCBI taxonomy): domain Eukaryota; kingdom Metazoa; phylum Arthropoda; class Insecta; order Mantodea; family Mantidae; genus Deroplatys; species Deroplatys truncata. The sequence goes on from CM060989.1 coordinate 114,099,886, forward strand.
ATAACAATAATAATACTTGTATGCTCTAAATCAAAACAAAACCAGGCATACATGAGGAATACGAGGGCATTTTCTAAACAACACATTCTTGTTATTTTAAAATCTACCAATTTCTTCATCGGATTCTACTTCCAAAATAATGACTTCCTCAGCAACATAACGAATATGAAAGCACCAACTATAACCATATCTTTACCATGGGTTTATTTTAGGAACAGTGGGTGATATTGATGCAAAGTAGCATATCGACTATCACCAAATATAACCAGACAGAGCTATAATGGGGGCAAAAATGTCGCAGTTTGGTTTTGGTGAATTCCAGTATACTTTTTCCTGTATAGCTATTATTAGGAATTTTATATTGAATTTATATTGTGCTGGTTGCTATCTTTGAGGTTGTGAAATTCTCTTTGTGCCCATGCGTAGAATGTGACATTTTTGAACACAGAATTTTCTTTTTGCAATTTTAGAGTTGTATTTTCTTTTATCTTTCGTTGCTGGAAGCTTTTGATTAATCTGTCCACCAATTCTCTTTTGTAGCCATTTTTCTTAGCTTTGTTTAAAAGTTCCTTGTATTGTAAGCTGTGTTTTTTTGAGTGAGAAGAATATTCATGAACCGTAGATTGAACTGTTAAATATAGCAACTATGTTTAATGTTGGTTAGAACTTTTGTTTTTGATATTGTTGTTCGCATAACGGCGATATGCACCGTTCTCATTAAACACACTCTTCAGGGTTTTTCAGCTTACACTGATAAGAGGTTCATCATAATCAATGGCCGGTCAGATATAACTCCAGTAAAATTCTTGATTAATTTTTACCATCATTGATGCACCACAAACAGCCATTTATTGCACTAAAGTCAATATTTTACTGCAGTAAAATTTTGTTTCAGAATGGTACATACGGCCATCAATGCTCTTTCTGTATAATCCAAAAGCTAAGGGAAGTTGCTTGTGAGTTTCTAATTCCATAGTTAATTTTATGTTTCTATGTTGCAGATTCAGTAAGTTTAAAGCATCTTGTTAATTCTTCCTCTTAACTATGTGAAGGTATCTAACCCAGGTTTTGAACATTCATGAGAATGCATTGACTACTTTTGTTTCTAGAGCACTTATAACTAAATCTGCAAACAAGGTTGACTGTTGATTTCCTCGACTAGATCTATATTTTTCTTTAAGTATTTTCTTGCTAAACAAAAAAATACTTGTTCAGTGCATAATTTTGCCAAGCCATTTCATCCCTGTTGATGGAGGTTAACTTATTTTTAATGCTGCCTGGCCACACTTGAAATTAATGTACCGTCATCTGTAAGCAATGGATTTTCTATCTTTTTTTATTAATTCAAAGAAATTCTTAATTATTCAATTGTTGAATTTGTTGGTTTGCCATTTTGACAGTTTATAGATTGGCACTCTCATACATGGTATGATTGGTCTTAGTTCTTTTACAGGTTTATGTAGCTTCATAAATCATCAATTTTTGGTCTTTAAGGATTATCTACTTTAAATCTTTTGTCATCTTTATCACAAAGAGAGTATTTAACAACTGCGAAGCTTATATTTATGTTGCAGAAGTTTGTCTATAGGGTGTTTTTTATTTTGGTATATTCTGAGAATTAAAAAAGTTCTTTCATTTGCTGGTTATAATCTTCTTTATCCAGATTTACTAATTTATTCCCTTTATTGGATTTTGAAATTGAGATATTATTATTATTATTATTATTGTTATGGTTATCAGAGTTTTTATTATGGTATGTATGTTTACTTTTGTTCTAGAATAGCTTCCCATTTCTAGTTCTCAGCTAAATGCATAATTCAGTGAAATTTAAATATGTATGAGCACATTGTAATGTTAACTCCAATCAGTCACCCTTGTGCAATGTTGCCTTTACAACAGAGGTGGCAAAAATGGGACTCGCGAGTCATTTTGACTCGTGGACACCATTTCCTCTCTGCCACTGTCCCTTTGTTTTACACATGCTGTTGAGTGTTGCATTGCGTATTGCATACTTGAGACTTGTGGAAGGAAGGAGTTTTCGCCACCCTTGCTTTACAACATAAACATACTAGAAGTCTTAAACGTATTTTCTGGTACTTCGACTTCTGTGAAAGTTACGACTAGACTACAAAGGCAAACAGAGTTGCATTATGGTTATGAGTAATGGTGAAGTAAAAGATCATGCAAATATGATAAAATGTAAAATGCCCTTGTTTGAACATATCCTACTCACAACACTAGACATCTAAGTTGGTGTGGGATACAGGAAGGACCCTGCCTTGATTGGTGTAGGAAACTTAACAAAACTGAATTGTTTCTGTTTCACACTATTAAATAGTAAATGTTTATAATAAACGTCGACAGTTTAATTTGTTCCATTTTGAAACGACATGAATTGAAGCTGTTAGGTAATTGAATTTATATTAAGAAAGACATTTAAAACCAAGTTATTAACATTTAAGAAAGACTAATACAAATAACAATGACTTTGTATGTCTCTGCCATTCTTGGCACATTTAAACAATGTAACTTGCCTATATTAAACAGCCCGTTACCACTAATATAACTAATTCAAACTACAGCTTTGCAAGACCTTCCCTATGGCATTTGCTGTCGATTAAGTAAATCACAGCCTTTATTAAACATTGGAAACTGGCTGGCTTGTTTTGAATTCTTTATGTAAACGATGAGTCAAAATTGATATTACCCCAGTAGAATCTCCTTTCTGTGGCATTCCTCCATTTACTTAAAGACATGCTGCAGTTTAAACTGATGATGTTTCCACTCTGGCGAAGTTGTAGCTATAACAGCCTTCTTGGCAATACCTGGGACTCATAGTTTTAGTTATGCTGTCCTATTCAAAGATATACAGCTGAGGCTGGTTCAGTCTTGATATGACATTTACGCTGTTCTCGTTGTGTTGCTACTGTTGATAGTTTGGACAATTTTCTGTCAAATTATATATGGCGGAGAGGGAGCAAAGGTCAGCTGTCACATCACCAAGCCCTTTCTTCCTGGGTTGTTTTGCATACCTGTCACCTTCTGGAGTCTTCAATGACCTTCACATAGAGAGTGAGAGTGAACCAATTTCATTGTGTCTTCCAAAATGCAAAGGACTTCCTGCTCAATTTCAAATAATTCTTGAAACAAAATACTGTAACCTTCCTTTATAAACAAATAGAATATAAAGTTTTGCATGAAGCAAACAACGACTCAGTATCTGGCATGGCGTGACCAAATGGAACGACATGCTAGTCGTCCTCCATGGTGTAGTTGTTATCATGCTAGCCTCTAGTTCCTGACGTCATGTGTTCAAACCCGGCAAAGGGCGATGGATATTTTCGGTACCACAATTGATGGTATCACAATCAAGGAGGAACAAGGGAATTTCTTCAGAGAAGGTTTTAACCGCAATCCCTACTGGGTCATATCTTTATTTCCGTAATTGTTACTTAGCTATAGATAAAGGTGTTATAAAACAGTTTTAATTTTTACATTTCTGTTCATTTTAAACACAAAATTCATTGTTTTGTTTTTTTGTAATTTGTGTATCTCAATAAATCTACTCTATGATTTTAATTATTGTGAGTGACCAAATCGTAAATTTTAGTCGACTGATCTCACACTTTGCAGTTTCTTCTCGAGTTATTTGGAATCAAGAGATAAACGTTTTAAAGAAAACCAAAACCTTATTACTACCATCCCAAATATCGAGAGTCACATTACCTTATTCAAACCATAACATAGTGCCTCTGCATTTGCTGGTGGCAGTCTCCTCAATCTGTAGCTCACCACCAAGCTGTATTTAGATAAATATCTCTCCAAATCAGTGTTGGAGCAAGGAAACCAGACTCCAGTGCTGCAGTGGCATAATGTGGATGAGATGGTTTCAGGCTTAAAAGTGCCTCTGACGCTTACATTTTGCACAAGGTTGTCCTTGCTAGGGTGTTCTATACAGGTAACGAGGTAAACACTGCAGGATTCTATAAATTCTTGTTTTCCTAGTGTCTTCAAGAGTGGTATGCATTTGTTATGCTTAAGCAGTTTTTAAGGGACATGACCTTCGAGGCATTTCTTGGATCATATAGAGAGCCTATAGCTTGAATAATCTTCTGACGTGGATCAGGCCTCTCCGATTGTTTATTTTTCACCAAAGCTGCTTATGAGCCATAAGTTATCGTGGTTTCAAGAGCCATTCTTACCTTTATTAGTAGATGTTTAACTTCTAATACAATCTGACTAAATACCCCCTCACTGAACAATTTGAGTGTTACGCATCACAGATTTTTTATGGTATGGTAAATTAAAATTAATTGGAGCTTTATTTATGGATGCTCTTTAACTACAATGGTCCTTAGTATCCCATTCTTCATGAAAGATGATAATTTTGTTCGAGGCCATATTATTGGGCTTCAGGTTCTCTTACGTGTCATAAATCTACAAGATGTATCACCAGCTTTATTTCTCTTCTAGAGGAAGCCATGCTACAGATTTATAAGCCCAAAAAAATTCACTTCCCTCTGCCAGGTTTGATGACCATTCCAAAAAAAGTGATCATTTTCATAATCAGGTGGCAGTCTGCTGACACACAAGCAGCTTGCAATTTTATCTGGATGTTAGATGTTTCAGCTTCTTTGAAGAAGTGCTTTGCAGAATTCCATCATCAAGGGTCTTGAAGATATCTAGTATATCCTCGATACTGTTGCCAAGTACATTGCAACGTATGTGGTTTATGGCCTCCGTGGTTTAGGTCTATCATGCTAGTCTCTAGTAGCCGAGGTCACAGGTTCAAACCTGCTGGGAGACAATGCATTTTTGGGCATACAAATCCTCAGCATGGCTTTCTTCAGAAGGGAAGTAAAGTCAGTGGTCCCGTGTCATAGATTTACTGCATGTAAAAGAACCTCAAGCCTGATACATGCCTCTGAGCAAAATGTCCGGTCTTTCACGCCCAATATACACTGGGGCGTTAAGGACATATGCGGTCCAAATCTCTTGACGTTTGAGGCGTATCCAATACAGCATTGCCTCATACGAACAGTACACCTTGCCGCTGGTGATACCGTAATTGTAATATCATGTGCGCACATGCGTATTTCATATTTCAGAAAAGCAACAATTAGATAGGATAAAAGGTGACATTTTCCTGAACAATTACAAAAAGGAATAATATTTTTACTCCCAATGGTTTGCAACTATTTCACAGTTATCTTTCGCGATGTTTAAACAGAGTTTTGCTTGTAGTTATGCTTGTAATAGGAATAAATCCATTGCTGTCATAGTTATTTTATATATTACATCATATACATAATTATCACTTAATAATTTTCTCAAAGTCGCGAGTTCAAACCCCGTGGAGGGCGTTGAGTTTTTTTCGGGCGTAAAAATGCTTAGAATGGCTTCTTTTGGAAGGGACGTAAAGTCGGTGGTCCCGTGTCGTAGATATACGGCACGTAAAAGAATCTCGAACTTGATAAAGAGACCTCTGCGCAAAATTATCGGTCTTTCACACCCAATGTAGAATGGAACGCTAAAGAGGATAGGAGTTAAAGCGCGTCCATAAATAGGACTCAATTTTATTTTAACTTAATAATGTGGGATTCTCCATATCCTATATAAATTTGAAAATGTTTCAAGGGGTTTCTAATACACCTACAAGCTCGTCATGAAAATTCTTTCAGAGCCCTTTGATGTAGCTCTACAAAACCACACATGAGTTTTTTTTAAATAAACTACGTCATATATGGTTTTGCTTTATAGAACAATACCATTGGAAAAATAATAATTAGCTGCAGTTTAATGATTATTATGGTTCTGCATAATGCGAATCCTAAAACCAAGCATGTATCCGTTACATGAGAAGAACGTGTTATGCATTTTATAACATTCAACACCTCATTAAATAATAATAATAATAATAATAATAATAATAAAGCCAACTCAGTACTTTAAGTAAGGAATCAGAAATTGTTATCACACTCTCAAGGAAGCATCAACAATGGAATTCATTGTACCATTGACGTATAGCTCAAGATTAAAACATTGTCAAAGCAAAAATACCGCTGGTGTACTTTTTACAGTACCCTCGCTGGAAGCGTAAACGATTCATTTGTGAATTAATCTGCAGTGTACACAGTTCTTACAGTGATATGCTTTGTCCTACCATTTATAAAGTTAACTCTTTCATGAAAATGCCACTTATTAAGCCTAGTAGTACCAGTGGTTTCAGCAGTAAGGTTAGGACTGTTGTCTTCAGTGTGTATAACTTCTTTAAAAAGTATGCCAAGGAAGAAATCCACAAAAATCTTAACTTCACAAAATGTTAAAAACTGCGGCTCAGGCATGCGGAGTGCTGTTAGCTGTGCCAGTTGAATAACAAAGGATGCATAGAAAGGTGTGGCTTTTATTTGTGTATTACATTCCTTTTATCGTGTCTCTTGTTTTCTTGTTTTTAAGTGAACACTGCGATGGCATTTGTAACAAACGCATAACATTTTGACGAAGTGAAGTTTAGCAACCACGCAGTCACTCCGTATGGTTGTCATAAAACGTCAAGAGATTTGGACCGCACAGTAGTAGTTAAAGTGTATCCATAAATAAAGCTCGGTTTAAGTACATCACAGATTTAAACCACGAATTCCATCTAGAATAGACTTGCATAGGAAAAGCACATATCTTATGCTTTTCAGCAGAGTACTCGTAATTTGCTCTTCCATTAAACCTTTCAGGTATTCATATATGTCATACAATGCACAGAATCCATTATTACGATTATGACATAATCATTTTCAATTTTGTCTGACTGCGGGGTGTCCAAAACACCCAAAACAGTTTGGTCAATTGGCCATATCTAGCAGTACCAACAAAACTAGATATCTAACAACTGGGGTGCAGACTGTTTCAGTGCTGATGCAAACATACAAGACTACACTTCAAGCTAGATTGGATTATGGAGCCGTAGTTTACAACTCTGCATCTGCACTTAAAATGTTAGATACTATCCAAGAACTATTCCAGACTAATCTACTTAAGAAGCTGCAATTTGAAACACATGAACTACCCTAAACAGCAGAAAGAAACAGTTATTTCTGCATTATGCATTTAAAGTGGCATCAAACTGAAGCCCACCTTCATTTACTTGCCTAATTTCCAGTAAATATTATGATAAACATCCTGAGGGTACAGCCAAATGATTACACCACACTGAAGAGTAAACAAATACAGTAAAGCATTTAACTATACCATCCCCTCAGAGATAACAACAAATATTAATAGATTACCACCTTGGACACTATTAGTACCTGTAATAATATTAGATCTACAGCAGCACACCAAAGGAGGAACTAATCAAGTAGTATTTAAATTCATGTACAATGAAATTAGGAATAAATTAACCAACACATACCAACATACATAGATAAATCCAAACTAGTGAAAGGAGCGAATGTGCAGTAGCGCTCAGAGACAAAGTCCTATCATTTAAACTAGCCAATTTATTTTTCATTTTTACCTGTGAACTGTATGCAATCAAACAGGCAATGCTGAGCATTGAAGATATGGACGACCAACATTTCATTATATTTTTTGACTCCCTCAATTCCATACAAGCAAGTGTATGTTGCTTGAATGGTACATCTGTTGACCTGTGGGCAACAGATGTACTAATACAGGACATTCAGATCCTGATCCATTCTTTGAAAATAAAAGGAAAAGGAAATATCATTTCATGGATACCTTCACATAGTGACAGCTGGTAATGAAGTAGCCGATCTTGCAACAAAGAAAAGCATTACAAAGCTCCTGAATCCAAAATATCCACACTCCTCACAGAGATTTACTGCCATTCATAAACAAGAAGATTAAGAAGCTTTGGACCACAGTAAAATTGAAGCAGCAGTGCACCTTTATATGTCATCTATATATAAGGTACAGAGAAGCAACCAAGTTTTATTGACATGATTAAGAATTGCGCACACCAAACTAACTCCCCTCTGTCTGATATACAAAGATGAGCCAACAGTATGCAGCTCTTGTAGAACACTCCAAACAATAAATGACATCCTTACAGTATGCACCACATACAGTACTTCTAGGAAGGAACAAAGAGTATCAGAAATTGCTACAGCTGTAATAATTCAATTTTTTTTATAATACTATCTGTTATTTTAAAGATGTTTCTATGAATAAATCAATTTAAATTGTAACACTTTGCTTTGTATTCCTTAATGATTTGTCATGTTACTGAGCACTGTTAATTGCCTATGTAATTATCATAATTCAACATGTATGTTTTAGGAATAGTCTTTGTAGCCCCACATTGATTTCTATGTCTAATTTGTTTTATGTAATATTGTGCTCCCAAAAAAACCATTGAGTTCTGTGACTTTAAATAAATACTTTTAAAAAATGTCAAATGTGCCCGATGGTCTGTTTCCAGCACACCAGGAAGAAGTAACACGAGTACATAACTACAATTTTTATATGTAGTTTGATTGTATAATATGAACATGTCTATGTTTATCACATCCTCTTTTATTTTCGCCTGCTTTCTCTGTCCGAAATTTGAAATGTATTTTTGCTCGATCCAGTTTGCAGTAAATAAATCACGTACACTGCCTTAAATGTAATTGCTCATTCAATTTGAATTGCAGTATGATCAGATTCTCAACTGGTATATTTATCTTTACAAATACTTCAGTAGTGACTAAAATAAATTGTTACATTATATCTTTCACTTGTCTTGCATTAGCATTTCTTGCAACATGCAGGATATTAGCATAAGCTTGGGAAGATTTTCAGCAATGCATGTGTTTATCTGATATCTTGTGCTTGCCCAGTGCCGGTATACACAAAAAATCAAGCCACTTCATAATATTTACAAAGCAGCACCTGTTAACTTCAGATTTGAAATCTGTACCACGCTCTTGTAACATTAGTTTTACCTCCAGCATGCTGTATCCCAAACCACTGCAGTCTGTTTTCCAATAATGCAGTAATAACATACACTTCAGAGTTTCGAACAATAACGATGCTGGTTGCTAAGACAGATGCTCGTGATGTCATTACTCACTAATTCCTGCTCTTGGTTAGCCAATCAGAATTATGAAAGAACATAACAAAACTGTACACTAATGCCCAGTGCTGAGAATCGGGTCATAAACCAATGTTATTACATCTATTTTGTTGTTAATCAAATATTTACTTTCGATTATTATGGAAATTTATATAGAACTCCCAAAATTGGTGCTATTTTGTAAATATTTACAAAATTGGTGTTTTATCATGATTTAAATTCATGCTTCTAATGATCTGTAACAAACTATTATACAAACAAAACAGCTTTCGTAAAGCAAAATACAAAAAAGGGTGTTTATCACTAACACATATAGCTATACAGCATTATAATTATATTATAGTTTTGAGTTTAGTTCTAATGCAAGTTATTATAGGCAGCATTGCCAGCACAAGTCAAAAGCTGTGAAGCAATAAACATTCTCAGTACAATACATAGTCTTTTACTTAAAACTCGGAAATATAGTCGTTCTTACCCAGCATATTATTGAAGGATGAATATTTGTTCTGCTAATTAAAAATGGATGGATATAACATGTTTACTACATTAGATTTTAGCATTTAAAATTTTGCAGATTTATTACAACAAACACACCTGCTGATATCAAAGTTATATGGCTACTGTATCTTTGGCTTTCAATACTTTGAGGTTATGTTAAGTCGTAGCTATATTGTCATGAACAGGTGGTTGTGACTGGGGGGTACAGCTATGGGGATTAAAAGACTTGTAGAGAGAACTGAAGCTTGCCTTACATAAGACGAGTATACTTAACATTATTTTGAGGTCTTCACTTGACGAGTGTTTGGTTTACAAAAGCAGGGTTCGCTGACCTGAATTATTTTCCTTGACATTATTATTAAGCCGAAGTATATGTAACACCCTAACTTGTTACCTTGAGATATCTGTCGCGAGTGCATGGAAGGGTCCGGATCGCCACAACACCATGACCGAGAGAGACCCGGGCGAACTCGGGATATGTAGCGCTTTATATGGCTTAAGGCTATCCAGGAAGAATTTTCAATATGGCGGCGGTTATGCTAAATCTGGAGTGCCACCACCCTACGTTTGTCTTCTAACAACCAATCAGCGTAACGTATGCGAATTGTTCTAGAACATGACGTGTGCAGGAACAAAGTTCCACACGACTTCGTGCAATTCTGCACGTAGACCTACAGAACTCGACCACAGAGTAAAATCCACGGGTTTTGTCATCGGAAGGTGTGGGCCGCTTCCATCCTGTTACACACGCAGCTTAACAAAGACACTGCATTTTTAAGAAGATGTAAAATGAAATCCCAACTAAATTCAGAGTATCTAAAAATAATCAGTAAACTTTTACCAAATTAATATAAGCTAGGCATACGTGACACTTCTCCGAATGGTAAGGAAAGCTACCCCTGGCGCTTATTAAAGAAAACAAAGAATGCCAGTAACAAGTAATAACAGGGGGCACCAAACACTGCAGATATATATATATATAAGTACAATACAATGGTAAGTTAACAGAAAACCCTAAAATAATGTCGCACCTTGCAACCAGGCAGAATTTAGCAATTACAGCAATTAGTAGGTGCGACCCAAATGACAGGAAAATGCAAACAAATGTGTAGGACCTGAAAAGGAAAACAAAAACAAATACACGACGGAGCGGAGGATCAAAGGAAAAACGAGATAGGAAAAGAAAAATAGGATAGAATCCAGCGAGGCTCCCACGCGGTACTGCGAAGGTGTTCTTCATAAGTGCGGGTTAACATCAACAATGAATAGTTTCTGGCCCAAGCAAGCACACATGAGACACTTCAAAGGAAAGGTTGGGTACGCAAGTCTCTTCTTGCCGAACGCAGCCCTTGAGTACTGTCTCTGGTACGCAGCTATGCACTAGCACACGCCAATTTCACGACCGTCCTGTGGTTACACATTTCATTCGGTATACACAGGCAGCAGAAGAAGTCCGGTGTGGTAAGAGCATGAAGATGCATCATATGAGGTTTTAACAATCACAGATTTAAATGCTCAGCAAACAAAGTTCCAATCATGCATTGGGGTAATTCATATAGTTTCGCTCTGGGGAAACCAGCCTAGTTTGGCAGAGGATGCCGAATATGCGGTGGGCGCTCTTGCAAAGTTTAAGATCTTGGTCGCGGACATTGCGTCGGATATAAAGTGCGTACCATTAAATAAAGAGTTGTCATGCAATGGGGTGGTTAACATAGTTATATCCAGGGGAGCCATCGACGTCCAGGGCGCTGCGTATCTTCGACCCAACACACGTTTCTCGAGTGCAGCGAGGTTGGCCGCAACGTCCACCGAGAAACAAAACATAACAATGAATTAGGGAAAGGGAGAACCAAATAAAAAGGGATATAAAATTTGGTGGTGGTAAATAAGGTTAAAAAGGGGAAAGAGATAGTGTCCTAAGGGAAGAGAGGAGACTGAAGGCACAGTATGTACGTAGTAAAGGTAATACTAATAAACACGAGGACGGGTAAAAAAGGAAAACAATTATTGAAAAAGGAAAGGTGCTACCTCGGATACGACCTTCCATACAATATATGTCTTGAGGGGAAAAAATGAGCATAAGCAATCGAAAGATATTTTGAAAGTAGAGTGAAACATCGAAGTGACTAAATCAAAACAAAATTATCAAGTCCGTTTTCTGAATGAGTTAAGCCACATATTCAAGTAAAATTTCATTTCGAAAGTTTCAACCAACAAAAGTAAATTTAAAATACCGGGGATGATGTAAACCATCTCACTCCTCGTATTTGTCAGTTACACAGATGTTTCACTAAAATTACATCACTAGCGACAGCTCGCATAAGATAGCATGAAAAGTATAACCCTGAAGAGACGTAACAGTCACACTTAGTTTGCTTTCACACGATGTCCCTCCCGTCCACATAAAAGGGGGAAATCAGAGAAGAGAATATATATATATATATCTGTGTGTGTATAGATATAGGAGATCAAAACAGGAAATATAAAATGAAACACAGTGTCTTTAGTCAACTGGAATGAACAACAACAAATATCACAATAACAAACGATGTACCATCTAGACAGTGTGATCCGAGTTAAATAATCCTTCTGGATACCCAGGTAACTACTTTAAAGTCAAATGTCCACTGGAGGTTGAAAATGGAAAATAGTTATCACACATAGCAACAGATAAATACATAGGCATGCCCTCCGACAATAATATCTTTTGCAATCCCATGAAGACTCTATATTGTCGAAAGTGTCGTCATCCGAATTAATCAACATTTTGATACATATGTTACTACGGGTGTAAAGTGTTGACACTTTATCAGGGCATCATGCAATGAATAACGGAATCCTGTCTTGTCACAACAATACTGTACAACAATAATTCAAAGATGATCCTCCTGTAAAATACTGTGCTTTGTTTCATCAAACATATTATCACTATATCATTCGCAAAACCTAGGAGTGCTCGTAATAATTTAGCCAAATGTTGCTACATGGTACGATACACAACAATGAGTAGCAAACACAATACTGGTACAGAGATGTCACAATATGTAATGTAGGTAAAACATAAAAATCTTCTTCAGCTGCTACCTCAATTATTGCTTTTCAATGGGTCTCACTGAAACACTAGAGGTTGTAAGACTGAAAAAAACACTAAAAAAACCTATATAACCATTGTTGCGAGGGGTCAGTGTCGCAATGAAATACCTTATTCAAAATTAAACAAGTCGTTGAGACTCTGCGGTCGCGACCCTGCAGAAACTCTAATACAACCTATGTGCGCTAAAAAAGGTATTTCTCTCTATAGTTCCTTGAACTGTTTTCTCATGACTACCATTAGATGGGAACTCGCGGTATACCCGTTAAAGCTTATATTTCGCCACAATAATATATCATATCCCAAGGTTCTTTTTTTTCTCTGCACTGATGACTATCTCAAGAGACCTCGTTGGATACTCAGAAATGACGTAATCGTAATATAAATCTTAACACATATATACTCTCGACACATATTACCCTTTCATGGGACGCGTAGGTTTACCCACGAAAGAAAATAATAATTTAAGCCATGGGGAGCGTCTCACGGCCTATCCTCCGAACTCAAAAATAATAGCGATGTAAACTCTGACAGTGCCTAGGTGTTAACTAAATCACATTATAAAGTCCATACTCAATCAGAGAATTTATCTGTCTTAAATGGTGTACTACTGACCCAGAGAATGTAACAGCTACGTTTACCTAAGGAGTGTTGCCACTATCGTAAAAATTCTAGCAATGATATCGTGCAACTTGTGAAGATTCACAGATGCAGAAAAAAGAAGGAGAAACAAATTACATTACCTAGAGAAGGAAGTTTAATTTTACTCTCCGTCCGGAGCTGTTCACGAACGTGAACTTCGTTCAACGGATTATTCTCTAGGGTGAAGTTAACCGAGGAATAATTTGCATTTTATTTCTAACAGTCAAACCAGCAACCAGCCGCAGCATAGTAATAAACAGTACCTTTCTGTAATCACAACCAATAAGTCTTCTGCGACAATAAAAGTAGTAAAAAGAAAAGAAGCTATAACAATTCAGTCTGCTATTCTTTGCATTATCATAACTGACTATGCGCAAAGAGATGCGCAAAATTAAAACAAATATCCATTGTAGGTTTATATAGGCAAATGCGAGTAATTGAAAACTGAACATAACATTGTACACAGTAGAGAGCTGAAGCATATCAAAATATAGATTAAAATATTAAAAGTTTCGTCATATTACAAATTTTTATATTGTGGCATGTGCACAGATTATATTAATGGTAATACGCCCTCTGGTTACCGGGTCGGAGGTGGCAGTTTATCTGAGAGTAGGGGCGATTCAGGGGAAGCAGTGTGTCATTGGTGGGGATATGGCGTTACTGACGCTAAGCTTAGCGTGGGTTTCTTAGCAGTGTGTGACTAGGCTCCGCGTGAGTTGGACGGATAACTGCGACTTGGCGTCCTCGCCCGGCAGACACATGGGGTAAGAATTTGTTATAATAAATCTACTAGTTATCCTTTCTTCTGATGCTTTTAATTATGGTAAAATAGAATCCTTGCCTCTCCCTTTAACCAGAAATTATGTTGGTGTAATTATTTTGTGAATCTAACTTTAGCTCCGTCCCTTGTCGATGCCTCGAGTTTAAAGTTCTTTGTCTGTTCAACGATCCCTCTCATAAGCGAGTTGCTCTCCTCTGAAGTTAAATAATAAATATGTGAGGTACACGACAAATTGGTGGAGGCGCGGGTAATTGGCGGAGGCGCCGTGTAATTGGTTTGATTTGTTTTGAGATTTTAAGTGCAAATTTTTTTCCCTCCAAACTTAACGGTTTGTGTTTCTCCACGTGGTCGTGAAAAATGTAAAGTTCTTTCTGGCTAAAGGGTAAGGATTTTTATACTTTAATTTGTGATTCTCTTCTTATAAATTTTGTTTCCATCATTTCTGAAAGTCTGGTTTCGAAATTTCAATTTTGAGCTCATTTTTGTATTTTCCCATTGTCTGCCGGCGTGACGCTAAAACTTCTACTCCATTTTCCCCTTGTTTTGGCTTCATTTCTTTTTAAATTATATCACTGTGTTAAGTTCTTCGTGCTGGTTGTTTTCAAAAAAATGTTTTTGTGAAAGTTGAGTTGTGAAACGAGCGAGATAGTTGTAGTTTTTAAATGTGCTCGTCACGTGTTGGCTATCTGTTTGCAAATCTTGTTTTCTGTGCTTATTAGCAGTGGTTTGGAAACGTATAACTTTATATTCCAGTGATTGTGATTTCTAGCTATTTACTGCACTTTTCTGGGACATTTTTCGTGTAACTTTTATGTACGCACGTGTTATGTAATTCCCGCGTGGTCATGCATTTCAGCAATAATTTTAGCTTGTGAAACCAGTTTTCCTCAGCACGTGTTTTGACGCGTTTATTTGCGTGTGCATATCAGATCATATACATTTGATTTCAGAAAAAAAAGAGAAGTTTTGTGTGCTAGTATAAATTACATGTCTGTATTCTGCTCCTTTTGAGAATCTTAGCGGTGGTCACAGTAGGTGTGACGTGGTTTTTTTTTAACTTCCAGTTCGAGGTTTCTCACTGAAGCTATCATTTTGTTTTCTTCCATGTGTTCATTCTGATTTAAAATCTTGGTATTGTGTCCAAGTGGCTTGTGTAGACGTGTGTTGGTATAATTTTCTGATATTTCGCCGCGGGCGCTTAATTGTATTCTTTCTGCAACTGTTTTATTTGGCTATGTTCTGATGTTGCTACTTACATTCATGTGATGCTATAAGTGTTTAGTTTGGTGTAATCTGTATTGCTTTGTCATACTGTTTGTTTATTGGTTACGTAAACTTTTGTGCTGCAATCATGCCTGAGCGACGTACTGCACAGAAATCTGATATAGCAATTGCCCCAGTTAGCGAGCACAGTGAAGTAGAATATGTCCAGTGTTGGTACGCCTGTTGTTGCTCAGTTATCAGCTGTCTGCCGCCCGGTCATTGACCCCTCTCACGTGGAGCATTCCAGCGAGTTGTCGGCGTATGAGTTACTTTAGAATTTTGAAATGTTCGCTACTACTGCTAATGGCCGCTCTGAGAAAATCATACTGATGATAATTTTGCTTCACCGTTACCAAGTTTGGTTTATTTAATTCCGCAATGCATATTTTTAAGGGAAAATCTTTCGCAGTTACTCATGTAAGTAAAAGTTTCAGGAGCTACCAACCTTGCCAGTATCCGCACCTAATTAGGTTTGATGTGCTTCTAATATGGACCAGTACGATGTGGATGTTGATGAACCAGCTGTACGTGTGTTACCAGATTTTGGAAAATTGCACGGGAATTTTGTGGTAAAACGAATAAGAAAATAAATCACCTGTAAGTATGTAAACATTGTGAGTGCTAAAGTTTGGAGAATGAAACAGTTTTACGACTCACACAGGTATGCTAAATTTTTATTGTTTCACTGACTGATGCTTAATTAAGCTTTGTTTTTCAGGAATATGTGATATGAATGTCTCTGCTAAATTACGAGTGTATTATTATTGTGGGTGTAACTTAAATTTTGAATTATGTTTTGGGAACTGCAAATCATTTGTTTTGTTTGTTGCATTATGCTGCAGGAATGTGTTTCAGGTGTACTATGTGCTTAATTGAGCTTTCATTTTCAGGAATGTTATGTGACAATATTGTTTTGAATAATGATGTGATGTTGTTTTGTTGCATTCGATTTGATTTGATATGATATGATTTGATTTAACTCGATTTGACTTTGGGTTTCATAATGATGCTGTGATTTTTATTTGCAGACAATTGTTGCATGAATAGTGTGTGTATGTATGTGTGTATTTGAGGTTATGTGAGATTTGCCTCGGTGGGAGTGCCAAAGAGTAACCCCGATGGCGTAGTGTGAGGTTATGTGAGGAATAAGAGTTGAGATTTGCCTCGGTGGAAGTGCCAAAGAGTAACCCCAACGGTGTCATTGAGATGAGGAGAGATGAGATGATGTCAGCTTCGGTGGAAGTGCCACAGTGTAACCCCGACAGTTGTATCATTTCAGAGATTTTGCTTATTGGTGTTGCTGTAACGTGCCCAGTATAGCGTGTGTGATGAATTCACACGAGAGATTAAATGGATGGAAGTGAATGTAATGAAAATAATTTTTTTTCTCTGTTTATGCAACAAGTTTATTACCATCTTAGATAGCAAATTTTAATACCACCAGTTTTCCAGCTTAATTTTCATTTGGAGGATGTAGATGCAACATTATAATGTCATGTTATTTGTGTAATTCCTGAAATTTTAATGTGATTTCTTGAAGGTTATGCCTCTGTTAGATGTTTTGAATTTGCAGCATGCTAAATGAGACACGTAAGTGCAGATGTTTTGTTTTGAAGAGAAAATTCAAAGATGATGATGCTTGAAGTAATGATCGAGATTGCATTATTACTGCTGATGTTGTTGATGATGATTATGATTAAGTTGATGATCATAATGAGAAGGATAGTGATGTGGACGAGAAGTTGTATTGGTGACAAGAGTAGGACAATAGTAGTTGAACGCATGTCACGTGGCGTAGTTTAGAGCTGTATTGTGGATGTAGTTTTTAGTGATGCATACACTAGTTTGAGTAGATAGTTAAGTCAGTGTTGTGTGTAATTTGGGCCATGGTCAGTGTGAATAAGTTCATTTCATCGTCATGTGTGATTGTCTTGTAAGTGCACTTACTTTCTTTTGTTAGTGATACCAGCTGGTTATTAAGATGTAATATTGGGATCCCAAAATAAGGTTATGTTTCATTTCTGTCATGTTCATGTATTTTGAGTCTGTTTTGCTGTTTTATTTGGTTTGTGAAGCATTGTAAGTTAAATTTTGGATGGCAACTCTGTAAAATTTATTTCTTATGCCAATTTGTACTAATTTTTTTTCTCTTTCTTTGCCCCATGTCATAAGAATTTTTAGTGTAAACTTTTCAAACTTTAAAATCTTTAATTGTACATGACATGCCATTCTTTTATGTGTGATTGTTTGTGGGAGCATCCTGTTTATTGTGTGGTGGTTTTGTTTTAGTATTTCGCTGTGGCGGAGAGCGAGAAAATTCACAAGCATCCCCAGGGCACACCAGAAGTCAAGAAACACCACAGGGAAGCTGTTGGGCAGCCACTACACTGCCGTGGCATAAGGAGCCACCATGTCGGGGGGCAGTCCAAGCCAGCGACTGCCCACCCTGTTGTCATCACCAGAGACCTGCGGTGATCATTCTACACCAGGACAAATCGTCGTTGTGGGCACTGTTTAAATTCACCCATAAACAGTTACGGCAGACCATCACCATTTTGCGCAGTGTAGTGTGCCTGTGAACTGAGGCAGCGTGGTGTGTGCGTGTGCGGGATGCTAAAGATAAGTGCATTAACAATACTAAGTCGACAGCACTTACGTCTCTCGTCTCTCCACAGAGCTCAGCACTATTGTAACGTCGGCTGGGTACTTACCACACATATCTATTGTTATATTTTGGTTCGGCACACATGTCTATGTCATTTTTGGTATGTCTTTGTTTTTTTCATGTTTATTGTATTTATTTTCCTTCTGTCGACGAGGACGTCGACTTGGATGGCCAGGGGGAGTTGTGGCATGTGCACAGATTATATTAATGGTAATACGCCCTCTGGTTACCGGGTCGGAGGTGGCAGTTTATCTGAGAGTAGGGGCGATTCAGGGGAAGCAGTGTGTCATTGGTGGGGATATGGCGTTACTGACGCTAAGCTTAGCGTGGGTTTCTTAGCAGTGTGTGACTAGGCTCCGCGTGAGTTGGACGGATAACTGCGACTTGGCGTCCTCGCCCGGCAGACACATGGGGTAAGAATTTGTTATAATAAATCTACTAGTTATCCTTTCTTCTGATGCTTTTAATTATGGTAAAATAGAATCCTTGCCTCTCCCTTTAACCAGAAATTATGTTGGTGTAATTATTTTGTGAATCTAACTTTAGCTCCGTCCCTTGTCGATGCCTCGAGTTTAAAGTTCTTTGTCTGTTCAACGATCCCTCTCATAAGCGAGTTGCTCTCCTCTGAAGTTAAATAATAAATATGTGAGGTACACGACAATATGCACCAACGGAAACTTGTTAATCACTTTTATGTAGTCATCAAAGCTATTTAAGTGGACTCTAGTCCTAAATAATGTATAGGTCTTAAATAAGCGCAAAAGATAAACACGAGTAATAACCTTAAGGATAAAAATAAATGCTCATACTAACAGTATACAAAGAAAAGTAGTTTCCAATATCTATATGTTACGCAGTAAGCGAGAGTCACGTGTTGAAGTGACCAGGTTCATATCGCTACAATTCCTTTCAAAATCAACTCCGCGAGAATGCTAGTGAAAAATCTTATTGGTCAAAGAAATAACATTTCCAACTATAATAAAATCAATTACGGAGTGAAAAAAGGGTAATTGCTGTTAATGCATCAGTTAAAGTTAATCTAAAAGAATACTTCAGGTTAGAAAAATAGGCAATTACTTAATAGTCCGCAGAATCTGTACTAATATACAAAGAAAATTCGCGGACAAAATTGTTAGCTATAAACTTGAAAAACTACGCATTCGATGTTAATGCCCAATATAGAATGTGACGCTAAGAACCACAGAAGTTAAAGAGCGTCCATAAATAAAAGAAAACAATTCTTCAGTAAAATGAACAGGGCAACTTGCTTGGAATGAAGTCTTCGTGATTAATCTTTTTAACCACGCATTATATCGTTCCCGTGATCTTTCCGTACTGTGGAATTTGAAAATTTACGTTGATCCTCTATGTTCAGGATTAATACACACCCAAAAAATGCAGACATAATTATTGCAATTTTGAATACAATGCACTGCAATACTGTTACCATGTTGCGAGAGCTGCGCATTACAACTAGGCTGCTCTGTTAGGAAATTTGGCGACACCGGAGTACGCAGAGATAACTTCAACCTAACAATGCTTCGTCATTTGGATTTTCTGCACGCTTATTTTGAGAAATCAGTATTTTGGATTAATAAAAGTTGAAATTTAAGTGGATTGGGCCTTTAAGATAATAAATTATATACTTTAACATTCCTTTTTAGCGAGAGTTTGACATGGCCCAAGAAAGAAAAAGCCCAAATCGAAAATGCGCCAATATGTTGTGCCTATTGCGACTTCAAATTCAAATCTTATCATCATAAAACATTCGCCCATAGTGAAACAATCTGGTATTTGTCATAATAGCTGCACGCTTTATACGGTCTGTATGTAATTTTGATTTTCGCTTCGTTGTTAGTGATAAGAATTGGAGTCATTTCACAGGAACGCTTCTTCCTTTGGAGGTTGAAGCAACAATTCCACTATTCTGAACTGGCACTTCATTGCTTCCAATTCTGTCGCAGTGTTGCCAACTAAGCTATTTTATGGCTAAATCTAGCATTTTCACAGTTGTGTTTAGAAACATATAATCATAAAATGCTTATAGCCTGAAATCTAGCCAATTTAACAAACCGCTTAGCCAAGATCTTTTCCTAAACATAATTTCATCTACACTTTAGCTATGCAAAAGCTTAGGGTGAATTATTTTCCTATCATGAGTCATGGCATGTCATCAAAATATGTACTAAATCATAAGGTCGACTTTCTGGAGTATATGCTCAGAATGCATGATTCTTGACACACAGAATTGGTCAGTTTTTACATATTTTACCTAAAGAGTTTCAGTAAAGCTCATATTTCAATATCAGATATATTTAACGTATGGTGTTGGTGCATAGCATAAATTAGGGTAAATAGCCTTACTTGCACCGGCATTAGCGACTGAAATGATGTCTTAGATGTCCAACAGATGTCACTGTGTATCCTACACATGGCACTGTATTTCATTCTCTGGCTTTAACGCAATGCTGGCAACATATGAATGAGTAATGCCGCCAAAGGCAGAGATATATCCCCAAATTTCTCGGTTTGGGTTTTTTCTTATAACGTATGAATAATGCCGACGAAGCCGGTAAGATACTCAGCCTCACGGCGTAGCCGACAGATTTAAGGCCCTCAGCCTCAAAGCGTAGCCGAGGGATGTATTTTAGAAGAAGAGTGTAGCAGGCCGCAACTGCGAAGCGACGACAGAGCTTAGCCAAGGGATCTGCGCGTCCAAAACTCGACGATTCACGTTCGCAGAAACAACAGCACATCACATATTTAGTGTATTTCACTTTTTATTTAGGTTGGCAGTACTCACTTTGCATGTGATTTATCGGAGAAATGGCTATGTTTGTTGTGTTCCTGCCGCGATTTCGCCTATATAAATAAAACACCTAAACTTAGCGGATTCCGTGATTCTTACTTCTGTTGGCACTTCCGAATGAGCCTCAGTATTACCGTGAAGATGACCATGTCTCTAGTTACTTTCCCAATTCCCCCCGTTCAGTAAGGCCGAAAAATAATCGCGTTCTAACGGGCGCCTGATGTACCTTATTCCATTACAGTGTTAGGCCACACTGCGTTACTTTGGTCTTCATTGAAAACATTGGGAAGTTGTATTACGTTGATATTCAAAGCCAACATTTGAAATCCCAACATAGTTAAAAACACGATTGAGGGTCCTCAGCCTCAAAGCGTAGCCCAGGGACATTTTTAAGAAGGAGAGGAGTGTAGCGTAGCCGAGGGATCTGCCCGTCTAAAACTCAATGATTCACGTTGGCAGCAATTCCATCCAAAATTGGCTAAAAACGGATATATAAGAAGGGCCGCTTAACCGTTACTTTTGTGAACTTTTTCAGCGAATACCAAAGTAATGCAAAAATTCCATTTTATAGTAAATAAATTATTCTTTCAGAATATTTAAATATCATGGAGTTATTTAATCACTTATGGTATTTAGAATGTCTTAAGAAAATATGGGTAGTTTTAGACGCCAATTATATCTTGCCTTTTTACTTTCTCTACTACGTATAGTAAGTAGGGGAAGTATTGTATTCCACCAAAAAATTCGTTACCGAGATTTCACCGGAAATATATGTTTTGAGACCCCCTGAATAAAAAAAAAAGCATTTTTGGAAACATGTCCGTGTGTGTGTGTTTGTCTGTCTGTGAACAGCATAACTCAGAAACGAAAAGTCGGATTAACACCAAACTTAGTATTTAGGTTCAGTATCTTCCAAGGATTCGACACGAAGGTTTTCAAGAAAATCGCCCAAACCAGATTACCCTTTACATGGAAGATGTTTCGAAAATTTTAATTTTCTCAAAAATGTCTCTAACGATTTTGATTAAAATATCATATGTTTAAGATATTTTTATGACAAATAAAATGTATATCTTGAATTTCCTGGGAATGTTTCCAAAAGTATTCTTCATTGTGAACGACTTTTGCATAACTGGTAAACCATAACAGATAGACAAAATTTTACTACACAAAAAATGTAGATCGCGTTAAAATACACAATTTATATCATATACATTTTTTTTGCTGAGTGAACCATTTTCGAGATATTGCTTGTTATTCCCTTAAATTTTTCAATAATTTTCTCAAATGGGAATTCGTTATTCATTTTTTGTCTTGGATATGCAAAGAGTATCTGTGGGAAAGGGAATGGTGCTGCACCTAGCAACAAGCTATTAAGAGATATGTATGTACTTAAAGACTACTGTAATTCCAAATTGCCCTTGTAAATATACATTCCCCTTACATCTACAAGAAAATTAGCAATATGATAGACTCTGCAAATATTTATCTCGATTAACATGAAGTAGATGGAGAATAAGCGTTTGTATAAATAGTTTGTACAAGAGTAGAGAAAGTCATATGAGATTTTTTTATTAAATAATGCCATTTTAAGGATACTATTTAGCCATTATTGGCGAAACTGCTCTATCGGAATTACAAGCACTTGGAGATAGCTCATCGAAGTCGCCCGACGAAGTTCGAGCGAATGCCGAAAATGAACGAAAGCGAACGATATTAAGGGAGCATTCCAGTCACATTCCAGTGCAAGGGGGAAGGTAGTCCATTCCGGCACATTTTGCTTCCATTGGCTGTGGTGAAAAACGTAACGTGGAACGTTGGCGCGCTCATTTCGACTGGCAATTGAAAGTGAATACATAAAGCCTTGCGTTTCAAAGCAGGAATTTGTACATACATAGTACAAATCGGTTTAAGTTCAATACCTTCCAAAGATGCGACACAAAGATTCTCTAGAAAATTCCCCACCCAAAATAACCCTTTACACGGAAGAATTCTCGATTTTTGTTTTCTGAAAAATGACAAACGATTTTGATTAAAATGCCATTGTATTAAAGATATTTACATGAAAAATAAAATGTTTATTTTTAATTTTCTGGGAATAGCTTGTGAAGTAATCTTCATTCGGAAGGAGTTTTGTATAATCTTGTGTAACTGGTAATTTTAAGCAACGGAGGAGAATGGGCTACACAAAAAATGTCAATGGGATAGGTAGATCTGTTGCATCCCAGTTTTATATGTTATAATGCTTTATGTATATGCAAATTCCACCATCTTCCAAATGTTTTGTTATACAGGGTGAAAGGTATTGCTTGAACTGTAATAAAATGGCTAATAAACACAGTCACAAGGACAATCACTATGTTTCATTTTTGTAGGTTTAATGACAAAAATAGTATTGGACATATTTGCGCTACTCATTATATAGAATCCATGATTAACATATGGCTCAAGCAGTACCTTCCACCCTGTATACTGTCCTCCCAAATAATACCCATGCAGTAATACTCAGAAGTTCTCGTTTCAAGTGATGTCTTTCTCAAACATATCTTCAAGGTAATAGAAATTACATGGGAAATTGAAATTTAAGCATAACATAAGTACAAAGTTACAATTTCGAGCTTATTAAAAGTGAATTAACCATAATAGTATCAAACTCATGTAAGCACTTTATGTAGGGCAGATTCCATGTGATGGTAATTAACACTTATTTGTTATTATTGTCCTACTGTAGTGCGTGGCGAGAAGTTTACTGTTGAAATGGTGATGGTTTACAAATTTTTCTCTCTTAGATAATGCATGATGGGGAGGGGACCAACCCCCCTCCAAAGGCTGTTCTTGGCATTGGGTATATTCCTACTTACTCTGCATACTTCATAATTGTATGATGTGTTCAATTTTCCTGAGGATTGCTCACAGTGGAGCCAAATGAACAAACACAAACAAACATCACTGTATGGGCTCAATTTGTTTTTTCCCCATATGACCTGTCAATAAATTTAAGGTTCCCATGTTCTGTAGGACCTCCACTGTGCTATATCAAATGTTTTATATATATATTTAACCTTTCCCAAGAAAAGGAATCAAAGTGCATTTTCTATTCAATAACTGTAAGTTTTATTAACTAGAACTGGCTTTGTGTATGCATAAGTGACTTAGTACAATTACAATTACCTTTAAGATCATTCCAATAGATTGCAATAACAGACATTCAAGAGGTTAGAATTTAATGGACATTTTAACTGGGTAGGCCATTCAAATGTATATTAATGTACATGTTCCTTAAAATACCATACAAATGTATTATAAGTATTATTAAATCTGAATGTGAATGCAATGTCTCTAAATAATAACAATGTCTCTTTGTGTTTAACCATATCATACCCACCCTTCATAATTGTCAATCACTTTAACATGTAGTTTAGTATGCCAGTATTAATTGTTTTTTTATATGTTGACTGCAGAAAGAATGTAACAGCATTTTGTATGAATTTCATACTATTATTTTTTAAGCAATTACAGAATTCAAATTTGCATAAAATGCAATATTTCATTATTACCTATTTACCTCCTTACCCAATTTTATTATCACTTAAGTATAGTTATATTGTTGTTTCTGAAGATTAATGGTCCACATGCTGGTTTATAAATTTGGGTGGCTGGATGAGACACTCGTTCTTTGTATTGCTCTGTCCTCCATAGTATTTTTAATTTTAATGTCCCTTTTAACTTCACAGGTTTACAGAGATTGGAGACTGGTGGGAGGGGGGATGACAATGATGAAATTATGGTGGGGAAAACCAGAGAACATTCATTCTAAGTGCCATTTTATCTACCACAAAATCCCACCTCTGATCCCTAGGATTGAATCCAGGCTTTTTTTGTGAGAGGCCATAGTGCTGCCCAATTAGAAGTGTGAATATGAGACAACATTTAAAACAGAGATAGTATTACTCAATACTATCAAGTAATGAAACCAAGAAGTTGTTTTACAAGGCAGCTCCCACTATGACTTCACAAATGAGGTGTATATAAATAAAGCATTAATAGATACTTAAAAAAGAATAACTATTTCAGCAGGTATTTTGCCATGCAATACATATTATATATTTATATAATTTAAGTTGGGTATTTTGTTATAAATATGGTAGCTGACATTTCGTTATGTAGAAATCATTCAGCAATAATGTGGTAATACACAAGTTTTATGTAACTATTTGTGCTTCCAAAGCGAGCGCTTAACCGAGTTACCCAGAATGACAAAAAATTCCCAAAGATACACAGTACATATGGAGAATTTTCTGTTTATGAAATGCTTTAAGTCATTTTGCAATGAAAAGAGCATTATGTCCTAATTTATTTATTTGGTATAACAGCAGGAAATAGTGGTTGAGCACAACACTAATACACATCCAAAATCAAACTATGCATCCCAAAGTATTATCATTACATCACATTCAAAATTGAAATGGGTATCAGACGTAACCTTTGAGCACGACTTCTCATGTTCGTTTTACGATATTAGTGTGCAATCCACAAAAACAAACTTTTCCAAATACAGTCCCTAATTCGTACACATTTCAACACTAAATAGCACAAACACACATTTTAACACCTTAACATACTAAGTATAGTTTATATTTAATGTTAGCTTGTTTTCGCTATATATATTTCAATTCTTCATTAAAACCAACTAACGTTTTGACTTTCGATTCATAACCTGTCTTCAATCCTTACTAGATTTTCAGGTCATGTTCCAATTTTAAACATCGAATGCGCGATATTTGATATTCAATATTAAATAAGGTATCACTATAAACTACATTTACACAATTGCTCATTGATAGGAAAATTCAGCTTTATTTTTATATTTTCGGCACTGCTATTTTATCAGCTGACTTCCATCTTAGTTTCAAGCAACGATAGCAGGACCCTCTGGATACTGTTTCTAGAGAGTCCTGCAGATAGTTTCAAGCCTCAGCATAGCATGGCAGAGGTCGCGCTATTCGCTCTGGAAGCGTGCTGTTCGTTTACCTTCGGGTGAGCTATCTGCAAGCGCTTGTTCGGAATTATTTCCATGGAAGTGAATGGAAATGGCAATAGCGTACAGACCGTGTAAAGTGTGCAGCACTAAGAAGATATATGAGATTGTTTCGTGATAAATCATTGGGCAAGTATTCATCATTGGTCTTAGCAGTATTATTTATGTGTTATATGACGATCAAATCTAATTTGAAATCGGAACAGACATAGCATATAGTCCATTTTTCGAATTGGGATTTTGCTTCTTTGGATCATGCCGAACTCCTGCTATAAAAAGGAACCCTAAGGTATCTCATTTCTTATTTTTAGAGGTCATCACTGCATACAGGTTGTGCTCTACCAGTGTTGGCATTTAAAGATGTGAATATACTGCAATATCGAATTATGGACGAAATCACTACACACATGTAACATATCCATACACGGGATTGATTTTATTTCCTTAATACCATTATTACAGACATAGGATTAATTGTATTTGTTTAATGCCATTAATACATATCATAAAGAACAATGCAGGTGCTGCTTTACCTATTTTCATAAATCTCTGCCATATTTTGTTACTTTTGTTCCACCGTCAGAAATCGCGTTGCATGCATCTCACCTGAGGCATCATGGCAGCATTGGTTTTCTTTCTGCTGTCAACATTTGAAATCTCAAAATAGATGAAAAAATATTGAGTGCCCTAATCAGCAAAGCATAGCCATAGGATATACATGTCTGAAACTCAAATGGTTCATGATGGCAGCACTTCCTTAAAAAGTTGCCAGAAATGACTATAAGGATGGTCACATAAAAGGGCGGGTAGACAGGCTTAGGAAGTTCCCTACAGCAGCATGTAATCTGGAATCTAAAACCCTCGATGTCATAAGTAAAGCACTTAAAGTTCGCGTATAATCCAATACCGCAGTAGTACCACAGTTAGTGTCTTGTTCATATGGCACAGCTGCCAACATCTGAATGAAAAACATAGTGGTGATTACGCTAAAGCGCACTATCCTTAACAATGTTTATGATTCACTATTTGTATAAGGTTAGGTTTAGTGTTTTTTTAATATAAACTTAGGTTAATTAGCAACCAGAAGTTACACCAAAGCACGCGAGCAAAGTGAGTGTGTGCTCCTTTATGATGATTATGATTCACTATTTATGTTTGCTTAGGTTTCTTATTCACGGGAGGTTTGATTTAGTTTTTTATATAAACTTTGGTTAATTAACATCCTGCAAATTTTCACCTGTAGACTGTGTTTTTGAAGAAGAGGAAGGAAAAAAATTGCTATTTTTGCAGATTTTGCTAATACTCATGGGTTGGTACTTTCTTCCATGTGTGCACACTTGTAACAAGATGGAGCACTTTCTTGACTATTTAACGATTCAGTTGGTTAATAAGAAGGTGTCTTAAAAAGGGAGGGCAGGTGTGTCACAGGCTTTGAAACTGTTCACATCTAATTTTAAATTGTGTAATATGTGCACTTTTATTCCCTAAATCATTCTGTGACATTCCACTGCTGATTATTTATTGAACTGTTACCATAATAGAATTACTTATTGTTTTGTTCAGTTTTGCTTGTAATGTTTGTTTTCATATTTATCGGAAATTCAGCAATGTTAACGGAGTTTGCGGAAACGGTTTTATTTTGCATTTTGTTGTGCGATTATCAAATGTTTAAGAAGTGGGCCACATATGTGCTGGCTTTGAATGATACAGTAAGAAACAATGGTTATTTGGCACTTCAGAAAAGTACAATGTAGCCAATTGAATACTGAGTTAGCAACCATGGAGAAATTTATGTGTTCGATGAGAGTTCATGATCTGTAAAAGAAAGAGAACTAAGGCGCAATGAGAGTGAATTTCTGAGTATAAAAGCCAAGAATTGGGCAGTTTGCAGCCAAGGATAGGAAATCAAAGGAGATTTGTAGAGAAAATGGAAGAATTAAGAATATTTTAATTATCGGCTTGGTGGTAGCAATTTTCTTAGTGATTGGTGGCATTGAGATGCATCCTGGCCCAACTGAGTCAGGTGGTGTGGTGGAAAAACTGATTAGCAGAATATCCTGGATTAGAAGAATGCCTGGGCAATAAGCTGCACTGTAGTGTCCCAGGAGATTGGGCAAGAGATACAAGAAGTTCTGGTACTTAAATGGGAGTTGGAGGACCTTAAATGCTTGTTCACAACTGCCCGAGAATGGGAAGCAATGCACTGTACAAGATATTGGTTCACACCACCCGGTAACGAGAACGGGAATGCATATTGACAATCATATCGATCACAAAGTGAAAGGTGATTTTGCGCATTGGGATTTCTTTTGTTTTTAACTGACGAATGATATTTTTTCAGCTACTTCCAATTTAGCCGACATAACGCAGATTAGCCAACGTCAAAATTCGATAGAGTAAACAACATCTAAATGCATATCCATTACATTTCTGATCCTTGTAGTTGTGCCAAGCTTTCATTCCTGTATTTAATGGCATACATTAAAGTTGTTTATGGTTCCTTTTTAATTTTCACCTGTTTTTGCTGTTCTTTGTAATTTTTGCCATTGCTTTTGAGGCAATAGCCAGTTTTGAAATGCATATAAACAAACTACTAATGACCTCTTTAACCAGAGGGACCAACACTCATTGGATTTGTGGGTGTCGTGATGAGATAAGGAAGCATATTTACTACTTATTTCTTCCAGTTTCCTGTTTCCAGCTTGCGACTGTTACAGGTCATAGTTGCCTAGAGTAATCTCTAGAGTGAAGAGTCTAATATGCACAATATGGATCTAATATGCCATGCCCGGGAATAAGAACAAGAAAGTTAAAAGTTGGGCAACTCTTCTTTCCTGTTCCCGGGACCCAGGAATGCTTCCTGTCAATTGTGAACACTTCCATTTGAATGCATGTATTTCAACCTTCTCATTCTGGTTACCATTCTTGTTGGTTGTGAACCAACCTTAAAGGGAGGATAAGAATCAGATGTGTAATTTCGTCTTTACTGGTGTTGAAGAAAGAAGAGGAGTTTGGATCCTGTTTGAGGTGGTGAATATTCAGGAGCAGAAGCTTGAGTTGAAGCTGGAAGGTTGAATAATAGTAGATGTGTTTTGGGATGGAAGACAAATAGGCAAGAGGGTGATAATAGTTTACAACTGAATATTATATTTGAGATCTTACAGGGAACAAAGAAGCTTAGAGGAACAAATATCTTCATTAATAAGGACCTGTCAAGGAATGGGAGGCAACTGAGTTGCACTCAGCTGATGATGAGAAAGTTGAAAATTAAATTGGGTTTTATTTATGGACGCTGTTTAATTACTATGGTCTTTAGCGTTCCATTCTAATTTGGGCATGAAAGTACAAAAATTCTGCTCAGAGACATCTTATCAGGCGTGAGGTTCTTTTACGTGCCATAAATCTATGAAACGGGACCACTGGCTTTACTTCCCTTCCCAAGGAAGCCATGCTAAGGATTTTTATACCCTAAAAAATCCATCGCCCTCCGCCAGGTTTGAACCCGCAGCCTCGGGAACTAGACAGGCAAGTGATTTCTCGGAACTAGTTCTAAGGTATTTAACCTATTTTAGTGAAATTGTATATTTGCAACCACTTATATATATTATATTTAATATTTTCACTATGTCTTCCGATTTAAAAGTAAAGATGTTTGTTGCACCAGATATGAAGGTAAACTGGAGAATATATAGGGCATTGTTGTAAGTGAGATGGGCATATGGTATTGAAGTATGAAGAATAGAGGAAAACTGTAAAAGTATGGATGGGATAGTTAGCAGGTTTTGTAAGAATATGCTGGGAATCCCACAAAGTGCAGCGAATGCAAGGGCATTGTGGGAAATGGGATAGTAAGTGTAAGAGGGTGGATAATAGGGAGTTCTTAAATACTGGTTCAGAATTCAACGGATGCTGGGCCGTGTTGAAAGAATGTTTAACATTCCAGAAGTCGGCGTTAGGGGATCTTTATTAGGTTCATAAAGTTGGGAAAGAGTTAACTAGAAATGGAATGGGTGATGTATGGCTGAGAAGAGCGGAGTTGGAGTGAGGTTTCTGGAAATTGGTCAGAATTAGGTTTGAGGATGTAGACAGACAGTTACTGCATTCTTCAATGAGGGAAAAGAAGTCGCTAATGTTTTATCAGGAGATAAGAAAGGGTGCTAAAAGAGAAATGCACATTGTTTTGTTTAATAAGCAAGAGAGGGAGGGAATGGCATGGTTCAGATTAGGAATATGAAACAGGTTAGGAGAAATTGGAAACATGCTATTTGTGCAAGTGCAGACATTATTTTATTTGAATGGCCAGCAACAAGGGAATGGCGTTAACAGGCAATATGTGGTAAATGGTTAAAATTAAAGGAAAAATAGCAGTGAGAAAAACCTTTAATGACAAAATGCAAACCAGGAAGCTTGGGGAACTTTAATATACAGTGAAGACACAATGGTTTTGGTCAGCAAGGAGGGGAGATATGTGAGTTGGACCAGGTTCACTTTATGAAAGTGGTTAGTGGTGTTATTTTGGTTGAATGTGTAGTATATCAAATTGGAATGAAAATATGTAAACCCAGTGGGGTATTAAATTTGATGAATTTGGCAGTATAAAATTGTTTATAATATATAGAAGTGGTTGCAAATATACAATTTCACTAAAATTAGTTAAATACCTCAGAATCACTTCCTCATCGTCAGCTGATTGCAACTGGATGGCTTTCCTCTGATGTTTACAGATGTCTCTTTATCCCTCTAGTAGTGATTGTACAGTTTACTGATCAAATTTTTGTCAATAGGGATGTCGAAATTTATTAACCTTAGACGAAATTTCCAAAGAAATATTTTCTCCCAAATGTTAATTCAGTAGGTTTTTGTGCCTGCTTGACAAGTGTTACTGTGTCCTCTGTTTCATGTCCCTGTATCCAAAAATGTGCTGCAACTGCTGATTTTTCTTCTTCCCTGGATTTGATGTTTTGAAAATTTTCATTAAGCCTCGTTTCTATGTTACGCTTAGTTTGACCAATATAGATTTAATTACAATCCTTGCAATCTATTCTATAAATCCCGGATTTTTTTATGAGCTGGCATTTTTTCTTTTTGAATTGCATTTATGAGGAATTTTATGCTGAATTTGTATTTGGGGATGAGTGCGACATTGGTATCATTGAAATTTTTTTTGAATTTGTTGTGTGCCCATGGGTGAAATGCGACTTTTTTGTATATAAGTTTTTGTTTGTGTGGTGTGAGGGTTGTATTTTCTTTTATCATTTCTTGAATTTTTTGATTAACCTATCTACCATATCTGTTTTGTAGCCTTTTTTTGGCGGTTTTTAATACTTCTTGATATTGTAAGTTATATTGCTTTTCAGTGATGGGGATGTTCACCAATCTATGGGTCCAAGTATTAAAAACTACAACTTTGTATGATGGGGGTTGTAGCTATTGTTTTTATATAGTTAACCATATAGGTGTTTTTTCTGTATATGCAGAAGTTAAATCTATTGTTCTTCTTCATGATTTTTAGGTTCAGATAGGGGAGCTGGTTATCCAATTCAGTTTCCATGGTAAATTTAATATTACTGTCTTGCTAATACAATAATTTAAGAGCATCTTGTACATGTTTCTTGTTGACTATTGTGAATACATCATCGACATATCTGGTTCAAGTTTCAAATAACCAAGGAAAGGCTATTACTACTCTGGTCTCAAGAGCACTCATGAATAAATTGTCAGAAAGGGCGACATTGGATTTCTCATGGCTAGGCCTGTGTGTTGTTCAAAATATTTTCCTCTAAACTGAAGAAGGTTTGCTCTATGCACAATTTTGTCAAATTAATGAGTTCTTCAATTTCTGTTGCGTTTTTATTGATGGCAGTAAACCAATTTTTTTTAACACCTCTAGAACCCTATCTTTAGGTAGGTTGGAAACAGTGAAACCACATCGAAAGACACTAAAGTATCCCCATCTCCAAGTTGAAAGTCCTTCATCTTACTGATCAACTCAGATGAATTCCTGATGCTTAAAGACTTAAATTTTGTGAATTCTTGAAATTTGTGGATTAGCCATTTTGCAAGATTATAAGTTGGGGCTACAATGCATGAGATAATTGCTCTGATTTCGTTTCCAGTTTTGTATATTTTTGGTAAACCATACATTTTTTGAGTTGAGGGGTTGGCAACCTTTAATCTATTTTTATCTTTGTCGCCCGTAATGTATTGGACAGTTGCTAGGCTTTTATTTGTGTGCTGAATGCATTTGTTTAAGGGATCTTTCTTTAATAGGATGTATTCAAGAGCTGTTAGGAGATTTTCCATGCTTTGTGTGTAATTCCGCCTCTCCAAGATTCCCAATTTATTGGTTTTATCCGCTTTATGGAATGTTACATCTTTAAAATTTAAGCTTTTACGACTTTTCCGAAAGGGTTGCTGGTTTGGCGTGTATATTTTATTCTTCTCAAAATAGGTTCATATTTGTTTCTCATTGTCCACTTCTCGCCTTCTGGTAAGTTAACTATTGCAATTTTGATGTCGGCAACATATTCATCAATGTTTCTACTGTAGCTAATGCATGTCTTTAATCCTTTATTTAGCAGATTTATTTCTGAAGCTGAAAAATCTTCTTGTGATAAATTCACTACATTGTTTTCATTTCTTTCAAGTGGATCATAGTGCGCCTATTCTTCTGATGCTTTAATCGGGTTAGTTTGTTCCTTAATGTGACACGCTTTTTATTAATTTGGAGGTTAAGTCACTCAAAAAAGTTGTGTTATAAGCATGCCCAAGTTTCAAACCCAAGGAGTTTTGAAAGGTTTAAATGCAAGACACAGCGGTACATCAAGGTCATTCTTGGTTTTGTAATGGCGATTCTTTTCCATTATTAATATTTTGTTTTCCGCGGCCCTTTGCAATGCATTGTTTCTGTTTTGTTCAAGCTATAACTTGTCAAAATTAGGAACTAATTTTCTGGAAAGGCACTCATTGATAAATTTTATATCCTCAAAAATTTTGTTTTTCTTTAATTTCAGCTTGAAAAGTTTTGTAATGTCTTTTTTACAAACAGGCATCATAGAACCAACATTCAAATCAGTGATTTCAAATCTTACCTAAATTTTGTATTTCCAGTTGCTTATTTCTTCCATTAGACTTGTTGGCAGTTATTCATTACTTTTAAATTGGAAGACATAGTGAAAAGATTAAATATAATATATACAAGTGGTTGCAAATATACAATTTCACCAAAATAGGTTAAATATCTAGAAACGGGGCTTAAGGAACATTTTTGAAACATCAAATCCAGGGAAGAAGAAAAATCAGCAGCTACAGCACATTTTTGGATACAGGGACATGAAATTGAGGACACAGTATCACTTGTCAAGCAGGCACAAAAACCTACTGAATTAAACATTTGGGAGAAAACATTTTCTTTGGAAATTCCGTTCCAGGTTAATGAATTTCGACATCCCTATGGACGAAACGTTTATCACTAAACTTGTAGAACCATTATTAGAGGGTTAAAGAGACATTATAACCATCAGAGGAAAGACAACCTGTTGCAATCAGCTGACGATGAGGAAGTGATTCCTTGTAACTAGTTCTGAGGTATTTAACCTATTTTAGCGAAATTGTATACTTGCAACCACTTTTATGTATATTATATTTAATCTTGTCTATGTCTTCAAATTTAAAAGAATAAAATTGTTTCTTTGTTGCTTTATTGTAATTCTGTATGGTGGAGCCTGTTAATGAGCTAGGGCTGTAACCAGGGCTCAACCGAAGTATTAAACAAAAAAAAAAAAAAGGCCAATTTGAAACTACAAAACAGTAAAAGCAAAATTATCAGAAATGATTATCACAGCATTTTTAAATATAAACAGTAAGTTTTAAAGATATAAATTTTAGCCTAGTAAGCTTTTATAACTAAACAATGATGGTTCGAGAAACTGATGCTACTATAACACATATGCGTTTTTAATCATCTATTCCCAATTTAAACTTTTGCTGCACATATGCTATTAACTAGTTGTTCCCCAAACAAACCTGTGGACATTTAAATTTTGAGCTCTTTCTACAGATGTTAAATTAAAAGAAACTAAAAATAAGATATACATATGTATCACTCCATAATTTGGTAAATTAAATTTGCATGCATTAAATTATATTTGTATCATATTTCAGCAAATTATAAACTATCATCCCCTTTGAAGGTAATGTAGTTTTATACATGTGCACCCTTATGCAAATAATTTTTTAATTTACCATCTGTAAAAGCATTGGCATTCATCACTTTTAGGTATTAATAATCAATTTAAAATATGTTCATTGGCTAGAATAGTAACAGGATTTCCAGCAAAAATGGCCATGTATTCACCCCTTGTGAAGATAGATGTTGATCACAAAATCTGATACTCTATTCAGATGCTTATTATAAGTGTATAATATATACACATAAGTTTATATTTTAATGGTTTCCAACATACACCCACCCCTCTGTCTTGGTGGTAAATGAGGAAACAGGCCAATTCTACAAAGTGTAATGTCACACTGTTTGCGACTGTGTGCAGTCACCAGATTGTGTTTTCCATTTTTAGACACACACTGAAGGCATGTTTTCACATGACCTTGTATTTTCACAAAGCTATGAAGAGCACTTGGTACATGGGTAGCAGAAGGTAGGCTGTGCTGAAATCCTGCACATTTAAATGTGATCGGCGGTTGTACTAAATTTTGCCTGTAGTTCAAAAGGCTGTTGCCATGAGCTGTTGTTAGCAGGTGTGTATGAAATATCATAGGCTATAAAACTACAGTGGGATTGTTTTATGGTTAGGCCATGTGTCGCACATATGCATGCTCTGCACACTACCAATTGCACTGAGGATTTGTCATACCAGAGTTCCTGTTTTACTTACTCACAAGTGATAGTAACATGTACCATAATGAGTACTAAGTAGTGTTGGAAGTGGTGTCCATCTGCATGAAGAAAGATATTCCTGGCATCTTCAAATTAAGTTTAGGTTCTCACACACATAAGTTCTTCTTGCATTATGTTCATAATTTCTGTTTTTATATTGTCCTTGAGTATTTATTAGTTCTTGCAAGATGCTTTTCCCCAATTTCTCACTTCTCTTTTCGCGACGATGCATTTCTTACCTGCCTTCGAATACCTTACAATTAGGTTTTTACCATTCACATTTCTTCCAGTATTTCATTATAGGCCAAAGTACCCAATATTGTGTATAAAACCTTTCCTTCGAAACTGAGATGAGTTCTCTTGGATTTATATTTTAATATAACATTACGAAAACATTGTAACTTTCAGTATGGCAATGTGGTTTGGTTTGTTTTATACCCTCTATAAACGAGGCTTCATTTATTACTGATGACAGAACTCTGTAATCATGAGAGTTCTTCATATGCAGTTTGCTTTTTAATTTGATCCTCTGTCAAGTCATAATGCTTACATTCATTCATTACTTTCTTTGCAGACCAGGACATGAATACTGCAGAATGTGTTTCAAAATAGATTTGAATTTGTTTACCATAAGTTTGAGTTTACCACCGTATATGATTAATGTTATTTTTCTTTCATTCACATACAAGTTGTGATTGACTTTCTATTGTTTTTAGCTTCTTTTGTAAAGATATGGCCATGTGCCATACGTCAAACTCATGCTCTGCTGTACGTTAGGAAGCCTATTACATATTATCTTTCTTATTCTGCCCGTTTTTCTAGTTCTCTAGTAATACCACCAATAAAATCCAATAGTTTTCCATTGTTATGTCCGTTGCCTTATATTTTACATACTTGCACAAAACTGAGGACTATCATACTGACCATCACCAGCTATCCAGACTATATTTGTAGTAATTTCAAACTTTCCATCCCTGCTCCCCACATTTTCTTAATTTTGGGACGGATGATTGTTTTTACTAATCTATAAATGTTTGGTGTCCCAGAGTCACTAAATTTATTGTTTCACAAAAGCAATTGAAAAGCATAAACCCATTACATTCACATACAGACATACCTAATCTCAAGTATGGTGAAAACTGCCTATTTACATTTTCCTGCGAACTCCACGCACTTTTGTGACCTGCTATGCACTCAGTTTTAACTCATAACCATGGTCCCCTACATGAAGTTTCCATAGCTGTAACCATCTTACAAAATTTTGTACAAAATACAAAAAGTAACTGAAGGCATCCCCACATTGTATTCTAACACTGATGAAGAGGCCTCTGAGGAAAATTTCCGGTCTTTCGCGCCTAATATATAATGGAACGTTAAGGACTATAGTAGTTAAAGACCGTCCATAAATAAAGCTCGATTTGATTTTTTTATTCTTCATTTCCTCTTTTCTGACAAACATACCACTTTCCATTTCCTCGTCCATGTCACCATCCAATAGCATGAATGGTTTACCTAAAGCGGAAGTGTCATAATAATTAACTTTCAGCTTCAAAATATCTGAATATTTCACGTCCCATTTCACACTGTGTAGCAATTTCGGACAATTCTTTATGTTGTCTGATTTTTCTTGGTTTTCATCTCGTTCACTTTGATTTACGTTTGTACTTGCTTATGATTCCGAAATGGTTTCACGTACAAGTTTTCCAGAGATAAGCAGCATCTTCCTTCTGCCTTTTTAATGACAAATCTGATTTTTTCTGTTCCCTCAGATTCTCAGAAGGAATACGTTTCTTTTTAAAACTCTGCGTAATTTAGTTTTTTAACAAGAGTGCATTTTAATACACAAAAGTTTGATAATCATCTTCAGTAAAGGGAAGTAAAGCCGCTGGTCCCATGTGGTAGATTTATAGCACGTAATACAACCTAAGCCTGATAAAGAGGCCTCTGAGCAAAATTATGTGTCTTTCACGCCCAATATAGAATGGGACCCTAAAGGCTAATTCACAACCGCCCGAGAAAGGTAATCAGAACGGAAATGAGAACATGAAGCAATTCACCATGCAAGACAGGGCCGTATTTAAAAGGGGTGTTTCTAGGGTTCAAACCCCCCCAAAACTTCTGACAGTTTTATTTATTTAAATTCATAGCAAACCAATATGGGAAAATGTCGTTATATAACAGTAAGTCTATTGCTAATAGCACATTTACAAGAAAAAGGTAAACTTAATATCGTCACCTTACATAGGTAAGGTGACCATACATCACGGTTTTTGAAACAGTCTCCATGTTTTGTGCAGTAAGGTGAAATAACTTCATTCTCGTGAGTTTTTCTTGTCTATATAATGCATCCAAGCAATTTTCTTATCCATATAACATCTATATACTACGGAGTGGTACATGGTAAATGTCTGTTAAGTTTAGATCTACTTGTGGAACACCCCTCCCCCCCGAAATTTTTTTCTGGCTACGAGCATGATGCAAAATATTGGTTCACAACAGCCTGGTAATGAGAATGGGAAAGCATATCGATCACAAAGTTAAAGTCGATTTTGCGCATTGGAATTTCATTTGTTTGTAACTGACCAATGATATTTTTTCAGCTACTTCCAATTTAGCCAAGCCAACGTCAAAATTGATAGAGTAAACATTATCTAACTGCATATCCATTACATTTTCGATCCCTCTACTTCTACCAAGCTTGCATTCCTTTATTTAGTGGAATACATTAAAGTTGTTTGTTCTTTTTTCATTTCCGCCGGTTTTAGCTGCTCTTTGTAGCTTTTGCCATTGTTAATTAGGTAATGACAAGTTTTAAGTTGCATATAAACAAACTACAAATGACCCTTTCTCCACAGGAACCAATGCTCATTGGATTTGGAGGAGTCAGAATGAGGTTATGTAGCGTATTTACTACTAATTTCTTCCAGTTTCATGTTTTCAGCTTGCAACTATAGAAAGTAGCTGTTTCATGTCACGGCCACCTAGAATAATCGCTAAAGTGAAGAGTGTAATATGCATAATATGGATCTAATATGCCGTGTTAGGGAACGAGGGCGAGAAAATTAAAAGCTGGGCAACACTTTTCGCCCATTCCCAGTTCCCGGAAAGCTTCCTGTCGATTGTGAACGCTGCCATTTGAATACTTGTATTTCAACATTCTCGCTGGTTGTGAATCAGCCTTAAGTTGATAGGCCTTTAAGATATGAAATTATATACTTTAAGCATTCATTTTAGGCAGGAGTTTGATATGATCCAAACAATTGCGATTTCAAATTTAGATCTTCTCATCATATAAAACAAATGATTCTGCTTAGATGATGATAAAGTACTCGCCCATAACGAAACAATCTCTCACTTTACAAGCTCTGTATGCCATATCGGAACGCTTCCTCCTTTGGAGGTGTGAAGTAACAATTCCACTATTCTGAACTGGCACTTCATTACTTCCATATCACGAAGCGAAAATGAAAATGGCTTACAGACCTGGTCAAGTGTGCAGCTATTAGAAGAGATACAAGATTGTTTCTTGATAAAATATTGGGCAAGTATTCATCATTGGTCTTAGCAGAATCATTTTCTATTTGTTAAATGATGATTCATTTGAATTTGAAATCGGAATAGACATAGCATATAGGCCTATTTTTCGTTGGGGATTTTACTACTTTGGATCATGTTAAACTCCTGCTAAAAAGGAATGCTTAAGTATTTCATTTCTTATCTTCAGAGGTCATAACTTCATACAAATCTATACTGCAGTCTCGGATTATGGACGAAATCACTACACACATGTAACACCCCATATGTAGGATTGCTTTAATATCCTTAATAGCATTATTACATACACAGGATTAATTTATTTGTTTAATATCGTTAATGCCTACCATAATAAACAAATCTGGTGCCGCTTTACGTATATGCATGAATTTGTGTCATATTATGTTACTTTTGTTTCATATTAGTCACCATCAGAAGTCACGTTGCATGCATCTCGCCCAAGGCATCATGGAAGCATTGGTTGCCTTGTTTTTCTGCTGCCAATATTTGAAACCCGAACATAGATGAACAAATATTGTGGGCACTAAGCCACAAAGTGTAGCCATAGGATTGCATGTTTAAAACTCAAATTGTTCCTTGATGCAAAGGTTGCATATATATCGTGATATTAGCTAGTAAGAAGACAACTTCTATGTTTGGAAGTTCCAGGTCATTGAAGTGATGTGCTGAGCAGTAGTCCAAAGTTAGCAAAATGTTCCTCTTTCTTGCAGCCATTTGTTGTTGAATTATCAAGAGCTTTGGGCATTCAAACTTAATTGTTATTCTTGTACCGACTTGGCAGATTAAATAGATTGACATTTTTTAAACAACGTGGATTTTTGTACTTTCCAATCACTAATGGTTTGAGCTTCTCAGAACCATCGGAATGACAACACAAAACCATCGTCAGTCTCTGCTTGCTGCATTTTCCTCCATGGCATTTTCTGCTCTCTTGGCACGTTGATTTTTCAGGCATTAAGTTATAAAAAACATCTGCTTCAGATATATAAAACACATTTCTTGGGTGATAATGAGAGAGCTTAGATTGAAACTCCCATACCGACTCATTGGCATCTTCCCTGTTTACTCTATGTACCTCCCCACAGGCACTGACAGCACTGATTTTATGCCTCTTCTTTAAACGCCATAGCTATGCTTCAGAAGAAACAAACCCAGAAATTCCTTCTTTCTTGGGGATTTCCCGAGCCTTTTTCTGAAGCATGGGGTCAGACAATGGAATTTGCTGAGAATGCATGTGTTGGAACCATTCTAACAGCAAATCCTCCAACTCTTCATGGTTTACTGGTCTCGTGCGCTTACTATTGCCACTAAATAAATTCTTGTCAGACTTGCCTCTATTTTCTCTTTTGAATTTATAATCCATAAGAGAGTACACTTCGGAAACTGAAAGTGTTCTGCAACCTGTGTTTTTATCTTCTCCATACTGTCAACGTTATGTAAAATTTGCTGTTTTTGTTTCAGCGTGAGAGCATTATGGGCATGTTTCTCTTTTGGCGGCATAGCGAGTGATGAACCGAAAGGAAGCAAAAAAAAAATTCACTGTTCATAAGCAGAGACAAACAGCTCTCTGGATTGTTGCGAGTCGCCCCCATGTGCGGTCTTCTGACTGGCCCCCTCTTTAGCCACTGTAGCATTATATGCTGTGGAAGTGATACATAAGCAGCAAATGGAAAATACTGCAGCACAGCACAACATACATATTCAGTTTAAACAAAGAATAAAGTATGGAATATGTAATGAGGTGAGCAAATTTTAGTTTGTGGTATGAATTATCTGAAATTTGGTTTAAGCAGTAGATTTCATATGTAATTCGGCAGGGACCAAGTAGCTACTACCGAGCGGCCAATTACAAATTAGCGAGGGTCTACTGTATTTATTGAACCATTACCATAATGGAATTACTTATTGTTTTATTCAGTTTTCTTTGAAATGTTTGTCATATTCACTTGAAATTCAGCAATGTTAATAGAGTTTGCAGAAAGGGTTTTATTGTGCATTTTGTCGTGGCTGAAGGGATTATAAAATGTTTAAGAAGTGGGTCTGTATATCCTGGCTTTAAAATTACATCCTTTGAATAACACAACAAGAAAAAGATTGTTATTTGGCACTTGAGGAAAGTACAATGTAGACAATTGGAGTACTGAGTTAGCAACCGTGGGGAAAGAATGTTTTATATGAGAGCTCATGATCTGTTGAAGAAAAAGGAGCTAAGGCACAATGAGAGTGGATTTGGGAGTATACAGGGCAAGAATTGAGCAGTTTGCAGCCAGGGATAGGAAACCAAAGGAGACTGGAAGAGGAAATGAAGGAATTAAGAGCATGTCAATTATCAGCTTGGTGGTAGCAATTTTGTTAGTGATTGGTGGCATTTAGATGAATCCTGGCCCAACTGAGTCAGACGGTGAGCTAGAAATTGTTTTTAAGAGAATGGATGAATTAGAAGAATGTCTGAGTAGTAAGTTGAATATAGGTCCCAAGAGATGAGGCAAAAAATTCCAGAAGAATCTAAAAGGGAGTTGGAGGACCTTAGAGGGAGGATAAAGTGGCTGGAGGATAAGAATCGGAAGTTTAATTTGGTCTTTACTGGGGTTAAAGAAAGAAGAGGAGTTTGGATTCTATTTTGAGGTAGTGAAAAATCTGGAGCAAAAGCTTGAGTTGAAACTGGAAGGATGGGAATTAGCGGATGTGTTTTGAGTTTGAAGACAAACAGCCAGGAGGATGATAATAGTGAAGTTTACAACTATGAATATTACTTATGAAAGATCTAATGGAGAGCAAAGAAGCTTAGAGAAAGAAATATTTTCATTAATGACTTGTCAAGGAATGAGAGGGAAATTAGGAACCAAGACTAAATGGAAAGAAAGCATGCACATAAAATATGCAGTTCTGGATTGATGACAAAACGGTTGCTGCAGGCAAAAAGGAAAACAAGTCACATCTACAAATCTCATGATGAGGATGTGAGTCAGCAAGCTGAAGTAGTGGAAGGTGAAAGTCCAAGGGATGGTTCGGATACCCACGAATGTTCTGAGGCAATTTTCCAGGCGTATGGAAACTTCAAGGCCAAATGAGCGACGAGGCATGCATGTAAAGGGGAGAATGCACGAACACCAAGACCAAACAAAAAGAGAGGTGGTGACATCACAGTGGAGGATAACAGAATGCCAAGGTCAAACGAGTAGAGATGTGGTGATGTCGCTCGAGAATTGTGGGAACAGCAATGTCAAATAAGTAGAGAGATGATGACATCACAGTGAAGCAAAACAGTATGCCAAGGTCAAACGAGTAGAGAGGCGGTGATGTTGCTCGAGGCTTGTGGGAACACCAAAGTCAAATAAGCGGGGAGGTGGTGACATTACGGTGAAGCATAACAGTATGCCAAGGTCAAACGAGTAGAGATGTGGTGATGTCGCTGGAGGCTTGTGGGAACACCAAAGTCAAATAAGCGGGGAGGTGGTGACATTACAGTGGAGGATAATTTCTCCAGAAAGACAGTGAACATGACAGATCCAACAGCTGGCAAGAAGGAACACAGGAGAAGTGGAGAGGAAGATGCTACTACAGAATCAAGTATCGCATCAACACCATGTGGAAGCAGTTTGGAACTAAGCAGTGCAGCGTCAAGTGTCCATAAGGGGAGAAATTGAGTTCAGAAGAAGGAAGAAATTGCAAGAGTGGGCTCAGAATAGGGTGAAATGGGGGAATAGGGGTTGTGAGACTGGGTTTCTGGAATTGTGAAGGTTGAAATGGCATGTTTTTTTGGCATGTTGATAAGAAAGGTGCAGCTATCAGCAGTGGCTGAGACACGTGTAGAAGATGGGGATATTAAAATTGTAGATTGTGTATTTATTGGAGAAAAAGGCTTCAGAAGGAATGTTAAGGGAAGGGCATCAGGAGGATTGGGGTTATTATGTAGTAATAAATGGATGGGCATGGTTTAAGAATGAAACCCTAGGATGGAAGATGTAATGGGGACAATGCTGAAGAAGTTTATACTGTGCCTAGGGAATAGTTTATAATCCACCCAAAAATTCACATTTTCATAGCTGAGATCACCATCAACTAGGAAATGAAATGCAAGAAATTTAACAGGAACTCCCTATAGTGGAATTTATGATGTTGGGGGATTTAATGCAAAAATTTGGTATCTGAAAGCAAAAGACTGTCATATATTGGATGATTTATTCATAGAGAAAGATATTGATGCTGAATGGTGTTTTCGGTGAAGACAGTGATGGGGAATTCACATTTGTTAATGTTTGCATATCAAAGTATTATAGACTTTGCTGTCTTCAGGTGCGAGTCACTAAGTGCAGTGACAAATTTTAAAGTGATAGTGCTCATTTTCCCATAGTGATAGAGTGGAAGTCCAGATTTTGTGTTAAGATGACTTCACAATCAAATAAAAGAGAAGTGGGTGAAAAAGTTAATACATATAGACAAAATCAGGATTATGCTGAAGACTACTTCAATGTTGAAGT
This sequence comes from Deroplatys truncata, assembly GCA_030765065.1. Lineage (NCBI taxonomy): Eukaryota > Metazoa > Arthropoda > Insecta > Mantodea > Mantidae > Deroplatys > Deroplatys truncata. The sequence continues at coordinate 114,142,681 of CM060989.1, forward strand.
CCTCAATGGCAAAGTTGTGTATTCATGGGATTGCTTGGTTTATAAACTTAGATAAGTCTTAACTAGCATTATTTGTATTAGAATTTGTGTTCAAATGGGCTGGGAATGGTATGCTTCTATCTTGTAGGACAAATACTAAAAGATATAATGGATGGATTGACAAAGAGTGCAGAGTTTTGTAAAGCATACCAAATTCAGTGCAGAGAGTATGCTCAACCAGAGGCTAGAGAATGAGTGGCAGAGTACAGATTATGGTACACAAAGCTATTGGATGGCAAGAAAGGTGAATGGGAAGAAAAAAGGCCTTGGAAATAGAAGAAAAAATTGAATCAGGGAGGCCACAACAGGTGTGGGAAGTTATAAGGGATTGTATAAAAGGTAGGTCTCAGACACCTGAAATTAGGTTACAGCAATGGGTGGGTTGTTTCAAGCGTTTGTTTGAGTTTGAAGATTTGGAGAAGAATGTTTGGAATTCTGAAATAGAGCTGAGTTATAATGAAGCCTTTGATGGATTTTTCTTGTGAAGAAGTGTTAAAACAGGTTCAAAAGACCAAAACGAATAAGGTAATAGGTAAAGATGGGTTTCCGGTTGAATTTTTTCAGGCCTATTGCCAGGAACAAGAACAGTTGGAATATTTGACTAGATTATTGAACTTCATTGAGTGGTAATAGTGTACCCAAGAGTTGGCAAAAAGCTATTCATCACATTTTTAATGGAAAAGGATCTACTGAAAATCCAGGTACTTATAGAAGAATTGCCCTTCTATCAAACTTTGGTAAACTTTTTACAGAGATTTTAACTCAGGGAATTAATGTGTGTATAGAAGAAAGCTCATTAATCTCCTAATTTTAATTTAATTTATAAAAAAGATTGAAGGATGGCCGATAAAGTATTTGTTACCAAAACAATGATAGATAAGTATTTAGCAAACAAGAGGGGTAGGTTATTTGCAGTATTTGTCGACTTGGAGAAAGCATATGACAATGAATAGAGAAGCTTTATGGTATAAACTATGACAAAAGAGAATGAGCAGGGAAGGAGATGATTATTTTGCTGCAAGAATTGTACAAAATTAAAATATTCTGTGTGAAATTTGAAGAAGGTTGTGTGACTGAGGAATTGACTCAAGTATGGGGGGTTAGGTAAGGATGCAAGTTGAGTCCTGCCCTTTTTAATTTGTTTGTAGATGATATAATGGTGGAATTACAGCAAGTTAATATACGTGAACCAAAAATAAATAATTTGGAAAATCCAGACTTGCTGATGATTCAATGTTAGCTACCTTTTCATTAATAGCATTAAAACATGTGTTATTAGAAATTATGAGCTATTGCAAGGAATGAGATCTCAAAGTGAATCAGGAGAAAACAAAGACAATGATATTTAAAAAGGGAAATAAGTTGAGGAGGGAGAAAAAGTGTTGTGTAAAGGAAATAGACATACAGATTGTAAAGAAATTTTCATTTTCAGGAGTGGTATTGGGTTCCTCTGGGCAGTGGGAGAAACAGAAACAAGTAGCACTAACCAAGGGTTTACTGGCCGTGAAGCTGGTCAATAGATGTTTGTTTGTTGCACCAGATATGAAGGTGCACTTAAGAGTATATAGGGCATTGGTGTAAGTGAGATTGGCATATGGTATTGAAGTATGGGGAATATAGGAAAGCTGGAAAAGTATGGATAGGATACATAGCAAGTTTTGTAAGAATATGCTGGGAATCCCACAAAGTGCAGTGAATGCAGGGACATTGTGGGAATTTGGGTGGGTAAGTGTATGAGAGCACATAATAGAGAGAGTTCTTAAATACTGGTTCAGAATTCAACAGATGCCAGAGGACTCCATGTTGAAAGAATGTTTAAAACTCCAGCACTCGGTGTTACGGGATCTTTATTGGGTTCACAAAGTTCGGAAAGAGTTAACTAGAAATGGGATGGGTAATGTGCAGTTGAGAAGAGGGGAATTGAAGAGAGTTTCCTGGAAATTGCTCAGAATCAGCTTTAAGGATATAGACAGACAGTTACTGCATTCTTTAATGAGGGAAAAGAAGTTGCTAATGTTTTATCAGGAGATAAGAGAAAGTACTAGAAGAGAAATGCACATTGTTATGTGTAATAAGCAAGAGAGGGAGGGATTGGGACTATGGAACTTAAGGGGGATTGATGGAAATAGGGAACATGGAATTTGTCCTATTTGTGCAAATGCGAAAATGCAGAGCATATTTTATTTGAAATTCCATGAACAAGTGAGTGGTATCATGAAGATAATGTAGTTTTATTCTTGTGCACCCTTATGCAAATAATTTTTTTATATTTACCATCTGGAAAGGCATTGGCATTCATCACTTTTAGGTATTAATAATCAATTTAAAATATGATCAACGGCCAGAATAGTTAAAAGATTTCCAGCAAAAATGGCCTTGTATTCACCCCTATAAAGTTCATATCCCAGCCTTGTGAATTGGTCACAAAATCTTATACCCTATTCAGATGCACAATATAGGTATATAATATATACATATAAGTTTATATTTTAATGGTTTACAACATACACCCACCCCTCTGTCTTGGTGGTAAATGAGGAAGCAGGCTAATTCCACAAAGTGCAATGCCACACTGTTTGCAACTATGTGCAATGCATGGATTGTGTTTTCCATTTTTAGACACATTATTGAATGCATGTTTTCACATGATCTTGTATTTTCATGAAGCTGTGATGGGCACTTGGTGCAGGGGTAGCAGAAGGTAGACTTGCTGAATCCTGCATATTTAAATGACATAAAACCTGTGATCAGCTGCTGTACTAAGTTTTGCAGTTCAAAAGCCTGTTGCTATATGCTGTTGTTAGCAGGTGTGTATGAAATGTCATATACAAAAACTACAGTGCGATTATTTTATGGTTAGGCCATGTGTTGCACATATGCATGCTCTGCACACTACCAGTTGCACTGAGGATGTGTCATACCAGAGTTCCTGTTTTACTTACTCACAAGTGATAGTAACATGCACCATAATGAGTACTAAGTAGTGTTGGAAGTGGTGTCCATCTGCATGAAGACATTCCTGGCATCCTCAAATGAAATTTCCCTTCACACACATAAGTTCTTCTTGCATAATGTTCATAATTTCTTTTTTTATATAGTCCTTAAGTTCGTCTGTGGTGTGAACCCTTGTTTTTAGGGTTCCCCAAAAATAGAAGCAACAATTTTGTCAATTTGTTCCTCCAGTATAACATTTCATTTTTGCTTCTTAGGTTTGGTGGTCCCAATGTCCTAAACTTATTAATCAGATGTGAAACAGCTTCTCTACTTGGAACTGGAATACCAGGATATTTCTCCTGAAATTGTCTACATGAGTCAGTTTTTCCATGTGTGTTCTGCATAAAAATTGTTGTTCAATTGTGAATTTGACAACAGGCATTGCAGTAGAAGCAGGACATCTCTTAAGCCAGTCACATACAACACAGATGTCTTGAATAAGCTTTCACCTTTGAGATGCACAGTGTCAACACTTTACAGCATGAACATAAAGCAGCGCCTGAAGCATGGCTGATAAAGATAACCTTAAATGCGTCATGCGCTATCAATTACACATAAGAAAAGCCATGAGGTCACAGCAGTATAACCTTCTACTCCTATAGACTCCAACACAGTATTTACTATAGCTACATTTACATTTCCACCACTTTATCGAGGATCAGTCGATACCATGACATTCCCTCTTTTGGCCCATGATGTAAACTCTTGCTATATTAGTGGTATATTTTGTTACTGCATTAGGACAGGGTGTTTTTATTTGTTCCTTTCCTTTCTCACTTCTTTTATACCTCCCTGTCTGTGCCTGGATCGGAATTAATAGATAACAAAAGAATGTTATATTATCCTGCCACACAACTGCAGTTATAGCTTCAAATTGCATTTTTAAGATTAAGGTCTTTTCAGTTTCACTTTTTTCAACTTTGAAAATTTTTCTGGTCAATCTACCTGCATGACATGTAGTACATGCATATATTTTCCTGCCCAAAAGAATTTCAGTAACTTCATGGATGTAAAAAGCATTATCCAAATACACATGAGGCCTCAACCTCTTTTTTCACCAGGTAGATTTTACGGTCCTGTGAATATCCAGTGTTAATATCTGGGACACCCGATTCCTTTATATGCCATTTTGTTGGTTTAGCAAGCATTTACTGTTTTGAAAACAAATGACTCCTATCATTGCTTCATCAACAAAGAGGTCACAACCAGGTTTATAGAGTTTGCAAACTTTCTGATTTTGTCTGAAGCAGGTCATAACTTATAAAGGTAATCATAAGAATCGTGTTATAATTTTGGCTTTGAAGACTCATATTCAGATGAAAATGTTGTGGTATTAAAGAAAATGGAGCAAGATCATCACTTGTCTTACAATTGGGCACACATAAAAATCCTCCAGAAAGTAATTACTAGTTTAAGATAAATTCTACCATCCTCATATATATCAAAATAACCTAAAGGTTTGATTTTTCTTTGAATTTGTGTCCTCCCATTTTGGATCAGCGTGTTTTTGCTTATATCTGACTGGCATATCCTTCAGTTTCCTCTTTGGATAGACAACAAAGACCTGAATTTATAAACAATTTGAAATAGTTCGTTTCTGGACTCCCTTGAGGGATATGTTTTGCACCTGTAGGATGAAAATTGTTCTTACTCACTGAAAGTCAAATTTGAGGTCCACTGTCAAGTACTTCATTAGTTTTAGAGATTTGCTCCATAGCTTAATGGAATAGTGCATTAGATTAGATATGTGCATAAAACAATAGATCGTTGCTCCGACTTGATGCATTGGTTTGTTGAAAATTAGCAACAAAGACAAGGGTAATAGTTTTGTTTCAAATGAAATTTTTTCTGATCTTTTAGGATTATAAGTTATTTTTAATGAAATGGTAATATTTGTGACTTCTCATAAGATGCAATGTTGCAGTTAATGTTGAAACGTATAAAAAAGAAGAAAAGCAGCTTCATTACATATTTCAAAGGCTCTTCCCTTCATCAGTTGGCTCCGTCCATCACAGCAGCCGTTCTTCCTCAGTTGGTAGGTGTATGTATTTTGTGATGAAGCTTTATTCATTCAATGTATCAAGGTTCATTAAGTCCTCTTTGGTATGGAAAGGTCTTCTCAGATTGATAACTGCTGGTTTATCAGTCGATTTATTAATTTGGTCTCCTCTTATTTCATATCTCCTCTTCTTAAAAATGTCAGTATTAATGACATTTTCTCCTGCATGCAGAGCTGTGGCTCTGTGACTTTGGGTTGTTGACTGGCTTCCCCACTTCCTGCATTGTGCTAATTGTTGTAAAACAAAGTTATGGACTGTGCATGCAGATGATTGAGTATATACATATGCCAGTAATCAAATACAATTATCAGAAATGTCTGAAGAAACCGCTTACTTTCAGTCTTAGCTTTGTGGAACTCCTAATTGCCCACAATCTCAGCTACCTGAACAAAAGAGAAGAAAGGCTTACACAATGGTAGAAATACACTAGATGCTCAAAGGTGAATTCAATCTTCTGTTAACAGCCTACCAGATATTCAAAAGAAACGTGAAAAACCATGTGAAAGTGAAGACAGGTATGCGCAGCATAAGCAACAAACCAAAACTTATGAAAGACACTGAGAAGAAAGTTTTGTAAGTTAACTTGCGGGAAGGCAAATAATTCTGTAGTTTCATTAACTGGTAAGAATAAGAAAAAATAATAATGGGAATTCTAGTTTTAGCACAATTTATCACTGACATGAATAGACAAGGTTGTTAAGATTAGGACTTATGAATGGGGAAGTCTTCGGTTGAAATCCTGATTGATGTTTCAGATTTTCAATGTTTTCCTCTGTTCCCATAAATGGGAAATTTCGAGGAGGTATTGTAATCTTAGGACTGGAACATGTACTTCCGAAATTTCCTTTACCAGTTATCATTTCACGACTTTTTGTTGGCAAGTTCTCTGTCTTGACGATTTTCTTTCATTTAATTGCTTGTTTAGTTTAAGTTGCAGTCTTTGGAATATTTATTGTATAAATGTTGTGTAAGTTTTTTGTAGCTGGCTATTTCTCCATAAGTGATAGATACAACCTGCCAATTCTCATATGCTTTTTACTTTTTTGAAGTCTTAAGTCATCATTTATTTTCTGTCATGATGTCATGCAAATAAGATACTTTCAATGTCAGCATATAGCAACATACCTTTTAAATATTTGACTATCACTTCAGCCTCCTGTATCCATCTTCTTCTACCTGCAACAAAATTTGTAATGAAACTATTTTTTGCATATACATTTATCTTCATTAACATGAATTAAGTGGAGAATATACTTTAGTTAAGCCTAGTTTCACCAATCGATGGTAAAAATACTCTCTAACATTTTATTTGTTAACAATGTGTTTTAAGTTTAACATAATGTTAAAACTTTTGCGTTTCATCAAACTTTTACAGCAAATTCTTTGTTAACATTTTGTTAATGTCAAAGACAACTGTGTCGTCCTCCGTGGACTAGTGGTACCGTGCTAGCCTCTAGTTCCCGAGGTCAAACCCGGCGGAGGGCGATGGATTTTTTCGGGCGTAAAAATCGTTAGCACGGCTTCCTTCGGAAGGGAAGTAAAGCCGGTGGTCCCGTGTCGTAGATTTACGGCACGTAAAAGAACCTCAAGCCTGATAAAGAGGCCTCTGAGCAAAATTACAGGTGTTTCACGCCCAATATAGAATGGGACGCTAAGAACCATAGTAGTTAAAGAGCGTCCATAAATAAAACTCAATTTTCAATTTTAAAAGACAACTGTGAACCTTAGCTTTCAAGAAGGCAGTGGCCGAACTACACTGCTTCTGAATGTGCTCCAATTCACTTTTGTCTATGTATCTCTGTGCTCTCTGTGTCAGTAGCAGGCAACTCTTTACATTCATAGCAATTGCCATGTGATGTAGATTTTTGAGGTTACAATAGTGATGTCAACTGAAATAAATGTTTCACCATTTGACGTGTGTTAATTTCCATCTGGTTAATAAGTATATATGTATTATCAAGTACGAAAAAGCAGACGGCCTTACATTAGAGGATAAGATTGCAGCCTGGGACAAAATCCAAGAGTAGTTTATTTGGAATGAATGCATTTCTCATAAATCCAGTAAGCAATTGCGGTAGTTTTATGCTAACATAATGTGCAGTACCAGAAAGGTTAGGTGCAAAGAGTGTTTAAGACGGTTTAAGCTGGTGGTGGACACTGCATTGAAACTAAAGTGGACAAAACTGTGTTATCCCTGATTGAACAGGCAGACCTGAAAGAAAATACTCTTTGCTTCTGAAGCAATTGCTTTGGAAATCTTCTGGATAAACCCACAAATGGTAGCTTTGGAAATATCAACATTATCACCCACCAAGTAAATGAAAAATACTAGTAGTATAAAATCTAGGTACCTAATTAATACTTGTAGCATAGGGGTAAGATGCATGCTTCTGTTGGTGGTAATCTAACTTCTTGTATTTCCCATAAAACCATGTGCAGAACCCTTGAGCGGTATATATCACTTTAAAAATTCCTCATTTTGCAGGGTTTCAAATTTATTATGATGCTCGACTGCTCTTCTACTAGGAGTGGCATTCAAAATTATCAATTCAAGCTAACTTGCACCAGCTGCTTGGTTGGCAGCAGTCATTTTCCAACTTCTTACATTGGTTAAACGCCTTAACACAGGCTATGCTCATGTCGACTTAACACCGACTTTAACACATCGTTAAAATTAACATTTTTGGATGAAACAGAATTTGTATTAACCTTAGTGTTAAATTGGTTTAACATTGTGTTAAAATTTAGCATCTCTTGTTAAACCGTCCCTTAGAGTAGTTTGAAGAAGAGTATGTAGTGGAAATCATGTGAATGTAGCATGTACTATTTCTGCGTAATCTAGATGGTCTTCTGTCGTCCTCCATGGTATAGTGGTTTACATGCTAGCCTCTAGTTCCCGAAGTTGCGGGTTCAAACCTGGAGGGCGATGGATTTTTTCAGGTGTATAAATCCTTAGCATGGCTTCCTTCGGAAGGGAAGTAAAGCCGGTGGTTTCATGTCATAGATTTAGGGCACATAAAAGAACCTCAAGCCTGACAAAGAGGCCTCTGAGCAAAATTCCTGGTCTTTCACATCCAATATGGAATGGGACGCTAAGAACCACAGCAGTTAAAGTGCGTCCATAAATAAAACTCAATTTTAATTTTTTGATGGTATTCTGTTGTACTGTTTCGATCATTTATCAACATGTAGGCCAGTGGCTGCGTATTTGTGGGTTATTAGATTGTAGCTGTGCTATTTAATATTTTCTGAATATGCCAAACTCTTAATTTATTAATTTTCTTTATAACGTTTGAGTCAAAGAATGGCATCAATTGTTGACTTCAGTTTGTATTGCCAGTTTTATGTTTTGTGTAATACAGAGTATTCTTATAAAATCATTTTGTTCTGTCTACTTCTTGTTAATTGAGATGAACTTTCATTACAACTGTTACATATTTTGTTGTTGGTATAAAAAGAATGCAGTAGGCTAAAGTGAGTCAGATTTTTAAAAAAGTGTATCGCTATGTGATGGCTATGAAATCATTGTATGACCAAAACAACAAACAAATTGCAACATACCACCTGAAAAAAAGTTTAAGTATTTCAAATTCCAAACCAATAACAAAAAATACCTTGGAAACGTTTAATGCCACAAGAGTTTCACGTAAATTGTGAGCTTTAAGCAGATGTATATATTTTTGTGTAGTAAGATGAAGTGGATGTAGAAAGAATGAAGACTTAACAGGCTGTTGCCAGAAAATTCAAGATATATATTTTGTTTGTCATGCAGTTATAGTATTTTATTCAAAAGTCTTAGGTCTATTTTTGAGAAAATCAAAAGCAATATATATGTTTTTTGTGTAGGGTACTTTGTGTTGTGGGGATTATTTTGAAAAATCATTGTACTGCATACCTGAAAGGTGCTGAACTTAAAGACCAGGTTTGGTATTCATATAACTTTTTTGTTTTTGAGTTATGCATGCATGTACACACACATAGTTGTGAAAAATAAGTGTTTTGATACAGGGGACCTAAAACTAGTGTTTACAATGAAATCTCTGTATCATATTTTCGGGTGGAATGCATTAAATGGTAGAGAAAGTAATAGGCTTTTGTAAGAGTAGTTTGTAGAAGTTATATAAAAATAAATGATAATGGGTGGAGAAAGTCATGTGAGTGTAGCACATAAGATTTTTAAACATTTCAGTATAATTTCTGTCTGTGTATCGCTCTTTACCTACAATGAAATGTAAAACTAAAGTATTGTAATGGATGTTTTTTCTGAATTAACACAAAGTGCATCATCATAATTTTGTATTTGAGGAGCATCAAATCAAATATCACTAAGACCATAATAAAAAAGTTTTAAGGAGACAGGAAGAACTTATCTTATAAACTTACAGATGCTTTTTAAAGCTCTTCTTAACTAACTGTAGTGCAAATGTCACTTAACTATCACCAAAATAATGTTTTATTTAATAGCACATTTATAATGGAACACTTTTTTTGATTTAATGCATTTTTAAGCCATTATACTGAAAATATTTAAGAGTTTTAAGAAAAAATTACAAAAAACAGTATTTAATGATATATTAATAAACAATTTGAATTGCACTTATAAGTTCTATACTTTGCCCTGTACGTTTTATGGGGAAGAAACAGAGTTCAAACTTAATTTGTCACTTTTTCTGTAAACACATTTATGTCAACGTTTCTTTAAATAAACAAAATTGTGTTGCTGCGCATTTCTTACAGAAAACAGACGAATCCTTCATTCTGGTTTTTGCCACACTCTCCATCCATAACCTTCATGTAAAACTGCAACTCAGACTTACCATTCACTCCTGAAACTCTATTGTAAGAGGGGGTCAACATGAAAGGTAAAAGAACACAGAAAGTCATCTCAGTATACTTGGCAGGGATTCCACTGCATCTGTTTACATGATAGTAATACATCAAATAAGTTTTAATGAAATAGCATAGGTTGTTTGCCTCATATTTAGTTTTTTGCTTCTGTTCATTTTTCTGTATTTTCATTCTGTTTCTGGTAACTTTAAAGTGCCCATTTGTTCCATTCGTCTCAGTGGATTAAGTGATTTCTGAACCAAACACTGTATTTCACACCCATTTCAGGTTAGGAAGGTGTGCTATTTGAAATAAATTATCTCACAGTTCGATTTAGCACCTAGAAATATGGAGAATCTGTATTAAAAAGCATTTTGTTGGCGGGTGGACTTAATGCATTTTGTTCTTATGCTCCTGTTTATTGTTACATAAGACAGTTATTGAGTGTGTGCTTTTAGAAGACATGGGAGATGAGCCAATGGCTGTGGAGTGGGGGTGGCAGTAACAGACACACAACTTAGTTATAAACAGTAGTCTTGTCCCATGACCATATACTTGCCTCCCATTGTTCTACTGTCATGATATGTTTGTTTCTCCACAGACTTGGCGCCAAGAGATGCAGCAACAGTTGTAAAATGGATACCAAAATAGAAATCAAAGAAGAGAATCCTTTCTCAGATGATTTAGCTTCACGGAATGAGGGAGAATTGCTCACCAAGAATGGTACAATGAACAGTGATGCTGTGCTTTTGAATGATGATTGTGATATGGCAATCAAGACAGAAATGAAATCAGAGAATCCTTTTCCAGACTTAGGTTCAAAGAAAGAGAGAGCTTGTTTTATCAAACATCTTGTAAAGAAGTTTAAGTCTGAAACTGTTACATGCAGCAACCTTAGCGAGACAGATATCAAAACAGAAATTGGTTCACAGAATGAGAGAGAATTTCTTCTGGAGTATCCTGTAATGAAGGTTAAGAAATACAACAGTGATCACGAAATGGATAACAAAATAGAATTTAAAGAAGAACCTTGGTGGCTGGAAACAGAAACTTCATCTGTTTGTGATGACATTAAGGTAAGTTTTGTAGAAATGTACCGCAGTTACAATTTTTGTTTATTGTACACTTGATAAATTATTTTAATTATGTAATACAAAATTATAAGGATAAGAGATATTTTTATAAACGTGTACAGTATTTGTCAGGATGGTATATTTAAAAGGTTGAAAGTAATGGTGGTGACAGTTCTTGATAATTATAAGATATTTGAGGGAGCTTTTGTTGAAATTATGTCAAAAACATACACTGTGGTGTTGTAAATTTGACCATAAGCTACACTTTCCTCCTATTTGAAAAAAAAATGAAATGAATGCTAAATGAAACCAAAGAGAAATTGACTTATTGGGAGATCACAGACAACCACATTGTAAAGTTCTATGTCTTGTTTTACTCTGTAGGTCTGCATTGACTAAAGAATAAAGTGAGCTAACTGTATTTGAAGTAAATGATAAAAACAAATCTGTCAATATTATTATATGAGAAAACTAGGGTGAAACTGGATATGAGTATGAGATGCCTTTAATTTTTAATTATAGAACATTTGGAAATATCTTAGTGTGCATCTTGCAGGAAGAACATGATTCAATTGAGACACATTCACTTTCTCTCTTCATAATACTAGGATACATTATTATGTACAAGTGTCTCAATACTTAGAAAAAATTAACATTATCGCTTTTGTGGTCCAGTTATCCCAACTCTCTTTGCTACAAATGAAATAGAATGTTCTCTAGAATATTTTGGGATAAGACTGGATTGTGCACAAAACTATTCTTCTGAAAACTCATTTGAATGTGTTTTTTTATGTTATTGTTATTAAAAATATTATAGGGTGAGAAAATTTATATAGGTATGTAGCGGAATCTCAGAAACCACTTAACTGATTGTATTAATTTTTTTGCCTTTTAAAAGCCCTATTCTTTCTGATGGACATGGGTTATAAAGCACCTAATTTCAATTCTTAAGTTACTAAAAGACTAAAATGGTTATACAAATGCTATGTACTAGAATATGAACACATTGGTGTTATAAAATAACATATTTGCAAAGAAAACTATGGAGTTTCATTGAGATTGCCATGAAATAGAAAAGTCATCTTTAGTCCACGGAAAATGTATGTAAAATAAGACAAATTAAGCAATCCTAAAGGTAAGACATAGCAAAACAAACCAGAATGGAATCTGCTTATAATGGGTTGATGCCAATATCAAAATATTGTAATAACTCTCATGTAAGAAGGTGTTCTTTATTTTGTTTGTATGCTGCACTCAGTTTTGTTAGCAGGGTAGGTTAAATAGTTGATAAAAGAGAGAAAACTGTGTCCACCTAACATTTAAAATCAGTGAACTTATATTTTAAATGCAAAGATTATTTTACTCAATGGTTATAGACTGTGTGTTATTCCAAAGAACGAAAAAGTTAATTTGATGGCTTGGGATTGCGAAGTCTTCATATTCACCAGCTTCATTCCTGTTAAGCGAGTACATATCAACAATTAGTTAACTGATGTAGAAAAACCCAGTTTATTGTTTGCAGCTGTTTTCCTACTCCTCTCAGGCACTTTTACTTTCTCAGGAACATACATATGATTAGTAGAAGTAACGTACTGTACCCAAAAATTCAATTTTGAGATTTAAGTAGAAATACATGTTTTGAGTTCCATTGCATCCAAAAGAAGTATTTCAGGAAAAAACAAAAGAAAACGTTTGTGCGTGTTTGTGCATGTGCAGGCAAACATATCTCAGAGATAGAGGGAGAGAACAGGATAACTCAAAAACAGAAGGCCAGATAAAAACCAAACTGAATATTCAAGTTCAACATTTTCAGAGTTTTTAACAAAAAGATTTTCAAGAAAACCTTCCTAACCCAAAATACTCTTAAAAACATCATCTTTTATTTTCTCATAAATAGCTCTGAACAGTTCTGATGTTAAGGCAATTGATTTTTCAACCTAAATTTTGCTTTCCAGTCTTTTAACATACTTCCATGACAAGTTATATGTATATGTTATATTTTGTGTGAATATGCTATAAAGACCCTTTATATAAGTGAATTTGAATAATTATGTATAAGAAATCTAAAAAATCCACAAAAACGTAATTATGGGGAAAATGCAGAGCTCATCCAATATAGAATTTGTAAGTTTAATCGTAATCTTAGTTGTTTCCAAAATACTTCATTGCAAGTTTAATGTTTCCCAGAGGTCATTTAATGGACAAGCTGAAAAGTTTGCAATTCTTGGTTTTACCCATTTTGTATCCATTTTAACAGTTTGTTACATTTGTATTGGCACATGTTATAACTAAAGCACTTCTTGTTTAAAAGTTTTAAATGTGGTCACACATGTACAAATTCACTGAATTAGGTATTTACCTCAGAACCAGTTTGAGGAATGTCTTCCTCATTGTCAGCTGACTGCCACTGGATTACTTATCCCTGATGATCATGGCTTACTATTTATCCCTCTGTCAGTGGTTGTATGAGTTTTGTGATAAGATTTTGGACCATTGAGATCTCAAGAGTTCATTAACCTTGGTCAATTTTTCCATAAACATGATTTCTCCCAAATATTCAGTTCATTGGATTTTTGTGTTAGCTGAGTTAGTGTCACCAAGTGGACAATTTCATATCCTTTTATCCAAAAATGCAAGCACTGCTGCTGATTTCTCCTCCTCTCAGGATTTGATGTTCCTGAGGTGTTCCTCAAGTCTCTGACTTGTATAAATACTTTCACAATCGTTGCAATCTGTCTTGTAAATCCCAGAGTATTTTATGAAGGGGCATTTTATTCTTTTTGTTACCTTTTTTGAACTCAGAATTTTATATTGAATTTATATGGTGGGTTGAGTTGTGTTGCTTTCTTTGATGCTCTGAAATTCTCTATGTGCCCATCGGTGAAACATGGACTTGTTTGAACACAGAATTTTCTTTTTGCAATTTCATAGTTGTGTTTTCTCCTATCTTTTGTTGCTGGAACCCTTTGATTAATCTATCCACCAATTCTTTTTTGTAGCCATTTTTCTTAGCATTTTTAAGATTTCCTGGTTTTATAAGCTGTGTTCCTTTTGATTAGGAGGAATATTCACTAACCTGTAGCAACTTTGTATAATGTGGGTTATAAATATTGTTCTGTGTATAATGGCCATATGCACCATTCTCATTAAACAAACCCTTCAGGGATTTTCACCTTATCAAGATAAGCTCACCAGGGTAATCATCATGCAGCACTGCACCAATGTTCACCACAGTTTAGGTGACCATGGTTAGCTGGCAGGCACTCACCTTGGTTGAGCGCACTGCTCATTGCACTCAGAAGTACATATCATCTCTGTTTCACTTGTTCTACCTTCTTGCTGAAGCACATTCATGTACTTGTTCAGCATGCACTCCCATGTTTCTGTAAACATGAAGTAGGTATGTTTTTAAACTTAACATGCAGTTCTAAAGAAAAGGGAGAAAGTAGAGATAGCAGCAGTAACTTAAAGATCGACATGAGGGAAAAGCTGTGTTACAATAGAGAAGAAAATGTGCTGAACTATTATGGATCTTTTTTTCTTTCTTTCCTTTCATTTTACACTGAATAAAAATCCTAATTAGCATAGTCAACTTTCACTTCTGAAAGAGAGACAGAAGAAAGGAAAAATATGTTATCCCCAAACAACATTTGAACTAGAAACTTCTTGCACAGCACAGGCTACTCCCACACCACGAGGTTGACTTCCGCATCAACACTGACCTCGTGGATCCCCAGATTCTTATATATGCATAATTAATGTACCCAAACATTGCTAAAAATGTGTTAATTACAGTAACTCCATTCATTGCTCTACTTATTTCTGCAGTGTTCTTGGATCTATGCTTTAACAAATATATTTATGTGTAATGCCATGATTATGTGTATCTTTGTTACATTTCTGGTCAGGATATTTTAGACCAATGTTGCATAAAAAGCCTTATGGAATAAAAAACTACAAAGTACTAGAAAGAATGTAACTCTATCAGTATTCGTTCATTTGTGAAAATAAAGTGTTTCTTTTGTTTAGGAATTCTAACCTATATTGAATCGCCATTTTAACATTGAAATGTAGGGAAGTTGGAGATAATCAATGGCCGGTCAGATTTAACTACAGTAAAATTCTTGATAAATGTTAACCATCAATAATGCACCACAAATGGCCATTTCATTCACTAAAGGCAATATTTTACCACAATAAAATTTTGATTGAGAATGGTTCACACAGCCAGAGTGTTCTTTCTATATATTCCAAATGCCATGAGAAGCTGGTTGTGAGATTCTATTTCCATAGTGAATTTTATGTTTCTGATTCAATAGCTTTAAAGCATCTTATAAATTCTTCCTCCTAACTATATGAAAGTTTTAATCTGTTTTCATCTTTACCACAAGGAGAGTATTTAACAACTGCTAAGCTTATATTCATGTTGCATATTAGTCTGCTTATGGGGTGTTTGATATTTTGGTATATTCTGAGAATTTTAAAAGCTCCTTTATTTGTTGGGTGTAATCTTGTTTATCCAGTTTTACTAACTTATTCCCTTTATTAATATTTTGGAATACTACTGGTTTGGAATTTAGTTTTTTCACCAAAAAAGGGGGTTGTTATGGAGTGTATCTTTAATTTTTTTTTCTAGAATAATCTCCCATTTCTAGTACTCTGGTAAATATATAATTCAGTGATATTTATATATGTACAACCACACTGTACAATTAACTCCATTCAGTCACCCTTGTACAATGTTGCCTTTACAACATAAAAATACTAGAAATCATAAAACATATTCCCTGGTACTTTGATTCTGTGGAAGTTATGACTGGGATACAAATGCAACCGGAGTTGCATTGTAGTTATGAGTAACAATGAAGTAAATGGTCATGCAAAATATGATAAAATGTAAAATGGCATTGTCTGAACATATCCTACTCACATCACTAGACATCTAAGTTGGTATGGGATACAGGAAGGACCCTGCCTTGATTGGATTAAGAAACTTAACAAAACCAAAATGTTTATATTTACACCATTCAATAGTAAATGAAAGTTTAATTTGTTCCATTTTTGATAAAGCGTTAATTGAAGCTGGTTTGGTAATTGGACTCATATTAAGAAAGGCATTTAAAACCCAGTTATTAACATTTAAGAACAACTAATACAAATAACAGTGACTGTATGTCTCTGCCATTCTTGACACATTTAACCAAAGTAACTTGTCTGTACCAAACTTTCCATTATCACTAATATAACTAATTTAAACTGCAGGTTTGCAAGACCTTCCTTATGGCATTTGCTGTCAATTAAGTAAATCGCAGCCTTTATTAAACATTGGAAACTGAGTGGCTTGATTTAAATTCTTTAAGTAAATGACGAGTTAAAGTTGATATTACCCCAGTAGAATTTCCTTTCAGTGGCATTCCTCCATTTACTCAAAGACATGCTGCATTTTAAACTGATGATGTTTCCACTCTGGTGAAGTTGTAGCTATAACAGCCTTCTTGGCAATACTTGGGACTCATAGTTTTATTTATGCTGTCCTATTCAAAGATATACAGCTGAGGCTGGTTCAGTCTTGATATGATATTGATGCTGTTCTTGTTGTGTTACTACTGATATTTTTGACAATTTTCTCTCAAATTATATATACTATAGAAGAAGCAAAGTCCGGCTGTCACATCAACAATCCCTTTCTTTCTGGGTTGTTTTTCATGCATATCACCTTCTAGAATCTTGCATAACTTTCATGTACAGAGCCAGAGTCAATCATTTCACTGTGTCTTCCAAATTTCAAAGCACTTCCTGCTCAATTTCAAATCATTCTTGAGAAAAAAAAAACATAGTGTAACATAACTTGGATAGAAGAATAACAACCCACTTACAATGCAGCCTTTGACTTAAACACAAAATTGGCACATGTTTCTGGATCTGTAAATTATATTTTAAAATGTTTTCAGAACACCTTAAGTTTCAAATAGAATAACATAACCAAACCAATAATATCCATAATGGAAAATCATTCTTTTTTTGTAAACAAATCGGACATAAAAAGTTTTTGCATGAAGCAAACAACAGCTCAGTATCTGGCATGGCATGAGACCAAATGGAAGTACACCTTGCCCAGTAGATGGTTTGAAGTCTTGCATTGTTCACAATCTGGCAGTGCTTGGAGAGAGAATTGTAGAATTCTGTCTCTGTACATGGACTGCAAGCATAAAGTTTGTAGTTAGCAATCTTTTGTGTTATGTAGCATCTTATGTGGCTCTATGTGAATCCTTCCATTAAAATACATATATGTGAATTTGTCAGTTGTAGACATAGTCATGTGAATGTATTACATCAGAATGTATTACATCTGACTTTAATATTGGGTTAACACAATCATAGATTCTGATTTACCTTACTAAACATACCTTTTGCCAGTTCTCTGTTCTTTAAGTCAAACTGTTATTCAGGTTTAAACACATTCTCCACTTCTCTGTTTTCATTCACCCCATAACTTGATGTAAAGTTAATCTTTGTTTCTGCATAACTCCTTATGCCATATCCAATTAAAAATAAATCAAACGTGGTATTTTAAAGAGAACTATTTGATGCACGGCATTTAAATAATGCTGTATAGATGATTGTATGAATCTGTACATTTGCATTATTCTGTTACAGGATGAGGACTTCACTCCAGTAAAATCACCAAGGTAAGACTTGACTCTTGGCTAATATTTTAATGAAAAAACTTTATGATTCTTGTGTTACATTTTCCTTTACTGGTGCTTCTTTATGTAACATTATAGAGAGAGGAAATTTTTGTGTGTGTCAAAAACCAACTCATCTGATTTTGATAGTATTTTCCCCATTGAAAAGCCTTATGCCTGCAGGGTTTCATCAACCATCATCAAGACAATTGAAGATTGCCAAACTATTGATAACTCGTCAGAAGTAAAAGTTCTGTTTCACCAATGTGTGACAACCTTTCGACAGCCTAAGTTCCCATCAGTTTTTGAAGCACCATTTTCCTTCTTTCAAAACTTAGATAGTCCGTGAATTCTAGTTTAAAGGCTGTGTACATGCTCTAGCTCTTGAAAAGTGGCATCGCAATTACTTTCATCCCAGTAACTAAGCAATGAATATTTTCAGTATTGAAATGTTGGTCAAAGAATTTATTGCAAATATGGGTGACTCAATACAGATTATCAAAATAGGTAATGTGAAAAATATTAGAAAAAGCTCACATGAGGCTGAAATACCATATGAAAAGAAATTGGTCATTATTACCAATTCAACAGCTATTGATAACTCAGATATTTCTCCATTCCATACTGTTAACAGTGACTGCAACAGAGTTTTGAAACCCACAGTGGTGAAAGTATTAGAGGTACTGTTCCCTATGGTCACAGTGATAGAAGAATTTTATCTAGTCGCAAATTTTCCAGGCATTGCAGACACCATTTGTACTCATGCGTCCATTTTATCACCCAGATAACACAGAAGTATACAGTACCTATATCCAAACAGTGTGCAATGCAAGTTTGATAATTACTAATATTGAGGTACAGTGGCCAGGTTCTGTTCCATACAGCTTTTTACTTGACAACAGTTGGTTGAGGTCACAGGTTTAAACTTGTCAGAGGATGATTGAATTTTTTGGGTGTAAAAATCATTAGTATAGCTACCTTTGTAAGGGAAGTAAAGGAGGTGGTCTCTTGTCATAGATTTATGACATGTAAAAGAAACTCAAGCATGATAGAAAAGTGTTTGAGTAAAAGTTCCTGTCTTTCATGCACAGAATAGAGTGGCACACTAAGAACCTAGTCAGCTAAAGAATTTCCACAAATAAAACTAAATATATTTAGCAAGTGTTTAATATAACTCTCACATTTAGGTTGTAGCAGATGTTGCATGTTCATGAACTGATACAAATGGGAATATAATAATCACTAACAACAAATAATGTATTAAATCTTTTTTTATCCCTCACTCTTATATAATAATGTCCATGGACACTTTGGAGAGTTATATACCTTATATAACGGTACATAAAATATAAACTAGAATTTTCTTTTTTAAAATGTTATTAAAATAACAGCAGTAGATAATTGCTGTCAGAAACTCTGCAGCAGCTCCTCCAGTCACCGCAGACAGGAATGGTTGTTGCAGCGCTGTTGCAATGCAGATTCTGCAGGAGACACAGCAACTCTGGAGATCTCTGGTCTCTGTGACCAGAATTCACAACACGCGTGGACCAACAGCTCTGGTGCACCTTGTCTTCAGGGACAGGGCGCAATACACCACTGCCAGCACCACCGGGATACCCTTCCTTGGCAGAACCATCTGTGTCGAAGCCAGCAGGACTTCCTGGACAGCACCGTTCTGCCGATGTTGCCAACTTGGTGACTTGACAGTCGAATGCAATTCACCTCTGCGGTGCCACCTCACTTACGTCTGCCTGCCAGCAGCACAAGGTTCTGCACCACCTGTGGCAGGATGGTCAGCTACACTGGGCAGGCTGTATGCCAGCATTTCCCGCAGCCTTCAGCAGCACTAAAAGGCTCTTCACCGCCGCTGAGACGCCAGCCTACACTGCCCGCTCGGCCTCAGCCGATGCCAGATACCGAGCCTCAACACAGGAACATCTCCACCATCACCGTACTTAAGGCTATCTAACAACAACTCCACTTATTCAACCAGGCATCCACCACAGTGAGCGAAGAAGTAGCTGACCTCAGCCGATGCTTAGAGACACTTAGGCTCTCAGCTTCCAAACGTCTCACTGCCAACTCACCGCCGCCTCAAGATGTCTAACCAAAATCACAAATCCATACAAGAGACACCGCCCACGAGTCTTCTGACCAACTGGGCACTTTGGAGACTTCAGTCACAGCACTGCAGACCCAGATTACTCAACATCAAACCAGCTGGAACACAATGGCCAAACATTACAACAAACTCAAAAGTTTCATCTACACTGACCTATAAAACCATCTTCTACAACTGCAGAAGAAACAACAGCAGCTCGATGAAGGATACACACTGATTTATAACTCCATCAAGCAACACGTTTTGATGGCCAACAATCCACTACGGCACAACCGTCACTAAAATTCAAGCACCATGTGCTCAGAATTCTCACTACTCAGGCATCACCACAATCACCTTTACATCAGATTAACACTTAGCTAAATAAGTAGACATCGTTACTCCCAACCACTTCCTTAACTCCCCGGGGGACAGTCAGGGCGTTGACGGTCATGGCTGTCACCCAAACATTTCCTTACCCGCTGCCAGCGCAATAAGCTGACAGTTACCTTACACACTATCGGGGTGCTCAGCGAAACCCCAGTATCTTTCCTCACTTCTCTTTCAATTCCTCTCCATAAATTCTCCTACCTATTCCCATCACTACCAAAAAAAGACTGTTCCTTTGTCTCAGGTGTGAAGTGATGGACCCATGTTTCATCAATGGTTATGAATTGATGCATAAACTCGGCTTTATTGCAGCGAAGCATCGCCAAACACTCGACTGAAACATCCTTACAACGTTACTTTTGTTCCATTGTGAGTAAACATGGCACCCATCTTGCGCACAGCTTTCTCATGTCTAAATTTTTAGTCAGTATGCGAAGTACAGCACTATTTGAAATCTCTACTAGCTCGGGCAGTTTCAGTCAACAGTCATCCGATACGATTTTGTGGATTTTCTTCACAATTTCTGGCATGGTCACCTCATTTGGTTGACCACTGCAATGTTTGCCTTGGCAGTTCATATGGCCTTGCTTAAACTTTGCCCCCAATATTTTGCTGCTGTAAATGAAGGTGCAGACTCCCCCAGTGTAGAATCCAGCTCAGCTTTAATATTAGTTGGTCTAAGACCTTTCAAATGAAAGTATTGTACCACATAATGAGGCCAGTTTTATCCATGTTTACAAACTCGCTGAAACAATTCAGCATTAATGGCTGCCAAACAATTACTAAACAAAATAGCATTTTCAAACTTAAGCTTTATAAAAGTGGTACTTTCTACCATAGTCATTTGTTTAAAACAACCACTATATATATGTTCAGCTCAGGTGCTTCTGGGATTGCCCATGTATGTCCCATATAGTATCTGAACTGAAAGATCAACTCCAAATTTTTTGTTGTTGTAATTTATAATACATGCAGGCTTTGTTTTCACGTGTCCTCTTCTATCTTAGTAAGTTTGCATCATAGCTTGATGGCATGTACATATCATGTAAATATCTCTCTTGTCTTATGGAGTGTTATATTTGTTATTAGTTGGAAGATGCTTCATGTTTATCTGCACAATGTATGAGAGCCAATTTGTTGCGTCACTTTGTGTTATCTTTTGCTGGTCGGCTGTTATTGTATTAATACTTTGAATGTTGGGTTCATTGTCCTCCGGCTAGCTATTATTTCTTGGTCAAGCAAATCTCTTGAACAGGGTATGTAAACGGAAAGGATTTGTTACTCACAGATAACACTGATAAAAGAATTTGTTTTTACACTTTTATTACTGTCAAAAATAATTAAGTTCACATATTGACTCTTGATACATGCCAGACTGAAACTGCTATATTTTGTAAAGCACTATAATCACTTATTTACTGCACATTATTAATTCGCGTGTTTCACATTTATAACAAACTTTAAGACACGAGAGATTCTGTAGAATTGCATAACGTGTACTTTATGTATGCTTCCGCGATGTATAACTCACGAATACTTATGTTGTACTGATCGACGTATTACATGCGAATGCTTCTGTTGGACTGACGAAATCTGCCTCTGACTTTAGCTTTTTATACCCCACACCCCGATATGCCTAAAGATTATAACCGAGCTGTTATTGGTTAATAAAACATGCCAAAATTAGCGTCTATTTTTATATCCAATCAAACATTACGAAAACATATGCTCTAGGGAAGAAATTCCCTCCATTTCTCAGAAAAGCACGCCAATATGAAGTCATTTGTTTGTCTCGTCTAATTAATATTCAACTCACCCCCTCGCTCATTGTTATCTGCTCTTATTGTCAGTTTCAGTGAGGCCTTGTAAACTTATTTCCTAACAATGCTTATAATCAACAAACATCTCAAATCAATGTCATACAATAATGCTTATTTACACTACAATCACTCTGGCATTTACATTATTATGATACAAATTACTGCCACACTTACCAACATACACACCAACAAATTTCCACTTCTTTGAAAAATTTGTTCTCCACATTTAAGTGCTGGATTTTGTAAAGCAATTGGCATTCCTCTTCTCTTTTTCTGGGTTGTCCCCACCAAATCTGCATTCACCTTTTCAAGATCTCTTGCTAATGTAAAACCTGTCTGTATAAAGTGTATGACCTTTACCTGCCAAGGTGCCAAGTAAATTTTTCACTACATTGACAACTACATTTTCCTGTCCACAAAACACATAGTTCCATACATATCCAGTGTCAGACTCAGAGAGCATGTTGATTTTTATCCCATATTTTCTGGGTTTGTTTGACATATATTGTTTGAAACTCAGCCTCCCTCTGAACTTGCACATCCCTTAAGCAATTGCAATATCTTCCCCTAACTCGTATGCAGCTTGAAACTTGATACATAGTTTCCAGTAGAGATCTAATTTGGTGCAGGAGGTTGAAATCAAGTTCACCCTTCTTCATAGCAATGATGTTATAATTTTTGTGTAAATTTGCCTAAATCAGCAATACCAATCTTGATCTGCTGTGCAGGCTTTTGGCTGATGCTCATATAAAATACTATGGCCAAAAATTTTATACTTCCTCCAGAGTAACTGTTTTCCAGTTGCTCATTCTGAAGTTTGCAGATAATTGGTTATTACTCCTCTCTATTCTCCAAATTTGTCTGCTCTTTTATCTGGGGTAGCAAATCATCATCAACAAAGTAGGAAAAGCAATCAACAAAATTGCTATCGTCATCTTGTTCTGTAACATCCGTAATCCCTTTAGCACCATTAAAAACATTTATATTGGATACCTGGTCCACTGTAGTTCACCCTTCATCAGAATCTGAAGGTCTTTTACGCTTCCCTGCTCTTAATCTGGGCCTTTCTCCATTGGAAGTTGATGGTACAGGTGGCGAAGGAATTTCTTTCAAACTCACATTAGGCCCACATTCGGATTTATCTGAATCATCATTATCAGTATCTGAATTTGAAAATAAAAGGTAACAAAATAAGAAAAAGATCTATGTAAACATGCAAGAATAACATAACAATTGAACTGCTGTTGCATAATTATTACGCAAAGAAGCACAACATTACTGACCTGAATTACCTAATATGTTCTGTGGAACATTTTCAGAATCATCATCCAACCATTGAAAATCAATTTTTTTCATCTTCACTACCATTAAACTCTTTTTTCTAATATTTCCAAATTCTCACTTTCGGTCAAACTGCGATGTGCCATTTTGTCATTCACTACAGAAATGCACCTGTTGCACAGTACAGGCTATTTGCTCTCTCCTTGGACTAATTTATACACAGGTGCACTCTAGTAGTATGTATTGTTAAGTAAAACAGTGCACACATAAGGAAGCCTGTCGATTGATGTACTATCATAGGTAAATGCACAGAAAATTAGATCCCGTCAGTTGAGAGCATCCACAATTTTTTCAAGTTCCCGAAACCCATCATTTGACGGGATTAGCAGTCAAAGTGTTAATGGACTTTCTTTGCTTGGAATCTTCTCAAAATTTTAGACAGCTTTACATCTTACTTGGTAATAAATTTTATAATAATGCATTGCTCAACACATGTTTACCTTCTGTTTACTGATTGTGCTAATGAATACAGAGGACATTTGCTCTATTTGAGGGCAATGTAGCTACATCATTTAATAAATAATTGCCAGAAATCTATTTGAAAAATTGGTTCGTTTATTTAAGAGAAAAGTAGTCAACTACACATACACACCACAATATCAAATCACACTACAGCACTTCTTAATATTCTGTGTTAATGAAATACTTTAATAATCTTATCTCCAAGGAACACTTAAATATTTACATTTTTTGAGGTGATTTGGATATGTAGAGGATATTTGGTTATGTATTGCTTATTGCCACTATAAGAGGGATTCCTCCAGACATCCTCACCATTGGCCATTCAAGGCTACAAACAAATTCACTCAGATAGTGGAAAATTCCTGGTATACTTTGATCCATCCTCATTCATGCCATAATGAAGCCTAGTATATGGTGGATTGGTGGGGAGATAAAATACTTTTCATTACTAATAAATTGAATATACTGTGAATAGCATGTGAAGTAGATGCTCTTCATTCTGAATGAATTTTATTAAAATTTTTTTGTTGTTTAACCACGATAGAAAAACTAAACAAATTATTAATGTACATCCTATAAAAACACACAATTTATATCAAGTGTATTTTTGTAACATTAACCATTTCTGTTATTGGTTTGAATATTCAAATACTTTATACTATCTGGAAATGTTAAGTCACCATTTATTTGTTTCTTGTGGGGTCATGGAAAGAGTATGGAATTTCAAAGCCAGCACTCAGCAATCCACTTTTTATAGATTTTCCTTTTGCTTCAGCCACCTATGTTCCTCTTACACCTATCATAAAGTGTGTAATGAATAGAGACTGGTTGTTAGGAACTAAAGATTTTCAAAATAAGTAGACATACAGGCAGTAAAAGTCATGAAAATAGGCACCAGAATAGGAATTTATTTTTAATTTCAATGTATTTTTTAAATTATGTATTTAAATATTTCGAAATTGTGGGCGTATGCATGTAATTTGCATAAAATACCAATATAATTCAGATACTTTTTGCTGCCAAATGAAATAAGCATTCAAATCTTGCTTCATTTAATAAATATACCTGCATATATATTTTAAATTCATATAATACATAATTGTTTGTTGACACTATTTTGCAATACAAAATACTATCAGTAAACTACAGTCCTTGGCAGTGATTACAAAATACAATGTCATTTATTGCACATGACCAGGTATTTTTTCCAATTTTCCATTTTTAAGTTTCGTCTTCTGGCAGACAATTCTCTCTCCACTGCTGCAGATGTTACTGGAGTACATTTGAACAGCACTACAGTGTTTGGATCACTGCCTTTTACCTCAGAGACTTCATTCCAGTGTCTTTCACTGTTTTAACTCCCATTGTCACTAAGAACCTTGTCACCTTTTCCCATACAGTTCAACCTATTTCACCTGCAACTTAGTGAATTTTTTGCACAGTGTCATCTATGATATCCTATGCATCCATGAGTGTTATGTTTCTCTATTTTGGATACTTGATTGTATCTGCTAGTGCAGAGTACTTGGCAGCAATGAAAGTCAAGTTGTTTTTTACAGAGTCCTTCATTAACAACTTATCACAGTATGTACAGATGACGCATCTTCTTCACTTTTTGTCATCCTCCGTTATGTAGTGGTTACTATGCTAGCCTCTGGTTCCTGAGGTCATGGGTTCAAACTGTTGGAGGGCGATGGATTTCTTTGGTCATAAAAATCCTTAGCTTGGTTTCCTTTGGAAGGGAAGTAAAGCTGGTGGTCCCATATCATAGATTTGCGGCATATAAAAGAATCTCAAGCCTGATAGAGACCTTTCAGCAACATCACCGGTCTTTTACGCCCAATATAGAATGGGACGCTGAGGACCACAGCAATTAAAGAGTGTCCATAAATAAAATTCAGTTTTTAAATTTTTTCATGCAAATTATTTACAATATCCCATATCTAGATGACTTAGTAAAATGCTGTAGACAGCCATGAAGTTATCACTGGCTGTGAAGGCAAGAGTAGTTCTTTGAACAACTGAACCCTGG
This sequence comes from Deroplatys truncata, assembly GCA_030765065.1. Classification (NCBI taxonomy): domain Eukaryota; kingdom Metazoa; phylum Arthropoda; class Insecta; order Mantodea; family Mantidae; genus Deroplatys; species Deroplatys truncata. The sequence goes on from CM060989.1 coordinate 114,168,506, forward strand.
TCAGCGATTTAAGAAATGTCTTCTTTGTTTTGGAAACCAAAGCATCTACTTCTGGATATAGACTTTGAATTTCTTCACAAATTCTGTGGAACATGTAGTTGAGACATACAATATGAAGCATGTTGGGAAACAGGACTTTAAGAACCTTACTAGCGTTTTCACATATTTTGCAGCATAAGAAGTAAACAGAGGAACATTTTTTATGTATAACACCATATACCCATAATACATTCAGTGAAAAGGTAAATAATGTAGTTACAGTTGTACTATTCATTTTATCCAATTGTTCACATGAAGGAGTTATATTCTAAAGGATTCATCATAGTCCATTTGTACCAATCACAACATTTACAATGAAGTGACCACAGGGGTCTGTACTTTTGTCAACCTATATTAATATTTTCTTCCCACTGACTGCTTCCCTAGTACAATTAATTGTATCACTGAAACAAACATCCGCATAGCTCTTACGTAGCGTACTTTCACTTGAGACTTGTTCTTTAATGTACTTTAGCAAGAAATTCTCCAGAGTTGTATTTTATAATATCTTCTACAAAGATTACCAGCTTGAATAAGTGTTTTCCTTAGATTGAGTGAAAATTCTGATTGGTTGTGAGATCATGTATGGGAGATAAGAATTTTTTGGTTCACCTGCTTTAGTCATTCCACACAGAGAAGATTTTTGTTCCAAGGCTTGTACATGCTGAGAAACATGACACTTTTTAGTAAATTCACTCACATTTCACGCACTTTGTAAAACAAGGCTGATCCATCTGTCAAAAAGATCGCACCAAATTCTTCCACAAATTTATTAGTTTTGTTTTTAATCCTGCCATTTGTTATGGCGTAGTAGTATACCTGTCAGTGTATCTCAACAAGAAACTCCCTAATACTGCTGCACTATTTCATCAAAATAGCAGTCTTCATTGGGCGAGAAAAGTGAACTAAGGATAATAAGGTCAACAATGTGTCTCCATCCTTTCCACAACCCAACATTTACACATGTTTACAGTTAGGCAACAACTTAGGGAATGGATACGTTTGTTAATAGTGCTGCTTTTCTTTTTGTCTAAAGTGTGAATGATTGCAATGGGTCCATAAACCCGTTCCTACCATTTGCCAAGCTTTCAACCCACAATAATGTATAATAGAAGACACAAGATGGGGAAGAGTACACTTCTAGGAATAAGTTTGGGTCACTAAAGGCTAAGGAAGATACGAAATTGAATTTTTACTATCTGCAGTAAAAGAAAGGTATAATCTGTTCTGAAATTGTTGGTCGGGAACTATACGTATACTTTCATTTTGTTTTAACTCATCGCAAACTTAATTTTTAAAAGATCAATTATATAGACATTAAAAATAAAAATAGGCAAAAATAAGAAAACTTATCTTTGCTGTATATGATCATAATCTTATACAAGCTTATTTTTAAGTCATTTTTGTGTTTGTAATAGCAATGTAGAGGCATTTTGGCTAACATCGAAATTAAATAATTTCTGCAGATGTTTATCTCAATTAACGTGAAGTGTAATGAGGGTTTGTAAGAGGAGTGGGTGACAGAGGTTTTTAGAAGGGAAAAACTTTTTGAAACATTTCATGTTTTATATGTAATGCATTGATGATGTTCCATTCATAATCCAGAATCAGCGAGAAACTTTCCATCCAATGTACTGGCTGCTGGTTTGTTTGGAACCATTTGTTATGAAAATATTTTCTTACCAGTTTAATCAACACAGGATTTGCTTTGAATGGTTGTTAAAACAAAGCTGAAAGTTGATGTAATTCTCAGTGTATGTAACACACACTCCTTGTATTGGCATAACCATCCAACTGGTTTTAGCATTAAAATTTTTCACGTTAATAATATTGCAGATTAACAAAGTTATCTAAATAGCAATGTACAATGAAATTGCTCTACATGAATATCTAACTGCTGTAGATGATTGTTAAGAACAGCGATTCTTTTTCAGATTCCCTTTCATTCTTAGATTGTTTTACCTAATGCTAAATCCTCTACTATTGCAGATTATGCACAGAAGCAGTTTCTGAAGATGGCAGCAGTAATAAACCATTGCGCTCTGCTGGAGCCGCAGTGATAAACACAAGCTTCCGTTTTAGAAATGATTGTCCTAAATGTAAAAGCCAAGAAAGTGATATCACAGATATACCACCTATAGAAAGATGTACTCACTTATCTGAGACATCTAGTGATGGAGAAATCTATAATAGGACTTTATTGATTCATCGGGATGAAACATTACACAAGTGTAAAATTTGTGATAAAAGCGTTACTCAGTTGTCAGCTTTGAGATTACACAATTTGATTCATGAAGGTAAAAATTCTCATAAGTCTGGTACTTGTGAGAAGAAATTGAATGATTTGGGCAATTTGAAAAGCGATCATTTCATACACAATGGTAAAAAGTCATTCAAATGTGAAATTTGTGCGAAGAGCTTTACACGGTTGTGCAGTTTGAAAGGACATAATTTGATACATGAGGGTAAAAAGCCTCACAAGTGTGAAATTTGTGGGAAGGGCTTTACTCAGCTATGCAATTTGAAAAGTCATAATTTGATACATGAGGGTAAAAAGCCTCACCAGTGTGAAACTTGTGGGAAGAGTTTTACTGAGCTAAGAAATTTGAAAAATCATAATTTGATACATGAGAGTAAAAAGCCTCACCAGTGTGAAATTTGTGGGAAGAGCTTTACTCAGCTATGGAATTTGAAAATTCATAATTTGATACATGAGGGTAAAAAGCCACACAAGTGTGAAATTTGTGAGATGAGTTTTACACGTTTGCCATCCTTGAAATTGCATAATATGACACATGAGGGTAAAAAGCCTGACCAGTGTGAAACTTGTGGGAAGAGCTTTACTCAGCTAAGAAATTTGAAAATTCATAATTTGATACATGAGGGTAAAAAGCCTCACCAGTGTGAAATTTGTGGGAAGAGCTTTACTCAGCTATGCAATTTGAAAATTCATAATTTGATACATGAGGGTAAAAGGCCACACAAGTGTGAATATTGTGAGATGAGTTTTACACGTTTGGCATCCTTGAAATTGCATAATATGACACATGAGGGTAAAGAGCCTCACCAGTGTGAAACTTGTGGGAAGAGCTTTACTCGGCTAAGCAATTTGAAAATTCATAATTTGATACATGAGGGTAAAAAGCCTCACAAGTGTGAAATTTGTGGGAAGAGCTTTACTCAGCTATGCAATTTGAAAATTCATAATTTGATACATGAGGGTAAAAAGCCTCACCAGTATGAAATTTGTGGGAAGAGCTTTACTCAGCTATGCAATTTGAAAATTCATAATTTGATACATGAGGGTAAAAAGCCACACAAATGTGATATATGTGACAAGCGCTTTACTCATTTGGGCAATTTGTAAAATCATAATTTGATACATCAAGGTAAAAAGAATCACAAGTGTAAAATATGTGAGAAGAGCGTTACTCTGTTGGGCAATTTGAAAGCACATAATTTGATACATCAGGATAAAAAGCCTCACGAGTGTAAAATTTGTGAGAAGATCTTTACTAAGTTGGGCAATTTCAAAACACATAATTTGTTACATGAGGGTAAAAAGCCTCACAAGTGAAATTTGTGAGAAGAGCATTACACATTTGCCATCCTTGAAATTGCATAATTTGACACATGAGGGTAAAAACCCTCACAAATGTGATATACATGAAAGCGCGTTACTCATTTGGACAATTTGAAAATGGATAATTTGACACATCAGGGTAAAACGCCTCATAAATGTGAGATTTGTGAGAAGGGCTTTATACATTTGGGCAATTTGACACATTAGGGTAAAACGCCTCACAAATGTGAGATTTGCGTGAAGAGCTTTACACATTTATCATCTTTGAAAAGGCATAATTTGATACATGACGGTATAAGGCCTCACAAATGTGAGATTTGTGAGAAGGGCATTACATATTTATCATCTTTGAAAACACATAATTTGACACATGAGGCTAAAAATACCTCACAAGTGCAAAATTTTTTAGAAAAGCTTTAATCAGTCATGCAATCTGAAAATGCATAATTTGATACAGAGTAAAAAAGACTCACAAGTGTGAAGTTTTGTGATTAGATTTGCACATTTGTCATCTTTGAAAATTCATAATTTGATACATAATGGTGAAAAGCCTCACAAGATTCAAATTTGTAAGAAGAGCTTTACTCAATGAGCAATATGAAATTATCTAATTTTATACACTAGGGTAAAAAAACCTCACTTAACGTGAAATTTGTGGGAATGGTTTTACTCTGTTATGGAATTTGAAAACGCATAATTTGATGCTTCAGGGTAAAAAGCCCCAAGTGTGAAATTAGTGAAAGGTTTTTATTTTCTTGGGCAATTCGAAAATGCATAATTTGATACCAGAGGATAAAAAGCCTCATGAGTGAAATTTGTGCAAAAAGCCTTATAAAGTTGGGCAATTTGAATGCGCATAATTTGATACATGAGGGTAAAAGTCCTCACAGGTGTCAAATTTGTGAGGGGCTTTACTAGGTTATCATCTTTGAAATTGCATAATTTGATACACAAGGTTAAAAAATCTTACACCCAAGAAGCCTGTAGGAAGACCTACATTCAATTCTAACATTTAAAATTACATAATTTGATACAAAGCTTCAAAAGTTTTAAATTTTGGAGAAGAGGTTTGATCATGTATCAATTGTGAAAAGGTTAAGTGTTCGATTCATTATCATAAAAGGAATACAAATTGGAAATAATTTAGGAATAGATGATTTATTTCTTTCCTGTATTATGAAAATACATAATTTGATTCATTAGGAAAGAAACATGTACAAATTAGATACTTTTGAGGCCTACAGGGATTTGTCACATTTTAAAAACATACATAAACCAGATTTGACCAATCATCAGCAAAATCAGCTTTAGTAATGTCAAACTAATTCTTCATTCATTTTGCCATGTCAAATGATAATGACATCGACGTGACAGTTTGTATATAATGATCACTCGTTAGATTACTTTGTAAAAATTGGCAACAATAATCTTTGCTACATCTGTTTTCATTGGCTGAGTTTTTGGTTTGAATACAAAAGATAAGCACAATGCATAATTTTCAACCCATGATACTCCATTCTAACCCTCATGCTTCCTCTGTGCCTCATTTTTAAGTTGTTTAAAAAACTCTGAAATGATGGAAGGATCCAATCAAAGAGGAAGTAATGTCACACCAGAAGAAAACCAGTGGTTGTGAGATAGGTTGCTGGTATTAAAAATAAAAAGAGCAATGGTGTCATAATCAAGGAGGGAGAAGGGGATTGCTTGGAAGAAGTTTCAACAGCAATCCCTGGTGGGTCATATCCTTCATTTCCATAATTGTTATTTAGCTATAGATAGAGGTGCTATAAAATGGTGTAATTTGTTACATTTGTGTTGATTTGGAATATAAACTTGGTGTCTGTGTTTTTGTAACTTCTCTATCTCAAAAAATCTACTCTATGATCTTAATTGTTAGGGACCAAATCATATATTTGCTCAAATGTATTGCCTTATTTATTTGCTTCTCATAACTTTAATAAGTAGATGTTTCTCAGAAGAATTGTGCTATGAATAGTAAGTGCCAAAGAAATGTGGCTTTGCTGTCGTGACAAATGTTATTTCAGTATTATTAAAATCTTGCTGCAGTCAATTGGGTTGTAATTCTTTACTTAAACTACAGACAAGCCATTGTTGAGTAGTGTAAATAATGTAATTTAGGCAATAGAGTGTTTATTATAATCTTTTATAATGGAAATTAGAGATGAACATTATTAAGAAGTTTCAGTCAAATATGGAAATAAAAAAGGAAAACAACTACAAATGTGAACATCAATAAATTTCAGTCCTCACTTCTCATACCTTGCAGTTCCTTCTTGAATTACCTGGATTCGCGAGAGAAAAGTTTTAAAGAAAAGCAAAACCTATTTATTACTAACATCTCAGATATCAAGAGTGAAATTACGTTATTCAAACCATAACATTCTGCATTTGTTCATCCTCCTGTAGCTCACCACCAACCGTATTTCGCTAAAGATCCCTTCAAGTCATGCTGGAGCATGGAAACCTCACATTCTTCAGTGTTGCAATGGCATAATGTGGATGAGATGTTTTGAGGCTTCAAAGAAGTATCTGCCACTTTCGTTTTCACATGGTTTCATATGTTCTTTGGAGGTAACGAGGTAAACACTGCAGGATTCTACAAATTCTTGTTTTCATAGTGCCCTCTGGAGTTATGGAAATTACTTAAGCTTAAGCAACTCTGTAAGGGACATGAGCTTCAAGGAATTTCTTGGATCAAATAGGGAGTCTATGGCCTGAATAATCTTCCTACATAGATCAGGCATCTTGAATTATTTATTTTTCACCAGAGCTGCTTGTGAAGTGCAAGTAATCTTGGTTTTAACACCCATTCTTACCTTTGGTGGTAGTTGTTTAACTTCTTCTAATACAATCTCACTTAATACCCGTTCAATGAACATTTTGAGTGTTACTTCTGCATCACTGGTTTTTTTAGGGTATGGTACATTAAAATTAAATTGAGCTTTATTTATAGACGCTCTTTAACTATAGTTGTCCTTAGCATCCCATTCTACATTGGGCATAAAAGACCAGAAATTTTCCTCGGAGACCCCTTTATTATGCTTGAGGTTTCTTTAACGTGCTATAAATCTACCACATGGTACCACCTGCTTTACTTCTCTTCTGAAGGAAGTCATGTTAAGGATTTATAAGCCAAAACTCCATCGCGCTCTGCCGCGTTTGATGACCCTTTCAAGAAAGTGATCGGTTCCATAATTCGGCGGCAGACTGCTAACATAAGCAGCTTGTAATTTCATTATCAGGATGTTATTTGCTTCAACTTCTTTGAAGAAGTGTATCCCTGCATTTCCATCTTCAAGGGTCTTGAAGATATCTGCTATATCCTTGATATGCGTTCCCAAGCACAACTCAACCTATGTGGTTGAGGGCCTACATGGTTTAGGTCTACCATGGTAGCCTCTAGTTTTCCGAGGTTGCAGGTACAAATTCGATGAAGTTTGATGGTTTATTTCAAGCGTAAAACTCCTCAGCATGGCTTCCTTCAGAAGGGAAGTAAACTTAGTGCCCCCATGTCATAGATTTATAGTATGTAAAAGAACCTCAAGCTTCATAGAGGCCTCTGAGCAAAATTTCCAGTCTTTCACACCCAATTAAGAATGGCACACTAAGGAGCATAGTAGTTAAAGGGTGTCTATAGATAAAAGTCAACTTAATTTAAGTACAATGCGGATTTAAACCAACTGCAACACACTGGCATAGGAAAAGCATATATTTTGTGTTTTCCAGCAGAGTCCTCATACTTGGCTTAAAAAATTATATGTAACTGTTTTTGCATTTTGCAGAGTTGAACACATTTTTCAGTTTTACAACTGCAAGCTTAAGTTCATTGAGTTCATCTTCAAAAACTTTCTCAACAAGGTTTATTTTGTGGATGTGAACTTATTTCTTCCATTAAACCTTTCAGGCTATTCATACATGATGTCATACAATACACAGAATTCATTATTATTACCGCTATGACATGATCGTTTTCAATTTCATATGACCGCAGGGTGTTGAAAATAGCTTTTGAACAATTTGGTCAATTGGTTGTATCCAACAGTACCAACAAAGGCAGACAGAACAGGGGTGCAGACTGTTGAGTGCTGATGCGAAGGTACAACACTACAATTAAAGCTACATTGTATTAAGGAGCCATAGTTTACAACTGAACATCTCTAGCTGCACTTAAAAATGTTAGATACTATCTAAAGTTAAGAATAGCAACTGGAGCATTGCATACCAGTGTAATCACAAAAAACTGCAATTTGAAACACATGAAATACCGCTAAACATCAGAAGGAAATGGTTAACTCTGCATTATGCATTTAAGGTAGCAGCAAACAGAAATTCACCTTCATTTACTGGCCTATTTTTCAGTAGATATTACGATAAATATCCTGAAAGCAGAGCCAACCAGATCCCACCGCACCTAAGATTGATTAAATACAGTAAAGAGCTTAATTTTACCACCCAGCAGAGAATACATATTAATAGATTACTGCCTGGTCACTATTAAAACCTATAATAAAATTAGATCTACTGCAGCACACCAAAGGAGAAACTAATCAAGTGGTAACATAACACTTAATGGGAAACACAGTGAAGTAATTAAAATATTAACAAAATTCATGTGGCAGCACACTGTAACTTCACTCATGTAAGACAATTACCTTGAACGTGTTTTGAAGACACCTTGTCTTCGTCATCAGCTAAGAGCCACTAACGAGTCTGTCGGTTCTGATGTTGCTATTGAACTTCCTGGCATTAACGTCATTTCCGGCTTAATGTATTTAAAGATGAGATCCTTTTCTGGAGGGAGATTGAAATTTATTAAATGGCTTTTGTTTCTTTGTATGAGGAGTTTTTCCCAGATCGTAAATTCTATTGGATTTTTTAATAGAATTCCAATAAAATTTATGATATGGGAAAAAATCCTCATACAAAAAAAAGCCATTTAATGAATTTCAATTTACCTCCGAAAGAGGAGCTCATCTTTAAATACATCAAGCCAAAAATGATATTAACGTCAAGAAACCCAACGGCGGCCTCTATAGGAACTGACAGACTCATTAGTGGCTCATACCTGATGAAGAAGACAAGGTGTCTTCAAAACTCGTTCAAGGTAATTATCTTTTAAGATGAAGTTACAGTGTGCTGCCACATGAATTTTGCTAATAAAGTGATATTTAAATGCATGTACAATGAAATTAAGAATAAATTCACAAATTTCAAATATTCATACCTGGATACAAAACTAGTGAAAGTAGCAGATGTACAGTAGTGTTCAGAGTGAAGCTTCTGAGACTTAAACTAATTTATTAATTTATTTACTATCTTTACCTGTGAACTCTATGGAATCAAATGGGCAATGCTGTACATTCAAAATATGGATGACCAACATTTCATTATTTTTTCTGACTCCCTCATTTCCATACAAGCAATTAGTGACCCATGGGCAACAGATGTACTAATACAGGACATTCAGATCCTGATTCATTTATTGAAAACAATGAGAAAAGAAATTATCATGTGACATAACTGGTAATGAGGAGGCAGATCTTGTAGCTAAGAAAAGCATTACAAAACTACCGAATCCAAAATATCCATACTCCTCACAGAGATTTACTGCCATTCATAAACAAGATTAAGAAGCTTTGGACCACATTACAGTGGAAGCAGCAATGGACTTTTATAGGGATACATGCCATCTATATACCAGCTGCAAAGAAAGGATCAACTTTTATTGACATGTTTAAGAATTGAATACACCAAATTAACCCAGTCCTATTTGATATCCAAAGATGAGCCACTCACAGAACACTCCTAACCATAAACCACGTCCTTAGAGAATGCACCACATACATTACTTCCAGGAATATCAGAAATGCTACAGCTGTAATAATCCAAAGTCCCTTCATAATACTATGTGTTATTTTAAAGATATTTCTATGTATAAATCAATTTAAATTGTAACACTACTTTGTATTCCTTAATGATTTGTCACACTACTGAGTACTGTTAATTACCTATGTCATATTCTATGAATAGTCTTTGTTTCTTCATTATTGATTTAAATGTCTAATGTATTTTACATAATATTGTGGTTACAAGAGTTCTGTGACCTTAAATAAACAGTTAAAAAATGGCAGATGTGTCCATTGAGCTGTTGCTGGCACGGCAGGACAAAGCAACTTGAATATACAACTACCATTTTTATCTGTGGTTTGATCACATGATACAATCATGTCTTTCTTTTTCACATCCTCTTTAAATTTCTCTTGCTTTTTCTGTCCCAACTTTGAATGTATTTTTGCTGAATCCAATTTGCAGTCAGTAAATTTCCATCATCACCTTGAATGTAATTACTCATCCAATTTTGAATTGTAGGCTGATCAAGTTTCTCAACTGATATATTTGACTTTAAACTACTTCAATAGTATCTAAAATAAATCATTCTTTTATATCTTTCACTTGTCTTGCATTAGTTAGCATTTTGTGCAACACGCAGGGTATTAACACAAGTTTAAGCAGGTTTTCAGCACTGCATGTGTTTATCTGATATCTGCTGCTTGTCCAGTGCATCTTTACACAAAAAACCAAGTCTCACTTCATAATATTTACAAAGCAGCACGTGAAAAGTCACAACTTAACCTTCAGATTTGAACTCTGTAAGACACTCTTGTAACATTACTTTTACCTTCAGCATGCTGTATTAGAAAACACTGCAGTCTGTTGTGTACAATAGTGCAGTAACAACATACACTTCCGAGTTTCCAACAATAATGACATTGGTTGCTAAGACAGATACTCATGGCACCAGGACTTGCTAATTCCTGCTCTTGGTGATCCAATCAGAGTTATCTATGAACATAGCAACAACTGTACACTGATGTCCCAGGGCCGAGAATCCATAAACCAAAGTTATTGCAACATCTAGTTTGTAGTTAACCAAGTATTTACTTCCTGAATATGAGAATATTATGCAAATTTTATTGCACTCCTAAAATTTGTGTTTTATTTAGATTTAAATTCATGGTTCTAATGATCTGAAATAAATTAACTTTATAATGCAAAACACAAATAAGGTTTTTATCTTAATCTTTATAGCTATACAGCAATATAATGTTTAATATTATTGCTTTCAGTTTAGTTCTAATGCAAGATATTTTAGGGAATATTGGCAGTTGAACTAATAAACTGTGAAGCAGTAAATGCTCCCATTACTAGCATTTAGTTAAAACCTCGGAAACATAGCCATTCCTAACCCAACATATTATTGAAGTCTAGTAACTAAAAATGGATGGGTATTAATGTTTACCACATTAGACTTCAACATTTTAAATATTGCAGATTTATTATAACAAAATCAGCTGCTAATATCAATGTTATATGGCTGCCGCATCTTAGGCTTTCAGTACTTTGGGGTAGTGTTAAGTATTAGCTATATGATATGTATTGCATTAACTGCAATATTTATTGTTAAACCTTGTCTTACAGTGTTAGGAAAAGGACCAAAAGGAGCTAAAATTTCTTATGACAACTTTTCTATTAAGCGTCACACAAAGCAAAAGAAAATAAACCTTCATAAAATGGGTTAATGAGGGGCAGCTCCTCCTCTTCTGGAGAAACATCGCCACAGCTGCTGTCAATAACTAAAGATCAGGTGGAGCCTAATGCAAACTCATTTAATGATGATGCTTATCATTTTGGTATTGAAACATGCTGGGACGCTTGCAAAAACAGTATGTAAATCGCACTCATGTTTAAACACTGCATAATAGGTGGTTTAGCCAGTGTTTAACCTCAAATGCCACTATTATTTCCCATGAGGCACAGAGCAAGAGCAGAGAAAAAAGATGGCTATTATGTGACTCTTTGATACCGGATGATATGAAGGAGTATTCCACCCAGAAAGGAAAAGAAACATGATATGACTGCAAAGTATGCTCAGAGTCCATTCTAATCCCTTATGGTAGCACTATACTGTAAGGGAATTCAAAGCAAGATTTAGATGATAAATCAGGTTGCATATTTCATTAATGAAGTGATCTCACTATTTGACACAAATTAAATTAATGCTTGTGCCTCTTGCACATGTTTCATTCTTTCTGTGTTTTTTTTAAACAGTTGTATGAGAAAAATGCGTTTACAATAAGTTAAAATGATCTAACCTCTAGCAACACTCTGTGCATGTGGCTTACAATAATACATTATAGTACAATTTAGTATCCTTCCTCCCAGTTTAATACATACAAGTTGGTTTCTTACGGATGCAGAATTTTAATAGGAAGAAATGTGCTCAGGCTTTTATCTATGTAATAAGCCAGACATTACCTAACCTCATTTTAATGTGATTACGTGCAGTAAAGCAGATCTAATGTGAAGGTTATTATGAAGTGTAATTTATTTATTTATTCTGCCTTTTGAACTAGTAGTTTGGTTTAGAAAGGTGAATTTGGAAGTATGCAGGCATTATAATGCATTGGTGCACCTGTATGAAGCAAGCCTGTAAAACCTATTGCACACATGGTTCTTTCATTCATGCCTGGTGTTACGATTGAAGGGAAACAATGATGATATATTTCTTATGCACATTCATAAAATACATAGACTTTATGAATCGAACATTATTACCGAAAAACATTGGGAATATACTGAAAAAAATAATATACTTAATAACATTCATTCATTATCTGTTTACCCTCCTCTTATGTAGGACTTACACCCCCCAGGACTTACATGCAGGCGCCTGGGGTCAGAGGCCCGTCGAGGAGCAGACACTCATGGATCAGACAGAACATCCAGGATGGGTGATCAGTCCGATGCCTGGTATGGGAAGAAGGAAGTAGATGATGCAAAATGTTGATGAAAATGGATGAAAGGAAAGGTGATGATGGAGCATTTGGTGGAATAAATAGCGGGGGAAACCGGAGAACCCAGAGAAAACCCGCTCAGACGCCGCTTCGTCCACCACAAATCCCACATGCAGGTCCCTGGGATTGAACCCGGTCCGCCTCAGTGGGAGGCGAGCGGTCTAACCAGTCGGCCACGGCGCCACCATACTTAATAACAAATTTTGATAATTCAAAAACCACAGTGAACAGAGCTGAATGTATGACAAAGGACAATGAATCAGATGCATAAGTTAGTGCGCGCATTGGCAAACAGAATGCTGAAGATTCATATATAGTTCAAACTGGATATGCTTATTAACAAAACTAATATTTGTGCATTTCCGTAAAGCATGTGGTGTTATATTTTACATGTCTATTTTTAAAGCAAGCACTGGTTTGGTAATCTTCTACTTCAAACTCCCTTAATATATCCAAAAGGGTTTCTCTTTCAATAGTGCCAAAGTGTTCTCATTTAAACATTTTGCTTTCCACGCCGCTGGTAGAAGGATGACTGTCGAAATTTCCCTAACCCTTCTACTACTTCTGGAAACATACGTCACATGGTGTCCAAACTTGAAAGCTTTGAAATGTGGTGTTCAGTTTCGGGGCAGATGGGGTTTTAAACACTGCTTAGGTAAACACCGTCTGCATAAGGATTTGAAATGCAAAGTTACACAATGTTTAAGTCCTTAAACAGCACATCGTTTAGTAAGTGGCCTGTTCTGTTGCAACCTGTATGCAATAGGGTATACAACATACGCTTCTCAGAACTAGCTTGCTTTGTTGTTTTTTATTTCTCTATGGATAGTCTATTGGGTATTTGCCAGATTGGAAAACTTAAGGTCAGGTTGAGTAGATTGTCCCGGTGTCCTGATAAAATTTTTTGGGATGTTTTAAGTGTCCCGGTTTTTATAGGAATACTTATTTTTGGCTAAAAAATTATAATCAAATAGTTTCTTGCTGAAGTTCAAGCTCTGCTGTAGGATAGCGATAACACTTTGAATCGTTATGCGCAATTTGAGAGTCAGTTGTTTGTCTGAGATACTTGTTTACTGCGGTTATGAAAATTTATCATGGCCTCCGTGATTCTTAAAGTAATTTATTTGCCATGACATTGGAAACTCACAGGAAGTAGTGGAAGTGGTATTGTTCTTGGTGTCTTATAAAGTGTAGCTTTAGTCCGCTTTATTGTTTGTCGTTTCTTTGTCCATTGAATCCTTCACTTTTGCTAGTGTAGTTTAGTTTAGTGTAGTTTTTTAGGCTGCAATTTACAGCCTTGATTCAATAATACCTAAAAGAAAATGTGTATTCAGCGATGTATTGATGTCAGAGTTTCCATTTCTAAGGGAAACTATTTCTAGTGATAAAGTGGCATGATTTCAATTACACATGGATGTCGCTCAAATATCAAAGACCATATTAGTAAAAAGAAACATGAAGATGCACTCTCTGCCTCAATTTCAAGCAATAAAGTCACAACTTTTGCAAAAGTGAATCAATAGGAACATCAGAATTTAATTTAGCTGCCAAGGAAGGCACATTTGCATATCATTCTCTGTTACAGAATCACAATTTCTTATCTATGGGTTGTAGCTCGTCTGTTGTTCACAAACCATTCAAGAGGCTGCAATTCTGTAGAAGAATAAAATGTGAAGCAATCGTAAATGTCCTGTCTCTGCATCCTTGGAATGTTTTGCAGTGAAGCTAAATTTTGCAAAGTATATTTCCTTAATGACAGATGCCTCCAACCACAAAGCAACCAAATTAGTTCCAGGTTAGTGGTTATTTGGATCCTACAGAAGGTATTAACACTGAACTATTATAGTTCAAAACCATCCAAATGAATGTTCAGAAACTCAAGTTGTGTACATAGAAAGAATATTGAGTCAAAAAATAATTGCTTTTGCAGCAGACTATAGGAATACTAATTTTGTTGGGATTGACCAAAAAGGAAAAAACAATATATTTGTAAAATTACAAAACAAACTTGCATAAAGGATATTAGGAGCTGGATATACTACATAATAGTATCTAAGTGTTGCAGATTCTCTTCCAATAGATGTCCAAATTATACTTTACAAAATCTACAAGTATTTGGATACAGTTAGGACCGAGTTTTTGAAGCAATTCTGTGAATATGCAGAAGTGGAGGATAAATCCTTGCTAAGTCGCACAAAAACAAGATGGATGTCTTTGCTTCCTGCTCTTAAAAGAGTTATATTTAAGTTTGATGGTTTGAAGTCATATTTTATATAAATTAATAAGTGTCCATACATTCTCAGTGATATTTTTTGTAATGCAACTCTTTTACTGTGGCAGAAATTCCTGGTTGACCAACTGGATGTGTATAATAGGACTATAAGACAAATGCGATCAGAGGAACTTTCATTGGTTCAAGTTTCCACTTTGATTGAGAGTCTCTGAAGACAAATAGATTTATCACTTTGAGTGTAAGGAAACTTGCCCAAAAAATAGAAGAAGAAAAATAAGGCCTGATCTTCAAGGAAAAGCTCTTAATCACAATTCTTTTTTTTGACAATTGTATTAAATATATTAAAAACTGGTGTTGCCATAATGGAGTTATCGAAAAGTGCCTGAGTGGAGTGAAATAGAGGGTTCAATTATTCGTCTGTTTTCCGGCTATGAATTTGTGATAAGTTTAGATGATAATGCATTGTTTGATGAATTTGTCCATGTAAGAAATATTATACAGCAGAACCTCGACTGGAATGCAAGAAAACTTTCTGTCTCAGAGTGCTGGATGATAATATTCAAGCAGTGTAAGGACTCTCATATCGATGTTAAGAATATCTATCTAAAAGATGGTGGTGTTTGTGTTGTGTGTTGTCATATCGATGTTAAGGATATCTAAAAGATGGTGGAGTTTGTGTTATGTGTTCTCATATCAATGTTAGGAATATCTCAAAGATGGTGGTGTTTGTGTTATGTGTTCTCATATCAATGTTAAGAATATCTAAAAGATGGTGGTGTTTGTGTTATGTGTTCTCATATCAATGTTAAGAATATCTAAACGATGGTGGTGTTTGTGTTATGTGTTCTCATATTGAAGTTAAGAATATCTAAAAGATGGTGGTGTTTGTGTTATGTGTTCTCATATCAATGTTAAGAATATCTAAAAGATGGTGGTGTTTGTGTTATGTGTTCTCATATCAATGTTAGGAATATCTAAAAGATGGTGGTGTTTGTGTTATGTGTTCTCATATCGAAGTTAAGAATATCTAAAAGATGGTGGAGTTTGTGTTATGTGTTATAATAATTATAACAATAATAATAATAATTAATAATAATAATTTATTTCATACAGTTTATCATACATCTGATTTTGGACATGTCAAAACAATTATATCTTTACAAATCCTTTAAATCATACAGACATTTGTTTATTAGATACATCCTCAATTTCCTTTTGAATTGCTGTTTAGAAACATCAACTACAGATTTGATTTCCAGTGGTAATTTATTAAATAGCATGATTCCAGAAATATATAAATCCTTTAAAGATACACTTTTTTTCACACTATGCCTAAAGTAGTCCAAATTTCGTCTTGTATTATGTTCATGGATTTGGTTGTTTTTAATTGGTTTGTACTTATCTATTACATACATTATTGTTCTATATGCATAGAGAGAGTAAATAGTAAGCAATTTATTGTTAACAAAGGTTTCCTTACACGATTCCCTTGGTTTTAGGTTAAACATGATTCTGATGCATTTCTTTTGGTATATAAGTAATTTATCCATATGCATTTTTGCAGCAGCACCCCAGATTTCAATCCCATAGAGTATGTGTGGATAAAAACATCCATAGTATATTAGTTTCAATATGTTACCATCACTATGATTGTTGAAGTAGCTGAGTAGATACACTGTTTTACTAATTTTGGCACATATATGTTTAATATGCTCAGCCCATGTTAGCTTGTTATCAACAATAAGACCTAAACATTTATGTGATTTTACATCCAGAATATTATTGTTATTGACTTTTAGTGATATTTTACCATCATTTTTATTGAATTGCATCACTTTAGTTTTTTGCATGTTGCAGTGTAGATTTATTGATTTGAAGTAATTCAGCAAAGAGAAGGTGGTATTGTTTATGGTAGTATTTAATCCTTCTACTGTTTTATTCCAGCATACAGCTGTGGTGTCATCTGCATAAGTTATCACTGAAGTATTTGGTGGATTTTTAATGTCATTAATGTAGATAATAAATAATAATGGTCCCAGCACAGTGCCTTGTGGTACGCCATATTTCACAGATCCCAAATGTGATTTGATTTGTTGTATACATCACCCTTTTTGTACGTTATTTCTGTAATTTGTTTTCTTCCAACCAGATAACTACGGTTTAGGGCCAGGGGTAATCCTCTTATGCCGTAGTTTTCCAATTTACTAATTAATATATTATGGTTGACACAGTCAAAAGCCTTAGATAAATAAAAAAATAATGTACTGACCTTCTCATTGTTTTTCTAAATTCCCAATTATTTCATGTATAGACTGGTTAATGGCAGAAATGGTGTATTTCCCTTTTTCTAAACCCATGTTGAAACTTCCTTAATATATTGAATTTATTTAGATAATTATCCAGTCTCAACAGCAGGATCCTTTCAAACAATTTAGCTATCTCCGATGTTAAGGCTATAGGTCTGTAATTGTCAATATTTAGTTTATCCCCTTTTTTGAATACTGGTCTGATTATCGCTAGTTTCAACATTTCTGGAAATTGTCCCTGTTCAATGGAGAAATTAATCAAATAGGTTAATGGTTTTACAATAACATATTTACATACTTTTGATAGAAATGAGCTGATTTCATCCCACTTTTTTTACTCGGCAGGTTGTTGATTATTTTAATTATCTCATCTTCTGTAACTGGTCTGAGAAAGAAAGAAGTATATGTCATGGTATTAATATTGGCATTTACAGAATTTGGTCTACTAGCTATCTGTGTAGGTGCATTTATGAAATGATCTTTAAATTGCTTACTTATAGTGACCGGATCATGAACCACTTCCCCATTTATGTTCAGTTTTATGTTTTTATATAATTCAGGATATCTTCTTGTTTCATTTATTAAGCCCCAGGCTGTTTTACTGACATTTTTGGATTTTCTCATGCTTTCGCTATATGCATTTATTTTAACAGCTTTCAAATTACTGAGATACTCATGTCTCATAGTTTTGTATTTATCTTTATAATACTCAAGTGAGGAACTTTTATACAGTACATACATATCTTTCATTTTCTCTTTCAGTTTCATCATTGTTAATGGTAATTTTACTTTTTTCTTTGCAGTGTTATTTACATTCACATTTATTTTTGGACATGTAGCATCAAGGTTCAATTTAAATGCATTATAAAACTGGTTCCATTTATCATTTACATTACCAATTGTTCCTGGAACAACTGCA
Source organism: Deroplatys truncata (assembly GCA_030765065.1). Classification (NCBI taxonomy): domain Eukaryota; kingdom Metazoa; phylum Arthropoda; class Insecta; order Mantodea; family Mantidae; genus Deroplatys; species Deroplatys truncata. The sequence goes on from CM060989.1 coordinate 114,186,462, forward strand.
TCTGTTGAGTGCATCCTCAGTCTCATAAATATGTACTGGTCTGATGAAAAAGTTCATCATAATGTAGAAACTTTAAAAGCTATTCTTATAGGTAAAACATTCCTCAGTCAGAAATATCCAGAATTTTATGATTATCTCATAAAAAACCAAAAGCTCTTAAATCATATATATTTTTTATCAAATTACACTATTTTTCATAAATAAAAACATGTTAAAATAAAATAACACTAATAGATTTTAAAATGTTAGTTCTGGTACGGTATCAAAGTTCGGAATTTAGGATCTGGTCACACTGCCTAAGATGGAAGAAAATTTGATGTGGCAAACTATGTCAAACTTTCTTTCAATCATCAGCCAAAAAAATGAGTACAAAAACTTTAAAACTAAAGAAAAAAACTAGCTAACTTATGCCAGACACAAATTCCACAACACCTTAACCTAAAAAATCCAAGAAATATGAACCAAGAAATAGTTAACTTGCCAAAACAAACTTTTAGCAAAGCAGAGCTACAGTGCTAAGCAAACGCAGTAGAGGAAATAGTTGCAGTTACAGATGTTGTCACCAATCATTTAGATGAAAACACCAAAGTGGTAATTCAGAAAGAATAAAGCAGTCCATGAAGAGGTGAAGGCTAACAAACACAATGGTTTCGCAGGCAAGAAAATCATAGAATCACTCAAATCCAAACCAGTAATTTATACCAAAACAGACAAAAGTGGCAAATTAGTAATCCTTGACAAAGAAGATTACGTTGCCAGAGTGGAAAACCTCCTCCAAGATGACACATACATAGAAATTAAAACAGATCCACTAAAATCTTAAATAAAATCCTTCAATCTCTCCTTAAAGGTAAAACCTTAACAGTAAAAAAAGAGTCCATAATCAAACAGAATCATCTCACATTCCCAAGATTGTTTGCACTCCCGAAAATTTAAACCAGGCAACAAAATGAGACCCAAAATAAACAATATTGTTTCGCCCACATACAATTTGGCAAAATGACTTACACAGAAATTCACATCTTTACCTAAATACAGCAACTTAAGCATCAGGAACTCTCAAGAATTGATTAGGAAAATAGTAAATATAAGATTACATCTGTAATATAAACTAGCATCTTTTAACATCGCTGCCCTGTTCCTTAGTATCCCAATAGACAAACTACACCAATTGTATAAAAATGGCTTACTCAAAACCATATAACATAAAGAGGAAACGGATGATCTTTTGAATCTTCAGAGCTTTGCATCTCCCAGAACAGTTTCACTTTCAGCAATATGTACTATCAGCAGACTTTTGGTTTAGCCATGGGCAGCACACTATCACCCTTCCTAGCTGACTTTTTCATGAGTAATTTAGAAGCACACATAACTACCTCCTTTTCGCACATTTACAAAGTTTGACATACATAGATCAATGATATATTTGTAACAGTACCCAACAAGCTCATCTATGATGCCCTCAAATTGCCAATTTACAGGTCAAAGCTATACACTTCACTATGGAAACTGAAAATGAAGGCACATTACCATTCCTAGATTTAAAAGCAATTAGAAAACCATAAGAAAATAAATCCTAGTATATACAGGAAGTCCACTACACTGAAAACTACATAAAAAATAATAGTTTCAATACAGTCTCAAACAAACTTGCAGTCCTAAAGAGTTTGATCCATAGGTTAGTTTACATAACATTAACAGAAACAGTATATAAACACGTAGGTAGCACAGATATAAACAATGGCTATACCAAACAAATCATTGGGAAACAGAAATACATTAAAGACACCATTAAGCTCATTCAGCAAAAAACGAAATGCTTTTCAAGCAGCTCATTTTCCACCCAAGGTCTCACCACAAATTCCACAACATCTTCACAAAGTAAATCTGTACAGCTCCACAAAGAAAATTCAGTCTAGAGAAATGACTCTGCAACAAATCGAAGGGCCAAATATCTCGAAACAAAAAAGCAGCAATCTATCAAATTAATTGCCCAGAATGTAACCCAACATACATAGGTAAAACAAAAAGAAATTTAAGAGATCAGATTAAAAGATCGTATGAGACACATCAAACACAAACAGATGGATAAATTTGCAGCTGCACACCACTAGGTTGACAAATCACACCAAATATAACACTCCTAAAACCAGCAAAATATGTAACAAGTTTGATACTTGGAAAAAGACATTTACAATAAAACTTAAACACCATGTAATAAATTTGTATATCAACATTTGGTGCATTACCTTTTGAAATATTTTAGAAAAGACAGAGAAATAAGATTGGTGTATAATTTGCAACTTCAGTGTTTTCCTTTCTCTTACATAGGTTTAACCTCTGCTATTTTAGTGAGTAAGGAGAAGTCCTTCTGACAAAGACATGTTTATGATACAATATCCTGACAAGACCTTTCGTTAGCAGCATTTCATCTATACAACACGATTTCTTGTTCTGTGACTGGCCATAAAATATACTGTCAACTAGTATTCTATATGATAATGGGTTTGGTACATTGCTTAAAACACATCTTTAAGTGTATCTGCATAATAATTATAAAAAATATTTGCTCTGGTTCCCTCATTAGTGTACCACTATGTATTATTTGATATTTTTGACAACTGTCCTTATGGCCGTAGCATTGTATGAACTTATCAGTCTATTGTATATCTGTTTGAGCCATTTAAAGCAAGCTTTAAAGCTTTATGAAGTTTATCCTACTTGTGTAATTTACTAAGAAACTTAAGTCTCTCTTAATGTCCATTGTAATCCAATTTTGTCATCATGGAAAGATCTTAACTCTCCTTTTAAGTATAGCCACCACTTTAAAACAATATTATAGTATTCAAGAATTCATTAAACATGCCACTTACTGAATGTAGGTAATAAACCAAATGAAGGGTTGTTAGGAAGAAGAACCCACATCAACAAAAACATTTTCCAGGAAAGAGAGGAAACATTGTAACTGCTTTATCTCAAAGGATAGAAAACTGATACTGGCACTGTGAATAGTCTGATCCTTTACAAATATACTCTTGTGTATGAATGCATTTGTTGAGTAAAATATACTTTGTTATCCATTTTAGTGGCCTGTGTATAGACATGGGTGTCTTTCTTCCTAGAAATGGAAACAAATAAGTGAACATAAGAATGAAAATAAGAAAGCTATCACTATTAATAGGACTCATGTGATTTTTACAACCCGTTTTTACTTTCTCTACTACGTATAGTAAGTAGGGGAAGTATTGCATTCCACCCAAAAATTCGATACCGAAATTTCGCCGGAAATACATGTTTTGAGACCTCCTGAATCAAAAAAATGCATTTTTTGGAAACATGTCCGTGTGTGTGTGTGTGTGTGTGTGTGTGTGTCTGTGTCTGTGAATAGCATAACTCAAAAACGAACAGTCGGATAAACACCAAACTTGGTATTTAGGTTCAGTATCTTCCAGAGATGCAACACGAAGGTTTTCAAGAAAATCCCCCCACCCCAGACTACCCTTTACATGGAAGATTTTCGAAAATTTTAATTTTCTCAAAAATGGCTCTAACGATTTTGATGAAAATATCATATCTTTAACATAATGTCATGAGAAATGAAATGTATATCTCAAATTTTCTGGGAATCTCCCCAAAAATATGCTTCATTGTGAACGACTTTTGCATAACTGGTAAACCATAAGAGATAGACAAAATTTTACTACACAAAAAATGTAGATCGCGTTAAAATACACAACTTATGTCATATACATTTCTTTTGTTGACTGAACCGTTTTCGAGATATTGCTTGTTATTTCCTTAAATTTTCTAATACACTTTTTCTCAAATGCGTTATTCATTTTTTTTATGTCCTGGACATGCAAAGAGAATGGAATGCACCCCATAGCAACCAGCGTTAAAATATTTGACTATCGCTTAAAAGCTACCATATTTCCCTTGCATCTACAAGAAAATTACCAATAAGATTGACATCTCGATATCTCGATTAACATGAAGCATATGGAGAATAGGCGTTTGTAAAATTAGATTGTACAAGAGTAGAGAAAGTCATGTGAGTGTAACACATCAGATTTTTAATAATATAATATTATTAACAGTATTCTTTGACGTTTTCCTTTCATAATCATTCTGATCCTTCTCTTTACGAATCATCACCACTACTGTTGTCTAAACAGGTCAGTATTACCACCATTTACAAGTTGCACCCCTGGAGGAGTAGATTGAAGAGATTTGTAAAATAACACAAATCATCAAAATAACACATGGCTTCATCATTTCATAGTTTTTCCAAATCTACAAGTTTTCCTGCTGTCAAAGGAAGAAGACATTTGTAGAGTTGCCGCAGGAACAGTTCTGCTGGCAGTTTTATTTTGTCATGACACATGACCTCAATGCCCCTTGTAGGTATCCCTGACTTGTCTTCCTTCATGGTCTAGGGGTACCTCTAGTTCCTAAGGTTATGAGTTCAAACCCAGTGGAGGCAATGGAGTTGTTGGGGCGTAAAAATCTTTAGCATGGCTTCCTCCAGAAGGCAAGAAATGTCGGTGGTCTCATGTTGTAGATTTACAGCACATAAGAGAACCTCAAACCTAATAAAGAAACATCTGAGATTAATTTCCGGTCTTTCATGCCCAATATAGAATGGGATGCTAAGAACCATAGCAGTTAAAGAGTGTCCATGAATAAAACTCAGTTTAGTTTCCTGACTTGTATGAACTTGTGCTCCTGTATGATCCTCAACTTCCTAGCATCCTTAAGTTTAACTGCTGGCCGGGGAGTCTTCAGAAAGTATTTCTGAACAGCAGCTTTGACATCAATGTGGACTACTTGGAAAGGACTTGGTTTTGAGCAACATGTTCATATTATTTCATCCCATTCCTCTGGTGTTTCCACGATGACTTTTCTTTTTCTCTGTGATAGAGAAACCTTAGTCATTTGGCAAGTATGAATGGTCTTGAATAGGGAAAATATATGTGATGGGTTTGAATATTTTCAGTGTACTTTTATGTACAAAACTAAACCATTATATAGTTCTTATTTTGACTTGAGCAAACATCTGACAACAGTACAGGATCTTCTTTGGTTGTTGACAGAGTAATTAAGCAGAAGTGATGTAACACCTTTTTGATCTTTTTTGCCCTATACACTCATGAGGCACATACAAGGCTGTCTTTTGATCACTGATATCGGATATCCCAAATCATAACAACATAATTGGTAGGCATAGAACACGGTATTGGATTGTAGTTGTGGAAGGATAAATTTTGCTTGAAGTAAAAGGCTATGACTGACACATTTCCTTAGTGAGCTATACATTTTCACTTTCTCTTCAGCATAGAATTATCTGCCTTCCTTAGGTGAAGCTCTTTCTGAGCAAGTAGTTGCTGCTCCTCTTCAGCTGAATTCTTGATCTTCTGAAGGAGCTGGTCACAAGTTGTACATATATCAGATCACTGTACTCTGATCTTTAGATTGAATTTAATAGTAAACACACTCAATAAGCTTTTTATGGAACAGCAATTTGGTATATCTCTAAAAACATTTTATGCATCTACTTAACTGTCAAAAGTTTAGGGCAAATGAAATGTGTTCGGGTTGTCACGGAGAGAGAAGTTTGACCGCCTACATTTGAAAGCTGTAATATGCTCCTCTTTTATAGCTTTAATTTCATTAAACATTTGGTTTGGCCATTTCCCAGGTTTACCTGTGCAGTCCACAGGTGATTTTCCAGAATTAATAAGTGATGACTGAATAGTACGCAGCCTGGCTCTGCTTATTCCATGAATGCCCTTAATGGCATCCCAGCATACTGGAATCTCTTCATAAACTAGTTATTCTCGTGGTGTCTTGTTTACTCTTACTTTATAATACAATGCAGCTCCATAAACAAACCTGGTGGTATTTAATCAAACTACTTCTTTGTCATCTTATTCTATATTGGACCATTTTTGGCAGCTTTCTTTTGAAATGTGCTGACGTAATCTTCTTTGCTTAATGGAGTCCACATGTATTACGGCCCATTCACAATGAAATGTAAGCGCAGACTTAGCATAAGTGCAAGACTTTGCATTCATGTTATTTGATGGAAGCATTCACATAGAATCGCACAATGTGCTACGCAGTGCAAGAGTTTCCAAACTCCAAACTTTATGCTTGCATTGCGTGCATAGAGGAAGAATTCTTCTCTTTGCATTGCCTGCTGTTCAACAGCAGACGATCATGATGCGAGACTTTAGCTGTCTAATGTACATGCGTGCACTCATTCATTAGGCTGTGCCACACAAATTATGGGTCACCATCTCTCATTTCTCTCATGAGGTTATGGTAGTCTCCTTACTGAATCCTCTTTCATTTAGTGGATGAATCCAGCATCTGTGACTAGATTTCTTGGCTCACAAATCATAAGGCACAAAGAGATAATGAACATTGCATTAATATAACTTGTGCAGCTGTATTATCACATAACTTGCTGCATTTTCCGGACATTATTCCATATGCGGGAAGGAGGTATGAAATTTTAAGAAACTTACGGAATCAGGGTTTTTAATACGCAGAGTTGATTGTGTAGTATCCTGGGTTCTTAAATTGTGTAGGAGTTGTTGCTTTATCGAAAATATTGGGCCCTTCTTGGCGACCACTTAGCTTTTGCAGAAATCTTGTCAGAGGATATTGGAAATGCGATGAAAAAAATGTGGCTAACGGAATGTCACGAAGCAAGGAAAATGTAGGTCATTTGAGTTTAGACATGCAGATGCTATGGCTATGCTCTGTCATCGCTCTGCAGCTGCGGCCAAACTTCTAAAAGCATCCCTCGGCTATGCATTGAGGTTGAGGGTCTTCAAATCCCTCAGCTACACCTTGCAGCTTAGGACCCTCGATGTTACAATTTTGGCAGCAGAATGCCAATGACAGCAATGTTAACATGATGCTGCAAGTGCATGTGTTACATGTTGATAGCAAAAGTGTTCACTACCCGCATATGGAATAATGGCTCTGTTTCCATAATACTTGCACTACTACTTTGAATGTTTTGGTCAAACAATCATGATGTCACTGATGCTACAGGTGGCTGCTGTGCATATGTATGTATTTTTTATTTGTGACCTACTTATTTATAAAATATTGAGTGAAATATCTTATTTGGTATTGTTGCCTATATTATTCAATTTGTAACTCATGGTTCACTTGGAACATTTCTGCAATTAGTTTAAGGATCTAGAAGCCCATGCAAACTTCTTGCGTTACGCCTGCAGCTGCATTGTGAATGGTGTTCCCTCATGCCTGCGCTTATGCTGCATTACATTAGCACATAATTTCATTGTGAATGTAGCCTTAACCCTGCTGAGTATGAATCTTGGAGTTCCTTGGAATGTAATTTGTAAAACCACTGGAAGACATCATCTCTTTCATTTGCTTCTACTGCACCAAAGAATTTTTATCTCTTACAGCTTCAAAATCAAAACCAAACCACATCCATTTCAGTTTATATTCCATATTCTGTAATTGTTTGAAATTTAAACCTGCACTGAAACAGTAATAATAATTATAATAGCCAAATATGCCAAGAAACATTTAATTAAACGCTGAATATTTGTTTCATTGGCTAGTCCAGTTACTTTGTATGGGGTAGGCACATGTTAAGGTTTACAGTCAAGTTTATTTTGCAATTTTATAACCTGAGCATAGTAGTCAGAGAACCCTGTTTCAATTACCCATAAAGTCATAGTCCCAAGATTTTTTATTAATGATAATATTGTATATTGCTGTCTGGCTAGTTGTTCAGGTTGGTACCTGTATAACTGCTTGCATTCTGTAAGAGTTTAGCATGCAATTAAGCTCTGTATTTCCATTATTAACTAAGAAGTCTGTAATTACATCACCTACTTTAATTAAACCTTTCCATTTCTTCAACATGATTTGAAACATTTTAACCAGTTTTACAACTTACATGATAATATTGCTATTTGGAGTCCTGTGTATAAAAAAGCTATAAATGTACTTAAACAAGTTCTATGGTGCTTTCTTCAGTGTTCAAATTTTTAAATATTGTTCACAGTTCTGCAGTAATGCCCATCTTATCAGAAATACATGATCCTCCATGGTTTTTATTTTTCATGCAAATTTTGATACTAATGAATATTTTGCTTATAATAGTATCGCATGTGACTTTGGCCAGTTTTTTAACTGTCAATGTTTTAATCTAGTTCAACTTCACTTAGTTCACACTGTCACTTCAAATGTGAACCAGTTCATCACTTCACTTTTCTAATTGAACATAGTGGCATATTGAAATGCACAACATAGCTGATTCTTCTGGATGGTTCACTCACAGGACTTCTTCGGTGTCTTCTGTAGCAGCACTCACTGCATGTCACAGTTGTCACTAACTCAAATGTGGAACTGCTCTTGATGTAGCACCAGAAATGCTCTTGCTGACAGATGCTTCTCATGAGAACACTTACGTGTATAGCAAATGGAATCTTCCACAGAACTATGTGGACATGTGTTCTGGAGATGGTAGAAGAAGCCTCTGGAAGGTTCTGGTTACATGCCAATAGTACTTCTGGTGTTGTGCCAAGCAAGTGTTGCTTATCTCTGTTTACCTTTGTTTTGCAGCCTTTGATCTATAAGCTCAGATCTTACGCACTGCAAGACAATAGATACTTAAGCAGCCATTTGCTGCTAACCCTTGTACAAACAGTCCAAATGATACTGAAACTACAAATGTTCACTATAAGTACTAATTTGTGTGTGTGACTAATTTGGGAATAGGTTTCTGTTAAGTATATCAGCTGAAAAAGCTTTTTGTGCGCTTTATGTTTTGTAATACAGAAAATTCCTGTGCATGTGACTGATTTGGAAGCAGGTTTCCATTAAGCACATCAACCAAAACTGTTTTTATACACTTTCTGTTTTCTAATAAACAGAATTCTATAACTAATTTTGAAACAGGTTTCTGTTAAGTGTATCAGCCTAGCAGGTGTTTGTGTCTTTCTCTTTTCTAATAAAGAAAATTCCTGTGAGAGTGACTAATTTGGAAGCAAGTTTCTTTAAGCATATCAGCCCAAAAGCTTTTTGTGTACTTGCTGTTTTTTAATCTAAGCATCAAATTGCAGTAACTAAATTAGCTCCTGTTTCTAGTTGCACAGTGACTTCAAGAGTCTGGTATCTGTTCTAAGATTTCATGTTCTAGTAAAATGTATTTTGCCATTTTACTTGCTATAAACCCAGCCAATGTATTTTCTTTATTATATTCATTGTCTTCTGATGCTTTTCATAACTTATATTATAAAGCTCAAAACATTTTTAAGTGTGGGTTTACTTACCATAATAACAGAGTTATTTAATTGTTCAGAAGGCTTGTTAATGGTTTGATTTTTAGAGTTTGTTGTAGACATTATTATCCATTTCTTTTGAAGTCTTGTGCTAATGGTTAGTGACATTCCCATAGTAGTTGGGATTTGAAGTAATGAGAACTGAGAGCTTTGAGTCAGCCTGGCTGTCAGAGGTTATAAGAATAAATTCTGTTACTTGATAGGGGCTTCACTCCAGTGAAATCACCAAGGTAATGCTTGTCTCTTAGCTAATATTTCAATATGAAATCTACTGATTCTTGTGTTACATTTTCCTTTACCGGTGCTTCCTTATACTGGTAAAGAGAGAAAACTTCTATGTACATAGTGTATTGGTGTTATTTAGGGGAAACAGGTTGGTTGCTTCTCCCTCTTTGTTACTCTGTGCTGGTGATGTAATAGAAACAGAATTAGGAAGGTTCCTGGCAATAACGAACGTTAAAATATTAGTTATATGTATCTTATAAACATAATATTTTATTAAGTTTCATTATGATGAATATGGTTTATCAGTATTAACTGCTATCCAATAATTTAATTTTATTTGCAAATCTGCTTAGTGACTAACTTATCAATAATGGGCTCTATACTGGATATAGTTAAGTGTAATGTAAAGACCAAATTTACATAATTAATCCTGGATCTTTGTTTGTTCATGGTATTGTTCAAAGCTGAGAAAAAACTTTTACACCTGTAGGTTACTCCAAACATTGTAGCCATGCACTCACTGAAGAATTTTACAATTGCATAAATGCCTTGGTGAATTATTATTTTGTATAGTTCAAGTTCAGATTTGCTGCAGCTTTTCAAACCTATGTCTTGCTACAAATCTATAATCTCATATCGTAAATGCCATGACATTTTATCTGCATTTACAAAAAATATGCTGTATTTATTATTTATAATTCCACCTCTATTCCCTTTATATAATGAAATCTGCTTTAAAATTCAGAATACAGGTTTTCCAGAATTTGCTTGTGTTTGTCTGATGTGTGGATTATAACATTTGACACTGATTTCAAAAAAGCAACATGATATAAATCTGCACTCTGAAGTTGCTCAGCATAATTTTAATTTGGTCAGAAAGACATTAATGGCAACCACATGTCGATCATGGAGAAATGTTCCCTTTGTAAGATGATAAACTGATTCAGATAATTGTGTAGATCTGTTAAGTAAGATCCGTTATTTGTTAGATATCTGTGGAATAACAATAGTCTGCTTCCTTCAGAAAATATCTACTTCCATACAGATATTAAAAAACCGATGAAGTGTAAATCCTCTGCTTAACCATGAAACTTGGCAAAAGTAAGTTGAATCTCAATTATGTGACTCCTCATGTCATAAGAATATTTTAAATTCATTGTGTGTTGTAGAGAGTGAGCTGTAATCAAATTTACAGCTTTGATTATTATTGACACGACATTATCCAATGTTGCAGATTTTGCACATTAAACTTCTCAGTATAAAGTTCCAATTTCAACAAAAATAAGATTTTAATATTCCTATGAAACCATTAATATGACCAATCATAGTGGGCGCACAATCTGTTGCAACTAACATGGTAAGTCATACATGGTGCCTCAAAAATAGTTTCTCCACTTATATTATGTTTTAGAGAGAGGTGGTTCAATATACTGAATACAGTAGTATCTGTAATATCTACACAGTTGTCTAGGGCTAAAGAATACCATATAAATTTGTTTATTCCAATTATTTCCTGATGTCAGAGCCATTTCTGATATTGCATAATTACTGTTCTGTTCCCCTTCCAACGGTTAAGTTTTAAACCATTCTAGGATCCTGCGGCAAACTTCTTGGTTACTGTTGTCATACATTGTTAATTAATTCCCCTTCGGAAAATGGTTTAGTGGCTTCAGCTTCCACAGCCAGCATTTTGTGAGCCCAGTAACAAATGGCCACGCAGACAATATTAAGTCATGCTGACAATCTCTCTGGCATCAGATGTGACCAAATGGGTGCGCTTGTGGCTTCATGACTGCCAAAACAGATCATGAGGTTATCTAGGACATTCAGGAGATTTACTCCATAGCTTAGTGGAATAGTACATTAGATTAGATATGTGCATAAAATAATAGATCATTGCATTGATTTGATGCATTGGTTTGTTAAAAATTAGCAACAAAGGCAAGGGTGATTAAAGTTTTATGCATTTTATTTAAAATTAATATTTTTCTGTAATTTTAGGGAGCATTATAAGTTATTTTTAATGCATGGACCATATTTGTGACTTCTCATAAAGTGCAATGTTGCAGTTGATGTTGAAACTTATAAAAAAGAAGAAAAGCAGCTTCACTACATATTTCAAAGGCTCTTCCCTTCGTCAGTTGGCTCTGTCCATCACAACTTCCATTCTTCCTCAGTTGGTGGATGTATGTATTTTGTGATGAAGCTTTATTCAGTCAATGTAATTCAGTTCATTAAATCCTCTTTGTGTACGAGAAATTTTTCTCAGATTGATAGCTGCTGGTCTATCAGTTCGTTTTATTAATTTGGTCTGTTCTTCTTTCATACCCTTCTCAAAAATTTGAGTATTAATAACATTTTCTCCTGATGAAGGGCTGTGGTTCTGTGACTTTGAGTTGCTGACTAGATTCCCCACTTCTTGCATTGTGCTGGTTGATGTAAGACAGTGTAACAGACTTTGTATGCAGATGATTGAGTATAGGAATAATCATGTGCCAGTAATCAAATACAATTATCAGAAATGTCTGAAGATACCGCTCACCTTCAGTCTAGCTTTGTGGAACTCCTAATTGTACACAATTTGAGCTACTTGAACAAAAGAGAAGAAAGGCTTCCACAATGGTAGAAATACACTAGATGCTCAAAGATGAATTCAATCTTCTGTTAACAGCCTACCAAATATTCAAAAGAAATGTGAAAAACCATGTGAAAGTGAAGACAGATGCGCAGCACAAGCAACAAACCAGAAATCTTGAAAGACACAGGAAAGAAATTTTTGTAACTTAACTCGGGGGAAGGCAAATAATTCTTTAATTTCATTAAGAGGTAAGAATAAGAAAAAAATAACAGGAATTCTGGTTTTAATACAATTTATCACCAACTTAGGTAGACAAGGTTGTTAAGTGTAGGATTCATGAATGGGGAGGTGTTAGAATGAAATCCTGCCAGGATCATCCATCCTGACTGAGGTTTTTGTTTTTCTATGTTTTCCTCTGTTCCCATAAATGGGAATTGCTGAGGAGGTATGCTAATCTTAGGACTGGAACATTCACTTCCCAAATTTCCTTTCTCAATTATCATTTCATGACTTTTTGTTGGAAGGTTCTCTGTCTTTATGAATTGCTTTTCATTCAGTTGCCTTTTTAGTTTAAGTTGCAATCTTTGGAATATTTCCTGTATCAATGAGGCCCAAGTTTTTTGTAGCTGGCTACTTTTTCATAAGTGATAGATAAAACCTACTACACAAACAGTGTGGATCTCATTAAAAGACACAGTTTATGTTGGAAGGCAGTTTCTGGAGACAGTAACCATTTCAAAGTCATTGGTTTGAATTCTCATATATGAGGGCTGTTCCAGAAGTACCCGACCTAACAAAGATCACCCAAAAATTTCGGGAAAAAACATCTTTATTTCTCTACATAGATTCCTTTCAGCTTGATACACTTTTCCTAGTGATGTTCAATCACTTCGATACCCTGCTTATAGTGAGAACTGCCAAGTTCTGCAAAATAGCCATCAACTGCAGACTGCACCTCTTCATTGTTGGCAAACCTTTTACCACCAAGCCATTGCTTCAACTTTGGAAACAGAAAATAATCAGAGGAGGCTAAATCTGGTGAATAGGGTGCATGAGGAAGCAATTTGAACTTTAACTCATTGATTTTGGCCATGGCGATAAAGGATGTATGAACTGGTGCATTGTCTTTGATGAAACCAAACTTTCTTTTTTGCTAAATGCAACCATTTTTGCTTGATTTCATCATTTATTGCTTTTCCTTCTTGAAATTAATCGAGGAAAATGATCTCACATGCATCCCAAAAAACTGACGCCATGACCTTGCCTGTGGAAGGAACTGTCTTCACCTTCTTTGGAGCTGACTCTCTCCTTTCAATCCATTGTTTTGACTATTCCTTCATCTCAGGTGTGAAGTGATGGACCCATGTTTCATCCATGGTTATGAATTGATGCAAAAACCCAGCTTTATTGAAGCAAAACATTGATAAACACTTGACTGAAAAAGCCGACTGTCTTACATTAAAGGATAAGATTGCAGCCAGGGACAATATCTCCTAGTAATTTAATTGGAATGAATACATTTCTCTTAAGTCGAGTAAGAAATTGTGGCAGTTTTATGCTAAAGTGCAGCACCAGAAACGTTAGGTGCAAAGAGCATTCAAAATGGTTTAAACCTGGTGGTGGACACTGCATTAAAACCAAAGTGGCAAAAATATGTTATCCTGATTAATCAAGCAGATCTGAAAGAAATACTGTTTGTTTCTTAAAGCAATTACTTTGGAAACCTTCTGGATAAACCCATAAATGGTAGTGTTGGAAATGCCAACATTATCACCCAGCAAGTAAATGAAAAATATTGGTAGCTAAAATGTAAGTACCTAATTAGCACTTGTAGTATAAGAGAAAGAGGCATGCTTCTAATGCCAGTATTTTAACCTCTTGTATTTCCCATAAAACCATGCTCATGACCCCTTGGACAGTCTATATTGCTTTAAAATTTCCTCCTTTTGTAGGGTTTCAAAACTGCTTCAAAACTTTTAACTGCTGTGGTCCCTAGTGCCCCATTCTATATTGGGCATGGAAGGCCAGTAATTTTGATCAGAGGCCTCTATATCAGGCTTAATGTTTTTTTATGTGCCATAAATCTATGACATGGGACCACCAGCTTTACTTCCCCTCTGAAGGATACCATGCTGGGGATTTTTATGCCCCCAAAAAAATCCAGCATCCACTGCCGGGTTTAAACCCAAAACCTTGGAAACTGGAGGCTAGCATGGTAACCACTACACCACGGGGGAGGACAGAGCGTTTTGTGAGAACACCTGGTGATTATGGTAAAGATGATGTAGTAGATGGCTGAAACTCTGGATCTCAAGTAGGACTACTACAGCCTGAGACATTGGGTATGTCTTCTTCTGAAATGGTGTACCACTGTGGAGGCTTAGATACAGGAAGATGTTGATTGTGAGAAACTGGTCAGATGGCTGAAACTCTGGATCTCAAGTAGGACTACTACAGCCTGAGACATTGGGTGTGTCTTCTTCTGAAATGGTGTACCACTGTGGAGGCTTAGATACAGGAAGATGTTGATTGTGAGAAACTGGTCAGATGGCTGAAACTCTGGATCTCAAGTAGGACTACTACAGCCTGAGACATTGGGTATGTCTTCTTCTGAAATGGTGTACCACTGTGGAGGCTTAGATACAGGAAGATGTTGATTGTGAGAAACTGGTCAGATGGCTGAAACTCTGGATCTCAAGTAGGACTACTACAGCCTGAGACATTGGGTGTGTCTTCTTCTGAAATGGTGTACCACTGTGGAGGCTTAGATACAGGAAGATGTTGATTGTGAGAAACTGGTCAGATGGCTGAAACTCTGGATCTCATGTAGGACTACTACAGCCTGAGACATTGGGTGTGTCTTCTTCTGAAATGGTGTACCACTGTGGAGGCTTAGATACAGGAAGATGTTGATTGTGAGAAACTGGTCAGATGGCTGAAACTCTGGATCTCAAGTAGGACTACTACAGCCTGAGACATTGGGTGTGTCTTCTTCTGAAATGGTGTACCACTGTGGAGGCTTAGATACAGGAAGATGTTGATTGTGAGAAACTGGTCAGATGGCTGAAACTCTGGATCTCAAGTAGGACTACTACAGCCTGAGACATTAGGAGTGTCTTCTTCTGAAATGGTGTACTGCTGTGGAGGCTTAGATACAGGAAGATGTTGATTGTGAGAAACTGGTCAGATGGCTGAAACTCTGGATCTCATGTAGGACTACTACAGCCTGAGACATTGGGTGTGTCTTCTTCTGAAATGGTGTACCACTGTGGAGGCTTAGATACAGGAAGATGTTGATTGTGAGAAACTGGTCAGATGGCTGAAACTCTGGATCTCAAGTAGGACTACTACAGCCTGAGACATTGGGTGTGTCTTCTTCTGAAATGGTGTACCACTGTGGAGGCTTAGATACAGGAAGATGTTGATTGTGAGAAACTGGTCAGATGGCTGAAACTCTGGATCTCAAGTAGGACTACTACAGCCTGAGACATTGGGTGTGTCTTCTTCTGAAATGGTGTACTGCTGTGGAGGCTTAGATACAGGAAGATGTTGATTGTGAGAAACTGGTCAGATGGCTGAAACTCTGGATCTCAAGTAGGACTACTACAGCCTGAGACATTGGGTGTGTCTTCTTCTGAAATGGTGTACTGCTGTGGAGGCTTAGATACAGGAAGATGTTGATTGTGAGAAACTGGTCAGATGGCTGAAACTCTGGATCTCAAGTAGGACTACTACAGCCTGAGACATTGGGTGTGTCTTCTTCTGAAATGGTGTACTGCTGTGGAGGCTTAGATACAGGAAGATGTTGATTGTGAGAAACTGGTCAGATGGCTGAAACTCTGGATCTCAAGTAGGACTACTACAGCCTGAGACATTAGGAGTGTCTTCTTCTGAAATGGTGTACTGCTGTGGAGGCTTAGATACAGGAAGATGTTGATTGTGAGAAACTGGTCAGATGGCTGAAACTCTGGATCTCAAGTAGGACTACTACAGCCTGAGACATTAGGAGTGTCTTCTTCTGAAATGGTGTACTGCTGTGGAGGCTTACATACAGGAAGATGTTGATTGTGAGAAACTGGTCAGATGGCTGAAACTCTGGATCTCATGTAGGACTACTACAACCTGAGACATTAGGAGTGTCTTCTTCTGAAATGGTGTACTGCTGTGGAGGCTTAGATACAGGAAGATGTTGATTGTGAGAAACTGGTCAGATGGCTGAAACTCTGGATCTCAAGTAGGACTACTACAGCCTGAGACATTAGGAGTGTCTTCTTCTGAAATGGTGTACTGCTGTGGAGGCTTAGATACAGGAAGATGTTGATTGTGAGAAACTGGTCAGATGGCTGAAACTCTGGATCTCAAGTAGGACTACTACAGCCTGAGACATTGGGTGTGTCTTCTTCTGAAATGGTGTACCACTGTGGAGGCTTAGATACAGGAAGATGTTGATTGTGAGAAACTGGTCAGATGGCTGAAACTCTGGATCTCAAGTAGGACTACTACAGCCTGAGACATTGGGTGTGTCTTCTTCTGAAATGGTGTACCACTGTGGAGGCTTAGATACAGGAAGATGTTGATTGTGAGAAACTGGTCAGATGGCTGAAACTCTGGATCTGATGTAGGACTACTACAACCTGAGACATTGGGTGTGTCTTCTTCTGAAATGGTGTACTGCTGTGGAGGCTTAGATACAGGAAGATGTTGATTGTGAGAAACTGGTCAGATGGCTGAAACTCTGGATCTCAAGTAGGACTACTTCAGCCTGAGACATTGGGTGTGTCTTCTTCTGAAATGGTGTACCACTGTGGAGGCTTAGATACAGGAAGATGTTGATTGTGAGAAACTGGTCAGATGGCTGAAGGTAAATTAGGGTATTGGATCTGCCCTTTGGATTTTGAAGTATATCCTTTTATGTCTACCAAACAGAAGTAACAATCTGTTACATGGTCCCGAGGTTCTTGCCAAACCTTAGGTATACCAAATTTCATTTCATTACATTTTCCTTATAGCCAGTTTATCAAATTCCTAGAGCATGAATTGCAGCATATGTGAGGTGCAAATGTCTTATCTGGGTCTCCCACTACACATTCAAAATATGGTTCTTATGCCTTTCGAACTAGAGGTGTTATTTTACACTTTTGGCTCTTGAAGTTTAGTTCTCCACACACACAACAGAGAATTATGCTGAATTTTACACTCTTGTGGCATTGTAGTACAATTACTATCCTTCAAACTCCTCTGAAGCAGAATTATGAAACACTAACTCACTCCTTAAACACCAACAGGAAACCAACAACAGACTGAAAATAAATTAAATATCATTAGTTATAAAGCTTAAATATGGGATGCCAATATATTAGTTGTAATATTTATCACCAGATGTCGAAACATCTCCTAAGAAAAAAAGCACAAAATTGACATATGTGTAAACCGGGGGATTCAACTAATATGATACATATATGTTAAAATAATGTTTCTAAACATTTTTTTTTTGGATTTTGAAAAAAAAGTACATGATAGATGAAATGTAATTATATATTCATTTTTACCAACAGTCTACCTAATTCACCTATTTTCATAAAAAGAAGACTTCATGTTGTACAGTGCACATTACTTACTGCCTCTGATGTAAAAATATGAGTTCACAGCTGAAAGCTTACATATTTTTCAATTCTGCAAGTTGGAAGCCAAAGAAAAGGTAATTCAATATTTCAAGCAGTCTTAAGAGGAATTAAATGTAAATGCATGTTTAGATTTCCTAAACAAGATGGGAATTAAACTCTGAGGGGAAATTGTTTTAATTAAGTCATAATCATACAGGTATCTGAGCATATTTCACCTATTTAACAAGGTTTTGGTGACTGAGCTGTATCTCTGAATATAGAAAAAATGATGCAACATAATTTGTTTTATGTCATACAAGCTTCAAATAAATATACTTTGGGAAGTAATGAAGATAAGTGCTTGCATCTTATCTCACACGGTAGACATACTATACCAAAAATAATACACTACAAAGCAATAAAGCATTCAAGAACAAATTACTAGAAAGAAAGAAGAATCTTGACAATTATATTGTTATAATGATTTTATTTATACATTACTTAATGAACTGTGGTCATTTATTTCAGAGAATGTTAAGATAGAAATATTATTTCAGAAATACAGCAACAATAATTGTGACAATGTTCATTTATTTTAATGGTAGGAAAAATCACAATATAAACTTACAGTAAACAGTTACGGGAATCTTAACATTGATGTGTATATTAATGCAGTATCTACAACTAATGTTTGCAGCACTTGAGTAATACTAGCTTCTTATATTTGGCATGGAAATAGGTAGGCTGTCTTCACAAGCTTCATGCACTGTAGAGTCCTCAGCTCTCAAGTACATGAAACAGAACAGTAAATAAGATTGTAAATATATATGCATAGCATAATATTTCAGGTGCACAACTCAGAGAAAGAAAAAATAATTGGGCATTTACAGATTGAAGCTTAACTAATTATATTATATTAACATTTCATTGAGCATATTGTCTCATGCATGAAACAATGTGTTAATTAAAATGTTGAGTCAACTGTTTGGTGTATGATAAATATAATCAGTAACATTTAGATTGCACTATCATTTAAGAACACAAAAATAAATAAGATATTGCATTATAAATTATAGTAGGAACAGCTAAAATAAAGTTACTTTCAATAATTTAATACAAGAAATTCTATTACTGCTTGTAGCAGATTTAGTGATTGTTTCATACACTATCTGCCTCAAAGTAAGCTAGCAAACTATTTTCAAAAGATTAGTTTCCTTGTGAACAATAATATTGCATTGTGTGCTAGTGAGGAACAAAAACATATTTTTGTTGAAATAAATATCATGGTTATTAAATATAAGTGAGATAATTGAATACTGTAATTTGTAATTTTATTGAAATATCTTGTGTGGCTGTGAAGACTAAAATCATGTTTTTCATGAAATAAATGGCATTAACAACTAGAAGTGAGGTATATTATTTATAGAAATTACATATAGAAGCAAATGTTTCACTTGATTTCCCTTGTCACAACTTTCTGTAACAATCAGCATGCTAAGATGAAATAAAAAAATATAAATAAAACATGTAGATAATACTCTGCAAGAAGCATGAATGTGTTTAAGGTGTAATTTATAGTGTAGTTGAAATAGAAGCCAATGTTTTAATTGATTTTTAGCACCAGTTTTAGCTTTCTGAAATAATCAGCATGTGAAGATGAAATAAAAAATACAAATAAAATGTATAGGCAATACTCTGAAAGAAACATGCATGTATATACTGACATAATTTATAGTGTAATACTTTGAAATAGAAATAAATGCTTTAATTGATTTTTAACACCAGTTTTAACCTTCTGTAGCAATCAGCGTGCTAAGATGAAATAAAGGATACAAATAAAATGTATAGACAATACTCAGCAAGAAGCATAAATGCATATACTGACCTCATCTTAAAACCCTATGTGCTAATCTCCTAAGGGTGCTCAACTACTCTTCCTCCTGTTGTAGTCCATATCATGAAGACAATTGAAACATCTGATAAAATGTAAGTCATTACTTTGTTGGATTATAGATCTGTGGAAGAAATGCTGCAGTTTAAATACCACAAAGAAAGCTTTGTAACTGTAGCAATTCATTTTATATTGTGCTGTTAATTACTGTAAATGTTAATATCCACCCCATTAAAGCTATGACTAATTTTGTTTTCATGTTTTCTGGTTCCAAAAGTGCAGTCAATTCATCATACTCTCCAGCTTTGTTTAGGTTCTCTATTGGGATTGCTGTTAAAAGTAATCTGTTGCATTTATGTAAGCAATATTAGCATTTATGACATGCAATGCTAGTACAGACATTTTAATGCAGTCCTAAAGTTCCAGCAACTGATTCCGAAGGTATGTCTATTTCTTCTTCCTCCAGACTATCCTCATTGCTTTCTCTCAGGGCTATGAGCAATTCCTCTACCTCTAGTGCATTTCAGACTTCTTCATTGAAATATTTCATGTTTTCTGGTTCCAAAAGTGCAGTCAATTCATCATACTCTCCAGCTTTGTTTAGGTTCTCTATTGGGATTGCTGTTAAAAGTAATCTGTTGCATTTATGTAAGCAATATTAGCATTTATGACATGCAATGCTAGTACAGACATTTTAATGCAGTCCTAAAGTTCCAGCAACTGATTCCGAAGGTATGTCTATTTCTTCTTCCTACAGACTATCCTCATTGCTTTCTCTCAGGGCTATAAGCAATTCCTCTACCTCTAGTGCATTTCGCACTTCTTCATTGAAATATTTAATAATTATGTTTTTTGCATTGTTTACTTAATTTCTCCACATTTCTGGTGTTACCTGTTAAAATATTGGTGCAGCTACCACCACCATCTCCACCACTGCAATGTTGTGACACTCTTATAGTTAAATACCATCTACCTTGTAGTTTACATACCTGATTGAGTGCTTCCACACAGCTCTAGCTCGATTCAGTCCATGTCCTGGCCATGAAGCTACTGACATATTATAAGAGTTCTTTGTTACTGACCACACAAGCTCTATGGCATTGAAAAATGCATGGTAAGTGGGAAGCCTCAATACTGTATGGCCTTCTTACGTTAATATTTCATTGCTGATATATCTGAGACATTTTTGTTACTTATCACTCTATAAGTCTTAACTGAAGTAAGAATTATTTCACTTTGACATTATGAAAGACACTGAGTTACCATTTCAGCTTGTTCTGATTCATTCTGCATAATTGATGTAATTCATTCTTGTTTGTGTTGTCTGGCACTGACACTCCATTTTGTCTCAACCAACTCTGAAAGCAAAAAGAAAAATATGATTTCATACTCAGTAAACACAATTAATAAACATTGCTTATTTCTTAAAATGTCGAAAGATTATAAGTACTAACCATTAACTTATCTTTTCTCCACTTTGATGTTGACTGTGGTTCTGTAACTTTGTTGTGGTATGATGGATTATCCATAACAATCAGACAGGGTCCTAAACTTCTCAATCCAGCCTCAAGCTGTTTTTCCAACACTTTATGAAATGTTTCACTGTTCATTGCACCATGATAATCTTGGCCAGTCCTCAGCTTGGAAGAAAACATCAAATCTGCACCTTTGATACAAAGAATACGCAGGTGATACTATTAAATTCAGAAAAACAAAAACAAAGGAGTATAATTTGAAGCAGCATATAAATCATCAAGAATTACTTTCCCATGAACAAATCCATTTTTTGTTCCAGCATGTAGAATAACCAATCCTCCCTCAGGATGTTGACACATGACTCCTTGGGTTTAGCATAAACAATCTCGGGTTTTTTCCATGAATATGAATCAGACCCTATAAAATATAGTTGGAATTCAAATAATCATGAGTAATACCTTCACATTAAATGTTTTCTTAATAGCTACCATCCATGTGTCTTTAACATTGTTACAAGCTTGCCATTCATAAACATAAAATATAATTGTAATTCAAGTTTTCATGAGTAATACTTTCACATTAAATGTTTTCTTAACTTAAATATTGTTACAAACTTAGCCTTCCTAGAAATCCATGTTTCATCCAGAAAGACCAAAGGTTTTGGTCTTTTGCTTTCCAGGTTTCTCACATGCTCACTTAAAAAGCAAGATCTCTTGAATTGAATCTCTGGAGTTTCTCTTACATATACAAGACCATTCCCCTTGATCCACTTAAAGCCCATTTCCTTTAAAGTCATTCTTGATGATGTTAGTGATCCATTATATAGACATGTCTCATAATTCTCCCTCAAATTAAAATCAAATTGAGTTTTGTTTATGGACGCTCTTTAACTGCTATGGTTCTTAGCATTCCATTCTATATTGGACGTGAAAGACTGGAAATTTTGCTCAGAGGCCTCTTTATCAGGCCTTTACTTCCCTTCCAAAGGAAACCGTGCTATGGATTTTTACGCCCAAAAAAAGTTCATTGCCTTCTCCTGGGTTTGAACCCGCAACCTCTGGAACCAGAGGCTAGCATGGTATCCCTAGACCATGGAGGATGACTACTCTCTCTCATATGTTGTGGCACAAGCTTAGCTGTTACTCTTTCTCCTGCAGATAAATTAAAGGAGATTATAATATGAGTATACTTAAGCTTGAAAAACATAAAGAAACCATAAATAGAATCTGTCTTACCATAGTTAGTCTATCTTATATAAATCGTCCAATAGCTTCCTCAGCAAACTCATCAATACCAGTTACAGATCGAGGTTTATTCTTATGTTTTCCAGATGTGACAAGTTGCTCCCCCTTCTCAAATGTCCTTACTTTTTGAACTGTACAAAATCCATGCTGTAATACCGATAAGCATATAAATATTAGATTTTTAATACCAGCTGAAAACAGAAACATACCTTTCCAAAAATCGACCAAAGAAACTAAATGCAGCTTGCCCAGATATTATAGTACCCAGTATATATATATATATATATATAAATTGCAGATTAAAACTTATTGCACTGAAGTTCTTAAGCACCTTTTTTGTAATGCTATCTTAGCAGAGAAGCTATGAATGCCCCGTAATGTTGCCCAGATATAATAAAGTTTAACATTAAACAAATTGTTTTTATTAACTGAATGCACAGAAGTTCTCAAGTACCCATTGTGTAGCAAGTATGAGAAACATATCATCTACTTACCCCTAAAAGACTTACAATTCTTGTCACGAGAGCTGCTTTACTTACACACACATTCTCTTCTGCAGCTTCAGCTTTCATATTTTGGTATTATGTTAACAATTGCTTTTTGGAAACTGTTGCTAAACATGCATCTCTTTTTTTAAACTGATGACTGCCTTCCTCACTATTTTTTCTCTTATTTGTCTTATTTATATGCAGCCTTTAACGGAAATAAAATAACCATTATTTTTCAAAATAAATGCATTCCAAAATAATGACTTCCTCAGCATCATAATGAATATGAAAGCACCAACTATAGCCATATCTTTACCATGGGTTTATTTTAGGAACAGTGGGTGATATTGATGCAAAGTAGCATATCGACTATCACCAAATATAACCAGACAGAGCTATAATGGGGGCAAAAATGTCGCAGTTTGGTTTTGGTGAATTCCAGTATACTTTTTTCCTGTATAGCTTTTATTAGGAATTTTATATTGAATTTATATTGTGCTGGTTGCTATCTTTGAGGTTGTGAAATTCTCTTTGTGCCCATGGGTAGAATGTGACATTTTTGAACACAGAATTTTCTTTTTGCAATTTCAGAGTTGTATTTTCTTTTATCTTTCGTTGCTGGAAGCTTTTGATTAATCTGTCCACCAATTCTCTTTTGTAGCCATTTTTCTTAGCTTTGTTTAAAAGTTCCTTGTACTGTAAGCTGTGTTTTTTTGAGTGAGAAGAATATTCATGAACCATAGATTAAACTGTTAAATATAGCAACTATGTTTAATGTTGGTTAGAACTTTTGTTTTTGATATTGTTGTTCGCATAACGGTGATATGCACCGTTCTCATTAAACACACTCTTCAGGGTTTTTCAGCTTACACTGATAAGAGGTTCATCATAATCAATGGCCGGTCAGATATAACTCCAGTAAAATTCTTGATTAATTTTTACCATCATTGATGCACCACAAACAGCCATTTATTGCACTAAAGTCAATATTGTACTGCAGTAAAATTTTGTTTCAGAATGGTACATACGGCCATCAATGCTCTTTCTGTATAATCCAAAAGCTAAGGGAAGCTGCTTGTGAGTTTCTAATTCCACAGTTAATTTTATGTTTCTATGTTGCAGATTCAGTAACTTTAAAGCATCTTGTTAATTATTCCTCTTAACTATGTGGAGGTATCTAACCCAGGTTTTGAACATTCATGAGAATGCATTCACTACTTTTGTTTCTAGAGCACTTATAACTAAATCTGCAAAGAAGGTTGACTGTTGATTTCCTTGACTAAACCTATATTTTGCTTTAAGTATTTGCTCTGCAAAACAAAAAAAAATATTTGTTCAGTGCATAATTTTGCCAAGCTAATGAGGTATTCAATTTCCATTTCATCCCTGTTTATGGAGGTTAACTTATTTTTAATGCTGCCTGGCCACACTTGAAATTAATGTACCATCATCTGTAAGCAATGGATTTTCTATTTTTTTATTAATTCAAAGAAATTCTTAATGCTTAATTATTCAGTTGTTGAATTTGTTGGTTTGCCATTTTGACAGTTTATAGATTGGCACTCTGATACATGATGACTGGTCTTAGTTCTTTTACAGGTTTATGTAGCTTCTTAAATCATCAATTTTTGGTCTAAAAGGATTATCTACTTTAAATCTTTTTTCATCTTTAACACAAAGAGAGTATTTAACAACTGCAAAGCTTATATTTATGTTGCAGAAGTCTGTCTATAGGGTGTTTTTTTATTTTGGCATATTCTGAGAATTAAAAAAGTTCTTTCGTTTGCTGGTTATAACCTTCTTTATCCAGATTTACTAATTTATTCCCTTTATTGGATTTTGAAATTTAGATATTATTATTATTATTATTATTATTATTATTATTATTATGGTTATCAGAGTTTTTATTATGGTATGTATGTTTAATTTTGTTCTAGAATAGCTTCCTGTTTCTAGTTCTCAGCTAAATGCATAATTCAGTGAAATTTAAATATGTTTGACCACATTGTAATGTTAACTCCAATCAGTCACCCTTGTGCAATGTTGCCTTTACAACAGAGGTGGCAAAAACGGGACTCGCGAGTCATTTTGACTCGTAGGCACCATTTCCTCTCTGCCACTGTCCCTTTGTTTTACACATGCTGTGAATGATGCATTGCATATTGCATACTTGGTGACTTGTGGATGGAAGGAGTTTTCGCCACCCTTGCTTTACAATATAAAAATACTAGAAGTCATAAAGTACTTTTCTGATACTTCGACTTCTGTGAAAGTTACGACTAGGCTACAAAGGCAAACAGAGTTGGATTATGGTTATGAGTAATGATGAAGTAAAAGATCATGCAAATATGATAAAATGTAAAATGCCCTTGTTTGAACATATCCTACTCACAACACTAGACATCTAAGTTGGTGTGGGATACAGGAAGGACCCTGCCTTGATTGGTGTAGGAAACTTAACAAAACTGAGTTGTTTCTGTTTCACACTATTAAATAGTAAATGTTTATAATAAACTTTGAAAGTTTAATTTGTTCCATTCTGGCAAGACATGAATTGAAGCGGTTAGGTAATTGAATTTATATTAAGAAAGACATATAAAACCAAGTTATTAACATTTAAGAAAAACTAAAACAAATAACAATGACTTTGTATGTCTCTGCCATTCTTGGCACATTTAACCCTCCGTCAGGCGCGCGCTTTGGTAGAACGCCATTAGTCGCGCGGGGCCTAGTAGACCGCCGCTATATTTTTGTTGTTATTGTTTGTATTTTTGTTTTCTTTCGTTTATTTTCTTTTTTTCCTGTTTTTACCTTTATTTAGATTAAGCGTACAAGGCTTTCATTAATAGGTATTATTTTACAACATAAAAATACAAGCTAAAATATGAGTACATGTACGTTATAAATTGTATTACAGTGAGTATAAAGAAATACATTGCCATTTCCAGGTATACATACAACTTGTAATTTCAAATGTTCAGTTACTCAGAATCATCTACTATTTCACCCGTGTTTTCCCCAACTAAGCAACTATCGCAAATAATTTTAGCATGTTTGCTCAAATGCAGGGAGGTGTTGCATTTCCCACATGCATATTTAGTTTTACAGTTCATTTTGTCTTTCCTACTGGGTTCACATCGTTTCCTTTTAAATGTGCATAGTATTGTATTTGACAATTCATCTACGCCGGATTCTTCAGGTTTATATTTTGTCAGCAGTCCTTTCAAATCATCGGATAGATTTGATGCTGTTGCTCTCCGTTGTAGTTGTTGCAACAGTAAAGCTAAAGATACTGATTTCAAATACTCCTGCCTTGTGGAATATTTATTTTGGTTTCCAAGGAAGATAACCCTAGAATTAATACCTGCAATGTTCAAGATCTGGTCAAAATTACCATGGGTCACCTTTTCGTTGTTCTTGCTACATTGTATGTAGCACACAATTTATCTGCTGCATCAACTCCGCATTTAGTGTCGTTGTAATGCAGGATTATTTCAGGCTTTTTCTCAGCACCTTCTGATAACTGTGTGGATGAAACATGTAGACTTGAGAGCAAAACTACTGTTTTACCCTTTTTTGGAACATATGAAACAAGTGTTTCATTGTTTGTGAAGCCAAATATGCTTTCGTACTGTCTGCGATCTTTTGTAGAAGTGAAATTAGTGGGTAACTCTTTTTTGTTCTTTCGCACTGTACCGACGAAAGAAAGTTGTCTTTTGCGCAATTCATTCACCAGCGATACACTGGTAAACCAATTATCTGCAGTAACGTTTCGTCCAGTGCCAGAGATTGGTTTAGTAAGTCTCAGCACTTCAGCCTCTGCCGAGTTAGTTTGCAAATATGGTCCGTCCGGGTGCTGTCCACAATAAATCTCCATGTTAGTTGTATAAAACGGTTTTGCATCACTCAAACAGGATATCTTTATGCCATACTTGTTTGGCTTGAATGGTATATATTGTCTAAAAGCACATCGACCACGAAATGCCGGCAACTGTTCGTCGACAGTGACATTTTGTCCAAGAGAATAATGGTTCTGACAGTTGTTCAGAAACAATGTTAACATTTCTCTAACAACAGCCAATTTATCCAATCTTCGTCGCTCCAGCCTTGAGCTTTTGTCATCAAAGCGAATACAGGGTATTAGAAAACTGAATCGTTTTTCGGACATAGCCATTCGGAATAGAGGAATTCCAAGATCGGTTCTCCAAAACTCGTGAATATTCTGGCGTCCAACACGAAAAATTCCTGCCACGTACAATAACCCTAGGAAAGCTTTTATTTCTATTACATCTTTAGGTTTGCTGTCTCTTTCACAATCAAATTTGTGCTGCACACTGCTAATGTAAGTATTTGCGCTTTCAACAATCAAATCAATTATGTCTTCGGTAACAAAAAGGTTCCAACAATCAATTTCCGTTTTCGCATTTTTGGCAGCTCCTACCACACCAGGAAGTTTTGTCAATATATTGTGAGCCCTTGTCTGTGTTATTTTCAAAGGTGTTTTTTTTTTCATTTTGTTCCATTTCTTCCTGTGAATAACAACATAATATATTGTCAATAATAATAAGAAGAAGAAGAGGAAGAAGAAGAAAAAGAAGAATTATTATGATACGCATACGATGTTACCTATAAAATACATGTTATCACACAAGCTGCTTTCATCGTCTTCCTCTTCATCTTCATGGTCAGTTTCTGAATCTAAGGATCTCGTTTCGAGTTTATCTTCTGAATCAGAGTCATCTTATTCATATAAGTTGTCAACAACGGGCAAGGCATCATCATCTCAAAGTAGGCGATGTACGTCTTCCAAATCTTTCGGATTTTGTAGATCGTACCTTTTACTCGTATTCATGGCGAACCAGTAACAGCTCATTGCAATAGTAAAGCAATATTGCACAAAAGCTAATGAGAAACAAATCTGTCAACAATATGTAACGAGAGCAGGCACGCGGGGCCTGGTTGACCTGTGCGACACGTAACTGCTGATTATTCATTCCTCCAGCCAAACAAATAAAGATAAGGTTATCGCTGCAGCAAATAATCGCGCAAGGTGTAATGTTAGATGTCCTATTCAGGCAATTGCATAGGTGCGTTCGTTCAAAAATTATAACATTTATATAATGCCAGGGGTTTCTCAGGCCCCTAGCGACTGACGGAGGTTAAGCAATGTAACTTGCCTATACCAAACAGCCCGTTACCATTAATATAACTAATTCAACCTGCAGCTATGCAACATCTTCCTTATGGCATATTCTGTCGATTAAGTAAATCATAGCCTTTATTAAACATTGGAAACTGGCTGGCTTGTTTTGAATTCTTTAAGTAAACGACGAGTCAAAATTTATATTACTCCAGTAGACTCCCCTTTCTATAGCATTCCTCCATTTACTCAAAGACATGCTGCAGTTTAAACTGATGATGTTTCCACTCCGGTGAAGTTGTAGCTATAACAACCTTCTTGCAATACCTGGGACTCATAGTTTTATTTATGCTGTCCTATTCAAAGATATACAGCTGAGGCTGGTTCAGTCTTGATATGATATTGACGCTGTTCTCGTGTTGCTACTATTGATTATTTGGACAATTTTCTCTCAAATTATATATGGCGGAGAGGGAGCAAAGACCAGCTATCACATCACCAAGCCCTTTCTTCCTGGGTTATTTTGCATACCTGTCATCACCTTCTGGAATCTTCCATGACCTTCACATAGAGAGTGAGAGTGAACCAAGTTCACTGTGTCTTCCAAAATGCAAAGGACTTCCTGTTCAATTTCAAATCATTCTTGAACAAAAATACTGTAACCTTCCTTTATAAACAAATAGAATATAAAGGTTTGCACGAAGCAAACAACGACTCAGTATCTGGCATGGCGTGACCAAATGGAACGACACACTAGTCGTCCTCCATGGTGTAGTTGTTATCATGTTAGCCTCTAGTTCCTGAGTCATGTGTTCAAACCCGGCAAAGGGCGATGGATATTTTCGGTATCACAATTGATGCTATCAATCAAGGAGGAACAAGGGAATTTCTTCGGAGAAGGTTTTAACAGCAATCCCTGCTGGGTCATATTTTTATTTCCACAATTGTTACTTAGCTATAGATAAAGGTGTTATAAAACAGTTTTATTTTTTACATTTCTGTAGATTTTAAACACAAAATTCGTTGTTGTTTTTTTTTTTGTAATTTCTATATCTCAATAAATCTACTCTATGATTTTAATTATTGTGAGTGACCAAATCCTATATTTGTTAAAACGTTTAACCTTATTTATTTACTGCTCATAACTTCAATAAGTACATGTTTCTCGGACTGTGTCCAAATAGTAATGCCAAATAATGTTATACTTTTAAAAAATGCCAAAGAGATGTGGCTATGCTTACGTGGCAGATATTAATTTAGTGTTACAAAAATCTTGCTGCAGTCAATTAGGTTCTACTTGTTTGCTTTAATATAAAGTACAAGCACTGTTAAGTAGCATAAATCATGTAATTTAGGTAATGGAGTGTTTATTATAATCCTTTACAATGGAAATTAAAGATCAACATTATTCAGGACTTTCAGTCAGATATGGAATTAAAACAAGAGAACAACTACAGATGTGAAAATCAATAAATTTTAGTCCACTGATCTCACACTTTGCAGTTTCTTCTTAAGTTATTTGCAATCAAGAGATAAACGTTTTAAAGAAAACCAAAACGTTATTACTAACATCACAAATATTGAGAGTCACATTAGCTTATTCAAACCATAACATAGTGCCTCTGCCTTTGCTGGTGGCAGTCTCTTCATTCTGTAGCTCACCACCAAGCTGTATTTAGATAAACATCTCTCCGAGTCAGTGTTGGAGCAAGGAAACCAGACTCCAGTGCTGCAGTGGCATAATGTGGATGAGATGGTTTCAGGTTTCAAAGTGCCTCTAACGCTTACATTAGCACATGGTTGTCCTTGCTAAGGTGTTCTTTAAAGGTAACGAGGTAAACACTGCAGGATTCTATAAATTCTTGTTTTCCTAGTGTCTGCAAGTATGCAGTGAAGCTTAAGCAGTTTTTAAGGGACATGAGCTTTGAGGCATTTCTTGGATCATATAGAGAGCCTATGGCTTGAATAATCTTCTGACGTGGATCAGGCCTCTCCAATTGTTTATTTTTCACCAAAGCTGCTTATGAGCCATAATTTATCTTGGTTTCAACAGGCATTCTTACCTTTGTTAGTAGATGTTTAACTTCTAATACAATCTGACTAAATAACCCCTCACTGAACAATTTGAGCGTTACGCATCACAGATTTTATGGTATGGTAAATTAAATTTAAATGGAGCTTTATTTATGGATGCTCTTTAACTACAATGTTCCTTTGTATCCCATTCTTCATGAAAGATGATAATTTTGTTCGAAGCCTCTTTATTAGGCTTCAGGTTCTTTTACATGCGATAAATCTACAACATGTATCACCAGCTTTACTTCTCTTCTAGAGGAAGCCATGCTAAGGATTTATAAGCCCAAAAGAATTCATTGCCCTCTGCCAGGTTTGATGGCCCTTCCAAGAAAGTGATCAGTTTCATAATCAGGTGGCAGACTGCTGATGCACAAGCAGCTTGCAATTTTATTATCTGGATGTTAGATGTTTCAGCTTCTTTGAAGGAGTGCTTCGCAGAATTCCCATCATCAAGGGTCTTGAAGATATCTAATATATCCTCGATACTGTTGCCAAGTACATTGCAAACTATGTGATTTATGCCCTCCGTGGTCAAGGTCTATCATGCTAGTCTATAGTAGCCTAGGTCACAGGTTCAAACCTGCTGGGAGGCAATGTATTTTTGGGCATACAAATCCTTAGCATGGCTTTCTTCAGAAGGGAAGTAAAGTCAGTGGTCCCGTGTCATAGATTTACGGCATGTAAAAGAACCTCAAGCCTGATACATGCATCTGAGCAAACTTTCCGCTCTTTCACGCCCAATATACAATGGGGCACTAAGAACATATGCGGTCCAAATCTCTTGACGTTTGAGGCGTATCCAATACAGCATTGCCTCATACGAACAATACACCTTGCCGCTGGTGATACTGTAATTGTAATATCATGTGCGCACATGCGTATTTAATATTTCGGAAAAGCAACAATTAGATAGGATTAAAGGTGACATTTTCTTGGAAAATTACAAAAATGAATAATACTTTTACACCCAATGGTTTGCCACTAACTTACAGCTATCTTTCGTGATGTTTAAACAAAGTTTTGCTTGTAGTTATGCTTGTAATAGGAATAAATCCATTGCTGTCATAGTTATTTAATATATTACATCATATACATAATTATCACTTAATAATCTTCCCAAAGTCGCGGGTTCAAACCCGGCGGAGGTCGTTGTGTTTTTTCGGACGTAAAATGCTTAGCATGGCTTCTTTCGGAAGGGAAGTAAAGTCGGTGGTTCTGTGTCGTAGATTTATGGCACGTAAAAGAATCTCAAACTTGATAAAGAAGCTTCTGGGCAAAATTATCGGTCTTTCACACCCAATGTAGAATGGAACGCTAAAGAGGATAGCAGTTAAAGCGCGTCCATAAATAGCACTCAATTTTATTTTAACTTAATAATGTGGGATTCTGCATTTCCTATATAAATTTGAAAATGTTTCACAAGGTTTCTAATACAGCTACAAGCTTGTCATGAAAATTCTTTCAAAGCCCTCTGATGACTTTTTTTTTTAAATAAACTACATCATATATGGTTTGGCTTCACAGAATAATACCACTGGAAAACCAATAATTGGCTGCAGTTTAATGATTATTATGGTTCTGCATAATGCCGAATCCTAAAACCAAGAACGTGTCCGTTACATGAAAAGAACGTGTTATGCGTTTTACAACATTAAACACCTCATTACTTGGAATGCACTACAAAAAATAATAATAAAGCCATTTCAGTACTTTAAGCAAGTAATCAGAAATTGTTATCACACTCTCGAGGAAGCATCAACAATGGAATTCATTGTACTATTGACGTGATAGCTCAAGATTAAAACATTGTCAAAGCAAAAGTACTTTTTACAGTACCCTCGCTGGAAGTCGTAAACGATTCATTTGTGAATTAATCTGCAGAGTACTCAATTCTTACATTGATATGCTTTGTCCTAGCGTTTATAAAGTTAACTCTTTCATGAAAATGCCACTTATTAAGCCTAGTAGTACCAGTGGATTCAGCAGTAAGGTAAGGACTATTGCCTTCAGTGTGTATAACTTCTTTAAAAAGTATGCCAAGGAAGAAATTCACAAAAATCTTAACTTCACAAAATGTTAAAAACTTACGGCTCAGGCATGCGGAGTGCTGTTAGCTGTGCCACTTGAATAACGAAGGATGCATAGAAAGGTGTGGCTTTTATTTCTGTATTACATTCCTATTATCATGTCTCTTGTTTTCTTGTTTTAAGTGAACACTGCGATGGCATTTCTAACAAACGCATAACGTTTTGACGAAGTGAAGTTTAGCAACCACGCGGTCGGAGCGGAGTATGGTTGTCATGAAACGTCAAGAGATTTGGACCGCACAGTAGTAGTTAAAGAGTATCCATAAATAAAGCTCGGTTTAAGTACATCACAGATTTAAACCAAGAATTCCATCTGGAATACACTTGCATAGGAAAAGCACATATCTTATGCTTTTCAGCAGAGTACTCGTAATTTGGTTTTCCATTAATACTTTCAGGTATTCATATATGTCATACAATGCACAGAATCCATTATTACTGTTATGACATAATCATTTTCAATTTTGTCTGACTGTGGGGTGTCCAAAACACCCAAAACAGTTTGGTCAATTGGCCATATCTAGTAGTAACAACAAATTTAGATATCTAACAGCTGGGGTCCAGACTGTTCAGTGCTGATGCAAACATACAAGACTACAATTCAAGCTAGATTGGATTATGGACCCGTAGTTTACAACTCTGCATCTGCAGCTGCATTTAAAATGTTAGATACTATCCAAGGTTCTGCATTAAT
Source organism: Deroplatys truncata (assembly GCA_030765065.1). NCBI lineage: Eukaryota > Metazoa > Arthropoda > Insecta > Mantodea > Mantidae > Deroplatys > Deroplatys truncata. Next base: position 114,219,299 of record CM060989.1, read on the forward strand.
AATAGCAACTGAAGTATTCCAGACTAATCCGATTAAGAAACTGCAATTTGAAACACATGAACTACCCTAAACAGCAGAAAGAAACAGTTAATTCTGCATTATGCATTTAAAGTGGCATCAAACTGAAGTCCACCTTCATTTACTTGCCTATATTCCAGTAAATATTATGATAAACATCCTGAGGGCACAGCCAAATGATTACACCACACTGAAGAGTAAACAAATACAGTAAAGCGTTTAATTTTACCATCCCCTCAGAGATAACAACAAATATTAATAGATTACCACCTTGGACACTATTAGTACCTATAATAATATTAGATCTACAGCAGCACACCAAAGGAGAAACTAATCAAGTAGTGTTTAAATTCATGTACAATGAAATTAGGAATAAATTAACCAACACATACCAACATACATAGATAAATCCAAACTAGTGAAAGGAGCGAATGTGCAGTAGCGCTCAAAGACAAAGTCCTGTCATTTAAACTAGCTAATTTATTTTTCATTTTTACCTGTGAACTGTATGCAATCAAACAGGCAATGCTGAGCATTGAAAATATGGACGACCAACATTTCATTATATTTTTTTACTCCCCCAATTTCATACAAGCAAGTGTATGTTGCTTGAATGGTACATCTGTTGACCTTTGGGCAACAGATGTACTACTACAGGACATTCAGATCCTGATCCATTCATTGAAAATAAAAGAAAAAGGATTTATCATTTCATGGACCTTCACATTGTGTCATAACTTGTAATGAAGTGGCAGACCTTGCAGCAAAGAAAAGCATAAAAAACTGCTGAATCCAAAGTATCCACACTCCTCAGTGAGATTTACTGCCATTCATAAACAAGAAGATTAAGAAGCTTTGGACCATAGTACAATGGAAGCAGCCGTGGACTTTTATATGTCATCTATATATAAGGTACAGAGAGGCAATCAAGTTTTATTGACATGATTAAGAATTGGACACACCAAACTAACTCACCTCCGTCTGATATACAAAGATGAGAATACAGTATGCAAATCTTATAGAACACTCCTAACAGTAAATGACATCCTTACAGAATGCATCACATACAGTACTTCTAGGAAGAAACAGAGAACATCAGAAATTGCTACAGCTGTAATTATTCAAGTTTCTTCATAACAATACCTGTTATTTTAAAGATATTTTACATATAAATCAACTTACATTGTAACACTTTGCTTTGTATTCCTTAATGATTTTTCATGTTACTGAACACTGTTAATTGCCTATGTAATTATCATAATGCAACATGATGTTTTAGGAATAGTGTTTGTAGCCCCACATTGATTTCGATGTATAACCTGTTGTATTTAATATTGTGTTCCCAAAAAAACCATTGAGTTCTGTGACTTTAAATAAATATTTTTAAAAAATGTCTGATGTGCTAAATGGTCTGTTTCCAGCACAGCAGGAAGAAGGAACACGAGTACATAACTACAATTTTTGTATGTGGTTTGATTGTATAATATGAACATGTCTATGTTTTTCACATCCTTTATTTTCGCCGGCTTTTTCTGTCCGAACTTTGAAATGTATTTTTGCTCGATCCAGTTTGCAGTAAATAAATCACGTACACCACCTTAAATTAATTGCTCATTCAGTTTGAATTTCAGGATGATCAGATTCTCAACTGGTATATTTATCTTTACAAATACTTCAGTAGTGTCTAAAATAAATTGTTACATTATATCTTTCACTTGTCTTGCATTAGTTAGCATTTCTTGTACAACCTTGGGAAGATTTTCAGCACTGCATGTGTTTATCTGATATTTTGTGCTTGCACAGTGCCTGTGTACACCAAAAATAGAGTCACTTCATAATGTTTACAAAGCACCACTGAGAAGACACAGTGTTAACTTCAGATTTGAAGTCTGTACCACGCTGTTGTAACGTTAGGTTTACCTCCAGCATGCTGTATCCCAAACCACTACAGTCTGTTTTCCACTTCAGAGTTTCCAACAATAACGATGCTGGTTGCTAAAACAAATGCTCGTGATGTCATGACTCGCTAATTCCTGCTCTTGGTGTGCCAATCAGAATCATGAAAGAACATAACAAAACTGTATACTAATGCCCAGTGCTGAGAATCGGGTCATAAACCAATGTTATTGCAACATCTAGTTTGTTGTTAACCAAATATTTACTTTCGATTATTATGCAATTTATATAGAACTCCCAAAATTGGTGCTATTTTGCAAATTCGTTTATTTACAAAATTGGTGTTTATCATGATTTAAATTCATGCTTCTAATGATCTGTAACAAACTGTTAAACAAACAAAATAGCTTTTGTAATGCAAAATACAAAAAATAGCTATACAGCAATATAATTATAAGTATTATAGTTTTGAGTTTAGTTCTAATGCAAGTTATTGTAGGCACATTGGCAGCGCAAGTTAAAAACTGTGAAGCAATAAACATTCTCAGTACAATACATAGTCTTTTACTTAAAACTCGGAAATATAGCCGTTCTTAACCAGCATATTATTGAAGGATGAATATTTGTTCTGCTAATTAAAAATGGATGGATATAACATGTTTACTACATTAGATTTTAGCATTTCAAATGTTGCAGATTTATTACAACAAAGTCACCTACTAACATCAAAGTTATATGGCTACTGTATCTTTGGCTTTCAATACTTTGAGGAAATGTTAAGTCGTAGCTATATTGTCATAAACAAGTGGTTGTAACTGGGGGGTACAGCTATGGGGATTAAAAGACTTGTAAAGGCAACTCAAGCTTGCCTTACATAAGACGAGTATACTTAACATTATTTCGAGCTCTTCACTTGACTAGTGTTTGGTTTACAAAAGCAGGGTTCGCTGACCTCAATTATTATCCTTGACATTATTATTAAGCCGAGGAGAGGGTAACACCCTAAGTTGTTACCTTGAGAGATCTGTCGCGAGTGCATGGAAGGGTCCGGATCGGCACATCACAATGACCGAGAGAGACCCGGGCGAACTCGGGATATGTAGCGCTTTATATGGCTTAAGGCTACCCAGGAAGGATTTTCAATATGGCGGCGGATATGCTAAATATGGAGTGGCACCACCCTACTTTTGGCTTGTAACAACCAATCAGCGTAACGTTGCGAATTGTTCTAGCACATTCGACATGACTTGTGCAGGAACAAAGTTCCACACGACTCCGTGCAACTCTGCCCGTAGACCTACAGAACTCGACCACAGAGTAAAATCCACGGGGTTTCTCATCGGAAGGTGTTGGCCGCTTCCATCCTGTTACATACGCAGCTTAACAAAGAGACTGCATTTTTAAGAAGATGTAAAATGAAATCCCAACTAAATTCAGAGTATCATAAAATAATCAGTAAGATATTACCAAATTAATATAAGCTAGGCACACGTGACACTTCTCCGAATAGTAAGAAAAGCGACCCCTGGCGCTTATTAAAGAAAACAAAGAATGCCAGTAACAAGTAATAACAGGGAGCATCAAACACTGCAGATATATAAGTACAATACAATAGTAAGTTAACAGTAAACCCTAAAATAATGTCCCACCTTGCAACCAGGCAGAATTGAACAATTACAACAATTAGTAGGTGCGACCCAAATGACAGGAAAATGCAAACAAGTGTGTAGCACCTGAAAACAAAAACAAAACAAATTACACGACGAAGGGGACGATCCAAGGAAAAACGAGATAGGGAAAGAAAAAGAGGACTAGGATCCAGCGACGCTTCCACGAGGCACCGCGAAGGTGTTCTTCGTAAGTGCGAGTTAACATCAACAATGAATAGTTTCTGGCCCAAGCAAGCACACATGAGACACTTCGAAGGAAAGGTTGGGTACGAAAGTCTCTTCTTGCCGAACACGGCCCTTGAGTACTGTCTCTGGTACGCAGCCATGCACTAGCACACGCCAATTTCACGACCGTCCTGTACCTACACATTTTGTCCGGTATACACAGGCAGCAGAGGAAGTCCGGTGTGGTAGGAGCATGAAGATGCAGCATATGAGGTTTTAACAATCAGAGAATTAAATGCTCAGCAAACAAAGTTCCAATCATCATTTTGGGTTAATCCATATAGTTCCGCTCTGGGGAAACCAGCCTAGTTTGACAGCGGATGCCAAATATGCGGTGGGCGCTCTTGCAAAGTTTGTCTTGGTCGCAGGCACTGCGTCGTATATTGTAACACCCCCGGGGGTGGTTACCCCGCAGTAGGTGATTACACTAGGGGGGTGATATCTCAGAGGTAGGGGATGCGTCGGTACTGGGGTGGTAGGTAGGCCAGGATGGCGTTCTAGGATGGGGGTATTTAAATAACGCAAAGGGGATGCATTGATCGAATAAATTGTATTATTGAGTTAGCGCGACGCGAGTACATTCGGGCCCGTAGTGGGCCGCTCCGTTCAAATCTCTATATCTGAACATTGGTGTCTTAAAAACGTGGGAATACCAGGGCCGCATGGGATAAACCTTTTGCACCTCACTTAAGACATTTTCTCCCTATGATACCTCTTAAAAACACAGAGATGGATCGCGTAGATCACCACCTGGTCCACAAAAAAGCTTAAAATTACGCTGGAGGTGAAAAAAGATACAACACATGCTATTACAACGAATTAATTAATTTACTTTACAAGCATTTGAGAACTATTACGAAAATTTAAAACCTAACATTTTGCTTTTTTTCTTACTGCTTTCTACTTTCCCATTCTTTTACTTCAGTACCTATAATCACCTATTACTGCACGGTTGTGGAAGAAAATGCATTTCGGAATTTGTGGTAGAAGCACTTTCACTATTGGAAAGTAAAGCGTCAGCATGCTTCGCTGACATTGAACCTGTCAACCATTTCCTGGCGTTTGTGAATACTTAGCGCTTGCTATGCATAACACAGCCATGGATGTCAGCCATGATTTCCTTTATCGTGCCAATGGAAGCTACTTTTCATCACAATAAATTGATTTGAGGTGAGTAAAATATTGCAGCAATAATCATTGTAATTATATTTTGATAACGTATTGAACTCGCTTTCTGAATGTATTATATTTTAAAGAAACCGACAAAACCGTTATGGGGATAATTAGATTTGAATACATTTATAAATTTGGATTTTTACTCCTACAAAGACATACGGCGACTTTTTATATTGCCGCATTCGTTTTGTCAAGTTGTACTACAATCCTGTATGTTTATCTCGTTTCTCTGTAAGGGTGGGTCTGTTAATTTTTTTTACGTTTGTCGTTTACATGTCTTATGTGTGTTCTGATCTCACTAGTGACGGCGTCTTTCGCTGCTCACGACATCTTGCCTTTGGGCTTAAACTATCTTTACTATTTACATGGTGCAGCTGAAGCAGAAAAAAACTTACATACTAAAGCTACACATCTTACCATGAAATAATTAGAATATAGCATGCCCTTAAAAATAATATGTCATGATGCAACGGGTGGGCGGGTGGGTTTTTACATGGCATCATGACTGGGTTTTCTTATCTACATTGGAGGGCGGAGGAGAAAACAAAATAATTTGAGGTGAATATATACATAGGTGACAGAGGGGGAGAAAAGAAAATTCTGGGAGTCTTGCTCCGTAGTTCCACCCTTCTGTGTTGGTAACATGTAGCTTACGTTACATCCCAAGCTATTGCTTGGTAGTGCCACCTTGTAGGTGTACTCCACTACATTGTAGTCGATACCTACGCCAATTGCGCTTGGCGCCGCCACCATATTGTAGCTGGTGCCTCCACCACATTGTAGCAGGTGCCTCCACCATATTCTAACACCCCATGGGGGTGGTAACCCCGCAGTAGGTGATTACACTAAGGGGGTGATAGCTCAGAGGTAGGGGATGCGTCGGTACTGGGGTGGTAGGTAGGCCAGGGTGGCGTTCTAGATTGGGGGTATTTAAATAATGCAAAGGGAATGCATTTATCCAATAAATTGTATTATTGAGTTAGCGCGGGTACATTCGGGCCCGTAGTGGGCCGCTCAGATTGGGGTGAAGCCCGGAGTAAGCAGAACTTAGAGGAGATACATTCTTACCAGTTCACCTGATGTTGCGTTGGCGACTCGTGTAAGGTAAGCGGACCTGAGGTCGTCGATGTTACACCTCTTCCTTCAACTGATTGCTACCTCGTTTCCCGCAAAGACTCAGCCAAGGGTCTCGACGACTGATTCAACAATTGACCATTGATAACTGACGTGACAATTACTCATTGATAACTGCCGCCTGACAACTGACTGATAACTGCTCTCCAACAACTGACTGATAACAGCACCCGACCGAGTCAAAACCCCGTAGTATAAATACGTACGGAAGAACTGACTCGGCGTTCCTAGCGCCGTCGTGTTGAGGTAACCCCATTTCGACACTTTACGCTGGTTACGTCATATGACGTACTCCTCGGCGCTCAACCTGGTCCGCTACAATATAAAGTGCGTACCATTAAATGAAGAGTTGTCATGCAATGGGGTGGTTAACATAGTTATATCCAGGGTAGCCATCGACGTCCAGGGCGCTGCGTATTTTTGACCCAACACACGTTTTTCGAGTGCAGCGAGGCTGGCCGCAAAGTCCACCGAGAAACAAAACGTAACAATGGATTAGGGAAAGGGAGAACCAAATAAAAAGGGATATAAAGTTTAGTGGTGGTAAATAAGGTTGAAAAGGGGAAACAGATAGTGTCTTAAGGGAAGAGAGGAGAATGAAGGCACAGTATGTGCGTAATAAAGGTAATACTAATAAACACGAGGATGGGTAAAAAAAAAGAAAACAATTATTGAAAAAGGAAAGGTGCTACCTCGGACACGCCTTGCCATGCAATATATGTCTTGAGGGGAAAAAATGAACATAAGCAATGGATGGATATTGTGAAAGTAGAGTGAAACATTGAAGTGACTAAATCAAAACAAAATTATCAAGTCCGTTTTCTGGATGAGTTAAGCCACATATTCAAGTAAAATTTCATTTCGAAAGTTTCAACCAACAAATGCAAGTTTAAAAATACCGGGGATGCTGTAAACCATCTCACTTCCCATATTTATCAGTTACACAGATGTTTCACTAAAATTACATCACTAGCGACAGCTCGCATAAGATAGCATGAAAGGCATAACCCTGAAGAGACGTAACAGTCACACTTAGTTTGCTTTCACACGAGGTTCCTCCAGTCCACATAAAAAGGGGAAATTAGAGAAGAAACAAATATATATAGAAGATCAAAACAGGAAATATAAAATGAAATATAGTGTCTTTAGTCAACTGGAATGAACAACAAATATCATAACAAACGATGTACCATCTAAAGACATGTGTGATCCGAGTTAAACAATCCTTCTGGATACCCAGGTAACTATTTTAAAGTCAAATGACCACTGGAGGTTGGAAATGGAAAATAATTATCACACATAACAAGAGTTAAATCCAGATGCATATCCTCCGGCAATAATAACTTTTGCAATCCCATGGGGTAACTATATTGTCGAAAGTGTCGTCATCCGAATTAAACAACATATTGATACATATATTACCACGAGTGTAGAGTGTGGACACTTTATCAGGGAATTATGCAACAATTAACAGCATCCTGAAGATCAAAAGCTTTGTCACAACAATAGTGTACAATAATAATTCAAAGATGATCCTCCTGTAAAATACTGTGCTTTGTTGCATCAGACAAACATATTATCACTATATCATTCGCAAAACCTAGTAGTGCTTGTAATAATTTAGTCAAATGTTGCTACATGGTACGCTACACAACAAAGAGTGGCAAACACAATACTGGTACAGAGGTGTCACAATATGTAATGTAGGTAAAACATAAAAATCTTCTTCAGCTGCTACCTCAACTATTGCTTTTCAATGGGTCTCTTTGAAACACTAGGGGTTGTAAGACTGAAAAAAACACTAAACAACCTATATAACCATTATTGCGAAGGGTCATTGCCGCAATGAAATGCCTTAATCAAAATTAAACATATATACTCGACGACTCTACGGTCGTGACCCTGCAGAAACTCTATTACAACCTATGTGCGCTAAAAAAAGTAACTCTCTCTATAGTTCCTGAACCAAGTTTTCTCATGACTACTATTAGCTGGGAACTCGCGGTATAGCCGTTAAAGCTTATATATAGCCACAATAATATATCGTATCCCAAGGTCCTTTTTTCCTCTGCACTGATGACTATCTCAAGAGACCACGTTGGATACTCAGAAATGACATAATCGTAATATAACTCTGAACACATATACTCTCAACACAGATTGCCCTTTCATGGGACGCGTAGGTTTATCCACGAAAGAAAATAATCATTTTACCTCTAGTAGTTAGCCTTAAAACCATGGAGAGCGTCACATGGCCTACCCTCCGAACTAAAAGATAATAGCGATGTAAACTCTGACAGTCCCATGGTGTTGACAAAATTCCATTATAAAGTTCATACTCAATGAGAGAATTTATCTGTCTTAAACGGTGTACTACTGACCCAGAGAATGTAACAGCTACGTTTACCGAAGGAGTGTTGCCACTATCGTAAAAATTCTAGCAATGACATCCTGCAACTTGTGAAGATTCATAGATGCAGAAAAAAGAAAGAGAAAAAACTTGCATTACCTATAGAAAGAAGTTCAAGCTCTCCGTACGGTGCCGTTCACGAGCTTGAACTTTTTTTAACGGATTATTATCTAGGGTGAAGTTAACCGAGGAATAATTTGCATTTTATTTCGAACAGTCAAACCAGTAACCGGCCGCAGCATGGTAATAAACAGTACCTTTCTGTAGTCACAACTCAAAACAACCAATAAGTCTTATGCGAAAAAAAGTAAGGAAAAAGAAAAGAAGCAATAACAATTCATTCAGATCAGTCTGCTATTCTTTGCATTATCATAACTGACTATGAGCATAATGAAAGAAATATCTATAGTACGTTTATATAGGCAAATGGGAGTAATTGAAACCTGAACCAACATTGTACACAATAGAGAACTGAAGCATATAAAAGTATAGATTAAAATATTAAAAGCTTCGTCAGATTACAACTTTTTATATGCACCAATGGAAATTGGTTAATCAATTTTATGTAGTCATCAAAGCTATTTAAGCGGACTCCAGTCCTAAATAATGTATAGGTCTCAAATAAGCGCAAAAGATAAACCCGTGTAATAACCTTAAGGATAAAAATAAATGCTCATACTAACAGTATACAAAGAACAATAATAGTTTCCAATATCCATACGTTATACAGTAAGCGAGAGCCTCGTGTTAAAGTGACCAGGTTCATATCGCTACGATTCCTTTCAAGTACAACTCCGCGAGAATGCTAGTGAAAAATCGTATTGTTTAAAGAAATAACATATCCAACCATAATAAAATCAATTACGGAGAGGAAATAAATGTATGATTGCTGTTAATGCATTAGTTAAAGTTAATCTAAAAGAATACTTCAGGTTAGAAAAATAGGCAATAACTTAATAGTGCACAGAATCTGTACTAATATACAAAGAAAATTCGCGGACAAAATTGTTAGCTTGAAAAACTACCCAATCGATGTTAACGCCCTATATAGAATGGGACGCTAAGAACCACAGAAGTTAAAGAGCGTCCATAAATTAAAAAAAAAATCTTCAGTAAAATGGACAGCGGATTGTGGAAACTTGCTTGGAATGAGGTCTTCGCGATTAATCTTTTTAACCACGCGTTATATCGTTCCCGCAATCTTTCCGTACTGGGGAATTTATGAAAATTTACGTTGATCCTCTATGTTCAGAATTAATACACACCCAAAACAATGCAGACATAATTATTGCAATTATGAATACAATGCACTGCAATAGTGTAACCAAGTTGCGAGAGCTGCGCATTACAACTGAATGCTAGGCTGCTCTGTTAGGAAATTTGGCGACACCGGAGTACGCAGAGATAACTTCAACCTAACAATGCTTCGTCATTTGGATTTTCTGCACACTTATTTTAAGAAATTAGTATTTTCGATTAATGAAAGTTGAAATTTAAGTGGATTGGGCCCTTAAGATAATAAATTATATATTTTTACATTCCTTTTTAGCGAGAGTTCGACATGGTCCAAGAAAGAAAAAGCCCAACTCGAAAATGCACAAACATGTTGTGCCTATTGCGACTTCAAATTCACATCTTATCATCATAAAACATTCGACCACAACGAAACATTCTGGTATCTTTCATAATAGCTGCACGCTTTATAAGGTCTGTATGTAATTTTGATTTTCGCTTCGTTGTTAGTGATAAGAATCGGAGTCATTTCACAGGAACGCTTCCTCCTTTGGAGGTGAGAAGTAACAATTCCACTATTCTGAACTGGCACTTCATTGCTTCCCATTCTGTCGCAGTGTTACCAAGTAAGCTATTTTGTGTCTAAATCTAGCATTTTCACAGTTGTGTTTAGAAACATACTCATAAAATGCTTATAGCCTGAAATCTAGCCGATTTAACAAACCGCTTATCCAAAATCTAGCCTAAACATAATTTCATCTACACTTTAGCTATGCAAAAGCTTAGGGTGAATTGTGTTCCTATCATGAGTCATGGCATCTCACTGCGTTACTTTGGTGTTCATTGAAAACATTGGGAAGTTGTATTACGTTGATCTTCAAAGCCAACATTTGAAATTCCAGCATAGTTGAAAACACGATTGAGGGTCCTCAGCCTAAAAGCGTAGCCGAGGGACATTTTTAGAAGGAGAGGAGATTAGCGTAGTCGATGGATCTGCCCGTCTAAAATTCAATGATTCACATTGGCAGCAATTCCATCCAAAATTCGCCAAAAAAAACAAACAAAAAAGGATATATAAGAAGTGCCGCTTAACCATTACTTTTGTGAACTTTTTCCGTAAAGACCAAAGTAATGCAACAAATTCCATTTTATAATAAATAATTATTCTTTCAGAATATTTAAATATTATGGAAATATTTAATCACTTATGATATTTAGAATGCCTTAAGTAAATATGGGTAGTTTTAGACGCCAATTATATCTAGCCTTTTTTTTTATTAAATAATGCCATTTTAAGCATACCATTTATCCATTATTTGCGAGGAAGTGTTGGCAAAACTGCTCTATCGGAATTACTAGCGCTTGCATAAAACCAACCGAAGTTGCCCGACGAAGTTCGAGCGAATGCCGAAAATAAACGAAAGGGAACGATCTTCCAGTTCAAGGGGGAAGGTAGTCCATTCCGGCACATTTTGCTCCCATTGGCTGTGGTCAAATACGTGACGTAAACGTTGCCGCGCGCATTTCGACTGGCAATTGAAAGTGAATGCATAAAGCCATGCGTTTCAAAGCAGGAATTTGTACATACATAGTACAAATCGGTTTAAGTTCAGTACCTTCCAAAGATGTGACACAAAGATTTTCAAGAAAATTCCCCACCCAAAATAACCCTTTACACGGAAGAATTCTCGATTTTTTTTTCTGAAAAATGACTCAAACGATTTTGATTAAAATGCCATTGTATTCAAGATATTTACATGAAAAATAAAATGTATATTTTTAATTTTCTGGGAACAGCTTGTGAAGTCCCCTTCATTCGGAAGGAATTTTGTATACTCTTGTGTAACTGGTAAATTTAAGCAACAGAGGAAGATGGGCTACACAAAAAATGTCAATGGGATAGATGGATCTGTTGCATGCCAGTTTTATATGTTATAATGTTTTATGTATATGCAAACTCCACCAACTTCTAAATGTTTTCTTATACAGGGTGAAAGATATTGCTTGAACTGTAATAAAATGGCTAATAGATACAGGCACAAGGAACATAAAACACTGTGTTTCATTTTTGTAGGTTTAATGACAAAAATTGTATTGGATATATTTGCACTACTCATTATATAGAATCCATGATTAACGTACGGTTCAAGCAGTACCTTCCACCCTGTATACTGTCCTCCCAAATAATATCCATGCAGTAATAATGAGAATTTCTCGTTTCAAGTGATGTCTCTCTCAAACATATCTTCAAGGTAATAGAAATTACATGGGAAATTGAAATTTAAGCATAACAAAGTATAAAGTTATAATTTCGAGCTTATTCAAAGTGAATTAATCATCATAATAGTATCAACCTCATGTAAGCACTTTATGTAGGGCAGATTGCATGTGATGGTGATTAACACTTATTTGCTATTTTTGTCCTATTGTAATGCGTGTCGAGAAGTTTACTGTTGAAATGGTGATGGTTTACAAATTTTTCTCTCTTAGATAAGACATGATGGGGAGGGGAACATCCTTCCCAAAGGCTGTTCTTGGCATTGGGTATATTCCTACTTACTCTGCATACTTCATAATTGTATGATGTGTTCAATTTCCCTTGAGCATTGCTCACAGTGGAACCAAATAAACAAACACAAACAAACAAACAAACATCACTGTATGGGCTCAATTTGCTTTTTTCCCATATGATCTGTCAATAAATTTAAGGTTCCCATGAGCTGTAGGACCTCCACTGTGTTATATCAAATGTTATATATAGAACCTTTCCCAGGAAAAGGAATCAAAGTGTATTTTCTATTCAATAACTGTAAGTTTTATTAACTAGAACTGGCTTTGTGTATGCATAAGTGACTTAAGTGCAATTACCTATAAGATCATTCCAATAGATTGTAATAACAGACATTCAAGAGGTTAGAATTTAATGAACATTTTAATTGGGTAGGCCATTCAAATGTATATTAATGTAGGCACGTGTTCCTTAAAATACCATACAAATGTGTTTACAGTATTATTAAATATGAATGTGAATGCAATGTCTCTAAATAATAACAATGTCTCTTTGTGTTTAACCATTCAAATGTATATTAATGTAGGCACATGTTCCTTAAAATACCATACAAATGTATTATACAGTATTATTGAATATGAATGTGAATGCAATGTCTCTAAATAATAACAATGTCTCTTTGTGTTTAACCATTCAAATGTATATTAATGTAGGCACATGTTCCTTAAAATACCATACAAATGTATTATACAGTATTATTAAATATGAATGTGAATGCAATGACTAAACAATAACAATGTCTCTTTGTGTTTAACCATATCACACCCACTCTTCATAATTGTCAATCACTTTAACATGTCGTTTAGTGTGCCAGTATTAATTGTTTTTTCATATGTTGACTGCAGAAAGAATGTAACAGCACATGCTGGTTAATAAATTTGGGGGCTGGATGAGACATTCGTTCATTAGTATTGCTCTCTGTCCTCCATAGTATTTTTAATTTTAATGTCCCTTTTAACTTCACAGGTTTACAGAGATTGGAGACTGGTGGGAGGAGGGATGAAGATGGTGCAATTGATGGAATTATGGTAGGGAAAACCAGAGAACATTCATTCTAAGTGCCATTTTATCTACCACAAAATCCCACCTCTAATCCCTAGGATTGAATCCAGGCTTTTTTGTGAGAGGCCATAGTGCTGCCCAATTAGAAGTGTTAATATGAGACAACATTTAAAACAGAGATAGCATTACTCAATACTATCAAGTAATGAAACCAAGAAGTTGTTTTACAAGCCAGCTCCCACTATGACTTCACAAATGAGGTGTATGTAAATAAAGTAGATACTTAAAAAAGAATAACTATTTCAGCAGATATTTTGCCATGCAATACATATTACACTTTATATAATTTAAGTTGGGTGTTTTGTCATAAATATGGTAGCTGACATTTCGATATGTAGAAATCATTCAGCAATAATGTGGTAATACACAAGTTTTATATAACTATTTGTGCTTCCAAGGCCAGCGCTTAACCGAGTTACCCAGATTGACAAAAAAATTCCCAAGGATATACAGTACATATGGAGAATTTTCTGTTTATGAAATGCTTTAAGTTATTTTGCAATGAAAAGAGCATTATGTCCTAATTTATTTATTTATTTGGTATAACAGCAGGAAATAGTGTTTGAGCACAACACTAATACACATCCAAAATCAAACTATGGATCCCAAAATATTATCATTACATCACATTCAAAATTGAAATAGGTATCAGACATACCCTTTGAGCATGAGTTCTCTTGTTCGTTTTACGATATTAGTGTGCAATCCATAAAAATAAACTTTTCGAAATACAGTCCCTAATTTGAACACATTTCAACACTAAATAGCACAAACACACATTTTAACACCTTAACATACTAAGTATAGTTTATATTTAAGGTTAGCTTGTTTTCGCTATATATATTTCAATTCTTCATTAAAACCAACTAAACTTTCGATTCATAAGCTGTCTTCTACCTTACTAGGTTTTCAGGTCATGTTCCAGTTTTAAACATCGAATGCGCGTTATTTGGTACTCAATATTAAATAAGGTATCACTATAAACTCCTACATTTACACAATTGTTCGTTGATACGAAAATTCTGGTTTATTTTTATATTTTCGGCATTGCTATTTTATCAGCTGACTTCCATCTTAGTTTAGTTTCAAGCTTCAGCAATCAGCATGGCAGAGGTCGCGACACCTTCCCCCTTGAACTGGAAGATCGTTCCCTTTCGTTCATTCTTTCTGCAAGCGCTAGTTCGGAATTACTTCCATGCAAGCGAACGGAAATGGCATTAGCGTACAGACCGTGTAAAGTGTGCAGCATTTAGAAGAGATGAGATTGTTTCGTGATAAAACATTGGGCAAGTATTCATCATTGATTTTAGCAGTATTATTTATGTGTTAAATGATGATCAGATCTAATTTGAAATCGGAACAGACATAGCATTTAAGTCCATTTTTCGATTTGGGATTTTACTTCTTTGGATCATGCCGAACTCCTGCTATAAAAAGGAACCCTAAGGTATCTCATTTCTTATCTTCAGAGGTCATCACTGCATACAGGTTGTGCTCTACCAGTGTTGGCATTTAAAGTTGTGAATATACTGCAATATCAGATTATGGACGAAATCACTACACACATGTAACATATCCATACACAGGATTGATTTTATTTCTTTAATACCATCATTACAGACATAGGATTAATTGTATTTGTTTAATGCCATTAATACATATAAAGAACAATGCAGGTGCTGCTTTACCTATTTTCATAAATCTCTGGCATATTTTGTTGCTTTTGTTCCACCGTCAGAAATCGCGTTGCATGCATCTCAACCTAGGCATCATGGCAGCATTGGTTTTCTTTCTGCTGCCAACATTTGAAATCCCAAAATAGATGAAAAAATATTGAGGGCCCCAATCAGCAAAGCATAGCCATAGGATATGCATGTCTGAAACTCAAATGGTTCATGTTGGCAGCACTTCCTTAAAAAGTCTCCAGAAATGACTATAAGGATGGTCGCATAGTAGGGCGGCTAAACAGGCTTAGGAAGTTCCCTACAGCAGCATGTAATACACTAAGATGCTCTCATACCACAAGGATTAATCTGGATTTTAGAACCCTCAATGTCATAAGTAAAACACTTAAGTTTTGCATATAACCCAATACCGCAGTAGCACAGTTAGTGTCTTGTTCATATGGGATAGCTGCCAACATCTGAAAGAAAAACAGTGGTGATTACGCTAAAGCACACTATCCTTAGCAATGTTTGTGATTCACTATTTGTATAAGGTTAGGTTTAGCATTTTTTAATATAAACTTGGGTTAATTAGCAACCAGAAGTTACACCAAAGCGCGCGAGCAAAGTGAGTGTGTGTTCCTTAACGATGATTATGATTCAGTATTTATGTTTGCTTAGGTTTCTTATTCACGGGAGGTTAGATTTAGTTTTTATATAAACTTAGGTTAATTAACATCCTGCAAATTTTCACTTATAGACTGTGTTTTTGAAGAAGAGGAAGGAGAAACATTGCTATTTTTGCAGATTTTACTAATACTCGTGGGTTGGTACTTTCTTCTTTGTGTGCACACTTGTAACAAGATGGAGCATTTTGTTGACTATTTAACAATTCAGTTGGTTAATAAGAATGTGTCTTAAAAAGGGAGGGCAGGTGTGTCACAGGCTTTGAAACTGTTTACATCTCATTTTAAATTGTGTAATACGTGCACTTTCATTCCCTAAGTCATTTTGTGGCATTCCCACTGCTGATTATTTATTGAACTGTTACCATAATGGAATTACTTATTGTTTTGTTCAGTTTTGCTTGTAATGCTTGTTTTCATAATGGAATTACTTATTGTTTCGTTCAGTTTTGCTTGTAATATTGTTTTCATATTCACCGGAAATTCAGAAATGTTAATTGAGTTTGCAGAAACGGTTTATTTTGCATTTTGTTGTATCTGAAACGATTATCAAATGTTTAAGAAGTCTCCCATAATGTCTTGGACGGTTGCTAGGCTTTTATTTGTGTGCCAAATGCATTTGTTTAAGGGATCATTCTTTAATGGGGTGTATTCAGGAGCTGTTAGGAGATTTTCCATGCTTTGTATGTAATTCTGCCTGTCCAAGATTACCAATTTATTAATTTTATCCACTTTATGGAATGTTACATCTTTCAAATTTAAACTTTTACGACTTTTCCGAAAGGGTTACTCGTGTGGCGTGTATATTTTATTTTTCTCGAAGTAGTTTCACATTTGTTTCTCATTGTATACTTCTCGCCTTCTGGTAAGTTAACTATTGCAATTTCGATGTCGGCAACATATTTATCAATGTTTCTACTGTAGCTAATGCATGTCTTTGATACTTTATTTAAGAGATTTATTTCTGAAGCTGAAAAATCTTCTTGTGATAAATTCACTACATTGCTTTCATTTCTTTCAATGTGGATCATAGTGTGCCTATTCTTCTGATGCTTTAAGCAGGTTAGTTTGTTCCTTAATATAATCTGCTTTTTATTAATTTGGAGGTTAAGTCACTCCAAAAAGTTTTGTTCTAAGCATGCCCAAGTTTCAAACCCAAGGAGTTTTGAAAGTTTTAAATTCAAGACACAACGGTACATCAAGGTCATTCATGGTTTTGTAATGGCGATTCTTTTCCATTATTAATATTTTGTTTTCCGCGGCCCTGTGCAATGCATTGTTTTTGTTTTGTTTGACGTATAACTTGTCAAAATTAGGAACTAATTTTCTAGAAAGGCACTCATTGATAAATTTTATATCCTCAAAAATTTTCTTTTTCTTTAATTTCAGCCTGAAAAGTTTTGTAATGTCTTTTTTACAAACAGGCATCATAGAACCAACATTCCAATCAGTGATGTCAAATCTTACCTAAATTTTGTATTTCCATTTGCTTATTTCTTCCATTGGACTTGTTGGCCAGTTAGTCATTACTTTTAAATTGGAAGACATAGTGAAAAATTAAATATAATATATAGAAGTGGTTGCAAATATACAATTCCACCAAAATAGGTTAAATATATAGAAACGGGGCTTAAGGAACATTTTTGAAACATCAAATCCAGGGAAGAAGAAAAACCAGCAGCTACAGCAAATTTTTTGGTTACAGGGACACGAAATTGAGGACACAGTATCACTTGTCAAGCATGTACAAAAACCTACTGAATTAAACATTTGGGAGAAAATATTTCTTTGGAAATTCCGTTCCAGGTTAACCTATTTTAGTGAAATTGTATACTTGCAACCACTTTTATATATATTATATTTATTCTTTTCACTATGTCTTCCAATTTAAAAGTAATAAAATTGTTTCTTTGTTGCTTTATTGTAATTCTGTACAGTGGGGCCTGGTAACCGAGGCTAAACCGAAGTATTAAAAAAAAAAATAAAAGGCCAATTTGAAACTTGAAAACAGTAAGAGCCAAATTCTCAGAAATGATTATCACAGCATTTTTACTTTCTCTACTACGTATAGTAAGTAGGGGAAGTATTGCATTCCACCCAAAAATTCGATACCGAGATTTCACCGGAAATACATGTTTTGAGAATCACTGAATCCAAAAAAAGCATTTTTGGAAACATGTCCGTGTGTGTGTCTGTCTGTGTGTCTGTCTGTGTGTCTGTCGGTGTGTCTGTGTGTCTGTGAACAGCATAACTCAAAAACGAACAGTCGGATAAACACCAAACTTGGTATTTAGGTTCAGTATCTTCCAGAGATGCGACACGAAGGTTTTCAAGAAAATCCCCCCACCCCAGACTACCCTTTACATGGAACATTTTTCGAAAATTTTAATTTTCTCAAAAACGGCTCTAACGATTTTGATTAAAATATCATATGTTTAAGATATTGTCATGACAAATAAAATGTATATCTCGAATTTTCTGGGAATGTCTCCAAAAATATTCTTCATTGTGAACGACTTTTGCATAACTGGTAAACCATAAGAGATAGACAAAATTTTACTACACAAAAAATGTAGATCGCGTTAAAATACACAACTTATGTCATATACGTTTCTTTTGTTGAGTGAACCGTTTTCGAGATATTGCTTGTTATTTCCTTAAATTTTCCAATACTTATACTTTTTCTCAAATTCGTTATTCATTTTTTACTTTCTCTACTACGTATAGTAAGTAGGGGAAGTATTGCATTCCACCCAAAAATTCGATACCGAGATTTCACCGGAAATACACGTTTTGAGACCTCCTGAATCCAAAAAAAGCATTTTTGGAAACATGTCCGTGTGTGTGTCTGTGTGTGTGTGTGTCTGTGTGTGTGTCTGTGAACAGCATAACTCAAAAACGAACAATCGGATAAGCACCAAACTTGGTATTTAGGTTCAGTATCTTCCAGAGATGCGACACGAAGGTTTTCAAGAAAATCCCCCCACCCCAGACTACCCTTTACATGGAAGATTTTTCGAAAATTTTAATTTTCTCAAAAATGGCTCTAACGATTTTGATGAAAATATCATATGTTTAGGGTAATGTCATGAGAAATGAAATGTATATCTCGAATTTTCTGGGAATGTCTCCAAAAATATTCTTCATTGTGAACGACTTTTGCATAACTGGTAAACCATAAGAGATAGACAAAATTTTACTACGCAAAAAATGTAGATCGCGTTAAAATACACAACTTATGTCATATACATTTCTTTTGTTGAGTGAACCGTTTTCGAGATATTGCTTGTTATTTCCTTAAATTTTCCAATACTTATACTTTTTCTCAAATGCGTTATTCATTTTTTTATGTCCTGGACATGCAAAGAGAATGGAATGCGTCACATAGCAACCAGCGTTAAAATATTTGACTATTGCTTAAAAGCTACCATATTCCCCTTGCATCTACAAGAAAATTACCAATAAGATTGACATCTCGATATCTCGATTAACATGAAGCATATGGAGAATAGGCGTTTGTAAAATTAGGTTGTACAAGAGTAGAGAAAGTTATGTGAGTGTAACACATCAGATTTTTTTATGTCCTGAACATGCAAAGAGAATGGAATTCGCCACATAGCAACCAGCGTTAAAATATTTGACTATCGCTTAAAAGCTACCATATTCCCCTTGCATCTACAAGAAAATTACCAATAAGATTGACATCTCGATTAATATGAAGCATATGGAGAATAGGCGTTTTTAAAAATAGTTTGTACAAGAGTAGAGAAAGTCATGTGAGTGTAACACATCAGATTTTTTTACTTTCTCTACTACGTATAGTAAGTAGGGGAAGTATTGCATTCCACCCAAAAATTCGATACCGAGATTTCACCGGAAATACATGTTTTGAGACCTCCTGAATCCAAAAAAAGCATTTTTGGAAACATGTCCGTGTGTGTGTGTGTGTGTGTGTGTGTGTCTGTGAACAGCATAACTCAAAAACTAACAGTCGGATAAACATCAAACTTGGCATTTACGTTCAGTATCTTCCAGAGATGCGACACGAAGATTTTCAAGAAAATCCCCCCACCCCAGACTACCCTTTACATGGAACATTTTTCGAAAATTTTAATTTTTTCAAAAATGGCTCTAACGATTTTGATGAAAATATCATATGTTTAAGATAATGTCATGAGAAATGAATTGTATATCTCGAAATTTCTGGGAATGTCTCCAAAAGTATTCTTCATTATGAACGACTTTTGCATAACTGGTAAACCATAAGAGATAGACAAAATTTTACTACACAAAAAATGTAGATCGCGTTAGAATACACAACTTATATCATATACATTTGTTTTGTTGAGTGAACCGTTTTCGAGATATTGCTTTTTATTTCCTTAAATTTTCCAATACTTATACTTTTTCTCAAATACGTTATTCATTTTTTTTATGTCCTGGACATGCAAAGAGAATGGAATGCGCCACATAGCAACCAGCGTTAAATATTTGACTATCGCTTAAAAGCTACCATATTTCCCTTGCATCTACAAGAAAATTATCAATAAGATTGACATCTCGATATCTCGATTAACATGAAGCATATGGAGAATAGGCGTTTGTAAAATTAGGTTGTACAAGAGTAGAGAAAGTCATGTGAGTGTAACACATCAGATTTTTAAATATAAACAGTAAGTTTTAAAGATATAAATTTCAGCCTAGTAAGCTTTTAAAACTAAACAATCATGGTTCGAGAAGCTCATGCTACTTTAACACATATGCGTTTTTAATCGTCTATTCCCAATTTAAACTTTTGCTGCACATATGCTACTAACTAGTTGTTCCCCAAACAAACCTGTGGACATTTAAATTTTGAGCTCTTTCTACAGATGTTAAATTAAAAGGAACAAAAAATAAGATACATATATGTAAAACAAATTCTAGTTCACTCCATAATTTCGTAAATTAAATTTGCATGCAATAAATTATATTTGTATCATATTTCAGAAAATTATACATTATCGTCCCCTTTGAAGGTAATGTAGTTTTATACATGTGCACCCTTATGCAAATAATGTTTTTAATTTACCATCTGTATAAGCATTGGCATTCATCACTTTTAGGTATTAATAATCAATTTAAAATATGTTCATTGGCTAGAATAGTAACAGGATTTCCAGCAAAAATGGCCTTGTATTCACCCCTTGTGAAGTTGATATCCCAGCCTTGTGAAGATAGATGTTGATGACAAAATCTGATACTCTATTCAGATGCACATTATAAGTGTATAATATATACACACAAGTTTATATTTTAATGGTTTCCAACATACACTCACCCCTCTGTCTTGGTGGTAAATGAGGAAGCAGGCCAATTCTACAAAGTGCAATGTCACACTGTTTGCGACTGTGTGCAGTCACCAGATTGTGTTTTCCAATTTTTAGACACACACTGAACGCATGTTTTCACATGACCTTGTATTTTTACAAAGCTATGAAGAGCATTTGGTGCAGGTGTAACAGAAGGTAGGCTGTGCTGAAATCCTGCACATTTAAATGCAATCAGTGGTTGTACTAAATTTTGCCTGTAGTTCAAAAGGCTGTTGCCATGAGCTGTTGTTAGCAGATATGTATGAAATGTCATATACTATGAAACTGCAGTGCGATTGTTTTACTTACTCACAAGTGATAGTAACACGTACCATAATGAGTACTAAGTAGTGTTGGAAGTGGTGTCCATCTGCATGAAGACATTCCTGGCATCTTCAAATCAAGTTTAGGTTCACACATATAAATTCTTCTTGCATAATGTTCATAATTTCTGTTTTTATATTGTCCTTGAGTATTTATTAATTCTTGCAATATGCTTTTCCCCAATTTCTCACTTCTGTTTTCGCGACGATGCGTTTCTTACCTGCCTTCGAATACCTTACAATTAGGTTTTTACCATTCACATTTCTTCCAGTATTTCATTATAGGTCAAAGTGCCCAATATTGTGTACAAAACCGTTCCTTCGAAACTGAGATGAGTTCTCTTGGATTTATATTTTAATACAACATTACGAAAACATAAACAAGGCCTCCCTCATGGGAGGTCTTTCATATGCAGTTTGCTTTTTAATTTGATCCTCTATCAAGTCATAATGCTTACATTCATTCATAGCTTTATTTCCAGACCAGGAAGTGAATATTGCAGAATGTGTTTCAAAATAGATTTGAATTTGTTTACCATAAGTTTGAGTTTACCACCATATACGATTAATGTTATTTTTCTTTCATTCACATACAAGTTATGATTTACTTTCTGTTGTTTTTAGCTTCTTTTGTAAAGTTTTGGCCATGTGCCATACGTCAAACTCATGCTCTGCTGTACGTTAGGAAACCCATTATATATACCTTTCTTATTCTGCCGGTTTTTCTAGTTCTCAGTAATACCACCTCTCTGTAACACAATAAAATCCAATAGTTTTTCATTGTTATGTCCATTGCCTTATATTTTACATACTTGCACAAAACTCAGGACTATCATACTGACCATCACCAGCTATCCAGACTATATTCTTAGTAATTTTGAAATTTCCATCCCCCCACATTTTCCTAATTTTGGAACGGATGATTGTTTCTACTAATCTATAAATGTTTGGTGTCCCATAGTCACTAAATTTATTGTTTCACAAAAGCAATTGAAATGCATAAACCCATTACATTCACATACAGACATACCTAATCTCAAGTACGGTGAAAACTGCCTATGTACATTTTCCTGCAGACTCAACGCAATTTTGTGACCTGCTATGCACTCAGTTTCAACTCATAACCATGGTCCGCTACATGAAGTTTCCATAGCTGTAACCATCTTACAACATTTTGTATAAAATACAAAAAGAAACAGAAGACATCCCCACATTGTATTCTAAGTCTGATATAGAGACCTCTGAGGAAAATTTCCGGTCTTTCGCGTCCAATATAGAAAGACCATAGTAGTTAAAGAGCGTCAATAAATAAAACTCAATTTGATTATTCTTCATTTCCTCTTTTCCCACAAATATACCATTTTCCATTTCCTCATCCGTGTCATCACAGTCATCGTCCGATGGCGTGAATGGTTTACCTAAAGTGGAAGTGTCATAATAATCGTCTTTCAGATTCAAAATATCTGAATATTTCACACTGTGTAACAATTTTGGACAATGCTTTATGTTGTTGCATTTGTTCACTGTCTGATTTTTCTTGGTTTTCATCTGGTTCACTTTGATTTACACTTGTACTTGCTTATGATTCCGAAATTATTTCGCATACAAGTTTTTCCTGAGATAAGCGCCATCTTCCTTCTGCCTTTTTAATGACAAATCTGATTTTTTCTGTTCCCTCAGATTCACAGAAGGAACACGTTTCTTTTTAAACTCTGCATAATTTAGTTTTTTAAGAAGAGTGCATTTTAATACACAAAAGTTTTATAATCGTCTTCAGTAAAGGGAAGTAAAGCCGGTGGTCCCATGTGGTAGATTTATAGCACATAATGAAACCTAAGCCTGATAAAGAGGCCTCTGAACAAAATTACGTGTCTTTCGTGCCCAATATAGAATAGGACACTAAAGGCTGGTTCACAACTGCCCCGGAAAGGTAATCAGAATGGAAATGAGAACATGAAGCAATGCATCATGCAAGACATGGCCGTATTTACAGGGGGTGTTTCTAGGGTTCAAACCCCCCTGAAACTTCTGACAGTTTTATTTATTTAAACTCATAGCAAAGCAATATGGGAAAATGTCATTATATAACGGTAAGTCTATTGCTAGTAGCACATTTACACGAAAAAGGGAAACTTAATATGATCTCCTTACATAGGTAAGGTGACCATACATGCTGGTTTTTGAAGCAGTCTCCATGTTTTGTGCTGTAAGGTGGAATCTTCATTCTGGTCAGTTTTTCTTGTCTATATAATGCATCCAAGCGCTTTTCTTATCCATGTAACGTCTATATACTACCGAGTAGGTACATGGTAACTGACTGTTAAGTTTAGATCTAGTTGTAGAAACCCCCCCCCAAATTTTTTTCTAGGGTATGGGCATGCTGCAAGATATTGGTTCACAACAGCCCAGTAAAGAGAACGGGAATGCATATCGATCACAAAGTGAAAGTCGATTTTGCGTATTGGAATTTCATTTGTTTGTAACTGAGCAATGATATTTTTTCAGCTACTTCCAATTTAGCCAAGCCGACGTCAAAATTCGATAGAGTAAACATCATTTAAATGCATATCCATTACATTTTCGATCCCTGTACTTGTGCCAAACTTGCATTCCTTTATTTAGTGGCATACATTAAAGTTGTTTGTTGTTCTTTTTTCATTTCTACCGCTTTTAGCTGCTATTTGTAGCTTTTGCCATTGTTAATTAGGTAATGGCAAGTTTTGAGTTGCATATAAACAAACTACAAATGACACTTTCACCACAGGAACCAATGCTCATTGGATTTGGGGGATGAGGTTAGGAAGCATATTTACTACTAATTTCTTCCAGTTTCATGTTTTCAGCTTGCAACTATAGAGAGCATTAGCGGCTGTTTCATGTCACGGCTGCCTAGACTAATTGCTAAAGTGAAGAGAGTAATATGCACAATATGTATCTAATATGCCGTGTTAGGGAATGAGGGCGAGAAAGTTAAAATATGGGCAACACATTTCTCCTGTTCTCGGTTCCTGGAAAGCTTCCTGTCGATTGTGAACGCTGCCATTTGAATACTTGTATTTCAACATTCTCGTTGGTTGTGAATCAGCCTTAAGTTGATAGGCCTGTAAGATATGAAATTATATACTTTAAGCATTCGTTTAGGCAGAGTTCGATATGATCCAAACTATTGCGATTTCAGATTTAGATCTACTCATCATATAAAACAAATGATTCTGCTTAGGCGATGATAAAGTACTCACCCATAACGAAACAATCTCTCACTTTACAAGGTTTGTATGCCATATCGGAACGCTTCCTCCTTTGGAGGTGTGAAGTAACAATTCCACTGTTCTGATCTGGCACTTCATTACTTAACTCTTACTTCCATATCACAAAGCGAAAATGAAAATTGCGTACAGACTTGGTCAAGTGTGCAGCTATTAGAAGAGATACAAGATTGTTTCTTGATAAAATATTGCGCAAGTATTCATCATTGGTCTTAGCAGAATTATTTTCTATATGTTAAATGATGATTCATTTGAATTTGAAATCACAATAGACATAGCATATAGGCCCATTTTTCGTTGGGGATTTTACTACTTTGGATCATGTTAAACTCCTGCTAAAAAAGAATGCTTAAATATCTCATTTCTTATCTGCAGAGGTCATAACTTCATACAAATCTATACTGCAGTATCGGATTATGGACGAAATCACTACACACATGTAACACCCCATATATAGGATTGCTTTAATATCCTTAATACCTTTATTACATACACAGGATTAATTTATTTGTTTAATATCGTTAATGCATACCATAAAAAACAAATCTGGTGCCGCTTTACGTATTTGCATGTATTTGTGTCATATTATGTTAATTTTGTTTCATATTAGTCACCATCAGAAGTCACATTGCATGCATCTCGCCCAAGGCATCATGGAAGCATTGGTTGCCTTGTTTTTCTGCTGCCAATATTTGAAACCCAAACATAGATGAGAAAATATTAGGGGCCCTAAGCCGCAAAGTGTAGCCTTAGAATTGTGTTTTTAAAACTTAAATTATTGATGTTGGCAGCACTTCCTTAGAAATAACAAAAGTTGCCAGAAAGAAATGTCTAAGAGGGCAGGTAAACAGGCTCAGTAACTTCCCTCAGCAGCATGCAACACACCAAGATGTTCTTTTATTACAAGGATTACTCTGTATACTAAAAACCATGATATCATAAGTAAAATGCTTAAATTTCACGCATAATCCAATACTGCAGTGGAATCTGAGTTTGTGTCTGTAGTTCATATGGGAGAGCTGCCAACATTTGAATGAGAAACATAGCGGTGGTTACATCAAAGCATACGATCCTTAACAATGTTTATGATTCAGTATTTGTATAAGGTTAGGTTTTCATATATATGTAAGCATAGGTTAATTAGCAATCACAAAGTACACCAAAACATGGGAGCAAAGCGGACATGTGTTTCTTAATGATGCTTATGATTCACTATATAGGCTTAATTTTCTGATTCTCGGGAGGTTAAGTTTAGTTGTTTGTATATAAACTTAGGTTAATTAGCATCCCAGAAATTTTTGCCTATAGAGTATGTTTTTGAAGAAGAAGGAAAAAATTGTTATTTTTGCAGATTTTAGTAATACTCGTGAGTTGGCACTTTCTTCCATGCATGCACACTGGGAATAAAATGGATCATTTTGTTGACATATAATGACTTATTTTGTGTATAAGAAATTGTCTTAAAAAGGGAGGGTGGGTGGTGGGTCACAGGACCCGAAACTGTTCACATCTCATTTTAAATTGCATAATATGTACATTTTCATTCCCTAAATTATTTTGTGGCATTTCCACTACCATTTATAGTAGACCCTCATTTAACCGAATTCCAAGGGATCGAAAAGTAGCCAATTAGATTTAACGAAGTTTTGTAAAAATGGTTCCGTATTTTCCAAAATGGTAAAATATGACCATTGAGTTCACTTTCTCTCTTGTTATGCATACCAAGGATTGAGGGTGTTTCACTTTCATGAACTCTATGGAAAAATAAAAATAACTGCTGTATACAGTATGTCTGGCATTTGTCTAATTGAGAAAGTTTACTGTCAAATGCTTGTCATAGTTTTTTTTTCTGAAACAGTACTATTTGGAACAATATTGTACTCATTGAATTAGTAAGTCATATAATACAACAAACAATAACCTAAGAAACACTTTAAATATACCTTTCTTTTAACACTAAGGTTTAATCAGAACACATGTTTTAGTTACAACTCTTATCCATTACACAGTTTAGTTCTATAATTTGAAAAAAATCATTAATTGTTGTTTGGTGGACCGTTGGTCATAATATTATGGCACTCTCTGAAGATACCACATTCAGGGCAGCCTGAAATGCCATGGAGATATCAGAAGTTGCAGCAAATCTCTTGAGAACAGAAATAGCAGTGACAACTTCAGCACGGGGTCACAGTGTCATATCTTCATGTTCCACCTCAGAAAATGACAGTGAAGAATTATCATTCTCTTCTGCATCATCAGCAGATGACTGGTTCTTCAGCAGCACAGATGTTGTTGTTCACCTACGTCCATTCTTCTATATTGATGGTGCAAGAGGGCACCAACTGGGCGTAAGCATGTAGAAGAGCATTATCAGAATCCCAATTGTATTCACATTATAAGTTGAGATGTGGATTGTCGGTTTCCTGTTCAGTTTCAGCGGCGTTATGAGTTGCTATCCACGCCTTCTTAAAACAGTTATGGTGTCTGTTGTAACTTCATTCAAAGCAGCAGATATGTTCTGGATAGCTTGCAGTGCATTCCAATGTGGAACTGTTTCTTGTAGTTCTATTGCACTGATGGCAGCCCTGTTGGTACTTCAATTTTGAGCTCTTGCCGTAGATATTAAATTAAAAGAAACTAAAAATAAGATGCACATATATAAAATAAATTTTCTAGTTAACTACCTAAAATTGGCCGAATTAAATTTGTATGTATTAAATTATATTTGTTTCATATTTCAGCAAATTATAAAATATCATCCCCTTTGAAGGTAATGTAGTTTTATACTTGTGCACCCTTATGCAAATAATTTTTCGAAAAATACCTTCTGGAAAGGCATTGGCATTCATAAATTTTAGGTATTAATAATCAATTTAAAATATGCTCAACAGCCAGGATAGTTAAAACATTTCCAGCAAAAATGGCCTTGTATTCACCCCTATAAAGTTCATATCCCAGCCTTGTGATTTGGTCACAAAATCTTATATCCTATTCAGATGCACAATATAGGTATATAATATATACATATAAGTTTATATTTTAATGGTTTACAACATACACCCACCCCTCTGTCTTGGTGGTAAATGAGGAAGCAGACCAATTCCACAAGGTGTAATGCCACACTGTTTGCAACTATGTGCAATGCATGGATTGTGTTTTCCATTTTTTAGACACACACTGAACGCATGTTTTCACATGACCTTGTATTTTCACGAAGCTGTGAAGGGCACTTGGTGCAGGGGTAGCAGAACGTACGCTGTGCTGAATCCTGCATATTTATATCACATAAAACCTGTGATCAGCTGCTGTACTAACTTTTGCCTGTAGTTCAAAAGCCTGTTGCCATGAACTGTTGTTAGCAGGTGTGTATGAAATGTCATATACTACAAAACGACAGTGTGATTATTTTATGGTTAGGCCATATGTCACACATATGCATGCTCTGCACACTATCAGTTACACTGAGGATGTGTCATATCAGAGTTTCTGTTTTACTTACTCACAAGTGAGAGTAACATGCACCATAATGAGCACTAAGTAGTGTTGGAAGTGGTGTCCATCTACATGAAGACATTCCTGGCATCTTCAAATGAAATTTCCCTTCACACACATAAGTTCTTCTTGTATAATGTTCATAATTTCTTTTTATATATAGTCCTTAAGTTCGTCTGTGGTGTATACCCTCGTTTATAGGGTTCCCCAAAAATAGAAGCACCAATTTTGTCAATTTGTTCCTCCAGTATAACATTTCATTTTTGCTTCTTAGGTTTGGTGGTCCCAATATCCTAAACTTATTAATCAGATGTGTAACAGCTTTTCTACTTGAACTGGAATACCAGGAAATTTCTCCTGAAATTGCCTACATGAGTCGGTTTTTCCATGTGTATTCTACATAAAAATTGTTGTTCAAATGTGAATTTGACAGCAGGCATTGCAGTAGAAGCAGGACATCTCTTAAGTCAGTCACATACAACACAGATGTCTTGAATAAACTTTCACC
This sequence comes from Deroplatys truncata, assembly GCA_030765065.1. NCBI lineage: Eukaryota > Metazoa > Arthropoda > Insecta > Mantodea > Mantidae > Deroplatys > Deroplatys truncata. The sequence goes on from CM060989.1 coordinate 114,247,982, forward strand.
TTTGAGATGCTCAGTGTCAACTCTTTACAGCATGAACATAAAGCAGCGCCTTAAGCATGGCTGATAAAGATAACCTTAAATGCGTCATGCGCTGTCAATTACACATCGGAAAAGCACTGAGGTCACAGCAGTATAGCCTTCTACTCCTATAGACGTTCTGTGGCCTCAACTTAAAATGCCAACACAGTATTTACTATAGCTACATTTACATTTCCACCACTTTTTCGAGGATCAGTCGATACCATGACATTCCCTCCTTTGGCCCATGAAGTAAACTCTTCCTATATTAGTGGTATAGTTTGTTACTGCATTAGGGCAGGGTACTTTTATTTGTTCCTTTCCTTTCTCACTTCTTTTATACCTCCCTGTTTGTGCCTGGATCAGAATTAATAGATAACAAAAGAATGTCGCTATTATCATGCCACACAACTAAAGTTACAGCTTCAAATTGCAATTTTTAAGATTAAGCTCTTTTCAGTTTCACTTTTTTCAACTTTGAAAATTTTTCTGGACAATGTAATTGCATGACATGTAGCACATACATATATTTTCCTGCCCAAAAGAATTTCAGCAACTTCATGGATGTAAAAAGCATTATCCAAATACACATGAGGCCTCAACTCCATGTACTTTTCATGCATGTCCAAAACTACTTGTTCTAACAGTAAGAGATTTATATTTCTAACCTCTTTTTTCACCAGGTAGATTTTACGGTCCAGTGAATATCATGTGTTAATATCTGGGACACCCGATTCCTTTATATCCCATTTTGTTGGTTTAGCAAGCATTTACTGTTTTGAAAACAAATGACCCCTATCATTGCTTCATCAATAAAGAGGTCACAACCAGGTTTATAGAGTCTGCAAACTTTCTGATTTTGTCTAAAGCAGGTCATAACTTATAAAGGTAATCATAAGAATCATGTTATAATTTTGGCTTTGAAGACTCATATTCAGATGAAAATGTTGTGGTATTAAAGAAAATGGAGCAAGATCGTCACTTGTCTTACAATTGGGCACACATAAAAATCCTCTAGAAACTAATTAATGGTTTAAGGTAAATTCTACCATCCACATATACATCAAAATAACCTAAAGGTTTGATTTTTCTTTGAATTTGTGTCCTCCCATTTTGGATCAGCGTGTTTTTGCTTATATCTGACTGGCATATCCTTTGGTTTCCTCTTTGGTTAGACAACAAAGACCTCAATTTATAAACAATTTGAAATAGTTCATTTCTGGACTCCCTTGAGGGATATGTTTTGCACCTGTAGGATGAAAATTGTTCTTACACACTGAAAGTCAAATTGGAGGTCCACTGTCATTTACTTCATTAGTTTTAGTCTGCCTTGAATTTATATCTGCTACCTGTTCAACGCATTCACCGTCACATCCTTCGCTAACTTGCCTAACCAAAATGAATTGGAACTACTTTTGCAATCTAATTTCTTGAGAACTGTTACAAGCGTTTCATTATTGTTACTAAAGTTTGTTCACTAGAGTGTTCTGTAGCCCACAAAATACTTGGCTGGTCCTTGATGGTTGATGCAGCTATAAATGTGCCTTGTAAATGCTTAACAAGCCATCTGCGTGCAGCTGGAAACAATGCCATTTGTGACGGTATTACTAATGTTTATTTTATTTATTGTGTTTACTCCACGTTGTGGTAGCCAATTTGTGATGTGATTCTTTGTTAGGTTTGTTAGCTCCACCTGGTGGTAGCAATTTGCGGCAGTATTAGTGTTTGTTTGAAAGAATGCTACTGTTATTTTATTTAATTTTCGGTTCACTGTCCTCCGGCTAGCTATGATCTTTTTGGTCGAGCACTTCTCTTTATACAGGTTGTGTAAACAGAAAGGAGTCTTTTATCCAAAGATGACACTAATGAAAGAATTTGTTTTACACTTTTATTGTCGAACACATTCACTATCACATTTACATATTGATCTTGACACTCGCCAAACTGAAACTGTTATAATAGCTTCATTATTGCCCATTATTAATTCGCGAACTTCAACTTTTTGTGTAAGAACTTTACATCACTTGGGATTTTTCATAACTCTGCTACGCGTAACCTGCGCATCGATAAACTATGCGAGGTATTCACCATGACTGCTCTATGACGTATAATGGACTGGAGCCGACGTGTACTGTACAAATATTTCTGCTGGACTGAAGGCGACGTGTAACGTACAAATGTTTTCGATGAACTGGCCTCTAACCTAGCCTATACTCCTACACCCTGATATGCCTAAAGATTATAACCGAGCTGCTATTGGCTAATAAAACGCGCCACCATTAGCGTCTATCTTTATATCCAATGAAAATTACGAAAACATATACTCTATGGAAAATGTTCCAGCAAATTCTAAAGAAAGACACGCCAATATTACGTAATTTCCTCGTCTCTAATAATGATAAACAGCTCACCCCCTCGCTGCATTATTGCACGCTATTATTGTCAGTTTCAGTAAGGCCGTATAAACTTACTTCTCAACAATAATTACAATCAACAAACATCTCAAATCAATGTCACACAAAAATGCATATTCACACTATAATCACTCTTTACATTTAAGTAATTTGTGATACAAATTACTGCATCATATGCCCCACTAGAAACATAATTATAAATATTTACAACTTGTTTGGAAATTTTATAATTGGGTTTTTAGTCTCCTAAATCTTGGAACACACGCTATTTATCACTTTCACTTAACACTTCACACGTATTTAACACATGACATATGTTTTGCCTTTATCTCGTAACTATTTACTGGCTCTGGTTTAATGTGTTTAGACATTAATCTGACATAACAATTTTTTTTTATAGCAAATACTGTACCCTGAATTATTTAATTAGTGTTACAAAATTGGTTTGGTTTCTTATATTTTTGACAAAAATTTATGCATTCAAGAATTTTTGTAATTATTAAACATATTTACTAAAAATATTCACCCTCTACACAAATATATTTACATCTCTTAAATCTAGACACTGTTTCACATTTTCCTGTTTGCTACATAAGTATTTGTTTTTGACAAAAATTTATGCATTCAAGAATTTTTGTAATTATTAAACATATTTACTAAAAATATTCACCCTGTACACAAATATATTTACATCTCTTAAATCTAGACACTGTTTCACATTTTTCTGTTTGCTAGTAAGTATTTGTTTTAATTATTTTTACCCCATTTTTGTTGCTTTGTACTTTATATTCACAATACTCTTGGAATTATATCTACATACTTCTACTTTAATATAACATTAAGTTTTAATTATTACATGCTTCATTTCAAATGCCGTTATAGTTACTAAGAAAATGTTATTTTTCCCTTTAAACATTTAGTTATGTCCAGAATTTATTTCTCCTTTCTTATAACATACATACATAATTAACCCTCTTACATTCCAATACATTGCTCTGCAGGTCATCTTTAACTATCCAGCAATTACTTTACATCTCATTGCTATTCACCCTCCTGGATCAAATTGTCTGTGGCTAAACATTACTCGTAGCCATATCCTAACCTTCCAAAATTTGTTCATGAATAACCTCTTAAAGGATTCCTATGATATTTCACCCCAAGATAACATTTGAAAACAATCTAAAGTTCTCTGAACAACACATCTTTTAACAATTATCATTTTCAATGCTCCCGGTATCTTTGTAATTTGAGAGTACTCTGACAAGTTTGTAATAAACTGTACTGGATTGGAGTTTTCATTCTGAACAACTTGGTGTTTGTTAACTTCAGAAGTTAGCTTTTGATTATTTATAGGCAGAACTTTAACTTCTTCGGACAATTTATTTCTTTGTGTTACTGACTCCTTCTGTATTTCTGATATCTCCCCTCTGAAATTAACTTGCGCCTGATTCACATCTACATTCATAACCTCTTTCAGCTCTCTTATCTCACTTGAAATGTTACTCATTCTACTACCTAACTCTGTACATTCTACATCAACATGTCACTTCTAGTATTAACCTCACTTTTTCTGTTACCTATTTCCCTGCTCATGCCTAGCATTTTCTTTGAAACTTCTCCTATCTCACTTGCTATTACTTCCTGATTTTCATCTCTCATTTTTGGCATATTACTATCTAGCTTCATAACTTTCTTTTCAATTTCTTCCCTGCTTTGATCTACTTTTTGCTCTAATATCTCATTCCTCCTACCAATATCTTCCCTTAATTCCCTATGATCTTTTTTTATAGCTTCTCTCAATTCCATATGATTCTTTTGCATATTTTCTCTCAATTCCCCATTATTCTGAGTCAGTTTTTCTAATTTCTCACTATTCTGAGTTAGTTTTTGTTCTAGACTCCTATCAAAATCTTCTCTTAATTCCCTCTTATTCTTTTCCAGATCTTCCCTTAATTGTTCTGATTTTTGCTCTAATTTATCAATCTTCTGAGTTAGTTTTTCTAATTTCTCATTGTTTTTATTACTATCTTCCCTGTTTTGTTCTAAACCCTTATTTAGTACTTCACCAAAATTTCTCATCATTTCCATCATCATACTAGCATCAAAATTAACATTTCCTGCTGTTCTATTCTCACTTTCTGCACTAACATTTCCTCCCTCAATTCCTACATTGTTTGAGCTATTTTCTGTAACCTGTATTGAATTACAGCTAACTGTTACATTATCCCCTTCCATAATTGTTTCTTCAATATTATTAGTGGACATTGTTTTCTTTATCCTACCGCTCCTCAGGTACATTTAAATTTTTACACATTTTTTTAGAAAAAAATCACACTTTTCTAACCTTTCTGATGCTATCTGCTGATGTTACTTTGATGTACAGCTTTCTGCCCCTCTCTCCTAGATTATATGTTGCTTCTGCGTCGTATTATGATGAATCTACGTCGTCTTGGTGTCCTGTAGTTGAATTCCCCTGTTGCCTTTTAATCTCGGAATTACGATGTCCACTCATCCGCGTCGTCTGTCGTCCCTGTAGTTGTTTCTGGAATCTGTGTCTTGTAGTTCAGTTCACTGCTCCATTCGCTCCACGTCCTGGTTATTTTGCTCCTTCCTGGTTATTCTGCCCCACGTTCTGGGTGCCATTTTGCGACGGTAACTTTTAATGTTTATTTATTTATTGAGCCCCACGCTGGGCATCAATTTGCGACAATATTATTAATGTTTATTTTATTTATTGTGTTTACTCCATGTTGTGGTAGCCAATTTGTGACGTGATTCTTTGTTAGGTTTCTTAGCTCCACCTGGTGGTAGCAATTTGCGGCAGTATTAGTGTTTGTTTGAAAGAGTGCTACTGTTATTTTATTTAATTTTTGGTTCACTGTCCTCCGGCTAGCTATGATCTTTTTGGTCGAGCACTTCTCTTTATACAGGTTGTGTAAACGGAAAGGAGTCTTTTATCCAAAGATAACACTAATGAAGAAATTTGTTTTACAGTTTTATTGTCGAACACATTCACTATCACATTTACATATTGATCTTGACACTCGCCAAACTGAAACTGTTATAATAACTTCATTATTGCCCATTATTAATTCGCGTACTTCAACTTTTTGTGTAATTAACTTTACAACACTTGGGATTTTTCATAACTCTGCTACGCGTAACCTGAGCATCAATAAACTATGCGAGGTATTCACCATGACTGCTCTACGACGTATAGTGGACTGGAGCCGACATGTACTGTACAAATATTTCTGCTGGACTGAAGGCGACGTGTAACGTACAAGTGTTTTCGATGAACTGGCGGGGTCTACCTCTAACCTAGCCCTTTTTATACTCCTACACCCCGATATGCCTAAAGATTATAACCGAGCTGCTATTACCTAATAAAATGCGCCAACATTAGCGTCTATCTTTATATCCAATGAAAATTACGAAAACATATACTTTAGGGTAAATGTTCCAGCAAATTCTAAAGAAAAACGCGCCAATATTACGTAATTTCCTCGTCTCTAATAATGATAAACAGCTCACCCCCTCGCTGCATTATTGCACGCTATTATTGTCAGCTTCAGTAAGGCCATATAAACTTACTTCTCAACAATAATTACAATCAACAAACATCTCAAATCAATGTCACACAAAAAGGCATATTCACACTATAATCACTCTTTACATTTAAGTAATTTGTGATACAAATTACTGCATCACATTTATAGTTTATAATTACATCCTGTCTTGTTGAAACAATTACAGTTGCTTGTTCAGAGTAACAGAAGTGTGTTTACGTTGAAACTGTTCTGAAATGTTGGGATCAGTAGATACAGAAAGAGTGAAAAAGAAATAAACAGCAAGCCATTTATTGTTTTATAATGTTGTGTGTTGCAAAGGGTTAAATCACTGAATTTCTAGAAATGTTATCTTTTGTCATGTTGTGTAAACTTAACCAACATTACTGTTAATGGTTGAAGTTACCATTGTTGAAAATGTAGTGTTAAACAAATGCAGAAGTTGAATAATAGAATAACTGCACCATATTTACTGTTTTATTTATACCCATTATGTTGGTATTGACTTGCAGTTTACTGCAATAATAGTCACAGTGTAAAATTATAGGCTTTGAGGTATATTTTATGCTTTCTATATAGATGATTCGTGTTCCTGAAGTTTCTCCTTGTAAGGATTACAGAGCAGCAGAAGTGAAGGATATTTGATACTCTGGCACCAAGAGGGACCTGAAAATTCTGAAAGGTGAGTTCTTTCTGTATAGCATATCATAGCTTGTCCTCAGGTAAATGGGATTTAACTTGCAGAAATATTTCAAGATGTCAAGTTCCATAATAAATTTCACTGATTAGTTTATTGTTTGACCAGTAATGGAAACTTTGTGGCTATCAGTTCAAGAAGTTCACCCTGAAAGGCCACTAAATTTTGAGAAAACAATACTGTGAGATAGAAATTACCAGAATGAGTATGAGAGTAGTGTAGACTGTTAGGTTTCAGTGATGCCACAATAAAACCATAGGGTCCTGTATTTTCAAGATTTACCCAAGTTTAGGTTAAGGTTAGTGTGTGTATAGGAAGTGGATTCATATAATGGGTATCGTGTCAGTAACTGTCATACCCCTAAAATCGCTGTTCTAACAGATTACACTAATATAGTTGTGTTGGTGATATTCGCTACACATGTGCGGTATTAACAAATGGTATGAATTGTTGACATATGGTTTTAGTTTTTATGAAGGTGTATTAAAATACATGTGTGGGGATGGGTAGATCTTTGTTAAATATTTACATCTCCTGTTAAAGCCACCAGTATATACATTTTCTTTCCCTAAGTTACTATTTTTCTACCACATTAACCAGAAAGTAAGAATGGAGGTATTACCTTTAACACACAACTTCATGAAAGTTGTTTTCTTTGTGTCCTGCAGGATGTTTTTGCAAGGCTGGCAGGCATGCACAAGTGCTGATGGAACCTGCCAGAATTGCCAACAATTTCAGTGCAGGGAACATAGTGTGACTTTGGCCAGTTCTTAAACTGTCATTGTTTTAATCCAGTTCAATTTCACTTAGTTCACACTGTCACTTAACTAATGTGAATAAGTTCAATTTTCCCATCACTTCACTCTCCTTTTTGACATAGTGGCATAATGAAATGCACAACATAGCCGATTCTTCCAGATGGTTTACTCACTGGGCGTCAAACACAGGACTTCTTCAGTCTCTTCTGTAGCAGCACTCACTGCATGTCACAGTTGTCACTAACTCACTTGTAGAACCGCACTTGATATAGCACCAGAAATGCTCTTGCTGACTCATTGACTGACTTCTTGTGAGAACACTTATATATATAGCCAATGGAGTCTTCCACAGAACTATGTGGACACACGTTCTGGAGATGGGGGAGGAAACCTCCAGAAGATTGTTGTTGCATGGCAGAAGTGCTTCTGGTGTTTATACCAAGCAAGTGTTACTTATCTCTGTTTAGCTTTGATTTGCCGGCGCCAAACTATAAGCTCAGGCCATAGGCACTGTGTCACAATAGATACTAATGCGGCCATTTGCTGCTAAACCTTGTACCAACAATGCAGACAACATTGAAACTCCAGGTGTTCACTATGTGTACTATTGTTAGATTAAAGCTAGCTTCTCTGAAAATGAATATCAGGTCAGGTTCCAGACACTGAGTAAAGAAAATTCCTGTGAGTATGACTAATTTGGAAATGGGTTTCTGTCAAGTGCAGCAGTCAAAGTTTTTTTTGTGCATTTTCTGTTTTCTAGTAAAGAAAATTCCTGTGAGTGCACTCATTTGGAAATGTGTTTCTGTTAAGTACATCAGCCCTAAAAGCTTTTTGTGCATTTTCTGTTTTCTAGTAAAGAAAATTCCTGTGAGTGTACTCGTTTGGAAATATGTTTCTGTTAAGTACATCAGCCTAAAAGCTTTTTGTGAATTTTCTGTTTTCTAGTAAAGAAAATTCCTGTGAGTATGCTCATTTGGAAATATGTTTCTGTTAAGTACATCAGCCTAAAAGCTTTTTGTGCACTTCTTGTTTTCTAACCAAAGGATCAAATTCCAGCAGCTAAATCAGCTCCTGTTTCTAGTTGCACAGTAGCTCCAACAATCTGGTATTTGTTCTGTTCTAATGGTTTGACTTCAGAGTTTGTTATAAAAATTATTTTGTGTTTCCTTTGGAACCCTGACGGTTAGTGGCATTCCCATAGTGGTTGGGATTTGAAGTGATGGGAACTGAGAGCCTTATGTCAGCGTGGCTTACAGAGTTTATAGGAATACATTTATAATAAATGTAGGGAAATACATCATATCTATTCCGTATATTTCATCTATAGTTGTATAGGTGATTGTGCAAACTATACATTGGCGTTATTGTGTTACTTGATGGGGGCTTCGCTCCTTTAAAATCACCAAGGTAAGACTTGACTCTTGGCTAATGTTTCAGTATGAAACCTAGTGATTCTTGTGTTACATTTTTCTTTACTGGTGCATCCTTACACAAGTAAAGAGAGAAAACTTGTGTGTAGGGTAGTGGTGTTATTTAGGGTAACAGGTTGGTTTCTTTCCTCCCCTCCTAATTACCCTGCGCCAGTGATGTAATAGATATGAAAGTAAGAAGGATGCTGGTGGTTTTTAGTGATGTATGTTAAAATATTATTTTTATGCATTTTATAAACATAATAGTTACTAAATTCTATTATGATAAATATGTCCTATAAGTGTTAATTTTTATTCAGTATTTTATTTTGATTTGCAATCCTTCTTAGTGACTGATTCATCAATGTTGGATTCTGTACTTGATATAGTTAAGCATAATGTGAATGCCAAACTCACATCATTAATTCTGGATGTTTGTTTGTTCTTGGCATTGTTCATAGCTGAGAAAAACTATTTAAGGCTATAGGTTACTCCAAACATTGTAGCCATGCACTCACTGAAGAGTTTTAAAGTAGGATAAATATCTTGGTTCATTATTATTTTGTATTGTTCATGTTCAGGTTTGTTGCAACTTTTCAGACATATATCCCACTACAGATCTTTAATCTTATATTATAAATATGATGGCACTTTTTCCGCATTTACGAAAAATGGGTTATTTCATGTTTATAATTCTGTGTCCATTCCCTTTATATCATGAAATCTGTTTCAAATTCAGAATACAGGTTTTCCAGAACTTGCCTGTATTTGTGTGATGTGTGGAATGTAGCATTTAAAACTGATTTCAAAAGAGGAACATGATATAAATCTGTATTCTGAAGCTGCTGCACCATAGTTTCAATTTGGTTATACAGGCGTTAATGGCAATCACCATGTCGATTACGGAGTAATCTTTCCTTTTTAAGATAATAACTGATTCAGATAATGGTGCAGATCTCTTATGAAATATCACTTATTCGTTGGATATATGTGGGATAACAATAGCCTGCTTAATTTACGCAATATCTACTTCCGTACGGATATTAAAAAATGGTGACGCATACATTCTCTGCTTAACAATCTAACTTGACAAAAGTAAGTTGAATCTGAATAATGTGATCCCTCATGTCATAGTTGTTTAAATTGATTGTGTGCTGTACAGAGTGTGCTTTAGTCAAATCTATAGCTTTCATTACTATTGACATCACATTATCCAATGTTGCGGATTTGTATACAAAACTTGCGAATGTAAAGTTCCAGTTTATCTAAATGTAATTTTAATCTTCCCATGAAACCATTAATATGACCAATCATAGCGGGGGCCACCATCTGTTGCAACTAACACGGTAAGTCATATAAGCTATCATATATAGTACCTCAAAAATATTTTCTCCTTATATATTATGTTTTAGAGAAAGGTGGTCCAGAATGTTAAACTCAATAGTATCTGTAATGTCTCTACATTCATCTAGGGCTAAAGAATACCATATAAAATTGTTTATTTCAATTGTTTCTTGACGTCAGAAGCCATTTCTGATATTCCGTAGTTAATTTTCTGTTCCCCTTCCAAGGGTTAACTTTCAAACCATTCTAGCATACTGGGGCAAACGTCTTGGCTACTGTTGTCATACATTGTTAATTAATTCCCCTTCAGGAAATGGCTTAGTGGCTTCAGTTACCATAGCCAGCATTTTGTGGACCCAGTAACAAATGACCACACAGACAACATTAAGTCATGCTGGCAATCTCTCTGGCATCAGACGTAGCCAAATGGATGTGCTTGTGGCTTCAAGACTGCTAAAACAGATCCTGAGTTTATCTAGGTCATTCAAGAGATTTACTCCATAGCTTAGTGGAATAGTGCATTAGATTAGATATGTGCATAAAACAATAGATCGGTGCTCTGACTTGGTCCATTGGTTTGTTGAAAATTAGCAACAAAGAGAAGGGTAATAGTTTTATTCATTTTATTTCAAATGAATTTTTTTCTGATCTTTTAGCATTATAAGTTATTTTTAATGCAATGATAATATTTGTGACTTCTCATAAGATGCAATGTTGCAGTTAATGTTGAAACTTATAAAAAAGAAGAAAAGCAGCTTCACTACATATTTCATAGGCTCTTCCCTTCATCAGTTGGCTCCGTCCATCACAACTTCCGTTCTTCCTCGGTTGGTGGATGTATGTATTTTGTGATGAAGCTTTGTTCATTCAGTGTATCAAAGTTCATTAAGTCCTCTTTGGTATGGAAAGGTCTTCTCAGATTGATTGCTGCTGGTTTATCAGCTCGGTCTCTTCTTATTTCATATCTCCTCTTCTCAAAAATGTCAGTATTAATAACATTTTCTCCTGCATGCAGCGCTGTGGCTCTGTGACTTTTGAGTTGTTGACTACCTTCCCCACTTCCTGCATTGTGTTAATTGTTGTAAGACAAAGTTATGGACTGTGCATGCAGATGATTGAGTATAGGAATAATCATGTGCCAGTAATCAAATACAATTATCAGAAATGTCTGAAGAAACCGCTCACTTTCAGTCTGAGCTTTGTGGAACTCGTAATTGCCCACAATCTCAGCTACCTGAACAAAAGAGAAGTAAGGCTTACACAATGGTAGAAATATACTGGGTGCTAAAAGATGATTTCAATCTTCTGTTAACAGCCTACCAAATATTCAAAAGAAATGTGAAAACCATGTGAAAGTGAAAACAGGTATGCGCAGCACAAGCAACAAATCAAACATTTTGAAAGACACTGAAAAGAAATTTTTGTAAGTTAACTTGCAGGAAGGCAAATAATTCTGTGGTTTCATTAACTGGTAAGAATAAGAAAAAATAATGGGAATTCTAGTTTTATCACAATTTATCACTGACATGGATAGACAAGGTTGTTAAGACTAGGACTCATGAATGGGGAAGTCTTGGGTTGAAATCCTGATTGATGTTTTGGATTTTCAATGTTTTCCTCTGTTCCCATAATGGAAAATTTCGAGGAGGTATTGTAATCTTAGGACTGGAACATGTACTTCTGAAATTTCCTTTCCCAGTTATCATTTCACAACTTTTTGTAGGGAGGTTCTCTGTCTTTATGATTTTCTTTCATTTAATTGCTTGTTTAGTGTAAGTTGCAGTCTTTGGAATTTTTATTGTATAAATGTTGTGCTAGTTGTTTGTAACTGGCTATTTCTCCATAAGTGATAGATAAAACCTACTATACAAACAATGTAGATGTCATTAAATCACACAGTTTGTCAGAAGGCAGTTTCCTGTGACAGTAACCGTTTCCAAGTTATTGGTTTGAATTCTCACATACCTTTTACTTTTTTGAAGTCTTAAGTCATCATTTATTTTCTGTCATGATGTCATGCAAATAAGATACTTACACTGTCAGCATATAGCAATATACTTTTTAAACATTTGATTATCACTTCAGCCTCCTGTATCCATCTTCTTCTACCTGCAATGAAATTTGTAATGAAACTATTTTTTGCATACATTTATCTTGATTAACATGAAGTAAGTGGAGAATATACTTTAGTTAGGCCTGGTTTTTACCAATCAATGGTAAAAATACTCTTTAACATATTGTTTGTTAACAATGTTTTCTAAGTTTAACATAATGTTAAAACTTTTGAGTTTCATCAAGCTTTTACAGCAAATTCTTTGCTAACATTTTATTAGTGTCAAAGACAACTGTGAACCTTAGCTTTCTAGAAGGCAGTGGCCGAACTATACTGCATCTGAATGTGCTCCAATGCACTTTTGTCTATGTATCTCTGTGCTCTCTGTGTCAGTAGCAGACAACTCTTTACATTCATAGCAATTGCCATGTGATATTCCCGATTTTTGAGGTTAGAATAGTGATGTCAACTGAAGAAAATGCTTAACCATTTGACGTGTGTTAATTTCCATCTGGTTAATAAGTGTATATGTATTATCAAGTACAAAAAAGCAGACGGTCTTACATTAGAGGATAAGATTGCAGCCTGGGACAAAATCCAAGAGTAGTTTAATTGGAATGAATGCATTTCTCATAAATCCAGTAAGCAATTGCGGCATTTTTAGTTTAGTGGCAGTTGGGGTATAGTGGATTACATGCTGGCCTCTAGTTCCCGAAGTCGCGGGTTCAAACCTGGCAGAGAGCGATAGATTTTTTCAGGTGTATAAATCCTTAGCATGGCTTCCTTCAGAAGGTAAGTAAAGCCAGTGGTTTCATGTCGTAGATTTAGGGCACATAAAAGAACCTCAAACCTGATAGGGGCCTCTGAGCAAAATTCCTGGTCTTTTACGCCCAATATAGAATGGGACGCTAAGAACCACAACAGTTAAAGTGCGTCCATAAATAAAACTCAATTTCAATTTTTTGATGATATTCTGTTGTACTGTTTGGATCATTTACCAACATGTAGGCTAGTCGCTGCATATTTGTGGGTTATTAGATTGTAGCTGTCCTATTTAATATGCTTGTCTATGTTTTCTGTATATGCAAAACTCTTAATTTATTAATTTCTTGATAATGTTTGAGTCAAAGAATGGCAGCAATTGTTGACTCAATTTGTATTGCCAGTTTTATGTTTTGTGTAATACAGAGTATTCTTATAAAACCATTTTGTTACGTCTACTTCTTGTTAATTGAGATGAACTTTCATTACAATTGTTACATATTTTGTTGTTGGTATACAATGAATGCAGTAGGCTAAAGTGAGTCAGATTTTTAAAAAAGTGTATCACTATGTGATGTCTATGAAATCATTGCATGACCAAAACAACAAACAAATGGCAACATACCACCTGAAAAATGAAGTTTAAGCATTTCAAAATCCAAACTAATAATAAAAAATACCTTGGAAATGTTTAATTGTGTGCTTTAAGCAGATGTATATATTTTTGTGTACTAAGACAAAGTAGATGTAGCAAGAATAAAGACTTAACAGGCTTTTGCCAGAAAATTCAAAACATACATTTTGTTCTCATGCAGATGTAGTATTTTATTCAAAAGTCTTAGGTCTGTTTTTGAGAAAATCATAAGCTATATATATGTTTCTTGTGCAGGGTACTTTGTGTTGTGGGGATTACTTTGAAAATCATTGTACTGCATACCTGAAAGTTCTTGAACTTAAAGACCAGGTTTTATATTCATACAAATTTTTGTTTTTGAGTTATGCATGCATGTACACACATAGTTATGCAAAAGAAATGTTTTGATACAGGGACCTTAAACTTGTGTTTACAATGAAATCTCTGTATCATATTTTTGGGTGAAATGCATTAAATGGTGGAGAAAGTAAAGGGCTTTTGTAAGAGCAGTTTGTAGAAGTTATATAAAAATAAATGATAATGGATGGAGAAAATCATGTGAGTGTAGCACATAAGATATTTAAACATTTGAGTATAATTTCTGTCTGCTTATCACTGTTTACCTACAATGAAATGTATAACAAAAGTATTTTAACGGATTTTTTTTGGAATAACACGAAGTGCATCATCATAATTTTGTATTTGAGGATCATCAATTAAAATAACACTAAGACCATAATAAAAAAGTTTTAAGGAAACAGAAAGAACTTATCTTTTAAACTTACAGATGCTTTTTAAAGCTCTTCTTAACTAATTGTAGTGCAAATGTCACTTAACTATCACCATAATAACTTTTTATTTAATACCACATTTACAATGGAACACTTTTTTTGATTTGTGCATTTTTAAGCCATTATACTGAAAATATTTAAGAGTTTTAAGAAGAAATTACAAAAAACTGTATTTAATGATATTTTAATAAACAATTTGAATTGCACTTACAAGTTCTATACTTTGCCCAGTACGTTTTATGGGGAAAAAATAGAGTTCAAACTTAATTTGTCACTTTTTCTGTAAACACATTTATGTCAACATTTCTTTAAATAAACACAATTGTGTTGCTGCACATTTCTTACACCAAACAGATGAATCCTTCATTCTGGTGTTTGCCAGACTCTTCATCCATAACCTTCACGTAAAACTGCAACTCAGACTCAGCATTCACTCCTGAACCTCTATTGTAAGAGGGTGTCAACATGAAAGGTAAAAGAACACAGAAAGTCATCTCAGTATACTTGGCAGGGATTCCACTGCATCTGTTTACATGATAGTAATACATCAAATAAATTTTAATGACATAGCATAGGTTGTTTGCCTCATTTTTAGTTTTTTGCTTCTGTTCATTTTTTTGGATTTTCATTCTGTTTCTGGTAACTTTACTGTTACCTGCAACAATTAATTTTCTTTTCCATGCTGTAATGCTTTAGCAAATGTACTATACGTACTTCCGTGACACAGCTCCCTATCTCAGATTTTGAAGTAAGCAAATTTGTTTTCTTCTTACATTCAATTAGCATGATGTAATATAGATAACAAGATCCATGAAAACTATCTGACAATAGTTTGGTGGCAACATGTGCACTTCTAGTTCCACAGAAGGCAATCACAGTGATCAAAGCATATAGGTACAGTGTTGCATAAGAATTCCTTTCTTTTGTAAAGTGCCCATTTGTTCCATTCGTCTCAGTGGATTAAGTGATTTCTGAACCAAACACTGTATTTCAAACCCATTTCAGGTTAGGAAGGTGTGCTATTTGAAATAAATTAATCTCACAGTTCGATTCAGCATCTAGAAATATGGAGAATCAGCATCAAAATGTATTTTGTTGGCGGGTGGACTTAATGAATTTTGTTCTGATGCTCCTGTTTGTTGTTACATAAGACAGTTATTGAGTTTGTTTTTAGAAGACATGGGAGATGAGCCAATAGCTGTGGAGTGGGGGTGGCAGTAACAGACACACAACTTAGTTATAAACAGTAGTCTTGTCCCATGACCATATACTTGCCTGCCATTGTTCTACTGTCATGATATGTTTGTTTCTCCACAGACTTAGCACCAAGAGATGCAGCAACAGTTGTAAAATGGATACCATAATAGAAATCAAAGAAGAGAATCCTCTCTCAGATGATTTAGCTTCATGGAATGAGAGAGAATTGCTCACCAAAAATGGTACAATGAACATGAACAGTGATGCTGTGCTTTTGAATGATGATTGTGATATGGCAATCAAGACAGAAATGAAATCAGAGAATCCTTTTCCAGACTTAGGTTCAAAGAAAGAAAGAGCTTGTTTTATCAAACATCTTGTAAAGAAGATTAAGTCTGAAACTGTTACATGCAGCAACCATTGCGAGACAGATGTCAAAACAGAAATTGGTTCACAGAATGAGAGAGAATTTCTTCTGGAGTATCCTGTAATGAAGGTTACGAAATACAACAGTGATCATGAAATGGATAACAAGATAGAAATTAAAGAAGAACCTTGGTGGCTGGAAACAGAAACTTCATCTGTTTGTGATGACATTAAGGTAAGTTTTGTAGAAATCTACTGCAGTTAGAAATTTTGTTTATTGTACACTTGATAAATTATTTCAATTGTGTAATACAAAATTATAAGGATAAGAGATATTTTTATAAACGTGTACAGTATTTGTCAGGATGGTATATTTAAAAGGTTGAGAGTAATGATGGCAACAGTTCTTGATAATTATAAGATATTTGAGGGAGCTTTTGTTGAAATCATGTCAAAAAAATACACTTTGGTGTTGTAAAATTTGACCATGAGCTACACTTTCCTCCTATTTGAAAAAAAATGAAATGAATGCTAAATGAAACCAAAGAGAAATTGACTCATTGGAAGATCACAGACAACCACATGATTCAATTGTGACACATTCACTTTCTCTCTTCATAATGCTGCGATACATTATTATGTACAAGTGTCTTAATACTTAGAAAAAATTAACATTGTCTCTTTTATGGTCCAGTTATCCCAACTCGCTTTGCTACAAATGAAATAGAATGTTCTGTAGAATATGTTGAGATAAGACTGGACTGTGCACAAAACTATTCTTCTGAAAGCTCATTTGAATATGTTTTTTTATGTTATTGTTATTAAAAATATTATAAGATGAGAAAATTTATATAGGTATGTAGTGGAATCTCTAAAACCACTTAACTGAATGTATTAATTTTTTCGCCATTGAAAAGCCCTGTTTTTTCTGATGAACATGGGTTATAAAGCACCTAATTTTAATTCTTAAGTTACTAAAAGACTAAAATGGTTATACAAATGCTATGTACTAGAATATGAACACATTGGTGTTATAAAATAACATATTTGCAAAGAAAACTATGAAGTTTCATTGAGATTGCCATGAAATAGAAAACAGTCATCTTTAGTCTACAGAAAATGTATGTAAAATAAGACACATTAGGCAATCCTAAAGGTAAGACCAGAATGGAATCTGCTTATAATAGTTTGATGCCAATATCAAAATATTGTAATAACTCTCATGTATGAAGGTGTTCTTTATTTTGTTTGTATGTTGCAGTCAGTTTTGTTAGCAGGGTATGTTAAATAATTGATAGCAGAGAGTAAACTGTATTGAGCTAACATTTAAAATCAGTGAACTGCAAAGATTATTTTACTCAATGGTTGCATGTGTCTTTTCAAAGAAAGAAAAAGTTAATTTGATGGCTTGGGATTGCAGAGTCTTCATATTTACCAGCCTCACCCCTGTTAAGCGAGTACACATCAACAACTAGGTAACTGATGTAGAAAAACCCAGTTTATTGTTAGCAGCTGTTTTCCTACACAACTCAGGCACTTTTACTTTCTCGGCAACATGCATATCATTAATAGAAGTAATGTATTGCATTCAAAAATTCAATTTTAAGATTTAACCAGAAATATATGTTTTGAGTTCCATTGAATACAAAAGAAGTATTTCAGAAAAAAACAAAAGAAAAACGTTTGTGAGTGTTTGTGACACTGCAGTCATACATATCTCAGAGAGAGGGAGAGAACAGGATAACTCAAAAACAGAAGGCTGGATAGATACCAAACTGTATATTTAAGTTCAACATTTTCAGAGTTTGTAACAAGAGGATTTTCAAGAAACTCTTCCTAACCCAAAGTACTCTTAAAAACATCATCTTTTGTTTTCTCATAAATAGCTCTGAACTGTTCTGATGCTAAGGCAATGGATTCTTCAGCCTGAATTTTCCTTTCCAGTCTGTTTAACATACTTCCATGACACGTTATATGTATATGTTATATTTTGTGTGAATATGCTATAAAGACCCTTTATATAAGTGAATTTGAATAATAATGTGTAAGAAACCTAAAAAATCCACAAAAACGTAATTATGGGAAAAATGCAGAGCTCATGCAATACAGAATTTGTAAGTTTAATCGTAATGTTAGTTGTTTCCAAAATACTTCATTGCAAGTTTAATGTTTCTCAAAGGTCATTTAATGGACAAGCTGTAAAGTTTCAATTTCTTGGTTTTACCCATTTTGTATCCATCTTAACAGTTTGTTACAGTTGTATTTTCACATGTTATAACTAAAGCACTTCTTGTTTAAAAGTTTTAAATGTGGTTGCACATGTACAAATTCACTGAATTAGGTATTTACCTCAGAACCAGTTCGAGGAATGTCTTCCTCATTGTCAGCTGACTGCCACTGGATTGCTTATCCCTGCCGATCATGGCTTACTATTTATCCCTCTGTCAGTGGTTATATGAATTTTGTGATAAGATTTTGGACCATTGAGATCTCAGAGTTCATTAACCTTGGTCAATTTTTCCATAAACATGATTTCTCCCATATATTCAGTTCATTGGATTCTTGTGTTAGCTGAATTAGTGTCACCAAGTAGACAATTTCATATCCTTTTATCCTAAAAATGCAGCACTGCTGCTGATTTTTCCTCCTCTCAGGATTTGATGTTCCTGAGGTGTTCCTCAAGTCTCTGACTTGTATAAATACTTTCATAATCCTTGCAATCTGTCTTGTAAATCCCAGAGTGTTTTATGAAGGTGTATTTTATTCTTTTTGTTACCTTTTTTTAACCCAGAATTTTATATTGAATTTATATTGTGGGTTGAGTTGTGTTGCTTTCTTTGATGCTCTGAAATTCTCTATGTGCCCATGGGTGGAACATGGACTTGTTTGAACACAGAATTTTCTTTTTGAAATTTCAGAGTTGTGTTTTCTCCTATCTTTTGTTGCTAGAACCCTTTGATTAATCTATCCACCAATTCTTTTTATAGCCATTTTTCTTAGCATTTTTTAAGATTTCCTGGTATTTTAAGCTGTGTTCTTTTTGAGTAGGAGGAATATTCACTAACCTGTAGCAACTTTGTATAATGTGGGTTATAAAT
Organism: Deroplatys truncata; assembly: GCA_030765065.1. NCBI lineage: Eukaryota > Metazoa > Arthropoda > Insecta > Mantodea > Mantidae > Deroplatys > Deroplatys truncata. The sequence continues at coordinate 114,267,092 of CM060989.1, forward strand.
ATTGTTGTGTGTATAATGCCCATATGCACCATTCTCATTAAACAAATCCTTCAGGGATTTTCACCTTATCAAGATAAGTTCACCAGGGTAATCATCATGCAGCACTGCAACAATGTTCACCACAGTTTAGGTGACCATGGTTAGCTGGCAGGCACTCACCTTGGTTTAGCGCACTGCTCATTGCACTCAGAATTACATATCATCTCTGTTTCACTTGTTCTACGTTCTTGCTGAAGCACATTCATGTACTTGTTCAGCATGCACTCCCACGTTTCATTAAACATGATGTAGGTATGTTTTTAAAGTTAACATGCAGTTCTTAAGAAAAGAGAGAAAGTAGAGATAGAAGCAGTAACTTAAAGATCGACATGAGGGAAAAGCTGTGTTACAATAGAGAAGAAAATGTGCTGAACTATTATGGATCTTTTTTTCTTTCTTTCCTTTCATTTTACACTGAATAAAAATCCTAATTAGCATAGTCAACTTTACACCTTCTGAAAGAGAGACAGAAGAAAGGAAAAATATGTTATCGCCAAACAACATTTGAACTAGAAACTTCTTGCACAGCACAGGCTACTCCCACACCACGAGGTTGACTTCCGCTTCAACACTGACCTCGTGGATCCCTAGATTCTTATATATGCATAATTAATGTACCCAAACATTGCTAAAAATGTGCTAATTACATTAAATCCATTCATTGCTGTAATTATTTCTGCAGTGTTCTTGGATCTATACTTTATCAAATATATTTATGTGTAATGCCATGATTATGTGGATCTTTGTTACGTTTTTGGTCAGTATATTTTAGGCCAGTGTTGCATAAAAATCCTTATGGAATTAAAAACTACAAAGTACTAGAAAGAATGTAACTTTATCAGTATTCATTTATTTGTGAAAATAAAGTGTTTCTTTTGCTTGGGAATTGTAACCTATATTGAATTGTCATTTTAACATTGCAATGCAGGTGAAGTTGGAGATAATCAATGGCCAGTGAGATTTAACTACAGTAAAATACTTGATAAGCTTTTACCACCGTTAATGCATCACAAATGTGGCCATTATTTCACTAAAGTCAATATTTTACCACAATAAAATTTTGATTGAGAATACTGCACACAGCCATCAGTGTTCTTTCTATATATTCCATATGCCAAGAGAAGCTGGTTGTGAGATTCTATTTCCATAGTGAATTTTATGTTTCTGTGTTGCAAATTCAATAGCTTTAAAGCATCTTGTAAATTCTTTCTCCTAACTATGTGAAAGTATTGTCAACACATCTATTTTTGCAAAACAAAAAAGAATGTTTTTTCAGTGCATAATTTTTCTAAGCAAATGAGTAGAATTTCCATTTCATTCCTGGAGGTTAACCAATATATTAATGGTGCTTTGCCTTGCCACACTTAAAATTAATGTCATCATCTTTAAGCAATGTGTTTCTTTTTTTTTTTTTACTAACCCAAAGAAATTGATAATCCTGAATTATTCAAATTTTGGCAGTTGTTGAATATGTTGGTTTGCCATTTTAACAGTTTGTAAGTTGGCACTCTGATACATGATATGATGGTCTTAGTTCTTTTCCAGGTTTATATAGCTTCGGTAAAGCATAAATTTTTTGACGTTAAGGGTTATTTCATTTTAATCTGTTTTCATCTTTACCACAATGAGAGTATTTTACAACTGCTAAGCTTATATTCATGTTGCATATTAGTGTGTGTTTTATATTTTGGTATATTCTGAGAATTTTAAAAGCTCCTTTATTTGTTGGATGTAATCTTCTTTATCCAGTTTTACTAACTTATTCCCTTTATTAACGTTTTGGAATACTACTGTTTGGAATTTAGATTTTTCACTAAAAAAAAAAGGTGCTTATTATTATGGTGTGTATCTTTAATTTTTTTTTTCTAGAAAAGCCTTCGATTTCTAGTTCTCTGGTAAATACATAACTCAGTGATATTTATATATGTACAACCACACTGTACAATTAACTCCATTCAGTCACCCTTGTACAATGTTGCCTTTACAACATAAAAATACTAGAAATCATAAAACATATTCCCTGGTACTTTGATTCTGTGGAAGTTATGACTGGGATACAAATGTAACCAGAGTTGCATTGTAGTTATGCATAACAATGAAGTAAATGATCATGCAAAATATGATAAAATGTAAAATGACATTGAACAAATCCTACTCGCATCACTAGACATATAAGTTGGCATGGGTTACAGGAAAGACCCTGCCTTGATTGGATTAAGAAACTTAACAAAACTGAATTGTTTCTGTTTCACACTATTCAATAGTAAATGTTTATAATAAACTTTGAAAGCTTAATTTGTTCCAGTTTTTATAAAACGTTAATTGAAGCTGGTTTGGTAATTGGACTTACATTAAGAAAAACGTTTAAAACCCAATTATTAGCACTTAAGAACAACTAATACAAATAACAGTGACTGCATGTCTCTGCCATCCTTGGCACATTTAACTAAAGTAACTTGCCTATACCAAACAGCCCGTTATCACTAATATAACTGATTCAAACTGCAGCTTTGCTAGAACTTCCCTATGGCATTTGCTGTCGATTAAGTAAATCACAACCTTTAATAAACGTTGCAAACTGACTGGCTTGTTTTGAATTCTTTAAGTAAACCACGAGTCAAATTTGATATTACCCCAGTAGAATCTCCTTTCTGTGGCATGCCTCCATTTCCTCAAAGACGTGCTACAGACTAAACTAATGATGTTTCCACTCCGGTAAATTTTTAGCTATAACAGCCTCCTTGGCAATACCTGGGACTCATAGTTTTATTTATGCTGTCCTATTCAAAGATATACAGCTGAGGCTGGTTCAGTCTTGATATGATATTGATGCTATTCTCATTGTGTTACTACTACTGATAGTTTGGACAATTTTCTCTCAAATTATATATGCTGTAGAGGGAGCAAAGCCCGGCTGTACATCAACAAACCCTTACTTTCTGGGTTGTTTTTCATGTGTCACCTTCTAGAATCGTGCATAACTTTCATGTACAGAGCGAGAGTGAAACATTTCACTGTGTCTTCCAAATTGCAAAGGACTTCCTGCTCAATTTCAAATCATTCTTGAGAAAAAAAAAAGTACTGTAACATAACTTGGATAGAAGAATAAGGCCCCATTTATAATGCAGCCATGGACATAACACAAAATTGGCACATGTTTCTGGATCTGTAAATTATATTTTAAAATGTTTTCAGAACACCTTAAGTTTCAAATAGAATAACATAACCAAACCAATAATATCCATAATGGAAAATCATTCTTTTTTTGTAAACAAATCAGACATAGAAAGTTTTTGCATGAAGCAAACAACAGCTCAGTATCTGGCATGGCACGAGACCAAATGGAAGTATACCTTGTTCAGTAGATGGTTTGAAATCTTGCATTGTTTACAATCTGGCAGTGCTGGGAAAGAGAATTGTAGAATTCTGTCTCTGTGCATGGAATGCAAGCATAAAGTTTGGAGTTAGCAATCTTTTGTATTATGTAGCACCTCATGTGGTTCTATGTGTATCCTTCTATTAATATACATATATATGTGAATTTTTCAGTTGTAGAGATAGTCATGTGAATGTATTACATCAGACTTTCTTTAATATTGGGTTAACACAATCATAGATTCTGATTTACCTTACTAAACATACCTTTTGCCAGTTCTCTCTTCTTTAAGTCAAGCTGTTTATTCAGGTTTAAACACATTCTCTACTTCTCTGTTTTCATTCACCCCATAGCTTGATGTAAAGTTAATCTTTGTTTCTCCACAACTCCTTATGCCATATCCAATTTAAAAAATAAATCAAACATGGTATTTTAAAGATAACTATTTGATGCATGGCACTTAAGTAATGCTGTATAGATGATTGTATGAATCTGTACATTTGCATTATTCTGTTACAGGATGAGGACTTCACTCCAGTAAAATCACCAAGGTAAGACTTGACTCTTGGGTAATATTTCAATGAAAAAACCTTATGACTCTTGTGTTACATTTTCCTTTACTGGTGCTTCTTTATGTAATATTATAGAGAGAGGAAATTTTTGTGTATGTCAAAAATCACTCATCTGAGTTTGATAGTATTTTCCCAATTAAAAATCCTTATGCCTGCCGGGTTTCATCAACCATCATCAAGACAATTGAAGATTGCCAAACTATTGCTAGCTCGCCAGAAGTAAAAGTTTTGTTTCACCAATGTGTGACATCCTTTGGACAGCCTAAGTTCCTATCAGCTTTTGAAGCGCCATTTTCCTTCCTTCAAAACTTTGGTAGTCCGTGAATTCTAGTTTAAAGCCTGTGTACATGCTCTAGCTCTTGAAAAGTGGCATCACATTTACTTTCATTCCAGTAACTAAGCAATGAATATTTTCAATATTGAAATGTTGGTCAAAGAATTTATTGCAAATATGGGTGACTCAATACAGATTATCAAAATAGGTAGTGTGAAAAATATTAGAAAAAGCTCACATGAGGCTGGAATACCATATGAAAAGAAATTGGTCATTATTACCAATTCAACAGCTATTGATAACACTCGGATACTTCTCCATTCCATACTGTTAACAGTGACTGCAACAGAGTTTACAAACCCACAGTGGTGAAAGTATTGGAGGTACTGTTCCCTATGGTCACAGTGATAGAAGAATTTTATCTAGTCGCAAACTTTCCAGGCATTGCAGACACCATTTGTACTCATATGTCCCATTTTATCACCCACATAACATAGAAGTATACAGTACCTATATCCAAACAGTGTGCAATGCAAGTTTGATAATTACTAATATTGAGGTACAGTGGCCAGGTTCTGTTCCATACAGCTTTGTACTTGACGACAGTTGGTTGAGGTGACAGGTTTAAATATGTCAGAAGATGATGGAATTTTTTTGGTGTAAAAATCATTAGTATAGCTACCTTTGTAAGGGATGTAAAGGAGGTGGTCTCTTGTCATAGATGCATGTAAAAGAACCTCAAGCATGATAAAAAAGTGTTTGAGTAAAAGTTCCTGTCTTTCACGCACAGAATAGAGTGGCACACTAAGAACCAAGTCAGCTAAAGAATTTCCATAAATAAAACTAAATTTATTTAGCAAGTGTTTCACATTTAGGTTGTAGCAGATGTCGCATGTTCATGAGCTAATACAAATGGGAATATAATAATCGCTACTAACAAATAATGTATTAAATCTTTTTTTATCCCTCACTCTTATATAATAAAGTCCATGTATACTTTGGAGAGTTATATACCTTATATAAGGGTAGATAAAATATAAACTAGAATTTTTTTTTTAAATGTTATTAAAATAACAGAAGTAGATAATTGCTGTCAGAAACTCGGCAGCAGCTCCTCCAGTCACCACAGACAGGAACGGCTGTTCCAGCGCTGTTGCAATGCAGATTTTGCAGGAGGAGGCAGAGCAACTTTGGAGATCTCTGGTCTCTGTGACCAGAATTTACAACACGCGTGGACAAACAGCTCTGGTGTGCCTAGTCTTATGGGACTTACACTGCCGCCAGCACCACCGGGATACCCTTCCTCGGCTGCACCATCTGTGTCGAAGCCAGCATGACTTCCTGGACAGCACCGTTCTGCAAATGTTGCCAACTTGGGCACTGGGCAGCCAAATGCAATGCACCTCTGCGGTGCCAGCTCACTTACGTCTGCCTGCCAGCAGCACAAGGTTCTGCACCACCTGTGTCAGGACAGTCCGCTACACTGGGCAGGCTGTATGCCAGCTTTGCCTGCGACCTTCAGCAGCACTTGAAGGCTCTTTACTGCCGCTGAGATGCCAGCTTGCTCGGCCTCAGCCGATGCCAGGTACCGAGTCTCAACACGAGAACAGCTCTACCATCACCGTACTTAAGGCTATCTATCAACAACTCCACTTATTCATCCAGGCATCTACCACAGTAAGCGAAGAAGTAGCTGACCTCAGCCGATGCTTAGAGACACTTAGGCTCTCAGCCTCCAAACGTCTCACTGCCAACTCAACGCCGCCTCAAGATGTCTAACCAAAATCACAAATCCATACAAGAGACACCGCCCATGAGCCTTCTGACCAACTGGGCGCTATGGAGACTTCAGTCACAGCATTGCAGACCAGATTACTCAACATCAAACCAGCTGGAACACAATGGCCAAACATTACAACAAACTCAAAAACTTCATCGACACTGACCTCCAAAACCATCTTCTACAACTGCAAAAGAAACACCAGCAGCTCAATGAAGGATACACACTAATTTACAACTCCATCAAGCAACACGTTTTGATGGCCAACAATCCACCACGGCAAAACCGTTGCTAAAATTCAAGCACCATGTGCACAGAATTCTTACTACTCAGGCATCACCACAATCACCTTTACATCAGATTAACACTTCGCTAAATAAGTAAACATCGTTACTCCCAACCACTTCCTTAACTCCCCGGGGGACAGTCAGGGCCTTGACCCTCAGGGCTGTCACCCAAACATTTCCTTACCCACTTCCAGCGCAATAAGCTGACGGTTACCTTATGCACTATTGGGCTGCTCAGCAAAACCCCACTATCTTTCCTCACTTCTCATTTCAATTCCTCTCCATAAATTCTCCTACCTATTCCCATCTCTACCCAAAAAAAGACTGTTCCTTCATCTCAGGTGTGAAGTGATGGACCCATGTTTCATCAATGGTTATGAATTGATGCATAAACTCGGCTTTATTGCAGCGAAACATTGTTAAACACTCAACTGAAACATCCTTACAACGTTGCTTTTGTTCCATTGTGAGTAAACATGGCACCCATCTTGCGCACAGCTTTCTCATGTCTAAATTTTTAGTCAGTATGCGAAGTACAGCACTTTTTGAAATGTCTGCTAGCTCGGGCACTTTCATTCAACAGTCATCTGATACCATTTTGTGGATTTTGTTCGCAATTTCTAACATGGTCACCTCATTTGGTTCACCACTGTGATGTTTGCCTTGGCAGTTCATATGGCCCTGCTTTAACTCTGCCCCCAATATTTTACTGTTTGTAAATGAAGGTGCAGACTCCCCCAGTGTAGATCCAGCTCAGCTTTAATATTAGACCTTTCAAATGAAAGTATTGTACCACATAATGAGGCCAGTTTTATCCATGTTTACAAAAGAGTTCAGCATTAATGGCTGCCAAACAATTACTAAACAACAAAGCATCATCAAACTTAAGGTTTATAAAAGTGGTACTTTCTACCTTAGTCATTTGTTTGAAACAACCACTATATATATATATATATATATATGTTCAGGTCAGCTGCTTCTGGGACTGCCCACTTATGTCCCATATAATATCTGAACTGAAAGATCAACTCCAAATGTTTTTCTTGTTGTAATTTATAATACATGCAGACTTTGTTTTCTCATGTCCTTTTCTATCTTAGTAAGTTTGCAGCATAGCTTGATGGCATGTACTTATCATGTAAACATCTCTCTTGTCTTTGTGACATACAGCTAACAAATTTCCACTTCTTTGAAAAATTTGTTCTCCACATTTAAGTGCTGGATTTTGTAAAGCAATTGGCATTCCTCATCTGTTTTTCTGGGTTGTCCCCACCAAACCTGCATTCACCTTTTCAAGATCCCTTGCTAATGCAATACCTGTCTGTATAAAGTGTATGACCTTTACCTGCCAAGGTGCCAAGTAAATGTTTCACTACATTGACAATTACAATTTCCTGTCCACAAAACACATCATAGTTCCATACATATCCAGTGTCAGACTCAGAGAGCATGTAGATTTTTATCCCATATTTTCTGGGTTTGTTTGACATACATTGTTTGAAACTCAGCCTCCCTCTGAATTTGCACATCCCTTAAGCAATGGCAATATCTTCCCCTAACTCGTATGCAGCTTGAAACTTGATACATGGTTTCCAATAGAGATGTAATTTTGTGCAGGAGGTTGAAATCAAGTTCACCCTTCTTCTTAGCAATGATGTTATAATTTTTGTGTAAATTTGCCTGAATCAGCAGGAACCAATCCGATCTGCTGTTCAGGCTTTTGGCTGATGCTCATATGAAATATTATGGCCAAAAATGTTATACTTCCTCCAGAGTAACTGTTTTCCATTTGCTCATTCTGAATTTTGCAGATAATTGGTTATTACTCCTCTCTATTCTCAAAATTTGTCTGCTCTTTTATCTGGGGTAGCAAATCATCATCAACAAAGTAGGAAAAGCAATCAGCAAAATTGCTATCTTCATCTTGTTCTCTAATATCCGTAATCCCTTTAGCACCATTAAAAACATTTATATTGGGTACCTGGTCCACTCTAGTTCACCCTTCATCAGAATGTGAAGGCCTTTTACGCTTCCCTGTTCTTATTCTGGGCGTTTCTACAATGGAAGTTGATGGTACAGGTAGCGAAGGAATTTCTTTCAAACTCACATTAGGCCCACATTCGGATTTACCTGAATCATCATTATCAGTATCTGAATTTGAAAATAAAAGGTAGCAAAATAACAAAAAGATCTATGTAAACATGCAAGAATAACGTAACAATTGAACTACCATTGCATAATTATTACGGAAATAAGCACAACATTACTGACCTGAATTTCCTAATATTTTCTGTGGAACATTTTCAGAATCATCATACAACCATCGAAAATCAATTTTTTTCATCTTCACTACCATTAAACTCTTTTTTCTAATATTTCTAAAATCTCACTTTCGGTGAAACTGCGATGTGCCATTTTGTCATTCACTGCAGAAAGGCATCTGTTGCATAGTACAGGCTATTTGCTTTCTCCTTGGCCTACTTTATACACGGGTGCACTCTAGTAGTATGTATTGTTAAGTAAAACAGTGCACACATATGGAAGCCTGTTGATTGATGTATTATCATAGGTAAATGCACAGAAAATTAGATCCCGTCAGTTGAGAGCATCCACAATTTTTTCAAGTTCCTGAAACCCATCATTTGACGGGATTAGCAGTCAAAGTGTTAATGGAGTTCCTTTGCTTGGAATCTTCTCAAAATTTTAAACAGCTTTACATCTTACTTGGTAATAAGTTTTATAATAATGCTTTGGTCAACACATGTTTACCTTCTGTTTACTGATTGTGCTAATGAATACAGAGGACACTTACTCTATTTGAGGGCAATGTAGCTACATCATTTAATAAATAATTGCCAGAAATCCATTTGAAAAATTAGTTCATTTATTTAAGAAAAAAGTAGCAACTACACATACACACTGCAATATCAAATCACACTACAACAATTATAACTAATATTATTTTCCGGGCTGTTATGCCGTGGTCTGCTGAAGAAAGATTTCCCAGACGTTTCGTCCACAACTGCGGTGGACATCTTCAGTGGCGCGGATGAAGTCTTCTCGGTGAAAGTATCGCAGCGTCTGATGCGTTGGCCGTTGGTGCCGCTCTCTTTATAGTGTGGACGCTCTCTGCTGATTGGCCCGCTGGTATGAGAGGGCTGGCGCCGGCTGTGTTGTTGCTCTCTTCTGATTGGCTCGCAGTGTTTTTCGGTATTGTATGACCTTTCTTGTTTTTGATGACTAGATGCCAGTTACTGTTGAGTTTCAAAGCTTCTTCTTTCCTATTGAAATTATTGTCTATAATTATTATTGTCTATACAAGACAATTAAACAGCCTACTGCGCTCTTCCAAAGACCCCCGAGACCCCCTGTCATCGGCCGGTGTTTACCGTATTCCTTGTTCCTGTGGTTCAGTGTACATTGGTACCACACAGCGGAGCGCAAACACCAGACTTAGCGAACACAAAAGAAACTGCCGCCTGGGCCATACAGAAAAATCGGCAGTCGCCGAACATGCCATTGAAGCCGAGGGCGAACACATTATTAGATTTCAGGACACCAACATTCTTTCCTCCATAAAGCATTACCATACCCGGCTACAACGCGAAGCAATAGAGATTTATAAACATCCCAATAATTTCAATAGGAAAGAAGAAGCTTTGAAACTCAACAGTAACTGGCATCTAGTCATCAAAAACAAGAAAGGTCATACAATACCGAAAAACACTGCGAGCCAATCAGAAGAGAGCAACAACACAGCCGGCGCCAGCCCTCTCATACCAGCGGGCCAATCAGCAGAGAGCGTCCACACTATAAAGAGAGCGGCACCAACGGCCAACGCATCAGACGCTGCGATACTTTCACCGAGAAGACTTCGTCCGCGCCACTGAAGATGTCCACCGCAGTTGTGGACGAAACGTCTGGGAAATCTTTCTTCAGCAGACCACGGCATAACAGCCCGGAAAATTATATTAGTTATAATTGTGACACCGGCCGTGAAAACCTACGTTCTTACACACTACAACACTTCTTATTATTCTGTGTTAATGAAATACTTTAATAGTGTTATCTCCAAGGAACACTTAAATATTCACATTTTTTGAGGTGATTTGGATAGGTAGAGGATAAGCATTGCCACTATAAGAGGAATTCCTCGAGACATCCTCACCATTGGCCATTCAAGGCTACAAACAAGTTCACTCGCTAGTGGAAAATTCTGGTGTAGTTTGATCCATCTTTATTCATGCCATACTGAAGCCTAGTATATGGTGGAGTGGTGGGGAGATAAAATACTTTTCATTACTAATAAACTGAATTTACTGTGAATAGCATGTGAAGTAGATGCTCTTCATTCTGAATGAATTTTATTAAATTTTGTGTTTTGTTTAACCATGATAGAAAAACTAAACAAATCATTGATGTACATCCTATAAAAACACACAAATTATATCAAGTGTATTTTTGTAACTTTAACCATTTCTGTTATTGGTTTGAATATTCAAATACGTTATACTATCTTGGAAATGTTAAGTCACCATTTATTTGTTTCTTGTGGGGTCATGGAAAGAGTATGGAATTTCAAAGTCAGCACTCAGCAATCCACTTTTTATAGATTTTCCTGGAGCTTCAGCCACCTGTGTTTCTCTTGCACCTATCATAAAGTGTGTAATGAATAGGGACTGGTTGTTAGGAACTAAAGATTTTCAAAATAAGTAGAATACAGGCAGTAAAAGTAATGAAAATAGGCGCCAGAATAGGAATTTGTTTTTAATTCCAATGTATTTTTTAAATTATGTATTTGAATATTTTGAAATTGTGGGCATATGCATGTAATTTGCATGAAATACCAACATAAGTCCCATACTTCTTGCTGCCAAATGAAATAAGCCTTCAAATCTTGCTTCATTTAATAAATATACCTGTATATATATTTTAAATCCATATAATACATAATTGTTTGTTGACACTGTTTTGCAATACAAAATGCTATCAGTAAACTGCAGTTCTTGGCAGTGATTAGATAATACAGTGTCATTTATTGCACATGACCAGGTATTTTTTCAAATTTTCCATTTTTAAGTTTTGTCTTCTGGCAGACAACAGATTTTTCAGGGCAGACAATTCTCTCTCCACATCTACAGATTTTACTGGAGTACATTTGAACAGCACTACAGTGTTTGGGTCACTGCCTTTTCCCTCAGAGACCTCATTCCAGTTTCTTTCACTATTTTAACTCCCATTGTCACTAAGAACCTTGTCAACTTTTCACACACAGTTCGACCTATTTCACCTGCAACTTAGTGAACTTTTTGCAGTGTCATCTATGATATCGTATGCATCCATGAGTGTTATGTTTCTCTGTTCTGGACACTTGATTGTATCTGCTATCGCAGAGTACTTGGCAGCAATGAAAGTCAAATTGTTTTTAGTGTCCTTCATTAACAACTTATCACAATATGTACAGATGATGCATCTTCTTCACTTTTTGTCATCCTCCGTTATGTAGTGGTTACTAAGCTAGCCTCTGGTTCCTGAGGTCCTGGGTTCAAACTGGTGGAGGGCGATGAATTTCTTTGGTCATAAAAATCCTTAGCTTGGCTTCCTTCAGAAGGGAAGTAAAGCTGGTGGTCCCATGTCATAGATTTGCGGCATATAAAAGAATCTCAAGCCTGATAGAGACCTCTAAGCAAAATCAGCGGTCTTTTATGCCCAATATAGAATGGGACGCTGAGGACCATAGCAATTAAAGTGTGTCCATAAATAAAATTCAGTTTTTAAATTTTTTCATGAAATTAATTACAACATCCCATATCCAGATGGTTTACTAAAACAGCCATGAAGTTATTACTGGTTGTGAAGGCAAGAGTAGTTCTTTGAACAACTGAACCCTGGTCAGCGATTTAAGAAATGTCTTCTTTGTTTTGGAAATCAAAGCATCTACTTCTGGGTATAGACTTTGAATATCTTCACAAATTCTGTGGAACATGTAGTTGAGACATACAATATGAAGCATGTTGGGAAACAGGACCTTAAGAACCTTGCTAGCTTTTTCATATATTTTGCAGCATAAGCAGTAAACAGAGGAACATTTTTCATGTATAACACCATATTACCATAATACATTCAGTGAAAAGGTAAATAATTGAGCTACAGTTATACCATTCATTTTATCCAATTGATTACATGCAAGGGGTTATATTCTATAGGATTCATCATAGTCCATTGTACAAATCACAACATTTACAATGAAGTGACCACAGGGGTCTGTACTTTTGTCAACCTATATCAATATTTTCTTCCCACTGACTGTTTCCCTAGTACAATTAATTGTATCACTGGAACAAACATCCGCATAGCACTTATGTAACATACTTTCACTTGAGACTTGTTCTTTAATGTACTTTAGCAAGAAATTCTCCAGAGTTGTATTTTATAATATCTTCTACAAAGGATTACCAGCTTGAATAAGTGCTTTCCATAGATTGAGTGAAAATTGTGATTGGTTGTGAGATCATGTATGGGAGATAAGAATTTTTTGGTTCCTGCTTTTGTCATTCCACACAGAGAGGATTTTTGTTCCAAGGCTTGTACATGCTGACAAACATGACACTTTTTAGTAAATTCACTCACATTTCATGCACTTTACAAAACAACGCTTATCCATCTGTCAAAAAGATGGCACCAAATTCTTCCACAAATAATCCTGCCAATTATTTTGTCATAGTAATATACCTGTCAGTGTATCTCAACAAGAAACTACCTATAACTGCTGCACTATTTCATCAAAATAGCAGTGTTCATTGGATGAGAAAAGTGAACTAAGGATAATAAGGTCAACAATGTGTCTCCATCCTTTCCACAACCCAACATTTACACATGTTTACAGTTAGGCGACAACTTAAGGAATGGATGCGTTTGTTAATAGTGCTGCTTTTCTTTTTTTTGTCTAAAGTGTGAATGATCACAATGGGTCCAGAAACCCTTTCCTACCATTTGCCAAGCTTTCAGCCCACAATAACGTATAATACAAGACACAAGATGGGAAAAAGTACACATCTAGGAATAAGTTTGGGTCACTAAAGGCTAAGGAAAATATGAAATTGAATTTTTAGTATCTGCAGTAAAAGAAAGGTATAATCTTCTGAAATTGTTGGTCGGCAACTATACGTATACTTTCATTTTGTTTTAACTCATCGCAATCTTAATTTTAAAAAGATTAATAAAATAGGCATTATAAATAAAAATGGGCAAAAATAAGAAAACTTATCTTTGCTGTATGTGACCATAATCTCATACAAGCTTATTTTAAGTCATTTTTGTGTTTTAATAGCAATGTAGAGGCATTTTGGCTAACATCAAAATTAAATAATTTCTGTAATGTTTATGTCAATTAACATGAAGTGTAATGAGGGTTTGTAAGAGGAGTCGGTGACAGATTTTTAAAAGGGAAAAAGATTTTGAAACATTTGATGTTTTATATGTAATGCATTGATGATCTTCCATTCATAATCCAGAATCAGCGAGAAACTTTCCATCCACTGTACTGGCTACTGGCTTGTTGAGAACCATTTGTTATGAAAATATTTTCTTACCAGTTTAATCAACACAGGATTTGCTTTGAATGGTTGTTAAAACAAACCTGAAAGTTGATGTAATTCTCAGTGCATGTAACACATACTCCTTGTATTGGCATAACCATCCAACTGGTTTTAGCATTAAAATTTTTCACATGAAAAATTATATTAATTATTTAATAATATTGCAGATTAACAAAGTTATCTAAATAGTAATGAACTTTGAGATTGATCTACATGAATATCTAACTGCTGTAGATGATTGTTAAGAACAGAGATTCTTTTTCAGATTTAATTCCCTTTCATTCTTAGATTGTTTTACCTAATGCTAAATCCTCCACTATTGCAGATTATGCACTGAAGCAGTTTCTGAAGATGGCAGCCTTGATTCACCATTGCCCTCTGCTGGAGTCGCAGTAATAAACACAAGCTTCCATTTTAGAAACGATTGTCCTGAATGTAAAAGCCAGGAAAGTGATATCACATATATACCGCCTATAGAAAGACGTATTCACTTATCTGAGAAATCTAGTGATGGAGAATTCCACAATAGGACTTTATTGATTCATGGGGGTGAAACATTACACAAGTGTAACATTTGTGATAAAAGCTTTACTCAGTTGTCAGCTTTGAGATTACACAATTTGATTCATGAAGGTAAAAATTCTCATAAGTCTGGTACTTGTGAGAAGAAAGTGAATGATTTGGGCAATTTGAAAAGTCATAATTTCATACACAATGGTAAAAAGTCATTCAAATGTGAAATTTGTGCAAAGAGCTTTACACAGTTGTGCAATTTGAAAACTCATAATTTGATACATGAGGGTAAAAGACCTCACAAGTGTGAAATTTGTCAAAAGTACTTTAGGCACTTATCATCTTTGAAATCACATACTTTGATTCATGAGGGTAAAAAGCCTCACAAGTGTGACATTTGTGAGAAGAGCTTTACACATTTGTCATCCTTGAAATCGCATAATTTGACACATGAGGATAAAAAGCCTCACAAGTGTAAAATTTGTGGGAAGAGCTTTACTCAGTTGGGCAATTTGAAATTGCATAATTTGATACATGAGGGTAAAAAGCCTCACAAGTGTAAAATTTGTGAGAAGAGCTTTACTCTCTTATGCAATTTGAAAATGCATAATTTGATACATCAGGGTAAAAAGCCTCACGAGTGTAAAATTTGTGAGAAGAGCTTTACTCAGTTGGGCAATTTGAAATTGCATAATTTGATACATCAGGGTAAAAAGCCTCACGAGTGTAAAATTTGTGAGAAGAGCTTTACTCAGTTGGGCAATTTGAAATTGCATAATTTGATACATGAGGGTAAAAAGCCTCACAAGTGTCAAATTTGTGAGAAGAGCTTTACACATTTGTCATACTTGAAATTGCATAATTTGACACATGAGGGTAAAAGGCCTCACCAGTGTGAAATATGTGAGAAGAGCTTTACTTATTTGGGCAATTTGAAAACACATAATTTGATACATCTGGGTAAAATCCTTACAAATGTGATATATGTGACAAGAGCTTTACACATTTGGGCAATTTGAAAAAACATATTTTGATACATCAAGGTTAAAAGCATCATAAGTGTAACATATGTGAGAAGAGCTTTACTCAATTGGGCAATTTGAAAACATATAATTTGATACATCAGTGTAAAATGCCTCACAAATGTGAGATTTGTGAGAAGGGTTTTACACATTTATCATCTTTGAATAGGCATAATTTGATACATGAGGGTATAAAGCTTCACAAATGTGAGATTTGTGAGAAGGGCTTTACACATTTATCATCTTTGAAAACACATATGATACATGAGGCTAAAAATATCTCACAAGTGTGAAATTTGTGATAAGAGCTTTAATCAGTCACGTAATTTGAAAATGCATAATTTGATAATGAGAGTAAAACAAGACTCAGAAGTGTGAAGTTTTGTGATGAGATTTACACATTTGTCATCTTTGAAAATCCATAATTTTAGACATAATGGTGAAAAGCCTCACAAGATTCAAATTTATAAGAAGAGCTTTACTCAATGAGCAATATGAAAATATGTAATTTTATACACTAGGGTAAAAAAGCTCACTAACATGAAATTTGTGGGAATGGTTTTCCTCTGTTATGGAATTTGAAAGTGCATATTTTCATGTTTTAGGGTAAAAAACCTCAAGTATGTAATTTGTAAAAAGGGCTTTATGGTCTTGGGCAATTCAAAAATGCATGATTTGATACAAGAGCATAAAAATCCTCATAAGTGTGAAATTTGTGCAAAAAGCTTTATAAAGTTGGGCAATTTGAAAGCGCATAATTTGATACATGAGGATAAAAGTCCTCACAGGTATCAAATATGTGAGGGGCTTTACTAGGTTATCATCATTGAATTTGCATAATTTGATACACAAGGTTAAAAAATGTTACACCCCAGAAGCTTGTAAGGAGACCTGCATTCAGTTTTAACATTTAAAATTACATAATTTTATACAAAGCCTTAAAAGTTTGAAATTTTGGAGATGAGGTTTGATCTTGTATCAATTGTGAAAAGATTAAGTGTTTGATTCATCAACATTATAAAAGGATTACAAATTGGACAAAATTTAGGAATAGATGATTTATTTCTTTTCTATATTATGAAAATACATAATTTGATTCATTAGGAAAGAAACATGTATCAATTAGATACTTTTGAGGCCTGCAGTGATTTGTCACATTTTAAAAACATACATAAACCATATTTGACCAATCATCAGACAAATTAGCTTGAGTGATGTCAAACTAATTCTTCATTAATTTTTGCCATGTCAAATGATAATCATATTAATGTGATAGTTTGTATATAATGATCACTTGTTAAATTAGTTTGCTACATCTGTTTTCATTGGCTGTGTTTTTGGTTTGAATACAAAAGGTAAGCACAATGCATAATTTTCAACCCATGATACTCCATTCTAACCCCAATGCTTCCTCAGTGCCTCATTTTTAAGTTGTTTAACATTTTCGGAAATGATGAAAGGATCCAAACAAAGAAGAAGTAATTTCACACAGGAAGAAATCCAGTGGTTGTGAGATAGGTTGCTGGTATTAAAAATAAAAAGAGCAATGGAGTCATAATGAAGGAGGTAGAATGGGATTACTTGGGAGAAGGTTCAACAGCAATCCCTGGTGGGTCGTATCCTTCATTCCCATAATTGTTATTCAGCTATAGATGGAGGTGCTATAAAATGGTCTAATTTTTTACATTTGTGTTGATTTGGAATTAAAACTTGGTGTCTTTGTGTTTTTATAACTTCTCTATCTCAACAAATATATTCTATGATCTTAATTGTGAGGGACCAAATCATATATTTGCTCAAATGTATTGCCTTATTTCATTGCTGCTCATAACTTTAATAAGTAGATGTTTCTCAGATGGATTGTGCTATGAATAGTAAGTGCCAAAGATATGTGGCTTTGCTGTCATGACAAATGTTATTTGAGTGTTATGAAAATCTTGCTGCAGTCAATTGGGTTGTAATTCTTTACTTAAACATAAGACAGATGGCACTGTTGGATAGTATAAATAAAGTAATTTAGGCAATAGAGTGTTTATTATAATATTTTACAATGGAAATTAAAGATGAACATTATTAAGAAGTTTCAGTGAAATATGGAAATAAAAAAAGAAAACAACAACTACAAATGTGAACATCAATAAATTTCAGTCCTCAGTTCTCACACCTTGCAGTTCCTTCTTGAATTACCTGGATTCGAGAGAGAAAAGTTCTAAAGAAAACCAAAACTTACTTATTACTAACTTCCCAGATATCAAGAGTGAAACTAAGTTATTCAAACCATAACATTCTGCATCTGTTGGTGCCAGTCTCATCCTCCTGTAGCTCACCACCAAGCGTATTTCGATAAAGATCTCCCCAAGTCATACTGGAGCATAGAAACCACACATTCTTCAGTGTTGCAATGGCATAATGTGGATGAGATGGTTTCAGGCTTCAAAGAAGCACTCTGCTACTTTCCTTTTCATATGGTTATCCTTGCTAACGTGTTCTTTGGAAGTAATGAGGTAAACACTGCAGGATTCTATAAATTCATGTTTTCATAGTGCCCTCTGGAGTGGTATACATTAGTTAAGCTTAAGCAGTTCTGTAAGGGACATGAGCTTCGAGGCATTTCTGGGATCAAATTGGGAGCCTATGGCCTGAATAATCTTCTCACCTGGATCAGGCATCTTGATTTATTTATTTTTCACCAAACCTGCTTGTGAAGTGCAAGTTATCTTGGTTTTAACACCCATTCTTACCTTTGATGGTAGATGTTTAACTTCTTGTAATGCAATTTCACTTAATACCCCTTCAATGAACATTTTGAGTCTTACTTCTGCATCACTGGCTTTTTAGGGTATGGTAAATTAAAATTAAATTGAGCTTTATTTATAGATGCTCTTTAACTACAGTTGTCCTTAGCATCCCATTCTACATTGGGCATGAAAGACCAGAAATTTTCCTCAGACCCCCGTTTATTAGGCTTGATGTTCTTTAACGTGCTATAGATCTACCACATGGGTACCACCTGCTTTACTTCTCTTCTGAATAAACTCATGTTCAGGACTTATAAGCCAAAACTCCATCGCTCTCTGCCGGGTTTGATGACCCTTTCAAGAAAGTGATCGGTTCCAGAATTCGGCGGCAGACTGCTGACATAAGCAGCTTGTAATTTCATTATCAGGATGTTAGTTACTTCAGCTTCTTTGAAGAAGTGTATCCCTGCATTTCCATCTTCAAGGGTCTTGAAGATATCTGCTATATCCTTGATATGCGTTCCCAAGCACAACTCAACCTATATGGTTGAGGTCCTCTGGTTTAGGTCTACAATGGTAGCCTCTAGTTTCCTGAGGTTGCAGGTTCAGATCCGGTGGAGGGTAATTGGTTTTTCCAAGTGTAAAACTCCTCAGCATGGCTTCCCTCAGAAGGGAAGTAAACTTAGTAACCCCATGTCATAGATTTATAGTATGTAAAAGAACCAAGCTTCATAGAGGCTTCTGAGAAAAATTTCTAGTCTTTCACACCCAATTAAGAATGGGACACTAAGGACCATAGTAGTTAAAGGGTGTCCATAAATTAAAGTCAACTTAATTTAAGTACAATGCAGATTTAAACCAGGAATTCCATCTGAAACACACTGCCATAAGAAAAGCATATATTTTGTGTTTTCCAGCAGAGTCCTCATACTTGGATTAAAAAATTATGTGTAACTGTTTTTGCATTTTACAGAGTTGAACACATTTTTCAGTTTTACAACTGCAAGCTTGAGTTCATTGAGTTCATCTTCAAAAACTTTCTCAACAATGTTTATTTTGTGGATGTGAACTTATTTCTACCATTAAACCTTTCAGGGTATTCATACATGATGTCATACAATACACAGAATTCATTATTACTGCTATGGCATGATCGTTTTCAATTTCATATGATCGCAGGGTGTTGAAAATAGCTTTTGAACAATTTGGTCAATTGGTTGTATCCAACAGTACCAACAAAGGCAGACAGAACAGGGGTGCAGACTGTTGAGTGCTGATGCGATGGTACAACACTACAATTAAAGCTAGATTGCATTAAGGATCCATAGTTTACAACTGAACATCTCTAGCTACACTTAAAAATGTTAGATACTATCTAAAGTTCTGCATTAAGAATAGCAACTGGAGCATTGCATACCAGTGTAATTACAAAAAACTGCAATTTGAAACACATGAAATACCGCTAAACATCAGAAGGAAATGATTAACTCTGCATTATGCATTTAAGGTAGCAGCAAACAGAAATCCACCTTCATTTACTGGCCTATTTTTCAGTAGATATTATGATAAATATCCTGAAAGCAGAGCCAACCAGATCCCACCGCACCTAAGATTGATTAAATACGGTAAAGAGCTTAATTTTACCACCCATCAGAGAAAACATATATTAATAGATTACTGTCTGGTCACTATTAAAACTTATAATAAAATTAGATGTACTGCAGCACACCAAACAAGAAACTATTCAAGTGGTAACATAACACTTAATGGGAAACACGGTGAAGTAATTAAAATATTAACAAAATTCATGTGGCAACACACTGTAACTTCACTCTTACAAAATTATTACCTTGAACATGTTTCAAAGATACCTTGTCTTCATCATCACTTAAGAGCTACTAACTAGTCTGTCAGTTCCGATGTAGAGGTTGCTCTTGGACTTCTTGGCGTTAACGTCATTTCCGGCTCAATGTATTTAAAGAAGAGATCCTTTTCAGGAGGGAGATTGAAATTCATTAGATGGCTTTTGTTTTTTTGTATGAGGAGTTTTTCCCATATAGTCAATTCTATTGTATTTTTTTAATAGAATTCCAATAGAATTGATGATATGGGAAAATCTCCTCTTATAAAAAAAGTGATCTAATGAATTTCAATTTACCTCCGAAAGAGGATCTCAACTTTAAATACATCAAGCCGGAAATGACATTATCTTCAAGAAGCACAACGGCGTCCTCTACATTGGAACCGACAGACTCATTAGTGGCTCTTAGCTGATGATGAAGACAAGGTGTCTTCAAAACACGTTCAAGGTAATTATCTTGTAAGAGTGAAGTTACAGTGTGTTGCCAAATGAGTTTTGCTAATAATCAAGTGATATTTAAATGCATGTACAATGAAATTAAGAACAAATTCACAAATTTCGAATATTCACACCTGTATACAAAACTAGTGAAAGTAGCAAATGTACAGTAGTTTTCAGAGAGAAACTTCTGAGACTTAAACTAATTTATTTTCCATTTTTACCTGTGAACTCTATGTAATCAAATGGGCAATGCTTACATTCAAAATATGGATGACCAACATTTCATTATTTTTCTGACTCCCTCATTTCCATACAAGCAATTAGTGACCCATGGACAACGGATGTACTAATACGGGACATTCAGATCCTGATCAATTTATTGAAAATAAAGAGAAAAGAAATCATCATGTGACATAGCTGGTAATGAAGAGGTAGACCTTGCAGCTAAGAAAAGCATTACAAAACTCCTGAATCCAAAATATCCAAACTCCTCACAGAGATTTACTGCTATTCATAAACACAAAGATTAAGAAGGTTTGGACCACAGTACAATTGAAGCAGCAGTGGACTTTTATATGCCATCTATATATAAGGTACAGAGAGGCAACCAAGTTTTATTGACATGATTAACAATTGGACACACCAAACTAACTCACCTCTGCCTGATACACAAAGATGAGCCAATAGTATGCAGCTCTTATAGAACACTCCTAACAGTAAATGACATCCTTACAGAATGCACCACATACAGTGCTTCTAGGAAGAAACAGAGAATATCAGAAATTGTTATATTGAATATCAGAAATACTGGGCCATGTTGAAAGAATGTTTAAACAATCCAGGAGTCTGCATTATGGGATCCTTATTAGGTTCATAAAGTTGGGAAAGAGTTAACTAGGAATGGAATGGGTGATGTATGTCTAAGAAGAGCGGAGTTGGAGTGAGGTCTCTGGAAATTGGTGAGAATTAGGTTTGAGGATACAGACAGTTATTGCATTCTTTAATGAGGGAAAAGAAGTCACTAATGTTTTATCAGGAGATAAGAAAGGGTGCTAAAAGAGAAATGCACATTGTTATGTTTAAAAAGCAAGAGAGGGTGCGAATGGCATGGTTCAGATGAGGAATATGTAACAGGTTTGGAGAAATTGGAAACATGCTATTTGTCCTATTTGTGCAAATGCAGTCATTATTTTATTTGAATGACCAGCAACAAGGGAATGGCATTAACAGGTAATATGTGGTAAATGGTTAAAATTAAAGGAAAAATAGCAGTGAGAAAAAACTTAAATGACAAAATTCAAACCAGAAAGCTTGGAGAAGTTTTGTATACAGTGAAGAAACATTGGTTTTGGTCAACAAGGAGGGGAGATATGTGAGTTGTACCAGGTTCACTTTATGAAGGTGGTTTGTGGTGTTATTTTGGTTGAATGTGTAGTATATCGAATTGGAATGAAAATATGTAAACCCAGTGGGGTATTGAATTGGATGAATTTGGCAGTATAAAATTGTTTATAATATATAGAAGTGGTTGCAATTATACAATTTCACTAAAATAGGTTAAATACCTCACAACCAGTTTTGAGGAATCACTTCCTCATCGTCAGCTGATTGCAGCTGGTTGGCTTTGCTGTGATGGTTACAGATGTCTCTTTATCCCTCTAGTAGTGGTTGTACAAGTTTACTGTTCAAATTTTTGTCTTGTCTTGTACATGTTTCTTGTTAACTATTGTGAATATGTTGTCGACATATCTGGTTTCAAATAACCAAGGAGAGGCTTTTACTACTCTGGTCTCAAGAGCACTCATGAGTAAATCATTCAGAAAGGGCTACATTGGATTTCCCATCGCTAGGCCTGTGAGTTGTTTAAAATATTTTCCTCCAAAGTTGAAGAAGGTTTGCACTATGCACAATTTTGTCAAATTAATGAGTTTTTCAATTTCTGTTGCATTTTTATTGATGACAGTTAACCAATTTTTTAATACCTCTAGCACCCTATCTTTAGGTAGGCTTGGAAACAGTAAAACCACATCAAAAGACATTAAAGTATCCCCAACTCCAAGTTGAAAGTCCTTCATCTTAGTGATTAACTCAAATGAATTCCTGATGCTTAAAGACTCAAATTTTGTGAATTCTTGAAATTTGTGGATTAGCCATTTTGCAAGATTACAAGTTGGGGCTCCAGTGCATGAGAAAATTGGTCTGATTTTATTTCCAGGTTTGTGTATTTTTGGTAAACCATACATTTTTGGAGTTGAGGGGTTGGCTACTTTTAATCTATGTTTATGTTTGTCACCCATAAGGTATTGGACAGTTGCTAAGCTTTTATTTGTGTGCTGAATGCATTTGTTTAAGGGATCTTTCTTTAATAGGGTGTATTCAGGAGCTGTTAGAAGATTTTCCATGCTTTGTATGTAATTCTGCCTGTCCAAGATTACCAATTTTGATTTTATCCACTTTATGGAATGTTACATCTTTCAAATTTAAGCTTTTTACAACTTTTTCGAAAGGGTTGCTGGTGTGGCATGTATATTTTATTTTTCTCAAAATAGGTTCACATTTGTTTCTGATTGTCCACTTCTCACCTTCTGCTAAGTTAGCTATTGCAATTTCGATGTCAGCACCACATTCATCAATGTTTCTACTGTAGTCAATGCATGTCTTTAATCCTTTATTTAGGAGATTTATTTCTGAAGCTGAAAAATCTTCTAGGAATAAATTCACTACATTGTTTTCATTTATTCCAATGTGGATCATAGTGCGTCTATTCTTCTGATGCTTTAATCGGGTTAGTTTGTTCCTTAATGTGACGTACTTTTTATTAATTTGGTGGTTAAGCCACTCAAAAGCTGATGACAGAACTCTGTAATCATGAGAGTTCTTTCATATTCAGCTTCTTTTTTAATTTGATCCTCTGTCAAGTCATAATGCTTACATTCATTCATAACTTTATTTCCAGACCAGGACGTGAATACTGCAGAATGTGTTTCAAAATAGATTTGAATTTGTTTACCATAAGTTTGAGTTTACCACCATGTACGATTAATGTTATTTTTCTTTCATTCACATACAAGATGTGATTTACTTTCTATTGTTTTTAGCTTCTTTTGTAAATATTTGGCCATGTGCCATACGTCAAACTCATGCTCTGCTCTACGTTAGGAAACCCATTACATATTCTTTCCTATTCTGCCGGTTTTTCTAGTTCTCCAGTAATACCACCTTTCTGCAAATCAATAAAATCCAATAGTTTTCCATTGTTATGTCCATTGCCTTATATTTTACATTCTTGCACAAAACTCAGGACAATCATACTGACCATCACCAGCTATCCAGACTATATTTGTAGTAGTTTCGAAATTTCCATCCCTCTCCCCACATTTTCCTAATTTTGGGACGGATGTATATTTTTACTAATCTATAAATGTTTGGTGTCCCAGAGTCACTAAATTTATTATTTCACAAAAGCAATTTAAATGCATGAACCCATTACATTCACATACAGACATACCTAATCTCAAGTACGGTGAAAACTGCCTATTTACGTTTTCTTGTGAACTCCACGCAGTTTTGTGACCTGCTATTCACTCAGTTTCAACTCATAACATGGTCCCCTACATGAAGTTTCCATAGGTGTAACCATCTTACAACATTTTGTACAAAATACAAAATGAAACAGAAGACATCCCAACATTGCATTCTTAGTCTGATAAAGAGGTCTCTGAGGAAAATTTCCGGTCTTTCGTGCCCAATATATGATGGGACGCTAAGGACCACAGTAGTTCAAGAGCATCTAAAATAAAACTCAATTTGATTATTTTTCATTTCCTCTTTTCCCACAAACATGCCACCCTCCATTTCCTCATCCTTGTCATCACATTAATCATCCGATGTTGTGAATGGTTTACCTAAAGTGGAAGTGTCATAATAATTGTCTTTCAGATTCAAAATATCTGTATATTTCACGTTCCATTTCACAATGTGTAGAAATTCAGACAATGCTTTATGTTGTTGCATTTGTTCACTGTCTGATTTTTCTTGATTTTCATGTGGTTCACTTTGATTTACATTTTTACTTGCTTATGATTCCGAAATGGTTTCAGTACAAGTTTTTCCTGAGATAAGCACCATCTTCCTTCTGCCTTTTTAATGACAAATCTGATTTTTTCTGTTCCCTCAGATTCACAAAAGGAACAGGTTTCTTTTTAAAACTCTGCATAATTTAGTTTTTTAAGAAGAGTGCATTTTAATACACAAAAGTCTTCAGTAAAGGTAAGTAAAGCCGGTAGTCCCATGTTGTAGATTTATAGCACGTAATACAACCTAAGCCTGATAAAGAGGCCTCTGAGCAAAATTACATGTCTTTTGCGCCCAATATAGAATAGGACACTAAAGGCTGGTTGACAACTGCCTGAGAAATGCAATCAGAATGGAAATGAGAACAGGAAGCAATGCACCATGCAAGACAGCGTCGTATTTACAGGGGGGTTTCTAGGGTCAAACCCCCCTGAAGCTTCTGACAGTTTTATTTATTTAAATTCATAGCAAGCCAATATGGGAAAATGTCGTTATATAACAGTAAGTCTATTGCTAGTAGCACATTTACAAGAAAAAGGGAAACTTTATATCGTTGCCTTACATAGGTAAGGTTTTTGAAGCAGTCTCCATGTTTTGTGCTGCAAGGTGGAATATCTTCATTCTGGTGAGTTTTTCTTATCTATATAATGCATCCAAGCAGTTTTCTTATCCATGTAACATCTATATACAATGGAATAGGTACATGGTAACTGACTGTTAAGCTTAGATGTACTTGTGGAAACCCCCCCCCCCCCGAAATTTTTTTCTGGGTATGGGCATGATGCAAGATATTGGTTCACAACAGCCCGGTAACGAGAATGGGAATGCATATTGATCACAAAGTGAAAGTCGATTTTACATATTGGAATTTCATTTGTTTGTAACTGACCAATGATATTTTTTCAGCTACTTCCAATTTAGCCAAGCCAACATCAACATTCGATAGAGTAAACATTATGTAAATGCATATCCATTACATTTTCGATCCCTCTACTTGTGCCAAACTTGCATTCCTTTATTTAATGGCATGTATTAAAGTTGTTTGTTGTTCTTTTTTCATTTCCACCGGTTTTAGCTGTTCTTTGTAGCTTTTGCCATTGTTAATTAGGTAATGGCAAGTTTTGAGTTGCATATAAACAAACTACAAATGACCCTTTCACCACAGGAGCCAATGCTCATTGGATTTGAGGGAGTCGGGATGAGGTTAGGAAGCATATTTACAACTAATTTCTTCCAGTTTCATGTTTTCAGCTTGCGACTATAGAGAGCATTAGCGGCTGTTTCATGTCACGGTCGCCTAGAAAAATCGCTAAAGTGAAGAGTGTAATATGCACAATATGGAACAATATGCCGTGTTAGGGAACGAGGGCAAATAAGTTAAAAGTTGGGCAACACTTTTCTCTGGTTCCCGGTTACCGGGAAAGCTTCCCGTCGTATGTGAACACTGCCATTTGAATATGTTTTTCAACGTTCTCATTGCTTGTGAATAAACCTTAAGTTGATAGGCCTTTAAGATATGAAATTGTATACTTTAAGCATTCCTTTTAGGCAGGAGTTCGATATGATCCAAACTATTGCGATTTCAAATTTAGATCTACTCATCATATAAAACAACTGATTCTGCTTAAACAATGATAAAGTATTCGCCCATAATGAAACAATCTCTCACTTTACAAGGTCTCTAGTTGCCAACACTTCATTCCTTTTCCCGTCAAACAAACACCAAAAAATCCGCCAAAATCCGTCAAAATTCTAAAGATAAAACAAACTGGGTATTTTCATGTAAAAATGAAGTTTGCATTAAATATACCACTCGTTATTTGTTTATCCGCCGAAACAACACCCAAAAAATGCGCTCAAATTAGTCAAAAATAAAATTTAGCGCGTATTTTCAAGTAAAAATAAAAAGCCAATTTACTCACCGGTGTTGATTACAATAGTAATAATTCATCCACATCCTCCTCTGCCTCTAGTTCTTCAGTTGAAGTGCTGGGTTGGTTTACTCCCCGGTACGCAGCCATTGTACCAATTTGCATCAGAACATTTTCTGATAGGACATAATCATAACAACACTTTTTCACCCGCTTAAGTCCAGCCCGCACGGTGAGAATTGAGTTAACCATATTAGTTTTAAGCCTATTCCTAAGGGAGGTTTTCACAATGTTGAGCATACTAAATGCTCTTTCGACGTCTGCATTTGACCAAGGTAAGACCAAAAGCATCATTGCAAAGTCCGAGAGTTCTTGAAATGGATTTTGAGAACTTGCATCTTTATATGTTGCGACCTCTTGCCAAAACTCTACTGTATTGCTAACATTTTTCCATTGGACAGTAGTTAATTTGGACCACTGAAAGTCGATTTTCGTTATTTTAGTTGCAGGTAATTCAAATTCTTGAGCTAGCGGGATTATACTTTCTTTAATCACCTTCAAACTCTTTTCAGGTGCAATTAATGATACTTTTTGCAAAATCTTAACATTATTCGGCAGTCGCCGCTGGAGCTCCTCTGCTAAGCAAAGCAGAAAATTCTCGCACCTACTGCGAAATACCTTTTCACTTTCAGGATTGATTTTGTTTTGTTTCATCATATCCACTATCAAAACTTCTACTTCATGGCCAAGATAAATATTAGGAGATTTGTATTTTCTAACATCCACGGATAGCAGATCCCCCCTATAACCGGGAACAACAATCCGCCTCGTAAGGCTACAATTAGTAGAACTAAGTCTTGGAGAAGCTTTGAAGGGTCTGCTGTACTTGACTGGAATGATTTATTCACTTTTTGGCATTCTTCAAGATGTGGTACAAGAAATATAAGATAGAGCTTATTAATGACATCAGAGTACATGCTATAAAGGAGTTCAGCTGTGTAGCACTTAGTTTGAAGTCTGCATATCTCAAAATGTGTCTGTAGTTCAAGCCATTGATTTAGAATCCGATAAACAGCAACTGCGATCGACAGCCACCTTGTATTTGATTGTTGTACAATTTTAAGGGGCTCGGCTTCATCATTTATTGTTCTAAACAAGTTCCTGTATGTGACTTGTCGAGAAGAAGACTTAGAAAACCAAGAGTAAGTTTCCGAAATTAAAAACTCAAGATTTCTTGGTAGCATTTCGGCAGCAGAGGACACAGCTAACTGAACAGAATGGCAAACACAGGGGATCAATACAAGGTTAGTTACCTCACATTTCAGTTTCTGGTAGACGCCATTGTTAATGCCCACCATTACTGAAGCATTATCGGTTCCTATTCCTCTCATTTGTTTGATGTCTAAACCATAATCTGAAAGTAAAGACTTTACTGCAATGACAATACAATCAGCATTCCCCTGTTCTAGTTCAACAATTCCAAAGAAAGTGGATATAATAGTGCCTTGTTGTTTTGAAAAGTATACAATACAGACAGCCAATAGTTTTGTGACAGAAATGTCTGTAGACTCGTCTATAAGAAGACTAAAATGGCCAGTGCCGATGTCATTTTGTAGTTCTAATTTAAAGTGCTGATAGAGAATATTCCTAATTAAAGCACTACACTTTGTACGGTGCAGCCTTAAAAGAGATGCATGGTCAGCACTTTGGAAAAAATTCTTAGTTAGATCTGAAAGATGATCAACGATCTGATTGAACAATGATTAATTACAAACAAAGTAAGAGCAGCTTCAGCCGCAGCGCGTTCATACGTATGTTTAATTGGTTGAAATGATAACTTTGACTGCCGTGAAGTTGAAAAGGGTTCTGCTGCTTTTAAATGTTTCTTACTTTTTCCATGAAGAAGTAAATCTGACAAGCGCACACTCAGATTGCAATGACAATACTTGCACCGCGCATTACTAGTTTCACCGGGCACTTCTAGTAACCAATCCTTCAATTGTTCATTATTTAACCACTCTTTTCTAAACTTTCGAACATATCGCTTATCCTTTTCTGACATGTTAAACCTTAAAATAAAAAGCACCACACACTGAATCTTAAGAAACATGTACACAAGAAACGCATCACAATATTCAAATGCCGATGTAATGGACTGGACTCACTAAATGCAGCTAACTCTGATCAGGAGTTCTTGAATATGGGATCACGTCACGTACGCAT
Source organism: Deroplatys truncata (assembly GCA_030765065.1). NCBI lineage: Eukaryota > Metazoa > Arthropoda > Insecta > Mantodea > Mantidae > Deroplatys > Deroplatys truncata. The sequence goes on from CM060989.1 coordinate 114,295,761, forward strand.
ACAAACTGAAAAGCAAACTGATTTAATATATAGAGAAGTCACAAACGCTATTGATAAATAGCATTCAGCCCACTTAGCTTATCGGAACGTTAATGCCGTATATCAGGCAACAATTCTGAGGGAAGTAAGCTTGAGGAATCTCTCACGTGGATGCTATATCAGGTGTTATTGTTTATACTTTATCGCAAGCACCCGGGCTAGCAGTCTAAACACACTCAGTGTACAGATAGCAGATGTTGAATAAACGGGGTGACAGCAAGTTTATGCTACGATAATCTAATCTACACCTTAGGCAGCATGATGAAAGGCTTTCTGATACGTAATCCGAGTTGTGATGCAATGGAGTATTTCGTAAATATAGGTACTGTGGCCCATGTAGCGATATGCTATTAAACATTTGTATGCGTCTCAATTTCTCAACAAAAAAAATACAACTGATTTTTTAACATTAAAGAAGCTAAGAAAAATCAGTCAAAAGACGGAACAATTCGTAATAATTTCCGCCGAAAAATCCGTCATCCGTCAAAGCCAATTTTTATCCGTCATACAACTTAAAATTCCGTCAATTTTGACGGAAAGTCCGTCAAATTGGCAACCCTGGCGTCTGTATGCCATATCGGAACGCTTCCTCCTTTGGAGGTGTGAAGTAACAATTCCACTATTCTGAACTGGCACTTCATTACTTCCATCTCACGAAGCGAAAATGAAAATGGCGTACAGACCTGGTCAAGTGTGCAGCTATTAGAAGAGATACGAGATCGTTTCTTGATAAAATATTGGGCAAGTATTCATCATTGGTCTTAGCAGAATCATTTTCTATTTGCTAAATGATGATTCATTTGTATTTCAAATCGGAATAGACATAGCATATAGGCCCATTTTTCGTTGGGGATTTTACTACTTTGGATCATGTTAAACTCCTGCTAAAAAGGAATGTTTAAGTATCTCATTTCTTATCTTCAGAGGTCATAACTTCATACAAATCCTGCTGTGCTAGTGCTGGCATTTAAAGATGCAGATATACTGCAGTAATGGATTATGGACGAAATCACTACACACACCCCATATATAGGATTGCTTTAATATCCTTAATACCATTATTACATATGCAGGATTAATGTATTTGTTTAATATCATTAATGCATATCATAAAAAACAAATCTGGTGCCGCTTTACGTATTTGCATGAATTTGTGTCATATTATGTTAATTTTGTTCCATATTAGTCACCATCAGAAGTCACGTTTCATGCATCTTGTCCGAGGAATCATGAGAGCATTGGTAGCCTTGTTTTTCTGCTGCCAATATTTGAAACCCGAACATAGATGAAAAAATATTGGGGGCCCTAAGCTGCAAAGTGTAGCCATAGGATTGCATGTTTAAAACTCAAATTATTGATGTTGGCAGCACTTCCTTCAAAATAACAAAAGTTGCCAGAAAGAAATGACTTAAGAGGGCAGGTAAACAGGCCCAGTAACTTCCCAACAGCAGCATGCAACACACCAAGATGTTCTTTTATTACAAGGATTATTCTTGATACTAAAAACCATGATATAAATAAAATGCTTAAATTTCATGCATAATCCAATACTGCAGTGGAACCAGAGTTTGTGTCTAGTTCATTTGGGAGAGCTACCAACATCTGAATGAGAAACATAGCGGTGGTTACACCAAAGCATGCGATCCTTAACAATGTTTATGATTCAGTATTTGTATAAGGTTAGGTTTTTATAATTATATAAGCTTAGGTTAATTAGCAATCACACGTTACACCAAAACATGCGAGCAAAGCAATCGTGTGTTCCTTACTGAAGCTTATGATTCACTATATAAACTTAAATTTCTGATTTTCGGGAGGTTAGGTTCAGTTGTTTGTGTATAAACTTAGGTTAATTAGCAACCCAGAAATTTTTGCGTATAGAGTATGTTTCTGAAGAAGAAGGAAAGAATTGCAATTTTTGCAGATTTTGCTAATACTCATGCATTGGCACTTTCTTCCATGCATGCACACTAAGAATAAAATGGAGCAGTTTGTTGATATATAACGACTTATTTTGTGTATAAGAAAGTGTCTTAATAAGGGAGGGTGTGTGGTGGGTCACAGGATCCGAAACTGTTTACATCTCATTTTAAATTATGTAATATGTACATTTTCATTCCCTAAATTATTTTCTGGCATTTCCAGTACCAATTACAGTAGACCCTCATTTAGCCGAATTCCAAGGAACTGAAAAATAGCCAATTAGGTTTAATGAAGTTTGAATTAATGAGGTTTGTAAAAATGGTCCCGTATTTTCTAAAATGGTAAAATATAACTGTTGAGTTCACTTTTCTCTTGTTATGCATACCAGGGATTGAGGGTATTCCACTTTCATGACCTCTAAGAAAAAGTAAAAATAACTGCTGTATATGGTATATCTGGCATTTGTTTAATTGAGAAAGTTTACTGTCAAATGCTTGTTATAATTTTTTTTTAAAACAGTACTATTTGGAACGATATTGTACTCATTGAATTAGTAAGTCATATAATACAACAAACAATAACCTAAGAAACATTTTAAATATACCGTTCTTTAACACTAAGTTTTAATCAGAACACATGTTTTAGTTACAACTCATCCATTACACATTTAGTTTTATAATTTTAAAAAAATCATTAATTGTTGTTTGGAGGACTGTTGGTCATAATATTATGGCACTCTCTGAAGATATCACATTCAGGGCAGCCTGAAATGCCATGGAGACATCAGAAGTTGCAGCAAATCTCTTGAGAACAGAAATTGCAGTGACAACTTCAGCACGGGGTCACGGTGTCATATCTTATGTTCCACCTCAGAAAATGACAGTGAAGAATTATCCTTCTCTTCTGCATCATCAGCAGATGACTGGTTCTTTAGCAGCACAGATGTTGTTGTTCACCTATGTCCATTCTTCAATAATGATGGTGCAAGAGGGCACCAACTGGGTGTAAGCATGTAGAAGAGCATTATCAGAATCCCAATTGTATCCACATTATAAGTTTAGATGTGGATTGTCGGTTTCCTGTTCAGTTTCAGCGGCGTTATCAGTTGCTATCCACACCTTCTTAAAACAGTTATGGTGTCTGTTGTAACTTCATCCAAAGCAGCAGATACGTTCTGGATAGTTTGCAGTGCATTCCAATGTGGACTATTTCTTGTAGTTCTATTGCACTGATGGCGTCTGTAATTAAGCTGCATTGAGGCGATTGTTCGTTGATCCAATTGTTGTAGACAGCTTGTGGTGTTAGTAAGAAGATAACGTCTATGTTTGGAAGTTCCAGGTCATCGAACTAATGTGCTGAGCAGTGTTCCAAAGTTAGCAAAATGTTCCTCTTTCTTGCAGCCATTTGTTGTTGAATCTTCAAGAGATTTGGGCATTCAAGCTTTATTGTTATTCTCGTACCGACTTGGCAGATTAAATAGATTGACTTTTTTTAAACAATGTGGATTTTTGTATTTTCCAATCACTAATGATTTTAGCTTGTCGGAATTACAACACAAAACCTCTCTCTCTCCTTGCTGCATTTTCCTCCATGGCATTTTCTGTCCTTAGCACACATTTTTTTTTCAGGCCTCAAGTTATAAAAAACGCCTGCTTCACCCATATTAAACACATTTCTTGGGTGATGATGAGAGAGCTTAGATTGAAACTCCCGCGCCCACTCATTGGCATCTTCCTCGTTTACTTTATGTGCCTCCCCACAGGCACTGACAGCACTGATTTTATGCCTCTTCTGAAAACGCCATAGCTATCCTTCAGAAGACACAAACCCAGAAATTCCTTCTTTCTCGGGGATTTCCGAGCCTTTTTCTGAAGCATGGGGTCGGACAGTGGAATTTGCTGAGAATGGATGTGTTGGAACCATTCTAACAGCAAATCCTCCAACTCTTCATGGTTTACTGGTCTCATGCACTTACTATTGCCACTAAATGAATAGCTTGTCAGACTTGCCTCTATTTTCTGTTTTGAATTTATAATCAATGAGAGAGTACACTTCGGAATCTGAAAGTGTTCTGCAACCTGTCTTCTCTTTACTGTCGACCTTATGTAAAGTTTGTTGTTTTTGTTTCAGCGTGAGAGCATTATGAGCATGTTTCTGTTTTGGCAGCAGAGCGAGTGATGAACCGAAAGGAAGCAAAAATAGAAATTCACCGTTCATAAGCAGAGACAAACAGCTCTCTGGATTGTTGCAAGTCGCCCACCATGTGCAGTCTGCTGACTGACCCCCTCTTTACCCACCCTTGCATTATATGCTGTGAAAGTGATATATAAGCAGCAAGTAAGCAATGGGGCCATTGTTGAAAAATTACAGTACAGTATTTACAAAAATTATGTCAAATATGTAACGGAAAATACTACAGTGCACAGCACAACATACATATTCAGTTTAAACAAAGAATAATATATGGAATATGTAATGAGGTGACCAAATTTTAGTTCGTAGTACGAATTATCTGAAATTCGGTTTAAACGGTAGATTTATCATGTAATTCAGCAGGGACCGAGCAGCTACTAACGAGTAGCCAATTACAAATTAGCGAGGGTCTACTGTATTTATTCAACCATTACCATAATGGAATTACTTATTGTTATATTCAGTCTTGCTTGAAATGTTTGTCATATTCACTTGAAGTTCAGCAATGTTAATCGACTTTGCAGAAAGGTTTTTATTGTGCATTTTGTCATGCCGGAAGGGATTATAAAATGTTTAAGAAGTGGGTCACTATATCCCGGCTTTGAAATTCCATCCTTTGAATAACACAACAAGAAAAAGATGGTTATTTGGCACTTCAGGAAAGTACAATATAGACAATTGGAGTACTGAGTTAGCAACCGTGGAGAAGGTATGTGTTAGATGAGAGGTCATGATCTGTTGTAAAAAAAGGAGCTAAGGTAAATGAGAGTGGATTCGGGAGTATACAGGGCAAGAATTGAACAGTTTGCTGCCAAGGATAGGAAACCAAAGGAGACTGAAAGAGGAAATGAAGGAATTAAGAGCATGTTAATTATCAGCTTAGTGGTAGCAATTTTGTTAGTGATTAGTGGCATTTAGATGAATCCTGGCCCAACTGAGTCAGATGGTGAGCTAGAAAAAATTTTGAAGAGAATGGATGAATTAGAAGAATGCCTGAATAGTAAGTTGAATATAGGCCCCAAGAGATGAGGCAAAAAATTCCATAAGAACTTAAAAGGGAGGTGGAGGACCTTAAAAGGAGGATAAAGGGGCTGGAGGATAAGAATCAGATGTTTACTTTGGTCTTTACTGGGGTTAAAGAAAGAAGAGGATTCTATTTTGAGGTAGTGGATATTCTGGAGCAAAAGCTTGAGTTGAAACTGGAAGGATGGGAAATAGCGGATGTGTTTTGAGTTGGAAGACAAACAGGCAAGAGGATGATAATAGTGAAGTTTACAACTATGAATATTACATTTAAGATCTAACAGAGAGCAAAGAAGCTTAGAGGAACAAATATTTTCATTAATAAGGACTTGTCAAGGAATGAGAGGGAAATTACGTAGCAAGAGTAAATGGAAAGAACGAATACACACAAAATATGCAGTTCTGGATTGATGACAAAACGGTTACTGCAGGCAAAAAGGAAGACAAGTCATATCTACAAATCTCATGATGAGGATGTGAGTCAGCAAGCTGAAGTAACGGAATGTGGGACAGGGATGGTTCGGATACCCACGAATGTTGTGAGGCAATTGTCCAGGCATATGGAAACTTCAAGGCCAAATGAGAGAGGAGGCATGCATGTAAAGGGGAGAATGCAGGAACACCAAGACAAAACAAGTAGAGAAGTGATGACGTCACAGTGAAGCATAACAGTATGCCAAGGTCAAACGAGTAGAGATGTGGTGACAATCACAGTGAAGCATAACAGTATGCCAAGGTCAAACGAGTAGAGAGGTGGTGATGTCGCTCGAGGCTTGTGAGAACACCAAAGTCAAATATGCCGGGAGGTGGTGACATTACAGTGAAGCATAACAGAATGCCAAGGTTAAATGAGTAGAGATGTGGTGATGTCGCTCGAGGCTTGTGGGAACACCAAAGACAAGTAAGCAGGGAGATGGTGACGTCACAGTGAAGCATAACAGTATGCCAAGGTCAAACAAGTAGAGATGTGGTGATGTCGCTCGAGGCTTGTGGGAACACCAAAGTGAAATAAGCGGGGAGGTGGTAACATTACAGTGGAGGATAATTTCTACAGAAAGACAGTGAACATGACAGATCCAACAGCTGGCAAGAAGGAACACAAGAGAAGTGGAGAGGAAGATGCTACTACAGAATCAAGTATCGCATCAACACCATGTGGAAGCAGTTTGGAACTGAGCAGTGCAGCGGCAAGAGTTCATAAGGGGAGGAATTGAGTTCAGAAGTAGGAAGAAATTGCAAGAGTGGGCTCAGAATAGGGTGAAATGGGGGAATAGAGGTTGTGAGACTGGGTTTCTGGAATTGTGAAGGTTTGAAAGGAACCTTGTCTTTGGGTTTTTTTGACCTGTTGACAAGAAAGGTGCTACTATCAGCGGTGGCTGAGACATGGGTAGAAGATAGGGGAAGATTTTACTTGTAGATTGGGAATTTATTGGAAAAAAAGGCTTCAGAAGGAATATTAAGGGAAGGACATCAGGAGGATTGGGGTTTATATGTATAACAAATGGATGGGCATGGTTTAAGAATGAAACCCTAGTATGGAGGGTGTAATGCGGACGATGCTGAGGAAGTTCATAATCCACCAAAAAATTCACATTTTCATAGCTGAGATCTTCTCCATCAACTAGGAAATGAAATGCAAGAAATTAAACAGGAACTCCCTATAGTAGAATTTCTGATATTGGATTTAATGCAAAAATTTGGAATCTGAAAGCAAAAGGCTGTCATATATTGGATGATTTATTCAGAGAGAAAGATATTGATACTGAATAATTGTTTCGGTGAAGACAGTGATGGGGAATTCACATTTGTTAGTGTTTGTATATCAAAGTATTATAGACTTTGCTGTCTTCAGGTGGGAGTCACTAAGTGCAGTGACAAATTTTAAAGTGATAGTGCTCATTTTCCCATAGTGATAGAGTGGAAGTCCAGATTTGGTGTTAAGATGACTTCACAATCAAATAAAAGAGAAGTGGGTGAAAAAGTTAATACATATAGACAAAATCAGGATTATGCTGAAGACTTTTCTTCAATGTTGAAGTCCTCAATTGCAAGGATGTGCATTCATGGGATTGCTTGGTTTATGAAGTTAGATAATTTGAAGCAGCATTATTTGTATTAAATTTGTGTTCAAATGGGCTGGAAATGTATGCTTCTACCTTGTAGGTTAAATACTAAAAGATATAATGGATGGATTGACAAAAGAATGCAGAGTTTTGTAAAATGTAGCAAATTCAGTGGAGAGAGCATGCTCAACCAGAGGCTAGAGAATGAGTGGCAGAGTACAGATTATGGTACACAAAGCTATTAGTTGGCAAGAAAGGTGAATGGGAAGAAAAAAGGCTTTGGAAATAGGAGAAAAAATTGAATCTGGGAGGCCACAACAGGTATGGGAAGTTACAAGTGATTGTATAAAAGGTAGGGCTCATACACCTGAAATTAGGTTACAGCAATGGGCGGGTTATTTCAAGTGTTTGTTTGAATTTGGAGATTTGGAGAAGAACGTTTAGATTTCTGAAATAGAGCTGAGTTATAATGAAGCCTTTGATGGAGTTTTCTTGTCAAGAAGTGTTAAAACAGGTTCAAAAGACCAAAACGAATAAGGTAATAGATAAAGATGGGTTGCCGGTCGAATTTTTTCAGGCCTATTGCCAGGAACAAGAACAGTTGGAATATTTGACTAGATTATTGAACTTCATTGAGTGTTAATAGTATACCCAAGAGTTGGCAAAAAACTATTATTCATGACATTTTTAATGAAAAAAGATCTACTGAAAATCCAGGTAGTTATAGGGGAATTGCCCTCCTATCAAACTTTTGTAAACGTTTTACAGAGATTTTAACTGAGAGAATTAATGTCTGGATAGAAGAAGCTCATTAATCTCCTAATTTTAACTATGATTTAAAAAAGATTAAAGGATGGCCGATAATGTATTTGTTACCAAAACAATGATAGATAAGTATTTAGCAAACAAGCAGGGTAGGTTATATGCAATATTTGTCGACTTGGAGAAAGCATATGACAATGATTAGAGTAGCTTTATGGTATAAACTATGGCAAAAGAGAATGAGCAGGGAGGGAGATGATTATTTTGCTGCAAGAATTGTACAAAAATTAAATGTTCTGTGTTAAATGTGAAGAAGGTTGTGTGACTGAGGAAGTTATTCAAGTATGGGAGCTTAGGCAGTTGAGTCCTACCCTTTTTAATTTGTTTGTAGATGATATAGGAGGAATTACAGCAAGTTAATATGCATAAACCAATAATAAATAATTTGGAAAATCCAGACTTGCTTTATGCTGATGATTCAATGTTAGCTTCCTTTTCAGTAATAGCAGTAAAACATGTGGTATTAGAAATTATGAGCTATTGTAAGGAATGAGATCTCAAAGTGAATTGGGAGAAAACAAAGATAATGATATTAAAAAGGGAAATAAGTTGAGGAGGGAGAAAAAGTGTTCTATAAAGGAAAGAGAGATACAGATTGTAAAGAAATTTTCATATTCAGGAGCGGTATTGGATTCCTCTGGGCATTGGGAGAAACAGAAACAAGTAGCACTAACCACGGGGTTACTGGCCTTGAAGTTGGTTAATAGATGTTTGTTTGTTGCACCAGATATGAAGGTAAACTGGAGAATATATAGGGCATTGGTGTAAGTGAGATGGGCATATGGTACTGAAGTATGGGGAATAGACGAAAGCTGGAAAAGTATAGATAGGATACTTAGCAGGTTTTGTAAGAATATGCTGGGAATTCCACAAAGTGCAGTGAAGGCAGGGACATTGTGGGAATTTGGGTGGGTAAGTGTATGAGGGCACATAATAGAGAGAGTTCTTAAATACTGGTTCAGAATTCAACAGATACCAGAGGACTCCATGTTGAAAGAATGTTTAAAATTCCAGCAGTCGGTGTTATGGGATCTTTATTGGGTTCACAAAGTTCGGAAAGAGTTAACTAGAAATGGGATGGGTGAAGTGCGGCTGTGAAGAGGTGAATGGGAGGGAGTTTCCTGGAAATTGTTCAGAATCAGGTTTAAGGATATAGACAGACAGTTACTGCATTCTTTAATGAGGGAAAAGAAGTTGCTAATGCTTTATCAGGAGATAAAGGATGCTAGAAGAGAAGTATACATTACTATGTGTAATAAGCAAGAGAGGGAGGGATTGGGATGGTTCAAATTCGGACTTACGGGGGATTGATGGAAATAGTGAACATGGAATTTGTCCTATTTGTGCAATTGCGGAAATGCAGATCATATTTTATTTGAAATTCCAGAAACAAGTGAATGGTATCTACAATCAATATGTGTTAAATGTTTAAAATTAAACAAACTCCAGTGGGACAAATTTTTAGTGACAAAATGCAAACCAGGAAGCTTAGGAAATTTTGTATAGGGTGAAGAAAAAATGGGTATGGTCAGCAAGGAGAGGAGACATGTGAGTTGGATTGTGTTTAGGTGGTTAGTGGTGGTACTTTTGTTGAATGTATAGTATATTGAATTGGAATGAAAATATGTAAACTTAGTGGAGTATTGAATTTGATGAATATGACAGGTTGTTTTATTGTAATTCTGTGTGGTGGAGCCCAGTAAATAGCCAGGGCTGTAACCGGGTCTCAACAGGCTTTCAAATACTTCTCAACCAAGATGTTTAAAAATTAAAAAAAAAAAAAAAAAAAATAATAATAATAATAATAATAATAATAATAATAATAATAATAATAATAAAAGAAGGCCAATTTGATAATTCAAAACAATAAGAGTCAAAACTCAGGAAATTATTATTGTCACAGCATTATTTATATAAACAGCTAGTTTTAAAAATATAAATTTTTGGTATAGTAAGCTTTTAAAACTAATGATGGTTATAGAAACTTATATAAGAGTGTAACACCCTTGTATTTTTCATTTTTTTTTCCAGTTTAATCTCATCCTGCGCATATAGTACTAACTAGTTGTTCTCCTAACAGACCTGTTGGTATTTAAATTTTGAGCTCTTGCCATAGATGTTAAATTAAAAGAAACTAAAAATAAGATAAACATATATAAAATAATTTTTTTATATAAGTATCATAAATTGGCTAAATTAAATTTGTATGCATTAAATTATATTTGTATCATATTTCAGCAAATTATAAAATATCATCCCCTTTGAAGGTAATGTATTTGCACCCTTATGCAAATAATTTTTCTAATTTACCATCTGGAAAGGCATTGGCATTCATCACTTTTAGGTATTAATAATCAATTTAAAATATGCTCAACGGCCACAATAGTTAAAAGATTTCCAGTAAAAATTACCGTGTATTCACTCCTATAAAGTTCATTTTCCAGCCTTGTGAAGATAGATGTTGGTCACGAAATCTGATACCCTATTCAGATGCACAATATAGGTATATAATATACACATATAAGTTCATATTTTAATGGTTTACAACATACACCCACCCCTCTGTCTTGGTGGTAAATGAGGAAGCAGGCCAATTCCGCAAAGTGCAATGCCATACTGTTAGCAACTATGTGCAATGCATGGATTGTGTTTTCCATTTTTTAGACATACTCTGAGTGCATGTTTTCACATGACCTTGTATTTTCATGAAGGGCGCTTGCAGAAGGTAGGCTGTGCTGAATGCTCGCATTTACATGACAAAATCTGCGATCAGCTGCTGTGCTAAATTTTGCCTGTAGTTCAAAAGCCTGTTGCCATGAACAGTTGTTAGCAGGCCTGTATGAAATGTCATATACTATAAAACTACAGTGCGATTATTTTATGGTTAGGCCATGTGTCGCACATATGCATGCACTGCACACTTTCAATTACACTGAGGATTGGTCATATCAGAGTTCCTGTCTTACTTACTCACAAGTGATAATAACATGCACCATATTGAGTACTAACCTTGTTATAAGTAGTGTTGGAAGTGGTGTCCAACTGTGTTAAGACATTCCTGGCATCTTCAAATGAAATTTCCAATCACACACATAAGTTGTTCTTGCGTAATATTCATAATTTCTTTTTTTATATTGTCCTTAAGTTCGTCTGTGGTGTGAACCCTCATTTTTAGGGTTCCCCAAAAATAGAAGCATCAATTTCGTCAATTTGTTCCTTCAGTAGAACATTTCATTTTTGCTTCTTAGGTTTGTGATTCCAATGTCCTAAACTTATTAACCAGATATGTAACAGCTTCTCTACTTGGAACTGGAATACCAGGAAATTTCTCCTTAAATTGTATACACATCTGTCTACATGAGTCGGTTTTTCCATGTGTATTCCACATAAAAATTGTTATTCATTTGTGAATTTGACAGCAGGCATTGCAGTGGAAGCAGCACATCTCTTTCTTAAGCCAGTCACATACAACACAGATGTCTTGAAATAACTTTCACCTTTGAGACGCACAGTGTCAACTCTTTATAGCATGAAGATAAAGCGCGCCTGAAGCATGGTGATAAAGATAACCTTAAATGCGTCATGCGCTACCAATTACACATCAGAAAAGCACTGAGGTCACAGCAGTATAGCCTTCTACTCCTATAGACGTTCTGTGGCCGCACCTTAAAATGCCAACACGGTGTTTACTATAGATACATTTACATTTCCACCACTTTTTCAAGGATCAGTCAACACCATGACATTCCCTCCTTTGGCCCATGATGCAAACTCTTGCTATATTAGTGGTATAGTTGGTTACTGCATTAGGGCTGGGTATTTTTATTTGTTCCTTTCCTTTCTCACTTCTTTTCTACCTCCCTGTCTGTGCCTGGATCAGAATTAATAGATAACAAAAGAATGTCGCTATTATCGAGCCACACAACTGCAGTTACAGCTTCAAATTGCAATTTTTAAGATTAAGGTCTTTTCAGTTTCACTTTTTTCAGCTTTGAAAATTTTTCTGGTCAATGTAACTGCATGACATGCAGCACATGCATATATTTTCCTGCCCAAAAGAATTTCAGTAACTTCATGGATGTAAAAAGCATTATCCAAATACACATGAGGCCTCAACTCCATGTACTTTTCATGCATGTCCAGAACTACTTGTTTTACAAGTAGGAGATTTATATTTCTAACCTCTTTTTTCACCAGGTAGATTTTACGGTCCAGTGAATATCCAGTGTTAATATTTGGGTCATCCGATTCCTTTATATGCCATTTCGTTTGTTTAGCATGCATTTACTGTTTTGAAAACAAATTACGCCTATAATTGCTTCATCAACAAAGAGGTCACAACCAGGTTTATAGAGTCTGCAAACTTTCTGATTTTGTCTAAATCAGGTCATAACTTATAATGGTAATCATAAGAATCATGTTATAATTTTGGCTTTGAAGACTGATATTCAGATGAAAATGTTGTGGTATTAAAGAAAATGGAGCAAGATCATCACTTGTCTTACAATTGGGCAAACATAAACATCCTCCAGAAAGTAATTACTGGTTTAAGATAAATTCTACCATCCTCATATATATCAAAATAACCTAAAGGTTCGATTTTTCTTTGAATTTGTGTCCTCCCATTTTGGATCAGCATGTTTTTGCTTATATCTGACTGGCATATCCTTCGGTTTCCTCTTTGGTTAGACAACAAAGACCTGAATTTATAAACAATTTGAGATAGTCTGTTTCTGGACTCCCTTGAGGGATATGTTTTGCACCTGTAGGATGAAAATTGTTCTTACACACTGAAAGTCAAATTGGAGGTCCACTGTCAAGTACTTCATTAGTTTTAGTCTGCCTTGAATTTATATCTCCTACCTGTTCAACACATTCACTGTCACATCCTCCGCTAACTTGCCTAACCAAAATGAATTGGAACCACATTTGCAATCTAATTTCTTGAGAACTGTTACAAGCGTTTCATTATTGTTACTAAAGTTTGTTCACTAGAGTGTTCTGTAGCCCACAAAATACTTGGCTGGTCCTTGATGGTTGCATGCAGCTATAAATGTGCCTTGAAAATGCTTAACAAGGCATCTGTGTGTGCAGCTGGAAGCAATGTCATTTATAGTTTATAATTCCATCCTGTCTTGCTGAAACAATTGCAGTTGCTTGTTCAGAGTAAAAGAAGTGTGTTTATGTTGAAACTGCTCAAAAATGTTGGGATCAGTAGATACAGAAGCAATGAAAAAGAAACAAACAGCAAGCCATTTATTGTTTTATATTGTTGTGTGTTCCAAAGGGTTAAATCACTGAATTTCTAGAAATGTTATCTTTTGTCATGTTGTGTAAACTTAAACCAACATTACTGTTAATGATTGAAGTTACCGTTGTTGAAAATGTAGTGTTAAACAAATGCAGAACTTGAATGATAGAATAACTGCACCATATTTACTGTTTTATTTACACCCGCTATGTTGGTATTGACTTGCAGTTTGCAGCAATAATACTCATAGTGTAAAATTATAGGCTTTGAGGTGTATTTTATGCTTTCTATATAGATGATTGTGTGGTGTTCCTGAAGTTTCTCCTTGTAAGGATTACAGAGCAGCAGAAGTGAAGGATATTTGATACTCTGGCACCAAGAGGGACTTGAAAATTCTGTGAGGTGAGTTGTTTCTGTATAGCATATCACAGCTTGTCCTGAGGTAAATGGGATTTAACCTGCAGAAATATTTCAAGATGTCAACTTCCATAATAAATTTCACTGATTAGTTTACTGTTTAACCAGTAATGGAAACTTTGTGGCTATCAATTCAAGAAGTTCACCCTGAAAGGTTACTAATGTTTGAGCAGACAATACTGCGAGATAGAAATTATCAGAATGAGTATGAGAGTAGTGTAGACTGTTAGGTTTCAGTGATGCCACAATAAAACCGTAGGGTCCTGTGGTTTCAAGATTTACCCAAGTTTAGGTTAAGGTTAGTGTGTGTATAGGAAGTGGATTCATATAATGGGTATCGTGTCAGTAACTGTCATACCCCTAAAATCGCTGTTCTTACAGATTACACTAATATGGTTGTGTTGGTGATATTCGCTACACATGTGCGGTATTAACAAATGGTATGAATTGTTGACATATGGTTTTAGTATTTATGAAGGTGTATTAAAATACATGTGTGGGGATGGGTAGATCTTTGTTAAATATTTACATCTCCTGTTAAAGCCACCAGTATATACATTTTCTTTCCCTAAGTTACTATTTTTCTACCACATTAACTAGAAAGTAAGAATGGAGGTATTACCTTTAATACACAACTTCATGAATGTTGTTTTCTTTGTGTCCTGCAGGATGTTTTTGCAAGGCTGGCAGGCATGCACAAGTGCTGATGGAACCTGCCAAAATTGCCAACAATTGCAGCGCAGGGAACATAGTGTGACTGGCCAGTTCTTAAAATATCATTGTTATAATCCAGTTCAATTTCACTTAGTTTACACTGTCACTTAACTAATGTGATTAAATTCAATTTTCCCATCACTTCACTCTCCTTTTTGACATAGTGGCATATTGAAATGCACAACATAGCCGATTCTTCCAGATGGTTTACTCGCTGGGTGTCAAACACAGGACTTCTTCAGTCTCTTCTGTAGCAGCACTCACTGCATGTCACAGTTGTCACTAACTCAAATGTGGAACTGCACTTGATATAGCACCAGAAATGCTCTTGGTGACTCATTGACTGACTTCTTGTGAGAACGCTTGTATAGATAGCCAATGGAATCTTCCACAGAACTATGTGGACACACATTCTGGAGATGGGGGAGGAAACCTCCAGAAGATTTTGTTGTTGCATGCCAGAAGTGCTTCTGGTGTTTATACCAAGCAAGTTTAGCTTATCTCTGTTTAGCTTTGATTTGCCGGCGCCAACCTATAAGCTCAGGCCATAGGCACTGTGTCACAATAGATACTTATGTGGCCATTTGCTGCTAAGCCTTGTACCAACAATCCAGACAACATTGAAACTCCAGGGTTCACTATGTGTACTATTGTTAAAATAAAACTAGCTTCTCTGAAAATGAATATCAGGTCAGGTTCCAGACACTGAGTAAAGAAAATTCCTGTGAGTATGACTAATTTGGAAATGGGTTTCTGTCAAGTGCAGCAGTCAAAGCTTTTTTGTGCATTTTCTGTTTTCTAGTAAAGAAAATTCCTGTGAGTGTACTCATTTGGAAATGTGTTTCTGCTAAGGACATCATCCTAAAAGCTTTTTGTGTACTTTCTGTTTTCAAATAAAGAAACTTCCTGTGAATGTGACTAATTTGGCAGCAGGTTTCTGTGAAGCACATCAGCCTAAAAGCTTTTTGTGCACTTCCCGTTTTCTAACCTAAGGATCAAATTGCAGTAGCTAAATTAGCTCCTGTTTCTAGTTGCACAGTGGCTCCAGGAATCTGGTATTTGTTCTGTTGTAATGGTTTTACTTCAGAAGTTGTTATAGAAATTATTTTCTGTTTCCTTTGAAACCGTGATGGTTAGTGGCATTCCCATAGTGGTTGGGATTTGAAGTGATGGGAACTGGGAGCTTTATGTCAGCCTGGCTTACAGAGTTTATAGGAATACATTTATATATATATATATATATATATATATATATATATATATATATATATATATATATGTATATATATATATAATTGTATAGATGATTGTGCAAACTATACATTTGCGTTACTGTGTTACTTGATGGAGGCTTCACTCCTGTAAAATCACCAAGGTAAGACTTGACTCTTGGCTAATATTTCAGTGTGAAACCTAGTGATTCTTGTGTTACATTTTCCTTTACTGGTGCTTACTTACACTAGTAAAGAGAGAAAACTTGTATGTAGGGTAGTGGTGTTATTTAGGGTGTATGTTAAAATATTAATTATATGCATTTCATAAACATAATAGTTTACTAAATTCTGTTATGATAAATATGTCCTATATGTGTTAATTTTTATTCAGTAATTTAATTTGATTTGAATCCTTCTTAGTGACTGATTCATTAATGTTGGTTTCTGTACTAGATATAGTTAAGCATAATTTGAAGGCCAAATTAACATCATTAATTCTGGATCTTTGTTTATTCTTGGTTTTGTTCACAGCTGAGAAAAACTATTTAAAACTGTAGGTTACTCCAAACATTGTAATCATCTACTCACTGAAGAGTTTTAAAGTAGGATAAATGTCTTGGTTCATTATTATTTTGTATAGTTCATGTTCAGATTTGTTGCAACTTTTCGGACATATATCCTGCTACAGATCTATAATCTTATATTGTAAATATGATGGCACTTTTTTGCATTTACGAAAAATGGGTTTTTTAATGTTTATAATTCTGTGTCCATACCCTTTATATCATAAAATCTCTTTCAAATTCAGAATACAGGTTTTCCAGAACTTGCTTGTATTTGTATGATGTGTGAAATGTAGCATTTAAAACTGATTTCAAAAGAGGAACATGATATAAATCTGTATTCTGAAGCTGCTGCACCATAGTTTCAATTTGGTTATACAGGCGTTAATGGCAATCACCATGTCGATTACGGAGTAATCTTTCCTAGCCTGCTTCGTCTATACAATATCTACTTCCGTACAGATATTAAAAAATGATGAAGCATACATTCTCTGCTTAACCACCTAACTTGACAAAACTAAGTTGAATCTGAATAATGTGATCCCTCATGTCATAATATTTTAAATTGATTGTGTGCTGTAGAGGGTGCGCTGTAATCAAATTTACAGCTTTCATTACTATTGACATCACATATCCAATATTGTAGATTTGTACACAAAACTTGCAAATGTAAAGTTCCAATTCATCTAAATGAAATTTTAATCTTCCCATGAAACTATTAATATGACCAATCATAGTGGGGGCCACCATCTGTTGTAACTAACATGGTAAGTCATATAAGCTATCATATATAGTGCCTCAAAAATATTTTCTCCATATATAACATGTTTTAGAGAAAGGTGGTCCTGAATATTAAACTGAATAGTATCTGTAATGTCTCTACATTCATCTAGGGCTAAAGAATACCATATAAAGTTGTTTATTTCAATTGTTTCTTGATGTCAGAAGCCATTTCTGATATTCCGTAGTTAATGTTCTGTTCCCCTTCCAAGGGTTAACTTTCAAACCATTCTAGGATACTGGGGCAAACGTCTTGGCTACTGTTGTCATACATTGTTAATTAATTCCCCTTCGGAAAATGGCTTAGTGGCTTCAGTTACCATAGCCAGCATTTTGTGGACCCAGTAACAAATGACCACACAGACAACATTAAGTCATGCTGGCAATCTCTCTGGCATCCGATGTAGCCAAATGGATGTGCTTATGGCTTCAAGACTGCCAAAACAGATCCTGAGTTTATCTAGGATGTTCAAGAGATTTACTCCATAGCTAAGTGAAATAGTGCTTTAGATTAGATATGTGCATAAAACAATAGATCATTGCTCTGACTTGATGCATTGGTTTGTTGAAAATTAGCAACAAAGAGAAGGGTAATAGTTTTATTCGTTTTATTTCAAATGAATTTTTTTCTGACGTTTTAGCATTATAAGTTATTTTTAGTGCAATGATAATATTTGTGACTTCTCATAAGATGCAATGTTGCAGTTGATGTTGAAACTTATAAAAAAGAAGAAAAGCAGCTTCACTACATATTTCAAAGGCTCTTCCCTTTCATCAGTTGGTTCCGTCCATCACAACTTCCGTTCTTCCTCGGTTGGTGGATGTATGTATTTTGTGATGAAGCTTTGTTCATTCAATGTATCAAAGTTCATTAAGTCCTCTTTTATATGGAAAGGTCTTCTCAGATTGATAGCTGCTGGTTTATCAGTTCGATTTATTAATTTGGTCTCTTCTTATTTCATATCTCCTCTTCTCAAAAATGTCATTATCAATGACATGTTCTCCTGCATGCAGAGCTGTGGCTCTTGTGACTTTTGATTTGCTGACTAGCTTCCCCACTTCCTGCATTGTACTAATGGTTGTAACACAAGGTTACGGACTGTGCATGCAGATGATTGAGTATAGGAATAATCATGTGCCAGTAATCAAATATAATTATCAGAAATGTCTGAAGAAACAGCTCATTTTCAGTCTAGCTTTGTGGAACTCCTAATTGCTCACAATCTCAAATACCTGAACAAAAGAGAAGAAAGGCTTCCACAATGGTAGAAATACACTAGATGCTCAAAGGTGAATTCAATCTTCTGTTAACAGCCTACCAAATATTCAAAAGAAATGTGAAAAACCATGTGAAAGTAAAGACAGGTATGTGCAGCACAAGCAACAAACCAAAACTTTTGAAAGATACTGAAAAGGAATTTTTGTAAGTTAACTTGCAGGAAGGCAAATAATTCTGTGGTTTCATTACCTGGTAAGAATAAGAAAAAATAATGGGAATTCTAGTTTTATCACAATTTATAACTGACAAGGATAGACAAGGTTGTTAAGACCAGGACTCATGAATGGGGAAGTCTTGGGTTGAAATCCTGATTGATGTTTTGGTTTTTCAATGTTTTCCTCTGTTCCCATAAATGGGATATTTCGAGGAGGTATTCTAATCTTAGGACTGGATCACGTACTTCGGAAATTTCCTTTCGCAGTTATCATTTCACAACTTTTTGTAGGGAGGTTCTCTGTCTTTATGATTTTCTTTCATTTAATTGCTTGTTTAGTTTAAGTTGCAGTCTTTGGAATATTTATTGTATAAATGTTGTGCAAGTTTTCTCCATAAGTGATAGATAAAACCTACTATACAAACAA
The DNA here is from genome assembly GCA_030765065.1 of Deroplatys truncata. NCBI lineage: Eukaryota > Metazoa > Arthropoda > Insecta > Mantodea > Mantidae > Deroplatys > Deroplatys truncata. The sequence continues at coordinate 114,314,623 of CM060989.1, forward strand.
TGTAGTTGTCATTAAATCACACAGTTTGTCAGAAGGCAGTTTCTGGTGACAGTAACCGTTTCCAAGTTATTGGTTTGAATTCTCACATATCTTTTACTTTTTTGAAGTCTTATTTCATCATTTATTTTCTGTCATGATGTCATGCAAATAAGATACTTTCAATGTCAGCATATAGCAACACACTTTTTAAACATTTGACTATCACTTCAGCCTCCTGTATCCATCTTCTTCTACCTGCAATGAAATTTGTAATGAAATTATTTTTTTGCATACATTTATCTCGATTAACATGAAGTAAGTGGAGAATATACTTTAGTTAAACCTGGTTTCATCAATCGATGGTAAAAATACTCTTTAACATTTTGTTTGTTAACAAAGTGTTCCAAGTTTAACATAATGTTAAAACTTTTATGTTTCATCCAGCTTTTACAGCAAATTCTTAGCTAACATTTTGTTAAAGTCAAAGACAACTGTGAACCCTAGCTTTCAAGAAGGCAGTGGCCAAACTACACTGCTTCTGAGTGTGCTCCAGTGCACTTTTGTCTATGTATCTCTGTGCTCTCTGTGTCAGTAGCAGACAACTCTTTACATTCATAGCAATTGCCATGTGATGTTTCCGATTTTTGAGGTTAGAATAGTGATTTCAACTGAAATAAATGTTTCACCATTTGACGTGTGTTAATTTCCATCTGGTTCATAAGTGTATATGTATTATCAAGTACGAAAAAGCAGAAGGTTTTACATTAGAGGATAAGATTGCAGCTTGGGACAAAATCCAAGAGTAGTTTAATTGGAATGAATGCATTTCTCATAAATCCAGTAAGCAATTGCGGCAGTTTTATGCTAACATAATGTGCAGTACCAGAAAGGTTAGGTGCAAAGAGTGTTTAAGACGGTTTAAGCTGGTGGTGGACACTGCATTGAAACTAAAGTGGACAAAACTGTGTTATCCCTGATTGAACAGGCAGACCTGAAAAAAAATACTGTTTGCTTCTGAAGCAATTGCTTTGGAAATCTTCTGGATAAACCAACAAATAATAGCTTTGGAAATATCAACATTATCACCCACCAAGTAAATGAAAAATACTAGTAGTATAAAATCTAGGTACCTAATTAATACTTGTAGCATAGGGGTAGGACGCATGCTTCTGTTGGTGGTAATCTAACTTCTTGTATTTCCCATAAAACCATGTGCAGAACCCTTGAGGAGTATATATCACTTTAAAAATTCCTCATTTTGCAGGTTTTCAAATTTATTATGATGCTTGACTACTCTTCTACTAGGAGTGGCATTCAAAATTGCCAATTCAAGCAAACTTGCACCAGTTGCTTGGTTGGTGGCAGCCATTTTCCAACTTGTTACATTTGTTAAACGCCTTAACACAGGCTATGGCGATGTTAACTTAACACCGACTTCAACACATCATTAAAATTAACATTGTTGGATGAAACAGAATTTGTATTAACCTTAGTGTTAAATCGGTTTAAGATTGTGTTAAAATTTAGCATCTTTTGTTAAACCGTTCCTAAGAGTAGTTTGTAGAAAAGTATGTAGTGGAAATCATGTGAATGTATCATGTACTATTTCTGCGTAATCTTGATGGTCTTCTGTCATCCTCCATGGTGTAGTGGTTTACATGCTAGCCTCTAGTTCCTGAAGTCGCGGGTTCAAACCTGGCAGAGGGCGATAGATTTTTTCGGGTGTAAAAATCCTTAGCATGGCTTCCTTCCAAAGGGAATAAAGCCAGTGGTTTCATGTCATAGATTTAAAGCACATAAAAGAACCTCAAGCCTGATAAAGAGGCCTCTGAGCAAAATTCCTAGTCTTTCATGCCTAATATAGAATGGGAAGCTAAGAACCACAACAGTTAAAGTGTGTTCATAAATAAAACTCAATTTCAATTTCTTGATGATATTCTGTTGTACTGTTTGGATCATTTACCAACATGTAGGCTAGTCGCTGCGTATTTGTGGGTTATTAGATTGTAGCTGTCCTATTTAATATGCTTGTCTATGTTTTCTGAATATGCCAAACTCTTAATTTAATAATTTTCTTGATAATGTTTGAGTCAAAGAATGGCAGCAATTGTTGACTTCAATTTGTATTGCCAGTTTTATGTTTTGTGTAATACAGAGTATTCTTATAAAACCATTTTGTTCCATCTACTTCTTGTTAATTGAGATGAACTTTCATTACAATTGTTACATATTTTGTTGTTGGTATAAAAAGAATGCAGTAGGCTAAAGTGAGTCAGATTTTTAAAAAAGTGTATCACTATGTGATGGCTATGAAATCATTGCATGACCAAAACAATAAACAAATGGCAACATACCACCTGAAAAAAAAAGTTTAAGCATTTCAAAATCCAAACCAATAATAAAAAATACCTTCGAAATGTTTAATTGTGTGCTTTAAGCAGATGTATATATTTTTGTGTAGTAAGATGAGGTAGATGTAGCAAAAATGAAGACTTAACAGGCTGTTACCAGAAAATTCAAGATATACATTTTGTTTGTCATGCAGTTATAGTATTTTATTCAAAATCTTAGGTCTGTTTTTGAGAAAATCAAAAGCAATATATATGTTTCTTGTGCAGGGTACTTTGTGTTCTGGGGATTATTTTGAAAATCATTGTACTGCATACCTGAAAGTTCCTGAACTTAAAGACCAGCTTTGGTATTCATATAACTTCTTTGTTTTTGAGTTATGCATGCATGTACACACACATAGTTGTGCAAAAGAAATGTTTTGATACAGGGGACCTAAAACTTGTGTTTATAATGAAATCTCTGTATCATATTTTTGGGTAAAATGCATTAAACGGTAGTGAAAGTAATAGGTTTTTGTAAGAGTAGTTTGTAGAAGTTATATAAAAATAAGTGATAATGGATGGAGAAGTTATGTGAATATAGCACATAAGATTTTTAAACACTTGAGTATAATTTCTGTCTGTTTATCACTGTTTACCTATAATGAAATGTATAACAAAAGTATTTTAAAGGATTTTTTTTTGATTAACAGGAAGTGCAGCATCATAATTTTGAATTTGAGGAGCATCAAATAAAATATCACTAAGACCATAATAAAAAACTTTTAAGGAGCCAGGAAGAACTTATCTTCTAACTTACAAGTGCTTTTTAAAGCTTTTCTTAACTAACTGTAGTGCAAATGTCACTTAACTATCACCAAAATAACTTTTTATTTAATACCACATTTATAATGAAACACTTTTTTTTTGATTTGGTGGATTTTTAAGCCATTATACTGAAAATATTTAAGAGTTTTAAGAAAAAATACAAAAAACTGTATTTAATGATATTTTAATAAACAATTTGAATTGCACTTACAAGTTCTACACTTTGCCCAGTACGTTTTATGGGGAAGAAACAGAGTTCAAACTTAATTTGTCACTTTTTTGTAAACACATTTATGTCAATGTTTCTTTAAATAAACACAATTGTGTTGCTGCGGATTTCTTCCACCAAACAGACGAATCCTTCATTCTGGTTTTTGGCACACTCTTCATCCTTAACCTTCACGTAAAACTGCAACTCAGACTTACCATTCACTCCTGAAACTCTATTGTAAGAGGGTGTCAACATGAAAGGTAAAAGAACACAGAAAGTCATCTCAGTATACTTGGCAGGGATTCCACTGCATCTGTTTACATGATAGTAATACATCAAATAAGTTTTAATGACATAGCATAGGTTGTTTGCCTCATTTTTAATTTTTTGCTTCTGTTCATTTTTCTGGATTTTCATTCTGTTTCTGGTAACTTTACTGTTACCTGCAAGAATTAATTTCCTTTTCCATGCTGTAATGCTTTAGCAAATGTACTATACGTGCTTCCGTGACACAGCTTCCTATCTCAGATTTTGAAGTAACCAAATTTGCTTTCTTCTTACATTCAATTAGCATGATGTAATATTGATAACAAGAAAGCAACATCTTATAATAGTTTGGCAGCAACATGTGCACTTCTAGTTCCACAGAATGCAATCACAGTAATCAAAGCATATAGGTACAGTGTTGCATAAGAAATTCTTTGCTTTTGTAAAGTGCCCATTTGTTCCATTTGTCTCAGTGGATTAAGTGATTTCTGAACCAAACACTGTATTTCGAACCCATTTCAGGTTAGGAAGGTGTGCTATTTGAAATAAATTAATCTCACAGTTCGATTCCGCATCTAGAAATATGGAGAATCAGCATCAAAATGTATTTTGTTGGCGGGTGGACTTAATGCATTTTGTTCTGATGCTCCTGTTTGTTGTTATATAAGACAGTTATTGAGTTTGTTTTTAGAAGACATGGGAGATTAGCCAATGACTGTGGAGTGGGGGTGGCAGTAACAGACACACAACTTAGTTATAAACAGTAGTCTTGTCCCATGACAATATACTTGCCTGCCATTGTTCTACGGTCATGATATGTTTGTTTCTCCACAGACTTAGCGCCAAGAGATGCAGCACCAGTTGTAAAATGGATACCAACTTAGAAATCAAAGAAGAGAATCCTCTCTCAGATGATTTAGCTTCACAGAATGAGAGAGAATTGCTCACCAAGAATGGTACAGTGAACATGAACAGTGATGCTGTGCTTTTGAATGATGATTGTGATATGGCAATCAAGACAGAAGTGAAATCAGAGAATCCTTTTCCAGACTTAGGTTCAAAGAAAGAAAGAGCTTGTTTTATCAAACATCTTGTAAAGAAGATTAAGTCTGAAACTGTTACATGTGGCAACCATTGCGAGACAGATGTCAAAACAGAAATTGGTTCAAAGAATGAGAGAGAATTTCTTCTGGAGTATCCTGTAATGAAGGTTAAGAAATACAACAGTGATCACGAAATGGATAACAAAATAGAAATTAAAGAAGAACCTTGGTGGCTGGAAACAGAAACTTCATCTGTTTGTGATGACATTAAGGTAAGTTTTGTAGAAATCTACTGTAATTACAATTTTTGTTTATTGTACACTTGATAAATTATTTCAATTATGTAATACAAAATTATAAGGATAAGCGATATTTTTATAAACGTGTACAGTGTTTGTCAGGATGGTATATTTAAAAGGTTGAGAGTAATGGTGGTGACAGTTCTGGATATTTATAAGATATTTCAGGGAGCTTTTGTTGAAATCATGTCAAAAAAATACACTTTGGTGTTGTAAAATTTAACCATAAGCTACACTTTCCTCCTATTTGAAAAAAAAATGAAATGAATGCTTAATGAAACCAAAGAGAAATTCACTTATCGGAAGATCACAGACAACCACATTGTAAAGTTCAATGTCTCGTTTTACTCTGTAGGACTGCAATGACCAAAGAATAAAGTGAGTTAACTGTAATTGAAGTAAATGATAAAAACAAATCTGTTAATATTATTATATGAGAAAACTAGTGTGAAACTGGATATTAGTATGTAGATACCTTTAATTTTTAATTATAGAACATTTGGAAATATCTTATAGTGTACATCTTGCAGGAAGAACATGATTCAATTGTGACACATTCACTTTCTCTCTTCATAATACTAGGATACATTATTATGTACAAGTGTCTGAATACTTAAAAAAAAATTAACACTGTCGCTTTTATGGTCCAGTTATCACAACTCGCTTTGCTACAAATGCAATAGAATGTTCTGTAGAATATTTTGAGATAAGCCTGGATTGTGCACAAAACTATTCTTCTGAAAACTCATATGAATGGGTTTTTTTATGTTATTGTTATTAAAAATATTATAAGGTGAGAAAATTTATATAGGTATGTAGCAAAATCTCTAAAACCACTTGACTGAATGTATTAATTTTTTTGCCATTGAAAAGCCCTGTTTTTTCTGATAAACATGGGTTATAAAGCACCTAATTTTAATTCTTAAGTTACTAAAAGACTAAAATGGTTATACAAATGCTATGTACTAGAATATGAACACATTGCAGTTATGAAATAACATATTTGCTAAGAAAACTATGAAGTTTCATTGAGATTGCCATGAAATAGAAAACAGTCATCTTTAGTCCACAGAAAATGTATGTAAAATAAGACAAATTAAGCAATCCTAAATGTAAGACATAGCAAAACAAACCAGAATGGAATCTGCTTATAATGGGTTGATGCCAATATCAAAATATTGTAATAACTCTCATGTAAGAAGGTGTTCTTTATTTTGTTTGTATGCTGCAATCAGTTTTGTTAGCAGGGTATGTTAAATAATTGATAGCAGAGAGTAAACTGTATCGAGCTAACATTTAAAATCAGTGAACTGCAAAGATTATTTTACTCAATGGTTGCAGACTGTGTGTCTTTTCAAGGAAAAAAAAAAGTTAATTTGATGGCTTGGGATTGCGGAGTCTTCATATTCACCAGTCTCACCCCTGTTAAGCGAGTACACATCAACTAGGTAACTGATGTAGAAAAACCCAGTTTATTGTTTGCAGCTGTTATCCTACATGTCTCAGGCACTTTTACTTTCTCGGCAACATACATATGATTATGCACCCAAAAATTTAATTTTGAGATTTAACCAGAAATACATGTTTTGAGTTCCATTCAATCCAAAAGAAGTATTTCAGAAAAAAACAAAAGAAAAACGTTTGTGTGTGTTTGTGCATATGCAGGCATACATATCTCAGAGAGAGGGAGAGAACAGGATAACTCAAAAACAGATGGCCGGATAAATACCAAACTGTATATTTAGGTTCAACATTTTCAGAGTTTGTAACAAGAGGATTTTCAAGAAAATCTTGCTAACCCAAACTACTCTTAAAAACATCATCTTTTATTTTCTCATAAATAGCTCTGAACTGTTCTGATGCTAAGGCAGTGGATTTTTAAGCCTGAATTTACCTTTGCGCTCTGTAAACATACTTCCGCGTCAAGTTATATGTATATGTTATATTTTGTGTGAATATGCTATAAAGACCCTTTATATAAGTGAATTTGAATAATTATGTATAAGAAACCTAAAAAATCCACAAAAACGTAACTATGGGAAAAATGCAGAGCTCATCCAATATAGAATTTGTAAGTTTAATCGTAATGTGAGTTGTTTCCAAAATACTTCATTGCAAGTTTAATGTTTCTCAAAGGTCATTTAATGGACAAGCTGAAAAGTTTGCAATTCTTGGTTTTACCCATTTTGTATCCATCTTAACAGTTTGTTACATTTGTATTTGCACATGTTATAACTAAAGCACTTCTTGTTTAAAAGTTTTAAATGTGGTCACACATGTACAAATTCACTGATTTAGGTATTTACCTCAGAACCAGTTCGAGGAATGTCTTCCTCATTGTCAGCTGACTGCCACTGGATTGCTTGCCCCTGATGATCATGGCTTACTATTTATCCGTCTGTCAGTGGTTGTATGAATTTTGTGATAAGATTTTGGACCATTGAGATCTCAGAGTTCATTAACCTTGGTCAATTTTTACATAAACATGATTTCTCCCAAATATTCAGTTCATTGGATTTTTGTGTTAGCTGAATTATTGTCACTAAGTGGTCAATTTTATATCCTTTTATCCTAAAAATGCAGATCTGCTGCTGATTTTTCCTCCTCTCAGGATTTGATGTTCCTGAGGTGTTCAAGTCTCTTTTCATTTGACTTCTATAAATACTTTCACAATCCTTGCAATCTGTCTTGTAAATTCCAGAGTTCCTTATGAAGGGGTATTTTATTGTTTTTGTTACCTTTTTTGAACTCAGAATTTTATATTGAATTTATATTGTGGGTTGAGTTGTGTCTTTCTTTGATGCTCTGAAATTCTCTATGTGCCCATGGGTGGAACATGGACTTGTTTGAACACAGAATTTTCTTTTTGCAATTTCAGAGTTGTGTTTTCTGCTATCTTTTGTTGCTGTAACCCTTAGTTTAATCTATCCACTAATTCTTTTTTGTAGCCTTTGTTTTAACAATTTTTAAAGCTGAGTTCTTTTTGAGTGGGAGGAATATTCACTAACCTGTACGTCTAACTGTTAAATATAACATTGTATAATATGGGTTATAACTGTTGTTTTTGATATTGTTGTCTGTATAATGGCCATATGAACCATTCTCATTAAACAAACCCTTCAGGAATTTTCACCTTATGAAGATAAGTTCATCATGCAGCCCTGCACCAATGTTCACCGCAGTTTAGGTGACCATGGTTAGCTGGCAGGCACTCACCTTGGTTGAGCACACTGCTCATTGCACTCAGAAGGCATCTCTTTTTCACCTGTTTTACTTCCTTGCTGAAGCACATTCATGTACTTTTTCAGTGTGCACTCCCACGTTTCATTAAACATGAAGTAGGTATGTTTTTAAACTCAACATGCAGTTCTTAAGAAAAAAGAGAAAGTAACGATAGAAGCAGTAACTTAAAGATCAACACGAGGGAAAAGCTGTGTTACAATAGAGAAGAAAAATGTGCTGAGCTATTATGGATCTTTTTTTCTTTCTTACCTTTCCTTTACACTGATTAAAGATCCTAGTTAGCATAGTTGACTTTCACCATCTGAAAGAGAGCCAGAAGAAAGGAAAAATATGTTATCCCCAAACAACATTTGAACTAGAAACTTCTTGCACATAGGAAGCATAGGCTACTTCCATACCACGAGGTCGACTTCTGCTTCAACACTGACCTCGTGGATCCTTAGATTCTTATATATGCGTAATTAATGTACCCAAACATTGCTAAAAATGCACTAATTGCAATAAATCCATTCATTGCTCTACTCATTTCTGCATTGTTCTTGGATGTATGCAGTAATAAATACATTTGTAATGTGTAATGCCATGATTATGTGGTTCTTTGTTACGTTTTTGGTCAGTATATTTTAGGCCAGTGTTGCATAAAAATCCTTATGGAATTAAAAACTACAAAGTACTAGAAAGAATGTAACTTTTTATGTATTCGTTCATTTGTGACAATAAAGTGTTTCTTTTGCTTGGGAATTGTAACCTATATTGAATTGCCATTTTAACATTGCAATGCAGGTGAAGTTGGAGATAATCAATGGCCAGTGAGATTTAACTACAGTAAAATTCTTGATAAGCTTTTACCATCGTTAATGCATCACAAATGGTCATTTAATTCACTAAAGTCAACATTTTACCACAATAAAATTTTGATTGAGAATACTGCACACAGCCATCAGTGTTCTTTCTATATATTCCATATGCCAAGAGAAGCTGGTTGTTGTGAGATTCTATTTCCATAGTGAATTTTATGTTTCTGTGTTGCAGATTCAATAGCTTTAAAGCATCTTGTAAATTCTTCCTCCTAACTATGTGAAAGTATCGTCAACACATATGTTTTTGCAAAACAAAAAAGAATGTTTGTTCAGTGCATAATTTTGCTAAGCTAATGAGTCTAGAATTTCCATTTCATTCATGTTGATGGAGGTTAACCAATATTTTAATGGTGCTTTGCCACACTTAAAATTAATGTCATCATCCTTAAGCAATGTGTTTCCTCTTTTTTTTTTTTTTACTAACCCAAAGAAATTGTTAATCCTGAATTATTCAAATTTTGGCAGTTGTTGAATTTGTTGGTTTGCCATTTTGACAGTTTGTAAGTTGGCACTCTGATACATGATATGATGGTCTTAGTTCTTTTCCAGGTTTATATAGCTTCAGTAAAGCATAAATTTTTGGACGTTAAGGGTCATTTCATTTTAATCTGTTTTCATCTTTACCACAATGAGAGTATTTTACAACTGCTAAGGTTATATTCATGTTGCATATTAGTCTATGTTTTATATTTTGGTATATTCTGAGAATTGTAAAAGCTCCTTTATTTGTTGGATGTAATCTTCTTTATCCAGTTTTACTAACTTATTCCCTTTATTAACGTTTTGGAATACTACTGTTTGGAATTAAGATTTTTCACTAAAAAAAGGGGCTTATTATTATGGTGTGTAACTTTAATTTTTTTTTCTAGAAAAGCCTTCCATTTCTAGTTCTCTGGTAAATACATAACTTAGTGATATTTATATATGTACAGCCACACTGTAATGTTAACTCCATTCAGTAATCCTTATGCAATATTGTCTTTACAACATAAAAATACAAGAAATCATAAATCATATTCCCTGGTACTTTGATTCTGTGGAAATTATGACTGGGCTACAAGGGCAACCAGAGTTGCATTATGGTTATGAGTGATGAAGTAAATGGTCATGCAAAATATGATAAAATGTAAAATGACATTGTCTGAACACATCCTACTCGCATCACTAGACATCTAAGTTGGTATGGGATACAGGAAGGACCTTGCCTTGATTGGTGTAGGAAACTTAACAAAACTGAATTGTTTCTGTTTCACACTATTCAATAGTAAATGTTTATTATAAACTTTGAAAGCTTAATTTGTTCCATTTTTTATAAAACGTTAATTGAAGCTGGTTTGGTAATTGGACTTACATTAAGAAAGACGTTTAAAACCCAATTATTAACACTTAAGAACAACTAATACAAATAACAGTGACTGCATGTCTCTGCCATTCCTGGCACATTAACTAAAGTAACTTGCCTATAGCAAACAGCCCGTTATCACTAATATAACTAATTCAAACTGCAGCTTTGCAAGACCTTCCCTATGGCATTTGCTGTCAGTTAAGTAAATCGCAGCCTTTATTAAGCATTGCAAACTGACTGACTTGTTTTAAATTCTTTAAGTAAACCACGACTCAAAGTTGATATTACCCCAGTAGAATCTCCTTTCTGTGGCATGCCTCCATTTCCTCAAAGACATGCTACAGACTAAACTGATGATGTTTCCATTCCGGTAAAGTTGTAGCTATAACAGCCTTCTTGGCAATACCTGGGACTCATAGTTTTATTTATGCTGTCCTATTCAAAGATATACAGCTGAGGCTGGTTCAATCTTGATATGATATTGATGCTATTCTCGTTGTATTACTACTGCTGATATATTGGACAATTTTCTCTCAAATTATATATACGTTAGAGGGAGCAAAGCCCGGCTGTCACATCAACAAACCCTTACTTTCTGGGATGATTTTCATGCATGTCACCTTCTAGAATCTTGCATAACTTTCATGTAGAGGGCGAGAGTGAAACATTTCACCGTCTCTTCCAATTTGCAAAGGACTTCCTGCTCAATTTCAAATCATTCTTGAGAGAAAAAAAAAAGTACTGTAACATAACTTGGATAGAAGAATAAGGCCCCATTTACAATGCAGCCATGGACATAACACAAAATTGGCACATGTTTCTGGATCTGTAAATTACATTTTAATATGTTTTCAGAACACCTTAAGTTTCAAATAGAATAACATAACCAAGCCAATAATATCCAATATGGAAAATCATTCTTTCTTTGTAAACAAATAGGACATAAAAGGTTTTTGCATGAAGCAAACAACTGCTCAGTATCTGGCATGGCATGAGACCAAATGGAAGTACACCTTGTTCAGTAGATGGTTTGAAATCTTGCATTATTCACAACCTGGCTATGCTTGGAGAGAGAACTGTAGAATTCGGTCTCTGTGCATCCAATGCAAGCATAAAGTTTGGAGTTTGCAATCTTTTGTGTTATGTAGCACCTTATGTGGCTCTTTGTGAATCCGTCCATTAATATACATATATATGTGAATTTGTCAGTTGAAGAGAAAGTCATGTGAATGTATCAAATCAGACTTTCTTTAATATTGGACTAACGCAATCATAGATTCTGATTTACCTTTACTAAACATACCATTTGCCAGTTCTCTGTTCTTTAAGTCAAACTGTTTATTCAGGTTTTAACACATTCTCCACTTCTCTGTTTTCATTCACCCCCTAAGTTGATGTAAAGTCAAATCTTTGTTTCTGCATAACTCCTTATGCCATATCCAATTTTAAAATAAATCAAACGGTATTTTAAAGATAACTATGTAATTCACAGCATTTATGTAATGCTGTATGGATGATTGTGTGAACATGTACATTTGCATTATTCTGTTACAGGATGAGGACTTCACTCCAGTAAAATCACCAAGGTAAGACTTGACTCTTGGCTAATATTTCAATAAAAAGACCCTATGATTCTTGTGTTACATTTTCCTTTACTGGTGCTTCTTTATCTAGTATTATAGAGAGAGGAAATTTGTTTGTGTACATGTGCGTGTGTGTCAAAACCAACTCATCTGAGTTTGATAGTATTTTCCCCAATGAAAAGCCTTATGCCTGTCGGGTTTCACCAACCATCATCAAGACAATTGAAGATTGTCAAACTATTGGTAGTTCGTCAGAAGTAAAAGTTCTGTTTCACCAATGTGTGACATCCTTTCGACAGCCTAAGTTCCCATCAGCTTTTGAAGCACCATTTTCCTTCCTTCAAATCTTTGATAGTCCGTCAATTCTAGTTTAAAGTCTGTGTACATACTCTAGCTCCTGAAAAGTGGCATCGCATTTACTTTCATCCCAGTAACTAAGCAATGGATATTTTCAATAATGAAATGTTGGTCAAAGAATTTATTGCAAATATGGGTGACTCAATACAGATTATCAAAATAGGTAGTGTGAAAAATATTAGAAAAAGCTTACATGAGGCTGGAATACCATATGAAAAGAAATTGGTCATTATTACCAATTCAACAGCTATTGATAACACTCGGATACTTCTCCATTGCATACTGTTAACAGTGACTGCAACAGAGTTTACAAACCCACAGTGGTGAAAGTATTGGAGGTACTGTTCCCTATGGTCACAGTGATAGAAGAATTTTATCTAGTCGCAAACTTTCCAGGCATTGCAGACACCATTTGTACTCATATGTCCATTTTATCACCCACATAACATAGAAGTATACAGTACCTATATCCAAACAGTGTGCAATGCAAGTTTGATAATTACTAATATTGAGGTACAGTGGCCAGGTTCTGTTCCATACAGCTTTGTACTTGACGACAGTTGGTTGAGGTGACAGGTTTAAATATGTCAGAGGATGATGGAATTTTTTTGGTGTAAAAATCATTAGTATAGCTACCTTTGTAAGGGATGTAAAGGAGGTGGTCTCTTGTCATAGATGCATGTAAAAGAACCTTAAGCATGATAAAAAAGTGTTTGAGTAAAAGTTCCTGTCTTTCACGCACAGAATAGAGTGGCACACTAAGAACCAAGTCAGCTAAAGAATTTCCATAAATAAAACTAAATTATATAGCAAGTGTTAAATATAACTGTCACATTTAGGTTGTAGCAGATGTCGCATGTTCATGAGCTGATACAAATGGGAATATAATAATCACTACCAACAAATAATGTATTAAATCATTTTTATCCCTCACTCTTATATAATAAAGTCCATGGATACTTTGGAGAGTTATATATCTTATATAAGGGTAGATAAAATATAAACTAGAATTTTCTTTTTTTAAATGTTATTAAAATAAGAGAAGTAGATAATTGCTGCCAGAAACTCGGCAGCAGCTCCTTCAGTCACCGCAGACAGGAACGGCTGTTGCAGCACTGTTGCAATGCAGGTTCTGCAAGAGGAGGCACAGCAACTCTGGAGATCTCTGGTCTCCGTGACCAGAATTCACAACACGCATGGACCAAAAGCTCTGGTGCGCCTTGTCTTCAGGGACAGGGCGTACTTAACTGCCGCCAGCACCACCAGGATACCCTTCCTCGACTACACCATCTGTGTCGAAGCCAGCAGGACTTCCTGGACAGCACTTTTCTGCCGATGTTGCCCACTTGGGCACTTGGTAGTCAAATGCAATGCACCTCTGTGGTGCCACCTCACTTACGTCTGTCTGCCAGCAGCACAAGGTTCTGCACCGCCTGTGGCAGGATGGTCTGCTACACTGAGCAGGCTGTATGCCAGCTTTTCCTGCAGCTTATAGCAGCACTTGAAGGCTCGTCACCACCGCTGAGACGCCAGCCTACTCGGACCACTCGGCCTCAGCCGATGCCAGATACCGAGCCTCACCATGGGAACAGCTCTACCATCACCGTACTTAAGGCTATCTAACTACAACTCCACTTATTCAACCAGGCATCCACCACAGTGAGCGAAGAAGTGGCTGACCTCAGCCGATGCTTAGAGACACTTAGGCTCTCAGCCTCCAAACGTCTCACTGCTGCCTCAAGACGTCTAACCAAAATCACAAATCCATACAAGAGACACTGCCCACGAGCCTTCTGACCAACTGGGCACTTTGGAGACTTCAGTCATAGCACTGCAGACCCAGATTACTTAATATCAAACCAGCTGGAACACAATGGCCAAACATTACAACAAACTCAAAAACTTCATCTACACTGACCTACAAAACCATCTTCTACAATTGCAGAAGAAACACCAGCAGCTCTATGAAGGATACACACTAATTTACAACTCCATCAAGCAACATGTTTTGATGGCCAACAATGCACCACGGGACAACCGTCGCTAAAATTCAAGCACCATGTGCACAGAATTCTCCTACTCGGGCATCACCACAATCACCTTTACATCAGATTAACACTTCGCTAAATAAGTAAACATCATTACTCCCAACCACTTCCTTAACTCCCTGGGGGACAGTCAGGGCCTTGACGGTCATGGCTGTCACCCAAACATTTCCTTACCCGCTGCCAGCGCAATAAGCTCACGGTTACCTTACGCACTATCGGGGTGCTCAGCAAAACCCCACTACCTTACCTTACGCACTATCGGGGTGCTCAGCAAAAACCCCACTACCTTTCTTCACTTCTCATTTCAATTTCTCTCCATAAATTCTCTTACCTATTCCCATCACTACCCAAATAAAGACGGTTGCTTCGTCTCAGGTGTGAAGTGATGGACCCATGTTTCATCAATGCTTTTGAATTGATGCATAAACTCGGCTTTATTGCAGCGAAACATTGCCAAACACTCGACTGAAACATCCTTACAACGTTGCTTTTGTTCCATTGTGAGTAAACATGGCACCCATCTTGCGCACAGCTTTCTCATGTCTAAATTTTTAGTCAGTATGCGAAGTACAGCACTTTTTGAAATATCTGCTAGCTCGGGCACTTTCAGTCAACAGTCATCCGTTACCATTTTGTAGATTTTCTTCACAATTTCTGGCATTGTCACCTCATTTGGTTGACCACTGCGATGTTTGCCTTGGCAGTTCATATGGCCTTGCTTAAACTCTGCCCCCAATATTTTACTGTTTGTAAATGAAGGTGCAGTCTCCCCCAGTGTAGAATTCAGCTCAGCTTTAATATTAGTTGTTCTAAGATCTTTCAAATGAAAGTATTGTACCACATAATGAGGCCAGTTTTATCCATGTTTACAAACTCGCTGAAAGAGTTCAGCATTAATGGCTGCCAAACAATTACTAAACAACATAGCATCGTCAAACTTAAGCTTTATATAAGTGGTACTTTCTACCATAGTCATTTGTTTGAAACAACCACTATATATATGTTCAGGTCAGGTACTTCTGGGACTGCCCACTTATGTCCCATATAATATCTAAACTGAAAGATCAACTCCAAATTTTTTTCTTGTTGTAATTTATAATACATGCAGACTTTGTTTTCTCGTGTCCTCTTCTATCTTAGTAAGTTTGCATCATAGCTTGATGGCATGTACTTATCATGTAAACATCTCTCTTGTCTTACCAACATACAGCTAACAAATTTCTACTTCTTTGAAAAATTTGTTCTCCACATTTAAGTGCTGGATTTTGTAAAGCAATTGGCATTCCTCTTCTGTTTTTCTGGGTTGTCCCCACCAAACCTGCATTCACCTTTTCAAGATCTCTTGCTAATGTAATACCTGTCTGTATAAAGTGTATGACCTTTACGTGCCAAGGTGCCAAGTAAATGTTTCACTACATTGACAATTACAATTTCCTGTCCACAAAACACATCATAGTTCCATACATATCCAGTGTCAGACTCAGAGAGCATGTAGATTTTTATCCCATATTTTCTGGGTTTGTTTGACATACATTGTTTGAAACTCAGCCTCCCTCTGAACTTGTACATCCCTTAAGCAATTGCAATATCTTCACCTAACTCGTATGCAGCTTGAAACTTGATACATAGTTTCCAGTAGAGATCTAATTTTGTGCAGGAGGTTGAAATCAAGTTCACCCTTCTTCTTAGCAATGATGTTATAATTTTTGTGTAAATTTGCCTGAAGCAGCAAGAACCAATCTTGATCTGCTGTTCAGGCTTTTGGCTGATGCTCATATGAAATATTATGGCCAAAAATGTTATACTTACTCCAGAGTAGCTGTTTACCATTTGCTCATTCTGAAGTTTGCAGATAATTGGTTATTTCTCCTCTCTATTCTTAAAATTTGTCTGCTCTTTTATCTGGGGTAGCAAATCATCATCAACAAAGTAGGAAAAACAATCAACAAAATTGCTATCTTCATCTTGTTCTGTAACATCTGTAATCCCTTTAGCACCATTAAAAACATTTATATTGGGTACCTGGTCCACTCTAGTTGACCCTTCATCAGAATGTGAAGGCTTTTTACGCTTCCCTGCTCTTATTCTGGGCCTTTCTCCATTGGAAGTTGATGGTACAGGTGGCGAAGGAATTTCTTTCAAACTTACATTAAGCCCACATTAGGAATTATCTGAATCATCAGTATCTGAATTTGAAAATAAAAGGTAACAAAATAACAAAAAGATCTATGTAAACATGCAAGAATAATGTAACAATTGAACTACCCTTGCATAATTATTACGGAAATAAGCACAACATTACTGACCTGAGTTTCCTAATATTTTCTGTGGAACATTTTCAGAATCATCATCCAACCATTGAAAATCATTTTTTTTCATCTTCACTATCATTACACTCTTTTTTTCTAATATTTTCAAAGGCACCTGTTGCACAGTACAGGCTATTCGCTTTCTCCTTGGCCTACTTTATACACAGGTGCCCTCTAGTAGTACGTATTGTTAAGTAAAACATAGCACACATATGGAAGCCTATCGATTGATGTACTATCATAGGTAAATGCACAGAAAATTTAATCCCGTCAGTTCAGAGCATCCACAATTTTTTCAAGTTCCCGAAACCCATCATTTGACGGGATTAGCAGTCAAAGTGTTAATGGAGTTTCTTTGCTTGGAATCTTCTCAAACTTTTAGACAGCTTTACATCTTACTTGGTAATAAGTTTTATAATAATGCATTGCTCAACACATGTTTACCTTCTGTTTGCTGATTGTGATAATGAATAACGAGGACACTTGCTCTATTTGAAGGCA
Source organism: Deroplatys truncata (assembly GCA_030765065.1). Taxonomy (NCBI): domain Eukaryota; kingdom Metazoa; phylum Arthropoda; class Insecta; order Mantodea; family Mantidae; genus Deroplatys; species Deroplatys truncata. The sequence goes on from CM060989.1 coordinate 114,331,826, forward strand.
ATGTAGCTACATACATTATTTAATAAATAATTGCCAGAAATCCATTTGAAAAATTGATTCGTTTATTTAAGAAAAAAGTAGTCAACTACACATACACACCGCAATATCAAATCACACTACAGCACTTCTTAATATTCTGTGTTAATGAAATACTTTCATAGTCTTATCTCCAAGGAACACTTAAATATTCACGTGAATACATGTGAAGTAGATGCTCTTCATTCTGAATGAATTTTATTAAATTTTGTGTTTGTGTGTTTTGTGTTTCAATTAACCATGATAGAAAAACTAAACAAATCATTGATGTACATCCTATAAAAACACACAATATATATCAAGTGTATTTTTGTAACATTAACCATTTCTATTATTGGTTTGAATATTAAAATACTTTATACTATCTGGAAATGTTAATTCACCATTTATTTTTTTCTTGTGGGGTCATGGAAAGAGTATGGAATTTCAAAGCCAGCACTCAGCAATCCACTTTTTATAGATTTTCCTGTCACTTCAGCCACCTGTGTTCCTCTTGCACCTATCATAAAGTGTGTAATGAATAGAGACCGGTTGTTAGGAACTAAAGATTTTCAAAATAAGTAGACATAAAGACAGTAAAATTCATGAAAATAGGTGCCAGAATAGGAATTTATTTTTAATTTCAATGTATTTTTTAAATTATGTATTTAAGTATTTCGAAATTGTGTGCATATGCATATAATTTGCATGGAATACCAACATAAGTCACATACTTTTTGCTGCCAATCGAAATAAGCCTTCAAATCTTGCTTCATTTAATAAATATACCTGCATATATATTTTAAATCCATATAATACATAATTGTTTGTTGACACTATTTTGCAATACAAAATACTATCAGTATTCTACAGTCCTAGGCAGTGATTAGAAAATACAATATCATTTATTGCACATGACCAGGTATTTTGTTCAAATTTTCCATTTTTAAGTTTTGTCTTCTGGCACTTGAGACTTGTTCTTTAATGTACTTTAGCAAGAAATTCTCCAGAGTTGTATTTTATAATATCTTCTACAAAGGATTACCAGCTTGAATAAGTGCTTTCCATAGATTGAGTGAAAATTATGATTGGTTGTGAGATCATGTATGGGAGATAAGAATGTTTTGGTTCACCTGCTTTAGTCATTCCACACAGAGAATATTTTTGTTCCAAGGCTTGTACATGCTGAGAAACATGACACTTTTTAGTAAATTCACTCACATTTCACGTACTTTGCAAAACAGGCTGATCCATCTGTCGAAAAGGTTGCAACAAATTCTTCCACAAATTTATTTAGTTTTGTTTTTAATACTGCCAGTTGTTTTGGGATAGTAATATACCTGTCAGTGTATCTCAACAAGAAACTACCTAACACTGCTGCACTATTTCATCAAAATAGCAGTCTTCATTGGACGAGAAAAGTCAACTAAGGATAATAAGGTCAACAATGTGTCTCCATCCTTTCCACATCCCAACATTTACACATGTTTACAGTTAGGCGACAACATAAGGAATGGATGCGTTTGTTAGTAGTGCTGCTTTTCTATTTGTCTAAAGTGTGAATGATCGCAATGGGTCCATAAACCCTTTCCTACCACTTGTCAAGCTTTCAACCCACAATAATGTATAATAGAAGACACAAGATGGGGAAAAGTACACTTCTAGGAATAAGTTTGGGTTACTAAAGGCTAAGGAAAATATGAAATTGAATTTTTACTATCTGCAGTAAAAGAAAGATATAATCTGTTCTGAAATTGTTATTTGGCAACTATACGTATACTTTCATTTTGTTTTAACTCACCGCAAACTTACATTGTTTTACCTATTGTTAAATCCTCCACTATTGCAGATTATGCACAGAAGAGTTTTCTGAAGATGGCAGCTATGATTCACCATTGCCCTCTGCTGGAGCCGCAGTGATAAACACAAGCTTCAGTTTTAGAAATGATTGTCCTGAATGTAAAAGCCAAGAAAGTGATATCACAGATATACCACCTATAGAAAGACATATTTACTCATCTGGGAAATCTAGTGTTGGAGAAGTCTACAATAGGACTTTATTGATTCATCGGGGTGAAACATTACACAAGTGTAACATTTGTGATAAAAGCTTTACTGAGTTGTCAGCTTTGAGATTACACAATTTGATTCATGAAAGTAAAAATTCTCATAAGTCTGGTACTTGTAAAGAAGAAGAATTTGAAAAGTCATAATTTCATTCATGATGGTAAAAAGTCATTCAAATGTGAAATTTGTGCGAAGAGCTTTACTCAGTTGTGCAATTTGAAAACACATAATTTGATACATGAGGGTAAAAGACCTCACAAGTGTGAAATTTGTCAAAAGTGCTTTAGGCACTTATCTTTGAAATCACATAATTTGATACATGAGGGTAAAAAGCCTCACAAGTGTTAAATTTGTGAGAAGAGCTTTACACATATGTCATCCTTGAAATTGCGTAATTTGACACATGAGGATAAAAAGCCTCACAAGTGTGAAATCTGTAGAAAGAGCTTTACTCAGCTAGGGAATTTGAAAATGCATAATTTGATACATCAGGATTAAAAGCTTCACGAGTGTAAAATTTGTGAGAAGAGCTTTACTCAGTTAAGCAATTTGAAATCACATAATTTGATACATGAGGATAAAAAAACTCACAATTGTGAAATTTGTAAGAAGAGCTTTACACATTTGTTATCCTTGAAATTGCATAATTTCACACATGAGGGTAAAAAACCTCACAAGTGTGAAAGTTGTAGGAAGAGCTTTACTCAGCTATGCCATTTGAAAACACATAATTTGATACATCAGGGTAAAAAGCCTCACGAGTGTAAAATTTGTGAAAAAAGCTTCACTCAGTTGGGAAATTTGAAATTGCATAATTTGATACATCAGGGTAAAAAGCTTCACAAATGTGAAATTTGTGAGAAGAGCTTTACTCAGTTAAGCAAATTGAAAATGCATAATTTGATACATCAGGGTAGAAAGCCTCACAAATGTGAAATTTGTGAGAAGAACTTTACACAGTTGTCATCATTGAAATTGCATAATTTGACGCATGAGGATAAAAAGCCTCACAAGTGTGAAATTTGTGGAAAGAGCTTTACTCAGCTAGGGAATTTGAAAATGCATAATTTGATACATCAGGGTAAAAAGCGTCACGAGTGTAAAATTTGTGAGAAGAGTTTCACTGCTGGGCAATTTGAAATCACATAATTTGATACATGAGGATAAAAAAACTCACAATTGTGAAATTTGTGAGAAGAGCTTTACACATTTGTTATCCTTGAAATTGCATAATTTGACACATGAGGGTAAATAGCCTTACAAGTGTGAAATTTGTGGGAAGAGCTTTACTCAGCTATGCAATTTGAAAACACATAATTTGATACATCAGGGTAAAAAGCCTCACGAGTGTAAAATTTGTGAAAAGAGCTTCACTCAGTTGGGCAATTTGAAATTGCATAATTTGACACATGAGGGTAAAAAGCCTCACTAGTGTGAAATTTGTGAGAAGAGTTTCACTGTTGGGCAATTTGAAATCACATAATTTGATACATGAGGATAAAAAAACTCACAATTGTGAAATTTGTGAGAAGAGCTTTACACATTTGTTATCCTTGAAATTGCATAATTTGACACATGAGGGTAGATAGCCTTACAAGTGTGAAATTTGTGGGAAGAGCTTTACTCAGCTATGCAATTTGAAAATACATAATTTGATACATCAGGGTAAAAAGCCTCACGAGTGTAAAATTTGTGAAAAGAGCTTCACTCAGTTGGGCAATTTGAAATTGCATAATTTGACACATGAGGGTAAAAAGCCTCACTAGTGTGAAATTTGTGGGAAGAGCTTTACTCAGCTATGCAATTTGAAAACACATAATTTGATACATCAGGGTAAAAAGCTTCACGAGTGTAAAATTTGTGAAAAGAGCTTCACTCAGTTGGGCAATTTGAAATTGCATAATTTGACACATGAGGGTAAAAAGCCTCACTAGTGTGAAATTTGTGGGAACAGCTTTACTCAGCTATGCCATTTGAAAAAACATAATTTGATACATCAGGGTAAAAAGCCTCACGAGTGTAAAATTTGTGAGAAGAGCTTTACTAAGATGAGCAATTTGAAAAGACATAATTCGATACATCAGGTTAAACAGCCTCACGAGTAAAATTAGTGAGAAGAGCTTTACTCAGTTGAGCAACTTGAAAATGCATAATTTGATACATCAGGGTAAAATGCCTCACAAATGTGAGATTTGTGAGAAGGGCTTTACGTATTTATCATCTTTGAAAAGGCATAATTTGATACATGAGGGTATAAAGCCTCACAAATGTGAGATTGTTGAGAAGGGCTTTACACATTTATCATCTTTGAAAACACATAATTTGACACATGAGGCTAAAAATACCTAACAAGTGCGAAATTTGTGACAAGAGCTTTAACCAGTCACACAATTTGAAAAGGCAAAATTTGATACATCAGAGTAAAAAAGACCCACAAGTGTGAAGTTTTGTGATGAAATTTGCACATTTGTCATCTTGAAAATCCATAATTTGATACATAATGGTGAAAAGCCTCACAAGATTCAAATTTGTAAGAAAAGCTTTACTCAATGAGCAATATAAAAATATGTAATTTTATACACTAGGGTAGATGATTTATTTCCTTTCTATATTATGAAAATACATAATTTTATTCTTTAGGAAAGAAACATGTATGAATTAGATACTTTTGAAGCCTACAGTAATTTGTCAGATTTTAAAAACATACATAAACCAGATCTGACCAATAAGGCAAATGATAATCATATTGATGTGATAGTTTATATATAATGATCACTCGTTAGATTAGTTTGTGAAAATTGGCAACAATAATATTTGGTACATCTGTTTTCATTGGCTGTGTTTTTGGTTTGAATACAAAAGATAAGCACAATGCATAATTTTCAACCCTTGATACTCCATTCTAACACCCATGCTTCCTCAGTGCCTCATTTTTAAGATGTTTAACATTTTCGGAAATGATGGAAGGATCCAAATAAAGAGGAAGTAATTTCACACAGGAAGAAAACTAGCAGTTGTGAGATAGGTTGCTGGTAATAAAAATAAAAACAGCAATGGTGTCATAATGAAGGAGGTAGAATGGGATTACTTGGAAGAAGGTTCAACAGCAATCCCGGGTGGGTCGTATCCTTCATTTCCATAATTGTTATTTAGCTATAGATAGAGGTGCTATAAAATGGTCTAATTTTTTACATTTGTATTGATTTGGAATAAAAACTTGGTGTCTTTGTGTTTTTATAACTTCTCTATCTCAACAAATCTATTGTATGATCTTAATTATGAGGGACCAAATCATAAATTTGCTCAAATGTATTGCCTTATTTCATTGCTGCTCATAACTTTTAATAAGTAGATGTTTCTCAGATGGAAATTGCTATGAATAGTAAGTGCCAAAGAAATGTGGCTTTGCTGTCATGACAAATGTTATTTCAGTGTTATTAAAATCTTTCTTTACTTAAACATAAGACAGACGGCACTGTTGGATAGTATAAATAAAGTAATCTAGGCAATAGAGTGTTTATTATAATCTTTTACAATGGAAATTAAAGATAAACGCTATTAAGAAGTTTTAGTCAAATATGGAAATAAAAAAAGAAAACAACTACAAATGTGAACATAAATAAATTGCAGTGCTCAGTTCTCACACCTTGCAGTTCCTTCTTGAATTACTTGGATTCGAGAGAGAAAAGTTTTAAAGAAAACCAAAACTTACTTATTACTAACATCCCAGATATCAAGAGTGCAATTACATTATTCAAACCATAACATTATGCATTTGTTGGTGGCAGTCTCCTCCTCCTGTAGCTCAGCACCAAGAGTATTTCGATAAAGATCTCTCCAAGTCATGCTGGAGCATAGAAACCACACATTCTAAAGTGTTGCAATGGCATAATGTGGATGAGATGGTTTCAGGCTTCAAAGAAGTACTCTGCCACTTTCCTTTTCATATGGTTATCCTTGCTAATGTGTTTTTGAAGGTAATGAGGTAAACACTGCAGGATTCTATAAATTCATGTTTTCATAGTGCCCTCTGGAGTGGTATACATTAGTTAAGCAGTTCTGTAAGGGAAATGAGCTTCGAGGCATTTCTTGGATCAAATTGGGAGTCTATGGCCTGAATAATCTTCTCACCTGGGTCAGGCATCTTGAATGATTTATTTTTCACCAAAACTGCTTGTGAAGTGCAAGTTATCTTGGTTTTGACACCCATTCTTACCTTTGGTGGCAGATGTTTAACTTCTTCTAATACAATCTCACTTAATACCCCTTCAATGAACAATTTGAGTCTTACTTCTTCATCACTGGTTTTAAGGGTATGGTAAATTAAAATTAAATTGAGCTTTATTTATGGATGCTCTTTAACTACAGTTGTCCTTAGCATCCCATTCTACATTGGGCATGAAAGACTAGAAATTTTACTCACAGACCCCTTTATTAGGCTTGAGGTTCTTTAACGTGCTATAAGTCTACCACATGGTACCACCTGCTTTACTTTTCTTCTGAATAAACTCATGTTAAGGACTTATAAGCCAAAACTCCATCGCCCTCTGCCGTGTTTGATGACCCTTTCAAGAAAGTGATCGATTCCGTAATTCGGCAGCAGACTGCTGACATAAGCAGCTTGTAATTTCATTATCAGGATGTTAGTTGCTTCAACTTCTTTGAAGAAGTGTATCTCTGCATTACCATCTTCAAGGGTCTTGAAGATATCTGCTATATCCTTGATATGCGTTCCCAAGCACAACTCAACCTACATGGTTGAGGGCCTCTGTGGTTTAGGTGTACCATGGTAGCCTCTAGTTTTCTGAGGTTGCAGGTTCAAATCCGGTGGAGGGTAATTGGTTTTTTCAAGCGAAAAACCCCTCAGCATGGCTTCCTTCAAAAGGGAAGTAAACTTAGTGCCCCCATGTCATAGATTTATAGTATATAAAAGAACCTCAAGCTTCATAGAGGCTTCTGAGCAAAATTTCCAGTCTTTCACACCCAATTAAGAATGGGATACTAAGGACCATAGTAGTTAAAGGGTGTCCATAGATAAAAGTCAATTTAATTTAAGTCCAATGCAGATTTAAACCAACTGGAACACACTGGCATAAGAAAAGCACATATTTTGTGTTTTCCAGCAGAGTCCTCATACTTGGCTTAAAAAATCATGTAACTGTTTTTGCATTTTGTAGAGCTGAACACATTTTTCAGTTTTACAACTGCAAACTTAAGTTCATTGAGTTCATCTTTAAAAGTTTCCCAACAAGGTTTATTTTATGGATGTGAACTTATTTCTTCCATTAAACCTTTCAGGGTATTCATACATGATGTCATACAATGCACAGAACTCATTATTACCGCTATGACATCATTTTCAATTTCATATGACCGTAGGGTGTTGAAAATAGCTTTTCAACAATTTGGTCATTTGGTTGTATCCAACAGTACCAACAAAGGTAGACAAAACGGGTGCAGACTGTTGAGTGCTGATGCGAAGGTACAATACTACAATTAAAGCTAGATTGTATTAAGGAGCCATAGTTTACAACTCTACATCTCTAGCTACACTTAAATATGTTAGATACTATCCAAAGTTTTGCATTAAGAATAGCAACTGGAGCATTGCATGCCAGTCTAAGTACAAAAAACTGCAATTTGAAACACATGAAATACCTTTAAACATCAGAAGGAAATAGCTCTTCTTTATGCATTTAAGGTAGCAGCAAACAGAAATCCACCTTCATTTACTGGCCTATTTTTCAGTAGATATTACGATAAATATCCTGAAAGCAGAGCCTACCAGATCCCACCACAGCTAAGATTGATCAAATACAGTAAAGAGCTTAATTTTACCACCCATCAGAGAAAACATATATTAATAGATTACCGCCTGGTCACTATTAAAACCTATAATAAAATTAGATGAACTGCAGCACACCAAAGGAGAAACTAATCAAGTGGAAACATAACACTTAATGGGAAACACAGTGAAGTAGTTAAAATATTAACAAAACTCATGTGGCAACACGCTGTAACTTCACTCTTACAAGATAATTACCTTGAACATGTTTTGAAGACACCTTGTCTTTGTCATCAGCTAAGAGCCACTAACGAGTCTGTCGGTTCTGATGTAGAGGTTGCCATTGAACTTCCTGGCATTAACGTCATTTCCGGCTTATGTATTTAAAGATGAGATCCTTTTCTGGAGGGAAATTGAAATTTATTAAATGGCTTTTGTTTCTTTGTATGAGGAGTTTTTCCCATATCTTCAATACTATTGGATTTTCTTAATAGAATTCCAATAAGAATGATGTTACAGTGTGTTGCCACATGAATTTTGCTAATAATCAAGTAAAATTGAAATGCATGTACAATGAAATTAAGAACAAATTCACAAATTAGGAATATTCACACCTAGATACAAAACTAGTAAAAGTAGCAGATGTACAGTAGTGTGCAGAGAGAAACTACTTAAACTAATTTATTTTCCATTTTTACCTGTGAACTCTATGCAATCAAATTGGGCAATGTTGTACATTCAAAATAAGAATGACCAACATTTCATTATTTTTTCTGACTCCCTCAGTTCCATACAAGCAATTACTGACCCATGGACAACAGATGTCTAACACAGGACATTCACATCCTGATCCATTTATTGAAAACAAAGAGAAAAGAAATTATCATGTGACATAACTGGTAATGGAGAGGCAGACCTTGCAGCTAAGAAAAACATTACAAAACTCCTGAATCCAAAATATCCTTACTCCTCACAGAGATTTAATGCCATTCATAAACAAGAAGATTAAGAAACTTTGGACCACATTATAATGGAAGCAGCAATGGACTTTTATAGGGATACATGCCATCTATATACCAGCTACAAAGAAAGGATCAACTTTTATTGACACGATTAAGAATTGAATACACCAAATTAACCCAGTCCTATTTGATATCCAAAGATGAGCCACTCACAGAACACTCCTTAGAGAATGCACCATATACATTACTTCCAGGAATATCAGAAATGCTACAGCTTTAATAATCCAAAGTCCCTTCATAATACTATCTATTATTTTAAAGATATTTCTATGTATATTTCAATTTAACTTGTGACACTACTTTGTATTCCTTAATGATTTGTCACACTACTGAGTACTGTTAATTACCTATGTAATACTCTATGTATGTTCTAGGAATAGTCTGTTTCTTCATTATTGATTTATATGTCTAATGTGTTTTATGTAATATTGTGGTTACAAGAGTTCCGTGACCTTAAATAAACACTTAAAAAATGGCAGATGTGTCCGTTGATCTGTTGTTGGCACGACAGGACGAAGCAACTCGAATACACAACTACCATTTTTATCTGTGGTTTGGTCACATAATACAATCATGTCTTTCTTTTTCACATCCTCTTTAATTTTCTCTTGCTTTTTCTGTCCCAACTTTGAATGTACTTCTGCTGAATCCAGTTTGCAGTCAGTAAATCTCCATCATCAGCTTGAATGTAATTACTTATCCAATTTTGAATTGTAGGCTGATCAAGTTTCTCAACTGGTATGTTTGAGTTTAAAATACTTCAATAGTATCTAAAATAAATCGTTCTTTTATATCTTTCACTTGTCTTGCATTAGTTAGTATTGTGTGCAACACACAGAGTATTAGCACAATTTGAGCAGGTTTTCAGCACTGCATGTGTTTATCTGATATCTTCTGCTTGTTCAGTGCATCTTTACACAAAAAACCAAGTCTCACTTCATAATATTTATAAAGCGGCACGTGAGAAATCACAATTTTACTTTCAGATTTGAACTCTATAATTCGCTCTTGTAACATTACTTTTACCTTCAGCATGCTGTATTATAAACCACTGTAGTCCGTTGTGTACAATAGTGCAGTAACTGCATACCCTTCCGAGTTTCCAACAATAATGACATTGGTTGCTAAGACAGATACTTGTGGCACCATGACTGCTAATTCCTGCTCTTGGTGATCCAATCAGAGTTATCGATGAACATAGCAACAACTGTACACTGATGGCCCAGAGCTGAGAATCCATAAACCAAAGTTATTGCAACATCTAGTTTGTTGTTAACCAAGTATTTACTTCCTGAATATGAGAATATTATGCAAATTTTATTGCACTCCCAAAATTTGTGTTTTATTTAGATTTAAATTCATGGTTGTAATGATCTGAAATAAACTAACTTTATAATGCAAAATACGAATAAGGTTTTTATCTTAATATTTATAGCTTTACAGCAATATAATGTTTAATATTATTGCTTTCAGTTTAGTTGTAATGCAAGTTATTGTAGGGAATGTTGGCAGTTAAAGTAAAAAACTGAAGGAGTAAATGTTCCCAGTACTAGCATTTAGTTAAAACCTCGGAAACATAGGCGTTCCTAACCCAACATATTATTGAAGTCTAGTAATTAAAAATGGATGGGTATTAATATTTATTACATTGGACTTCAGCATTTTAAATGTTGCAGATTTATTATAACAAAGTCAGCTGCTAATATCAATGTTATATGGCTGCCGCATCTTAGGCTTTCAGTACTTTGGGGTAGTGTTAAGTATTAGCTATAAGATATTGTGGCATATGCAAAGATGATAGGATATAGTCTCTGGTCACCGAGATTCGAGATGGCAGTTGGTTTGGAGTAGGGGGAACTAGGTTTTAGGAGGGGGATGGCGTCACTGACGCTTGAGGTTAGCGTGGGTTTGAGAAAGAGTCAGTGGGTAAGCTCCGAGTAGGAAAGACGGGCAACTGCTTTCTTCGTGCTAAGGCATGATGGCCTCGCCGACAGATATTGGGCTGAGAGTGTAAGTACTGTTATCTACCTTTATACATTAAATTGAGTAGCCATCCATTTACGGAAAGTTTCATTTATGGTAGTGTAGTGTTCTCCCTTTCCCTTAAGCCATGTAGTGTTCTGGAATAGCAATTATTTTGGTGTTTAACTTAGCTGCGTCCCCGTCGTAGCCTCGCCGTGTTAGCAGTTTGTTTAATTTACCGGTACCTTTTTGCAAGCGAGTGTCTCCCCATCGTTTTCTGAGTGTTAATTTAGTAGAGGCTACGACAGTTGGTGGAGGGCTGAGCATAGTTTGGTTTTTTGTGAGATTTTTAAGTACAAAATTTTTTTTTCCCTCTAAATGTAACGGTTTTTGGTCCTCCACGTGGTCGGTAAAAATGTAAATTTGTTTCTGGCTTAAGGGTAAGGATTTTGATGGCATAATTTGTGATTTCTATATTCTAAATTTTGTTGCTTTAATTTCTGAAAGTCTCGTATCTAAATTTTAATCTTGAGTTCATTTTTGCATTTTTCCCATTGTCTGTCGGCGTGACGCTAAAACTCCTGACTCCATTTTCCTCTTATTTTGGCTTCATTTCTATTAAATTATATTGCTGTGCTAAGTGGTTTGTGCTGGTTGTTTTGAAATATATATTTTTGTGAATTCTGAAAAGTGAATTGTGAAAAGATCGAGAGATATTTGCAACTTTGAAAATCTGCTCCTCACGTGTTAGCGATGTAGGTGAAAATACTGTTTTCTGTGCTTATTAGCAGTGGTTCTGGAAGCTTCTAACTTTATATTGCATTGACTGTGATTTCCAGCTTTTTACTATACTTTTGTGGTGCATTTTTCGTGTAACTTTTATGTACGCACGTGTGTTACGTAATTCCTGCGTGGTCATGCATTTCATCACTGATTCTTGCTTGTGAAACCAATCTTTATCAGCACGTGTTTTGTGTGTTTATTTGCGTGTGTATATCAGGTCAGATACATCTGTTTTAAAGAAAGAAAAAAGAGAAGGAATTTTTTTGTGCTACGTACAAATTGCAAGTGTGTATTCTGCTCTTTTTGAGATAATGTCAGCGTTGGTCACAGTAGGTGTGACGTTTTTTTTGGCTTCCAGTTCGAGGTTTCTCACTGAAGATATCACTTTGTTATTTTGTTTTTCTTCCATGTGTTCATCCTGTTTAAAAAATCTTGGTATTGTGTCCAAGTGGTTTGCGTGTCATGCTTGTGTAAACCGTATGTTGGTATAAGTTTCTGATATTTCGCCGTGGGCGCTTAATTGTAATACTCCTGGTACTGTTTTATTTGGCTATGTTCTGATATTGCTACTTACATTCATGTGATGCTATAAGTGCGTAGTTTGGTGTAATCTGTATTGCTTTGTCATATTCTTTATTTACTGGTTGTGTTATCTTTTGTGCTGCAACCATGCCTAAGCAACATACTACGCAGAAACTGATATGGCAATTGCTCCAGTTAGCGAGCATAGTGAAGTAGAATCTATTTCCAGTACTAGTACACCTGTTGTTACTCAGATATTACCAGTGATGCCTAATCCACCTGTTTCGGCGAGTACAATGCAGTCAGCTGTGTGTCGCCCGGTCATTGACCCCACTTACTTTGAGAATTCCAGTACGTTGTCGGCATACGAATTACTTTAGAATTTTGAAATGGCTACTACTGCTAATGGCTGCTTTGAGGAAATGATAATGATGATAATTTTGCTTCACCGTTGCCAAGTCTGGTTTATTTAATTACGCAATGCATATTTTTAGGGAAAAATATTTCACAATTACTCATGTAAGTAAAAGTTTCAGGAGCTACTACCAGCCTTGCCAGTATCTTCACCTAATTAGGTTTGATGTGCCTCTAATATGGACCAGTACGATGTGGACGTTGATGAATCAGCTGTATGTGTGTTACCAGATTTTGGAAAACTGCACTGGAATTTTGTGGTAAAAAGAATAAGAAAAAAAAACATAACCTGTAAGTATGTAAACATTGTGAGTGCTAAATTTTAGACAAATGAAACAGTTTTACAACTCACACAGGTATGCTAAATTTTATTATTTCACTGACTGATGCTTAATTAAGCTTTGCTTTTCAGGAATAATATGTACTATTAATGTCTGCTAAATTAAAAGTGTATTATTATTTTGGGTGTAATTTAAATTTTGAATTATGTTTTGGGTATTGCAAATCATTTGTTTTGTTGTGTTATGCTGCAGGAATGTGTTGAATGTGTACCATGTGCTTAATTGAGCTTTCATTTTCAGGAATGTTATTGACAGTATTGTTTTGTGTAATGATGTGATGTTGTTTTGTTGCATTCGATTTGATATGATTTGATTTGACTTGATGTGATTTTGGGTTTCATAATGATGCTGTGATCTTTATTTGCAGAAAATTGTTGCACGAATAGTGTGTGTATGTGTGTATATTTGAGGTTATGTGAGAAATATGAGTTGATATTTGCCTCGGTGGATGTGCATAAGAGTAACCCCGACGGTGCTAATGTGAGAGATGAGATGACGTCAGCTTCGGTGGAAGTGCCAAAGTGTAACCCCGACAGTTGTATAAATGTGTTGATTTTTCAGGAGGGCTACATGTACCTGGAAAGTTGATGTGATGTGATGATTTCAGAGATTTTGCTTATTGGTGTTGCTGTAACGTGCCCAGTATAGCGTGTGTGATGTATTCACATGAGAGATTAAAAGTATGGAAGTGAATGTAATGAGAATAATTTTTTTTTCTGTTTATGCAACAAGTTTAGTACCATCTTATATAGCAAATTTTAATACCACCTGTTTTCCAGCTTAATTTTGATTCGGAGGATGTGGATGCAACAGTATAATATCATGTTATTTGTGTCATTCCTGAAATATTAATGTGATTTCTTGAAGGTTATGGCTATGTGAGATATTTTTGACTTTGCAGCATGTTAAACGAGAAACGTCAGTGAAGATGTTTTGTTTTTGCAGAGAAAAAGTGAAAGTTAAGATAAAGATGATGATGACTGAAGTAATGATGATGATTGAAATACTGATGATGATGATGATGATTATGATTGAGATGATAATAATGAGATGAGGAAGATAGTAATGTAGAGGAGAAATTGTATTAGTGACAAGAGTATGACAATCGTAGTTGAAAGCATGTCACGTGGTGTAGTTTGAAGATGTACTGTGGAGTTATTTTGTAGTTTGTAGCAATATATACTATAGTTTGAGTAGCTAGTTAAGTGAGTGTTGTGCATAATTTGGGCCATGGTCAGTGTGAATGAGTTCATTTCATTGTCATGTGTGATTGTCTTGTAAGTGCACTTATTTTTTTTGTTAGTGGTACCAGCTGGTCATTAAGAGTTAATATTGGGATCCCAAATATGTTTTTTCCATGTTATTGTATGAAAAAGTTACTGTTCTTGATATAATGTTAATGTATTCTGAGTCTGTTCTAATGTTCTATTTGGATTGTGAAGCATTGTGTGTTAAAGTTTGGATGGCAACCCTCTATAAAATTTAGTTCTTATGCCAATATGTAGTTATTTTTTCTCTTTCTTTGCCCCATGTCAAAAGAATTTTGAGTGCAAACCTTTAAACCTTTCAAATATTTGATTGTACATGACATACTGTTTTTTATGTGATTATTTGTTGGAACACCCTTTCTCTTGTTTGGTGGTTTTGTTGTAGTATTTTGCTGTAGCGGAGCTCGAGAGGATAAGCGAGCATCTCACATGGCACACCAGAAGTTCCAGAAACACCACAGGGAAGCTGTCAGGCAGCCACTACACTGCCGTGGCATAAGGAGCCACTATTTTGGGGGGCAGTCCAAGCCAGCGACTGCCCACCCTGTTGTCATCGCCAAAGACCTGCAGTAACAACACTATAGCCAGGACAAGTCGTCGCTGTGGGTACACAACAAACTTACCCACAAACAGTTCCATCGGACCATCAATCTCAGATGCAGTGTAGTGTGCGTGTGAACAGAGGCAGCGTGGTGTGTGCGTGTGCGGGGTGTTCGAGCATAAGTGCTCTAACAATATTATCCGAAAAATCGAGATTCTCAATTACGCCCAGTAACATTGTTTGTCGTCGTCTGGGTGGTCCATATATATGTATTAATATTTCTTTATTCTAGTATGTCATTTGTGTTATTTTATTCTCTCTTTTTGTGTTTGTTTGCCTTGTGTCGACGGGTGCATCGATCTCGGTGGCCAGGGGGAGATGTGGCATATGCAAAGATGATAGGATATAGTCTCTGGTCACCGAGATTCGAGATGGCAGTTGTTTTGGAGTAGGGGGAACTAGGTTTTAGGAGGGGATGGCGTCACTGACGCTTGAGATTAGCGTGGGTTTGAGAAAGAGTCAGTGGGTAAGCTCCGAGTAGGAAAGACGTGCAACTGCTTTCTTCGTGGTAAGGCATGATGGCCTCGCCGACAGACATTGGGCTGAGAGTGTAAGTACTGTTATCTACCTTTATACATTAAATTGAATAGCCATCCATTTACGGAAAGTTTCATTTATGGTAGTGTAGTGTTCTCCCTTTCCCTTAAGCCATCTAGTGTTCTGGAATAGCAATTATTTTGGTGTTTAACTTAGCTGCGTCCCCGTCGTAGCCTCGCCGCGTTAGCAGTTTGTTTAATTTACCGGTACCTTTTTGCAATCAAGTGTCTCCCCATTGTTTTCTGAGTGTTAATTTAGTAGAGGCTACGACAATATGTATTGCATTAACTGCAATATTTTTTGTTAGCCTTTTTTTTACAGTGTTAGGAAAAGGACCAAAAGGAGCTAAAATTTTCTATGACAATTTTTCTATGGAGCGTCACACAAAGCTAAAGAAAATAAACCTTCATAAAATGGGTTAATGAGGGGCAGCTCCTCTTCTTCTGGAGAAACATCCCCACAGCTGCTGTCAATAACTAAAGGTCAGGTGGATACTAATGCAAACTCATTTAATGATGATGCTTATCATTTTGTTATTGAAACATGCTGGGATGCTTGCAAAATAAATGTTTAGTGCTAAACAGTGTGTAAATCGCACCCATGTTTAAACACTACATACTAGGTGTTTAACCTTAAATGCCACTATTATTTCCCATTAGGCACAGAGCGAGAACAGAGAAACAAGATGGCTATTATGTGACTCTTTGATACCGGATGATATGGAGTATTCCACCCGGAAAGGAAAAGAAGCGTGATACGACTGCGAAGTTTGCTCAGAGTCTGTTTTAATCCCTTGCAGTAGCACTATACTGAAGTCTGTAAGGGAATTCAAAGGAAGATTTAGGTGATAAATCCAGTTACATATTTCATTAACGAAGTGATCCCACTATTTGACACAAATTAAATTAATCCTTGTGCCTCTTGCACATGTTTCATTCTTTCTGCTTTTTTTAAACAGTCGTATGAGAAAAATGCGCTTTAAAATAAGTTAAAATGATCTAACCTCTAGCAACACTCTGTGCATGTGGCTTACAATAATACATTACAGCACAATTTAGTATCCTTCCTCCCAGTTTAATACTTACAAGTTGGTTTCTAACGGATGCAGAATTTTAATAGGAAGAAATGTGCTCAGGCTTTTATCTATGTAATAAGCCAGACATTACCTAACCTCACTTTATTGTGATTACATGCTGTGAAAGCAGATCGAATGTAAAGGTTATTATGAAGTGTAATTTATTTATTTATTCTGCCTTTTGAACTAGTGGTTTGGTTTAGAAAGTTGAATTTTGAAGTATGCAGGCATTATAATGCATTGCTGCACCTGTATGAAGCAAGCATGTATTACCTATTGCACACATGGTTCTTTCATTCATGCCTGGTGCTAGAATTGAAGTGAAACAATGATGAGCTTCAAGAATATTTCTTATGCACATTCATAAAATACTTTGGCTTTATGAATCGAACTTTATTGCCAAAAAACATTGGGAATATACTGAAAAAATAACATATTTAGTAACAAATTTTGATAATTCAAAAACTACAGTGAACAGAGCTGAATTTATGACAAAGGACAATGAATCAGATGCATAAGTTAGTGCGCGCATTGGCAAACAGAATGCTGAAGATTCATATATAGTTCAAACTGGATATGCTTATTAACAAACCTAATTTTTGTGCATTTGCGTAAAGCATGTGGTGTTATATTTTACATGTCTATTTTTAAAGCGAGCACTGGTTTGGTAATCTTCTATTTCAAACTCCCTTAATATATCCAAAAGGGTTTCTCTTTCAATAATGCCAAAATGTTCTCATTTAGACATTTTGCTTTCCACGCTGCTGGTAGAAGGACGACTGTCAAAATTTCCCAAACCCTTCTTCTGCTGCTTCTGGAAACATACGTCACATGGTGCCCAAACTTGAAAGCTTTGAAATGTGGTGTTCAGTTTTGGGGGCAGATGGGGTTTTAAACACTGCTTAGGTAAACACCGTCTGCATATAGATTTAGCAATGGAAAGTTAGACAATGTTTAACTGAGCAATCTTTAAATCCTTAAACAGCACATCGTTTTGTAAGTGGCCTGTTCTGTTGCAACCTGTATGCAATAGGGTATACAGCATATGTTTCTCAGAACTAGCCTGCTTTGTTGTTTTTTATTTCTCTATAGATACTCTATTCGGTCTTTGCCAGATTGGAAAACTGAAGGTCTTGGTGACGAGATGCCCCGGATTGCAGTAGTTTGTCCCAGTGTCCATAAAATTTTGGGACATTTAAATGTCCCGGTTTTTTTAGAAATGCTTATTTTTGGTTAAAAAATTATAATCAAATAGTTTCTTGCTGAAGTTCAAGCTCTGCTGTAGGATAGTGATGACACTTTGGTCAATTGCTGTCTGGCTAGTTGTTCAGGTTGGTACCTGTATAATTGCTTGCATTCTGTAAGAGTTTAGCATGCAATTAAGCTCTGTATTTGCACTATTAACTAAGAAGTCCGTAATTACACCACCTACTTTAATTAAACCTTTCCATTTCTTCAACATGATTTGAAATATTTTAACCAGTTTTACAATTAACATGATAATATTGCTATTTGGAGTCCTGTATATAATAAAGCTATAAATCTAATTAAGCAAGTTCTATGGTGCTTTCTTCAGTGTTTAAAATTTTAAATATTGTTCACAGTTCTGAAGTAATGCCCATTTTATCAGAAATACTTGATCCTCCATGGCTTTTATTTTTCATGCAAATTTTGATACTAATGAACATTTTGCTTATAATAGTATCACATATGATGCTCCTTCGGCCGATGTTTTATAATGCAAATTATGTCTATACCTTTAAGATTATCAGTAAAACTTGCAGATTAATGTTTTTGTCACGTAGACTGGCACATTTTAGCTGCTGCACACACTTTTGTCCTTTACCCAACATTGCAACTGACTTAATACTGACTTATATTGCTTTGTTGTTCATGCGTTTCTCTCTGGGGCAAAATATATCACTTCAAACAATAATTCAGAGAATTTAAATAAATCTTTGTGATTTAGATGGCACTTTCTCTAGCATAATCTGAATAGTCCAACCAGAAGTTTCCATCTACCATCCTACAATTCCTTGCATTACATAACCAGTTCCGACTGTATTTATGTTCACATTTTCTTTTGACTTGCTTTACAGTTTTTAAGTACTCCTTTTATTACAACCGTTGCATCTCGGGCTTCCTTCTTGATTGCATTTGCTAAATACATGATGTCCCCCATTATATCATACAGCCTATGTTTTGTGTTGTTCAATATATATTATACTCAATGGTTGTCGTCGTTCATTATATATTACACTCCACATTTGTCATTCATTATAAATTACATTCCGCAGTTGATGTCATTCATTAGATATTAAACATGTTGATGTCATTCATTATATCTTGCACTCCATGGTTGATGTCATTCGTTATATATTACACACCATGTTGATCTCATTCATTATAAATTACATTCTGCGGTTGATGTCATTCATTATATATTATACTCCATGTATATGTCGTACATTATATCTTACTTTCCACGTTTATGTTGTTCATTATATCTTACACTCCAGGTTATGTCATTGATTATATGAGCGCAGATCGAAAAGTAATGCACAATCATTTTTATACGACAAAGTTTAATAATTAAAACAACAAAAATCATAAATGAACTAACTTTCAACAGATTCACCAAGTTTCTCAAAACATTTCTCCCATCATGATACCAGTTTCAGTATGCCCTGTTTGTGGAATACGGTTTTCTTGGAGCATAGCCATCTGCGGACTGCTGATTTCACTTCCGCATCTGGCACAAAGCGTTGGCTGGCCAGGAATTTCTTCATGGGACCAAATAGATGAAAGTCCGACCGTGCAAGGTCCGGG
The DNA here is from genome assembly GCA_030765065.1 of Deroplatys truncata. Classification (NCBI taxonomy): domain Eukaryota; kingdom Metazoa; phylum Arthropoda; class Insecta; order Mantodea; family Mantidae; genus Deroplatys; species Deroplatys truncata. Next base: position 114,351,047 of record CM060989.1, read on the forward strand.
CATATGGTGGATGCTGGAGCACCTCCCAACCAAATTTAGTGATTTTCTGACAAGCAGCAGCAGCAACATGGGGGCGAGCAGTATCATGAATTATGACATCTCAGCATTCATGCTGTGGCATTTGCCACGAAGGGCATGACGCAGCTTCACCAAAGTTTTCATGTAGGCTGCAGCATTCTCAGTGGTTCCGTGTTCAGCAAAGTCCACCAATTCAACACCAGGCATATCCCAGAACACCATCACAAGCACTGTCCTAGCAGATTGAGTCACTTTGAAATTTTGCTTCAGTGGGGAACCATCATGTTTCCACTCCATAATTGCCTGCTTGGTTTTGGGCATGTAGTGGTATGCCCACGACTCATCAGTGGTGACAATTCCTTTCAGAAAGTCATGCCCTTCTGCGGTGTACCGCGTTAGGTGATGCAAGCTCATCATCATTTAATGGAATTAATTGTTCTTTCACACAAGCCATGTGTTGGACAGGGTTGCAAAGATGGAATCAGATGACTGAAAAATTCAATGCCATTGAATTATATCATTAAACTTCATGTTAATGTCATTCATTATATCATACACTTTATGTTAATGTCATTTGTTATATCATACACTTCATGTTAATATCATTCATTACGTCATTACACTTCATGATAATGCCATTATTTATATCATTACACTTCATGTTAATGTCATTTATTTTATCATACACTTCATGTTAATGTTATTCATTATATCATACACTTCATGTTTATGTCATTCATTATATCATACACTTCATGTTAATGTCATTCATTATATCATACACTTCATGTTAATGTTATTCATTATACAATACACTTCATGTTTAAGTCATTCATTATATCATACGCTTCATGTTTATGCCATTCATTATATCATACACTTCATGTTAATGACATTCATTATATCATACACTTCATCTTAATATCATTCATTATATCATACACTTCATGTTAATGTCATTCATTATATCATACACTTCATGTTAATGTCATTCATTATATTTTTACACTTCATGTTAATGCCATTCATTATATCATACACTTCATCTTAATATCATTCATTATATCATATACTTCATGTTAATGTCATTCATTATATCATACACTTCATGTTAATGTCATTCATTATATTTTTACACTTCATGTTAATGCCATTCATTATATCATACACTTCATGTTAATGCCATTCATTATATCATACACTCCATGTTAATGTCATTCATTATATCATACACTCCATGTTTATATAGTTCATTATATCATACACTTCATGGTTATGTCATTCATTATATCATACACTCCATGGTTATGTCGTTCATTATATCATACACTTCATGTTAATGTCATTCATTATATCATACACTCCATGGTTATATAGTTCATTATATCATATACTCCATGGTTATGTCGTTCATTATATCATACACTTCATGTTAATGTCATTCATTATATCATATATTTCATGTTTATGTCATTCATTATATCATACACTGCATGGTTATGCAATTCATTATATCATACACTCCATGGTTATGTTGTTCATTATATCATACACTTCATGTAAATGTCATTCATTATATCATACACTCCATGTCAGTGTCATTCATTGTATCATATATTTCATGTTTATGTCATTCATTATATCATACACTGCATGGTTATGTAATTCATTGTATAATACTCTCCATGTTAATGTCATTCATTATGTCTTATACTCCATGGTTATGTCATTCATTATATCATACACTCCATGTTAATATCATTCATTATGTCCTATACTCCAAGTTTATGTCATTCATTATATCATACACATATTGAACCTGAATACCAAGTTGTGTGTTTATCTGACATTTCGTTTTTGTGTTACGCTGTTCATAGACAGACAGACACACAATGACATACCTACACACGGACATGTTTCCAAAAAATGCTTTATATTTTTATGTCCTGGACATGCAAAGAGAATGCAATGGCCCACATAGCAACCAGCTCTTAAAAGATTTGACTATTACTTAAAGCTCACCATATTCCCCTTATACCTACAAGAAAATTACCAATAAGATAGAGTCTGCAAACGTTTTACACAATTAACATGAAGTAGAAGGAGAATAAGGATTTGTAAAAATAGTTTGTACAAGGGTCGAGATAGTCATGTGAGTGTAACACATCAAATTTTTCAATTTGGATATTACTTCTTTGGATCATGTTGAACTCCTGGTGAAAAGGAATGCTGAAGTATCTCATTTCTTATCTTCAGAGCTCATCACTTCATACAGGCACTGTTCTGCAAGTGTTGGCATTTAAAGATGCGGAGATACTGCAGTATCGGATTATGGATGAAATCATTTCACACATGTAACATACACATGGATTGATTTTATTTCTTTCATACCATTATTACATAGGCAGGATTAACTTTATTTGTTTAATATCATTAATACATATCATAAAGAACAATGCAGGTGCTGCTTTACCTATTTTCAGGAATCTTTGCCATATTTTGTTTCTTTCAGTCCACATTAATCACCATCAGAAATCGCATGCATTTCGCCGGAGGCATCGTGGGAGCATTGTTGCCTTGTCTTTCTGCTGCCAACATTTGAAATCCCAAAATAGATGAAAAAATATTGAAAGCCCTAATCCACAAAACATAGCCATAGTATTTGCATGTCTAAAACGCAAATGATTCATGTTGGCAGAACTTCCTTCAAAGTTGCCAGAAGTAACTTTAAGGATGGTCATATAAAAGGACGGGTAAACAGGTTTAGTAAGTTCCCTACAGCAGCATGTAACACACCAAGGTGTTCTCATACCACAAGGATTAATATGGATTCTAAAATCCTGGATGTCATAAGTAAAACACTTAAATTTCGCCTATAATCCAATACCGCAGTAAAACTACTGATAGTGTGTTGTTCATATGTTAGAGCTGCCAACATCAGAATGAAAAACATAACATTGGTTAGGCTAAAGCATACTATCCTTAACAATGTTTATGATTCACTTTTATATAAGGTTAGGTTTAGTGTTTTTAATATAAACTTGGGTTAATTAGCTACCAGAAGTTACACAAAAGCACGCGTGCAAAGTGAGTGTGTGTTCCCTAATGGTGATTATGAATCACTATTTATGTTAGCTTAGGTTTCTGATTCACGTGAGGTTAGATTTAGTTTATTTATATAAACTTACGTTAATTAGCATCTAGCAAATTTTTGCTTATAGATGTGTTTTTGAAGAAGAGGAAGGGAAAAATTGCTATTGTTCCAGATTTTGCTAATACTCGTAGGTTGGTACTTTCATCCATGTTTGCACACTGGTAACAAGATGGAGCACTTTGTTGACTATTTAATGACTTATTTTGTTAATAAGAAGGTGTCTTATAAAGGGAGGGCAGGTGTGTCACGGGCTTCGAAACTATTAACATCTCATTTTAAATTGTGTAATCTGTGCATTTTCATTCCATAAATAATTTTGTGGCATTTCCACTGCTGATTATTTATTGAACCATTACCATAATGGAATTACTTATTGCTTTATTTAGTTTTGCTTGTAATGTTTGTTTTCATATTCACCGGAAATTTAACCATGATAATGGAGTTTGCAGAAACAGTTTTATAATGCATTTTGTCAAAGCTGAAGTAATTATCAAATGTTTAAGAAGTGGGTCACTGTGTGCTGACTTTGAAATTCCACTCTTTGAATGACACAATAATAAACAATGGTTATTTAGCACTTCAGAAAAGTACAATGTAGCCAATTGAGTACTGAGTTAGCAATCATGGAGAAAGGATGTGTTAGATGAGAGCTCATGATCTGTAGATCAAAATGGAACTAAGACACAATGAGAGTGATTTGGGAGTATACAGACCAAGAATTGGACAGTTTGCAACGAAGGATAGGAAATCAAAGGAGATTTGAAGAGGAAATGAAGGCATTGAGAATATGATAATTATTGGCTTGGTGGTAGCAATTTTGTTAGTGATTGGTGGCATTGAGATGAATCCTGGCCCAACTGAATCAGGTGGTGTGGTGCAAAAAATTTTTACCACAATATCCTGAATTAGAAGAACGCCTGGATAATAAGCTGAATGTAGCTTTACAGGAGATTGGCCAAGAGATTCAAGAAGAAGATCTGGGACTTAAAAGGGAGTTGGAGGAACTTAAAGGCTGGTTCACAACCGCCTGAGAATGGTAACCAGAATGGAAACGAGAACGGGAAGCAATGCACTGTACAAGATATTGGTTCACAATAGCCCGGTAACGAGAACAGGAATGCATATCGTCGATCATATCGGTCACAAAATGAAAGTCAATTTTGCGCATTGGGATTTCATTTGTTTTTAACCGACCAATGATTTTTTTTAACTACTTCCAATTTAGCCAACATAATGCTGGTTAGCCAATGTCAAAATTTGATAGAGTAAACATTATCTAAATGCATATCCATTTCATTTCTTATCCTTGCAGTTGTGCCAAGCTTTCATTCCTTTATTTAATGGCATACATTAAATTTGTTTATTGTTCTTTTTTAATTTCCACCTGTTTTTCCTGCTCTTTGTAACTTTTGGCATTGTTTTTGTGGTAATAGCCAGTTTTCAGTTGAATATAAAGACACTACTAATGACCCTTTCACCAGAGGCACCAATGCTCATTGGATTTGCAGGTGTCGGGATGAGATTAGGAAGCATATTTACTACTAATTTCTTCCAGTTTCATTTTTCCAGCTTGCGACAGTTACATGTCACAGTTGCCTAGAATAATCTCTAAAGTGAAGAATCTAATATGCACAATATGCATCTAATATGCCATGCCCAGGAACAAGAACAAGAAAGTTAAACGTTGGGCAACACTTCTTTCCCATTTCTGGGGCCCACGAAACCTTCCCGTTGATTGTGAACACTCTCATTTGAATACATGTATTTCAACTTTCTAGTTCTGGTTATCGGTCTCGTTGGTTGTGAACCAGCCTTAAAGGGAGGATAGAAGCGCCGGAGGATAAGAATCGGAAGTGTAATTTGCTCTTTACTGGTGTTGAAGAAAGAACAGCAGTTTGGATCCTGTTTGAGGTGGTGAATATTCTGGAGCAGAAGCTTGAGTTGAAATTGGAAGGTTGGGAAATAGCAGATGTGTTTTGGGTTGGAAGACAAATAGACAAGAGGGTGATAATAGTGATGTTTACAACTATGAATAGTATACTTGAGATCCTACTGGAAGCAAAGAAGCTTAGAGGAACAAATATCCTCATTAATAAGGACCTGTCAAGAAATGAGAGGCAAATTAAGAAGAAGCTTGTATGAGAAATGAAAGAAGCAAGAGCAAATGGAAAGAACGCATATATACAAAATATGCAACTCTGGATTGATGGCAAAATGGTTACTGCAGGCAAAAAGGAGACAAGTCGCATCTACAATCTCAAGAGGAGGATATGAGTCAGCAAGCTGATGTAATGTAAGGTGGCATGGATGTCACAAGAGAGAATGCAGTAGCACCAAGGCCAAACAAGTGGAGAGGCGATGTCGCACGAAGCTTGTGGGAACACCAAGGTTAAATAACTGGGGAGGTGGTGACATCACAGCAGAGGATAATTTCTCCAGTAAGATAGTGGATGCGAGAGCTGACAAGAAGGGAGAAGAAACGCAGGAGAAGTGGAGAGGAAGATGTCATACAGAATCAAGTATCGCGTCAGCACCATGTGGAAGCAGTTTGGAACTGAGGAATGCAGTGGCAGGTGTCCATAAGTGGAGGAAATGAACTCAGAAGTAGCAAGAAATTTGCTGGAGATCAGGGCAAGATTGGGGTCACAGTAGGGTGAAATGGGGGGAGTAGGGGCTGTGACACTGGGTTTCAAGAATTGTGAAGATTTGGAAAGCAGCATGTCTTTGAGTTTTATGGGCCTGTTGATAAGAAAGCTGCATATTAGCAGTGGTTGAGACATGGGAAGAGGATATGGGGAGATTAAAATTGTAGGCAGGGAATTCATTGGAAAAAAGGGCTTGAGAAGGAATATTGAGAAAGGGTGCCCGGAGCATAGGAGTTATCATATAGGAGTGAGTGGAAGGGCATGGTTAAAGAATGAAACCCTAGGATGGAGGTAGTATTGGGGATAATGCTGAAGAAGTTTATACTGTGCTTAGGAATAGTTAATAATCCACCCAAAAATTCAGTTTCATAGCTCAGATCTCCTCATTCAACTAGCAAATGAAATGGAAGAAATTAAACAGGAACTCCCTATGTTGGAATTTGTGATAGTACGGTATTTAATGCAAAAATTGCGAATCTGCAAGCAAAAGACCCTCATATATTGGATGATTTATTCATAGAGAAAAGCAGTGATAGTGTTATAGGGATGAATAAAGATAAAGAAGTGTATGAAGAGGGCATTTAATTTGTTCAGATTTGTGAATGTAATGGCCTGGTGGTACTGAATTGTTGTTGGAGTGAAGACAGGGGTGGGAAATTCACATTTGTTAGTGTTTAGAGTCAGTGCTATAGACTTTGCTGTCTGCAGTTGGGAGTCACTAACTGCAGTAACAAATTTTAAAGTTATGAACTTCATTAGTAATAGTCTTCATTTTCCATAGTGGTAGAGTGGAAGTGCAGATTTTGTATTAAGATGACTCCACAGTCAAATAAAAGAGAACTGGGTGAAAAAATTAATAGGTATAGATGGAATCAGTGTTTTGCTGGAGACAATTTTTCAATGTTGAAGGCCTCAATGGCAAGGATGTGCATTCATGGGATTGCTTGGTGTATTAAGTTAGACAAGTGTGAAGGGGCAGTGTTTTTATTAGATTAGGGATTTTAACTGAGAGAATTAATGTCTGGATAGAACAAAACTCATTAATCTCCCAATTTCAGTCAGGATTTAGAAAAGATCGAAGGACAGCCGATAAAGTGTTTGTTATGGAAACAATGATGGATAAGCATTTAACAAAGAAGTGGGGTAGGTTATATGCTGTATTTGTCGACTTGGAGAACGCGAATGGCAAAATGAATGTATAAACTATGACAAAACGGAATGCGTAGGGAGGCAGATGATTAATTTTCTGGCAGAATTTTACAAGAATAAAATGTGTGTGAAATGTGAAGAAGGTTGTGTGACCGAGAAAGTGACTCAAGTACAGGGGCTTAGGCAAGGATGTAATTTTAGTCCTGCCCTTTTTAATATGTTTGTAGATATAATGGAGAGATTACAGTAAGTTAATGTACATAAACCAATAATAAGCAGTTTGGAAATTCCAGGCTTGCTTTATGCTGCTGATTTAATGGTAGCTTCCTTTTCAGTAATAGGATTAAACCATGCAGTATTACAGTTATGAGTTATTGCTAGGAATGGGATCTCAAAGTGAATTAGGAGAAAACAAACATAATGATATTTAAAAAGAGAAATAAGTTGAGGAGGGGGAAGAAGTGGTCTATAATGGGAAGAGAGATGCAGGTGGTGAAGGAACTTTCATATTCAGGAATGGTATTGAGTTCCTCTGGGCAGTGGGAAGAACAAAAACTAGTAACATTAACCAAGGGTTTACGGGCCTTGAAGCTAGTCAATAGATCTTTGTTTGTTGCACCAGATATGAAGGTAAACTGGAGAATATATAGGACATTGGTGTAATTGAGATGGGCATATGTATTGAAGTATGGAGAATAGAGGAAAGCTGGAAAAGTATGGGTAGGATACTTAGCAGGTTTTGTAAGAATATGCTGGGAATCCCACAAAGTGCAGCAAATGCAAGGGCATTGTGGGAAATGTGATAGGCAAGTGTGAGAGGGTGGACAATAGAGAGTTCTTAAATACTGGTTGAGAATTCAACAGATGCTGGACAACTCCGTGTTGAAAGAATGTTTAACATTCCAGGAGTCTGCATTAGGGGATCTTAATTGGGGCTATAAAGTTGGGAGAGAGTTAACTAGGAATGGAATGGGTGATGTTTGGCTGAGAAGAGTGGAGTTGGAGGGAGATATCTGGAAATGGGTCAGAATTAGGTTTGAGAATATAGACAGACAGTTATTGCATTTTTTAATGAGAGAAAAGAAGTTGTTAATGTTTTATCAGGAGATAAGAAAGGGTGCTAGAAGAGAAATGCACATTATTATGTTTAATAAGCCAGAGAGGGAGGAATTGGCATAGTTCAGATTAGTAATAAAGAACTTAAGGCAGGTTAGGAGAAATTGGAAACATGCTAATTGTCCTATTTGTGCAAATGTAGACATTATTTTATTTGTATGACCAGGAACAAGGGAATGGCATTAACAGGCAATATGTGGTAAATTGAGAAAATTAAAGAAAAAATCGCAATGTGAGAAAAACCTTTAGTGACAAAATGCAAACCAGGAAGCTTGGGGAATTTTTGTATACAGTGAAGAAAGAATGATTGTGGTCAGCAAGGAGGGGAGATATGTGAGTTGGATCAGGTTCACTTTATGAAAGTGGTTAGTAGTGTTATTTTGGTGGAATGTATAGTATATCGAATTGGAATGAAAATATATTAACCCACTGGGGTATTGAATTTGATGAATATGGCAGTATAAAATTGTTTCGGTTGCTTTATTTTAATTTGGTGGGGCCTGGGATCTGATACTCTATTCAGATGCACATTATAAGTATATAATATAAGTTTATATTTTAATGGTTTCCAACATACACCCATTTATCCAGAACTAAAGTACTTGCGATAGCCATTAAGATTGTCATGTCGAGTGAGATTTCTTAGTGGTCTGTCTGGGAAACAACTTGAGTCAATGGGGGAATTCAATGTCCCACCAGCAATTTGTCACAGTAGCTCAATGGTTACAGCAACTGCACAGAGAGCGGGAGAACCATGCTTAAATCCCGACTGTGGTGTTGAATTTTTCATTTGACTCTATATTAAAAAGTTGCCAAGACTAGGTTAAGGTATTTTACAAGTATAATTCATTTATATTATAATAATAATAATAATACCAATTTGCCTATCAAATAGGGATATCAACGGAAGCAGTAGTTCAACATATGGTCTCGACTATTGAGAAGGCGCTTAATACCAGAGAAATAGCCATTGGTGCTTTTCTTGATATTGAAGGTGTGTTTGACAGGACATCTTGTGATGTAGTGTCGGATGCCCTTTATGGACATAATGTACCTTCATTTCTTTTTGAATGGATACGCTTTGTCTTACAACATAGGAAGATAACCATGAATCTATGTGGGGAGATGCTGGGTGTGTCCACGGAGAGGGGCTGCCTGCAGGGAGGTTTTTATCACCCCTGCTATGGAACCTTGTAGTGGACACACTTCTTTGCGCACTCAAAGTGATGGTTACTTCACAGTTGGTTTTGCAGATGATATTGCAATAGACATAAGACGGAAATTCCCTCACATAGTTTCTCAAGTGCTACAAATGGCGCTTAAGAAAGTGGAAGCTTGGTGCAAGACGAATAATTTAACTGTTAATCCAAGCAAAACAGTAGTGGTATCCTTTACCAGATTTAATCAGACTCTCTCTCTCTTTGGTGAAGTAGTGCCCTACTCAACACAAGTTAAGTATTATGGGCTTGTTTTAGACAAGAAATTAACTTGTAAACATCACATGGAATTATGTATTACCAAGGCCTACAGAGTGATTTAAACATGTAGAGGTATGCTTGGTAAGACATGGGGTCTGAAACCTACTATAGTGAATTGGATATGCATGGTTAGTGGTACCGTGCTAGCCTCTAATTCCCAAGGTCGTGGGTTCAAACCCGGCGTAGGGCGATGGATTTTTTCGGGCGTAAAAATCCTTAGCATGGCTTCCATCGGAAGGGAAGTAAAGCCGGTGGTCCCGTGTCGTAGATTTACGGCACATAAGAGAACCTCAAGCCTGATGAAGAGGCCTCTGAGCAAAATTACCGGTCTTTCACGTCCAATATAGAATGGGACGCTAAGAACCATAGTAGTTAAAGAGCGTCCATAAATAGAACTGAATTTCAATTTTACTGTCATTGTGAGACCTATATTCTCCTATGCCGTAAAGATGTGGTGGCTAGAGTTAATTTAAAGGTGTGCAGAAAGGAGCTCTGTAAATTACAGAGGACCTTTTGCATTTCAATTATGGGAGTTTTCAAAACTACTCCAACTGCGCCAATGGAAATGCTGATTGGGCTCACAGCTCTCCACATATGGATGAAGGCAGAAGCAATGATCACATACCACCGTATTTGTCGCCAAAACAAAGTGTCTAATACTGGACATATTAATCATCTCAAGCTTTCTTGTGACAAGAATGTACAACAGATACTCGATATAAGGACTGACATTCTTGAACCAAGATTCAAGTTTGAATTGAATTTTATGGTCTCCTATCCACAGCAGGGTGAATGGGAAAGACTGGTAAAACCTCATAATAACAAGGGCCCAATCTTGTATACTGATGGTTCTAGAACCAAATCAGGAATGGGGCTGGGTTATACGGTAATGGTACCCAGATTTCTTATAGTCTGGGTACCTTAGCTACAGTTTTCCAGGCTGAGGTTTATACAATCCTAGCCAGTGTCATGGAAAGCAATAAAAGGTGATATAAGAATAGAAGTGTTTTTATTCCTCGCAGACAGTCAAGCTGCTCTTAAAGCACTTGAATCACCATCAATAAAATCAAAGCTGGTCTGAGAATGCCAGGAATCCTTAATGACACTGGCTGAACATAATAAGGTTCAACTTATGTGGGTGCCAGGACACACAGGTATACCAGGCAATGAGAAAGCAGATGAAGCAGCCAAGATTGGTAGTGAAATCCCATTTTGGGTCCGGAGCCTGTACTGGGGGTTTCCTACAGACCAGTGAAACTGGCTATCAAGTGCTGGGGTCAAGCAAAACAAAAGAACTACTGAAACTCCATTGAGGGTTGCAGACATTCCAAGTTGTTTATCACACACCTGTACAACGGCAGGGCAAAGTACTTGCGCGGTCTTAGTAAAAGAAGGCTTTCATGGACAACAGGATTCATTACAGGACACTGTGCCCTGAAGTTTAATCTATACAGAATGGGATTGTTTAACAACCCTATCTGTAGTAGATACCTAGGAGGAGATGAGACTGTTACTCATCTGCTATGTGATTGCCGTGCTCTTGCGAATCAAAGAGCAAATCTTTTTGGAAATCACCTTACAAAGATAGATGAATTATCGAAAGCCTCAGTTAGCAGTCTGGTTAAGTTCATATCGAGCAACAGACTACTTAACTGATGAAAGGGAAGTAGTGCAATAGATCTTTGAGGTCGCAGTGCTTGGGCATAAAACCCACCCCTTTTTAAACTAGAACTAGACCAGTAATGGGAACGTTGTGGATATCAATTGAAGACATTCATCCTAAAAGACCAGTAATGTTTGAGCAAACAACACTGCGAGATAGAAATGACGGAATGAGCACGAGAATAGTGTAGACTGTTAGGTTTCTGTGAGCTGCAATGAAACCATGGGGTACTGTGGTTTTAAGATTTACTCAAGCTTAGGTTAATGTGTGTGTTTGAGAGAGAGAGAGAGAATTGGTTTCAAATAATGGGTATCATGTCAGTAACTGTCATTTGTCACCCCTAACATCGCTATTCTTTTGGATTACACTGACATGGTTGTTTGGTAATTTCCTCCTCACATATGCAGCATTAACAAAATGGAATAAATTGTTGACACATGGTTTTATATCTATGAAGGTGCATTAAAATACATGTGTGGGAGTGCGTTAGCTCTTTGTTGAATATTTCTATCTCCTGTTAAAGCCACTTTTCTATACATTTTCTTTCCCTAAGTTGCTATTTTTTTACCAAATTAAGCAGAAAATAAGTATGAAGGTATTACCTTCAACACACAACTTCATGAAAATTGTTTTGTTTGTGTCCTGCGAGATTTTTTTGCAAGTCTTGTAAATTAAGTTTTCTATTTATGGACGCTCCTTAACTGCTGTGATCCTTAGCATCCCATTCTATATGGGGAATGAAAGATCTGAAATTTTGCTCAGAGGCCCTTTATCAGTCTTGAGGTTTTGTTATGTGCTTGTAAATCTACAACATGGAACCACTGGCTTTACTTCCCTTCTGAAGGCAGCCACGCTAAGGATTTTTACATTCGAATGAAGCTATCACACCATGCCAGGTTTGAAATTTTGACCTCTGGAACTAGAGCCTAGAATGCTAATCACTACACCACGGGGGACAACTTTTGGAAGCCTGGCAGGCCTACACAAGTGCTGATGGAACCTGCCAGAATTGCCAGCAGTTGCAATGCAGGGAACATAGTGTGACTTTGGCCAGTATTTTAACATTCAATGTTTTAATCTAGTTCAACTTCACTTAGTTCACAATGTCACTTAACTATTGTGAAGCTGTTCATCACTTCACTTTTCTAATTGACATAGTGGCATATTGAAATGCACAACATAGCCAATTCTTCCGGATGGTTCACTCATAGGACTTCTTTGGTGTCGTCTGCAGCAACACTCGCTGCGTGTCACAGTTGTCACTAACTCAAATATGGAACTGCAATTGATGTAGCACCAGAAACGCTCTTGCTGACCGATGCTTCTCATGAGAACACTTACGTGTATAGCAAATGGAATCTTCCACAGAACTATGTGGACACGTGTTTTGGAGATGGGAGAAGAAGTCTCTGGAAGGTTCCGGTTACATGCCAATAGTACTTCTGGTGTTTGTGCCAAGCAAGTGTTGCTTATCTCTGTTTACCTTTGTTTTGCAGCCTTCGATCTATAAGTTCAGATCATAGGCACTGCAAGACAATAGATACTTAAGCAGCCATTTGCTGCTAACCCTTGTACAAACAGTCCAAATGATACTGAAACTACAGATGTTCACTATATGTACTAATTTGTGTGTGTGACTAATTTGTGAGTAGGTTTCTGTTAAGTATATCAGCTAAAAAAGCTTTTTGTGCGCTTTATGTTTTGTAATACAGAACATTCCTTGTGCATGTGACTGATTTGGAAGCAGCTTTCTTTAAGCACATCAGCCAAAAATCTTTTTGTGTACTTGCTGTTTTTTAATCTAAGCATCAAATTGCAGTAACTAAATTAGCTCCTGTTTCTAATTGCACAGTGACTTCAAGAATCTGGTATCTGTTCTAAGGATTCACATTCTAGTAAAATGCAATTTGCCATTTTACTTGCTATAAACCCAGGCAATGCATTTTCTTTAATATATCCATTGTCTTCTGATGCTTTTCATAACTTATATTATAAAGTTCAAAACATTTTTAAGTGTAGGCTTACTTACCATAATGACAGAGTTATTTAATTGTTCAGAAGGCTTGTTAATGGTTTGATTTTTAGAGTTTGTTGTAGAAATTATTTTCCATTTCTTTTGAAGTCTTGTGCTAATGGTTTGTGACATTCCCATAGTAGTTGGGATTTGAAGTAATGGGAACTGAGAGCTTTGAGTCAGCCTGGCTGTCAGAGGTTATAAGAATAAATTCTGTTACTTGATAGGGGCTTCACTCCAGTGAAATCACCAAGGTAATGCTTGACTCTTGGCTAATATTTCAATATGAAACCTACTGATTCTTGTGTTACATTTTCCTTTACTTTTGCTTCCTTATACTGGTAAAGAGAGAAAACTTCTATGTACATAGTGTATTGGTGTTATTTAGGGGAAACAGGTTGGTTGATTCTCTCTCTTTGTTACTCTGTGCTGATGATGTAATAGTTACAGAAGTGTGAAGGTTCCTGGCAGTAACGAACGTTAAAATATTAGTTATATGTATCTAATAAACATAATATTTTATTAAGTTTCATTATGATAAATATGTTTTATAAGTATTAATTGCTATCCAATAATTTAATTTTATTTGCAAACCTTCTTAGTGACTAACTTATCAATATTGGGCTCTATACTGGATATAGTTAAGTGTAATGTAAAGACCAAATTTACATAATTAATCCTTGGTCTTTGTTTGTTCATGTTAATGTTCAAAGCTGAGCAAAATTATTTACACATGTAGGTTACTCCAAACATTGTAGCCATGCACTCACTGAAGAATTTTACAATTGGATAAATGCCTTGGTGAATTATTATTTTGTATAGTTCAAGTTCAGATTTGCTGCAGCTTTTCAAACTTATATCTTGCTACAAATCTATAATCTCATATAAATAGCATGGCATTTTATCTGCATTTACAAAAAAATTGCAGTATTTATTATTTATAATTCCGCTTCTATTCCCTTTATATAATGAAATCTGCTTTAAAATTCAGAATACAGGTTTTCCAGAACTTGCTTGTATTTGTCTGATGTGCGGAATGTAATATTTGACACTGATTTCAAAAGTGCAACATGATATAAATCTGCACTCTGAAGCTGATCAGCATAATTTTAATTTGGTCGTAAAGTCATTAATGGCACCCGCAAGTCAATTATGGAGTAATCTTCCCTTTGTAAGATGATAAACTGATACAGATAATTGTGTAGATCTGTTAAGAAAGATCGCTTATTCGTTGGATATCTGTGGAATAACAATAGTCTGCTTTCTTTAGAAAATATCTATTTCCATACAGATATTAAAAAACTGATGAAGTGTACATCCTCTGCTTAACCATGAAACTTGGCAAAAGTTAGTTGAATCTCAATTATGTGACTCCTCATGTCATAAGAATATTTTAAATTGATTGTGTGCTGTAGAGAGTGAGCTGTAATCAAATTTACAGCTTTCATTATTATTGATACAACATTATCCAATGTTGCAGATTTTGTACATTTAGCTTCTCAGTATAAAGTTCCAATTTCAACTAAAATAAGATTTTAATATTCCTATGAAACCATTAATATGACCAATCATAGTGAGGGCACAACCTTTTGCAACTAACATGGTAAGTGATATATGGTGCCTCAAAAATAGTTTCTCCACTTATATTATGTTTTAGAGAGAGGTGGTTCAATATACTGAATACAGTAGTATCTGTAATATCTACACAGTTGTCTAGGGCTAAAGAATACCATACAAATTTGTTTATTCCAATTATTTCCTGATGTCAGAGCCATTTCTGATATTGCATAATTACTGTTCTGTTCCACTTCCAACGGTTAAGTTTTAAACCATTCTAGGATCCTGCGGCAAACTTCTTGGCTACTGTAGACATACATTGTTAATTAATTCCCCTTTGGAAAATGGTTTAGTGGCTTCAGCTTCCACAGCCAGCATTTAGTGAGCCCAGTAACAAATGACCACGCAGACAATATTAAGTCATGCTGACAATCTCTCTGGCATCACATGTGACCAAATGGGTATGCTTGTGGCTTCATGACTGCCGAAACAGATTATGAGGTTATCTAGGACATTCAGGAGATTTACTCCATAGCTTAGTGGAATAGTGCATTAGATTAGATATGTGCATAAAATAATAGATCATTGCATTGACTTGATGCATTGGCTTGTTAAAAATTAGCAACAAAGGCAAGGGTGATTAAAGTTTAATGCATTTTATTTAAAATTAATATTTTTCCTGTAATTTTAGGGAGCATTATAAGTTATTTTTAATGCATTGACCATATTTGTGACTTCTCATAAGGTGAAATGTTGCAGTTGATGTTGAAACTTATAAAAAAGAAGAAAAGCTGCTTCACTACATATTTGAAAGGCTCTTCCCTTCGTCAGTTGGCTCCGTCCATCACAACTTCCATTCTTCCTCAGTTGGTGGATGTATGTATTTTGTGATGAAGCTTTATTCAGTCAATGTAATTCAGTTCATTAAATCCTCTTTGTGTACGAGAAACGTTTCTCAGATTGATAGCTGCTGGTCTATCAGTTCGTTTTATTAATTTGGTCGGTTCTTATTTCATATCCTTCTCAAAAATTTGAGTATTAATAACATTTTCTTCTGATGCAGGGCTGTGGTTCTGTGACTTTGAGTTACTGACTAGATTCCCCACTTCCTGCATTGTGCTGGTTGATGTAAGACAGTGTTACAGACTTTCTATGCAGATGATTGAGTATAGGAATAATCATGTGCCAGTAATCAAACACAGTTATCAGAAATGTCTGAAGTTACCGCCCACTTTCAATCTAGCTTTGTGGAACTCCTAATTGTACACAATTTGAACTACTTGAACAAAAGAGAAGAAAGGCTTTCACAATGGTAGAAATACACTAGATGCTCAAAGATGAATTCAATCTTCTGTTAACAGCCTACCAAATATTCAAAAGAAATGTTAAAAACCATGTGAAAATGAAGACAGATATGCGCAGCACAAGCAACAAACCAAAAATCTTGAAAGACACCTAAAAGAAATTTTTGTAACTTAACTCGGGGGAAGGCAAATAATTCTGTAATTTCATTAAGTGGTAAGAATAAAAAAAAATAACAGGAATTCTGGTTTTAACACAATTTATCACCAACTTAGGTAGACAAGGTTGTTAGGTGTAGGATTCATGAATGGAGAGGTCTTGGAATGAAATCCTGCCAGGATCATCCTTCCTGACTGAGGTTTTTGTTTTTCAATGTTTTCCTCTGTTCTCATAAATGGGAAATGCCGAGGACGTACGCTAATCTTAGGACTGGAACATACACTTCCCAAATTTCCTTTCTCAATTATCATTTCATGACTTTTTGTTGGAAGGTTCTCTGTCATTATGAAATGGTTTTCATTTAGTTGCCTTTTTAGTTTAAGTTGCAGTCTTTGGAATATTTCCTTTATGAATGTGGTGCAAGTTCTTTGTAGCTGGCTACTTTTTCATAAGTGATAGATAAAACCTTCTACACAAACAGTGTGGATCTCATTAAAAGATATAGTATATGTCGGAAGGCAGTTTCCGGAGACAGTGACCATTTCAGACTCATTGGTTTGAATTCTCATATACGAGGGCTGTTCCAGAAGTACCCCAACTAACAAAGATCACCAAAAATTTCGGAAAAAACATATTTATTTCTCTACATAGTCTTCTTTCAGCTCGATACACTTTTCCTAGTGATGTTCAATCACTTCGATACCCTGCTTACAGTGAGAACTGTCAAGTTCTGCAAAATAGCCATCAACTGCAGACTCCGCCTCTCCATTGTTGGCAAATCTTTTACCACCAAGCCATTTCTTGAACTTTGGAAACAAAATAATCAGAGGAGGCTAAATCTGGTGAATAGGGTGCATGAGGAAGCAATCTGAACTTTAACTCATTGATTTTGGCCATGGCGATAAAGGATGCATGAACTGGTGCATTGTCTTTGATGAAACCAAACCTCCTTTTTTGCTAAATGCAACCATTTTTGCTTGATTTCATCATTCAAATGCTGCAATAAGTTTTCATAATACTCACTATTGATTGCTTTTCCTCTTTGAAATTAATCAAGGAAAATCATCTCACATGCATCCCAAAAAACTGACGCCATGTCCTTGTCTGCAGATGGAACTGTCTTCACTTACTTGGAGCTGACTTTCCCCTTTCAGTCCACTGTTTTGACTGTTCCTTCATCTCAGGTGTGAAGTGCTGGACCCATGTTTCATCCATGGTTATGAATTGACGCAAACACTTAGCTTTATTGCAGCAAAACATTGCTAAACACTCGACTGAAACATACTGATGATGCTGTTTTTGTTCCATTATGAGTAAACGTGGCACCCATCAGCTTTCACATGTCCAAACTTTTGGTCAGTATGCAATGTACAGAACCATTTGAAATGCCTACAATGTCTGCTAGTTCGTGCACTGTCTGTCGATTGTCTTCCAGTATAATTTTGTGGATATTCTTCACAATTTCTGGCGTGGTCACCTCCTTTGTTGGACCACTGCTATGGCAACTTACATGGCCTTGCTTAAACTCTGCCACCCTATATTTTACTGTTGTAACCAAAGGAGCAGACTCCCCCAGAGTAGAATCTAGCTCAGCTTTAATATTAGTTGGACTAAGGCCTTTCAAATGAAAGTATCGTATCACATAACAATGACCAGTTTTATCCATGTTAACAAATTTGCTGAGAGCATTCACTATTGATGGCTGCCAAACAATTACTAAACAAACTTCAAACTTAAGCTTTATAAGGGTTGTACTTTCTACCATAGTCATTTGTTTGGAACAACAACCGTTATCTATACGTCAGGTCAGCTACTTCTGGGACTGCCCTCATACTTTTTACTTTTTTTTAGTCTTGAGTCATCATTGTTTTCTGTAATGATGTCATGCATACAAGGTAATTTCAGTGTCGGCATATAGTAACACACTTTTCAAACATTTGACTATCATTTCAGCCACATGTATCCATCTTCTTCTATCTACAATAAAATTTGTAATGAAACCATTTTTTGCATACATTTATCTCAATTAACATGAAGTAGATTGAGAATATACTTTAGTCAGGGCTGGTTTCACCAACTGATGTTACAAATACTTTAACATCTTATTTGTTAACAATGTGCTCCAAGTTTAACATAATGTTAAAACCTTTGTGTTTCTTCAATCTTTTACAGCAAATTGTAAGCTAACATTTTGTTAACATCAAAGACAACTAGGAACCCTAGCTCTCTAGAAGGCATTGGCCGGACTACAGTGCTTCTGAATGTGCTCCAATGCACTTTTGTCTATGTAACGCTGTGCTTTTTGTGTCAGTAGCAGACAACAGTTTACAATCATGGCAATTGCTATGTGATGTTCCCAACTTTTGAGGTTACAATATTGATCTCAACTGAAATACATGCTTCTCTGTTTGAAAGTTAGTTAACACTTGGTTAATAAAATTAGATGTATACACATACGAAAAAGCCGACTGTCTTACATTAAAGGAGAAGATTGCAGCCTGGGACAAACACTCCGAGTAATTTAATTGGAATGAATGCATTTCTCTTAAGTCGAGTAAGAAATTGTGGCACTTTTGTGCTAACATAAAGTGCAGCACCAAAACGTTAGGTACAAAGAGCATTTAAAATCATTTAAACCTGGTGGTGGACACTGCATTAAAACCAAAGTGGATGAAAATGTGTTATCCTGATTAATCAAGCAGACCTAACAGAAATACTGCTTGTTTCTTAAAGCAATTACTTTGGAAATCTTCTGGATAAACCCATAAACGGTAGCGTTGGAAATACCAACATTATCACCCAGCAAGTAAATGAAAAATGTTGGTAGCTAAAATGTAAGTATCTAATTAACACTTGTAGTATAGGTGAAAGAGGCATGCTTCTGTTGCCAGTATTGTAACCTCCTGTATTTCCCTAAAGCCATGCTGATGACCCCTTGGACAGTCTATATTGCTTTAAAAATTCCTCCTTTTGTAGGGTTTCAAAACTGCTTCAAAACTTTTAACTGTTGTGGTCCCTAGTGTCCCATTCTATATTGGGCATGGAAGGCCAGTAATTTTGATCAGAGGCCTCTTTATCAGGTTTAAGGTTCTTTTATGTGCCATAAATCTATGACATGGGACCACCAGCTTTACTTCCCTTCTGAAGGAAACCATGCTGGGGATTTTTATGCCCCCCAAAAAATCCAGCGTCCACTGCCGGGTTTAAACCCAAAACCTTGGAAACTAGAGGCCAGCATGGTAACCACTACACCACAGAGGAGGACAGGGCTATTTGTGAGAACACCTGGTGATTACGGTAAAGATGATGTAGTAGATGGCTAAAACTCTGGATCTCAATTAAGACTACTACAGCCTGAGACATTTGGCGTGTCTTCTTCTGAAATGGTGTACTGCTGTGGAGGCTTAGATACAGGAAGATGTTGATTGTGAGAAACTGGTCAGATGGCTGAAGGTAAATTAGGGTAATGGATCTGCCATTTGGATTTTGAAGGGTTTCCTTTTATGTCTACCAAACAGAAGTAACAATCTGTTACATGGTCCCGAGGTTCTTGCCAAACCATTGGTACACCAAATTTCATTGCATTACATTTTCCTTATAGCCAGTTTTTCAAATTCCTAGAGCATGAATTGCAGCATATGTGAGATGCAAATCTGGGCCTCCCACTACACATTCAAAATATAGTTCTTATGCTTTTCGAACTAGAGGTGTAATTTTACACTTTTGGCTCTTGAGGTTTAGTTCTCCACATACATAACAGAAAATTACGATGAATTTTATACTCTTGTGGCATTGTAGTATAATTACTATCCTTCAAACTCCTCTGAAGCAGAATTATGAAACACTAACTCACTCCTTAAACACCAACAGGAACCAACAACAGACTGAAAATAAATGAAATATCATTAGTTATAAAAGCTAAATATGGGATGCCAATATATTAGTTATAATATTTATCACCAGATGTCGAACCATCTCCTAAGAAAAAAAAGCACAAAATTCACGTATGTGTAAAGCAGGAGATTCAATTAATATGATACACATATGTTAGAATAACGTTTGTAAAGAACTTTTTTTTTGGATTTTGAAAAAAAACAGTACATGATAGATGAAATGTAATTATATATTAATTTTTACCAACAGTCTACTTAATTCACCTATTTTCATAAAAAGGAAAACTTCATGTTGTACAGTGCACATTACTTACTGCCTCTGATGTAAAAATATGAGTCCACAGCTGAAAGCTTACATATTTTTCAATTCCGCAAGTTGGAAGCCAAAGAAAAGCTAATTCAATATTTCAAGCAGTCTTAAGAGGAATTAAATGTAAATGCATATGTAGATTTCCTAAACAAAATGGGAATTAAACTCTGAGGGGAAATTGTTTTAATTAAGTCATAATCTTACAGGTATCCGAGCATATTTCACCTATTTAACAAGGTTTTGGTGACTGAGCTGTATCTCTTAATATAAAAAAGATGCATGCAACATAATTTGTTTTATGTCATACAAGCTTCAAATAAATATACTTTGGGAAGTAATGAAGATAAATACTTGCATCTTATCTCACACGGTAGACATACTATACCAAAAATAATACACTACAAAGCAATAAAGCATTCAAGAACAAATTACTAGAAAGAAATAAGAATCTTGACAATTATATTGTTATAATGATTTTATTTATACATTACTTAATAAAGTGTGGTCATTTATTTCAGAGAATGTTAAGATAGAAATATTATATCACAAATACAGCAACAATAATTGTGAAAATGTTCATTTATTTTAATGGTAGGAAAATCACAATACAAACTTACAGTAAACAGTTACAGGATTCTTAACATTGATGTGTATATTAATGCAGTATCTACAACTAATGTTTGCAGCACTTGAGTAATGCTAGCTTCTTATATTTGGCAATGGAAATAGGTAGGCTGTTTTCACAAGCTTCATGCACTGTAGAGTCCGTAGCTCTCAAGAACATGAAACAGAACAGTAAACAAGATTGTAAATATATATGCATAGCATAATATTTCAGGTGGCAACTGAGAAAGGAAAAAAAATTGGGCATTTACAGATTGAAGCTTAACTAATTATACTATATTAACATTTCATTGAGCATATTGTCTCGTGCATGAAACAATGTGTTAATTAAAGTGTTGAGTGAACTGTTTGCTGTATGATAAATATAATCAGTATCAGTTAGATTACACTATCATTTAAGAACACAAAAATAAATAAGATATTGCATTATAAATTATAGTAGGTACAGCTAAAATACAGTTACTTTCAATAATTTAACAGGAGAAATTCTATTAGTGCTTGTAGCAGACTTAGTGATTCTTTCATACACTATCTGCCTCAAAGTAAGCTAGCAAACTATTTTCAAAAGATTAGTTTCTTTGTGAACAATAATATTGTATTGTATGCTAGTGAGGAACAAAAACATATTTTTGGTGAAATAAATATCATGGTTATTAAATATAAGTGAGATAATTCAATACTGTGAACTACCTTGTAATTTTATTGAAATATATTGTATGGCTGTGAAGGCTAAAATCATATTTTTCATGAAACAAATGGCATTAACAACAGGAAGTGAGGTATATTATTTATAGAAATTACATGTAGAAGCAAATGTTTCACTAGATTTCCAACTAGTCATAACTTTCTGTAACAATCAGCATGCTAAGATGAAATAAAAAAATACAAATAAAACATGTAGATAATACTCTGCAAGAAGCATTAATGTGTTTGTAGTATAATTTATAGTGTAGCCGAAATAGAAACAAATGTTTTAATTGATTTTTAACACCAGTTTTAGCTTTCTGAAATAATCAGCATGCGTAGATGAAATAAAAAATACAAATAAATTGTATAGGCAATACTCTGCAAGAAACACACATGCTTATACTGACATAATTTATAGTGTAATACTTTGAAATAGAAATACATGCTTTAATTGATTTTTAACACCAGTTTTAACCTTCTGCAGCAATCAGCATGCTAAGATGAAATAAAGGATATGTATAAAATGTACAGACAATACTCGGCAAGAAGCATGAATGCATATACTGACCTCATCTTAAAACCCTATTTGCTAATCTCCTAAGGGTGATCAACTACTCTTCCTCCTGTTGTAGTCCATATCATGAAGACAACTGAAACATCTGATAAAATTTAACTAATTACTTTGTTGGATTACAGATCTGTGGAAGAAATGCTGCAGTTTAAATACCACAAAGAAAGCTTTGTAACTGTAGCAATTCATTTTATATTGTGCTGTTAATTACTGTAAATGTTAATATCCACCCCATTAAAGCTATGACTAATTTTGTTTTCATGTTTTCTGGTTCCAAAAGTGCAGTCAATTCATCATACTCTCCAGCTTTGTTTAGGTTCTCTATTGGGATTGCTGTTAAAAGTAATCTGTTGCATTTATGTAAGCAATATTAGCATTTATGACATGCAATGCTAGTACAAACATTTTAATGCAGTCCTAAAGTTCCAGCAACTGATTCCGAAGGTATGTCTATTTCTTCTTCCTCCAGACTATCCTCATTGCTTTCTCTCAGGGCTATGAGCAATTCCTCTACCTCTAATGCATTTCACACTTCTTCATTGAAATATTTAATAATTATGTTTTTTGCATTGTTTACTTAATTTCTCCACATTTCTGGTGTTACCTGTTAAAATATTGGTGCAGCTACCACCACCACCACCATTATCACTGCAATGCTGTGAAAGCTCAAAAATGTTGTGAAACTCTTATAGTTAAATACCAGGTATGTTCTAATTTACATACCTAGTTGAGTGCTTCCACAGAGTTCTAGCTAGATCTAGTCCATGTCCTGGCCATGAAGCTACTGACATATTATAAGAGTTCTTTGTTACTGACCACACAAGCTCTATGGCATTGAATAATGCATGGTAAGGGGAAAGCCTCAATACTGTATGGCCTTCTTTCGCTAATATTTCATCACTGATATATCCCAGACATTTTTGTTACTTATCACTATATAAGTCTTGAAGTAGGAATTATTTCACTTTGATATTATGAAAGACACTGAGTTACCATTTCAGTTTACTCTGATTCATTCTGCATAACTGATGCACTTCATTCTTGTTTGTATTGTCTGGCACTGGCACTCCATTTTGTCTCAACCAGCTCTGAAAGCAAAAAGAAAAATAATATTGCATACTCAGTAAATGCAATTAATAAACATTGCTTACTTCTTAAAATGCCTAAGGATTATAAGTACTTACCATTAACTTATCTTTTCTCCACTTTGATGTTGACTTTGTTCTGTAACTTTGTTGTGGTATGATGCATTATCCATAACAATCAGTCAGGGTCGTGAATTCTCAATCCAGCCACAAGCTGTTTCTCCAACAATTTCTGAAATGTTTCGCTGTTCATTGCACCGTGATAATACTGGCCAGTCCTCAGACTGGAAGAAAATATAAAATCCCCACCTTTGATACAAAGAATACGCAGGTGATACTATTAAATTCAGAAAAACAACAACAAAAGAATATAATTTTGAAGCAGCATATAATTAATCAAGAATTACTTTGCCAGGAACAATCCATCTTTTGTTCCAGCATGTAGAATAAGCAATCTTACTTCCTCAGGATGTTGACACATGACTCCCTTGGGTTTAGCATAAACAATCTCGGGTTTGTTCAATGAATATGAATCAGACCCTATAAAATATAGTTGGTGTTCAAATAATCAAGAGTAATATCTTCACATTAAATGTTTTCTTAATAGCTACCATCCATGTGTCTTAAACATTGTTACAAGCTTACCATTCATGAATATAAAATATAATTGAAATTCAAATTTTCATGAGTAATACTTTCATATTAAAGGTTTTCTTACCTTAAATATTGTTATAAACTTACCATTCATAAAAATCCATATTTCATCCAGAAAGACCACAGGCTTTGGTCTTTTGCTTTCCAGGTTTCTCACATATTCTCTTAAGTTGAATCTCCAGAGTTTCTCTTACATATACAAGGCCATTTTCCTTGATCCACTTAAAGCCCATTTCCTTTAAAGTTATTCTTCATGATGTTAGTGATCCATTATATAGATATGTCTCATAATTCTCTCTCAAATTAAAATCAAATTGAGTTTTGTTTATGGACGCTCTTTAACTGCTATGGTTCTAGGCATTCCATTCTATATTAGATGTGAAAGACCGGAAATTTTGCTCAGAGGCCTCTTTATCAGGTCTATACTTCACTTCCGAAGACAACCGTGCTAAGGATTTTTACGCCCAAAAAACATCCATCGCCTTCTCCCGGGTTTGAACCCGCAACCTCTGGAACCAGAGGCTAGCATGGTATCCCTAGACCATGGAGGATGACTATTCTCTCTCTTATGTTGTAGCACAAGCTTAGCTGTTACTCTTTCTCCTGCAGATAAATTAAAGGAGATTATAATATGAGTATACTTAAGCTTGAAAACCATAAAGAAACCATAAATAGAATCTGTCTTACCATGGTTAGTCTATCTTATATAAATCGTCCAATAGCTTCCTCAGCACACTTATCAATACCAGTTACAGATCGAGGTGTATTCTTATGTTTTCCAGGTGTGACAAGTTGCTCCCCCTTCTCAAATGTCCTCCTTACTTTTTGCACTGTACAAAATCCATGCTGTAATACAGATAAGCATACAAATATTAGGTTTTTAATACCAGCTGAAAACAAAAACATACCTTTCCAAAAATCGACCTAAGAAACTAAATGCAGCTTGCCCAGATATTATAGTATCCAGTATATATATATATAAATTGCAGATTAAAACTTATTGCACAGAAGTTCTTAAGCACCTTTTTTGTAATGCTACCTTAGCAGAGAAACTATGAATGTCCCGTAATGTTGCCCAGATATAATAAAGTTTAACATTAAACAAATTGTTTTTATTAAATGAATGCACAGAAGTTCTCAAGTACCCATTGAGTAGCAAGTATGAGACACATATCATATACTTACCCCTAAAAGACTTACAATTCTTGTCATGAGAGCTACTTTACTTACACACACATTCTCTTCTTCAGCTTCAGCTTTCAAGTTTTGGTTATATGTTAACAATTGCTTTTTGGAAACTGTTGTTAAACATGCATCTTTTTTTTTTTAACCTGATAACTGCCTTCCTCCCTATTTTTTCATTTATTTGTCTTATTTATATGCAGCCCTTAACGGAAATAAAATAACCATTATTTTTCAAAATAAATGCATTAGCCATTAACTCAAATATTATACATTAAAGTAACATGCTTTTTAACATTAATATTGCTTCTGCATCATTATTATACAAAACATGATGTGCCCACCATTGCCAACATTGTTCCGGAATAACACTTTTATATAAAATCCCTTCCGAACGCTAAATATTGTAATATATTTAATGTGCTACTGTATTGTGAACACAGTAATAACAATAATAATACTTGTATGCTCTTAAACAAATCAAAACAAAACCAGGCACACATGAGGAATACAAGGGCATTTGCTAAACAACACATTCTTGTTGTTTTAAAATCTACCAGTTTCTTCATCGGAATCTACTTCCAAAATAATGACTTTCTCAGCAACATAACGAATATGATAGCACCAATTATAGCCGTATCTTTACCATGAGTTTATTTTAGGAACAGTGGGTGATACTGATGCAAAGTAACATATCGACTATCACCAAATATAACCAGACAGTGCTATAATGCGGGCAAAAATGTCGGTTTGTTTTTGGTGAATTCCAGTATACTTTTTCCTGTATAGCTTTTAATAGGAATTTTATATTGCATTTATATTGTGGTGGTTGCTATCTTTGAAGTTCTGAAATTCTCTTTGTGCCCATGGGTAGAATGTGACTTTTTTGAACACAGAATTTTCTTTTTGCAATTTCAGAGTTGTATTTTCTTTTATCTTTCGTTGCTGGAAGCTTTTGAGTAATCTGTCCACCAATTCTTTTTTGTAGCCATTTTTCTTAGCTTTGTTTAAAAGTTCCTTGTATTTTAAGCTGTGTTTTTTTGAGTGAGAAGAATATTCATGAACCGTAGATCAAACTGTTAAATATAGCAACTTTGTGTAGTGTTGGTTACAACTTTTGTTTTTGATATTGTTGTTCATATAATGGCATCATTCTCATTAAACACACTCTTCAGGGTTTTTCAGCTTACACTGATAAGAGGTTCACCATAATCAATGGCCGGTCAGTAAAATTCTTGATTAATTTTTACCATCATTGATGCACCACAAATGGCCATTTATTGCACTAAAGTCAATGTTTATTGCAGTAAAATTTTGTTTGAGAATGGTACATATGGCAATCAATCTTCCAAAAGCCAAGGGAAGCTGCTTGTGAGTTACTATTTCCATAGTTAATTTTATGTTTCTATGTTGCAGATTCAGTAAGTTTAAAACATCTTGTTAATTCTTCCTCTTAACTATGTGAAGGTATCTAACCCAGGTTTTGAACACACATGGGAATGACTTAACTACTTTTGTTTCTAGAGCACCCATAACTAAATCTGCCAAGAAGGTTGACTGTTGATTTTAAGAACCGGAGCATGGAGGCTAAGAGGGTTAAGACAGGGTATTCCTCAGAACCAATGTCCGATATGTGGTGGTAATGAAGACATTGAACACAATATTTAAGTGCCAAGTAACAGAAAATTGGAGAAAAGAATTTTTTTAATAAGAAGTGGTTGAAGCGGGATAGAAATACACTTATGATCGAAATGATATGCAAGGACGCTAGGAGTATTGGACAGTTTTTGTGTAAAGTAAAAAATAAATGGCTTTGGACAGTGGAAAGAGAAAAGTAAGAGGTAGTGCATCTTACTTTGAATGGAAAACTATAGTGAATGTGTGATGGTTAAGTAATCAATAAATGAAAAGTGAAAAACAAGTGGAAATGGGACATGAAAAAAGAACTGAAAAAAAAGCAAGATAATTTTATTGACAAGAAATTGTAAAATTAAATAATCTGTAGTGGTTGTCTACAGAATGCGTTGACGGGAAATTGCGAAATGTAAATAAACTGTAGTGATTGTCTACTAAATGAGTGACCAGGGTCAAAGTGCAGTAGACAATCAAATTGTAAAACACTTAGCACAATAAATACAATACAATACAAGACTAGACCCATATTTCGCTTGAAGTATTTTCCTGCAAAACAAACAAATGTTTGTTCAGTGCTTAATTTTGCTAAGCTAATGAGGTATTAAATTTCAATTTCATTCCTATTGATGGAGATTAACGTATTTTTAATGCTGCTTGGCCACACTTGAAATTAATGTGCCATCATCTGTAAGCAATGGATTTTCTATATTTTTTTATTAATTAAAAGAAATTCTTAATGCTTAATTATTCAATTGTTGAATTTGTTGGTTTGCCATTTTGACAGTTTATAAATTGGCACTCTGATACATGATGTGATTGGTCTTAGTTCTTTTACAGGTTTATGTAGCTTCATAAATCATCAATTTTTGGTGTTTAATGATTATCTACTTTAAATCTTTTTTCATCTTTATCACAAGGAGAGTATTTAACAACTGCTAAGCTTATATTTATGTTGCAGAAGTATATCTATTGGGTGTTTTTTTATTTTAGTATATTCTGAGAATTAAAAAAGTTATTTCATTTTTTGGTTATAATCTTCTTTATCCAGATTTACTAATTTATTCCCTTTATTGGATTTGGAAATTTAGATGTTATTATTATTATTATTATTATTATTATTATTATTATTATAATTATGGTTATCAGAGCATTTATTTTAGTGCATATGTTTAATTTTGTTCTAGGATAGCTTCCCATTTCTAGTTCTCAGCTAAATGCATAATTCAGTGAAATTTAAATATGTATGACCACATTGTAATGTTAACTCCAATCAGTCACCCTTGTGCAATGTTGCCTTTACAACAGAGGTGGCAAAAACAGGACTCGCGAGTCATTTTGACTTGTAGGCACCATTTCCTCTCTGCCACTGTCCCTTTGTTTTACACATGGTGCTGAGTGATGCACTGCGTATTGCATACTTGGTGACTTGTGGAAGGAAGGAGTTTTCGCCACCCTTGCTTTACAACATAAAAATACTAGAAGTCATAAACGTATTTTCTGGTACTTCGACTTCTGTGAAAGTTACGACTAGGCTACAAAGGCAAACAGAGTTGCATTATGGTTATGAGTAATGGTGAAGTAAAAGATCATGCAAATATGATAAAAGTAAACTGCCCTTG
Organism: Deroplatys truncata; assembly: GCA_030765065.1. NCBI lineage: Eukaryota > Metazoa > Arthropoda > Insecta > Mantodea > Mantidae > Deroplatys > Deroplatys truncata. Next base: position 114,379,562 of record CM060989.1, read on the forward strand.
TTTGAACATATCCTACTCACAACACTACACATCTAAGTTGGTATGGGATACAGGAAGTACCTTCCTTGATTGGTGTAGGAAACCTAACAAAACTGAATTGTTTCTGTTTCATACTATTAAATAGTAAATGTTTATAATAAACTTTGAAAGTTTAATTTGTTCCATTTTTGACAAGACATGAATTGAAGTAGTTAGGTAATTGGATTCATATTAAGAAAGACATTTAAAACCAAGTTATTAACATTTAAGAAAAACTAATACAAATAATTGTGACTTTGTATTTCTCTGCCATTCTTGGCACATTTGAGCAATGTAACTTGATTATACCAAACAGCCCATTACCACTAATATAACTAATTTAACTTGCAGCTTTGCAAGACCTTCCCTATGGTATTTACTCTCGATTAAGTAAATCACAGCCTTTATTAAACATTGGAAACTGGCTGGCTTGTTTTGAATTCTTTAAGTAAATGACGAGTCAAAATTGCTATTACTCCAGTAGACTGCCCTTTCTATGGCATTCCTCCATTTACTCAAAGACATGCTGCAGTTTAAACTGATGATGTTTCCACTCCGGCAAAGTTGTAGCTATAACAAGCCTTTTCGGCAATACCTGGGACTCATAGTTTTAGTTATGATGTTCTATTCAAAGATATACAGCTGAGGCTGGTTCAGTCTTGATATGATATTGACGCAGTTCTCGTTGTGTTGCTACTATTGATAGTTTGGACAATTTTCTGTCAAATTATATATGGCGGAGAGGGAGCAAAGACCAGCTGTCACATCACCAAGCCCTTTCTTCCTGGGTTGTATTGCATACCTGTCACCTTCTGGAATCTTCCATGACCTTCACATAGAGAGTGAGAGTGAACCAAATTCACTGTGTCTTCCAAAATCCAAAGGTCTTCCTGCTCAATTTCAAATCATTCTTGAAAAAAAAATACTGTAACCTTCCTTTATAAACAAATAGAATATAAAGTTTTGCATGAAGCAAACAACGACTCAGTATCTGGCATGACGTGACCAAATGGAACGACACACTAGTCGTCCTCCATGGTGTAGTTGTTATCATGCTATCCTCTAGTTCCTGAGTCATGTCTTCAAACTTGGCAAAGGGCGATGGATATTTTTGGTATCACAATTGATGGTATCACAATCAAGGAGGAACAAGGGAATTTCTTCGGAGAAGGTTTTAACAGCAATCCCTACTGGGTCATCTCTTTTTTTTCATAATTGTTACTTGCTATCGATAAAGGTGTTATAAAACAGTTTTATTTTTTAAATTTCTGTTAATTTTAAACACAAAATTCGTTGTTTTGTTTTTTTGTAATTTCTGTATCTCAATATATCTACCCTATGATTTTAATTATTGTGAGTGACCAAATCCTATATTTGTTAAAACGTTTAATCTTATTTATTTACTGCTCATAACTTCAATAAGTACATGTTTCTCGGACTGTGTCCAAATAGTAATGCCAAATAATGTTATACTTTTAAAAAATGCCAAAGAGATGCGGCTGTGCTTACTTGCAGATATTAATTTAGTGTTACAAAAATCTTACTGCAGTCAATTAGGTTCTACTTGTTTGCTTTAGTGTAAAGTACAAGCACTGTTGAGTAGCATAAATAATGTAATTTAGGTAATGGAGTGTTTACAGATGTGAAAATCAATAAATTTTAGTCCACTGATCTCACACTTTGCAGTTCCTTCTTGAGTTATTTGGAGTCAAGAGATAAAGGTTTTACAGAAAACCAAAACGTTATTACTAACATCCCAAATATTGAGAGTCACATTAGCTTATTCAAACCATAACATAGTGCCTCTGCCTTTGTTGGTGGCAGTCTCTTCATTCTGTAGCTCACCACCAAGCTGTATTTAGATAAACATCTCTCCGAATCAGTGTTGGAGCAAGGAAACCAGACTCCAGTGCTGCAGTGGCATACTGTGGATGAGATGGTTTCAGGCTTCAAAGTGCCTCTATCGATTACATTTGCACAAGGTTGTCCTTGCTAAGGTGTTCTTTAAAGGTAATGAGGTAAACACTGCAGGATTCTATAAATTCTTGTTTTTAAGGCACATGAGCTTCGAGGCATTTCTTGGATCATATAGAGAGTCTATGGCTTGAATAATCTTCTGACGTGGATCAGGCCTCTCCAATTGTTTATTTTTCACCAAAGCTGCTTATGAGCCATAAGTTATCTTGGTTTCAACAGCCATTCTTTCCTTTGTTAGTAGATGTTTAACTTCTAATACAATCTGACTAAATACCCCCTCACTGAACAATTTGAGCATTAAGCATCACAGATTTTTTATGGTATGGTAAATTAAAATTAAATGAGCTTTATTTATGGATGCTCTTTAACTACAATGGTCCTTAGTATCCCATTCGTAATGAAAGATGATATTTTTGTTCAAGGCCTCCTTATTAGGCTTCAGGTTCTTTTACATGCCATAAATCTACAACATGTATCACCAGCTTTACTTCTCTTCTAGAGGAAGCCATGCTACAGATTTATAAGCCCAAAAAAATTCACTGCCCTCTGCCAGGTTTGATGACCATTCCAAAAAAAGTGATCAGTTTCATAATCAGGTGGCAGACTGCTGACACGCAAGCAGCTTGCAATTTTATCTGGATGTTAGATGTTTCAGCTTCTTTGAAGAAATGCTTCGCAGAATTCCCATCATCAAGGTTCTTGAAGATATCTGCTATATCCTCGATAGTGTTGCCAAGTACATTGCAACCTATGTGATTTATGGCCTCCGTGGTTTAGGTCTAACATGCTAGTCTCTAGTAGCTGAGGTCACAGGTTCAAACCTGCTAGCAGACAATGCATTTTTGGGCATACAAATCCTCAGCATGACTTTCTTCAGAAGGGAAGTAAAGTCAGTGGTCCCGTGTCATATATTTACGGCATGTAAAACAACCTCAAGCTTGACACATGCATCTAAGCAAAATTTCCGGTCTTTCACGCCCAATATACAATGGGGCGCTAAGGACATATGCGGTCCATATCTCTTGACGTTTGTGGTTATCCAATACAGCATTGCCTCATACAAACAATACACCTTGCCGCTGGTGATACTGTAATTGTAATATCATGTGCGCACATGCGTGTTTCATATTTCAGAAAGGCAACAATTAGATAGTATAAAGGTGACATTTTCCTGAACAATTACAAAAAGGAGTAATATTTTTACACCCAATGGTTTGCCACTAATTCACAGTTATCTGTCGCGATGTTTAAACAGTTTCGCTTGTAGTTATGCTTGTAATAGGAACAAATCCACTGCTGTCATAGTTATTTTATATATTACATCATATATATAATTATCACTTAATAATTTTCCCAAAGTTGCGGGTTCAAACCCGGTGGAGGGCGTTGAGTTTTTTTCGGGCATAAAAATGCTTAGCATGGCTTCTTTTAGAAGGGACATAAAGTCAGTGGTCCCGTGTCATAGATTTACGGCACATAAAAATCTCAAAATTGATAAAGAGACCTCTGCGCAAAATTATCGGTCTTTCACACCCAATGTAGAATGGAACGCTAAAGAGGATAGCACTTATAGCGCGTCCATAAATAGCACTAGATTTTATTTTAAGTTAATAATGTGGGATTCTCCATATCCTATATAAATTTGAAAATGTTTCATAAGGTTTCTAATACAGCTACAAGCTCGTCATGAAGCCCTCTGATGTAGCTCTACAAAACCACATGAGGTTTTTTTAATAAACTACGGCATATATGGTTTTGCTTCACAGAATAATACCACTGGAAAACCAATAATTAGCTGCAGTTTAATGATTATTATGGTTCTGCATAATGCGAATCCTAAAACCAAGCATGTATCCGTTACATGAGAAGAACGTGTTATGCATTTTATAACATTCAACACCTCATTACTTGGAATGCACTACAAAATAATAATAATAATAATAATAATAATAATAATAATAATAATAATAATAATAATAATAATAATAATAATAATAAAGCCAACTCAGTACTTTAAGTAAGGAATCAGAAATTGTTATCACACTCTCGAGGAAGCATCAACAATGGAATTCATTGTACCATTGAAGTGATAGCTTAAGATTAAAACATAGTCAAAGCAAAAGTACCGCTGGTGTACTTTTTACAGTACCCTCGCTGGAAGCGTAAACGATTCATTTGTGAATTAATCTGCAGTGTACACAGTTCTTACAGTGATATGCTTTGTCCTAGCGTTTATAAAGTTAACTCTTTCATGAAAATGCCACTTATTAAGCCTAGTAGTACCAGTGGTTTCAGCAGTAAGGTTAGGACTGTTGCCTTCAGTGTGTATAACTTCCTTAAAAAGTATGCCAAGGAAGAAATCCACAAAAATCTTAACTTCACAAAATGTTAAAAACTTACGGCTCAGGCATGCGGAATGCTGTTAGCTGTGCCACTTGAATAACAAAGGATGCACAGAAATGTGTGGCTATTATTTGTGTATTACATTCCTATTATCATGTCTCTTGTTTTTAAGTGAACACTGCGATGGCATTTATAACAAACGCATAACGTTTTGACGAAGTGAAGTTTAGCAACCACGCGGTCGCTCCGTATGGTTGTCATGAAACGTCAAGAGATTTGGACCGTACAGTAGTAGTTAAAGAGTATTCATAAATAAAGCTCGGTTTAAGTACATCACAGATTTAAACCAAGAATTCCATCTAGAATACACTTGCATAGGAAAGCCTGATAAAGAGGCCTCTGAGCAAAATTATGTGTCTTTCACGCCCAATATAGAATGGGACACTAAAGGCTAATTCACAACCACCCGAGAAAGGTAATCAGAACGGAAATGAGAACACGAAGCAATGCACCATGCAGGACAGGGCCGTATTTAAAAGGGGGGTTTCTAGGGTTCAAACCCCCTCAAAACTTCTGAAAGTTTTATTTATTTAAATTCATAGCAAACCAATATGGGAAAATGTTGTTATATAACAGTAAGTCTATTGCTAGTAGCACATTTACAAGAAAAAGGTAAACTTAATATCGTCACCTTACATAGGTAAGTTGACCATAATCCTGGTTTTTGAAGCAGTCTCCATGTTTTGTGCTCTTCATTCTGATAAGTTTTTCTTGTCTATATAATGCATCCAAGCATTTGCTTATCCATGTAACGTCCACATACTATGGAGTAGGTACATGGTAACTGACTGTTAAATTTAAATCTAGGTACTTGTGGAACCCCTCTCCCCCCCCCCCCCCCGAAATTTTGTTCTGGCTACGAGCATGATGCAAGATATTGGTTCACAACAACCTGGTAAAGAGAACGGGAATGCATATCGATCACAAAGTGAAAGTCGATTTTGCGCATTGGAATTTCATTTGCTTGTATCTGACCAGTGATATTTTTTCAACTACTTCCAATTTAGCCAATCCAACGTCAAAATTCGATAGAGTAAACATTATCTAACTGCATATCCATCACATTTCCGATCCCTCTACTTGTGCCAAACTTGCATTCCTTTATTTAGTGGCATACATCAAAGTTCTTTGTTGTTCTTTTTCATTTCCGCCGGTTTTAGCTGCTCTTTGTATCTTTTGCCATTGTTAATTAGGTAATGACATGTTTTGAGTTGCATATAAACAAACTACAAATGACCCTTTCACCACAGGAACCAATGCTCATTGGATTTGTGGGAGTCGGAATGAGGTTAAGAAGCATATTTACTACTAATTTCTTCCAGTTTCATGTTTTCAGCTTGCAACTATAGAGAGCATTAGCGTCTGTTTCATGTCACGGCTGCCTAGAAAAACAGCTAAAGTGTAGAGTGTAATCTGCACAATATGGATCTAATACGCCAGGTTAGGGAACAAGGGCGAGATAGTTAAAATTTGGACAACACTTTTCGCCCATTCCCGGTTCCCAGAAAGCTTCCTGTCGATTGTGAACACTGCCATTTGAATACTTGTATTTCAACGTTCTCGTTGGTTGTGAATCAGCCTTAAGTTGATAGGCCTTTAAGATATGAAATTATATACTTTAAGCATTCCTTTTAGGCAGGTCTTCGATATGATCCAAACAATTGCGATTTCAAATTTAGATCTTCTCATCATATAAAACAAATGATTCTGCTTAGATGATGATAAAATACTCGCCCATAACGAAACAATCTCTCACTTTACAAGGTCTGTATGCCATATCGGAACGCTTCCTCCTTTGGAGGTGTGAAGTAACAATTCCACAATTCTGAACTGGCACTTCATTACTTCCATGTCAGCAAATGAAAATGGCGTACAGACCTGGTCAAGTGTGCAGCTATTAGAAGAGATACGAGATTGTTTCTTGATAAAATATTGGGCAAGTATTCATCATTGGTCTTAGCAGAATCATTTTCTATTAGTTAAATGATGATTCATTTGAAATCGGAATAGGCATAGCATATAGGCCCATTTTTCGTTGGGGATTTTACTACTTTGGATCATATTAAACTCCTGCTAAAAAGGAATGCTTAAGTATGTCATTTCTTATCTTCAGAGATCATAACTTCATACAAATCTATACTGTAGTATCGGATTATCGACGAAATCACTACACACATGTAACACCCCATATATAGGATTGCTTTAATATCCGTAATACCATTATTACATACACAGGATTAATTTATTTGTTTAATATCGTTAATGCATACCATAAAAAACAAATCTGGTGCCGCTTTACGTATTTGCATGAATTTGTGTCATATTATGTTACTTTTGTTTCATATTAGTTACCATCAGAAGTCACATTGCATGCATCTTGCCCAAGGCATCATGGAAGCATTGGCTGCCTTGTTTTTCTGCTGCCAGTATTTCAAACCCCGACATAGATGAAAAAATATTGGGGGCCCTAAGCCGCAAAGTGTAGCAATAGGATTGCGTGTTTAAAACTCAAATTATTGATGTTGGCAGCACTTCCTTTGAAATAACAAAAGTTGGCAGAAAGAAATGACTAAGAGGGCAGGTAAACAGGCCCAGTAACTTCCCTACAGCAGCATGCAACACACCAAGATGTTCTTTTATTACAAGGATTACTCTGTATACTAAAAACCATGAAATCATGAGTAAAATGTTAAATTTCACGCATAATCCAATACTGCAGTGGAATCTGAGTTTGTGTTTGTAGTTCATACGGGAGAGCTGCCAACATTTGAATGTAAAACATAGTGGTGGTTGCAACAAAGCATGCGATCCTTAACAATGTTTATGATTCAGTATTTGTATAAGGTTGGGTTTTTATATATAGATATAAGCTTAGGTTAATTAGCAATCACAAGGTACACCAAAACATGCGAGCAAAGCGGACATGTGTTCCTTAATGATGCTTATGATTCACTATATAGGCTTAAATTTCTGATTCTCGGGAGGTTAGGTTTAATTGTTTGTGTATAAACTTAGGTTAATTAGCATCCCAGAAATGTTTGCCTATAGAGTATGTTTTTGAAGAAGAAGGAAAAATTAGTATTTTTGCAGATTTTACTAATACTCGTGAGTTGGTACTTTCTTCCATGCATGCACACTGGGAATAAAATGGATCATTTTGTTGACATATAACAACCTATTTTGTGTATAAGAAAGTGTCTTAAAAAGGGGTGGTGGGTGGTGGGTCACAGGATTCGAAACTGTTCACATTGATTTTAAATTGCATAATATGTAATTTTTCATTCCCTAAATTATTTTATGGCATTTCCACTACCAATTATAGTAGACCCTCATTTAACCGAATTCCAAGGAATCGAAAAGTAGCCAATTAGTTTTAACGAAGTTTGAATTAATGAGGTTTTGTAAGAATGGTTCCGTATTTTCCAAAATGGTAAAATATAACTGTTGAGTTCACTTTCTCTCTTGTTATGCATACCAAGGATTGAGGGTGTTCCACTTTCATGACCTCTAAGAAAAAACAAAAATAACTGCTGTATACAGTATATCTGGCATTTGTTTAATTGAGAAAGTTTACTGTCAAATGCTTGTCATAATTTTTTTTTAAAACAGTACTATTTGGAACAATGTTGTACTCATTGAATTAGTAAGTTGTATAATACAACAAACAATAACCTAAGAAACACTTTGAATATACCATTCTTTAACACCAAGTTTTAATCAGAACACATGTTTTAGTTACAACCCTTATCCATTACACATTTTAGTTCTATAATTTGAAAAAATCATTAATTGTTTGATGGACCGTTGGTCATAATATTATGGCACTCTCTTTAGATACCACATTCAGGGCAGCCTGAACTGCCATGGAGACATCAGAAGTTGCAGCAAATCTCTTGAGAACAGAAATTGCAGTGGCAACTTCAGCACGGGGTCACGGTGTCATATCTTCATGTTCCACCTCAGAAAATGACAGTGAAGAATTATCATTCTCTTCTGCATCATCAGCAGATGACTGGTTCTTCAGCAGCACAGATGTTGTTGTTCATCTATGTCCATTCTCCCATAATGATGGTGCAAGAGGGCACCAACTGGGTGTAAGCATGTAGAAGAGCATTATCAGAATCCCAATTGCATTCACATTATAAGTTTAGATGTGGATTGGCGGTTTCCTGTTCAGTTTCAGCGGCGTTATCAGTTGCTGTCCATGCCTTCTTAAGACAGTTATGGTGTCTGTTGTAACTTCATCCAAAGCAGCAGTTATGTTCTGGATAGCTTGCAGTGCATTCCAATGTGGAACTGTTTTTTGTAGTTCTGTTGTACTAACGGCAGCCCTAACCAGTCGGCGTCTGTAATTACGCTTCATTGAGGCGATTGTTTGTTGATCCAGTGGTTGCAGATACCTCGTGGTGTTAGTTAGTAAGAAGACAACTTCTATGTTTGGAAGTTCCAGGTCATCGAAGTGATGTGCCGAGCAGTAGTCCAAAGTTAGCAAAATGTTTCTCTTTCTTGCAGCCATTTGTTGTTGAATCTTCAAGAGATTTGATCATTAAAACTTTATTGTTATTCTCGTACCGACTTGGCAGATTAAATAGATTGACATTTTTTAAACAACGTGGATTTTTGTATTTTCCAATCACTAATGGTTTGAGCTTCTCAGAACCATCGGAATGACAACACAAAACCATCGTCAGTCTCTCCTTGCTGCATTTTCTGCTCTCTTGGCTCGTTTTTTTTTCAGGCATTAAGTTATAAAAAACGTCTGCTTCACATATTTTAAACACATTTCTTGGGTGATAATGAGAAAGCTTACATTGAAACCCCCGTGCCGACTCATTGGCATCTTGCTTGTTTACTCTATGTGCCTCCCCACAGGCACTGACAGCACTGATTTTATGCCTCTTCTTTAATCGTCATAGCTATCCTTCAGAAGACACAAACCCAGAAATTCCTTCTTTCTTGGGGATTTCCTGAGCCTTTTTCTGAAGCATGGGGCTGGACAGTGGAATTTGCTGAGAATGCATGTGTTGAACCATTCTAACAGCAAATCCTGCAAATCTTCATGGTTTACTGGTCTCGTGCGCTTACTATTGCCACTAAATGAATAGCTTGTCAGACTTGCCTCTATTTTCTCTTTTGAATTTATAATCCATAAGAGAGTACTCTTCGGAATCTGAAAGTATTCTGCAGCCTGTGTTTTTATCTTCTTACCACTGTCGACCTTATGTAAAGTTTGCTGTTTTTGTTTCAGCGTGAGAGCATTATGGGCATGTTTCTCTTTCAGCGGCATAGTGAGTGATGAACTGAAAGGAAGCAAAAAAAAATTCACTGTTCATACACAGAGACAAACAGCTCTCTGGATTGTTGCGAGTCGCCCACCATGTGCTGTCTGCTGACTGGCCCCCTCTTTACGCACCCTTGCGTTATATGCTGTGGAAGTGATACATAAGCAGCAAGTAAGCAATTGGGCCATTGTTGAAGAATTACATATCAGTATTTACAAAAATTATGTAAAATGCGTAACGGAAAATACTGCAGTGCACAGCACAACATACATATTCAGTTTAAACAAAGATTAACGTATGGAATATGTAATGAGGTGAGCTAATTTTAGTTTGTGGTACAAATTATCTGAAATTCGGTTTAAGCGGTAGATTTTATCATGTAATTCGGCAGGGACCAAGCAGCTACTACCGATCGGTCAATTACGAATTAGCGAGGGTCTACTGTATTCATTGAACCATTACCATAATGGAAATACTTATTGTTTTATACAGTTTTGCTTGAAATGTTTGTCATATTCACTTGAAATTCAGCAATGTTAATAGAGTTTACAGAAAGGGTTTTATTGTGCATTTTGTCGTGGTTGAAGGGATTGTAAAATGTTTAAGAAGTGGGTCACTATATCCTGGCTTTAAAATTCCATCCTTTGAATAACACAACAAGAAAAAGATGGTTATTTGGCACTTCAGGAAAGTACAATGTAGATAATTGGAGTACTGAGTTAGCAACCGTGGGGAAAGAATGTTTTATACAAGAGTTCATGATCTGTTGAAAATAAAGGAGCTAAGGCACAATGAGAATGGATTTGGGAGTATAAAGGACAAGAATTGAGCAGTTTGCAGCCAAAAATAGGAAACCAAAGGAGACTGGAAGAGGAAATGAAGGAATTAAGAGCATGTTAATTATCAGCTTTGTGGTAGCAATTTTGTTAGTGATTGGAGGCATTTAGATGAATCCTGGCCCAACTGAGTCAGACGGTGAGCTAGAAAATTATTTGAAGAGAATGGATGAATTAGAAGAATGCCTGAGTAGTAAGTTGAATATAGGTCCCAGGAGATGAGGCAAAAAATTCCAGAAGAATCTAAAAGGGAGGTGGAGGACCTTAAAGGGAGGATAAATGGGCTGGAGGATAAGAATCAGAAGTTTAATTTGGTCTTTACTGGCGTTAAAGAAAGAAGAAGAGTTTGGATTCAATTTTGAGGTAGCGGATATTCTGGAGCAAAAGCTTGAGTTGAAACTGGAAGGATGGGAAATAGCGGATGTGTTTTGAGTTGCAAGACAAACAGCTAAGAGGCTGATAATAGTGAAGTTTACAACTATGAATATTACATTTAAGATCTAAAAGAGGGCGAAGAAGCTTAGAGGAACAAATATTTTCATTAATAAGGACTTGTCAAGGACTGAGAGGGAAATTAGGAAATTAGGAGTAAATGGAAAGAAAGCTCACACACAAAATATGCAGTTCTGGATGGATGACAAAATGATTATTTCAGGCAAAAAGGAGGACAAGTCACATCTACAAATCTCATGGTGAGGATGTGAGTCAGCAAGCTGAAGTAACGGAAGGTGGAAGTCCAAGGGATGGTTCGGATACCCACGAATGTTCTGAGGCAATTGTCCAGGCTTGTGGAAACTTCAAGGCCAAATGAGAGAGGAGGCATGCATGTAAAGAGGAGAATGCAGAAACACCAAGGCCAAACGAGTGGAGAGGTGGTGACATCACAGTGGAGGATAACAGAATGCCAAGATCAAACAAGTAGAGGTGTGGTGATGTCGCTCGAGGTTTTGGGAACACTAAAGTCAAATAAGCAGGGAGGTGGAGACATCACAGTGAAGCATAACAGTATGCTAAGGTCAAACGAGCAGAGATGTGGTGATGTCGCGTGAGGCTTGTGGAAACACCAAAGTCAACTAAGCGGGGAGGTGGTGACCTAACAGTGAAGCATAACAGAATGCCAAGTTCAAACGAGTATAGATGTGTTGATGTCGCACAAGGCTTGTGGGAACACCAAAATCAAATAACCGGGGAGGTGGTGACATTACAGGGGAGGATAATTTCTCCAGAAAGACAGTGAACACGACAGATCCAACAGCTGGCAAGAAGGAACACAGAAGAAGTGGAGGGGATGATGCTACTACAGAATGAAGTATCGCATCAGCACCATGTGGAAGCAGTTTGGAACTGAGCAGTGCAGCGGCAAGAGTCCATAAGGGGAGGAATTGAGTTCAGAAGTAGGAAGAAATTGCAAGAGTGGGCTCAGAATAGGGTGAAATGGGGGAATAGGGGTTGTGAGACTGGGTTTCTGGAATTGTGAAGGTTTGAAAGGGAGCTTGTCTTCGCGTTTTTTTGGCCTGTTGATAAGAAAGGTGCAACTATCAGCGGTGGCTGAGACATGGGTAGAAGATAGGAGGAGATTAAAATTGTAGATTGTGTATTTATTGGAGAAAAAGGCCTCAGAAGGAATGTTAAGGGAAGGGCATCAGGAGGTTTGGGGTTATTATGTAGTAATGACTGGACGGGCATGGTTTAAGAATGAAACCCTAGGATGGAGGGTGTAATGGGGACAATGCTGAAGAAGTTTATACTGTGCATAGGGAATAGTTTATAATCCTCCCAAAAATTCACATTTTCATAGCTGAGCTCTCCTCCATCAACTAGGAAATGAAATGCAAGAAATTAAACAGGAACTACCTCTAGTGGAATTTGTGATATTCGGGGATTTAATGCAAAAATTTGGAATCTGAAAGCAAAAGACTGTCATATATGGGATGATTTATTCATAGAGAAAGATATTGATCCTGAATGGTTGTTTCAGTGAAGACAGTGATGGGGAATTCACATTTGTTAGTGTTTGCATATCAAAGTATTATAGACTTTGCTGTCTTCAGGTGGGAGTCACTAAGTGCAGTGACAAATTTTAAAGTGATAGTGCTCATTTTCCCATAGTGATAGAGTGGAAGTCCAGATTTGGTGTTAAGATGACTTCACAATCAAATATAAGAGAAGTGGGTGAAAAAATTAATACATATAGACAAAATCAGGATTATGCTGAAGTCTTTTCTTCAATGTTGAAGTCCTCAATAGCAAGGATGTGTATTCATGGGATTGCTTGGTTTATAAAGTTAGATAAGTCTTAACTAGCATTATTTGTATTACAATTTGTGTTCAAATGGGCTGGGAATGGTATGCTTCTATCTTGTAGGACAAATAATAAAAGATATAAGGGATGGATTAACAAAGAATGCAGAGTTTTGTAAAGCGTACCAAATTCAGTGGGGAGAGTTTGCTCAACCAGAGGCTAGAGAATGTGTGGCAGAGTACAGATTATGGTACAGAAAGCTATTAGATGTCAAGAAAGGTGAATGGGGAGAAAAAAGGCCTTGGAAATAGAAGAAAAAATTGAATCTGCAGGGCCACAACAGGTGTGGGAAGTTATAAGAGATTGTATAAAAGGTAGGGCTCAGACACCGGAAATTAGGTTACAGCAATGGTTGGGTTATTTCAAGTGTTTGTTTGAATTTGGAGAAGAATGCTTGGAATTCTGAAATAGAGCTGAGTTATAATGAAGCCTTTGATGGAGTTTTCTTGTAAAGAAGTGTTAAAACAGGTTCGAAAGACCAAAACGAATAAGGTAATATATAAAGATGGGTTGCCTGTTGAATTTTTTCAGGCCTATTGCCAGGAACAAGAACAGTTGAAATATTTGACTAGATTATTGAACTTCATTGAGTGGTAAGAGTATACCCAAGAGTTGGCAAAAAGCTATTATTAATCACATTTTTAATGAAAAAGGATCTACTGAAAATCCAGGTAATTATAGGGGAATTGCCCTCCTATCAAACTTTGGTAAACGTTTTACAGAAATTTTAACTGAGAGAATTAATGTCTGGATAGAAGAAAGCTCATTAATCTCCCAATTTAGTAACGATTTAGAAACATTAAAGGATGGCCGATAATGTATTTAGCAAAGAAGCAGGGTATATGCAGTACTTGTCGACTTGGAGAAAGCGTATGACAATGAATAGAGAAGCTTTGTGATATAAACTAAGACAAAAGAGAATGAGCAGGGAGGGAGATGATTATTTTGCTGCAAGAATTTTACAAAAATTAAATGTTCTGTGTGAAATGTGAAGAAGGCTGTGTGACTGAGGAAGTGACTCAAGTACGGGGGCTTAGGCAAGGATGCAAGTTGAGTCCTGACCTTTCCAATTTGTTTGTAGATGAAATAATGTAGGAGTTACAGCAAGTTAATATACATAAACCAATAAATAATTTAGAAAATCCAGACTTGCTTTAGGCTGATGATTTAATGTTAGCTTCCTTTTCAGTAATAGCATTAAAACATGCGGTATTAGAAATTTTAAGCTATTGCAAGGAATGAGATCTCAAAGTGAATCGGGAGAAAACAAAGATAATGATATTAAAAAGGGAAATAAGGGAGAAAATGTGTTTTATAAAGGAAAGAGGGATACAAATTTTAAAGAAATTTTCATATTCAGGAGCGGTGTTGGGTTCCTCTGTGCAGTGGGAGAAACAGAAACAAGTAGCACTAACCAAGGGGTTACTGGCCTTGAAGCTGGTCAGTAGATATTTGTTTGTTGCACCAGATATGAAGGTAACCTGGAGAATATATAGGGCCTTGGTGTGAGATGGGCATATGGTATTGAAGTATGGAGAATAGAGGAAAACTGGAAAAGTATGGATAGGATACTTAGCAAGTTTTGTAAGAATATGCTGGGAACCCCACAAAGTGCAGTTAATGCAGGTACATTGTGGGAATTTGGATGGGTAAGTGTATGAGGGCACATAATAGAGAGAGTTCTTAAATACTGGTTCAGAATTCAACAGATACCAGAGGACTCCATGTTGAAAGAATGTTTAAAATTCCAGGAGTCAGTATTACGGGATCTTTATTGGGTTCACAAAGTTTGGAAAGAGTTAACTAATAATGGGATGGGTGAAGTGCGTCTGTGAAAAGGTGAATTGGAGGGAGTTTCCTGGAAATTGTTCAGAATCAGGTTTAAGGATATAGACAGACAGTAAGGCATTCTTTAATGAGGGAAAAGAAGTTGCTAATGCTTTATCAGGAGATAAAGGATGCTAGAAGAGAAATATACATTACTATGTGTAATAAGCAAGAGAGGGAGGGATTGGGATGGTTCAAATTGGGACTGTGGAACTTAAGGGGGATTGATGGTAATAGGGAGCATGCAATTTGTCCTATTTGTGCAATTGCAGAAATGCAGATCATATTTTATTTGAAATTGCAGGAACAAGTGAATGTTACCAACAGGCAATATGTGGTAAATGGTTAAAATTAAACAATCACCAGTGAGACAAATTTTTAGTGAAAAATGCAAACCATGAAGCTTAGAGAATTTTTGTATAGCATACAGAAAATTTTTTTATGGTCAGCAAGGAGAGGAGACATGTGAGTTGGATTGTTTTCAAGTGGTTAGTGGTGTTACTTTTGTTGAATGTATAGTATATTGAATTGGAATGAGAATATGTAAACTTAGTGGGGTATTGAATTTGATGTATATGGCAGTATAAAATTGTTTCTTGTTGTTTTATTGTAATTCTGTGTGGTGGAGCCCAGTAAATAGCCAGGGCTGTAACCGGGTCTCAACGGGCTTTCAAATACTTCTCAACCAAGATGTAAAAAAAAAAAAAAAAAAAAAATAATAATAATAATAATAATAAAGAAGGCCAATTTGATAATTCAAAACAATAATAGTCAAAACTCTGGAAATTATTATTGTCACAGCATTTTTTATGATATGATATCTTTATTGAGTGTTGAGCTAATACAATCATTTGGGCATGATCAGCGTCGAGCCCTAGCTCCTTTTGCCGATCGTACCCAAGCTTCCGCATTTACAAGGCATGTGTGTTGAGTTAGCTTCATATCGCTAACGTTTCTCATTTAAATTCACTATACTGCTTACTGTTCTTGTCCCCTTCCCATCTCCTTCCCTTGCTTCCTCCGCCATCTTTAATACTCCCTATCATCGGGAAATGGGAACTATTAGATGCAATTTAGAGAATGTTTACTTGTTCCCCGCACTAATCGTCCATAACAACACTTGCTCGTTCATACTAAGAAATGTACCTCTCCCTCCTAACCCTCTCGTATTTACCGTCCTTTATATCTAAATCATTCACTTCACGATATCATAAAATCTATCACTTGCCTATCAAAACCTTGTCTTTACTTTGTCTACTTTGTAGCTGTTTTCCCATATTTCTCACAGAACCTGCACTATTTCTATATGTATGGCACACTTTCCTACTCCATAAATCTATTTCTGGTGGCTCCTTTAACAGTCCCGCATTGTTTCTGTCCAAAATCCGTAGACTCCCATTGGGTGTTAACACAATAGTTTCTTCTTCCACCAATTCACCACTCTGAAACCCCGCCTCTGCCCTGCCCGCAATCATATCACGTGACGATTGAACTCCCTCCCTCCTCGATGATGTCACTTTCCAAACTTTGCCAGCTGTTGTCCATACATCACTCTGATCTGACGTCACTGCTTCGGCTCCTGATCTCTTCTCTGACTCAGCTATCTTCTTCCCACCAGCCCCACTTAGCAGTGACATAACTTCCATTTTCCTTATTTCGCCAGCTGATGCCCTTACGTCACTCTGATCTGACGTTCTGCCTGCGTCTTGGCCACGCCTACCCTCTAACATTGTCATCTTCTTTCCGCCAGCCCCACGTGCCGGTGACGTAACTTCCATATGTCTAACCTTATCCTCTGGTCTCCGATTGCTCTTTGGACTTCCTCTGCATTCCTTCTCTCTAGTCGCCGATGAATATCGCTGAATCATATCCTGCCCCTGCGATCTGCTGTTCCTTGTGTCACTTTCGTATCCCATCACCATACGCCCATCGACCCATAATCGTAGGTTCTTTATGAAGGCCCGTTTCCCTTCCATTCTTGCCAGCCTCATTTGTTGTATTAGATCCTTCTTCAAGGCCTGTTGTTCCACCGATAAATCTCTATTTATAAAGATATTTGTTCCTTTTAGTAGCTTTGATTTCTTCAATACTTCATAAACAAACTGCACTGACGTAAATCTTGCAACTATCATTCTGGCTCCTCTTGATCTCCCCACTCTAAATGCTTCTCTAATCTCCCAGCCCTGTAGCTTCAAACCAAGCTTTCCTTCTATAATCTCTCTGACCTCATCTACAGGCCATACTCCATTCTTTTCTTTCACTCCTGCTATAACCAAATTAAATCTTCGGTGTCTCTCTTCCAGCAGCTCAACTCTTCTTTTAACTTTCTGTACCTCATTTCGTATATCTTGCATTTCATTTTTAATCTCTCCCTTAATATCTATTAGTTCCTTTTCCATTCCATTGAGTTTATTTCCTAATCTCTCATCCATATCTTTAATGTATGCAAATGTTTGTTCCATGATGTTTCGATCCCCATTTGGCCCAGGATTAATTTCAACTCCACCAATTACCAATAGTATACCTATTACACATGTGAGAAGAAACATGTTTACCATCTCTTCTACACCTTTGTTTGTTTTGAAATCCTTCCATTTTAATTTATTAAATACTCCAATTCTTGCTCTGTGCACCTCAATACCAATTCCCATGGTTACTTAAGCCCTTCTTTCTTCCATTCCAGGAGCTTCCTCCACACACATCCACTCTCTTCCACTGCTTGCTTAGCACTCGCAGTTTTTATATGAAAAGCTAGTTATAAAAATATAAATTTTTGGCATAGTAAGATTTTAAAACTAATAATGGATATAGAAAGTTGTAAGAGAGTGTAACAGCCTGTATTTTTAATTTTTTTCCCCAGTTTAAGCTTTTCCTGCGCATGCAGTACGAACTAATTGTTCTCCTAACAAACCTGTTGGTATGTCAATTTTGAGCTCTTGCCAGAGATGTTAAATTAAAAGAAACTAAAAATAAGATACACATATATAAAATAAATTTTCTAGTTAACCATCATAAATTGGCTAAATGAAATTTATATGCATTAAATTATATTTGTTTCATATTTCAGCAAATTATAAAATATCATCCCCTTTGAAGGTAATGTAGTTTTATACTTGTGCACCCTTATGCAAATAATTTTTGTAATTTACCATCTGGAAAGTCATTGGCATTCATCACTTTTAGGTATTAATAATCAATTTAAAATATGCTCAACGGCCAGAATAGTTAAAACATTTCCAGCAAAAATGGCCTTGTATTCACCCCTATAAAGTTCACATCCCAGCCTTGTGAATTGGTCACAAAATCTTATATGTACCCTATTCAGATGCACAATATAGGTATATAATAATATACATATAAGTTTATATTTTAATGGTTTACAACATATAACCACCCCTTTGTCTTGGTGGTAAATGAGGAAGCAGACCAATTCCACAAGGTGTAATGCCACTCTGTTTGCAACAATGTGCAGTGCATGGATTGTGTTTTCCATTTTTAGACACACATTGAACGCATGTTTTCACATGAGCTTGTTTTTTCACGAAGCTGTGAAAGGCACTTGGTGCAGGGGTAGCAGAAGGTAGGCTGTGCTGAATCCTGCATATTTATATGACATAAAACCTGTGATCAGCTGCTGTACTAAGTTTTGCCTGTAGTTCAAAAGCCTGTTGCCATGAGCTGTTGTTAGCAGGTCTGTATGAAATGTCATATACTATAAAACTACCCACAGAATCAGTGCCCAATATGTGAGGAAAGAGAAGATTTATAACATATCGTTTTTGTCTGTAAAGGTACACAACATTGGAGAAAGGTAGCTATAAATGGGAAATGGTTAAAACGGGACAGGAAAGTAGCTTTAAGCAAGATTTTTAACAAGGATAGTAAAAAGGAAGGAGAATACTTGTCCAAAGTCAAAAAGAAATGGTTATGGACAATAAAAAGAGATGTAAATTAATTTCATCAAGTGATGTTAAGTTATGTAATTATATTATTATTATTATTAGTATATTATTACTATAAGATTATTATTTTGGTATCATTACTATTATTTTTATTATTATTATTATCATCATTTTTTATGTTATAATAAGAGTGTAATATGGGTAGAATATGGCAAGATAACAGCTTGGGCTGATGTATAGCCATATTCTAAGGAAGATTGCTAGCACAAATAAATAAATAAATAAAACTACAGTGCAATTATTTTATCGTTAGGCCATGTGTCGCACATATGCATGCTCTGCGCACTACCAGTTACACTGAGGATGTGTCATATCAGAGTTCCTGTTTTACTTACTCACAAGTGAGAGTAACATGCACCATAATGAGTACTAAGTAGTGTTGGAAGTGGTGTCCATCTGCATGAAGACATTCCTGGCATCATCCAATGAAATTTCCCTTCACACACATAAGTTCTTCTTGCATAATGTTCATAATTTCTTTTTTTATATAGTCCTTAAGTTCTTGTGTGGTGTGAACCCTCGTTTTTAGGGTTCCCCAAAAATAGAAGCACCAATTTTGTCAATTTGTTCCTCCAGTATAACATTTCATTTTTGCTTCTTAGGTTTGGTGGTCCCAATGTCCTAAACTTATTAATCAGATGTGTAACAGCTTCTCTACTTGGAACTGGAATACCAGGAAATTTCTCCTGAAATTGTCTACATGAGTCGGTTTTTCCATGTGTATTCTACATAAAATTGTTCAATTGTGAATTTGACAGCAGGCATTGCAGTGGAAGCAGGACATCTCTAAAGCCAGTTACCTACAATACAGATGCCTTGAATAAACTTTCACCTTTGAGATGCACAGTGTCAACTCTGTACAGCATGAACATAAAGTAGCACCTGAAGAATGGCTGATAAAGATACCCTTAAATGCGTCATGCGCTATCAATTACACATCGGAAAAGCACTGTGGTCACAGCAGTATAGCCTTCTACTCCTATAGACATTCTGTGGCCTCACCTTAAAATGCCAACACAGTATTTACTATAGCTATATTTACATCTCCACCACTTTTTAAAGGATCTGTCGACACCATGACATTCCCTCCTTTGGCCCATGATGTAAACGCTTGCTATATTAGTGGTATAGTTTGTTACTGCATTAGGGCAGGGTATTTTTATTTGTTCCTTTCCTTTCTCACTTCTTTTCTACCTCCCTGTCTGTGCTTGGATCAGAATTAATAGATAAAAAAATAATGTTGTTATTATCGTGTCACACAACTGCAGTTACAGCTTCAAATTGCAATTTTTAAGATTAAGCTCTTTTCAGTTTCACTTTTTTCAGCTTTGAAAATTTTTCTGGTCAATCTAACTGCATGACTTTAGCACATGCATATATTTTCCTGCCCAAAAGAATTTCAGTAACTTCATGGATGTAAAAAGCATTATCCAAATACATATAGGCCTCAACTCCATGTACTTTTCATGCATGTCCAGAACTACTTGTTGTAACAGTAAGAGATTTATATTTCTAACCTCTTTTTCCACCAGGTAGATTTTACGGTCCATGAATATCCAGTGTTAATATCTGGGACACCCGATTCCTTTATATGCCATTTTGTTGGTTTAGCAAGCATTTACTGTTTTGAAAACAAATGACCCCTATAATTGCTTCATCAACAAAGAGGTCCTCAACCTGCAAACTTTCTGATTTTGTCTAAAGCAGGTCATAACTTATAAAGGTAATCATAAGAATCATGTTATAATTTTGGCTTTGAAGACTCATATTCAGATGAAAATGTGGTATTAAAGAAAATGGAGCAAAATCATCACTTGGCTTACAATTGGGCACACATAAAAATACTCCAGAAAGTAATTACTGGTTTAAAATAAATTCTACCGTCCTCATATATATCAAAATAACCTAAAGGTTTGATTTTTCTTTGAATTTGTGTCCTCCCATTTTGGATCTGCATGTTTTTGCTTATATCTGACTGGCATATCCTTCGGTTTCCTCTTTGGTTAGACAACAAAGACCTGAATTTATAAATAATTTGAAATAGTTTGTTTCTGGACTCCCTTGAGGGATATGTTTTGCACCTGTAGGATGAAAACTATTCTTACACACTGAAAGTCAAATTGGAGGTTGAGGCAGTAATTTAAAGGCTAAATGATATTAATTATATTTTTTATTAATTAAATTCATTAACAGCCCACCTTGTAAACAGTGTGTATATAATTATTATTTATATTGTATGTAAAGTCATTGCAAATACTTATTTTTATTGTGAACGTATTTATTAGTGATATTTAAATGTTTATATACTATAATAGTGTAAAAATTGTGAGAATAGTTTGTTTTTAGGATGTAAATAATGAGGTAATAATGTAATTTTTGTGACAATAATGTGTTAGGAATTTTAAAAGTACTAGTTGTAAAAAGATCGGTAATAACGTATGAACTTGAATGATAGAATAACTGCACCTTATTTACTGTTTTATTTACACCCATTATGTTGGTATTGACTTGCAGTTTGCTGCAATAATAGTCATAGTGTAAAATTATAAGCTTTGAGGTGTATTTTATGCTTTCTATATAGATGATTGTGTGGTGTTCCTGAAGTTTCTCCTTGTAAGGATTACAGAGCAGCAGAAGTGAGGGATTTTTGATACTCTGGCACCAGGAGGGACTTAAAAATTCTGTGAGGTAAGTTGTTTCTGTATAGCATTTCACAGCTTGTCCTGAGGTAAATGGAATGTAACCTGCAGAAGTATTTCAAGATGTCAACTTCCATAATAAATTTCTCTGATTAGTTTATTGTTTGACCAGTAATGGGAACTTTATGGCTATCAATTCAAGAAGTTCACCCTGAAAGGCCATTAATGTTTGAGAAAACAATACTGCGAGATAGAAATGACCAGAATGAGTATGAGAGGAGTGTAGACTGTTAGGTTTCAGTGATGCTGCAGTAAAACCATAGGGTCCTGTATTTTCAAGATTTACCCAAGCTTAGGTTAAGGTTAGTGTGTATAGGAAGTGGATTCATATAATGGGTATCGTGTCAGTAACTGTCATACCCCTAAAATCGCTGTTCTTACAGATTACTTTAATATGGTTGTGTTGGTGATATTCTCTTCACATATGCAGTATTAACAAATGGTATGAATTGTTGACATATGGTTTTAATATTTATGAAGGTATATTAAAATACATGTGTTGGGATAGGTAGATCTTTGTTAAATATTTACATCCCTCTTAAAGCCATCAGTATATACATTTTCTTTCCCTAAGTTATTATTTTTCTACCACATTAACCAGAAAGTAAGAATGGAGTATGACTTTGGCCAGTTCTTAAACTGTCATTGTTTTAATCCAGTTCAATTTCACTTAGTTCATACTGTCATTTAACTAATGTGATTAAATTCAATTTTCCCATCACTTCACTCTCCTTTTTGACATAGTGACATAATGAAATGTACAACATAGCCGATTCTTCCAGATGGTTTACTCGCTGGGTGTCAAACACAGGACTTCTTCAGTCTCTTCTGTAACAGCACTTACTGCATGTCACAGTTGTCACTAACTCACTTGTAGAACCACACTTGATATAGCACCAGAAATGCTCTTGTTGACTCATTGACTGACTTCTTGTGAGAACGCTTATATATATAGCCAATGGAATCTTCCACAGAACAATGTGGACACACGTTCTGGAGATGGGGGAAGAAACCTCCAGAAGATTGTTGCATGCCAGAAGTGCTTCTGGTGTTTATACCAAGCAAGTGTAGCTTATCTCTGTTTAGCTTTGACTTGCCAGCGCCAACCTATAAGCTCAGGCCATAGGCACTGTGTCACAATAGATACTTATGTGGCCATTTGCTGCTAAACCTTGTACCAACAATCCAGACAACATTGAAACTCCAGGTGTTCACTATGTGTACTATTGTTAGATTAAAGCTAGCTTCTCTGAAAATGAATATCAGGTCAGGTTCGAGACACTGAGTAAAGAAAATTCCTGTGAGTATGACTAATTTGGAAATGGGTTTCTGTCAATTGCAGCAGTCGAAGCTTTTTTGTGCATTTTCTGTTTTCTACTAAAGAAAATTCCTGTGAGTGTACCCATTTGGAAATGGGTTTCTGTTAAATACATCAGCCTAAAAGCTTTTTGTGCACTTTCTGTTTTCAAATAAAGAAACTTCCTGTGAATGTGACTAATTTGGCAGTAGGTTTCCGTGATGCACATCAGCCTAAAAGCTTTTTGTGCACTTCCTGTTTTCTAACCAAAGGATCAAATTGCATCAGCTAAATCAGCTCCTGTTTCTAGTTGCACAATGGCTCCAAGAATCTGGTATTTGTTCTGTTGTAATGGTTTGACTTCAGAGTTTGTTATAGAAATTATTTTCTGTTTCCTTTGGAACCCTGACGGTTAGTGGCATTTCCATAGTGGTTGGGATTTGAAGTGATGGGAACTGAGAGCTTTATGTCAGCCTGGCTTACAGAGTTTATAGGAATACATTTATAATAAATCTAGGGAAATACATCATATCTACTCCGTATATTTCATCTATAATTGTATAGGTGATTGTGCAAACTATACATTGGCGTTATTGTGTTACTTGATGGGGGCTTCACTCCTGTAAAATCACCAAAGTAAGACTTGACTCTTGGCTAATATTTCAGTATGATACCTAGTGATTCTTGTATTACATTTTCCTTTACTAGTGCTTACACTAGTCAAGAGAGAAAACTTGTATGTAGGGTAGTGGTGCTATTTAGGGGAACAGGTTGGTTACTTTCCTCCCCTCCTAATTACCCTGTGCCAGTGATGTAATAGCTATCAAAGTAAGAAGGATTCTGGGAGTTTTTAGTGATGTATGTTAAAACATTAATTATATGCATTTTATAAACATAATAGTTTACTAAATTCTGTTATGATAATTATATCCTATAAGTGTTAATTTTTATACAGTAATTTAATTTGATTTGCAATCCTTCTTAGTGACTGATTCATCAATGTTGGGTTCTGTACTAGATATAGTTAAGCATAATGTGAAGGCCAATTTCACGTCATTAATTTTTGGTCTTTGTTCTTGGTATTGTTCATAGCGGAGAAAAACTATTTATAGCTGTAGGTTACTCCAAACATTGTAGCCATGCACTCACTGAAGAGTTTTACTGTAGGATAAATGTCTTGGTTCATTATTATTTTGTATAGTTCATGTTCAGATTTGCCGCAACTTTTCAGACATATATCCTGCTACAGATCTATAATCTTATATCATAAATATGATGGCACTTTTTCTGCAATTACAAAAAATGGGTTATTTAATGCTTATAATTCTGTGTCCATTCCCTTTATATCATGAAATCTCTTTCAAATTCAGAATACAGGTTTTCCAGAACTTGCTTGTGTTTGTGTGATGTGTGGAATGTAGCATTTAAAAGTGATTTCAAAAGAGGAACATGATATAAATATGTATTCTGAAGCTGCTGCACCATAGTTTCAATTTGGTTATACAGGCGTTAATGGCAATCACCATGTCGATTACGGAGTAATCTTTCCTTTTTAAGATAATAAACTGATTCAGATAATGGTGCAGATCTCTTATCAAATATCACTTATTTGTTGGATATATGTGGGATAACAATAGCCTGCTTCATTTACACAATATCTACGAGGGCTGATCAACAAAGACTGAGGCTGAGTTTTTCCTGTAGCTTCTGTGATAGTTTCGTATCTGTAACATAAATATTTGAAAAGAGCGGGTTTTTATGTAAAATGTTGGTAGGCGGCAGCACTCTCGTATTGGTAGGTTGGTAGTATTTTGTAGACCCTACATGCATTTCGCATACCAGACAATGGAGGTGATGCATTCTTTAAATCGATTATCACCGGTGATGAGTCATGGCTGCATCATTATGATCCTGAAGGAAAACAAGCCAGGACAGTATGGAAATCGCCAGGTTCTCCAACACCAAAAAAGGCAAAAGTTGTTGCACCTGCAGGGAAAGTGATGGTGATCACATGTAATTGAATGATTTACCAGCATGCAATTCCCCCTCGCAGTACTGTTACAGCAGCATACTACACATCAGTATTGGCTACACTGAGGAAGCACATTGCAAAGAAATGACCAAAGCTTTCTCAGACTGGGTGGCGACTTCATCATGACAATGCAAGGCCTCACGTCGCAAATCAAGTCGTGCAGTTTCTGGCTCGATTCAACATTACCTGTGTACCACATCCGCCTTATAGCCCCCATCTTGCACCCTGTGACTTTTTTTTATTCCTATCACTAAAGGCAAAGCTTAGGGGTGTTCGATTTGAGAACTCTGAAGCTGTGCTCAAGAAAAGTGAGGTGATTCTCAAGAACTTGACAAAGAATGGTCTGCAGCACGTGTTCAAGGACTGGCAGAGATGCTATAAAAAGTGCATTGTAGTAGGAGGGGACTACTTTGAAAAAGATCATGTAAACATTTAATTGAAGTAATAAACATCTTTAAAAAAAATCAGTCTCAGTCTTTGTTGATCAGCCCTCGTACTTCCGTACAGATATCAAAAAATGGTGAAACATACATTCTCTGCTTAACCATCTAACTTGACAAAAGTAAGTTGAATCTGAATAATGTGATCCCTCATGTCATAGTTGTTTAAATTGATTGTGTGCTGTAGAGGGTGCGCTGTAATCAAATTTATAGCTTTGATTACTATTGACATCACATTATACAATGTTGCAGATTTGTACACAAAACTTGCGAATGTAAAGTTCCAATTCAGCTAAATGAAATTTTAATCTTCCCATGAAACCATTAATATGACCAATCATAGCGGGGACCACCATCTGTTGCAACTAACACGGTAAGTCATAAGTTATCATATATGGTGCCTCAAAAATATTTTCTCCATATGTATCATGTTTTAGAGAAAGGTGGTCCAGAATATTAAACTCAATAGTATCTGTAATGTCTCTATATTCATCTAGGGCTAAAGAATACTATATAAAATTGTTTATTTCAATTGTTTCTTGACGTCAGATGCCATTTCTGATATTCCGTATTTAATTTTCTGTTCCCCTTCCAAGGGTTAACTTTCAAACCATTCTAGGATACTGGGGCAAACATCTTGGCTACTGTTGTCATACATTGTTAATTAATTTCCCTTCGGAAAATGGCTTAGTGGCTTCAGTTACCATAGCCAGCATTTTGTGGACCCAGTAACAAATGACCACACAGACAACATTAAGTCATGTGTGCTATCTCTCTGGCATCCGGCATAGCCAAATGAGTGTGCTTGTGGCTTCAAGACTGCTAAAACAGATCATGAGTTTATCTAGGACATTCAAGAGATTTGCTCCATAGGTTAATGGAATAGTGCATTAGATTAGATATGTGCATAAAACAATAGATCGTTGCTCTGGCTTGATGCATTGGTTTGTTGAAAATTAGCAACAAAGACAACGGTAATAGTTTTATTTCAAATGAATTTTTTTCTGATCTTTTAGCATTATAAGTTATTTTTAATTCAACGATAATATTTGTGACTTCTCATAAGATGCAATGTTGCAGTTAATGTTGAAACTTATAAAAAAGAAGAAAAGCAGCTTCACTACATATTTCAAAGTCTCTTCCCTTCATCTGTTGGCTCCGTCCATCACAACTTCCGTTCTTCCTCGGTTGATGGATGTATGTATTTTGTGATGAAGCTTTATTCATTCAATGTATCAAAGTTCATTAAGTCCTCTTTGGTATGGAAAGGTCTTCTCAGATTAATAGCTGATGGTTTATCAGTTCGATTTATTAATTTGGTCTCCTCTTATTTCATATCTCCTCTTCTTAAAGATGTCAGTATTAATAACATTTTCTCCTGCATGCAGAGCTGTGGCTCTGTGACTTTGGGTTGTTGACTGGCTTCCCCACTTCCTACATTGTGCTAATTGTTGTAACACAAAGTTACGGACTGTGCATGCAGATGATTGAGTATATACATGTGCCAGTAATCAAATACAATTATCAGAAATGTCTGCAGAAACCGCTTACTTTCAGTCTTAGCTTTGTGGAACTCCTAATTGCCCACAATCTCAGCTACCTGAACAAAAGAGAAGAAAGGCTTACACAATGGTAGAAATACACTAGATGCTCAAAGGTGAATGCAATCTTCTGTTAACAGCCTACCAAATATTCAAA
Organism: Deroplatys truncata; assembly: GCA_030765065.1. NCBI lineage: Eukaryota > Metazoa > Arthropoda > Insecta > Mantodea > Mantidae > Deroplatys > Deroplatys truncata. The sequence goes on from CM060989.1 coordinate 114,406,335, forward strand.
AGAAATGTGAAAAACCATGTGAAAGTAAAGACAGGTATGCTGTCTTTACTTTCACATAAGCAACATAAGCTTATGTTTACTTTACATAAGCAACAAACCAAACTTTTGAAAGACACTGAAAAGAAAGTTTTGTAAATAACTTGCAGGAAGGCAAATAATTTTGTAGTTTCATTAACTGTAAGAATAAGAACAAATAATAATGGGAATTCTAGTTTTAACACAATTTATCACTTACATGGATAGACAAGGTTGCTGAGATTAGCACTCATGAATGGGGAAGTCTTCGGTTGAAATCCTGAATAATGTTTTGGATTTTCAATGTTTTCCTCTGTTCCCATAAATGGGAAATTTTGAAGAGGTATTGTAATCTTAGTACTGGAACATGTACTTTCGAAATTTCCTTTCCCAGTTATCATTACACGACTTTTTGTAGGCAAGTTCTCTGTCTTTACGATTTTCTTTCATTTAATTGCTTGTTTAGTTTAAGTTGCAGTCTTTGGAATATTTATTGTATAAATGTTGTGCAAGTTTTTTGTAGCTTGCTGTTTCTCCATAAGTGATAGATACAACCTACCAATTCTCATATGCTTTTTACTTTTTTGAAGTCTTTTATTTTCTGTCATGATGTCATGCAAATAAGATACTTTCAATGTCAGCATATAACAACACACCTTTTAAATATTTGACTATCACTTCAGCCTCCTGTATCCATTTTCTTCTACCTGCAACAAAATTTGTAATGAAACTATTTGTTTCATATACATTTATCTTGATTTACATGTAGTAAGTGGAGAATATACTTTAGTTAAGCCTAGTTTCACCAATCGATGGTAAAAATACTCTCTAACATTTTATTTGTTAACAATGTGTTCCAAGTTTAACATAATGTTAAAACTTTTGCGTTTCATCAAACTTTTACAGCAAATTCTTGCTAAACATTTTGTTAATGTCAAAGACAACTGTGAACCTTAGCTTTCAAGAAGGCAGTGGCCGAACTACACTGCTTCTGAATGTGCTCCAATCCACTTTTGTCTATGTATCTCTGTGCTCTCTGTGTCAGTAGCAGACAACTCTTTACATTCATAGCAGTTGCCATGTGATGTTGCCGATTTTGAGGTTACAATAGTGATGTCAGCTGAAATAAATGTTTCACCATTTGACGTGTGTTAATTTCCATCTGGTTAATAAGTGTATATGTATTATCAAGTATGAAAAAGCAGACAGTCTTACATTAAAGGATAAGATTGCACCCTGGGACAAAATCCCCAAGTAGTTTAATTGGAATGAATGCATTTCTCATAATTCCAGTAAGCAATTGCAGCAGTTTTATGCTAGCATAATCTGCACTACCAGAAAGGTTAGGTGCAAAGAGTGTTTAAGACAGTTTAAGCTGGTGGTGGACACTGCTTTGAAACTAAAGTGGACAAAACTGTGTTATCCCTGATTGAACAGGCAGACCTGAAAAAAAAATACTCTTTGCTTCTGAAGCAATTGCTTTGAAAATCTTCTGGATAAATCCACAAATGGTAGCTTTGGAACTATCAACATTATCACCCACCAAGTAAATGAAGAATATTAGTAGTATAAAATCTAGGTACCTAATTAACACTTGTAGCATATGGGTAAGACGCATGCTTCTGTTGGTGGTAATCTAACTTCTTGTATTTCCCATAAAACAATGTACAGACCCCTTTAGCAGTCTATATCACTTTAAAAATTCCCCATTTTGCAGGTTTTCAAATTTATTAAGATGCTTGACTACTCTTCTACTAGGAGTGGCATTCAAAATTGCCAATTGAAGCAAACTTGCACCAGTTGCTTGGTTGGCGGCAGCCATTTTCCAACCTGTTACATTTGTTAAACGCGTTAACATAGGCTATGCTGATGTTAACTTTACACCGACTTTAACACATCATTAAAATTAACATTGTTGGATGAAACAGAATTTGTATTAACCTTAGTGTTAAATCGGTTTAACATTGTGTTAAAATTTAGCATCTCTTGTTAAACCGTCACTTAGAGTAGTTTGTAGAAGAGTATGTAGTGGAAATCATGTGAATGTACCATGTACTATTTCTGTCTAATCTAGATGGTCTTCTGTCGTCCTCCATGGTATAGTGGTTTACATGCTAGCCTTTAGTTCCCGAAGTCGCAGGTTCAAACCTGGCAGAGGGTGATGGATTTTTTCAGGTGTAAAAATCCTTAGCATGGCTTCCTTCAGAAGGGAAGTAAAGCCGGTGGTTTCATGTCGTAGATTTAGGGCACATAAAAGAACCTCAAGCCTGATTAAGAGGCCTCTGAGCAAAATTCCTAGTCTTTCATGCCCAATATAGAATGGGTCACTAAGAACTACAGCAGTTAAAGTGCGTCCATAAATAAAGCTCAATTTCAATTTTTTGATGATATTCTGTTGTACTGTTTGGATCATTTATCAACATGTAGGCTAGTCACTGAGTATTTGTGGGTAATTAGATTGTAGCTGTCCTATTTAATATTTTCTGAATATGCCAAAATCTTAATTTATTAATTTTCTTTATAACGTTTGAGTCAAAGAATGCCATCAATTGTTGACTTCAGTTTGTATTGCCAGTTTTGTGTTTTGTGTAATACAGAGTATTCTTATAAAACCATTTTGTTGTGTCTACTTCTTGTTAATTGAGATGAACTTTCATTACAACTGTTACATATTTTGTGTTGGTATAAAAAGAATGCAGTAGGCTAAAGTGAGTCAGATTTTTAAAAACGTGTATCACTATGTGATGGCTATGAAATCATTGCATGACCAAAACAACAAACAAATTGCAACATGCCACCTGAAAAAAGTTTAAGTATTTCAAATTCCTAACCAATAACAAAAAATACCTTGGAAATGTTTAATGCCACAAAGAGTTTCACGTAAATTGTGAGCTTTAAGCAGATGTATATATTTTTGTGTAGTAGGATGAAGTAGATGTAGCAAGAATGAAGACTTAACAGGCTGTTGCCAGAAAATTCAAGATATACATTGTGTTTGTCATGCAGATATAGTATTTTATTCAAATGTCTTAGGTCTATTTTTGAGAAAATCAAAAGCAATATATATGTTTCTTGTACTTTGTGTTGTTGGGATTATTTCGAAAATCATTGTACTGCATACCTGAAAGGTCCGGAACTTAAAGACCAGCTTTGGTATTCATATAACTGTTTTGTTTTTGAGTTATGCATGCATGTACACACACATAGTTGTGCAAAATAAATGTTTTGATACAGGGAACCTAAAACTTGTGTTTACAATGAAATCTTTGTATCATATTTTTGGGTGGAATGCATTAAATGGTAGAGAAAGTAATAGGCTTTTGTAAGAGTAGTTTGTAGAAGTTATATAAAAATAAATGATAATGGGTGGAGAAAGTCATGCAAGTGTAGCACATAAGATTTTTAAACATTTGAGTATAATTTCTGTATGCGTTTCGCACTTTACCTACAATGAAATGTAAAACAAAAGTATTGTAATGGATGTTTTTTCTGAATTAACACAAAGTGCATCATCATAATTTTGTATTTGAGGAGCATCAAATCAAATATCACTAAGACCATAATAAAAACGTTTTAAGAAGACAGGAAGAACTTATCTTATAAACTTACAGATGCTTTTTTAAAGCTCTTCTTAACTAACTGTAGTGCAAATGTCACTTAACTATCACCAAAATAATGTTTTAATTAATACCACATTTATAATGGAACACTTTTTTTTATTTAATGCATTTTTAAGTCATTATACAAAAAATATTTAAGAGTTTTAAAAAAAATTACAAAAAACTGTATTTAATGATATTTTAATAAACAATTTGAATTGCACTTACAAGTTCTACACTTTGCCCAGTATGTTTTATGGGGAAGAAACAGAGTTCAAACTTAATTTGTCACTTTTTCTGTAAACACATTTATGTCAACGTTTCTTTAAATAAACACAATTATGCTGCTGCGCATTTCTTCCACCAAACAGATGAATCCTCCATTCTGGTTTTTGCCAGACTCTTCATCCATAACCTTCACGTAAAACTGCAACTGAGACTCACAATTCACTCCTGAACCTCTATTGTAAGAGGGTGTCCACATGAAAGGTAAAAGAACACAGAAAGTCATCTCAGTATACTTGGCAGGGATTCCAGTGCATCTGTTTACATGATAGTAATACATCAAATAAGTTTTAATGACATAGCATAGGTTGTTTGCCTCATTTTTAGTTTTTTGCTTCTGTTCATTATCTGGATATTCATTCTGTTTGTGGTAACTTTGCTGTTACCTGCAACAATTAATTTCGTTTTCCATGCTGTAATGCTTTAGCAATTGTACTATACGTGCTTCCTTGACACAGCTTCCTATCTCAGATTTTGAAGTCAGCAAATTTGTTTTCTTCTCACAGTCATTTAGCATGATGTAATATTGATAACAAGATCCATGAAAGCAATATCTGATAATAGTTTGGCATCAACATGTGCACTTCTAGTTCCACAGAATTCAATCACAGTAATCAAAGCATATAGGTACAGTGTTGCATAAGAAATTCTTCGCTTTTGTGAAGTGCATTATTTGTTCCATTCGTCTCAGTGGATTAATTGAGTTCTGAACCAAGCACTGTATTTCAAACCCATTTCAGGTTAGGAAGGTGTGCTATTTGAAATAAATTTATCTGACAGTTCGATTCAGAAATATGGAGAATTATCATCAAAATGTATTTTGTTGGCGGGTGGACTTAATGCATTTTGTTCCGATGCTCCTGCTTATTGTTACATAAGACAGTTATTGAGTTTGTTTTTAGAAGACATGGGAGATGAGCCAGTGGCTGTGGAGTGGGGGTGGCAGTAACAGACACACAACTTAGTTATATACAGTAGTCTTGTCCCATGACCATATACTTGGCTGCCATTGTTCTACTGTCATGATATGTTTGTTTCTCCACAGACTTAGTGCCAAGAGATGCAGCAACATGTAAAATGGATACCAAAATAGAAATCAAAGAAGAGAATCCTCTCTCAGATGATTTAGCTTCATGGAATGAGAGAGAATTGCTCACCAAGAATGGTACAATGAACATGAACAATGATGCTGTGCTTTTGAATGATGATTATGATATGGCAATCAAGACAGAAGTGAAATCAGAGAATCCTTTTCCAGACTTAGTTTCAAAGAAAGAAAGCGCTTGTTTTATCAAACATCTTGTAAAGAAGATTAAGTCTGAAACTGTTACATGCAGCAACCATTGCGAGACAGATGTCAAAACAGAAATTGGTTCACAGAATGAGAGAGAATTTCTTCTGGAGTATCCTGTAATGAAGGTTAAGAAATACAACAGTGATCACGAAATGGATAACAGAATAGAAATTAAAGAAGAACCTTGGTGGCTGGAAACAGAAACTTCATCTGTTTGTGATGACATTAAGGTAAGTTTTGTAGAAAAATCTAGTGCAGTCAGAAATTTTGTTTATTGTACACTTGATAAATTATTTTACTTATGTAATACAAAATTATAAAGATAAGAGATATTTTTATAAATGTGTACAGTATTTGTCAGGATGGTATATTTATAAGGTTGAAAGTAATGATGGTGACAGTTCTTGATAATTATACGATATTTGAGGGAGCTTTTGTTGAAATCATACCAAAAAATACAGTATGATGTTGTAACATTTAACCACAAGCTACACTTTCCTCCTATTTGAAAAAAAAAATGAAATGAATGCTAAATGAAACCAAAGAGAAATTCACTTATTGGAAGATCACAGAAAACCCACATTGTAAAGTTCAATGTCTTTTTTTACTCTGTAGATCTGCAATGACTAAAGAATAAAGTGGGTTAACTGTATTTGAAGTAAATGGTAAAAACAAATCTGTCAATATTATTATATGAGAAAACTAGGGTGAAACTGGATATGAGTATGTAGATACCTTTAATTTTTAATTATAGAACATTTGGAAATATCTTATAGTGTGCATCTTGCAGGAAGAACATGATTCAATTGTGAAACATTCACTTTCTCTCTTCATAATGCTGCGATACATTATTATGTACAAGTGTCTTAATACTTAGAAAAAATTAACATTGTCTCTTTTATGGTCCAGTTATCCCAACTCGCTTTGATACAAATGAAATAGAATGTTCTGTAGAATATGTTGAGATGAGACTGGACTGTGCACAAAACTATTCTTCTGAAAACTTATTTGAATGTGTTTTTTTATGTTATTGTTATTAAAAGTATTATAAGGTGAGAAAATTTATATGGTTATGTAGCGAAATCTCAAAATCCACTTAACTCATTATATTAATTCTTTGCCATTTAAAAGCCCTATTCTTTCTGAAGGACTTGGGTTATAAAGCACCTAATTTCAATTCTTAAGTTACTAAAAGACTAAAATGGTCATACAAAGCCTATGTACTAGAATATGAACACATTGGTGTTATAAAATAACATATTTGCAAAGAAAACTATGAAGTTTCATTGACATTGCCATGAAATAGAAAACAGTCATCTTTAGTCTACAGAAAATGTATGTAAAATAAGACACATTAGGCAATCCTAAATGTAAGACATAGCAAAACAAACCAGAATGGAATCTGCTTATAATGGGTTGATGCCAATATCAAAATATTGTAATAACTCTCATGTAAGAAGGTGTTCTTTATTTTGTTTGTATGTTGCAATCAGTTTTGTTAGCAGGGTATGTTAAATAATTGATAGCAGAGAGTAAACTGTATCGAGCTAACATTTAAAATCAGTGAACTGCAAAGATTATTTTACTCAATGGTTGCAGACTGTGTGTCTTTTCAAAGAAAGAAAAAGTTAATTTGATGGCTTGGGATTGCAGAGTCTTCATATTCCTCAGCCTCACCCCTTGATAAGCGAGTACAGATCAACAACTAGGTAACTGATGTAGAAAAACCCAGTTTATTGTTTGCAGCTGTTTTCCTATGACTCTCAGGCACTTTTACTTTCTCGGCAACATACCTATCATTAGTAGAAAAAATTTAATTTTGAGATTTAACCAGAAATACATGTTTTGAGTTCCATTGAATCCAAAAGAAGTATTTCAGAAAAAAACAAAAGAAAAACGTTTGTATGTGTTTGTGCATGTGCAGGCTACATATCTCAGAGAGAGAGAGGGAGAGAACTGGAGAACTCAAAAACAGAAGGCCGGATAAATACCAAACTGAATATTTAAGTTCAACATTTTCAGAGTTTTTAACAAGAGGATTTTCAGGAAAATCTTGCTAACCCAAACTACTCTTAAAAGCATCATCTTTTATTTTCTCATAAATAGCTCTGAACTGTTCTGATGCTAAGGCAGTGGATTTTTAAGCCTGAATTTTCCTTTCCAGTCTGTTTAACATACTTCCGCGACAAGTTATATGTATATGTTATATTTTGTGTGAATATGCTATAAACACCCTTTATATGAGTGAATTTGAATAATTATGTATAAGAAACCTTAAAAATCCACAAAAACATAATTATGGGGAAAATGCAGAGCTCATCCAATATAGAATTTGTAAGTTTAATCGTAATGTTAGTTGTTTCCAAAATACTTCATTGCAAGTTTAATGTTTCCCAAAGGTCATTTAACGGACAAGCTGTAAAGTCTGCAATTCTTGGTTTTACCCATTTTGTATCCATCTTAATAGTTTGTTACATTTGTATTTGCACATGTTATAACTAAAGCACTTCTTGTTTAAAAGTTTTAAATGTGGTCACACATGTACAAATTCACTGAATTAGGTATTATTTACCTCAGAACCAGTTTGAGGAATGTCTTCCTCATTGTCAGCTGCCTGCCACTGGATTACTTATCCCTGACGATCATGGCTTACTATTTATCCCTCTGTCAGTGGTTCTATGAGTTTTGTGATAAGATTTTGGATCATTGAGATCTCAAAGTTCATTTACCTTGGTCAATTTTTCCATAAACATGATTTCTCCCTAATATTCAGTTCATTGGATTTTTGTGTTAGCTGAATTAGTGTCACCAAGTGGACAATTTCATATCCTTTTATCCAAAAAATGCAGCACTGCTGCTGATTTTTTCTCCTCTCAGGATTTTGATGTTCCTGAGGTGTTCCTCAAGTCTCTGACTTGTATAAATACTTTCACAATCCTTGCAATCTGTCTTGTAAATCCCAGAGAATTTTATGAAGGGGTATTTTATTCTTTTTGTTATCTTTTTTGCATTCAGAATATTATATTGAATTTATATTGTGCGTTGAGTTGTGTTGCTTTCTTTGATGCTCTGAAATTTGCCCATGGGTGGAATATGGACTTGTTTGAACACAGAATTTTCTTTTTGCAATTTCAGAGTTGTATTTTCTGCTATCTTTTGTTGCTGGAACCCTTAGATTAATCTATCCACTATTTCATTTTTGTAGCCATTTTTCTTAGCATTTTTTAAGATTTCCTGGTTTTATAAGCTGTGTTCTTTTTGAGTGGGAGGAATATTCACTAACCTGTACGTCTAACTGTTAAATATAACATTGTATAATGTGGGTTATAACCTCTTGTTTTTTATATTGTTGTCTGTATGATGGCCATATGAACCATTCTCATTAAATAAACCCTTCAGGGATTTTCACCTTATCAAGATAAGTTCACCAGGGTAATCATCATGCAGCACTGCAGTTTAGGTGACCATGGTTAGCTGGCAGGCACTCACCTTGGTTGAGCGCACTGCTCATTGCACTCAGAAGGCATCTCTTTTTCACTTGTTCTACTTCCTTGCTGAAGCACATTCATGTACTTTTTCAGTGTGCACTTCCACGTTTCATTAAACATGAAGTAGGTATGTTTTTAAACTTAACATGCAGTTTATTTAAAGGTGAGTCGGAATTGTTACACTAACATCACTTAAGTTTACTCACTTAACATGTTTCGGGAAACCGTTGTTCCCATCCTCAGAAGGTTAATTCGACTGTAATTCAGTCGAATTAACCTTCTGAGGATGGGAACAACGGTTTTCCGAAACATGTTAAGTGAGTAAACTTAAGTGATGTTAGTGTAACAATTCCGACTCACCTTTAAATAAATTCAATACACATCACTGTTTCTAGCTTCTTTTCATTACAATATCAACGTTAACATGCAGTTCTTAAGAAAAGAGAGAAAGTAGAGATAGGAGCAGTAACTTAAAGATCGACATGAGGGAAAAGCTGTGTTACAATAAAGAAGGAAAATGTGCTGAACTATTATGGATCTTTTTTCTTTCTTACCTTTCCTTTTACACTGATTAAAGATCCTAGTTAGAATAGTCGACTTTCACCTTCTGAAAGAGAGACAGAAGAAAGGCAAAATATGTTATCCCCAAACAACATTTGAACTAGAAACTTCTTGCACAGCACAGGCTACTTCCACACCACGAGGTCAACTTCTGCATCAACACTGACCTCATGGATCCCTAGATTCTTATATATGCATAATTAATGTACCCAAGCATTGCTAAAAATGCACTAATTGCATTAAATCCATTCATTGCTCTACTTATCTCTCCATTGTTCTTGGATGTATGCTGTAACAAATACATTTATAATGTGTAATGCCATGATTATGTGGATCTTTGTTACGTTTTTGGTCTGTATATTTTAGGCCAGTGTTGCATAAAAATCCTTATGGAATTAAAAACTTCAAAGTACTAGAAAGAATGTAACTTTATCAGTATTCGTTCATTTGTGAAAATAAAGTGTTTCTTTTGCTTGGGAATTGTAACCTATATTGAATTGCTATTTTAACATTGCAATGAAGGTGAAGTTGGAGGTAATCAATGGCCAGTGAGATTTAACTACAGTAAAATTCTTGATAAGCTTTTACCATCATTAATGCATCACAAATGGCCATTTAATTCACTAAAGTCAATGTTTTACCACATTGAAATTTTGATTGAGAATACTGCACACAGCCATCAGTGTTCTTTCTATATACTCCATATGCCAAGAGAAGCTGGTTGTTGTGAGATTCTATTTCCATAGTGAATTTTATGTTTCTGTGTTGCAAATTCAATAGCTTTAAAACATCTTGTAAATTCTTCCTCCTAACTATGTGAAAGTATTGTCAACACATATATTTTGCAAAACAAAAAGAATGTTTGTTCAGTGCATAACTTTGCTAAGCTAATGAGTTTAGAATTTCCATTTCATTCCTTTTGATGGAGGTTAACCAATATTTTAATGATGCTTTGCCACACTTAAAATTAATGTCATCATCCTTAAGCAATGTGTTTCCTTTTTTTTTTTACTAACCCAAAGAAATTGTTAATCCTGAATTATTCAAATTTTGGCAGTTGTTGAATTTGTTGGTTTGCCATTTTGACAGTTTGTAAGTTGGCACTCTGATACATGATATGATGGTGTTAGTTCGTTTCCAGGTTTATATAGCTTCGGTAAAGCATAAATGTTTGGACGTTAAGGGTTATTTCATTTTAATCTGTTTTCATCTTTACCACAATGAGAGTATTTTACAACTGCTAAGCTTATATTCATGTTGCATATTAGTCTGTGTTTTATATTTTGGTATATTCTGAGAATTTTAAAAGCTCCTTTATTTGTTGCATGTAATCTTCTTTATCCAGTTTTACTAACTTATTCCCTTTATTAATGTTTTGGAATACTACTGTTTGGAATTAAGATTTTTCACTAAAAAAAAGGGGGTTTATTATTATGGTGTATATCTTTAATTTTTTTTTTCTAGAAAAGCCTTCCATTTCTAGTTCTCTGGTAAATACATAACTCAGTGATATTTATATATGTACAACCACACTGTAATGTTAACTCCATTCAGTAATCCTTATGCAATATTGTCTTTACAACATAAAAATACAAGAAATCATAAATCATATTCCCTGGTACTTTGATTCTGTGGAAATTATGACTGGGATACAAGGGCAACCAGAGTTGCATTATGGTTATGAGTAATGATGAAGTAAATGGTCATGCAAAATATGATAAAATGTAAAATGACATTGTCTGAACACATCCTACTCGCATCACTAGACATCTAAGTTGGTATGGGATACAGGAAGGACCCTGCCTTGATTGGTGTAGGAAACTTAACAAAACTGAATTATTTCTGTTTCACACTATTCAATAGTAAATGTTTATAATAAACTTTGAAAGCTTAATTTGTTTCATTTTTTATAAAACGTTAATTGAAGCTGGTTTGGTAATTGGACTTACATTAAGAAAGACGTTTAAAACCCAATTACTAACACTTAACAACAACTAATACAAATAACAGTGACTGCATGTCTCTGCCATTCTTGGCACATTTAACTAAAGTAGCTTGCCTATACCAAACAGCCCGTTATCACTAATATAACTAATTCAAACTGCAGCTTTGCAAGACCTTCCCTATGGTATTTGCTGTCGAATAAGTAAATCACAGCCTTTAATAAACGATGCAAACTGACTGGCTTGTTTTGAATTCTTTAAGTAAACCATGAGTCAAAGTTGATATTACCCCAGTAGAATCTCCTTTCTGTGGCATGCCTCCCTTTCCTCAAAGACATGCTACAGACTAAACTGATGATGTTTCCATTCCGGTAAAGTTGTAGCTATAACAGCCTCCTTGGCAATACCTGGGACTCATAGTTTTATTTATGCTGTCCTATTCAAAGATATACGCTGAGGCTGGTTCAGTCTTGATATGATATTGATGCTATTCTCGTTGTGTTACTACTGCTGATATTTTTGACAATTTTCTCTCAAATTATATATACATTAGAGGGAGCAAAGGCCGGCTGTCACATCAACAAACCCTTACTTTCTGGGTCGTTTTTCATGCATGTCACCTTCTAGAATCTTGCATAACTTTCATGTACAGAGCGAGAGTGAAACATTTCACCGTGTCTTCCAAATTGCAAAGGACTTCCTGCTCAATTTCAAATCATTCTTGAGAAAAAAAAAAGTACTGTAACATAACTTGGATAGAAGAATAAGACCCCATTTACAATGCAGCCATGGACATAACACAAAATTGGCACATGTTTCTGGATCTGTAAATTATATTTTAAAATGTTTTCAGAACACCTTAAGTTTCAAATAGAATAACAACCAAACCAATAATTTCCAATATGGAAAATCATTCTTTCTTTGTAAACAAATAGGACATAAAAAGTTTTTACATGAAGCAAACAACAGCTCAGTATCTGGCATGGCATGAGACCAAATGGAAGTATACCTTGTTCAGTAGATGGTTTGAAATCTTGCATTATTCACAACCTGGCTGTGCTTGGAGAGAGAACTGTAGAATTCTGTCTCTGTGCATCCAATGCAAGCATAAAGTTTGGAGTTTGCAATCTTTTGTGTTATGTAGCACCTTATGTTGTTCTATATGAATCCGTCCATTAATATACATATATATGTGAATTTGTCAGTTGTAGAGAAAGTCATGTGAATGTATCACATCAGACTTTCTTTCATATTGGCCTAACGCAATCATAGATTCTGATTTACCTTTACTAAATATACCGTTTGCCAGTTCTCTGTTCTTTAAGTCAAACTGTTTATTCAGGTTTTAATACATTCTCCACTTCTCTGTTTTCATTCACCCCATAACTTGATGTAAAGTCAAATCTTTGTTTCTGCATAACTCCTTATGCCATATCCAATTTAAAAATAAATCAAGCGTGGTATTTTAAAGATAACTATGTGATTCACAGCATTTAAGTAATGCTGTATGGATGATTGTGTGAATCTGTACATTTGCTTTATTCTGTTACAGGATGAGGACTTCACTCCAGTAAAATTACCAAGGTAAGACTTGACTCTTAGCTAATATTTCAATAAAAAGACCTTATGATTCTTGTGTTACATTTTCCTTTACTGGTGCTTCTTTATCTAGTATTATAGAGAGAGGAAATTTGTTTATGTGCATGTGCGTGTGTGTCAAAACCAACTCATCTGAGTTTGATAGTATCTTCCCCATTGAAAAGCCTTATGCCTGCCGGGTTTCACCAACCATCATCAAGACAATTGAAGATTGTCAAACTATTGATAGTTCGTCAGAAGTAAAAGTTCTGTTTCACCAATGTGTGACATCCTTTCGACAGCCTAAGTTCCTATCAGCTTTTGAAGCACCATTTTCCTTCCTTCAAAACTTAGATAGTCCATGAATTCTAGTTTAAAGGCTGTGTACATGCTCTAGCTCCTGAAAAGTGGCATCGCATTTACTTTCATTCCAGTAACTAAGCAATGGATATTTTCAATATTGAAATGTTGGTCAAAGAATTTATTGGAAATATGAGTGACTCAATACAGATTATCAAAATAGGTATTGTGAAAAATATTAGGAAAAGCTGACATGAGGTTGGAATACCCTATGACAAGAAATTGGTCATTATTACCAATTCAACAGCTATTGCTAACACTCAGATATTTCTCCATTTCATACTGTTAACAGTGACTGAAACAGAATTTTGAAACCCACAGTGGAGAAAGTATTGGAGGTACTGTTCCCTATGGCGACAGAGATAGAAGAATTTTATCGAGTTGCAAATTTTCCAGGCATTGCAGACACCATTTGTACTCATGTGTCCATTTTATCACCCAGATAACACAGAAGTATACATTACCTATATCCAAAAAGTGTGCAATGCAAGTTTGCTAATTACTAATTTTGTGGCACAGTGGCCAGGTTCTGTTCAACACAGCTTTGTACTTGATGACAGTTGGTTAAGATCACAGGTTTAACCTGTCAGAGGATGATGGAATTTTTTGGGTGTAAAAATCATTAGCATAGCTGCCTTTGTAATGGACATAAAGGAGGTGGTCTGTTGTCATAGATATGTGGCATGTAAAAGAACCTCAAGCATGATATAGAGGACTTTGAGTAAAAGTTCCTGTGTTTCATGCACAGTATAAAATGGCACACTAAGAACCAAAGTAGCTAAAGAATTTCCATAAATAAAACTAAATTTATTTAGCAAGTGTATAATTTAACTCTCAGATTTAGGTTGTAGCAGATGTCTCATGTTCATGAGCTGATACAAACGAGAATATAATAATCGCTACCAACACAAAACGTATTACATTTTTTTTTTTATCCCTCACTCTTATATAATAAAGTCCATGGATGCTTTGGAGATTTATATACCCTGTATAAGGGTAGATAAAATAAAAACTAGAATTTTCTTTTTAAAAATGTTATTGAAATAACAGAAGTAGATAACTGTTGTCAATTTTCTATATAATTTTGTTACGTTGATATTGTAATGAAAAGAAGCTAGAAACAGTGATGTGTATTGAATTTATTTAAAGGTGAGTCGGAATTTTACACTAACATCATTTAAACTTAAGTGATGTTAGTGTAACAATTCCGACTCACCTTTAAATAATTTCGTTATTTTAAAGTGTGATTCTCCCAATGAAATTGCAAATTTTTTTAAATTCCTTCCTTAAATAAAGAAACCTTGGCAGCCAGTTGTATACAAACTCTTCAAATGCTGCACTATTTCCTCAGTGGCTCTTTAAATGGTTGAAACAAATTAAAAATGTTTATTTATCCTCAGGCATATAATTACAGATTGGAAAGAACCATACATGCGGTTAAAGCTTGAACTTTTCTCTTTCACATGGTATGTAACATTTTATGTTTACTACTTCATTTGCTTCAACAATGAGAAACAATAATATGGGAAAACATAGGAGGAATAAAGTTAATCCAACAGGTTATAAATGGGAGTTGTAAATAAAATATGTAAATTTTCACAAAATTTGTTGCTTTTTTTCACTTATACACTAAATTACTGTATAAGAATATACAGAGTCAAACTTTGTAGCACCTTTTGGTATGAAATATCTTGAAATGTGAGTTAGTACAAAGTTGAATTTTGCATTCACTGCAGTGATAGCTGGTATCCTTTCCAGTTTCTGAATCCTTTTTGGATGAGCAGACTTTGATGTCTTCTGAAGCTGTTTCTTGCCTAGCACCAATGGAATATTTTCCAGGAAATGTCTCCCAGTTGAAAATCTTGAAAGATGCCCGCCTGATACATCAGGAGTTTCATGAACTGTTACCATATCCACCATTATTTTCAGTGAGTGACGGTTGTACGAGAGCTGTCCCAGAAGTACCCAACCTAACAAAGAAAACACAACAATTTTGGGAAAAAATATCTTTATTTCTCTGCATAGTCTCCTTTCAGCTCAATACACTTTTCCCAGTGATGTTCAATATCTTTGATATCCTGTTTATAGTGAGAACCGTCGAGTTCTGCAAAATAGCCATCATCTGCAAACACCACCTCTTCATTGTTGGCAAATCTTTTACCACCAAGCTATTTCTTCAACTTTGGAAACAGAAAATAATCAGAGGGGGCTAAGTCTAGCAAATAGGGTACATGAGGAAGCAATACGAACTTTAACTCATTGATATTGGCCACGGCGATAATGGATGTGTAAACTGGTGCATTGTCTTGATGAAGCAGAACTTTCTTTTTTGCTAAACGCAGCTGCTTTTGCTTGATTTCATCATTCAAACGCTGCAATAAGTTTGCATAATACTTGCCATTGATTGCTTTTTCTTTTTGAAGATAATGTAAATTATCCCATGTGCATCCCAAAAAGCTGATGTAATGACCTTGCCTGCAGATGGAATTGTCTTTGCCTTCTTTGGAGCCAATTTTTCCCTTCCAGTCCACTGTTTTGACTGTTCCTGGATCACAGAAGATAGGGAAGAGAAGACAGCGCTGCGCTGTCGAACCAGCCCAAGAAGAAGCCTCCGCTGCTCCCTCGGCAACTGCTGAAGGGAATTCACATCAACCGCCGACACCGGTAGCAGCCACCGCTGACTTACTGGCCGCTCCCCCAGCATCTGCCGGTAGCACGGCTCCACCGCTACCAGGGACTAGCAAGTTTCGCCCACCGCTTTGCCGCCACAGCAGGGTAGCTGCTGCCACATCCTTCAGTGGAAGAAAGGAGCACAGCCCCCACACCGCTGACACAAGAGCTGAGTTACACTGAAGTCGCCGCATCTCCCCAGCAGCAGTGGCAGGTGCTGTCATCATTGCCGTCTGAGGCAGCTCTTCCAGCTCAACTGACACCGGATCAACAACTCACCACCAGAAACTCGGCAGCAGCTTCTCCAGTCACCGCACACAGGTACAGCTGTTGCAGCACTGTTGCAGTTGGCATTCATTGCCGACTGCCAACGCAGATTCTGCAGGAGGAGGCACAGCAACTCTGGAGATCTCTCATCTCCGTGACCAGAATTCACAACAGCTCTGGTGTGCCTTGTCTTAAGGGACAGGATGCACTACACTACCGCAATAACTGCCAGCAGGACTTCCTGGACAGCACCGTTCTGCCGAAGTTGCCAACTTGGGTACTTGGCAGCCGATTGCAATGCACCTCTGCAGTGCCACCTCACTTACATCTGCCACTACTGTGGTGCCATCTCACTTACATCTGCCTGCCAGCAGCACAAAACAGGCTCTATGCCAGCTTTTCCTGCGGCCTTCAGTAACACTTGTAGGCTCTTCACTGCCGCTGAGACACCAGCCTTCTTGGCCCGCTCAGCCTCAGCCGATGCCAGAGACCGAGCCTCAACATGGGAACAGCTCTACCATCACCACACTCAAGGCTATCTAACAACAACTCCACTTACTGAACCAGCATCTACCACAGTGAGCGAAGAAGTAGCCAACCTCAGCCAATGCCTAGAGACACTTAAGCTCTCAGCCTCCAAACGTTTCACTGCCGCCTCAAGATGTCTCACCAAAATCACGAATCCATACAAGAGACAACTACTCCAGACACTGCCCATGAGCCTTCTGACCAACTGGGCACTCTGGAGACTTCAGTCACAGCACTGCAGACCCAGATTACTCAACAACATCAAACCAGCTGGAACACAATGGCCGAACATTACAACAAATGCAAAAATTTCATCTACACTGGACTCCAAAACCATCTTCTACAACTGCAGAAGAAACACCAGCAGCTCGATGAAGGATACACACTAATTTACAACTCCATAAAGCAACACGTTTTGATGGCCAACAATCCACCACGGCACAACCGTCGCTAAAATTCAAGCACAATATGCACAAAATTCTTACTACTCAGGTATCACCACAATCACCTTTACATCAGATTAGCTCTTCGCTAAATAGTAAACATCGTTACACCCAACCACTTCCTTAACTACCCAGGGGACAGTCAGGGCCTTGACGGTCAGGGCTGTCACCCAGACATATCCTTACCCACTGCCAGCGCAATAAGCTGAAAGTTACCTTCCGCACTGCTGGGGTGCTCAGCAAAACCCCACTATCTTTCCTCACTTCTCCTTTCAATTCCTCTCTGTAAGTTCTTCTACCTATTCCCATCACTACCCAAAAAAGAAAGACTGTTCCTTCATCTCAGGGGTGAAGTGATGGATCCATGTTTTATCAATGGTTATGTATTGATGCATAAACTTGGCTTTATTGCAGTGAAACATCACCAAACACACGACTGAAACATCCTTAGAACGTTGCTTTTGTTTCATTGTGAGTTAACATGGCACCTATCTTGCGCACAGCTTTCTCATGTCTAAAAGTTTAGTCAATATGTGATGTACAGCAGTTTTTGAAATGTCTGCTAGCTAGCGCCCTTTCAGTTGACAGTCATCCAA
Source organism: Deroplatys truncata (assembly GCA_030765065.1). NCBI lineage: Eukaryota > Metazoa > Arthropoda > Insecta > Mantodea > Mantidae > Deroplatys > Deroplatys truncata. Next base: position 114,423,962 of record CM060989.1, read on the forward strand.
TACCATTTTGTGGATTTTCCTCACAATTTCTGGTCACCTCATTTGGTTCACCACTGCGATGTTTGTCTTTGCAGCTCATATGGCCTTGCTTAAACTCTGCCCCCAATATTTTACGGTTGTAAACGAAGGAGCAGACTCCCCCAGCATAGAATCTAGCCCAGCTTTAATATTAGTTAGACTAAGACGTTTCAAATGAAAGTATTGTACCACATAACGATGGCCAGTTTTATCCATGTTTACAAATTTGCTGAAAGAGTTTAGCATTAATGGCTGCCAAACAATTACTAAACAACATAGCATCGTCAAACTTAAGCTTTATAAAAGTGGTACTTTCTACCATAGTCATTTGTTTGAAACAATCACTATTCCGGGTGTTTCAGTGTTTCAGAAATACTTTTACAAACTTTGGTTATCGGTTCCTCACACCAAAAGAAGGAAAAAGAGTTCATATGAACATATGTCCCATAATCCTTGGTTTTCGTGTTATTCCTGTCACAATGAAAGTGTGAGTTCAACGGCCTTCGGGTCCAACCTCAAAACTTCATTTCTCTTTGCATTCATAGAAGGCATTGACCCATTTTACTAAATACGGTAGATGGCGAAGTGTTGCCATGGAGACTTGTTTACGTGTCATTTGTCATTAGTCTGTCTTCAACGTTTCAATTGTGTACATGTAGTGAGTTAATGCAGGTGTTTTGTTCCACCATGGCTGGATATTCATTTCATGAACATGAATCTACCATGACCGACGGATAAGCAGAGGAGGACAGGTTCCAAGACCTCCAAGTTCTCCCGACCTCAATCCTGTGGATTTTTACCTTTGGGGGCATCTTAAATCATTGGTTTATGGAGCACAGAAACGCTTCATCCACGTGTCATGGAAGCCTGTGAAACCATTCGACACCATCCCGGAGGTTTTGGCAGGGTGCGACATTCCATGATTCGACGAGTACAGGCATGCATAGAAGCAAGAGGAGGACATTTCGAGCATTTATTATGAGTTTTGTGTGTTATAAGTGTACCACTGTGTTGAACACCTAACGAGAAAACAAATGATTATAGGACATATGTTCGTATGAATTCTTTTCCTTCTTGTGGTGTAAGGAACCCATACCCAAAGTTTGTAAAAGTATTTCTGGAACATCCTGTATATATGTGATGTCAGGTGCTTCTGGGACTGCCCACTTATGTCCCATATAATATCTAAACTGAAAGATCAACTCCAAATGTTTTTCTTGTTGTAATTTATAATACATGCGAGGTTTGTTTTCTTGTGTCCTCTTGTATATTAGTAAGTTTGCAGCATAGCTTGATGGCATGTACTTATCATGTAAAAACCTCTCTTGTCTTTCTAACATACAGCTAACAAATTTCCACTTCTTTGAAAAATTTGTTCTCCACATTTTAGTGCTGGATTTTGTAAAGCAATTGGCATTCCTCTTGTTTTTCTGGGTTGTCCCCACCAAACCTGCATTCACCTTTTCAAGATCTCTTGCTAATGTTTTGCTTATGTAATACCTGTCTGTATAAAGTATATGACCTTTACCTGCCAAGGTGCCAAGTAAATTTTTCACTACATTGACAATTACATTTTCCTGTCCACAAAACACATCATAGTTCCATACATATCCAGTGTCAGACACAGAGAGCATGTAGGGTTTTATCCCATATTTTCTGGATTTTTTTGACATATAATGTTTGAAACTCGGCCTCCCTCTGAACTTGCACATCCCTTAAGCAATTTCCATATCTTCCCCTAACTTGTATGCAGCTTGAACTTGATACGTAGTTTCCAGTAGAGATCTAATTTTGTGCAGGAGGTCGAAATCAAGTTCACCCTTCTTCTTAGCAATGATGTTATAATTTTTGTGTAAATTTGCCTGAATCAGCAAGAACCAATCTTGATCAAAACATATGGGCAAAAGTCACAGCTTACTGCAGAACTTTTGGACCAAGGATCTGCTGTTCAGGCTTTTGGCTGATGTTCATATGAAATATTATGGCCAAAATTTTATACTTCCTCCAGAGTAACTGCTTTCCATTTGCTCATTCTGAAGTTTTCAGATAATTGGTTATTACTCCTTTCTATTCTCAAAATTTGTCTGCTCTTTTATCTGGTGTAGCAATTCATCAACAAAGTAGGAAAAACAATCAACAAAACTGGTATCTTCATCTTGTTCTGTAATATCTGTAATCACTTTAGCACCATTAAAAACATTTATATTGGGTACCTGGTCCACTGCAGTTCACCCTTCATGAGAATCTGAAGGTCTTTTATGCTTCCCTGCTCTTATTCTGGGCCTTTCGTCATTGGAAGTTGATGGTACAGGTGGCAAAGGAATTTCTTTCAAACTCACATTAGGCCCACAATCGGATTTATCTGAATCATTATTATCAGTATCTGAATCTGAAAATAAAAGGTAACAAAAAGATGTACGTAAACATGCAAGAATAACATAACAATTGAACTCCTGTTGCATAATTATTACGGAAATTAGCACAGCATTACTGACCTGAATTTCCTAATATTTTCTGTGGAACATTTTCAGAATCATCATCCGACCATAGAAAATCAATTTTTTTCATCTTCACTACTACTAAACTCTTTTCTAATAATTCCAAAATCTCACTTTCGGTGAAACCGCGATGTGCCATTTTGTCACTCACTGCAGAAAGGCATCTGTTGCATAGTACCGGCTATTTGCTTTCTCCTTGGCCTAATTTGTATACAGGTGCAGTCTAGTAGTATGTATTGCTAAGTAAAACAGTGCACACATATGGAAGCCTGTCGATTGATGTACTATCATAGGTAAATATACAGAAAATTGGATCCCATCAGTTGACAGCATCCACAATTTTTTCAAGTTCCCGAAACCCATCATTTGACGGGATTAGCAGTCAAAGTGTTAATGGAGTTCCTTTGCTTTGAATCTTCTCAAAATTTTTGACAGCTCTACATCTTAGTTGGTAATAAATTTTATAATAATACATTGCTCAACACATGTGTTTACCTTGTGTTTACTGATTGTGCTAATGAATACAGAGGACATTTGCTCTATTTGAGGGCAATGTAGCTACATCATTTAATATATAATTGCCAGAAATTCATTTGAAAAATTGGTTTGCTTATTTAAGAAAACACTAGTCAGCTACACATAAACACAGCAATATCAAATCACATTAGCACTTCTTAATATTCTGTGTTAATAAAATACTTTAATAGTCTTATCTCCAAGGAACACTTAAATATTTACATTTTTTTGAAGTGATTTGGATATGTAAAGGATAAGCATTGCCACTATAAGAAATTCCTCCAGACATCCTCACCATTGCCCATTCAAGGCTACAAAACAAGTTCACTCGCTAGTGGAAAATTCTGGTGTAGTTTGATCCATCTTTATTCATGCAATACTGAAGCCTAGTATATGGTGGAGTGGTGGGGAGATAAAATACTTTTCATAACTAATAAATTGAATATACTGTGAATAGCACGTGAAGTTGATGCTCTTCATTCTGAATGAATTTTATTACATTTTGTATTTCGTTTAACCATGATAGAAAAAACTAAACAAATCATTGTCGTACATCCTATAAAAAGACACAATTTATATCAAGTGTATTTTTGTAACATTAACCATTTCTGTTATTGGTTTGAATATTAAATACTTTATACTATCTGTAAATGTTAAGTCACCATTTATTTGTTTCTTGTGGGGTCATGGAAAGAGTGTGGAATTTCAAAGCCAGCACTCAGCATCCACTTTTTATAGATTTTCCTGTCGCTTCAGCCACCTGTTTTCCTCTTACAGCTATCATAAAGTGTGTAATGAATAGAGACTGGTTGTTAGGAACTAAAGATTTTCAAAATAAGCAGGCATAAAAGCACTAAAAGTCATGAAAATGGGCACCAGAAGTGGCATTTATTTTTAAATTCAATGTAGCTTTTAAACTATGTATTCAAATATTTTGAAATTGTGGGTGTATGCATGTAATTTGCATGAAATACCAACATAAGTCACATACTTCTTGCTGCCAAATGAAATAAGCCTTTAAATCTTGCTTCATTTAATAAATATACCTGCATATATATTTTAAATCCATATAATACATAATTGTTTTTTGACACAATTTTGCAATACAAAATACTATCAGTATACTACAGTCCTTGGCAGTCATTAGAAAATACAATGTCATTTATTTCACATGACAAGGTATTTTTTCAAATTTTCCATTTTTAAGTTTTGTCTTCTGGCAGACAACAGATTTTTCGGGGCAGACAATTCTCTCTCCACATCTACAGATGTTACTGTAGTACATTTGAACAGCACTACAGTGTTTGGGTGAATGTCAGTTGAAACATGCCTTTTACCTCAGAGACTTCATTCCAGTGTCTTTCACCTGTTTTAACTCCCATTGTCACTAAGAACCTTGTCAACTTTTCCCATACAGTCTGACCTATTTCACCAGCAACTGAGTGAATTTTTTGCACAGTGTCATCTATGATATCCTATGCATCCATGAGTGTTATGTTTCTCTGTTCTGGATACTTGATTGTATCTGCTAGTGCAGAGTACTTGGCAGCAATGAAAGTCAAGTTGTTTTTTACAGTGTCCTTCATTAACAACTTATCACAATATATACAGATGATGCATCTTCTTCACTTTTTGTCATCCTCTGTTGTGTAATGGTTACCATGCTAGCCTCTGGTTCCTGAGGTCGTGGGTTCAAACCCAGTGGAGGGCGATGGATTTCTTTGGTCATAAAATTCCTTAGCTTTGTTTCCCTTTGGAAGGGAAGTAAAGCTGGTGGTCCCATGTCATAGATTTGCGGCATATAAAAGAATCTCAAGCCTGATAGAGACCTCTGAGCAAAATCACCTGTCTTTTACGCCCAATATAGAATGAGACGCTGAGGACCACAGCAATTAAAGAGTGTCCATAAATAAAATTAAGTTTTTAAATTTTTTCATGCAAATTATTTACAACATCCCATACCTAGATGGCTTAGTAAAATGCTGTAGACAGCCATGAAGTTATTACTGGCTGTGAAAGTAAGAGTAGTTCTTTGAACAACTGAACCCTGGTCAGAGATTTAAGAAATTTCTTTGTGTTGTTAATCAAAGCATCTACTTCTGGGTATAGACTTTGAATTTCTTCACAGATTCTGTGAGCACGTAGTTGAGACATACAATATGAAGCATGTTGGGAAACAGGACGTTAAGAACCTTGCTAGCTTTTTTCATATATTATGCCGCATAAGAAGTAAACAGAGGAACATTTTCATGTTTAACCCTTTTGGGGATATGGACGTCCATGTTAAAATACGGGAGAAAGGATATGGATGTTAATAGATGTCCTGTGTATACATGCATTTAATGCTTATTTAACCTCATTATTGTAATTTTTCTCTTTTATAATAAATTTAAATAAATTCTATAAGACATCAAGGCTTACCTTATAAGATTTCTTCTTGAACGGTATACCTCAAAACAAGGATAAAAACACAAGGGCACATCACATTCATGGCAAATCATATTTGTTTCCTTGCAAACACCTTTTTGCGACACACCAGACACTTTCGAAATGGACGTGACTTTTTTGCGGTGGGTGGTATCCTTTAATGAAAATGTTTTCCTTCAAGTCTGAGAGTTGCAGGTGTTATGGATTTCTTATCCCCAGTATGAACAGGCCTCTGAAGGTTATACTGCTCAATTAGGCTACAAGCTATTGATATGCGGAAGTCCAGATATGTCGTCTTACGTGGGTTTAAGCTCTCCAAATTACCAAACAATTGTATATAATTATATCCAACTGGTGCAAAAATACTTTTTATACCATTTAACTGTTTTTCATAAAGAGGGATATGCTTGCAATACCTGATCTACTAGATCCACACCCCCATATGCATATTGTATTCCTGGATAACATCAGGCTTGAAAATTGACATTTTGGTGTGAGAATCTATTTTTCCAGTTTCAATCATCAAAATTTTAGAGCTGCAATTGGATAATGCCATAACTACCCTCCTGTCTTGCCAAGCAATGTAGGTCAAAGGTGGGAGCTGACACACCTGCATTTCTCCTCTCCTTAGAGCCTTTGTATTCACGTCCTTTGGCAAGCCAATATGATTTGAACATATTGTTCCAATCACATTTATTTTTCTTTTGTATAAGGCCATGTATGATTTTGGGGAGCTGTACCAATTATCTAAATATACAATCCTACCCTGATCAAGTAGAGGTTCCTTCAGGTGCAGTACTATGGAGCCAGATAACCCCAAATCTTTGTCTCCAGTATTATCAGTCCCTTGACCAGTGTATATGCAACTATTATACCAAATCTGGCCCTCTTTGTTTTGATGTATTGCTTCCAACCTTAGCAGCCCTTTCAAAATGTTAAGCTTTTATCAACAGTGACTTTTTCACTAGGCTTTCTTTAAATTTTGAAGTAATATAATAAAAACCGGCCTGATGTTGTGTAATGTATCATTTACATTTTCTGTGCATGTGAAATGTAGGAACCACAAAATGGGAGTAAACCTGTTATTTGACATGCATTTCCCAAAAAATGGAGTAGCTAGCATGTCATCTGTAGACCAGTACATGTGTAATGTAGGTTTACGAATAACACACATGAGCGTAATTAGAACCAAGTAGCCTGTAAATCTCATTCAGTGTTATTTCGGTCCACTTCTGAATTCTACTCTTACAGCCTAAATTGCCTTTAGGGGTCAGGTCTTCCTTCACCTTACTCGCATATACATTTGTTTCCGTAACAATGAGAGACACTTAAGTCAGCAGTAAAAACATTTGTGAAAATGTCAATTGGTTGGCTGTCAGAAGTCAGTTGAGCCTGGGGTTGTACACCAGAGGCTGTGTTCGTGAAGGTATGTCTGTTTGTGTTGGAGTTATTTTGACCACTCCACAATGTTGATTCTTCACGAACACCTGAAAGAAGAGTGTCATTTTCTTCCTCACTGCTACCTATATCCTCAATACCCCCCTGAAAATCTGATAACTCACCGTCTATATCCAAATCACTATCACACAGCAAAAAGTCCTCCACATTTTCTGAAGTAATTTCAGAAGCCTGTACACTTCCTAGGTGAGCTAATTGATTTGCTACATTACTAGTTAAAGCCATGGTTAGCTCTGAGATATAACAATTTCAAATGTGCTTTTCAGTACAGAACATGAAAGCTTTTCAGACTGAATGAAAATATCACTGCATTCTTCTACCATACACTTTGGTTGTGTAATATTCTAAGACGTAGGCACATACAAATGTTGACAGAGATTTGCTTTGTAGCTGGCATGTTTCAATACATAGAAGTACATTTTTGCATTGTAATATAAACAAAAGCATGAAACCTAGAATTGGAGAACACATTGCTAAGGCAGCTATATCGTTCGTATGCACAAACAAGTAGTTGACTCACAAATTAGGTGCGTTCGATTCACAAATGGCTTTTGCTACAGAGAAACAAAGTAGTGAAATTTCAACGTTTTTAACAATAATCTACACTTTGTGGATACAGTATATGTATACTACCTTTAATGAGAGTTAAACCACTTTTTGTTTCATTAAAATAACTTAATACTTACGGAAGATATGAATGTGTATTTATGCAGCATTTTACCCCATTTAACAATGTAAATGTCTTGCGCTGTTTATTGGGTATCCATTTCAGGCCCATGCAGGGTTTAAATGGCCATCGCTGAACCGGTTAACACCATATAACCATAATACATTCAGTGATAAGTTAAATAATTGAGCTACAGTTGTACTATTCATCTTATCCAATTGTTCACATGCAAGGAGTTACATTTTAAAGGATTCATCATAGTCCATTATACCAGTCCTAACATTTACAATGAAGTGACCATAAGGGGTTTGTACTTTTGTCAACCAATATCAATATGTTCTTCCCACTGACTGCTTCCCTAGTACAATTACTTGTATCACTGTAACAAACATCCGCATAGCTTTTATGTAACATGAGACTTGTTCTTTAGTGTAGTTTAACAAGAAATTCTCCAGAGTTGTATTTTATAATATCTTCTACAACGGATTACTAGCGTGAATAAGGGCTTTCCATAGATTGAGTGAAAATTGTGATTGATTGTGAGATCGTGTATGGGAGATAAGAATTGCTTTGGTTCACCTGTCATTCCACACAGAGAAGATTTTTGTTTCAAGGCTTGTATATGCTGAGAAACATGATGCCTTTTAGTAAATTCACTCACATTTCACGTACTTTGCAAAACAAGGCTGATCTATCTATCGAAAAGATGGCACCAAATTCTTCCACAACATTATTTAGTTTTGTTTTTAATCCTGCCAGTTCTTTTGGCGTAGTAATATACCTGTCAGTTTATCTCAACAAGAAACTACCTAACACTGCTGCACTATTTCATTAAAATAGCAGTCTTCATTGGATGAGAAAAGTGAACTAAAGATAACAATGTGTCTCCATTCTTTCCACAACCCTACATTTACACGTTTATAGTTAGGCGACAACTTAAGGAATAGATGCATTTGCTAATAGTGCTACTTTTCTTTTTGTCTAAAGTGTGAATGATCGCAATGGGTCCATAAACCGTTTCCTACCATTTGCCAAGCTTTCAACCCACAATAGTGTATAATAGAAGACACAAAATGGGGAAAAGTACCCTTCTGGGAATACGTTTGGGTCACTAAAGGCTAAGGAAAATATGAAATTGAATTTTTACTATCTGCAGTAAAAGTAAGGTATAATCTGTTCTAAAATTATTGGTCAGCAACTGCACATGTACTTCCGTTTTGTTTTATTTTATTGCAAGCTTAATTTTTAAAAGATCAATAAAATAGGCAAAAATAAGAAAACTTATCATTGCTGTATATGACCATACTCTCATACAAGCTTATTTTAAGTCATTTTTGTGTTTGTAACAGTAATGTAGAGGCATTTTGGTTAACAATGAAATTAAATTATTTCTGCAGATGTTTATGTCAATTGACATAAAGTGTAATGCGAATTTGTAGGAGTGTGTGACATGAGATTTTTAGAAGGCAAAAACTGTTTTTCAAACATTGCATGTTTTATATGTAACGCATTGATGATCTTCCATTCATAATTGAGAATCAGCAAGAAACTTTCCATTCAATGTACTGGCTGCTGGCTTGTTGAGAACCATTTGTTATGAAAATATATTCTTACCAGTTAAATCAACTCAGGAATTGCTTTGACTGGTTGTTAAAACAAACCTGAAAGTTGGTGTAATTCTCAGTGCATGTAACACATACTCCTTGTATTGCCATAACCATCCAACTGGTTTTAGCATTAAAAATTTTCACATGAACAATTATATTAATTATTTAGTAATATTGCAGATTAACAAAGTTATCTAAATAGTAATGAACAATGAGGTTGCTCTACATGCATATTTACCTGCTGTAAATGATTGTTAAGAAACAGAGATTATTTTTCAGATTTAATTCCCTTTCATTCTTAGATTGTTTTACCTAATGCTAAATGCTCCACTATTTCAGATTATGCACAGAAGCAGTTTCTGATGATGGCAGCAGTGATTCACCATTGCCCTCTGCTGGAGCTGCAGTGATAAACACAAGCTTCAGTTTGAGAATTGATTGTCCTGAATGTAAAAGCCAAGAAAGTGATATCACAGATATACCACCCATAGAAAAACATATTCACTTATCTGGAAAATCTAGTGATGGGGAAGTATACAATAAGGCTTTATTGATTCATCAGGATGAAACATTACACAAGTGTAACATTTGTGATAAAAGCTTTACTCAGTTATCAGCTTTGAGATTACACAATTTGATTCATGAAGGTAAAAATTCTCATAAGTCTGGAACTTGTGAGAAGAAGTTGACTAATTTGGGTGATTTAGAAAGCCATAATTTTATACACGATGATAAAAAGTTATTCAAATGTGAAATTTGTGCCAAGAGCTTTGCACAGTTGGGCAATTTAAAAAGACATAATTTGATACATAAGAGTAAAGGACCTTACAAGTGTGAAATATGTGGGAAGAACTTTACACAAATGGGGTATTTAAAACAGCATAATTTGATACATGGGGATAAAAAGCCTCACAAATGTAGAACATATCAGAAGTGCCTTAGGCAGTTATCTTTGAAACATCAGGGCAAAAAGCCACACAAGTGTGAATGTTGTGGGAAGAGCTTTACACATTTGTTATTCTTGAAATCACATAATTTGACACATGAGGGTAAAAAGCCTCACAAGTGTGAAATTTGTGGGAAGAGCTTTACTCTGCTATGCAATTTGAAAATGCATAATTTGATACATCAGGGTAGAAAGCCTCACAAGTGTGAGATTTGTGAGAAGAGCTTTACACAATTATCATCTTTGAAAATACATAATTTGATACATGAGGGTAAAAAGCCTTACAAGTGTGAGATTTGTGAGAAGGGCTTTACACGTTCATCAGCTTTGAAATATCATAATTTGATACATGAGGGTAAAAAGCCTTACCAGTGTGAAATTTGTGGAAAGAGCTTTACTCAGTTGGGCGGTTTGAAATTGCATAATTTGATGCATCAGGGTATAAAACCGCACAAATGTGAAATATGTGAGAAGAGCTTTACTCATTTGGGCAATTTGAAAACACATAATTTGATACATCAGGGTAAAAAGCCTCACAAATGTGAGATTTGTGAGAAGGGCTTTACACGATTATCATCTTTGAAATCGCATAATTCCATACATGAGGGTAAAAAGCCTCACAAATGTCACATTTGTGAGAAGGGCTTTACACATTCATCATCTTTGAAATCGCATAATTTGATACATGAGGGTAAAAAGCCTTACAAGTGTGAGATTTGTGAGAAGGGCTTTACACGTTCATCATCTTTGAAATCACATAATTTGATACATGAGGGTAAAAAGCCTTACCAGTGTGAAATTTGTGGAAAGAGCTTTACTCAGTTAGGCAGTTTGAAATTGCATAATTTGATACATCAGGGTATAAAACCGCACAAATGTGAAATATGTGAGAAGAGTTTTACTCATTTGTGGAGTTTGAAAACACATAATTTGATACATCAGGGTAAAAAGCCTCACAAATGTGAGATTTGTGAGAAGGGCTTTACACGATTATCATCTTTGAAATCGCATAATTCCATACATGAGGGTAAAAAGCCTCACAAATGTCACATTTGTGAGAAGGGCTTTACACATTTATCATCTTTGAAATCGCATAATTTTATACATGAGGGTAAAAAGCCTCACAAATGTGAAATATGTGAGAAGAGCTTTACTCATTTGGGCGATTTGAAAACACATAATTTGATACATCAGGGTAAAAAAGCCTCACAAATGTGAGATTTGTGAGAAGGGCTGTACACGTTTACAATCTTTGAAAAGGCATAATTTGATACATGAGGGTATAAAGCCTCACAAGCGTGAAATATGTAAGAAGAGCTTTCCACAGTTGTCATCCTTGAAATTGCATAATTTGACACATGAGGGTAAAAGGCCTCACCAGTGTAAAATATGTGAGAAGAGCTTTACTAATTTACCATCTTTGAAAAGGCATAATTTGATACATGAGGGTACAAAGCTTCACAAATGTGAGATGTGTAAGAAGGGCTTTATACATTTATCATCTTTGAAATCGCATAATTTGATACATGCGGGTAAAAAGACTCATGTGTGAAATTTGTGGTAAGAGCTTTACTCTGTTGTGCAATTTCAAAGTGCATAATTTGATACATGAGGTTAAAAAGCCTCACAAATTTTAAAATTCTGCAAACGCCTTTACACATTTGTCATCTTTGAAATTGCATACTTTGATACATGAGGCTAAAAATACCTCACAAGTGTGAAATTTGTGAGAAGAGCTCTAATCAGTAGCGCAATTTAAAAAGGCATAATTTGATACATCAAGGTAAAAAAGACTCACAATTGTGAAGTTTTGTGACGAGATTTGCACGTTTGTCATCTTTGAAGATCCATAATTTGATACATAATGGTGAAAAACCTCACAAGCTTCAGATTTGTGAGAAGAGCATTACGAATTGAGCAATTTGAAAATTCGTAATTTGATGCATTAGCGTAAAAAGGCTCACTATCATGAAATGTTTTGGGAATGATCTTAATGTGTTATAGAATTTGAAAATACATAATTTGATGCATCAAGTGTGAAATTTGTGAAAAGGCCTTTATGGTTTTGGGCAATTTGAAAATGCATAATTTGATACAAGAGGATGAAAAGCCTTGTAAGTGTGAAATTTGTGCAAAAAGCTTTATGAAGTTGGGTAATTTGAAAGCACATAATTTGATACATGAGGGTAAAAGTCCTCACAGGTGTCAAAATTGTGAGGGGCTTTACTAGGTCATCATCTTTGAAATCGCGTAATTTGATACACCAGGTTAAAAAATTCTACATTTAGTTCTAACATTTGAAATTACATAATTTGATACAAAGTCTCAGAGGTTTGAAATTTTGGAGGAGAGGTTTGATATTGTATCAATTGTGAAAAGGATAAGTGTTCAATTCATCACATCATAAAAGGATTACAAATTGGACATAATTTAGGAGTAGATAATTTCTTTTCTATATTTTGAAAATACATAATTTGATTAATTAGGAAAGAAATATGTACAAATTACATACTTTTAAGGCCTACAGTGATTTGTCACATTTTAAAGACATACATAAACCAGATTTGGCCAATCAGCAAAATTAGCTTGAGTGATGTCAAACTAATTCTTCATTAATTTTGGCATGTCAAATGATAATCACATCGAGTGACAGTTTGAATATAATGATCACTCATTAGATTAGTTTGTGAAAATTGGCAACAATAAGTTTGCTACATCTGTTTTCATTGGCTGTGTTTTTGGTTCGAACACATAAGATAAGCACAAAGCATAATTTTCAACCCATGATACTCCATTCTAACCCTCATGCTTCCTCTGTGCCTCATTTTTAAGTTGTTTAACATTTTTGAAAATGATGGAAGGATCCAAACAAAGAGAAAGTAATGTCACACCAGAAGAAAACCAGTGGTTGTGAGAGAGGTTGCTGGTATTAAAAATAAAAAGATTAACGGTGTCATAATCAAGGAGGGAGAAGGGGATTGCTTGTGAGAAGGTTCAACAGCAATCCCTGGTGGGTGTATCCTTCATTTCCATAATTCTTATTTAGCTTTAGATAGAGGTGCTTTAAAATGGTGTAATTTTTTACATTTGTGTTGATTTGGAATAAAAACTTAATGTCTTTGTGTTTTTTTATAACTTCTCTATCTCAACAAATCATATATTTGCTCAAATGTATTGCCTTATTTCATTGCTGCTCATAACTTTAATAAGTAGATTTTTCTCGGATGGATTGTGCTATGAATAGTAAGTGCCAAAGAAATGTGGCTTTGCTGTCGTGACAAATGTTATTTCAGTGTTATGAAAATCTTGCTCCAATCAATTGGGTTTTAATTCTTTACTTAAACATAAGACAGATGGCACTGTTGGGTAGTATAAATAAAGTAATTTAGGCAATAGAGTGTTTAATATAATCTTTTACAATGGAAATTAAAGATGAAACATTATTAAGAATTAAATATGGAAATAAAAAAAGAAAACAACTACAAATGTGAACTTTAATAAATTTCAGTCCTCAGTTCTCACACCTTGCAGTTCCTTCTTGAATTACCTGGATTCGAGAGAAAAGTTTTACAGAAAACCAAAACTTATTTATTACTAACATCTCAGATATCAAGAGTGAAATTACGTTATTCAAACCATAAATTTCTGCATTTGTTGGTGGCAGTCTCCTCCTGTAGCTTACCACCAAGCGTATTTTGATAAAGATCTCTCCAAGTCATGCTGGAGCATGGAAACCACACGTTCTTCAGTGTTGCAATGGCATAATGTAGATGAGATGGTTTCAGTGAAGTACTCTGCCACTTTCCTTTTCATATGGTTATCCTTGCTAATGTGTTCTTTGGAGGTAATGAGGTAAACACTGCAGGATTCTATAAATTCATGTTTTCATAGTGGCCTCTGGAGTGGTATACATTAGTTAAGCTTAAGCAGTTCTGTAAGGGACATGAACTTTGAGGCATTTCTTGGATCAAATATGGAGCCTATGGCCTGAATAATCTTCTCATCTCGATCAGGCATCTTGAATTGTTTATTTTTCACCAAAGCTGCTTGTGAAGTGCAAGTTATCTTGGTTTTAACACCCATTTTTACCTTCGGTGGTAGATGTTTAACTTCTAATACAATCTCACTTAATACCCCTTCATGAACAATTTCAGTGTTACTTCTCCATCACTGGTTTTTTAGGGTATGCTAAATTAAAATTAAATTGAGCTTTATTTATGGATGCTCTTTAACTATAGTTGTCCTTAGCATCCCGTTCTACTTTGGGCATGAAAGACCAGAAATTCTCCTCAGAGACCCCTTTATTAGGCTTGAGGTTCTTTAACGTGCTATAAATCTAGCACATAGTACCACCTGCTTTACTTCTCTTCTGAAGGAAGTCATGTTAAGGATTTATAGGCCAAAACTCCATCACCCTCTGCCGGGTTTGATGACCCTATCAAGAAAGTGATCGACTCCATATTTCAGCAACAGATTGCTGGCATAAGCAGCTTGTAATTTCATTATCAGGATGTTAGTTGCTTCAGCTTCTTTGAAGAAGTGTATCCCTGCATTCCCATCTTCAAGGGTCTTGAAGATATCTGCTATATCCTTGTGGGTTCCCAAGCACAAATCAACCTACGTGGTTGAGGGCCTACGTGGTTTAGGTCTACCATGGTAGCCTCTAGTTTTCCGAGGTTGCAGGTACAAATTTTATGAAGGGTAATGGGTTTTTTCAAGCATTAAACTCCTCAACATGGCTTCCTTCAGAAGGGAAGTAAACTTAGTGCCCGCATGTCATAGATTTATATAGTATGTAAAAGAACCTCAAGCCTCATAGAGACCTCTGAGCAAGATTTCCAGTCTTTCACACCTAATTAAGAATGGGACACTAAGGACCCTAGTAGTTAAAGGGTGTCCATAGATAAAAGTCAACTTAATATAAGTACAATGCAGAGTAAAACCATCTGAAACGCACTGGCATAAGAAAAGCCCATATTTTATGTTTTCCAATAGTTCTCATACTTGGTTTAAAAAAAAATATGAAACTGTTTTTGAATTTTGTAGAGCTGAACACATTTTTCAGTTTTACAACTGCGAGCTTAAATTCATTGAGTTCATCTTTAAAACTTTCCCAACAAGGTTTATTTTGTGGATGTGATCTTATTTCTTCCATTAAACCTTTCAGGGTATTCATACACTATGTCATACAATGCACAGATTACATTATTACCGCTATGACATGATCATTTTCAATTTCAAATGACTGCAGGATGTTGAAAATAGCTTTTGAACAATTTGGTCAATTGGTTGTTTCCAACAGTACCAACAAAGGAAGGCAAAACAGCAGTGCAGACTGTTGAGTGCAGATGCAAAGGTACAACACTACAATTAAAGCTAGATTGTATTAAAGAGCCATAGTTTACATCTCTAGCTGCACTTTAAAATGTTATATACTATCTAAAGTTCTGCATTAAGAATACAACTGGTGCATTGCATACCAGTGTAATTACAAAAAACTGCAATTTGAAATGCATGAAATACCGCTAAACATCAGAAGGAAATGGTTAACTCTGCATTATGCATTTAAGGTAGCAGCAAACAGAAATCAACCCGGAGATGACATTAATGCCAAAGAGCCCAATGGCGTCCTCTACATAGCAACCGACAGACTCATTAGTGGCTCTTAGCTGATGATGAAGACAAGGTGTCTTCAAAACACGTTCAAGGTAATTATCTTGCAAGAGTGAAGTTACAGTGTGTTGCCACATGAATTTTGCTAATAATCAAGTGATATTTAAATGCATGTACAATGAAATGAAGAACAAATTCACAAATTTCGAATATTCACACCTGGATACAAAACTAGTGAAAGTAGCAAATGTACAGTAGTTTTCAGAGAGAAACTTCTGAGATTTAAACTAATTTATTTTCCATTTTTACCTGTGAACTCTATGCAATCAAATTGGCAATGCTGTACATTCAAAATATGGATGACCAACATTTCGTTATTTTTTCTGACTCCCGCATTTCCATACAAGCAATTACTGACCCATGGACAACAGATGTCCTAATACAGGACATTCAGATCCTGATCCATTTATTGAAAATAAAGAGAAAAGAAATTATCATGTGACAGCTGGTAATGAAGAGGCAGACCTTGCAGCTAAGAAAAGCATTACAAAACTCCTGAATCCAAAATATCCAAACACCTCACAGAGATTTACTGCTATTCATAAACAACAAGATTTAGAAGCTTTGGACCACAGTATATTTGGAGCAGCAGTGCACTTTTATATGCCATCTATATATACGGTACAGAGAGGCAACCAAGTTTTATTGACATGATTAACAATTGGACACACCAAACTAACTCACCTCTGTCTGATATACAAAGATGAGCCAATAGTATGCAGCTCTTATAGAACACTCCTAACAGTAAATGACATCATTACAGAATGCACCACATACAGTGCTTCTAGGAAGAAACGGAGAATATCAGAAATTGCTACAGCTCTAATAATTCAAGTTTTTTCAAAATACTATCTCTTATTTTAAAGATACTCTAGGTATAAATCAATTTAAATTGTAACACTTTGCTTTGCATTCCTTAATGATTTTTCATGTTAATGAGCACTGTTAATTGCTTATGTAATTATCATAATGCAACATGTATGTTTTAGGAATAGTCATTGTAGCCCCACATTGATTTCTATGTCTAAATTGTTTTATGTAATATTGTGTTCCAAAAAAACCATTGAGTTCTGTGACTTTAAATAAATACTTTTAAAAAACGTCACGTGTGTCCGAATGTTCTGTTTCCAGCACAGCAGGAAGAAGTAACACGAATACATAACTACAATTTTTGTATGTGGTTTGATTGTATAATATGAATATGTCTTATGTTTTTCACATCCTCTTTTATTTTCGCCTGCTTTTTCTGTCCAAACTTTGAAATGTGTTTTTGCTGGATCCAGTTTATAGTAAATAAATCATGTACACCACCTTAAATGTAATTGCTCATTTAGTTTCAATTGCAGGATGATCAAATTCTCAACTGGTACATTTATCTTTACAAATACTTCAGTAGTGTTTAAAATAACTTGTTACTTTATATATTTCACTTGTCTTGCATTAGTAAGCATTTCTTGCAACATGCAGGGTATTAGCACAAGCTTGGGAAGATTTTCAGCATTGCATGTGTTTATCTGATATCTTGTGCTTGCCCAGTGCCTCTATACACCAAAAATCAAGCCACTTCATAATATTTACAAAGCAGCACGTGAGAAGACACAGTGTTAACTTCAGATTTGAAGTCTGTACCACGCTCTTGTAACGTTAGGTTTACCTCCAGCATGCTGTATCCCAAACCACTGCCGTCTGTTTTCCAATAATGCAGTAATAACATACACTTCAGAGTTTCTAAAAATAACGATGCTCGTGATGTCATGACTCGCTAATTCCTGTTCTTGGAGAGCCAATCAGAATAATGAAAGAACATAACAAAACTCTACAATAATGCCCAGTGCTGAGAATTGGGCCAAAAACCAATGTTACTGCAACATCTATTTTGTTAACCAAATAGTTACTTTAGATTATTATGCAAATTCATATAGAACTCCCAAAATTGGTGCTATTTTGCAAATTCGTTTATTTACAAAATTGGTGTTTTTTATCATGATTTAAATTCATGCTTCTAATGATCTGTAACAAACTATTACATAAACAAAATAGCTCTCATAATGTAAAAAGAAAAAAGGTGTTTATCACTCACACATAGCTATACAGCATTATAATTATATTATAGTTTTGAGTTTAGTTCTAATGCAAGTTATTGTAGGCAACATTAGCAGCGCAAGTTAAAAACTGTGAAGCAATAAACATTCTCAGTACAATACATAGTCTTTTACTTAAAACTCGGAAATATAGCCGTTCTTACCCACCATATTATTGAAGGATGAATATTTGTTTTGCTAATTAAAAATGGATGGATATAACATGTTTACTACATTAGATTTTAGCATTTCAAATGTTGCAGATTTATTATAACAAACTCACCTGCTAATTTATTTAAAGGTGAGTCGAAATTGTAACACTAACATCACTTAAGTTTACTCACTTAACATGTTTCGGGAAACCGTTGTTCCCATCCTCAGAAGGTTAACTCAACTGGCCCGTGTTGTTGGTGTTTCCGTTTTTTGGACTGGATCCTGTGGTGGCATCTTGTGGTGGAGAAATGTACTTCCAGAGAGGATTTGGTGGCGGCAAATCAAAATTCATTAGATGTGTGTTGTGTTTTAGAATGGTGATCTTCTCCCATGCATCTAATTCGGCTGCAAATTTGGCTGGTTTGACTAATGTAATATTGGGTTTGATGTTGTGATTAGTGATCCAAAAATGGTGTGAAACTGCAGATTTGTCCATTTGTTTGTATTTAATACATCTCATGTGCTCCTTTAGCCTAGTTTCTAAGTTTCTTTTTGTCTTACCAATGTATACTTTATTGCAATCTGAACAATTGATTTTATAGATTCCAGCTTTTTTGTCTTGTGGAATGGGGTCTTTTAACTTGTTACAAAGTAATTTCTCTATGTTAAATTTGTTCTGTGGAGCTAGGCTGATGTTATGTTTCATGAAAATCTTCTTAAATTTGTGAAATGTTCCTGGGTGGTATGTGAATTTCTTGAACTTTAGTTCTTTATCTTGCTGGCTGAGATTAGTTGTGTTTCTGATGTGCATCTGTCGTTTGAATTTTGCAATTTTTTTGTCAATAGTTGCTTTGTTGTACCCATTATGTATTGCTGTGTCTACTATATGCTGGTATTCTAACTGGTATTCTTTTTTATTTAAGGGGGTATATACCAGTCTATGTGTTAGGCTGTTTAGTACTGCATGTTTGTGTGTGGTTGGATTGAAACTCTTATTTTTTATGTAATTAGTAGAGTGTGTTGGCTTCCTGTATATGCCAAAGGTTAGGTTCTTTTGTTCTCTGATGATTTTTAGGTCTAAAAATGGTAGCATGCCTTCTTTTTCTATTTCTATGGTGAATTTTATTGATTGGTTCTGTAGGTTTAGTAAGGCTAAGGAGTCTTGTATGAACCCATTAGGGACAACAGCGAAGATGTCGTCAACATATCTGTGCCAAACTTTAAACATGTATGGAAAGGAAGTTGTTATGTGTATTTCTAAGTAGCTCATAAATAAATCTGCCAAGAAGGGTGAAAGTGGGTTGCCCATGGTTAGACCAGTTGGTTGTTGATAGAACTTCTTATTGAAACTAAAACAATTTTGTGCAATGCATAAATTGGTAAGTTGTATGAGGTCTTCTATTTCTTCTTCAAGTAGGTTAGTCTGCTGTAGCCATTTCTTTAATTGACGCAGGAGTTGATCTGTAGGGACACTTGGAAATAGTGCAGTGACATCAAAGGAAACTAATCTGTCTTCTGGTTCGAGTTCCAGGGATTTTATCTTCTGTATTAAATCTTCAGAATTCATTATGTTTTTGCTGTTGAATTTTGGTAGTGAAGAGAATCTCTGTACTAACCATTTTGCCAGTTTGTAGGTAGGAGAATCAATATTGCTGACGATTGGTCTCATCTTATTACCCGGTTTGTGTATTTTAGGTAGAGCATACATTCTTGGTAAAATGGGGTGGTCTGGTTTTAATCTAGATTTATCAGTGTCTGTTATAGTTTTGCTTTCCTGGATGGTTTGATTGAAGGCTTTTAAATGTGATTTTAATGGGTCTTCTTGAATTTGTATGTAATTTTCTTGATGCAGCATATTTTCTACTCTGGTAATATAATCATCTTTTTGAAGTACAACTAGTTTATTTCCCTTGTCAGCTTTTGTGTATACTACTGGTTTTGATTTTAATGTTTTGATCACATGTTTGGTTGGGAAATTGTTATGTTTATCTGCTTGTATTTCTTGGAGAACTATTTCACATTCTTTTTTTATAGTGGTTTTACTATTTTCATTTAGGTTGTAAGTAGCAATCTCAATGTCTGCGACTATTTCATCGGTTGTTTTTGTGTAGCCAACACATGTTTTTAGGCCAAGGTTTAATACCGATAATTCTGCTTTGGTGAAAGTTACATTTGAAAGATTAATTACGTCAGAGTATGGCGTCGTTTTTTCATTTTTTAGGTTAGGTTTATATGAATGTTGCTTCCGGCGTAGTATGTCTAGTTTTTTCTTTAATTTCAGCGTTTTTGTTTTCATCCTGTAGCTAAGAATAGTGAGGAATTTTGATTGCATGTTTTGCCAAAGTGGATAGCCGAGTGTGTCCGTTAATTTAAGGTGAAGAGCATATAATTCCAGTTCCAATTTTTGTAATTTTGCGTAGTGGTTGTTTCTCTCAATTATTATTACTTTTTTATCGGCTGATGTTTGGTGTTTGCTGTTTTTGTCGTATTTTACAATTCTCCTTACAAACTTTGGTATGACTTTGTTTTGTATGCATAGGTTTAAAAAACGGATGTCCGCAAATGTGTTTTTTCTTTTTTCTTCAATTTTTTGGTATCTTTTGATGTCACTTTTTATTCCACTGAAATCTGTATTGAAATTTAGGGTTTCTAATCTTACCTTGTTTTTTGCCATGACTTGCATCTTTTTCACTTGGTGGCCAATTATAAATTTTGCTTCTTGTGACTTGTTGGTCATAAATTACGTATGTATTGTAATGAAAAGAAGCTAGAAACAGTGATGTGTATTGAATTTATTTAAAGGTGAGTCGGAATTGTTAGTCCAAGGAAAAACGAGATAGCGAAAGAAAAATAGGACTAGGATCCAGCGACGCTCCCACGAGGTACTGCGAAGATGTGATTCATTTAACATCAACAATGAATCGTTTCTGGCCCAAGCAAGCACACATGAGACACTTCAAAGGAAAGGTTGGGTACGCAAGTCTCTTCTTGCCAAACGTGGCCCTTCTGGTATGCACTAGCACACGCCAATTTCACGACCGTCCTGTGGTTACACATTTTATCTGGTATACACAGGCAGCAGAGGAAGTCCGGTGTGGTAAGAACATGAAGATGCATCATATGAGGATTTAACAATCAGAGAATTAAATGCTCAGCAAACAAAGTTCCAATCATCCATTGGGGTAATTCATATAGTTCCGCTCTGGGGAAACCAGCCTAGTTTGGCAGCGGATGTCGAATATGCGGTGGGCGCCCTTGCAAAGTTTAATGTCTTGGCCACGGGCACAGCGTCAGATATAAAGTGCGTACCATTAAATGAAGAGTTGTCATGCAATGGGGTGGTTAACATAGTTATATCCAGGGGAGCCATCGATGTCCAGGTCGCTGCATATCTTCGACCCAACACACGTTTCTCGAGTGCAGCGAGGCTGGCCGCAACGTCCACCGACAAACAAAACGTAACAATGGATTAGATAAAGGGAGAACCAAATTAAAAGGGATATAAAATTTAGTGGTTGTAAATAAGGTTGAAAAGGTGAAAGAGGAGACTGAAGGCACAGTATGTACGTAATAAAGGTAATACTAATAAACACGAGGATGGGTAAAAAAAAGAAAACAATTATTGAAAAATGAAAGGTGCTACCTCGCATACGACCTTCCATACAATATATGTCTTGAGGGGAAAAAATGAACATAAGCAATCGATAGATATTTTGAAAGTAGAGTGAAACATCGAAGTGACTAAATCGAAACAAAATTATCAAGTCCGTTTTCTGGATGAGTTAGGCCACATATTCAAGTAAAATTTCATTTCGAAAGTTTCAACCAACAAATGCAAATTTAAAAATACCGGGGATGCTGTAAACCATCTCTCTCCCCATATTTATAAGTTACACAGATGTTTCACTAAAATTACATCACTAGCGACAGCTCGCATAAGATAACATGAAAAGCATAACCCTGAAGAGAGGTAATAGTCACATTAGTTTGCTATCATTCTGGATACCCAGGTAACTATTTTAAAGTCAAATGTACACTGGAGGTTGAAAATGGAAAATAATTATCACACATAGCAACAGATAAAGACATAGGCATGTCTTCCGACATTAATATCTTTTGCAATGCCGTAAAGAGTATATTGTCGAAAGTGTCGTCATCCGAATTAATCAACATTTTGATACATATGTTACTACGTGTGTAAAGTGTGGACAGTTTAACAGGGCATCATGCAATGAATAACGACATCGTTGTCTTGTCACAACAATTCTGTACAACAATAATTCAAATATGATCCCTCTGTAAAATACTGTGCTTTGCTGCATCAGACAATCATATTATCACTATATCATTCCCAAAACCTAGGAGTGCTCGTAATAATTTATCCAAATGTTGCTACATGGTACGATACTCAACAATGAGTAGCAAACACAATACTGGTACAGAGATGTCACAATATGTAATGTAGGTAAAACAGAAAAATCTTCTTCAGCTGCTACCTCAATTATTGCTTTTCAGTGGGTCTCTCTGAAACACTACGGGTTGTAAGACTGAAAAAAACACTAAAAAACCTATATAACCATTATTGCGAGGAGTCAGTGTCGCGATGAAATACCTTAATCAAAATTAAACAAGTCGTTGAGACTCTACGGTCGCGACCCTGCAGAAACTCTATTACAACCTATATATGTGCACTAAAAAAAAGTAACTCTCTCTATAGTTCCTTGAACTAAGTTTTCTCATGACTACCATTGGATGCAAACTCGCGGTATACCCGTTAAAGCTTAATTTTCGCCACAATAATATATCATATCCCAAGGTTCTTTTTTTTCCCTGCACTCATGACTATCTCAAAAGACCTCGTTGGATACTCAGAAATGACGTAATCGTAATATAAATCTTAACACATATATACTCTCAACACATATGGGACGCGTAGGTTTACCCACGAAAGAAAATAATAATTTTACCTCTAGTACTTAACCTTAAAGCCATGGGGAACGTCTCAAGGCCTACCCTCCGAACTAGAAAACACTAGCGATGTAAACTCTGACAGTGCCTAGGTGTTAACAAAATCACATTATAAAGTTTATACTCAATGAGAGAATTTATCTGTCTTAAACGGTGTACTACTGACCCAGAGAATGTAACAGCTACGTTTACCTAAGGAGTGTTGCCACTATCGTAAAAATTCTATAAATGACATCGTGCAACTTGTGAAGATTCACAGATGCAGAAAAAAGAAGGAGAAACAAATTACATTACCTAGAGAAAGAAGTTCATTTTACTCTCCGTCCGGAGCCGTTCACGAACGTGAAGTTCGTTCAATGGATTATTCTCTAGGGTGAAGTTAACCAAGGAATAATTTGCATTTTATTTCTAACAGTCAAACCAGCAACCGGCCGCAGCATAGTAATAAACAGTACCTTTCTGTAATAACAACCCAAAACAACCAACAAGTCTTCTGCGACAATAAAAGTAGGAAAAAGAAAAGAAGCTATAACAATTCACTCACTTCAGTCTGCTATTCTTTGCATTATCATAACTGACTATGCGCAAAGAGATGCGCAAAATGAAACAAATATCCATTGTAGGTTTATATAGGCGAATGCGAGTAATTGAAAACTGAACCAACATTGTACACAGTAGAGAGCTGAAGCATATCAAAATATAAATTAAAATATTAAAAGTTTCGTCATATTACAAATTTTTATATGCACCAACGGAAATTTATTAACCATTTTTATGTAGTTATAAAAGCTATTTAAGTGGACTCTAGTCCTAAATAATGTATAGGTCTTAAATAACCGCATGTAATAACCTTAAGGATAAAAATAAATGCTCATACTAACAGTATACAAACAACAGTAGTAGTTTCCAATATCTATACGTTATACAGTAAGCGAGAGTCCCGTGTTGAAGAGGCCGGGTTCATATCGCTACGATTCCTTTTAATATCAACTCCGCGAGAATGCCAGTGAAAAATCGTATTGTTCAAAGAAATAACATTTCCAACCATAAAATCAATTACGGAGAGAAACAAAATGTATGATTGCTGTTAATACATCAGTTAAAGTTAATCTAAAAGAAGGCGCGTCTAAAACTCGAAAGATTCACGTTCGCAGAAACAACAGCACATCACATATTTAGTGCATTTCACTTTTTATTTAGGTTGGCAGTGCTCACTTTGCATATGATTTATGGAAAAAATGGCTAGTTTTTTGTGTTCCTGACACGATTTCCTATATAAATAAAACACCTAAACTTAGCGGATTCCGTGATTCTTACTTCTGTTGGCACTTCCGAATGAGCCTCAATATTACCGTGAAGATGACCACGTTTTCTCTAGTTACTTTCTCAATTCCCTCATTTCAGTAAGGCCGAAAAAATATCGCGTTCTGAAGGGCGCATGATGTACTACCTTTATTACAGGTAGTACAAGAGTCCTCAGCCTTAAACCGTAGCCGAGGGACATTTTTAGAAGGAGAGGAGTGTAGCGTAGCCGAGGGATCTGCCCGTCTAAAACTCAATTATTCACGTTGGCAGCAATTCCATCCAAAATTCGCAAAAAAACAAAACAAAAACAAAAAACGGATATATAAGAAGGATCGCTTAACCATTACTTTTCTGAACTTTAGCCATTTTTTGCGAGGAAGTGTTGGCAAAACTGCTCTATCGGAATTACTTCCATGGAAGCGAATGGAAATGGCAATAGCGTACACACCGTGTAAAGTGTGCAGCATTTAGAAGAGATATAAGATTGTATCGTGATAAAACATTGGGCAAGTATTCATCATTGGTCTTAGCAGTATTATTTATGTGTTATATGATGATCAGATCTAATTTGAAATCGGAACAGACATAGCATATAGTCCATTTTTCGATTTGGGATTTTACATCTTTGGATCATGCTGAACTACTACTAAAAAGGAACCCTAAAGTATCTAATTTTGTTATCTTCAGAGGTCATCACTGCTTACAGGTTGTGCTCTACCAGTGTTGGCATTTAAAAATGTAGATATACTGCAATATCGTATTATGGATGAAATCACTACACACATGTAACATATCCATACACAGGATTGATTTTATTTCTTTAATACCATTATTACAGACATAGGATTAATTGTATTTGTTTAATGCCATTAATACATTTCATAAAGAACAATGCAGGTGCTGCTTTACCTATTTTCTTAAATCTCTGCCATATTTTGTTACTTTTGTTCCACCATCAGAAATCGCGTTGCATGCATCTCACCTGAGGCATCATGGCAGCATTGGTTTTCTTTCTGCTGCCAACATTTGAAATCCCAAAATAGATGAAAAAATATTGAGGGTCCTAATCAGCAAAGCATAGCCATAGGATATGCATGTCTGAAACTCAAATGGTTCCTTAAAAAGTTGCCAGAAATGACTATAAGGATGGTCACATAAAAGGGCGGGTAAACAGGCTTAGGAAGTTCCCTACAGCAGCATGTAATACATCAAGATGTTCTCGTACCACAAGGATTAATCTGGATTGTAAAACCCTCGATGTCATAAGTAAAGCGCTTAAATTTCGCGTATAATCCAATACCACAGTAGAACCACAGTTAGTGTCTTGTTCATATGGGACAGCTGCCAACATCTGAATGAAACACATAGTGTTGGTTATGCTAAAGCACACTATCCTTAACATGTTTATGATTCACTATTTGTATAAGGTTAGGTTTACTGTTTTTAATATAAACTTGGTTTAATTAGCAACCAGAAGTTGCACCAAAGCACGCGAGCAAAGTGAGTGTGTGTTCCTTAATGATGATTATGATTCACTATTTATGTTTGCTTAGGTTTCTTATTCTCGGGAGGTTAGATTTAGTTTTATATATTCACTTAGGTTAATTAACATCCTGCAAATTTTCACTTATAGACTGTGTTTTTGAAGAAGAGGAAGGAAAAAAATTGCTATTTTTGCAGATTTTGCTAATACTTGTGGGTTGGTACTTTCTTCCATGTATGCGCACTTGTAACAAGATGGAGCACTTTGTTGACTATTTAACGATTCAGTTTGTTAATAAGAAGGTGTCTTAAAAAGGGAGGGCAGGCGTGTCTCAGGCTTTGAAACTGTTCACATATCATTTTAAATTGTGTAATACGTGCATTTTCATTCCCTAAATCATTTTGTGGCATTCCCACTGCTGATTATTTATTGAACTGTTACCATAATGGAATTATTTATTGTTTTATTCAGTTTTGCTTGTAATGTTTGTTTTCATATTCACCGAAAATTCAGCAATGTTAATTGAGTTTGCAGAAACGGTTTATTTTGCATTTTGTTGTAGCTGAAGCGATTATCAAATGTTTATGAAGTGGGCCACATATGTGCTGGCTTTGAAATTCCACCCTTTGAATGATACAATAAGAAACAATGGTTATTTAGCACTTCCGAAAAGTACAATGTAGCCAACTGAGTTCTGAGGTAGCAACGATGGAGAAAGGTATGTGTTAGATGAGAGTTCATGATCTGTAAAAGAAAGAGGAACTAAGGTGCAATGAATGGATTTGTGAGTATACAAGCCAAGAATTGGGCAGTTTGCAGCCAAGGATAGGAAATCAAAGGAGATTTGAAGAGGAAATGCAGTAATTAAGAATATTTTAATTATCGGCTTGGTGGTAGCAATTTTGTTAGTGATTGGTGGCATTGAGATGCATCCTGGCCCAACTGAGTCAGGTGGTGTGGTGGAAAAACTGATTAGCAGCATATCCTGGATTACAAGAATGCCTGGGCAATAAGCTGCATGTAGTTTCCCAGGAGATTGGGCAAGAGATTCAGGAAGATGTTCTGGTACTTAAAAGGGAGTTGGAGGACCTTAAACACTGGTTCACAACTGCCCGAGAATGGGAAGGAATGCACTGTACAAGATATTGGTTCACAACACCTGGTAACTAGTACAGGAATGCATATCGATGATCATATCGACCACAAAGAGAAAGTCAATTTTGCGCATTGGGATTTCTTTTGTTTTTAACTGACCAATGATATTTTTTCAGCTACTTCCAATTTAGCCGACATAACGCAGATTAGCCAACGTCAAAATTTGATGGAGTAAACATTATCTAAATGCATATCCATTACATTTCTTATCCTTGTAGTTGTGCCAAGCTTTCATTCCTTTATTTAATGGCATACATTAAAGTTGTTTATTGTTCTTTTTTAATTTTCACCTTTTTTTGCTGTTCTTTGTAACTTTTGCCATTGTTTTTGAGGTAATAGCCAGTTTTGATTTACATTTAAACGAACTACTAATGACCTCTTTAACCAGAGGGACCAATGTAAATGAATTTGTGGGCATCGGGTTGAGATTAGGAAGCATATTTACTACTTATTTCTTCCAATTTCATGTTTCCAGCTTGCAACTGTTACAGGTCACAGTTGCCTAGAGTAATCTCTAGAGTGAAGAGTCTAATATACACAATATGGATCCAATATGCCATGCCCAGGAATGAGAATAAGAAAGTTAAAAGTTGGGCAACTCTTCTTTTCTGTTCCCAGGGTGCAGGAAGGCTTCCTGTCAATTGTGAACACTTCCATTTGAATACATGTATTTCAACTTTCTCGTTCTGGTTACCATTCTCGTTGGTTGTGAACCAACCTTAAAGGGAGGATAGAAGCGCTGGAGGATAAGAATCAGAAGTGTAATTTTGTCTTGACTGGTGTTGAAGAAAAAAGTGGAGTTCGGATCCTGTTTGAGGTGGTGGATATTCAGGAGCAGAAGCTTGAGTTGAAACTGGAAGGTTGAATAATAGTAGATGTGTTTTGGGATGGAAGACAAATAGGCAAGAGGGTGATAATAGTGATGTTTACAACTGAATATTATATTTGACATCTTACAGGGAGCAAAGAAGCTAAGAGGAACAAATATCTTCATTAATAAGGACCTGTCAAGGAATGAGAGGCTACTGAGTTGCAATCAGCTGACGATGAGGAAGTTAAAAATTAAATTGTGTTTTATTTATGGACGCTCTTTGATTACTATGGTCCTTAGCGTCCCGTTTTAATTTGGGTGTGAAAGTCAGAAATTCTGCTCAGAGTTATCTTATCAGGCGTGAGGTTCTTTTACGTGCCATAAATGTACGACACGGGAACACCGGCTTTACTTCCCGTCCCAAGGAAGCCATGCTAAGGATTTTTATGCCCAAAAAAATCCATTGCCCTTTGAACCCGCGACCTCGGGAACTAGATAGGGAAGTGATTCCTCGAAGCTAGCTCTAAGGTATTTAACCTATTTTAGTGAAATTGTATATTTGCAACCACTTATATATATTATTTTTAATATTTTCACTATGTCTACCGATTTAAAAGTAAAGATGTTTGTTTGTTGCACCAGATATGAAGGTAAACTGGAGAATATATAGGGCATTGGTGTAAGTGAGATGGGCATATGGTATTGAAGTATGGAGAATAGAGGAAAACTGTAAAAGTGGGATAGTTAGCAGGTTTTGTAAGAATGTGCTGGGAATCCCACAAAGTGCAACGAATGCAAGAGCATTGTGGGAAATGGGATAGTAAGTGTAAGGGTGGATAATAGAGAGTTCTTAAATACTGGTTCAGAATTCAACAGATGCTGGGTCATGTTGAAAGAATGTTTAACATTCCAGGAGTCTGCGTTAGGGGATCTTTATTAGGTTCATAAAGTTGGGAAAGAGTTAACTAGGAATGGGATGGGTGATGTTTGGCTGAGAAGAGTGGAGTTGAAGAGGGGTATCTGGAAATATGTCAGAATTAGGTTTGAGGATATATACAAACAGCTATTGCATTCTTTAATGAGAGAAACGAAATGACTAATGTTTTATCAGGAGATAAGAAAGGGTGCTAGAAGAGAAATGCACATTATTATGTTTAATAAGCAAGAGAGGGAGGGATTGGCATGGTTCAGATTAGGAATCTGGAACTTAATGCAGGTTAGGAGAAATTGGGAATATGCTATTTGTGTTATTTGTGCAAATGCAGACATTATTTTATTTGAATGACCAGCAACAAGGGAATGGCATTAACAGGCAATATGTGGTAAATGGTTAAAACTAAAGGAAAAATAGCAGTGAGAAAAACCTTAAATGACAAAATGCAAACCAGAAAGCTTGGGGAAATTTTATATACAGTGAAGAAACAATGGTTTTGGTCAGCAAGGAGAGGAGATATGTGAGTTGGACCAAGTTCACTTTATGAAAGTGGTTAGTGGTGTTACTTTGGTTAAATGTGTAGTATATCGAATTGGAATGAAAATATGTAAACCCAGTGGGGTATTGAATTTGATGCATTTGGCGGTATAAAATTGTTTATAATATATAGAAGTGGTTGCAAATATACAATTTTACTAAAATAGGTTAAATACCTCCGAACTAGTTTTAAGGAATCACTTCCTCATCGTCAGCTGATTGCAACTGGTTGGCTGTCCTCTGATGGTTACAGATGTCTCTTTATCCCTCTAGTAGTGATTGTACAAGTTTACTGATCAAATTTTTGTTAATAGGGATGTTAAAATTTATTAACCTTGGATGAAATTTCTAAAGAAATATTTTCTCCCAAATGTTTAATTCAGTAGGTTTTTGTGCCTGCTTGACAAGTGTTATTGTGTCCTCAATTTCATGTCCCTGTATCCAAAAAATGTGCTTTAACTGCAGATTTTTCTTCTTCCCTGGATTTGATGTTTCAAACATTTTCCTTAAGCCTTGTTTCTATGTTACGCTCAGTTTGACCAATATAGATTTAATCACAATCCTTGCAATCTATTCTATAAATGCCGGATTTTTTTTCTTTTTGAATTGCATTTATGAGGAATTTTATGTTGAATTTGTTTTTGGGGATGAGTGCCATATTGGTATCATTGAAATTTTTTTTCAATTTGTTGTGTTCTCATGGGTGAAATGCGACTTTTTTGTATATCAGATTTTGTTTATGTGGTGTGAGGGTTGTATTTTCTTTTATCATTTTTTGTTGCTTGAATTTTTTGATTAACCTATCCACCATATCTGTTTTGTAGCCATTTTTTTAGCGGTTTTTAATATTTCTTGATATTGTAAGTTATATTTCTTTTCAGTGATCGGGATGTTCACCAAGCTATGGGTCAAACTATTAAAAACTGCAACTTTGTGTGATGGGGGTTGTAGCTATTGTTTTTATATAGTTAACTGTATAGGTGTTTTTTCTCTATATATCCAAAAGTTAAATCTATTGTTCTTCATGATTTTTAGGTTCAGGTAGGTGAGCTGGTTATCCAATTTGTTTCCATGGTAAATTTAATATTACTGTCTTGCTAATTCAATAATTTAGGAGCATCTTGTACATGTTTCTTGTTGACTATTGTGAATACGTCATCGACATATCTGGTCCAAGTTTCAAATGACCAAGTAAAGGCTATTACTACTCTGGTCTCAAGAGCACTCATGTATAAATCAGTCAGAAAGGGCGACATTGGATTTCCCATGGCTAGGCCTGTGTGTTGTTCAAAATATTTTCCTGCAAAGCTGAAGAAGGTTTGCTCTATGCACAATTTTGTCAAATTAATGTGTTCTTCAATTTCTGTTGGGTTTTTATTGATGGCAATTAACCAATTTTTTAATACCTCTAGCACCCTATCTTCAGGTAGGCTTGGAAACAGTAAAACCACATCGAAAAACACTAAAGTATCCCCATCTCTAAGCTGAAAGTCCTTCATCATAGTAATTAACTCAAATGAATTCCTGATGCTTAAAGACTCAAATTTTGTGAATTCTTGAAATTTGTGGATTAGCTATTTTGCCAGATTATAAGTTGGGGCTCCAATGCATGAGATAATTGGTCTGATTTCATTTCCAGCTTTGGCATATTTTTGGTAAACCATACATTTTTGGAGTTGATGGGTTGACTACTTTTAATCTATTTTTATCTTTGTCGCCCATAATGTATTGGACAGTTGCTAGGCTTTTATTTGTGTGCTAAATGCATTTGTTTAAGGGATCTTTCTTTAATAGGGTATATTCAGGAGGTGTTAGGAGATTTTCCATGCCCTGTATGTAATTCTGCCTGTCCAAAATTACCAATTTATTGATTTTATCCACTTTATGGAATGTTACATCTTTCAAATTTAAGCTTTTTACGACTTTTTCGAAAGGGTTGCTGGTGTGGTGTGTATCTTTTATTTTTCTCAAAATAGGTTCACATTTGTTTCTGATTGTCCACTTTTTGCCTTCTGGTAAGTTAGCTATTGCAATTTCGATGTTGGCAACATATTCATCAATGTTTCTACTGTAGCTAATGCATGTCTTTAATCCTTTATTTAGCAGATTTATTTCTGAAGCTGAAAAATCTTCTTGTGATTAATTCACACTATATTGTTTTCATTTCTTTCAATGTGGATCATAGTGCATCTATTCTTCTGATGCTTTAAGCGGGTTAGTTTGTTCCTTAATGTGACCCGCTTTTTATTAATTTGGAGGTTAAGTCACTCAAAAAAGTTTTGTTATAAGCATGCCCAAGTTTCAAACCCAAGGAGTTTTGAAAGTTTTAAATGCAAGACACAATGGTACATCAAGGTCATTCATGGTTTTGTAATGATGATTCTTTTCCATTATTAATATTTTGTTTTCTGCGGCCCTTTGCAATGCATTGTTTCTGGTTTTTTTTAACGTATAACTTGACAAAATTAGGAACTAATTTTCTGGAAAGGCACTCATTGATAAATTTTATATCCTCAAAAATTTTCTTTTTCTTTAATTTCAGCTTGAAAAGTTTTGTAATGTCTTTTTTACAAACGGGCATCATAGAACCAACATTCCAATCAGTGATGTCAAATCTTACCTTAATCTTGTATTTCCAGTTGCATATTTCTTCCATTTGACTTGTTGGCCAGTTATTCATTACTTTTAAATTGGAAGACATAGTGAAAACTTAACAATATATAGAAGTGGTTGCAAATATACAATTTCACTAAAATGGGTTAAATACCTAGAAATGAGGCTTAAGGAACATTTTTGAAACATCAAATCCAGGGAAGAAGAGAAACCAGCAGCTACAGCACATTTTTGGATACAAGGACACGAAATTGAGGACAGAGTATCACTTGTCAAGCAGGCACAAAAACCTACTGAATTAAACATTTGGGAGAAAATATTTCTTTGGAAATTTCGTTCCAGGTTAATGAATTTCGACATTCCTATGGACAAACATTTGATCACTAAGCTTGTAGAACCAATACTAGAGGGTTTAAGAGACATCTATAACCATCAGAGGAAAGCCAACCTGTTACAATCAGCTGATGATGAGGAAGTGATTCCTCGAAACTAGTTCTGAGGTATTTAACCTATTTTAGTGAAATTGTATACTTGCAACCACTTCTATATATTACGTTTAATCCTTTCACTATGTCTTACAATTTAAAAGTAAAATTGTTTCTTTGTTGCTTTATTGTAATTCTGTATGGTGGAGCCTGGTAAAGAGCCAGGGCTGTAACCGTGGCTCATCCGAAGTATTTAAAAAAAAAAGGCCAATTTGAAACTTCAAAACAGTAAGAGCCAAATTCTCAGATATAATTATCACAGCATTTTTAAATATAAACAGTAAGTTTTAAAGATATAAATTTTAGCCTAGTAAGCTTTTAAAACTAAACAATGATGGTTCGAGAAACTCATGCTACTTTAACACATATGTGTTTTTAATCGTCTTCCCAATTTAAACTTTTGCTGCACATATGCTATTAAGTTGTTGTTCCCCAAACAAACCTGTGGACATTTAAATTTTGAGCTCTTTCTACAGATGTTAAATTAAAAGGAACTAAAAATAAGATACACATATGTAAAACAAATTCTAGTTCACTCCATAATTTGGTAAATTAAATTTGTATGCATTAAATTGTATTTGTATCATATTTCAGCAAATTATAAACTATCATCCCCTTTGAAGGTAATGTAGTTTTATACATGTGCACCCTTATGCAAATAATTTTTTTAATTTACCATCTGTAAAAGCATTGGCATTCATCACTTTTAGGTATTAATAATCAATTGAAAATATGCTCAACGGCCAGAATAGTTAAAAGAAATGACCTTGTATTCACTCCTATAAAGTTCATTTCCCAGCCTTGTGAAGATAAATCTGATACTCTATTCAGGTTCACAATATAAGTATATAATATATACACATAAGTTTATATTTTAATGGTTTCCAACATACACCCACCCCTCTGTCTTGGTGGTAAATGAGGAAACAGGCCAATTCTACAAAGTGCAATGTCACACTGTTTGCGACTGTATGCAGTCACCAGATTGTGTTTTCCAATTTTTAGACATACTGAATGCATGTTTTCACATGACCTTGTATTTTCACAAAGCTTTGAAGAGCACTTGGGGCAGGGGTAGCAGAAGGTAGACTGTGCTGAAATCCTGCACATTTAAATGCGATCAGCGGTTGTACTAAATTTTGCCTGTAGTTCAAAAGGCTATTGCCATGAGCTGTTGTTAGCAGGTGTATATGAAATGTCATATACTATAAAACTACAGTGCGATTATTTTATGGTTAGGCAACGTGTTGCACATATGCATGCTCTGCACACTATCAATTACACTGAGGATTGGTCATACCAAGAGTTCCTGTTTTACTTACTCACAAGTGATAGTAACATGTACCATATTGAGTACTAACCTTGTTATAAGTAGTGTTGGAAGTAGTGTCCATCTGCATGAAGACATTCCTGGCATCTTCAAATCAAGTTTAGGTTCACACATATAAGTTCTTCTTGCATAATGTTCATAATTTCTGTTTTTATATTGTCCTTGAGTATTTCTTAGTTCTTGCAATATGCTTTCCCCCAATTTCTCACTTCTCTTTTTGCGACGATGCATTCCTTACCTGCCTTCGAATACCTTACAATTAGGTTTTTACCATTCACATTTCTTCTAGTATTTCATTATAGGCCAAAGTACCCAATATTGTGTACAAAACCTTTCCTTCGAAACTGAGATGAGTTCTCTTGGATTTATATTGTAATACAACATTACAAAAACTTTATAAACTTCCAGTGTGGCAGTGTGGTTTGGTGTATTTTAAACCGTCTATAAACGAGGCTTCATTTATTACTGATGACAGAACTCTGTAATCATGGAAGTTCTTTCATATGCAATTTGCTTTTTAATTTGATCCTCTGTCAAGTCATAATGCTTACATTTATTCATAACTTTATTTCCCGACCAGGACATGAATACTGAAGAATGTGTTTCAAAATAAATTTGAATTTGTTTACCATAAGTTTGAGTTTACCACCATATACGATTAATTTTATTTTTCTTTCATTCACATACAAGTTGTGATTTACTTTCTATTGTTTTTAGCTTCTTTTGTGAAGATTTGGCCATGTGCCATACGTCAAACTCATGCTCTGCTCTACGTTAGGAAACCCATTACATATTACCTTTCTTATTACCCTTCTTATTACATGTTACCTTGATTATTCTTCATTTCCTCTTTTCCCACAAACATGCCACCTTCCATTTCCTCGTCCTTGTCATCATAGTCATCATCCAATGGTGTGAATGGTTTACCTAAAGTGGAAGTGTCATAATAATTGACTTTCAGATTCAAAATATCTGTATATTTCACGTTCCATTTCACACTGTGTAGCAATTTCGAACAATGCTTTATGTTGTTGCATTTGTTCATTGTCTGATTTTTCTTCATTTTCATCTGGTTTGCTTTGATTTACATTTTTACTTGCTTATGATTCCGAAATGGTTTCCGTACAAGTTTTTCCTGAGATAAGCGCCATCTTCCTTCTGCCTTTTTAATGACAAATCGGATTTTTTCTGTTCCCCAGATTCACAAAAGGAACAGGTTTCTTTTTAAAACTCTGCATAATTTAGTTTTTTAAAAAGAGTGCATTTTAATACACAAAAGTTTTATAATCGTCTTCAGTAAAGGGAAGTAAAGCCGCTGGTCCCATATGGTAGATTTATAGCACGTAATACAACCTAAGCCTGATAAAGAGGCCTCTGAGCAAAATTACATGTCTTTCACGCCCAATATAGAATGGGACACTATAGGCTGGTTCACAACCGCCCGAGAAAGGTAATCAGAATGGAAATGAGAACACGAAGCAATGCACCATGCAAGACAGGGCTGTATTTAAAAGGGGAAACTTCTAGGGTTCAAACCCCCCAAAACTTCTGACAGTTTTATTTATTTAAATTCATAGCAATTCAATATGGGAAAATGTTGTTATATAACAGTAAGTCTATTGCTAGTAGCACATTAACAAGAAAAAGGGAAACTTAATATCGTCGCCTTATATAGGTAAGGTGACCATACATCCCAGTTTTTGAAGCAGTCTCCATGTTTGTGCTGTAAGGTGGAATATCTTCATTCTGGTGAGTTTTTCTTGTCTATATAATGCATCCAAGTAGTTTTCTTATCCATGTAACATCTATATACTACGGAATAGGTACATGGTAACTGACTGTTAATCTTAGATGTACTTGTGGCAACCACCCCCCCCCCCCCGAAATTTTTTTCTGGGTATGGGCATAATGCAAGATATTGGTTCACAACAGCCCGGTAACGAGAACAGGAATGCATATTGATCAGAGAGTGAAAGTCCATTTTGCATATTGGAATTTCATTTGTTTGTAACTGACCAATGATATTTTTTCAGCTACTTCCAATTTAGCCAAGCCAACATCAACATTCGATTGGGTAAACATTATCTAAATGCATATCCATTACATTTCTGATCCCCCTACTTTTGTCAAACTTGCATTCCTTTATTTAGTGGCATACATTAAAGTTGTTTGTTGTTCTTTTTTCATTTCCACCGGTTATAGCTGTTCTTTGTAGCTTTTGCCATTGTTAATTAGGTAATGGCAAGTTTTGAGTTGCATATAAACAAACTACAAATGACCCTTTCACCACAGGAACCAATGCTCATTGGATTTGAGGGAGTCGCGATGAGGTTAGGAAGCATATTTACTACTAATTTCTTCCAGTTTCATGTTTTCAGCTTGCGAATATAGAGAGCATTAGCAGCTGTTTCATGTCACGGCTGCGTAGAATAATCGCTAAAGTGAAGAGTGTAATGTGCATGATATAGATCAAATATGCCATGTTAGGGAACGAGGGCGAGAAAGTTAAAAGTTGGGCAACACTTTTCTCCCGTTCCCGCTTCCCGGAAAGCTTCCTGTCAATTGTGAACACTGCCATTTGAATACTTGTATTTCAACGTTCTGTTGGTTGTGAATCACCCTTAAGTTGAAAGACCTTTAAAATATGAAATTATATATTTTAAGCATTCCTTTTAGGCAGTAGTTCGATATGATCCAAACTATTGCGATTTCAAATTTAGATCTACTCATCATACAAAATAAATGATTCTGCTTAGACGATGATAAAGTACTTGCCCATAATGAAACAATCTCTCACTTTATAAGGTCTGTATGCCATATCGGAACGCTTCCTCCTTTGGAGGTGTGAAGTAACAATTCCACTATTCTGAACTGGCACTTCATTACTTCCAACCTTACTTCCATATCACAAAGTGAAAATGAAAATGGCGTACAGACCTAGTCAAGTGTGCAGCTATTAGAAGAGATACAAGATTGTTTCTTGATAAAGTATTGGGCAAGTATTCATCATTGGTCTTAGCAGAATCACTTTCTATTTGTTAAATGATGATTCATTTGAATTTGAAATTGGAATAGACATAGCATATAGGCCAATTTTTCGTTGGGGATTTTACTACTTTGGAGCATGTTAAACTCCTGCTAAAAAGGAATGCTTAAGTATCTCATTTCTTACCTTCAGACGTCATAACTTCATACAAATCTATACTGCAGTATTGGATTATGGACGAAATCACTACACACATGTAACACCCCATATATAGGATTGCTTTAATATCCTTAATACCATTATTACATATTTAATGTATTTGTTTAATATCATTAATGCATATCATAAAAAACAAATCTGGTGCAGCTTTACGTATTTGCATGAATTTGTATCATATTATGTTAATTTTTTTCCTTATTAGTCACCATCAGAAGTCACGTTTCATGCATCTTGTCTGAGGCATCATGGGAGCATTGGTTGTGTTGTTTTTCTGCTGCCAACATTTGAAACCTGAACATAGATGAAAAAATATTGGGGGCTCTAAGCCGCAAAGTGTAGACATAGGATTGCGTATTTAAAACTCAAATTATTGATGTTGGCAGCACTTCCTTCAAAATAACAAAAGTTGCCAGAAAGAAATGACTTAAGAGGGCAGGTAAACAGGCCCAGTAACTTCCCTACAGCACCATGCAACACACCAAGATGTTCTTTTATTACAAGGATTACTCTGGATACTAAAAACCATGATATCATAAGTAAAATGCTTAAATTTCATGCATAATCCAATACTGCAGTGGAATCTGAGTTTGTGTCTGTAGTTCATACGGGAGAGCTACCAACGTCTGAATGAGAAACATAGCGGTGGTTACACCAAAGCATGCGATCCTTAACAATGTTTATGATTCAGTATTTGTATAAGGTTAGGTTTTTATATATATATATATATAAGCTTAGGTTAATTAGCAATCACAAGTTACACCAAAACATGCGAGCAAAGCAATCATGTGTTCCTTACTGATGCTTATGATTCACTATATAAGCTTAAATTTCTGATTTTCGGGAGGTTAGGTTCAGTTATTTGTATATAAACTTAGGTTAATTAGCAACCCAGAAATTTTTGCCTTTAGAGTATGTTTCTGAAGAAGAAGGAAAGAATTGCAATTTTTGCTGATTTTACTAATACTCATGGGTTGGCACTTTCTTCCATGCATGCACACTAAGAATAAAATGGAGCAGTTTGTTGATATATAACATCTTATTTTGTGTATAAGAAAGTGCCTTAAAAAGGGAGGGTGGGTAGTGGGTCACAGGATCCGAAACAGTCCACATCTCATTTTAAATTGTGTAATATGTACATTTTCATTCCCTAAATTATTTTGTGGCATTTCCACTACCAATTACAGTAGATCCTCATTTAACTGAATTCCAAGGGACTGGAAAATAGCCAATTCGGTTTAATGAAGTTTGAATTAATGAGGTTTGTGAAAATGGTCCCGTATTTTCCAAAATGGTAAAACATAACTGTTGAGTTCACTTTCTCCCGTTATGCATACCAGGGATTGAGCGTATTCCACTTTCATGACCTCTAAGAAAAAGTAAACATAACTGCTGTATACAGTATATCTGGCATTTGTTTAATTGAGAAACTATACTGTCAAATGCTTGTCATAATTATTTTTTAAAACAGTACTATTTGGAACAATATTGTACTCATTGAATTAGTAAGTCATATAATACAACAAACAATAACCTAAGAAACATTTTAAATATACCGTTCTTTAACACTAAGTTTTAATCAGAACACATGTTTTAGTTACAACTCTTATCCATTACACATTTTAGTTCTATAATTTGAAAAAAAATCATTAATTGTTGTTTGGTGGACCGTTGGTCATAATATTATGGCACTCTCTGAAGATATCACATTCAGGGCAGCCTGAAATGTCATGGAGACATCAGAAGTTGCAGCAAATCTCTTGAGAACAGAAATTGCAGTGACAACTTCAACATGGGGTCACGGTGTCATATCTTCATGTTCCACCTCAGAAAATGACAGTGAAGAATTATCATTCTCTTCTGCATCATCAGCAGATGACTGGTTCTTTAGCAGCACAGATGTTGTTGTTCACCTACATCCATTCTTCCATAATGATGTTGCAAGAGTGCACCAAATGGGTGTAAGCATGTAGAGCATTATCAGAATCTCAATTGTATCCACATTATAAGTTTAGATGTGGATTGTCGGTTTCCTGTTCAGTTTCAGTGGCGTTATCAGTTGCTATCCACGCCTTCTTAAAACAGTTATGGTGTCTGTTGTAACTTCATCCAAAGCAGCAGATACATTGGATAGCTTGCAGTGCATTCCAATGTGGAACTATTTCTTGTAGTTCTATTGCACTGATGGCGTCTGTAATTAAGCTGCATTGAGGCGATTGTTTGTTGATCCAATGGTTGTAGACAACAGTTAGTAAGAAGACGCTTCTATTTTCGGAAGCTCCAGGTCATCGAACTAATGTGCTGAGCAGTGTTCCAAAGTTAGCAAAATGTTCCTCTTTCTTGCAGCCATTTGTTGTTGAATCTTCAAGACATTTGGGCATTCAAGCTTTATTGTTATTCTCGTACTGACTTGCCAGATTAAATAGATTGACATTTATAAACAACATTGATCCAATGGTTGTAGACAACAGTTAGTAAGAAGACAACTTCTATTTTCGGAAGCTCCAGGTCATCGAACTAATGTGCTGAGCAGTGTTCCAAAGTTAGCAAAATGTTCCTCTTTCTTGCAGCCATTTGTTGTTGAATCTTCAAGACATTTGGGCATTCAAGCTTTATTGTTATTCTCGTACTGACTTGCCAGATTAAATAGATTGACATTTTTAAACAATGTGGATTTTTGTATTTTGCAATCACTAAGGATTTAAACTTGTCGGAATTACAATACAAAACCTCTCTCTCTCCTTGCTGCATTTTCATCCATGGCATTTGCTGTCCTTGGCACATTGTGTTTTTTCAGGCCTCAAGTTATAAAAAGCGCTTGCTTCACCCATATTAAACACATTTCTTGGGTGATGATGAGAGAGCTTAGATTGAAACTCCCGTGCCCACTCAATGGCATCTTCCTCGTTTACTTTATGTGCCTCCCCACAGGCACTGACAACACTGATTTTATGCCTCTTCTGAAAATGCCATAGCTATCCTTCCCAGAAATTCCTTCTTTCCTTCTTTCCTGGGGATTTCCCAAGCCTTTTTCTGAAGCATGGGGCCGGACAGTGGAATTTGTTGAGAATGCATGTGTTGAACCATTGTAACATCAAATCCTCCAACTCTTCATGGTTTGCTGGTCTCATGTGCTTGCTATTGCCACTAAATGAATAGCTTGTCAGACTTGCGTCTATTTTATTTTCTGAATTTATAATCCATGAGAGAGTACACTTTGGAATCTGAAAGTGTTCTGCAACCTGTGTTTTTATCTTCTCTCCACTGTCAACCTTAGTAAAGTTTGCTGTTTTTGTTTCAGCGTGAGAGCATTATAATCATGTTTCTCTTTCGGCGGCATAGCGAGTGATGAACTGAAAGGAAGCAAATAAAAATTCACCATTCATAAGCAGAGACAAACAGCTCTCTGGATTGTTGTGAGTCACCCACCATGTGTGGTCTGCTGACTGGCCCCCTCTTTACCCGCCCTTGCATTATATGCTGTGGAAGTGATACATAAGCAGCAAGTAAGCAATTGGGCCATTGTTGAAGAATTACAGTACAGTATTTACAAAAATTATGTGAAATGCGTAACGGAAAATACTGCAGTGCACAGCATAACATAAATATTCA
The DNA here is from genome assembly GCA_030765065.1 of Deroplatys truncata. Classification (NCBI taxonomy): domain Eukaryota; kingdom Metazoa; phylum Arthropoda; class Insecta; order Mantodea; family Mantidae; genus Deroplatys; species Deroplatys truncata. The sequence goes on from CM060989.1 coordinate 114,464,441, forward strand.
GTTTAAACAAAGAATAATGTATGGAATATGTAATGAGGTGACCAAATTTTAGTTCGTAGTACGAATTATCTGAAATTCGGTTTAAATGGTAGATTTATCATGTAATTCAGCAGGGACCGAGCAGCTACTACCAAGCAGCCAATTACGAATTAGCGAGGGTCTACTGTATTTATTGAACCATTACCATAATGGAATTACTTATTGTTTTATTCAGTTTTGCTTGAAATGTTTGTCATATTCACTTGAAATTCAGCAACGTTAATGGACTTTACAGAAAGGGTTTTATTGTGCATTTTGTCGTGGCTGAAGGGATTATAAAATGTTTAAGAAGTGGGTCCTTATATCCTGGCTTTGAAATTCCATCCTTTGAATAACACAACAAGAAAAAGATGGTTATTTGGCGCTTCAGGAAAGTACAATGTAGACAATTGGCATACTGAGTTAGCAACTGTGGTGAAAGAACGTTTTATATGAGAGCTCATGATCTGTTGAAGAAAAAGGAGCTAAGGCACAATGATAGTGGATTTGGGAGTATACAGGGCAGGAATTGAGCAGTTTGCAGCCAAGGATAGGAAACCAAAGGAGACTGGAAGAGGAAGTGAAGGAATTAAGAGCATGTTAATTATCACCTTGGTGGTAGCAATTTTGTTAGTGATTGGTCGCATTTAGATGAATCCTGGCCCAACTGAGTCAGACGGTGAGCTAGAAAAATTTTTGAAGGGAATGGATGAATTGGATGAATGCCTGAGTAGTAAGTTGAATATAGGTCCCAGGAGGTGAGGCAAAAAATTCCAGAGGAATCTAAAAGGGAGGTGCAGGACCTTAAAGGGAGGATAAAGGGGCTGGAGGATAAGAATCAGAAGTTTAATTTGGTCTTTACTGGGGTTAAAGAAAGAAGAGGAGTTTGCATTCTATTTTGGGGTAGTGGATATTCTGGAGCAAAAGCTTGAGTTGAAACTGGAAGGATGGGAAATAGTGGATGTGTTTTGAGTTGGAAGACAAACAGCCAAGAGGATGATAATAGTGAAGTTTACAACTATGAATATTACATTTAAGATCTAACAGAGAGCAAAGAAGCTTAGAGGAACAAATATTTTCATTAATAAGGACTTGTCAAGGAATGAGAGGGAAATTAGGAAGCAAGAGTAAATGGAAAGAATGCATGCACACAAAATATGCAGTTCTGGATTGATGACAAAATGGTTACTGCAGGCAAAAAGGAAGACAAGTCACATTTACAAATCTTATGATGAGGATGTGAGTCAGCAAGCTGAAATAACGGAAGGTGGAAGTCCAAGGGATGATTCGGATACCCACAAATGTTCTGAGGCAATTGTCCAGGCATATGGAAACTTCAAGGCCAAATGAGAGAGGAGGTGTGCATGTAAAGGGGAGAATTTAGGAACACCAAGACCAAACAAGTCGATAGGTAATGACATCACAGTGAAGCATAACAGTATGCCAAGGTCAAACGAGTAGAGAGGTGGTGATGTCACTCAAGGCTTGTGGGAACACCAAAGTCAAATAAGCAGGGAGGTGATAACATCACAGTGAAGTATAACAGAATGCCAAGGTCAAACAAGTAGAGAGGCGGTGATGTCGCTCAAGGCTTGTGGGAACACCAAAGTCAAATAAGCGGGGAGGTGGTGACATTACAGTGAAGCATAGCAGAATGCCAAGGTCAAACGAGTAAAGATGTGGTGATGTCGGGGAACACCAAAGTCAAATAAGCGGGGAGGTGGTGACATCACAGTGAAGCATAACAGTATGCCAAGGTCAAACGAGTAGAGATGTGGTGATGTTGCTCGAGGCTTGTGGGAACACTAAAGTCAACTAAGCGAGGAGGTGGTGACCTTACAGTGAAGCATAACAGAATGCCAAGGTCAAACGAGTAGAGATGTGGTGATGTCGCACAAGGCCCTTGGGAACACCAAAGTCAAATAAGTGGGGAGGTGGTGACATTACAGGGGAGGATAATTTCTCCAGAAAGACAGTGAACACGACAGATCCAACAGCTGGCAAGAAGGAACACAGGAGAAGTGGAGAGGAAGATGCTACTACAGAATCAAGTATTGCATCAACACCAATTGGAAGCCGTTTGGAACTGAGCAGTGCAGCGGCAAGAGTCCTTAAGGGGAGGAATTGAGTTCAGAAGTAGGAAGAAATTGCAAGAGTGGGCTCAGAATAGGGTGAAATGAGGGAATAGGGGTTGTGAGACTAGGTTTCTGGAAGTTTGAAGGTTTGAAAGGGAGCTTGTCTTCGCGTTTTTTGGCCTGTTGATAAGAAAGGTGCAGCTATCAGCGGTGGCCGAGACATGGGTAGAAGATAGGGGAAGATTAAAATTGTAGGTTGGGAATTTATTGGAAAAAAGGCTTCAGAAGGAATATTAAGGGAAGGGCATCAGGAGGATTGGAGTTATTATGTGTAACGAATGGACGGGCATGGTTTTAAGAATGAAACCCTAGGATGGAAGATGTAATGGGGACAATGCTGAAGAAGTTTATACTGTGTGTATGGAATAGTTTATAATGCACCCAAAAATTCACATTTTCATAGCTGAGATCTCCTCCATCAACTAGAAAATGAAATGCAAGAAATTAAACAGGAACTCCCTATAGTGGAATTTGTGATATTGGGGGATTTAATGCAAAAATTTGGAATCTGAAAGCAAAAGACTGTCATATATTGGATGATTTATTCATAGAGAAAGATATTGATACTGAATGGTTGTTTCGGTGAAGACAGTGATGGGGAATTCACATTTGTTAGTGTTGCATATCAAAGTATTATAGACTTTGCTGTCTTCAGGCGGGAGTCACTAAGTGCAGCGACAAATTTTAAAGTGATAGTGCTCATTTTCCCATAGTGATAGAGTGTAAGTCTAGATTTGGTGTTAAGATGACTCCACAATCAAATAAAAGAGAAGTGGGTGAAAATGTTAATACATATAGACAAAATCAGGATTATGCTGAAGACTTTACTTCAATGTTGAAGTCCTCAATGGCAAGGATGTGTTTTCATGGGATTGCTTGGTTTATAAAGTTAGATAAGTCTTAAGTAGCATTATTTGTATTACAATTTGTGTTCAAATGGGCTGGGAATGGTATGCGTCTATCTTGTAGGACAAATACTAAAAGATATAATGGGTGGATTGACAAAGAATGCAGAGTTTTGTAAAGCATACCAAATTCAGTGGAGAGAGTATGCTCAACCAGAGGCTAGAGAACGAGTGGCAGAGTACAGATTATGGTACACAAAGCTATTAGATGGCAAGAAAGGTGAATGGGAAGAAAAAAGGCCTTGGAAATAGAAGAAAAACTTGAATCTGGGAGGCCACAACAGGTGTGGGAAGTTATAAGAGATGGTATAAAAAGGTAGGGCTCAGACACCTGAAATTAGGTTACAGCAATGGGTGGGTTATTTCAAGTGTTTGTTTGAATTTGGAGATTTGGAGAAGAATGTTTGGAATTCTGAAATAGAGCTGAGTTATAATGAAGCCTTTGATGGAGTGTTCTTGTGAAGAAGTGTTAAAACAGGTTTGAAAGACCAAAACGAATAAGGTAATAGATAAAGATGGGTTGCTGGTTGAATTGTTTCAGGCCTATTGCCAGGAGCAAGAATAGTTGGAATATTTGACTAGATTATTGAACTTCATTGAGTGTTAAGAGAATACCCAAGAGTTGGCAAAAAGCTATTATTCATCACATTGTTAATGAAAAAGGATCTACTGAAAATCCAGGTAATTATAGGGAATTGCCCTCCTATCAAACTTTGGTAAAATTTTTACAGAGGTTTTAACTGAGAGAATTAATGTCTGGATAGAAGAAAGCTCATTAATCTCCCAATTTTAGTTACGATTTAGAAAAAGATTAAAGGATGGCCAATAATGTATTTGTTACCAAAACAATGATAGATAAGCGTTTAGCAAATAAGCGGGGTATATGCAGTATTTGTCGACTTGGAGAAAGCGTATGACAATGAATAGAGAAGCTTTGTGGTATAAACTATGACAAAAGAGAATGAGCAGGGAGGGAGATGATTATTTTGCTGCAAGAATTGTACAAAATTAAAATGTTCTGTGTGAAATGTGAAGAAGGTTGTGTGACTGAGGAAGTGCCTCGAGTACGGGGGCTTAGATAAGGATGCAAGTTGAGTTCTGCCATTTTTAATTTGTTTGTAGATGATATAATGTAGGAATTACAGCAAGTTAATATACATAAACCAATATATAATTTAGAAAATCCAGACTTGCTTTAGGCTGATGATTTAATGTTAGCTTCCTTTTCAGTAATAGCATTAAAACATGCGGTATTAGAAATTATGAGCTATTGCAGGGAATGAGATCTCAAAGTGAATCGGGAGAAAACAAAGATAATGATATTAAAAAGGGAAATAATTTGAGGAGGGAGAAAATGTGTTCTATAAAGGAAAGAGAGATACAGATTGTAAAGAAATTTTCATATTCAGGAGCGGTATTGGGTTCATCTGGGCAGTGGGAGAAACAAAAACAAGTAGCACTAACCAAGAGGTTACTGTCCTTGAAGCTGGTCACTAGATGTTTGTTCGTTGCACCAGATATGAAGGTAAACTGGAGAATATATAGGTGTAAGTGAGATGGGCATATGGTATTGAAGTATGGGGAATAGAGGAAAACTGGAAAAGTATGGATAGGATACTTAGCAAGTTTTGTAAGAATATGCTGGGAATCCCACAAAGTGCAGTAAATGCAGGGACATTGTGGGAATTTGGGTGGGTAAGTGTATGAGGGCACATAATAGAGAGAGTTCTTAAAAATTGGTTCAGAATTTAACAGATACCAGAGGACTCCATGTTGAAAGAACGTTTAAAATTCCAGGAGTCAGTGTTACGGGATCTTTATTGGGTTCACAAAGTTTGGAAAGTGTTAACTAGAAATGGGATGGATAATGTGCAGTTGAGAAGAGGGGAATTGGAGACAGTTTCCTGGAAATTGTTCAGAATCAGGTTTAAGGATATAGACAGACATTTAATGCATTCTTTAATGAGGGAAAAGAAGTTGCTAATGCTTTATCAGGAGATAAAGGATGCTAGAAGAGAAATATACATTACTATGTGTAATAAGTAAGAGAGGGAGGGATTGGGACTATGGAACTTAAGGGGGATTGATGGTAATAGGGAAGATGGAATTTGTCCTATTTGTGCAATTGCGGAAATGCAGATCATATTTTATTTGAAATTGCAGAAACAAGTGAATGGTATCAACAGGCAATATGTGGTAAATGGTTAAAATTAAACGAACACCAGTAAGACAAATTTTTAGTGACAAAATGCAAACCATGAAGCTTAGGGAATTTTTGTATTGGGTGAAGAAAACATTTTTATGGTCAGCAAGGAGAGGAAACATGTGAGTTGGATTGTGTTCAAGTGGTTAGTGGTGTTACTTTGGTTGAATGCATAGTATATTGAATTGGAATGAGAATATGTAAACTTAGTGGGGTATTGAATTTGATGAATATGGTAGTATAAAATTGTTTCTTGTTGTTTTATTGTATTTCTGTGTGGTGGAGCCCAGTAAATAGCCAGGGCTGTAACCGGGTCTCAACAGGCTTTCAAATACGTCGCAACCAAGATGTTAAAAAATAATAATAATAATAATAATAATAATAATAATAATAATAATAATAATTAAAAAAAAAAAAGGCCAATTTGATAATTCAAAACAATAAGAGTCAAAACTCCGGAAATTGTTATTGTCACAGCATTTTTTTATAAACAGCTAGTTATAAAAACATCAATTTTTGGCATAGTAAGCTTTTAAAACTAATAATGGTTATCGAAAGTTGTATGAGGGTGTAACATCCTGTATTTTTAATTTTTTCCCAGTTTAAGCTTTTCCTGCGCATGCAGTACAAATTAATTGTTCCCCCTAACAAACCTGTTGCTATTTCAATTTTGAGCTCTTGCCAGAGATGCTAAATTAAAAGAAACTAAAAATAAGATACACATATATAAAATAAATTTTCTAGTTAACTATCATAAATTGGCTAAATTAAATTTGTATGTATTAAATTATATTTGTTTCATATTTCAGCAAATTATAAAATATCATTCCCTTTAAAGGTAATGTAGTTTTATACTTGTGCACCCTTATGCAAATAATTTTTCTAATTTACCATCTGGAAAGGCATTGGCATTCATCACTTTTAGGTATTAATAATCAATTTAAAATATGCTCAACAGCCAGAATAGTTAAAACATTTCCAGCAAAAATGGCCTTGTATTCACCCCTATAAAGTTCATATCCCAGCCTTGTGAATTGGTCACAAAATCTGATACCCTTTTCAGATGCACAATATAGGTATATAATATATACATATAAGTTTATATTTCAATGGTTCACAACATACACCCACCCCTCTGTCTTGGTGTTAAATGAGGAAGCAGACCAATTCCACAAAGTGCAATGCCACACTGTTTGCAACTATGTGCAATGCATGGATTGTGTTTTCCATTTTTTAGACACACATTGGATGCATGTTTTCACATGACCTTGTATTTTCACGAAGCTGTGAAGGGCACTTGGTGCAGGGGTAGCAGAACGTAGGCTGTGCTGAATCCTGCATATTTATATCACATAAAACCTGTGATCAGCTGCTGTACTAAGTTTTGCCTGTAGTTCAAAAGCCTGTTGCCATGAGCTGTTGTTAGCAGGTGTGTATGAAATGTCATATACTATAAAACTACAGTGCGATTATTTTATGGTTAGGCCATGTGTCGCACATATGCATGCTCTGCACACTACCAGTTACACTGAGGATGTGTCATACCAGAGTTCCTGTTTTACTTACTCACAAGTGAGAGTAACATGTACCATAATGAGTACTAAGTAGTGTTGGAAGTGGTGTCCATCTGCATGAAGACACTCCTGGCATCTTCAAATGAAATTTCCCTTCACATAAGTTCTTCTTGCATAATGTTCATAATTTCTTTTTTTATATAGTCCTTAAGTTCGTCTGTGGTATTGTCGTATACCTCTCTTTAAATTATTTTACAAGAACAAATGGGAGCTACTCGCTTGCAAGAGGCATCGGTAAATCAAACAAGAACTTCAAATGCGAGGCTACGACGAGGGACGCAGCTAAAGTTAAATTCCAAAATAATTGCTATATCAACATAATACCTGGCTTAAGGGAGAGGAATGATTCTATTCTACCATAATTAAAACTTTCAAACGTGGATGGCACAGAGTTTAATGGATGAAGTTAGATACATTCCTTTGCCCATTGTCTGCCGACAAGGACATCGTGCTTTAGCAGTTTCCCGTCTGTCTCACACGAAGCTTACTTTCTAACTGTTACAAAAACCCACGCCAAACTCGGGCGTCAGTAACTCTATCCCCTCCCTTGACACTTGTTCCCCTGACTCACCCCTACTCACAGACAAACTGCCGTCTCTAACTTCGGTGCCCAGAGAGAGTCTTGTCATATTATCTTGCACATGCCACATCTCCCCCTGGCTACCGAGATCGACGCCCTTGTCGACACAAGGCAAACAAATACAATAAGAAACATTAAAATAACAAAAAAAAATGACATACAATAAGAAAATACACATGTGTGATAAACACCCATATGATGACAAAGAATATTACTGGGCGTAGTGGAGTCTCGAGAATCTTGAGTGCTATCGAATAATATTGTTATTGCACTTATGCTTGAGCACCCCGCACACGCACACACACCACGCTGCCTCAGTTCACACGCACACTACACTGCAACTGCTCCTGATGGTCCCTTGAAACTGTTTGTGGGTGATTTTATAAAGCGCCCACAACGACGATTTGTCCTGGTGTAGAATTATCACTGCAGGTCTCTGGTGATGACAACAGGGTGGGCAGTCGCTGGCTTGGACTGCCCCCCAAAATAGTGGCTCCTTATGCCACGGCAGTGTAGTGGCTGCCCGACAGCTTCCCTGTGGTGTTTCTTGACTTCTGGTGTGCCACGGGGATACTCCTGTGATCCTCTCGAGCTCCGCCACAGCAAAATACTACAACAAAACCACCAAACAATAAAAACGGTGCTCCAACAAACAATCACACATAAAAAGAACGGTATGTCATGTACAATTAAATATTTGAAAGGTTGAAAAGTTGGCACTAAAAATTCTTTTGACATGGGGCAAAGAAAGAGAAAAAAATAAGTACAAATTGGCGTAAGAACTAGATTTTAGAGAGTTGCCATCCAAAATTTAACTCACAGTGCTTCAGAATCCAAATAAAACATTAAAACAGACACAGAATACTTTAACATTTTATCAAGAACAGTGACTTTTTCATACAATAACATGACAGAAAAACATAGCCTTATTTGGGATCCCAATATTAAATCTTAATAACCAGCTGGTATCACTAACAAAAGAAAATAAGTGCACTTACAAGACAATCACACATTACAATGAAATGAACTCATTCACACTGACCATGGCCCAAATTATACACAACACACACTTAGCTAGCTACTGAAAACTACTGTATGCATTACTACAAACTACAAAATAAATCCACAATACATCTCCAAACTACGCCACGTGACATGCTTTCAACTACTATTGTCATACTCTTGTCACTAATACAGTTTCTCGTCCACAGTACTATCTTCCTCATCTCATTATTATCAACTCAATCATAATCATCATCATCATCAGTATTTCAATCAGCATCATTACTTCAGTCATTAACATCTTTATCTCAACTTTCAATTTTCTCTTCAAAACAAAACATCTTCACTGACGTGTCTCATTTAACATGCTGTACATTCAAAACATCTAACATAGGCATAACCTTCAAGAAATCACATTAAAAATTTCAGGAATGACACAAATAACATGACATTATACTGTTGCATCCACATCCTCCAAATCAAAATTAAGCTGGAAAACAGTTGGTATTAAAATTTGCTATCTAAGATGGTAATAAACTTGTTGCATAAACAGAAAAAAAAATTATTCACATTACAATCACTTCCATCCATTTAATCTCTCGTGTGAATTCATCACACACGCTATACTGGGCACGTTACAGCAACACCAATAAGCCAAAATCTCTGAAATCATCACATCACATCAACTTTCCTCCTGAAAAATCAACACATTCATACACTTCAACTATCGGGGTTACTCTTTGGCACTTCCACCGAAGCTGACCTCATCTCATCTCTCACATTAGCACCGTCGGGGTTACTTTTACGCACATCCACCGAGGCAAATCTCAACTCACATTTCTCACATAACCTCACACTACGCCATCGGGGTTACTCTTTGGCACTCCCACCGAGGCAAATCTCACAGATATCACATAGCCTCAAATACACACATACATACACACACTATTCATGCAACAATTTTCTGCAAATAAAAATCACAGCATCATTATGAAATCCAAAATCAAATCGAGTCAAAACAAATCAAATCATATCGAATGCAACAAAACAACATCACATCATTACTCAAAACAATACTGTCACATAACATTCCTGAAAATGAAAGCTCAATTAAGCACATAGTACACATGAAACACATTCCTGCAGCATGACACTACAACAAAACAAATGATTTGCAATCCCCAAAACATAATTTAAAATGTTAGTTACACCCAAAATAATAATACACTTGTAATTTAGCAGAGACATTCATAGCACATATTATTCCTGAAAAGCAAAGCTTAATTAAGCATCAGTCAGTGAAACAATAAATTTAGCATACCTGTGTGAGTTGTAAAACTGTTTCATTCGTCCAAACTTTAGCACTCACAATGTTTACTTACTTACAAGTTATATTTTTTCTTTTTTTTACTCTTTTTACCAAAAAAAATTCCAGTGCAGTTTTCCAAAATCTGGTAACACACCTACAGCTAGTTCATCAACATCCACATCGTACCGGTGCATATTAGAAGGCACATCAAACCTAATTAGGTGAAGATACTGGCAAGGCTGGTAGTAACTCCTGAAACTTTTACTTACATGAGTAATTGCGAAAGATTTTCCCCTAAAAATATGCATTGCGGAATTAAATAAACCAAACTTGGCAACGGTGAAGCAAAATTATCATCATTATCATTTCCTCAGAGCGGCCATTAGCAGTAGTAGCGAACATTTCAAAATTCTAAAGTAACTCATACGCCGACAACTTGCTGGAATTGTCAACGTGAGAGGGGTCAATGACCGAGCGACACACAGCTGACTGCGTTGCACTCAGCGGCACGGGCAGGTTAGACATCACTGATAACTGAGTAACAACAGGCGTACTAATACTGGACTTAGATTCCTTTCACTATGCTCGCTAACTGGAGCAATTGCCATATCAGATTTCTGCGTAGTACGTCGCTTAGGCATGATTGCAGCACAAAAGATAACGCAACCAGTAAATAAACAGTATGACAAAGCGATACAGATTACACCAAACTAAACACTTATAGCATCACATGAATGTAAGTAGCAAGATTAGAACATAGCCAAATAAAACAGTTCCAGAAAGAATACAATTAAGCGCCCGCGGCGAAATATCAGAAAATTATACCAACATACGGTCTACACAAGCATGACACGCAAGCCACTTGGACACAATACCAAGATTTTTTTAACAGAATGAACACATGGAAGAAAAGCAAAATGATAGCTTCAGTGAGAAACCTCGAACTGAAAGTTAAAAAAACCATGTCACACCTACTGTGACCACCGCTAACATTATCTCAAAAGGAGCAGAATACAGACTTGCAATTTATACGTAGCACAAAAAAAAAATTCCTTCTCTCTTTTTTTCCTTTAAAACAAATGTATCTGACCTGATATACACATGCAAATAAACGCGCCAAAACACGTGCTGATGAAGACTGGTTTCACAAGCTAGAATTAGTGCTGAAATGCATGACCACGCGGGAATTACATAACATACGTGCGTACATAAAAGTTACACGAAAAATGTCCCAGAAAAGTATAGTAAACAGCTAAAAATCACAATCACTGGAATATAAAGTTATAAGTTTCCCGAACCACTGCTAATAAGCACAGAAAACAAGATTTTCACCTAGATGGCCAACACGTGACAAGCACATTTTCAAAGCTACAAATATCTCACTCGTTATCTCACTCGTTTCACAACTCAACTTTCACAAAAATATATTTGAAAATAACCAGCACGAACCACTTAGCACAGCAATACAATTTAATGGAAATGAAGCCAAAATAGCAGGAAAATGGAGTCAGAAGTTTTAGCGTCACGCCGACAGACAATGGAAAAATGCAAAAATGAACTCAAAATTAAAATTTAGAAACGAGACTTTTAGAAATTATAGTAACAAAATTTAGAATAAGAGAATCACAAATTAAAGCATAAAAATCCTTACCCTTAAGCCAGAAACAAATTTAGATTTTTCGCGAACACGTGGAGGACCACAAATCGTTACATTTCAGAGGAAAAAAAAACATTTTTACACTTAAAAATCTCACAAAAAACCAAACTCTACCCGGCGCCTCCACTAATTGTCGTATACCTCTCTTTAAATTATTTTACAAGAACAGATGGGAGCTACTTGCTTGCAAGAGGCATCGGTAAATCAAACAAGAACTTCAAATGCGAGACTACGACGAGGGACGCAGCTAAAGTTAAATTCCAAAATAATTGCTATATCAACATAATACCTGGCTTAAGGGAGAGGAATGATTCTATTCTACCATAATTAAAACTTTCAAACGTGGATGGCACAGAGTTTAATAGATGAAGTTAGATACTTACATTCCTTTGCCCATTGTCTGCCGACGAGGACATCGTGCTTTAGCAGTTTCCCGTCTGTCTCACATGAAGCTTACTTTCTGACTGTTACAAAAACCCACGCCAAACTCAGGCGTCAGTTACGCTATCCCCTCCCTTGACACTTGTTCCCCTGACTCACCCCTACTCACAGACAAACTGCCGTCTCTAACTTCGGTGCCCAGAGAGAGTCTTGTCATATTATCTGTGCACATGCCACAGTATGAACCCTCGTTTTTAGGGTTCCCCAAAAATAGAAGCACCAATTTTGTCAATTTGTTCCTCCAGTATAACATTTCATTTTTGTTTCTTAGGTTTGGTGGTCCCAATGTCCTAAACTTATTAATCAGATGTGTAACAGCTTCTCTACTTGGAACTGGAATACCAGGAAATTTCTCCTGAAATTGTCTACATGAGTCGGTTTTTCCATGTGTATTCTACATAAAATTGTTGTTCAATTGTGAATTTGACAGCAGGCATTGCAATGAAAGCAGGACATCTCTTAAGCAGTCACGTAGTGCACAGATGTCTTGAATAAACTTTCACCTTTGAGATGCACAGTGTCAACTCTATACAGCATGAACATAAAGCAGCACCTGAAGAATGGCTGATAAAGATAACCTTAAATGCGTCAGCGCTATCAATTACACATCGGAAAAGCACTGAGGTCACAGCAGTATAGCCTTCTACTCCTATAGACGTTCTGTGGCCTCACCTTAAAATGCCAACACAGTATTTACTATAGCTATATTTCCATCTCCACCACTTTTTCAAGGATCAGTCGATACCATGACATATCCTCCTTTGGTCCATGATGTAAACTCTTGCTATATTAGTGGTATAGTTTGTTACTGCATTAGGGCAGGGTGTTTTTATTTGTTCCTTTTCTTCCTCACCTCTTTTATACCTCCCTGTCTGTGCCTGGATCAGAATTAATAGATAAAAAAAGAATGTCGCTATTATCGTGCCACACAACTGTAGTTACAGCTTCAAATTGCAATTTTTAAGATTAAGCTCTTTTCAGTTTCACTTTTTTCAACTTTGAAAGTTTTTCTGATCAATCTAACTGCATGACATGTAGCACATGCATATATTTTCCTGCCCAAAAGAATTTCAGTAACTTCATGGATGTAAAAAGCATTATCCAAATACACATGAGGCCTCAACTCCATGTACTTTTCATGCATGTCCAAAACTACTTGTTCTAACAGTAAGAGATTTATATTTCTAATCTCTTTTTTCACCAGGTAGATTTTACGGTCCAGTGAATATCCAGTGTTAATATCTGGGACACCCGATTCCTTTATATGCCATTTTGTTTGTTTAGCAAGTATTTACTGTTTTGAAAACAAATAACCCCTATAATTGCTTCATCAACAAAGAGGTCACAACCAGGTTTATAGAGTCTGTAAACTTTCTGATTTTGTCCAAAGCAGGTCATAACCTATAAAGGTAATCATAAGAATCATGTTATAATTTTGGCTTTGAAGACTCATATTCAGATGAAAATGTTGTGGTATTAAAGAAAATGGAGCAAGATCATCACTTGTCTTACAATTGGGCAAACATAAAAATCCTCCAGAAAGTAATTACTGGTTTAAGATAAATTCTACCATCCTCATATATATCAAAATAACCTAAAGGTTCAATTTTTCTTTGAATTGGTGTCCTCCCATTTTGGATCAGCGTGTTTTTGCTTATATCTGATTGGCATATCCTTCGGTTTCCTCTTTGGTTAGACAACAAACACCTGAATTTATAAACAATTTGAAATAGTTCGTTTCTGGACTCCCTTGAGGGATATGTTTTGCACCTTTAGGATGAAAATTGTTCTTACACACTGAAAGTCAAGTTGGAGGTTGAGGCAGTATTTTAATGCCTAAATGATATTAATTGTATTTTTTATTAATCAAATTCATTAACAGCCCACCTTGAAAACAGTATGTATATAATTATTATTTATATTCTATGTAAAGTAATTGTAAATACTTATTTTTATTCTGAACGTATTTATTAGTGATATGTAAATGTTTATATACTGTAATAGTGTAAAAACTGTAAGAATAATGTGTTTTAGGATGTTAATAATGAGGTAATAATGTAATTATGATGACAATAATGTGTTTGGAATTTAAAAAGTACTGGTTATGAAAAAGATCGGTAATAACATTGTTTCGCTTACTGTTTGGAATTAGCCAATCAAAAGTAAGGAAAGATTGTAGTTTGAATACTTAAATTCCATTGGACTAGATTTAGCCAATAAGAGAATGCCATTACCCAAGCTAAAGGTTTTTACCGTTGAATCCAATCAGTCTCGGGCAAGATATTAGACAGAGCAGACGTGAAAGTCATGGGCAAGATGTAGTAAACAGCAGACGTAAGAGTCACGGACATGAAGTTGTAGAGAGTAAACGTGAAAGTCGTGGGTAAAAATGTTGTAAAGTATAAAAATCATAAAATTTGTGTTCTCCGCCAAAAATGTATTAAGTGCTCACAGTTTTATTTTATAAAGTGTTGTGTTTATAAAATGTGCAAATATAAAGTGAAATAAAAAGAAGTAAAAAAATTAAAAAGTAAATTTTGTGGCGTCTTATAATTTGAGTCTTATCACAACCCTACAAGAACTCCTGTTTCTATAGTGCGACTGAAAGCAGCCGAGGCAAATAACTTCAATAATATTACGTAAAAACAAGCATCATCTTCACTATAAAGTTTGGCATCCTAAAACATCAAACAACATCAAAGTGTATCTTCATTACATAACCTCAATAATATTTACATAACCAAAAACCTACCGCAAATTGGCGCAAAAACGTTGGGCTTACAAGAAACATCTCACACAAAAAAAACATCGCTAAATTGCCTTCTTCAAATTGGTCTACAACTGTGGGGCAACCGCCTCCAAATAATTATGCAACCTAGTACTATCTAAAAATTGAAGAACAATACTTCTTCAAGGTCCACTGTCAAGTACTTCATTAGTTTTAGTCTGCCTTGAATTTATATCTGCTACCTGTTCAACATATTCACCGTCACATCCTCCGCTAACTTGCCTAACCAAAATGAATTGGAACTACTTTTGCAATCTAATTTCTTGAGAAGTGCTGCAAGTGTTTCATTATTGTTACTAAAGTTTGTTCACTAGAGTGTTCTTTAGCCTACAAAATACTTGGCTTGACCTTGATGGTTGATGCAGCTATAAATGTGGCTTGAAAATGCTTAACAAGCCATCTGTGTGCAGCTGGAAACAATGTCATTTATAGTTTATAATTCCATCCTGTCTTGTTGAAACAATTGCAGTTGCTTGTTCAGATAACAGAAGTGTGTTTACGTTGAAACCGCTCCAAAATGTTGGGTTCGGTAGATACAGAAGCAATGAAAAAGAAATAAACAGCAAGCCATTTATTGTTTTATATTGTTGTGTGTTGCAAAGGGTTAAATCACTGAATTTCTAGAAATGTTATCTTTTGTCATGTTGTGTAAACTTAAACCAACATTACTGTTAATGATTGAAGTTACCATTGTTGAAAATGTAGTGTTAAACAAATGCAGAACTTGAATGATAGAATAACTGCACCATATTTACTGTTTTATTTACACCCATTATGTTGGTATTGACTTGCAGTTTGCGGCAATATTTATAGTGTAAAATTATAGACTTTGAGGTGTATTTTATTCTTTCTATATAGATGATTGTGTGGTGTTCCTGAAGTTTCTCCTTGTAAGGATTACAGAGCAGCCACTACAGAAATACCATTAAAGTTTGAGAAAACAATACTGCAAAATCGAAATGACCAGAGTGAGTTTGAGAGGAATGTAGACTGTTAGGTTTCAATGAGCCACAATGAAACCATAGAGTCCTTTGTGTATAGGAAGTGGATTCATATAATGGGTATCGTGTCAGTAACTGTCATACCCCTAAAATCGCTGTTCTTACAGATTACACTAAAATGGTTGTGTTGGTGATATTCTCTACACATGTGCGGTATTAACAAATGGTATAAATTGTTGACAAATGGTTTTAGTATTTATGAAGGTGTATTAAAATACATGTGTGGTGATGGGTAGATCTTTGTTAAATAATTACATCTCCTCTTAAAGCCACCAGTATATACATTTTCTTTCCCTAAGTTACTATTTTTCTACCACATTAACCAAAAAGTAAGAATGGAGGTATTACCTTTAATACACAACTTCATGAAAATTGTTTTGTTTGTGTCCTGCAGGATGTTTTTGCAAGCCTGGCAGGCATACACAAGTGCTGATGGAACCTGCCAGAATTGCCAACAATTGCAGTGCAGGAAACATAATGTGACTTTGGTCAGTTCTTAAACTGTCATTGTTATAATCCAGTTCAATTTCACTTAGTTCACACTGTGACTTAACTAATGTGAATAAGTTCAATTTTCTCATCACTTCACTCTCCTTTTTGACATTGTGGCATATTGAAATGCAGAACATAGCCGATTCTTCCAGATGGTTTACTCGCTGAGCGTCAAACACAGGACTTCTTTAGTCTCTTCTGTAGCAGCACTCACTGCATGTCACAGTTGTCACTAACTCACTTGTAGAACCACACTTGATGTAGCACCAGAAATGCTCTTGCTGACTCATTGACTGACTTCTTGCGAGAACGCTTGTATATATAGCCAATGGAATCTTCCACAGAACTATGTGGACACACGTTCTGGAGATGGGTGAAGAAACCTCCAGAAGATTGTTGTTGTATGCCAGAAGTGCTTCTGGTGTTTATACCAAGCAAGTGTAGCTTATCTCTGTTTAGCTTTGACTTGCCGGCGCCAACCTATAAGCTCAGGCCATAGGCACTGTGTCACAATAGATACTTATGCGGCCATTTGCTGCTAAGCCTTGTACCAACAATCCAGACAACATTGAAACTCCAGGGTTCACTATGTGTACTATTGTTAGAATAAAGCTAGCTTCTCTGAAAATGAATATCAGGTCAGGTTCCAGACACTGAGTAAAGAAAATTCCTGTGAGTATGACTAATTTGGAAATGGGTTCCTGTCAAGTGCAGCAGTCAAAGCTTTTTTGTGCATTTTCTGCTTTCTAGTAAAGAAAATTCCTGTGAGTGTACTCATTTGGAAATGTGTTTCTGCTAAGGACATCATCCTAAAAGCTTTTTGTGTACTTTCTGTTTTCAAATAAAGAAACTTCCTGTGAATGTGACTAATTTGACAGTAGATTTTCGTGAAGCACATCAGCCTAAAAACTTTTTGTGCATTTCCTGTTTTCTAACCTAAGGATCAAATTGCAGCAGCTAAATTAGCTCCTGTTTCTAGTTGCACAGTGGCTCCAAGAATCTGGTATTTGTTCTGTTGTAATGGTTTGACTTCAGAGTTTGTTATAGAAATTATTTTCTGTTTCCTTTGGAACCCTGACGGTTAGTGGCATTCCCATAGTGGTTGGGATTTGAAGTGATGGGAACTGAGAGCTTTATGTCAGCGTGGCTTACAGAGTTTATAGGAATACATATATAATAAATGTAGGAAAATACATCATATCTATTCCGTATATTTCATCCATAATTGTATAGGTGATTGTGCAAAATATACATTGGCATTATTGTGTTACTTGATGGGGGCTTCACTCCTGTAAAATCACCAATGTAAGACTTGACTCTTGGCTAATATTTCAATATGATACCTAGTGATTCTTGTGTTACATTTTCCTTTACTGGTGCTTACTTACCCTAGTAAAGAGAGAAAACTTGTATTTAAGGTAGTGGTGCTATTTAGGGGAACAGGTTGGTTACTTTCCTCCCCTCCTAATTACCCTGCGCCAGTGATGTAATAGCTATGAAAGTAAGGAGGATTCTGGGAGTTTTTAGTGATGTATGTTAAAATATTAATTATATGCATTTTATAAACATAATAGTTTACTAAATTATATTATGATAAATGTGTCCTATAAGTGTTTATTTTCATTCACTAATTTAATTTGATTTGCAATCCTTCTTAGTGATTAATTCAGCAATGTTGGGTTCTGTACTAGATATAGTTAAGCATAATGTGAAGGCCAAATTCACGTCATTAATTCTGGATCTGTGTTTGTTCTTGGTATTGTTCATAGATGAGGAAAATTATTTACAGCTGTAGGTTACTCCAAACATTGCAGCCATGCACTCACTGAAGAGTTTTAAAGTAGGATAAATGTCTTGGTTCATTATTATTTTATATAGTTCATGTTCAGATTTGCCGCAACTTTTCAGACATATATCCTGCTACAGATCTAGAATCTTATATCATAAATATGATGGCACTTTTTCTGCATTTACGAAAAATGGGTTATCTAATGCTTATAATTCTGTGTGCATTTCCTTTATATCTAGAAATCTCTTTCAAATTCAGAACAGAGGTTTTCCAGAACTTCCTTGTGTTTGTGTGATGTGTGGAATGTTGCATTTAAAACTGATTTCAAAAGAGGAACATCATATAAATCTGTATTCTGAAGCTGCTGCACCATAGATTCAATTTGGTTATACAGGCGTTAATGGCAATCACCATTTCGATTACGGAGTAATCTTTCCTTTTTAAGATAATAAACTAATTCAGATAATGGTGCAGATCTCTTATGAAATATCCCTTATTCATTGGATATATGTGGTATAAAAATAGCCTGCTTCATTTACACAATATCTACGAGGGTTGATCAACAAAGGCTGAGACTGATTTTTTCCCGTAGCTTCCGTGATAGTTTCGTATCTGTAACATAAATATTTGAAAAGAGCGGGTTTTTATGTATAATGTTGGTAGGCGGCAGCACTCTCGTATTGGTAGGTTGGTAGTGATTCTCTATTTTGTAGACCCTACGTGCATTTCGCATACCATACAATGGAGGTGATGCATTCTTTAAATCGATTATCACAGGTGATGAGTCATGGCTGCATCATGATCCTGAAGGAAAACAAGCCAGCACAGTGTGGAAATCGCCAGGTTCTCCAACACCAAAAAAGACAAAAGTTGTTCCATCTGCAGGGAAAGTAATGGTGATCACATTTTTTGACTGTAATGGAATGATTTACCAGCATGCAGTTCCCCCTCACACTACTGTTACAGCAGCATACTACATGTCAGTATTGGCTATACTGAGGAAGCACATTGCAAAGAAATGGCCAGAGCTTTCTCGGACTGGGTGGCGACTTCATCATGACAATGCATGGCCTCACGTCGCAAATCAAGTCATGTAGTTTCTGGCTTGATTCAACATTACCTGTGTACCACATCCACCTTATAGACCCGATCTTGCACCCTGTGACTTTTTTTTATTCCCATCACTAAATGCAAAGGTTAGGGGTATTCGATTTGAGAACTCTGAAGCAGTGCTCAAAAAAAGTGAGGCGATTCTCAAGGACCTAACAAAGAATGGTCTGCAGCATGTGTTCAAGGACTGGCAGAGATGGTATAAAAAGTGCATTGTAATAGGAGGGGACTACTTTGAAAAAGATCATGTAAACATTTAATTGGAGTAATAAACATCTGTGAAAAAAAATCAGTCTCAGTCTTTGTTGATCAGCCCTCGTACTTCCGTACGGATATTAAAAAATGGTGAATCATACATTCTCTGCTTAACCATCTAACTTGACAAAAGTAAGTTGAATCTGAATAATGTGATCCCTCATGTTATAGTTGTTTAAATTTATTGTGTGCTGTAGAGGGTGCGCTGTAATCAAATTTACAGCTTTGATTACTATTGACATCACATTATGCAATGTTGCAGATTTGTACACAAAACTTGCGAATGTAAAGTTCCAATTCAGCTAAATGAAATTTTAATCTTCCCATGAAACCATTAATATGACCAATCATAGCGGGGGCCACCGTCTGTTGCAACTAACACGGAAAGCCATATAAGCTATCATATATAGTACCTCAAAAATATTTTCTCCATATGTATCATATTTTAGATAAAGGTGGTCCAGAGTATTAAACTCAATAGTATCTGTAATGTCTGTACATTCATCTAGGGCTAAAGAATACCATATAAGGTTGTTTATTTCAATTGTTTCTTGATGTCAGAAGCCATTTCTGATATTCTGTAGTTAATGTTCTGTTCCCCTTCCAAGGGTTAACTTTCAAACCATTCTAGGATACTTGGGCAAACATCTTGACTACTGTTTATCATACATTGTTAATTAATTCCCCTTCAGAAAATGGCTTAGTGGCTTCAGTTACCATAGCCAGCATTTTGTGGATCCAGTAACAAATGACCACACAGACAACATTAAGTCATGCTGGCAATATCTCTGGCATCAGACGTAGCCAAATGGATGTGTTTGTGGCTTCAAGACTGCTAAAACAGATCATGAGCTTATCTAAGACATTCAAGAGATTTGCTCCATAGCTTAGTGGAATAGTGCATTAGATTAGATATGTGCATAAAACAATAGATCGTTGCTCCGACTTGATGCATTGGTTTGTTGAAAATTAACAACAAAGACAAGGGTAATAGTTTTATTTCAAATGAATTTTTTTCTGATCTTTTAGTATTATAAGTTATTTTTAATGCAATGATAATATTTGTGTCTTCTCATAAGATGCAATGTTGCAGCTAATGTTGAAACTTATAAAAAAGAGGAAAAGCAGTTTCACTACATATTTCAAAGTCTGTTCCCTTCATCAGTTGGCTCCGTCCATCACAGCTTCCGTTCTTCCTCGGTTGGTGGATGTATGTATTTTGTGATGAAGCTTTGTTAATTCAATGTATCAAAGTTCATTAAGTCCTCTTTGGTATGGAAAGGTCTTCTCAGATTGTAGCTGCTGGTTTATCAGTTTGATTTATTAATTTGGTCTCCTCTTATTTCATATCTCCTCTTCTCAAAAATGTCAGTATTAATGACATTTTCTCCTGCATGCAGAGCTGTGGCTCTGTGACTTTGAGTTGTTGACTGGCTTCCCCACTTCCTGCGTTGTGCTAATTGTTGTAACACAAAGTTATGGACTGTGCATGCAGATGATTGAGTTCATACATGTGCCAGTAATCAAATACAATTATCAGAAATTTCTGAAGAAACCGCTCACTTTCAGTCTTAGCTTTGTTGAACTCCTAATTGCCCACAATCTCAGCTACCTGAACAAAAGAGAAGAAAGGCTTACACAATGGTAGAAATACACTAGATGCTCAAAGGTGAATTCAATCTTCTGTTAACAGCCTACCAAATATTCAAAAGAAATGTGAAAAACCATGTGAAAGTGAAGACAGGTATGCGCAGCATAAGCAACAAACCAAAACTTTTGAAAGATACTGAAAAGAAATTTTTGTAAGTTAACTTGCGGGAAGGCAAATAATTCTGTAGTTTCATTAACTTGTAAGAATAAGAAAAAATAATGGGAATTCTAGTTTTAGCACAATTTATCACTGACATGGATAGACAAGGTTGTTAAGATTAGGACTCATGAATGGGGAAGTCTTCGGTTGAAATCCTGATTGCTGTTTTGGATTTTCAATGTTTTCCTCTGTTCCCATAAATGGGAAATTTCGAGGAGGTATTCAAATGTTAGGACTGGAACATGTACTTCCGAAATTTCCTTTACCAGTTATCATTCCATGACTTTTTGTAGGGAGGTTCTCTGTCTTTACGATTTTCTTTCATTTAATGGCTTGTTTAGTTTAAGTTGCAGTCTTTGGAATATTTATTGTATAAATGTTGTGCAAGTTTTTTGTAGCTGGCTATTTCTCCATAAGTGATAGATAAAACTACCAATTTTCATATACTTTTTACTGTTTTGAAGTCTTAAGTCATCATTTATTTTCTGTCATGATGCCATGCAAATAAGATACTTTCAATGTCAGCATATAGCAACACACCTTTTAAACGTTCGACTATCACTTCAGCCTCCTATATCCATCATCTTCTACCTGCAACAAAATTTGTAATGAAACTATTTTTTGCATACATTTATCTCGATTAACATGAAGTAAGTGGATAATATACTTTAGTTAAGCCTAGTTTCACCAATCGATGGTAAAAATACTCTTTAACATTTTGTTTGTTAACAATGTGTTCCAAGTTTAACATAAAGTTAAAACTTTTGCGTTTCATCAAACGTTTACAGCAAATTCTTTGCTAACATTTTGTTAATGTCAAAGACAACTATGAACCTTAGCTTTCGTGAAGGCAGTGGCCAAACTACACTGCTTCTGAATGTGCTCCAATTCACTTTTGTCTCTGTGCTCTCTGTGTCAGTAGCAGACAACTCTTTACATTCATAGCAATTGCCATGTGATGTTGCTGATTTTTGAGGTTACAGTAGTGATGTCAACTGAAATAAATGTTTCACCATTTGACGTGTGTTAATTTCCATCCAGTTAATAAGTGTATATGTATTATCAAGTACGAAAAAGCAGACAGTCTTACATTAGAGGATAAGATTGCAGCCTGGGACAAAATCCCTGAGTAGTTTAATTGGAATGAATGCATTTCTCATAAATCCAGTAAGCAATTGCGGCAGTTTTATGCTAGCATAATGTGTAACACCAGAAACGTTAGTTGCAAAGAGTGTTTAAGATGATTTAAACTGGTGGTGGATACTGCATTGAAACTAAAGTGGACAAAACTGTGTTATCCCTGATTGAACAGGCAGACCTGAAAAAAATACTCTTTGCTTCTGAAGCAATTGCTTTGGAAATCTTCTGGATAAATCCACAAATGGTAGTCTTGGAACTATCAGCATTATCACCCACCAAGTAAATGAAAAATATTAGTAGTATAAAATCTAGGTACCTAATTAACACTTGTAGCATAGGGGTAAGATGCATGCTTCTGTTAGTGGTATTCTAACTTCTTGTATTTCCCATAAAACAATCTCCAGACCCCTTGAGCAGTCTATATCATTTTAAAAATTCCCCATTTTGCAGGTTTTCAAATTTATTAAGATGCTTGACTACTCTTCTACTAGGAGTGGCATTCAAAATTGCCAATTCAAGCAAACTTGCACCAGCTGCTTGGTTGGCGGCAGCCATTTTCCAATTTGTTACATTCGTTAAACGCCTTAACACAGGCTATGTCGATGTTAACTTAACACAGACTTTAACACATCATTAAAATTAACATTGTTGGATGAAACAGAATTTGTATTAACCTTACTGTTAAATCGGTTTAACATTGTGTTAAAAGTTGGCATCTCTTGTTAAACCGTCTCTTAGAGTAGTATGTAGAAGAGTATGTAGTGGAAATCATGTGAATGTACCATGTACTATTTCTGTGTAATCTAGATGGTCTTCTGTAGTCCTCCATGGTGTAGTGGTTTACATGCTAGCCTGAAATCGCGGGTTCAAACCTGGCAGGGGGTGATGGATTTTTTTCAGGTCTAACAATCCTTAGCATGGCTTCCTTCAGCAGGGAAGTAAACCGGTGGTTTCATGTTGTAGATTTAGGGACATAAAAGAACCTCAAGCCTGATAAAGAGGCCGCTGAGCAAAATTGCTGGTCTTTCACGCCTAATATAGAATGGGATGCTAAGAACCACAACAGTTAAAGTACGTCCATAAATAAAACTCAATTTAAATTTTTTGATGGTATTCTGCTGTACTGTTTGGATCATTTATCAACATATAGGCTAGTCACTGAGTAGTTGTGGGTTATTAAATTGTAGCTGTCCTATTTAATATTTTTGAGTCAAAGAATGGCAGCAATTGTTGACTTCTGTTTGTATTGCCAGTTTTATGTTTTATCTAATACAGAGTATTCTTATAAAACCATTTTGTTCTGTCTACTTCTTGTTAATTGAGGTGAACTTTCATTACAACTGTTACATATTTTGTTGTTGGTATAAAAAGAATGCTGTAGGCTAAAGTGAGTCAGATTTTTAAATAAGTGTATCGCTATGTGATGGTTATGAAGTCATTGCATGACCAAAACAACAAACAAATTGCATCATACCACCTGAAAAAAAGTTTAAGTATTTCAAATTCCAAACCAGTAACAAAAAATACCTTGGAAATGTTTAATGCCACAAAGAGTTTCATGTAAATTGCGAGCTTTAAGCAGATGTATATATTTTTGTGTAGTAAGATGAAGTAGATGTCTGTTCATTTTTCTGGATTTTCATTCTGTTTCTGGTAACTTTACTGTTACCTGCAACAATTAATTTCGTTTTCCATGCTGTAATGCTTTAACAAATGTACTATACGTGCTTCCGTGACACAGCTTCCTATCTCAGATTTTGAAGTAAGCAAATTTGTGTTCTTCTTACATTCATTTAGCATGATGTAATATTTATAACAAGATCCATGAAAGCAATATCTGATAATAGTTTGGCAGCAACATGTTCACTTCTAGTTCCACAGAATGCAATCACAGTAATCAAAGCATATAGGTACAGTGTTGCATAAGAAATTCTTTGCTTTTGTAAAGTGCCGATTTGTTCCATTTGTCTCAATGGATTAAGTGATTTCTGAACCAAACACTGTATTTCACACCCATTTCATGATAGGAAGGTGTGCTATTTGAAACAAATTAATCTCACAGTTCGATTCAGCACCTAGAAATATGGAGAATCTGTATTAAAAAGCATTTTGTTGGTGGGTGGACTTAATGAATTTTGTTCTGATGCTCCTGTTTGTTGTTACATAAGACAGTTATTGAGTTTGTTTTTAGAAGACATGGGAGACAAGCCAATGGCTGTGGAGTGGGAGTGGGGCAGTAACAGACACACAACATAGTTATATACAGTAGTCTTGTCCCATGACCATATACTTGCCTGCCATTGTTCTACTGTCATGATATGTTTGTTTCTCCACAGACTTAGCACCGAAAGATGCAGCAGCAGTTGTAAAATGGATACCAAAATAGAAATCAAAGAAGAGAATCCTCTCTCAGATGATTTAGCCTCACGGAATGAGAGAGAATTGCTCACCAAGAATGGTACAATGAACATGAACAGTGATGCTGTACTTTTGAATGATGATTGTGATATGGCAATCAAGACAGAAGTGAAATCAGAGAATGCTTTTCCAGACTTAGGTTCAGAGAAAGAGAGAGCTTGTTTTATGAAACAACTTGTAAAGAAGATTAAGTCTGAAACTGTTACATGCAGCAGCCATTGCGAGACAGATGTCAAAACAGAAAATGGTTCACAGAATGAGAGAATTTCTTCTGGAGTATCCTGTAATGAAGGTTAAGAAATACAACAGTGATCACGAAATGGATAACAAAATAGAAATTAAAGAAGAACCTTGGTGGCTGGCAACAGAAACTTCATCTGTTTGTGATGACATTAAGGTAAGTTTTGTAGAAATCTACTGCAGTTACAATTTGTGTTTATTGTATACTTGATAAATTATTTCAATTATGTAATACAAAATTATAAGGATAAGAGATATTTTTATAAACGAGTACAGTATTTGTCAGGATGGTATATTTAAAAGGTTGAAAGTAATGATGGCAAAAGTTCTTGATATTTATAAGATATTTGAAGGAGCTTTTTTTGAAATCATACCAAAAAATACAGTTTGATGTCATAACATTTAACCATAAGCTACACTTTCCTCCTATTTGAAAAAAAATGAAATGAATACTAAATGAAACCAAAGAGAAATTCACTTATTGGAAGATCACAGACAACCACATTGTAAATTTCAATGTCTTGTTTTACTCTGTAGGACTGCAATGACTAAAGATTAAAGTGGGTTAACTGTATTTGAAGTAAATGCTAAAAAGAAATCTGTCAATATTATTATATGAGAAAACTAGGGTGAAACTGGATATGAGTATGAGATACCTTTAATTTTTAATTATAGAACATTTGGAAATATCTTATAGTGTGCATCTTGCAGGAAGAACATGATTCAATTGTGACACATTCACTTTCTCTCTTCATAATGCTGCGATACATTATTATGTTCAAGTGTCTTAATACTTAGAAAAAATTAACATTGTCGCTTTTATGGTCCAGTTATCCCAACTCGCTTTGCTACAAATGAAATAGAATGTTCTGTAGAATATGTTGAGATAAGACTGGACTGTGCACAAAACTATTCTTCTGAAAACTCATATGAATGTGTTTTTTTATGTTATTGTTATTTAAAATGTTATAAGGTGAGAAAATTTATGTAGGTATGTAGCGGAATCTCAAAAACCACTTGACTGAATGTATTAATTTTTTCACCATTGAAAAGCCTTGTTTTTTCTGATGAACATGGGTTATAAAGCACCTAATTTTAATTCTTAAGTTACTAAAAGACTGAAATGGTTATACAAATGCTATGTATAGGAATATGAATTCATTGGTGTTATAAAACAACATATTTGCAAAGAAAACTATGAACTTTCTTTGAGATTGCCATGAAATAGAAAACAGTCATCTTTAGTCCACAGAAAATGTATGTAAAATAAGACAAATTAAGCAATCCTAAAGGTAAGACATAGCAAAACAAATCAGAATGGAATCTGCTTATAATGGGTTGATGCCAATATCAAAATATTATAATAACGCTTATATAAGAAGGTGTTCTTTATTTTGTTTGTATGCTGCAATCAGTTTTGTTAGCAGGGTATGTTAAATAATTGATAGCAGAGAGTAAACTGTATCGAGCTAACATTTAAAATCAGTGAACTGCAAAGATTATTTTACTCAATGGTTGCAGACTGTATGTCTTTTCAAGAGAAAAAAAAGTTAATTTGATGGCTTGGGATTGCAGAGTCTTCATATTCACCAGCCTCACCCCTGTTAAGCGAGTATACATCAACTAGGTAACTGATGTAGAAAATCCCAGTTTATTGTTTGCAGCTGTTATCCTACATGTCTCAGGCACTTTTACTTTCTCGGCAACATACATATCATTATGCACCAAGAATTCAATTTTGAGATTTAACCAGAAATACATGTTTTGAGTTCCATTCAATCCAAAAGAAGTATTTCAGAAAAAAACAAAAGAAAAACGTTTGTGTGTGTTTGTGCATGTGCAGGCATACATATCTCAGAGAGGGATAGAACAGGATAACTCAAAAACAGATGGCCGGATAAATACCAAACTGTATATTTAGGTTAAACATTTTCAGAGTTTTTAACAAGAGGATTTTCAAGAAAATCTTCCTAGCCCAAACTACTCTTAAAAACATCATCTTTTATTTTCTCATAAATAGCTCTGAACTGTTCTGATGCTAAGGCAGTGGATTTTTAAACCTGAATTTACCTTTCCGCTCTGTTTAACATACTTCCGTGACAAGTTATATGTTTATGTTATATTTTATGTGAATATCCTATAAAGACCCTTTATATAAGTGAATTTGAATAATTATGTATAAGAAACCTAAAAAATCCACAAAAATGTAATTATGGGAAAAATGCAGAGCTCATCCTATATAGAATTTGTAAGTTTAATCGTAATGTTAGTTGTTTCCAAAATACTTCATTGCAAGTTTAATATTTCCCAGAGGTTATTTAATGGATAAGCTGAAAAGTTTGCAATTCTTGGTTTTACCCATTTTGTATCCATCTTAACAGTTTGTTACATTTGTATTTGTACATGTTATAACTAAAGCACTTATTGTTTTAAAGTTTTAAATGTGGTCACACATGTACAAATTCACTGATTTAGGTATTTACGTCAGAACCAGTTTGAGGAATGTCTTCCTCATTGTCAGCTGACTGCCACTGGATTGCTTATCCCTGATGATCATGGCTTACTATTTATCCGTCTGTCAGTGTTTGTATGAATTTTGTGATAAGATTTTGGACCACTGAGATCTCAGAGCTCATTTACCTTGGTCAATTTTTCCATAAACATGATTTCTCCCAAATATTCAGTTCATTGGATTTTTGTGTTAGTTGAATTAGTATCACCAAGTGGTCAATTTCATATCCTTTTATCCAAAAAATGCAGCACTGCTGCTGATTTTTCCTCCTCTCAGGATTTGATGTTCCTGAGGTGTTCAAGTCTCTGACTTGTATAAATACTTTCATAATCCTTGCAATCTGTCTTGTAAATTCCAGAGTTTTTTATGAAGGGGTATTTTATTCTTTTTGTTACCTTTTTTGAACTCAGAATTTTATATTGAATTTATATTATGGGTTGAGTTGTGTTGCTTTCTTTGATGCTCTGAAATTCTCTATGTGCCCATGGGTGGAACATGGACTTGTTTGAACACAGAATTTTCTTTTTGCAATTTCAGAGTTGTGTTTTCTGCTATCTTTTGTTGCTGGAACCCTTAGATTAATCTATCCACTAATTCTTTTTTGTAGCCTTTTTTTTTTAACATTTTTTAAAGCTGTGTTCTTTTTGAGTGGGAGGAATATTCACTAACCTGTACGTCTAACTGTTAAATATAACATTGTATAATGTGGGTTATAACTGTTGTTTTTGATATTGTTGTCTGTATAATGGCCATATGAACCATTCTCATTAAACAAACCCTTCAGGGATTTTCCCCTTATCAAGATAAGTTCATCATGCAGCACTGCACCAATGTTCACCACAGTTTAGGTGACCATGGTTAGCTGGCAGGCACTCACCTTGGTTGAGCGCACTGCTCATTGCACTCAGAAGGCATCTCTTTTTCACCTGTTCTACTTACTTGCTGAAGCACATTCATGTACTTTTTCAGTGTGCACTCCCACTTTCATTAAACATGAAGTAGGTATGTTTTTAAACTTAACATGCAGTTCTTAAGAAAAGAGAGAAAGTAGAGATAGAAACAGTAACTTGAAGATCGACATGAGGGAAAAGCTGTGTTACAATAGAGAAGAAAATGTGCTGAACTATTATGGATCTTTTTTTCTTTCTTTCCTTTCATTTTACACTGAATAAAAATCCTAATTAGCATAGTCAACTTTCATCTTCTGAAAGAGAGACAGAAGAAAGGAAAAATATGTTATCCCCAAACAACATTTGAACTAGAAACTTCTTGCACAGCACAGGCTACTCCCACACCACGAGGTTGACTTCTGCTTTAACACTGACCTCGTGGATCCCTAGATTCTTATATATGCATAATTAATGTACCCAAACATTGCTAAAAATGTATTAATTACACTAAATCCATTCATTGCTCTACTTATTTCTGCAGTGTTCTTGGATCTATGCTTTAACAAATATATTTATGTGTAATGCCATGATAATGTGGATCTTTGTTACATTTTTGGTCAGGATATTTTAGACTAATGTTGCATAAAAAGCCTTATGGAATTAAAAACTACAAAGCACTAAAAAGAATGTAACTTTATCAGTATTCGTTCAATTGTGAAAATAAAGAATTTCTTTTGTTTAGGAATTGTAACCTATATTGAATCGCCATTTTAACATTGCAATGTAGGGAAGTTGGAGATAATCAATGGTCGGTCAGATTTAACTACAGTAAAATTCTTGTTAAATTTTTACCATCAATAGTGCACAACAAATTGCCATTTAATTCACTAAAGGCAGTATTTTACCACAATAAAATTTTGATTGGGAATGGTGCACACAGCCAGAGTGTTCATTCTATATATTCCAAATGCCAAGAGAAGCTGGTTGTGAGATTCTATTTCCATAGTGAATTTTATGTTTCTGATTCAAGTGCTTTAAAGCATCTTATAAATTCTTCCTCCTAACTATATGAAAGCATCATCAACACATTTATTTTTGCAAAAAAAAAAAGAATGCTTGTTCAGTGCATAATTTTGCTAAGCTAATGAGTCCATAATTTCCATTTCATTCCTGTTGATGGAGGTTAACCATTATTTTAATGGTGCTTTGCCACACTTAATATTAATGTCATCATCTTTAAGCAATGTGTTTTCTATTTTTTACTAACCCAAGGAAGTTGTTTATCCTTAATTATTCAAATTTTGGCACATGTTTCTGGATCCGTAAATTATATTTTAAAATGTTTTCAGAACACCTTAAGTTTAAAATAGAATAACATAACCAAACCAATAATATCCATAATGGAAAATCATTCTTTTTTTGTAAACAAATCGGACATAAAAGGTTTTGCATCAAGCAAACAACAGCTCAGTATATGGCATGGCATGAGACCAAATGGAAGTACACCTTGTCCAGTAGATGGTTTGAAACCTTGCATTGTTCACAATCTGGCAGTGCTTGGAGAGAGAATTGTAGAATTCTGTCTCTGTGCATGGAATGCAAGCATAAAGTTTGGAGTTAGCAATCTTTTGTGTTATGTAGCACCTTATGTGGTTCTATGTGAATCCTATTAATATACATATATATGTGAATTTTTCTGTTGTAGAGATAGTCATGTGAATGTATTACATCAGACTTTCTTTAATATTGGGTTAACACAATCATAGATTCTGATTTACCTTACTAAACATACCTTTTGCCAGTTCTCTGTTGTTTAAGTCAAACTGTTTATTCAGGTTTAAACACATTCTTCACTTCTCTGTTTTCATTCAGCGCATAGCTTGATGTAAAGTTAATCTTTGTTTCTCCACAACTCCTTATGCCATATCCAATTTAAAAAATAAATCAAACCTGGTATTTTAAAGGTAACTATTTGATGCATGTCATTTAAATAATGCTGTATAGATGATTGTATGAATCTGTACATTTGCATTATTCTGTTACAGGATTAGGACTTCACTCCAGTAAAATCACCAAGGTAAGACTTGACTCTTGGCTAATATTTCAATGAAAAAACCTTATGATTCTTGTGTTACATTTTCCTTTACTGGTGCTTCTTTATGTAATATTATAGAGAGAGGAAATTTGTGTGTGTGTCAAAAATCACTCATCTGAGTTTGATAGTATTATCCCCATTGAAAAGCCTTATGCCTGCCGGGTTTCATCAACCATCATCAAGACAATTGAAGATTGCCAAACTATTGATAGCTTGTCAGAAGTAAAAGCTCTGTTTCACCAATGTGTGACATCCTTTCGATGGCCTAAGCTCCCATCAGCTTTTGAAGCACCATTTTCCTTCCTTCAAAACTTAGATAGTCCGTCAATTGTAGTTTAAAGTCTGTGTACATGCTCTAGCTCCTGAAAAGTGGCATCGCATTTACTTTCATTCCAGTAACTAAGCAATGGATATTTTCAATATTGAAATGTTGGTCAAAGAATTTATTGCAAATATGGGTGACTCAATACAGATTATCAAAATAGGTAGTGTGAAAAATATTAGAAAATGCTCACATGAGGCTGGAATACCCTATGAAAAGAAATTGGTCATTATTACCAATTCAACAGCTATTGATAACACTCAGATATTTCTCCATTCCATACTGTTAACAGTGACTGCAACTGAGTTTTGAAACCCACAGTGGTGAAAGTATTGGAGGTACTGTTCCCTATGGTCACAGTGATAGAAGAATTTTATCTAGTCGCAAATTTTCCAGGCATTGCAGACACCATTTGTAGTCATGTGTCCATTTTATCACCCAGATAACACAGAAGTATACAGTACCTATATCCAAACAGTATGCAATGGAAGTTTGATAATTACTAATATTGAG
Source organism: Deroplatys truncata (assembly GCA_030765065.1). Lineage (NCBI taxonomy): Eukaryota > Metazoa > Arthropoda > Insecta > Mantodea > Mantidae > Deroplatys > Deroplatys truncata. The sequence goes on from CM060989.1 coordinate 114,495,640, forward strand.
GCAGAGTGGCCAGCTTCTGTTCAATACAGCTTTGTACTTGACAAGAGTTGGTTAAGGTCACAGGTTTAAACCTGTCAGAGGATGATGGAATTTTTTGGGTGTAAAAATCATTAGTATAGCTACCTTATTAAGGGAAGTAAAGGAGAAGGTCTCTTGTCATAGATTTATGGCATGTAAAAGAAGCTCAAGCATGATAAAAAAGTGTTTGGGTAAAAGTTCCTGTTTTTCACACATAGAATAGAGTGGCACACTAAAAACCAAGTCAACTAAAGAATTTCCATAAATAAAACCAAATATATTTAGCAAGTGTTTAATATAACTCTCACATTTAGGTTGTAGCAGATGTTGCATGTTCCATGAGCTGATACAAATGGGAATATAATAATCACTACCAACAAATAATGTATTAAATTTTTTTTTATCCCTCACTCTTATATAATAAAGTCCATGGATACTTTGGAGAGTTATATACCTTATATAAGGGTAGATAAAATATAAACTAGAATTTTCTTTTATAAAATGTTAATCAAAATAACAGAAGTAGATAATTGCTGTCAGAAACGCGGCAGCAGCTTCTCCAGCCACCGTAGACAGGAACGGCTGTTGCAGCGCTGTTGCAATGCAGATTCTGCAGGAGGAGGCACAGCAACTCTGGAGGTCTCTGGTCTCTGTGACCAGAATTCACAACTCGCGTGGACCAACAGCTCTGGTGCACCTTGTCTTCAGGGACAGGGCGCACTACACCGCCGCTAGAACCACCGGGATACCCTTCCTCGGCTGCACCATCTGTGTCGAAACCAGCAGGACTTCCTGGACAGCACCGATCTGCCGATGTTGCCAACTTGGGCTCTTGGCGGCCGAATACGATGCACCTCTGCGGTGCCACCTCACTTACGTCTGCCTGCCAGCAGCACAAGGTTCTGCATCACCTGTGGCAGGACGGTCTGCTACACTGGGCAGGCTGTATGCCAGCTTTTCCCGTGGCCTTCAGAGCACTTGAAGGATCTTCACCGCTGCTGAGACGCCAACCTACTTGGTCCGCTCGGCCTCAGCCGTGGCCAGCTACTGAGCCTCAACACGGGAACAGCTCTACCATCACTGAACTTAAGGCTATCTAACAACAACTCCACTTATTCAACCAGGCATCCACCACAGTGAGCGATAACACGGCGGAGGGCGATGGATTTTTTCGAGTGTAAAAATCCTTAGTATGGCTTCCTTCGGAAGGGAAGTAAAGCCGGTGGTCCCGTGTCATAGATTTACGGCACGTAAAAGAACCTCAAGCCTGATAAAGAGGCCTCTGAGCAAAATTACCGGTGTTTCACGCCCAATATAGAATGGGACGCTAAAAACCATAGTAGTTAAGGAGGATCCATAAATAAAACTCAATTTCAATTTTCACAGTGAGCAAAGAAGTAGCTGACCTCAGCTGATGCTTAGAGACACTTAGGCCCTCAGCTTCCAAACATCTCACTGCCAACTCACTGCCGCCTCAAGATGTCTAACCAAAATTACAAATCCATACAAGAGACACCACCCATGAGCCTTCTGACCAACTGGGCGCTCTGGAGACTTACGTCACAGCACTGCAGACCCAGATTACTAAACAACATCAAACCAGCTGGAACATAATGCCCAAACATTACAGCAAACTCAAAAACTTCATCTACACTGACCTCCAAAACCATCTTCTACAACTGCAGAAGAAACACCAGCAGCTCGATGAAGGATACACACTAATTTACAATTCCATCAAGCAACACGTTTTGATGGCCAACAATCCACCACAGCACAACCGTCGCTAAAATTCAAGCACCATGTGCAAGGAATTCTTACTACTCAGGCATCACCACAATCACCTTTACATCAGATTAACGCTTCGCTAAATAAGTAAACATCATTACTCCCAACCACTTCCTTAACTCCCCGGGGGACAGTCAGGGCCTTGACGGTCATGGCTGTCACCCAAACATTTCCTTACCTACTGCCAGCGCAATAAGCTGACAGTTACCTTACGCACTATCGGGGTGCTCAGCAAAACCCCACTATCTTTCCTCACTTCTCATTTCAATTCCTCTCCATAAATTCTCCTACCTATTCTCATCACTACCCAAAAAAAAAGACTTCCTTCGTCTCAGATGAGAAGTGATGGACCCATGTTTCATCAATGGTTATGAATTGATGCATAAACTCGGCTTTATTGCAGCAAAACATTGCCAAACACTCAACTGAAAGATCCTTACAACGTTGCTTTTGTTCCATTGTGAGTAAACATGGCACCCATCTTGCGCAGTTTTCTCATGTCTAAATTTTTAGTCAGTATTTCTGGCATGGTCACCTCATTTGGTTGACCTCTGCGACGTTTGCCTTGGCAGTTCATATGGCCTTGTTTAAACTCTGCCCCCAATATTTTACTGTTTGTAAATGAAGGTGCAGACTCCCCCAGTGTAGAGTCCAGCTCAGCTTTAATATTAGTTGGTCTAAGACCTTTCAAATGAAAGTATTGTACCACATAATGAGGCCAGTTTTATCCATGTTTACAAACTTGCTGAAAGAGTTCAGCATTAATAGCTGCCAAACAATTACTAAACAACATAGCATCATCAAACTAAGCTTTATAAAAGTTGTACTTTCTACCATAGTCATTTGTTTGAAACAACCAGTATGTATATATATATATATATGTTCAGGTCAGGTGCTTCTGGGACTGCCCACGTATGTCCCATATAATATCTGAACTTAAAGATCAACTCCAAATGTTTTTCTTGTTGTAATTTATAATACATGCAGGCTTTGTTTTCTCATGTCCTCTTCTATCTTAGTAAGTTTGCATCATAGCTTGATGGCATGTACTTATCATGTAAATATCTCTCTTGTCTTACCAACATACAGCTAACAAATTTCCACTTCTTTGAAAAATTTGTTCTCCACATTTAAGTGCTGGATTTTGTAAAGCAATTGGCATTCCTCTTCTGTTTTTCTGGGTTGTCCCCACCAAACCTGCATTCACATTTTCAAGATCTCTTGCTAATGTAATACCTGTGTGTATAAAGTATATGACCTTTACCTGCCAAGGTGCCAAGTAAATTTTTCACTACATTGACAATTACATTTTCCTGTCCACAAAACACATCATAGTTCCATACATATCCAGTGTCAGACTCTTGAGAGCATGTAGATTTTTATCCCATATTTTCTGGGTTTGTTTGACATATATACATAGTTTCCAGTAGAGATCTAATTTTGTACAGGAGGTTGAAATCAAGTTCACCCTTCTTCTTAGCAATGATGTTATAATTTTTGTGTAAATTTGCCTGAATCAGCAAGAACCAATCTTGATCTGCTGTTCAGGCTTTTGGCTGATGCTCATATGAAATATTATGGCCAAAAATGTTATACTTACTCCAGAGTAACTGTTTTCCATTTGCTCATTCTGAATTTTGCAGATAATTGGTTATTACTCCTCTCTATTCTCAAAATTTGTCTGGTCTTTTATCTGGGGTAGCAAATCATCAACAAAGTAGGAAAAGCAATCAACAAAATTGCTATCTTCATCTTGTTCTGTAACATCCGTAATCCGTTCAGCACCATTAAAAACATTTATATTGGGTACCTGGTCCACTGTAGTTCACCCTTCATCAGAATCTGAAGGTCTTTTACTCTTCCCTGCTCTTATTCTGGGCCTTTCTCCATTGGAAGTTGATGGTTCAGGTGGCGAAGGAATTTCTTTCAAACTCACATTAAGCACACATTCGGATTTACCTGAATCATCATTATCAGTATCTGAATTTGAAAATAAAAGGTAACAAAAAGATCTATGTAAACGTGCAAGAATAACGTAACAATTGAACTGCCGTTGCATAATTATTACGGATATAAGCACAACATTACTGACCTGAATTTCCTAGTATTTTCTGTGGAACATTTTCAGAATCATTATCCAATCTTTGAAAATCAATTTTTTTCATCTTCACTACCATTAAACTCTTTTTTCTAATATTTCCAAAATCTCACTTTCGGTCAAACTGCGATGTGCCATTTTGTCATGCACTGCAGAAAGGCACCTGTTGCTCAGTACAGGCTATTTGCTTTCTCCTTGGCCTAATCTATACACAGGTGCACTCTAGTAGTATGTATTGTTAAGTAAAACATAGCACACATATGGAAGCCTGTCGATTGATGTACTATCATAGGTAAATGCACAGAAAATTAGATCCCGTCAGTTGAGAGCATCCACAATTTTTTCAAGTTCCCAAAACCCATCATTTGACGGGATTAGCAGTCAAAGTGTTAATGGAGTTTCTTTGCTTGGAATCTTCTCAAAATTTTAGACAGCTTTACATCTTACTTGGTAATAACTTTTATAATAATGCATTGCTCAACACATGTTTACCTCCTGTTTGCTGATTGTGCTAATGAATACAGAAGACACTTGCTCTATTTAAGGGCATGTAGCTACATCATTTAATAAATAATTGCCAGAAATCCATTTGAAAAATTGGTTCGTTTATTTAAGAGAAAAGTAGTCAACTACACGTGCACACCACAATATCAAATCACACTACAGCACTTCCTAATATCCTGTGTTAATGAAATACTTTAAAAGTCTTATCTCCAAGGAACACTTAAATATTCACATTTTTTGAGGTGATTTGGATATGTAGAGCATATTTGGATATGTAGTGCTTATTGCCACTATAAGAGGAATTCCTCCAGACCTCCTCACCATTGGCCATTCAAGGCTACAAACAAGTTCACTTACTAGTGGAAAATTCTGGTGTAGTTTGATCCATCCTTATTCATGCCATAGTGAAGCCTAGTATATGGTGGAGTGGTGGGGAGATAAAATAGTTTTCATTACCAATAAATTGAATATACTGTGAATAGCATGTGAAGTAGGTACTCTGAATGAATTTTATTAAATTTTGTGTTTCGTTTAACCATGATAGAAAAACTAAACAAATCAGTGATGTACATCCTATAAAAACACACAATTTATATATAGTGTTTATTTAAAGGTGAGTCGGAATTGTAAAATTAAATAAATTCAATACACATCACTGTTTCTAGCTTCTTTTCATTACAATATTATATATAGTGTATTTTTGTAACATTAACCATTTCTGTTATTGGTTTGAATATTCAAATACTTTATACTACCTGGAAATGTTAAGTCACCATTTATTTGTTTCTTGTGGGGTCATGGAAAGAGTATGGAATTTCAAAGCCAGCACTCAGCAATCCACTTTTTATAGATTTTCCTGTCACTTCAGCCACCTGTGTTCCTCTTGCACCTATCATAAAGTGTGTAATGAATAGAGACTGGTTGTTAGGAACTAAAGATTTTCAAAATAAGTAGACATAAAGGCAGTAAAAGTCATGTAGTAATGCCCCAGAATAGGAATTTATTTTTAATTTCAATGTATTTTTAAATTATGTATTAAAATATTTTGAAATTGTGGGCATATGCATGTAATTTGCATGAAATACCAACATAAGTCATATACTTCTTGCTGCCAAACGAAATAAGCCTTCAAATCCTGCTTCATTTAATAAATATACCTGCATATATATTTTAAATCCATATAATACATAATTGTTTGTTGACACTATTTTGCAATACAAAATACTATCAGTAAACTACAGTCCTTGACAGTGATTACAAAATACAGTGTCATTTATTGCACATGACCAGGTATTTTTTTCAAATTTTCCATTTTTAAGTTTTGTCTTCTAGCAGACAACAGATTTTTCAGGGCAGACAATTCTCTCTCCACATCTGCAGATATTACTGGAGTACATTTGAACAGCACTGCCTTTTACCTCAGAGACTTCATTCCAGTTTCTTTCACTGTTTTAACTCCCATTGTCACTAAGAACCTTGTCATCTTTTCCCATACAGTTCGACCTATTTCACCTGCAACTTAGTGAATTTTTTGCACAGTGTCATATGTTTCTCTGTTCTGGACACTTGATTGTATCTGCTAGTGCAGAGTACTTGGCAGCAATGAAAGTCAAGTTGATTTTTACAGTGTCCTTCATTAACAACTTATCACAATATGTACAGATGATGCATCTTCTTCACTTTTTGTCATCCTCCGTTATGTAGTGCTTACTATGCTAGCCTCTGGTTCCTGAGGTCGTGAGTTCAAACTGGTGGAGCGCGATGAATTTCTTTGGTCATAAAAATCCTTAGCTTGGCTTCCTTCAGAAGGGAAGTAAAGCTGGTGGTCCCATGTCATAGATTTGCGGCATATAAAAGAATCTCAAGCCTGATAGAGACCTCTGAGCAAAATCACTGGTCTTTTACGCCCAATATAGAATGGGACGCTGAGGACCACAGCAATTAAAGAGTGTCTATAAATAAAATTCAGTTTTTAAATTTTTTCATGCAAATTATGGCTTAGTAAAATGCTGTAGACAGCCATGAAGTTATTACTGTCTGTGATGGCAAGAGTAGTTCTTTTGAACAACTGAACCTTTGTCAGCGTTTTAAGAAATGTCTTCTTTGTTTTGGAAATCAAAGCATCTACTTCTGGGTATAGACTTTGAATTTCTTCACAAATTCTGTGGAACATGTAGTTGAGACATACAATATGAAGCATGTTGGGAAACAGTACTTTAATAACCTTGCTAGCTTTCTCATATATTTTGCAGCATAAGAAGCAAACAGAGGAACATTTTTCATGAATAACACCATATACCCATAATACATTCAGTGAAAAGGTTTTCATTTTATCCAATTGTTCACATGATGGAGTTAAATTCTAAAGGATTCATCATAGTCCATTGTACCAATCACAACATTTACAATGAAGTGACCACAGGGGTCTGTACTTTTGTCAACCTATATTAATATTTTCTTCCCACTGACTGCTTCCCTAGTACAATTAATTGTATCACTGGAACAAACATCCGCATAGCTCTTATGTAACGTACTTTCACTTGATACTTGTTCTTTAATGTACCTTAGGAAGAAATTCTCCAGAGTTGTATTTTATTATATCTTCTACAAAGGATTACCAGCTTGAATAAGTGCTTTCCATAGATTGAGTGAAAATTGTGATTGGTTGTAAGATCATGTATGGGAGATAAGAATTTTTCGGTTCACCTGTTTTAGTCACTCCATACAGAGAAGATTTTTGTTCCAAGGCTTGTACACTGAGAAACATGACACTTTTTAGTAAATTCACTCACATTTCACGCACTTTGCAAAACAAGGCTGATCAATCTGTCAAAAAGATTGCACCAAATTCTTCCACAAATAATCCTGCCAGTTATTTTGTCATAGTCATATACCTGTCAGTGTATCTCAACAAGAAACTACCTAGCACTGCTGCACTATTTCATCAAAATAGCAGTCTTCATTGGACGAGAAAAGTCAATTAAGGATAATAAGGTCAACAATGTGTCTCCATTCTTTCCACAACCAACATTTACACATGTTTACAGTTAGGTGACAACTTAAGGAATGGATGCGTTTGTTAATAGTGCTGCTTTTCTTTTTGTCTAAAGTGTTAATGATCGCAATGGGTCCATAAACCCTTTCCTACCATTTGCCAAGCTTTCAACCCACAATAATGTATAATAGAAGACACAAGATGGGGAAAAGTACACTTATAGAAATAAGTTGTGTCACTAAAGGCTAAGGAAAATATGAAATTGAATTTTTACTATCTGCAGTAAAAGAAAGGTATAATCTGTTCTGAAATTGTTGGTCAGGAACTATACGCATACTTTTATTTTGTTTTAACTCATCTTTGCTGTATATGACCATAATCTCATACAAACTTATTTATAAGTCATCTTTGTGTTTGTAATAGCAATGTAGAGGCATTTTGGCTGGCATCGAAATTAAATAATTTCTGCAGATGTTTATGTCAATTAATGTGAAGTGTAATGAGGGTTTTTAGGAGGAGTGGGTAACAGATTTTTAGAAGGGAAAAACTATTTGAAACATTTCATCTTTTATATATAATGCATTGATGATCTTCCATTCATAATCCAGAATCAGCGAGAAACTTTCCATCCAATGTACTGACTGCAGGCTTGTTGAGAACCATTTATGAAAATATTTTCTTACCAGTTTAATCAACACAGGATTTGCTTTGAATGGTTGTTAAAAAAACCTGAAAGTTGATGTAATTCTCAATGCATGTAACACATACTCCTTGTATTGCTATAACCATCCAACTGTTTTAGCATTAAAATTTTTCACATGAAAAATTGTATTAATTATTTAATATTATTGCAGATTAACAAAGTTATCTAAATAGTAATGAACGATGAGATTGCTCTACATGAATATCTAACTGCTGTAGATGATTGTTAAGAACAGAGATTATTTTTCAGATTTAATTCCCTTTCATTCTTAGATTGTTTTACCTAATGCTAAATCCTCCACTATTGCAGATTATACACAGAAGCAGTTTCTGAAGATGGCAGCAGTAATTCACCATTACCCTCTGCTGGAGCCGCAGTGATAAACACAAGCTTCAGTTTTAGAAATGATTCTCCTGAACGTAAAAACCAAGAAAGTAATATCACAGATATACCATCTATAGAAAGACGTATTCACTTATCTGAGAAATCTAGTAATGGGGAAGTCTACAATAGGACTTCATTGATTCATCGGGGTGAAACATTACACAAGTGTAACATTTGTGATAAAAGGTTTACTCAGTTGTCAGCTTTGAGATTACACAATTTGATTCATGAAGGTAAAAATGCTCATAAGTCTGGTACTTGTGAGAAGAAATTGAATGATTTGGGCAATTTAAAATGTCATAATTTCATACCCGATGGTAAAAAGTCATTCAAATGTGAAATTTGTGCGAAGAGCTTTACACAGTTGTGCAATTTGAAATCACATACTTTGATACATGAGGGTAAAAAACCTCACAAGTGTGAAATTTGTGAGAAGAGCTTTACACATTTGTCATCCTTGAAATCGCATAATTTGACACATGAGGATAAAAAGCCTCACAAGTGTGAAATTTGTCAGAAGAGCTTTACTCTGCTATGCAATTTGAAAATGCATAATTTGATACATCAGGGTGAAAAGCCTCACAAGTGTAAAATTTGTGAGAAGAGCTTTACTCAGTTGAGCAATTTAAAAAAACATAATTTGATACATCAGGATAAAAAGCCTCACGAGTGTAAATTTTGTGAGAAGAGCTTTACTCAGTTGGGCAATTTGAAATTGCATAATTTGATACATGAGGGTAAAAAGCCTCACGAGTGTAAAATCTGTGAGAAGAGCTTTACTCTGTTATGCAATTTGAAAATGCATAATTTGATACATCAAGGTAAAAAGCCTCACGAGTGTAAAATTTGTGAGAAGAGCTTTACTCACTTGGGCAACTTGAAATTGCATAATTTGATACATGAGGGTAAAAAGCCTCACAAGTGTGAAATATGTGAGAAGAGCTTTACACAGTTGTCATCCTTGAAATTGCATAATTTGACACATGAGGGTAAAAGGCCTCACCAGTGTGAAATATGTGAGAAGAGCTTTACTCATTTGAGCAATTTGAAAAAACATAATTTGATACATCAAGGTAAAAAGGATCACAAGTGTAAATAAAATATGTCAGAAGAGCTTTACTCAGTTAAGCAATTTGAAAACACATAATTTGATACATCAAGGTAAACAGGATCACAAGTGTAAAATATGTGGGAAGAGCTTTACTCAGTTGGGCAATTTGAAAACTCATAATTTGATACATCGGGGTAAAATGCCTCACAAATGAGAGATTTGTGGAAGGGCTTTACACATTTATCATCTTTCAAAAGGCATAATTTTGTACATGATGGTATAAAGCCTCACAAATGTGAGATTTGTGAGAAGGGCTTTACACATTTATCATCTTTGAAAACACATAATTTGACACATGAGGCTAAAAATACCTCACAAGTGCAAAATTTGTGAGAAGAGCTTTAATCAGTCACGCAATTTGAAAAGGCATAATTTGATACATCAGAGTAAAAAAGACTCATAAGTGTGAAGTTTTGTGATGAGATTTGCACATTTGTCATCTTTGAAAATCCATAATTTGATACATAATGGTGAAAAGCCTCACAAGATTCAAATTTGTAAGAAGAGCTTTACTCAATGAGAATTATGAAAATATGTAACTTTATACACTAGGGTAAAAAAGCTCACTAACGAGAAATTTGTGGGAATTGTTTTACTCTGTTATGGAATTTGAAAATGCATAATTTGATGCTTCAGGGTAAAAAGCCTCAAGTATGAAATTTGTTAAAGGACTTTATGGTCTTGGGCAATATGAAAATGCTTAATTTGATACAAGCCTCATAAGTGTGAAATTTGTGCAAAACGCTTTATAAAGTTGGGCAATTTGAAAGCGCATAATTTTAATACATGAGTGTAAAAGTGCTTACAGTCTCAAAAGTTTGAAATTTTGAAGAAGAGGTTTGATCATGTGTCAATTGTGAAAAGGTTAAGTGTTCGATTTGTCACATTTTACAAACATACATAAACCAGATCTGACCAATAATCAGCAAAATTAGCTTGAGTGATGTCAAATTAATTCTGCATTAATTTTTACAATGTCAAATGATAATCATATTGACGTGACAGTTTGTATATAATGATCACTCGTTAGATTAGTTTGTGAAAATTGGCAACAATAATATTTGCTCCATCTGTTTTCATTGGCTGTGTTTGTGGTTTGAATACAATAGATAAGCAGAATGCATAATTTTCAACCCATGATACTCCATTCTAACCCGCATGCTTCCTCAGTGCCTCATTTTTAAGTTTAACATTTTCGGAAATGATGGGAGGATCAAAACAAAGAGGAAGTAGTTTCACACAGGAAAAAAACCAGTGGTTGTGAGATAGGTTGCTGGTATTAAAAATAAAAAGATTAACGGTGTCATAATCAAGGAGGGAGAAGGGGATTGCTTGTGAGAAGGTTCAACAGCAATCCCTGGAGGGGTATCCTTTATTTCCATAATTCTTATTTAGTTTTAGATAGAGGTGCTTTAAAATGGTGTAATTTGTTACATTTATGTTGATTTGGAATAAAAACTTGATGTCTTTGTTTTTTTTATAACTTCTCTATCTCAACAAATCTATTCTATGATCTTAATTGTGACAAACCAAATCATATATTTGCTCAAATGTATTCCTTATTTCATTGCTGCTCATAACTTTTTAATAAGTAGATGTTTCATAGATGGATTGTGCTATGAATAGTAAGTGCCAAAGAAATGTGGCTTTGCTGTCGTGACAAATGTTATTTTAGTGTTATGAAAATCTTGCTGCAGTCAATTGCGTTGTAATTGTTTACTTAAACGTAAGACAGAAGGCATTGTTGAATAATATAAATAAAATAGTTTAGGCAATAGTGTTTATTATAATCTTTTACAATGGAAATTAAAAATAAACATTATTAAGAAGCTTCAGTCAAATATGGAAATAAAGAAAGAAAACAACTACAAATGTGAACATAAATAAATTTCAGTCCTCAGTTCTCACACCTTGCAGTTCCTTCTTGAATTACCTGGATTGGAGAGAGAAAAGTTTTAAAGAAAACCAAAACTTACTTATTACTAACATCCCAGATATCAAGAGTGAAATTATATTATTCAAACCATAACATTATGCTTTTGTTGGTGGCAGTCTCCTCCTGTAGCTTACCACCAAGCATATTTCGATAAAGATCTCTCCAAGTCATGCTGGAGCATGGAAACCACACATTCTTCAGTGTTGCAATGGCATAATGTGAATGAGATGGTTTCAGGCTTCAAAGAAGTACTCTGCCACTTTCCTTTTTCATATCGCTATCCTTGCTAATGTGTTCTTTAGATTTAAGGAGATAAACACTGCAGAATTCTATAAATTCATGTTTTCATAGTGCCCTCTGGAGTGGTATACATTAGTTGAGCTTAAGCAGCTCTGTAAGGGACATAAGCTTTGAGGCATTTCTTGGATCAAATATGGAGCGTATGGCCTGAATAATCTTCTGACCTGGATCGGGAATCTTGAATTGTTTATTTTTCACCAAAGCGGCTTGTGAAGTGCAAGTTATCTTGGTTTTAACACTCATTCTTACCTTTGGTGGTAGATGTTTAACTTCTAATACAAATTCACTTAATACCCCTTCAATGAACAATTTCAGTGTTACTTCTCCATCACGGATTTTTTTAGGGTATGGTAAATTAAAATTAAATTGAGCTTTATTTATGGATGCTCTTTAACTACAGTTGTCCTTAGCATCCCATTCCTATTGGGCATGAAAGACCAGAAATTTTCCTCAGAGACGCCTTTATTAGGCTTGAGTTTCTTTAACGTGCTAGAAATCTACCGCATGGTACCACCTGCTTTACTTCTCTTCTGAAAGAAGTCATGTTAAGGATTTATAAGCCAAAACTACATCACCCTCTACCGGGTATGATGACCCTTTCAAGAAAGTGATCAATTCCGCAGCAGACTGCTGACATAAGCAACTTGTAATTTCGTTATCAGGATGTTAGTAGCTTCAACTTCTTTGAAGAAGTGTATCCCTGCATTTACATCTTCAAGGGTCTTGAAGATATCTGCTATATCCTTGATATTCGTTCCCAAGTACAACTCAACCTATATGGTTGAGGGCCTCCGTGGTTTAGGTCTAACATGGTAGCCACTAGTTTCCTGAGGTTGCAGGTTCTAATCCGGTGGAGGGTAATTGGTTTTTTCAAGTGTAAAGCTCCTCAGCATGGCTTCCTTCAGAAGGGAAGTAAACTTAGTGGCCCCATGTCATAGATTTATAGTATGTAAAAGAACCAAGCTTCATAGAGGCTTCTGAGCAAAATTTCCATTCTTTCACACCCAATTAAGAATGGGACAATAAAGACCATAGTAGTTAAATGGTGTCCATAGATCAAAGTCAACTTAATTTAAGTACAATGCAGATTTAAACCAAGAATTCCATCTGAAACACACTGCCATAGGAAAAGCATATATTTTCTGTTTTCCAGCCGAGTCCTCATACTTGGCTTAAAAAATGATATGTAACTGTTTTTGCATTTTGTAGAGTTGAACACATTTTTCCGTTTTACAACTGCAAGCTTAGGTTAATTGAGTTCATCTTTAAGACTTTCTCAGCAAGGTTTATTTTGTGGATGAGAACCTATTTCTTCCATTAAACCTTTCAGAGTATTCATACATGATGTCATACAATGCACAGAATTCATTATTACTGCTATGACATGATCGTTTTCAATTTCATATGACCGCAGGGTGTTGAAAATAGCTTTTGAACAATTTGGTCAATTGGTTGTATCCAACAGTACCAACAAAGGCAGGCAAAACAGGGGTGCAGACTGTTGAGTGCTGATGCTAAGGTACAACACTACAATTAAAGCTAGATTGCATTAAGGAGCCATAGTTTACAACTCTACATCTCTAACTGCACTTAAAAATGTTAGATACTATCCAAAGTTCTGCATTAAGAATAGCAACTGGAGCATTGCACACCAGTGTAATTACAAAAAACTGCAATTTGAAACACATGAAATACCGCTTAACATCATAAGGAAATGGTTAACTCTGCATTATGCATTTAAGGTAGCAGCAAACAGAAATCCACCTTCATTTAATGGCCTATTTTTCAGTAGATATTACAATAAATATCCTGAAAGCAGAGCCAACCAATTCCCACCACACCTAAGATTGATCAAATACAGTAAAGAGCTTAATTTTACCACCCATCAGAGAAAACATATTAATAGATTAGTGCCTGGTCACTATTAAAACCTACAATAAAATTAGATGTACTGCAGCACACCAAAGGAGAAACTAATCAAGTGGTAACATAACACTTAATGGGAAACACAGTGAGGTAATTAAAATATTAACAAAATTCATGTGCCAACATACTGTAACTTCACTCTTACAAGATAATTACCTTGAACACGTTTCAAAGACACCTTGTCTTCATCATCACCTAAGAGCTACTAACCAGCCTGTCGGTTCCGATGTAGAAGTAGCTCTTGGACTTCCTGGCGTTAACGTCATTTCCGGCTCAATGTATTTAAAGATGAGATCCTTTTCTGAAGGGAGATTGAAATTAATTAGATGGCTTTTGTTTTTTTGTATGAAGAGTTTTTCCCATAACTTCAATTCTATTGTATTTTTTAATAGAATTCCAATAGAATTGATAATATGGGAAAATCTCATATAAAAAAGCGATCTAATAAATTTCAGTTTACCTCCGAAAGAGGATCTCATCTTTAAATACATCAAGCCGGAAATGACATTAACGTCAAGAAGACCAACAGCGTCCTCTACATCAGAACCGACAGACTCATTAGTGGCTCTTAGCTGATGATGAAGACAACGTGTCTTCAAAACACGTTCAAGGTAATTATCTTGTAAGAGTGAAGTTACAGAGTGTTGCCACATGAATTTTGCTAATAATCAAGTGATATTTACATGCATGTACAATGAAATTAAGAACAAATTCACAAATTTCGAATATTACCACCTGGATACAAAAAAGTGAAAGTAGCAAATGTACAGTAGTTTTCAGAGAGAAACTTCTGAGACTTAAACTAATTTATTTTCCATTTTTACCTGTGAACTCTATGCAATCAAATGCGCAATGCTGTACATTCAAAATATGGATGACCGACATTTCATTATTTTTTCTGACTCCCTCATTTCCATACAAGCAATTAGTGACCCATGGACAACAGATGTACTAACACAGGACATTCAGATCCTGATCCATTTATTGAAAATAAAGGGAAAAGAAATTACTACGTGACATAGCTGGTAATGAAGAGGCAGACCTTGCAGCTAAGAAAAGCATTACAAAACTCCTGAATCCAAAATATCCAAACGCCTCACAGAGATTTACTGCCATTCATAAACAAGAAGATTAAGAAGCTTTGGACCACAATACAATTGAAGCAGCAGTGAGCTTTTATATGCCATCTATATATAAGGTACAGAGAGGCAACCAAGTTTTATTGACATGATTAACAATTGGACACACCAAACTAACTCACCTCTGTCTGATATACAAAGATGAGCCAATAGTATGCAGCTCTTATAGAACACACCTAACAGTGAATGACATCCTTACAGAATGCACCATATACAGTGCTTCTAGGAAGAAACAGAGAATATCAGAAATTGCTACAGCTCTAATAATTCAAGCTTTTTCATAATACTATCTGTTACTTTAAAGACACTTCTGTGTATAAATAAATTTAAATTGTAACACTTTGCTTTGTATTCCTTAATGCTTTTTCATGTTAATGAGCACTGTTAATTGCTTATGTAATTATCATAATTCAACATGTATGTTTTAGAAATAGTCATTGTAGCCCCACATTGATTTCTGTCTAATTTATTTTATGTAATATTGTGTTCCCAAAAACCATTGAGTTCTGTGACTTTAAATAAATACTTTTAAAAAACGACAGATGTGTCCGAATGTTCTGTTTCCAGCACAGCAGGAAGAAGTAACACGAATACATAACTACAATTATTATATGTGGTTTGCTTGTATAATATGAGCATGTCTATGTTTTTCACATCCTCTTTTATTTTCGCCTGCTTTTTCTGTCCGAACTCTGAAATGTGTTTTTGCTGGATCCAATTTGCAGTAAATATATTACCTATACCACCTTAAATGTAATTGCTCATTCAGTTTGAATTGCAGGATGATCAGATTCTCAACTGGTATATTTATCCTTACAAATACTTCAGTAGTGTCTAAAATAAATTGTTACTTTATATCCTTCACTTGTCTTGCATTAGTTAGCGTTTCTTGCAACATGCAGGGTATTAGCACAAACTTGGGAAGATTTTCAGCATTGCATGTGCTTATCTGATATCTTGTGCTTGCCCAGTGCCTGTATACACCAAAAATAGTCACTTCATAATATTTACAAAGCAGCACGTGAGAAGACACAGTGTTAACTTCAGATTTGAAGTGTGTACCACGCTCTTGTAACGTTAGTTTTACCTCCAGCATGCTGTATCCCAAAAGACTACAGTCTGTTTTCCAATAATGCAGTATTAACATACACTTCAGAGTTTCCAACAATAACGATGCTGCTTACTAGAAAGATGCTCGTGATGTCATGACTTGCTAATTCCTGCTCTTGGTGAGCCAATCAGAATCATGAAAGAACATAACAAAACTGTACACTAGTGCCCAGTGCTGAGAATCGGGTCATAAACCAATGTTACTGCAACATCTATTTTGTTGTTAACCAAATATTTACTTTCGATTATTATGCAAATTTATATAGAACTCTCAAAATTGGTGCTATTTTAAAAATTCGTTTATTTACAAAATTGGTGTTTTTTTATCATGATTTAAATTCATGCATCTAATGATCTGTAACAAACTATTATACAAACAAAATAGCTTTCATAATGTAAAATACCAAAAAAGGTGTTTATCACTTATACATTTTGCTATACAGCATTATAATTATATTATAGTTTTGAGTTTAGTTCTAATGCAAGTTATTGTAGGCACATTGGCAGCGCAAGTCAAAAACTGTGAAGCAATAAACATTCTTATTACAATACATAGTCTTTTACTTAAAACTCGGAAATATAGCCGTTCTTACCCAGCATATTATTGAAGGATGAATATTTGTTCTGCTGATTAAAAATGGATGGATATAACATGTTTACTACATTAGATTTTAGCATTTCAAATGTTGCAGATTTATTACAACAAACTCACCTGCTAATATCAAAGTTATACGGGTACTGTATCTTTGGCTTTCGATACTTTGAGGTAATGTTAAGTCGTAGCTATGTTGTCATGAACTGTTGTAACTGAGGGGTACAGCTATGGGGATTAAAAGACTTGTAGAAGCAACTCGAGCTTGGCTTACATAAGACAAGTATACTTAGCATTATTTTGAGGTCTTCAGTTGACGAGTGGTTTACAAAAGCAGGGTTCGCTGACCTGAATTATTATCCTTGACACTATTATTAAGCCGAAGAGTAGGTAACACCCTAAGTTGTTACCTTGAGATATCTATCGCGAGTGCATGGAAGGGTCCGGATCGCCACAACACAATGACCGAGAGAGCCCCGGGCGAACTTGGGATATATAGCGCTTTATATGGCTTAAGTCTACCCAGGAAGGATTTTCAATATGGCGGCGATTATGCTAAATATGGAGTGCCACCACCCTACGTTTGGCTTGTAACAACCAATTAGCGTAACGTGTGCGAATTGTTCTAGAACATTCGACATGACGTGTGCAGGAACAAAGTTCCACACGACCTACAGAACTCGACCACGGGTTTTTTCGTCGGAAGGTGTTGGCCGCTTCCATCCTGTTACATACGCAGCTTAACAAAGAGACTTCATTTTAAGACGATGTAAAATGAAATCCCAACTAAATTCAGAGTATCATAAAATAACCAGTAAAATATTAGCAAATCAATATAAGCTAGGCACCCGTGACACTTCTCCGAATGGTAAGGAAAGCAACCCCTGGCGCTTATTAAAGAAAACAAAGAATGCCAGCAACAGTAAGTTACAAGTAATAACAGGGGGCACCAAACACTGCAGATATATAAGTACAATACAACGGTAAGTTAACAAAAAACCCTAAAATAATGTCGCACCTTGCAACCAGGCAGAATTGAACAATTACAACAATTAGTAGGTGCGGTCAAAATGACAGGAAGATGCAAGCAAATGTGTAGCAACTGAAAAGAAACAAAATTACTCGACGGAGTGCACGATCCAAGGAAAAACGAGACAGGGAAAGAAAAATAGGACTAGGATCCAGCGACGCTCACACGAGGCACTGCGAAGGTGTTCTTCATAAGTGCGGGTTAACATCAACAATGAATAGTTTCTGGCCCAAGCAAGCACACAAGAGACACTTCTAAGGAAAGTTTGGGTACGCAAGTCTCTTCTTACCGAACACGGCCCTTGAGTACTATCTCTGGTACGCAGCCATGCACTAGCACACGCCAATTTCACGACCGTCCTGTGGTTACACATTTTATCCGGTATACGCAGGCAGAAAAGGAAGTCCGGTGTGGTAAGAGCATGAAGATGAATCATATGAGGTTTTAACAATCAGAGAATTAAATGCTCAGCAAACAAAGTTCCAATCATCCATTGGGATAATCCATATAGTTCCGCTCTGGGGAAACCAGCCTAGTTTGGCAGCGGATGCCGAATATGCGGTGGACGCTCTTGCAAAGTTCAGAGTCTTGGTCGCAGGCACTGCGTCGGATATAAAGTGCGTACCATTAAATGTAGAGTTGTCATGCAATGGGGTGGTTAACATAGTTATATGCAGGGGAGCCATCGACGTCCAGGGCGCTGCGTATCTTCGACCCAACACACGTTTCTCGAGTGCAGCGAGGCTGGCCGCAGCGTTCACCGAGAAACAAAACGTAACAATGGATTAGGGAAAGGGAGAACCAAATAAAAAGCGATATAGAATTTAATGGTGGTAAATAAGGTTGAAAAGGGGAAAGCGATAGTGTCCTAAAGGAAGAGAGGAGACTGAAGGCACTGTATGTACGTAGTAAAGGTAATACTAATAAACACGAGGTCGGGTAAAAGAAAAGAAAACAATTAATGAAAAACGAAAGGTGCTACCTCGGAGACGACCTTGACATACAATATATGTCTTGAGGGGAAAAAATGAACACAAGCAATCGATAGATATTGTGAAAGTAGAGTGAAACATCGAAGTAACTAAATCAAAACAAAATTATCAAGTCCGTTTTCTGGATGAGTTAAGCCACGTATTCAAGTAAACTTTCATTTCGAATGTTTCAACCAAATGAAAATTTAAAAATACCGGGAATGCTGTAAACCATCTCACTCCCCATATTTATCAGTTACACATTGTTTCACTAAAATTACATCACTAGCGACAGCTCACATAAGATAACATGAAAAGCATAACCCTGAAGAGAAGTAACAGTCACACTTAGTTTTCTTTCACACGAGGTTCATCCAGTCCAAATAAACGGGAAATTACAGAAGAAACAAAAATATATATAGAAGATCAAAACAGGAAATATAAAAGGAAATACAGTGCCTTTAGTCAACTGGAATGAACAACAATAAATATCACAACAAACGATGTACCATCTAAAGCATGTGTGATCCGAGTTAGACAATCCTTCTGGATACCCAGGTAACTATTTTAAAGTCAAATGGCCACTGGAGGTTGGAAATGGAAAATAATTATCACACCTAACAAGAGTTGAATCCAGAGGCATGTCCTCCGGCAATAATAGCTTTTGCAATCCCATGGGGTGACTATATTGTCAAAAGTGTCGTCATCCGAATTAATCAACATTTTGGTACATATTGTTACTACGGGTGTAAAGTGTTGACACTTTATCAGGGCATCATGCAATGAATAACGGAACCCTGTCTTGTCACAATACTGTACAACAATAATTCAAAGATGATCCTCCTGTAAAATACTGTGCTTTGTTGCATCAGACAAGCATATTATCACTATATCATTCGCAAAACCTATGAGTACTCGTAATAATTTAGTCAAATGTTGCTACATGGTACGATACACAACAACAAGTAGCAAACACAATACTGGTACAGAGATGTCACAATATGTAATGTAGGTAAAACATAAAAATCTTCTTCAGCTGCTACCTCAACTATTGCTTTTCAATGGGTCTCTTTGAAACACTAGGGGTTGTAAGATTGAAAAAAACACAAAAAACCTATATAACCATTATTGCGAGGGGTCATTGCCGCAATGAAATGTCTTAATCAAAATTAAACATACAAACTCAACGACTCTACGGTCGCGACCCTGCAGAAAGTCTATTACGACCTATGTGCGCTAAAAAAGTAACTCTCTCTATAGTTCCCTGAACTAAGTTTTCTCATAACCACCATTAAATTGGAACTCGCGGAATACCCGTTTAAGCACATAAGTATTCATATTAGGCCGATTTTGGCGCACAAACAGATGCCAGCAACTGATAAGATTCTTTGTTGTATGCCGGCAAGATCCGCCCCCCTTTGTGCGCTACTGTTTCCCGCCTGGTCGCGTGTCGCTAGGCCCCGCCCCCTCCCTTTGTGCGCTTACCTAATGCCGACAGGGTCTGTGTCGTCAGGTCCTGCCCCCTCACCCATGCGGTCTGGTCGCGTGCCGGTGGCCCCGCCCCCTCCCTCCCACCCCTTTGTGGTTTGATTGGTTCCCTGTGGATAGGTGGAAGAGTGTGTATTGTTTCCATACGCTGGATGCGTGCCCTCCCTCCCCTTTGTGGTCTGATTGGTTCCCTGTGGATAGGTGGGAGAGTGTGTATTGTTCCTATACGCTGACTACATTCCCACCCCCTCATTGTGATTTGTCTAAATCGCTGCCGTGTGATTAGTTCCCCCTGCGGATATGTGGGAGAGTGTGTATTGTTCCTATACGCTGGCGACGTCACCCCGCTCTCATAGCGTCCTGTTTAAATCCCTCCCCTGGTGAGGTGTGTGGTAGGGAATGTGATTCTCGATGCCTGCCGCCCATCGCCAATCGTTTGAGTACATAATTGTGTCAATCAATTAGATAATGTTCGTCCATGCATAAAACATTATTGAAAAAAAGAATCGGCATTTTATTACTACTAATGTACGCACATTGCATATCTAATGACGCGATGCTCCTCGATCGATGAATACAATTAAATTTTTTTATTGATTAATGTAATTGACTTTCGCACCTGGAGCTATCTCACCCATTTTTCACATACTAATGACATCGCATTTGAAATTAAACGCGGCTCGTCGATCGATGAAAACAATTAAGTTTTTTTATTAATTAATTGTATATGAATTGACTCGCGCACCTGGTTGTTCTCGTATATGGAGGTGTTAAGTTGATTATTACGCATGTATAACTATTACAACTAATAACATTTGTTTAATCCTTCATTTGAGCGGAGGGCTTATAAAAATATTACATTGCTTAGACGAATTAAAAAGCGACTGAAAAGGACGTTGTGAATAGCTAGTGTGAGACGTTAACACGAGAACCCTTTACGAAAAACAAGTCCATGCGACCGCTGTGCATCGTCTAATACAATGAAGCTTAAGAAGTGGTTAAACCAGGACGCTAGGGTTTTTCCCCGGTACCTGCTCTTAATGGCTAGGGGTATCCATCACGCCACATGCTGGGGTACGCTCCAACTGATGTTAAAAAATATAAGACCGCTATGTCTCTTCTCACTCGAGAGAAGCAATAAAAAGATTTGCTTTGTTGCTCTTTTAATTAAGCTATTTATAGTTTGGCCAGAAATAAGCTTCAATAGAAATGTATATAGGTACAGACATTCGAGGAAAAATACAGAGTAGGGACATTCAAAACAGACTTCGTCTCCAACACGTAAACTCTCCCTCTCCTTACAGAACCTTCAAAACATGCATTACTTTCTGCAGGGAACTTTCAAAACAGATATTGTGTCCATCATACAAGCTCCCTCTCTCTCCCCTTACACAGCCTTCAAAACAGGCATACCTTTCTTAGTAGATATAAAAGTATCGCGAAAGGAGATAATAACATGGAAAGAGGACTTCTAAACATGCATTGTGTACGAGACGTAGCCTCTCTCCCTTTCCTTTCAGAACCTTCAAAACATGCATTACTTTCAGAACAGACATCGTGTCCAACACGTAAACTCTCCCTCTCCTTACAGAACCTTCAAAGCATGCATTACTTTCTGCAGGGAACTTTCAAAACAGACATTGTCTCCATCATACAAGCTCTCTCTCTATCCCTCTCACAAGAAATTCGAAACATGCGCGAAGACTTCAAATATAAATTTGATATTCGTTTTTTAAATGTTCTTTCTAAAGACGTAGCGAACTTTGAGAAATTCAACGAATTATTCACGTGCGTACCCTGCTTGAAAGAAATACGCTGTACGCTCCTGAATAACGCTTACTGTGTTCTTGGAAGAAATGTTCATGTATACCCCCATTAGCGGACAATGGCAGACTTTTCCAATACATTAAACATCTTAAGAGACTTTAAGAATGCATACTGGGTCCTGTATACCCTCATTAGCGGACAATGGCAGACGTTTCCACTACATTAAACATCTTAATTGGTTTCCTCAGTGCTCTAAAACAACCCAGACCCTCTGGGTAAATAACTTTTAGCGATACTATAGATTTTCTTAATGATTAGCTTAATGGGTTCCTCTGTACAGAAATTCCATCACAAACCGTGAAAAACCCAAGCCTAGCCATGTTTTAAGCTTACCACAACAATTTTTTCCCCGATAATTAATATAAATTCTACATGAAGATTATTAATGATTAAGTTTCATAGCTCTTATTTCTTTAAATAAAATATTGAATATGACTCTAGCGTTAGGAAAATTAAACGGCGAGAAGCAATATTTTCTACGCTGAAACTATAATTGAACGTATACTGTATAGATTCTGTACTTAATCATTCGACTGTATGTTTGTCATTATTTAAATACTCACATACAAGAATTGCATGCATGATATCAAAAATTAAACTGTTGTTAACGTAGAGAAAGCTTATTGCATTTAAACAGACTGGTGTTTGAGCAATTGTAACTAAATATTATTTAATAGTAGGTATAAAATGCCGATTCTAGCACACAGGACCTACCTACGACAGCATAGAGTTCTGGATTGTATAAGGAGAAAAGGATATATTTAAGGGGAGTTTCTCACCCCATATGCAGTCACATAACTCTTTCGACCTCTCAGAATGCTATGTATTTTTCACGCATGTGTTTAAAACATGTATTTTTCAAAATGGGAGAGATTCAATTCAAAATTAAGCGATCGAATGTATCTGATAGATTTTGTTCTTTGAAGCTAGCCTGTTTTTTACGGTCTAATTTATAGATGAATGAAATATTTGATGAATAACATCCTTATTTAACAGGGGTAAAAGGTGTTTAAAGGTTGTTTTGATAAAAATTACGTTAAGGTAACGTGCAAGGTTTGAACAGGAGAGTTCAACAGTTCCATTCCCGTTGACTACCCTAGCCGACTTTAGAACCTGCATGGAGGTTCACGAATATATAGTCTACCCATTAACGATTTTTATAAGCGCGAGTGTTGCCTTACAAGGAAAATTATATCAACAGAAACAATACCTTGTTTTTTCGTTATTTTCACTCTAAAATTATTACTAAATAATACCTTGGTGGTAACCTCAGCGTCGCCATTCACATTCATATCATGTTAGAATAATTCTTTGATTGCATTAGGACAATTCAAATTTAATACTTGGGTGAATTATTTTGGTAATGTAACAATAATTAACAATGAATTTTAGCGGTACATGTAAAAAATAGAATATATTTTTTTATTTTCTAGCGTCATATGCAGAAGCATTTCCCTTAAGGAGAGGTGGCGTGATGCCGGATTTCCCTATAACAGGTTTAGGCTTGCTTACGAAATGTCCCTGTGCGAGACTAGCATTTCCCTCTCCTTCTACTCGAAGGTTTGGAGTAGCCAATCAAAATCGTTGTATTATATACCATCACACCTCTCACCCCCTTCAGCTTTTATCGGAGGAAATGATATAAAAGCAGCAACTTCGACGATTTTCACTGTATTGTGAGAACACAGCGATCTAAGCACTCTGCAAACTTTATTCTTTCAACGTGAAATTTCATCGAACATCATGTCTGGTAAGTTGTATCACCAATTCATTTTCATTAAAAAGTTAACTTATTACTTAGTACATTTAACTTATATTTGCGTTCTTGTTTTTAATGTCGGACATTTATTTGTAAATAGCTGAGCATTCTAAAAGTTAATAGCTAGACAGGGGAATTTTCTGAAATGTGAACAGTTTAAGTTAAGTATTCATTTTAGGCAAGCTTATTCTACATTTAATAGCTAACTGCGCGAATTCTCAAAAAATGTGAACAATTTAGTTAAGTATTCATCTTGCTGATTAATTATTCCAGATATTTAAATACAGGATTTCACAGAGTGAATTATATTCCTTTTGGAGAAAATACAATTATTTGAATACCTTATTAACGTTTTTGCTTTAGAATATTCCAAAAGTCATGCGCGAATCATTTGCTCTAACAAAGTAAATATTTACATTATATTAAAACATTTAAATTGAAAAATACAGTACTTAATGAACTTCATTAGTGAATCAGAACCTCAATTATATTTACACATATTATCATTTTTTTATTCTTATATTATACCGAAAAAAAGTTAATTTTGTAACTTTCAAATAAATGAAATTTTGTTATGCAACACATTCTATAATAAAGAATATGTTTTTTTTTCTCTTCCTAATGCAGAAGGTTTGGCATCTCAACTTAACACATTGGCTGAGGGTAGCATTTACCCGGCCGTTCAAAGACTACAAGATCTTCAGCCAGAGGAGCCTTATAATATAAAATCCTTAAGAAAAATTGATACGAGATACGGTGCTAGAGTGGTTGCAGTTTTAGGCGATAAGCAAGTGTTTCTTCCGACAAGATATTCAACCCTAACAAGCCAACAGTTGGAGGAAATGCCAGGGAAGTTTCAAATGGTATATCATGGAGTAGTACCAGCCGGCAAGTTTAAGACATGTAAATTGTCTTTTCTTCCTGTTAAGGTTTGTAGAAATAATTCAGCTATCCTTTCAAAGCTTCATTTAGAGTTAGATTCGTTGAGTTTATAAATTCACACTTTACTAGACTAACATTTGTCTAAAGTATACATCACTGTGTAAATAACGCCTAGGATGTAGTCTGGGCGAGGATCTGCAGAAAGAAGTTTAATAGTCTATTCACCGATTCTTTACCTCAAAGCAGATACCTACAGCAAGTTGCAAATAATTTCCAGTAGGACAGCAGTTGTCAAAAGCATGCATCACTGCATTAAAACAAATATGTGTAAATAATGTTTAGATTGTAGTCTGAGTGATTTCGTGCAGAAAGAAGTTTAATACCCCTTGCAATGATTCTCCGAATCGAAGTATATACCTACAACAAGCTGCAGATAATGTGAATGTGTGTTATAGGAATGCCCAGATGAATGTAAATGAAGAGGAAGAACGAGATAGCTTAAAACAACATAAACAGAAATGTGATAGGAACATTCTGAATCAATGAAGAATTGCAGCACAGAGCAGCGTGGAACATGCAAGGAAATACATTCGCGTGTGTAGAATATAGCAATAATATATAAATTATGTACTCATTATTACTGCTATACCCGCCAATACCATTGATTTCATAAATAATTTCATAATTGTTTAAAGGAGAATGCAATATCTTAAAACATTGATGCTACATGAAATCTAAACAAAACATTATTGAACTATTACTGAAAGAGACTTGAATAAATGGGAATCTAGAAGCCAGAATCATCTTTATATTGGACTGTATAATATGAGGTGTATAAAAAGATTAATAAAAAATGAGGAGTATGTAATATAAACAACATTTATTTTTTATAAACATTATCCTATTACATTCCTTCACAAAAAACCCAAACATATTTCCAAAAGACAAAGGTGATAGTCTAGACCTTCTAAACATGCAGTAATATGGGAAAGGATGCTCTCCTGAAACATTAGGCATCTAGACAGAAATTGTTCACAGTGCCGGAGACGCCAGGACGGATGGAACAGACTCCAAGTTAAATCTTTAAACGTAAGGGACACCCCTATTTTGCCTTCCATGTCTCCTGAACCACCCTTACAGCTTAACATTACGTTACAATGCCACGTAACCAGATTACCGTCGGGCAGTCGCTCAGGCCTTTGATTGTTTCGTGGTTTTCCCTGGTCTGCATGCGAATGCCTGTGCTTCTAAGGCACTCTGACTGGATTACTGTCGGCCACTCGCTCAGACCTTTGATTTGTTGTTGTTTTCCCTGGTGTGCATGCGAATGCTTGTGCTTCTAAGGCACTCTGACTGGATTACCGTCGGCCACTTGCTCAGACCTTTGATTTTTTCGCGGTTTTCCCTGGTCTGTAGGCGAATGCCTGCTTAAAAAGATACTTGTCCTTTCCTCGGTTGGCAGCCTCACGAGTTAATCTTCCGAATCTGCGCGATTATACTCGATCATTACATACATCTTCACAATACTTTACTTACTCTAAGCACCCGAACCTGTACGGAGACGTCCGAACACCACCGAGCAATACATTATCGTTGCAATACTTTGCTCACTCGCTCTAAGCACGCGAAGCTATACGAAGACATATGAATACAGGAAATCACACATAAACACCGCTGACCACCTCTCTAAATACTCGAACATGCAGGAAGACATACGGTCATGTGCTTGTCAGAACCCATAATCAGATCGGAATGACAGGCTTTAATGTAGATATTTATTTACAACCATAACAAGAACACATCACATCTAAACAATGTCTTAGACAGGAACATTCTCTTTAAGACACGTTATGTATGCTATTCGCTTGTTTAGATTCAATGTTTTTATCCGTGAAAGGTAGAGGCCCTGTCCCCTCCCCTTTGACTGTCACACGTTTCGCCTTGCTTGACAACATCGTCACACCACGCTACTACGTCGTCACGATACCTAACAACATTCAGAAGGCCCCTGATCATCAACATTCAGGTGACAGAGACGCTGCACGAGATGGAACGTTTCCAGATCTCGGATCGTTCCAGATAGTTGCGCGCTTCTACCGTCTATCTTCTAAAGTAAAGTTTGTTGCTTGGTTTAGATCTGTACAGCTTGCATTGCGCTGGGTATCCCTAACATATCCAGATCTAGGATCGTTACAGCTAGTTGCACGCTTCTACCATTTTCCTTCTAAAGTAAAGTTTGTTCGTTGGTTTAGATCTGTACAGCGTGCATTGCGCTGGATGTCCCTAACGTTTCCAGATCTAGGACCGTTCCAGCTAGTTGCGCGCTTCTACCGTCTACCTTCTAAAGTAAAGTTTAGATGTGTACAGCATGCACCGCGCTGGATGCCTCTAACGTTTCCAGATCTGGGATCGTTCCAGCTAGTTGCGCGCTTCTACCATCTACCTTCTAAAGTAAAGTTTAGATCTGTACAGCTTGCATTGCGCTGTATCTTCCTAACGTTTCCAGATCTCGGATCGTTCCAGCTAGTTGCGCGCTTCTACCATCTACCTTCTAAAGTAATGTTTATATCTGCACAGCGTGCACAGCGCTGATGTCCCTAACGTTTCCAGATCTCGGATCGTTCCAGCCAGTTGCGCGCTTCTACCATCTACTTTCTAAAGTAAAGTTTAAATCTGTACAGCTTGCATTGCGCTGGATGTCCCTAACGTTTCCAGATCTCGGATCGTTCCAGCTAGTTGCCTGCTTCTACCATCTACCCTCTAAAGTAAAGTTTGTTGGTTGGTTTAGATCTGTACAGCATGCATTGCGTTGGATGTACCTAAGGTTTCCAGATCTAGGATCGTTCCAGCTAGTTGCGCGCTTCTACCATCTTCATTCTAAAGTAAAGTTTAGATCTGCACAGCGTGCACCTTGCTGGATGTCCCTAACGTTTCTAGATCTAACGATCGTTCCAGCTAGTTGCGCGCTTCTACCATCTACCTTCTAAAGTAAAGTTCAGATCTGTACAGCATGTACCGCGCTGGATGTCTCTAACGTTTCCAGATCTAGGATCGTTCCAGCTAGTTGCGCGCTTCTACCATCTACCTTCTAAAGTAAAGTTTAGATCTGTACAGCGTGCACAGCGCTAGATGTCTCTAACGTTTCCAAATCTCGGATCGTTCCAGCTAGTTGCGAACTTCTACCATCTAACTTCTGAAGTAAAGTTTAGATCTGTACAGTTTGCATTGCGCTGGATGTCCCTAACGTTTCCAGATCTCGGATCGTTCCAGCTAGTTGCGCGCTTGTACCATCTACCTTCTAAGGTATAGTTTAGATCTGTACAGCGTGCACCGCGCTGGATGTCCCTAACGTTTCCAGATCTATGATCGTTCCAGCCAGTTGCACGCTTCTAACATCTACCTTCTAAAGTAAAGTTTAGATCATTACATCTTGCATTGCGCTGCATGTCCCTAACGTTTCCAGATCTCGGATTGTTCCAGCTAGTTGCGCGCTTCTACCATCTACCTTCTAAAGTAAAGTTTTAATCTTAACAGCGTGCACCGCGCTGGATGTCCCTAACGTTTCCAGATCTAGGATCGTTCCAGTTAGTTGCGCGCTTCTACCATCTACCTTCTGAAGTAAAGTTTAGATTGTACAGTCTGCATTGCGCTGAATGTCCCTAACGTTTCCAGATCTCGGATCGTTCCAGATAGTTGCGCACTTCTACCATCTACCTTCTGAAGTAAAGTTTAGATCTGTACAGCTTGCATTGCGCTGTATGTCCCTAACATTTCCAGATCTCGGATCGTTCCAGCTAGTTGCGCGCTTCTACCATCTACCTTCTAAAGTAAAGTTTAGATCTGTACAGCTTGCATTGCGCTGTGTCTCCCTAACGTTTCCAGATCTAGGATCGTTCCAGATAGTTGCGCGCTTCTACCATCTACCTTCTAAAGTAAAGTTTGTTGGTTGGTTTAGATCTGTACAGCGTGTATCGGCGTGGATGTCCCTAACGTTTCCAGATCTCGGATCGTTCCAGCTAGTTGTCCGTCTCTGTCACCTGAATGTTGATGATCAGGGGTCTTCTGAATGTTGTTAGGTATCGTGACGACGTAGTAGCGTAGTGTGACGACGTTGTCAAGCAAGGCGACGACGTGTGACAGTCAAAGGGTAGAGTACAGAGCCTCTACCTTTCACGGATAAAAACATTGAATCTAAACAAGTGAATAGCATACATAACGTGTCTTAAAGAGAAAGTTCCTGTCTAAGACATTGTTTAGATGTGATGTGTTCTTGTTGTGGTTGTAAATAAATATCTACATTAAAGCCTGTCATTCCGATCTGATTATGGGTTCTGACAAGCACATGACCGTATGTCTTCCTGCATGTTCGAGTATTTAGAGAGGCGGTCAGCGGTGTTTATGTGTGATTTCCTGTATCCATAGGTCTTCGTATAGCTTCGCGTGCTTAGAGCGAGTGAGCAAAGTATTGCAACGATAATGTATTGCTCGGTGGTGTTTGGACGTCTCCGTACAGGTTCGGGTGCTTTGAGTAAGTAAAGTATTGTGAAGATGTATGTATTGATCGGGTATAATCGCGCAGATTCGGAAGCTTAACTCGTAAGGCTGCCAACCGAGGAAAGGACAAGTATCTTTTTGAGAAGGCATTCGCATACAGTCCAGGGAAAACCGCGAAAAAATCAAAGGTCTGAGCGAGTGGCCGACGGTAATCCAGTCAGAGTGCCTTAGTAGAACAAGCATTCGCATGCAGACCAGGGAAAACCACGAAACAATCAAAGGCCTGAGCGACTGCACGACGGTAATCTGGTTACGTGGCATTGTAACGTAATGTTAAGCTGTAAGGGTGGTACAGGAGACATGGCAGGCAAAAAGGGGGTATGCCTACCGTTTAAAGATTTAACTTGGAGTCTGTTCCATCCGTCCTGGCGTCTCCGGCTCTGTGAACAATTTCTGTCTAGATGCCTAATGTTTCAGGAGAGCATCCTTTCCCATATTACTGCATGTTTAGAAGGTCTAGACTATCACCTTTGTCTTTAGGAAATATGTTCGGGTTTTTTGTGAAGGAATGTAATAGGATAACGTTTATAAAAAATAAATGTTGTTTATATTACATAGGCCTCATTTTTATTAATCTTTTTATATCATACAGTCCAATATAAGGATGATTCTGGCTTCTAGATTCCCATTTATTCAAGTCTCTTTCAGTAATAGTTCAATAATTGTTTGTTTAGATTTCATGTAGCATCAATGTTTTAAGATATTGCATTCTCCTTTAAACAATTATGAAATTATTTATGAAATCAATGGTATTGGCGGGTATAGCAGTAATAATGAGTGCATAATTTATATATTATTGCTATATTCTACACACGCGAATGTATATCCTTGCATGTTCCACGCTACTCTGTGCTGCAATTCTTCATTGATTGAGAATGTTCCTATCACATTTCTGTTTATGTTGTTTTAAGCTATCTCGTTCTTCCTCTTCATTTACATTCATCTGGGCATTCCTGTAACACACATTCACATTATTTGCAGCTTGTTGTAGGTATATACTTCGATTCGGAGAATCATTGCAAGGGGTATTAAACTTCTTTCTGCACGAAATCACTCAGACTACAATCTAAACATTATTTACACATATTTGTTTTAATGCAGTGATGCATGCTTTTGACAACTGCTGTCCTACTGGAAATTATTTGCAACTTGCTGTAGGTATCTGCTTTGAGGTAAAGAATCGGTGAATAGACTATTAAACTTCTTTCTGCAGATCCTCGCCCAGACTACATCCTAGGCGTTATTTACACAGTGATGTATACTTTAGACAAACGTTAGTCTAGTAAAGTGTGAATTTATAAACTCAACGAATCTAACTCTAAATGAAGCTTTGAAAGGATAGCTGAATTATTTCTACAAACCTTAACAGGAAGAAAAGACAATTTACATGTCTTAAACTTGCCGGCTGGTACTACTCCATGATATACCATTTGAAACTTCCCTGGCATTTCCTCCAACTGTTGGCTTGTTAGGGTTGAGTATCTTGTCGGAAGAAACACTTGCTTATCGCCTAAAACTGCAACCACTCTAGCACCGTATCTCGTATCAATTTTTCTTAAGGATTTTATATTATAAGGCTACTCTGGCTGAAGATCTTGTAGTCTTTGAACGGCCGGGTAAATGCTACCCTCAGCCAATGTGTTAAGTTGAGATGCCAAACTTTCTGCATTAGGAGGAGAAAAAAACATATTCTTTATTATAGAATGTGTTGCATAACAAAATTTCATTTATTTGAAAGTTACAAAATTAACTTTTTTTTCGGTATAATATAAGAATAAAAAAATGATAATATGTGTAAATATAATTGAGGTTCTGATTCACTAATGAAGTTCATTAAGTACTGTATTTTTCAATTTAAATGTTTTAATATAATGTAAATATTTACTTTGTTAGAGCAAATGATTCGCGCATGACTTTTGGAATATTCTAAAGCAAAAACGTTAATAAGGTATTCAAATAATTGTATTTTCTCCAAAAGGAATATAATTCACTCTGTGAAATCCTGTATTTAAATATCTGGAATAATTAATCAGCAAGATGAATACTTAACTAAATTGTTCACATTTTTTGAGAATTCGCGCAGTTAGCTATTAAATGTAGAATAAGCTTGCCTAAAATGAATACTTAACTTAAACTGTTCACATTTCAGAAAATTCCCCTGTCTAGCTATTAACTTTTAGAATGCTCAGCTATTTACAAATAAATGTCCGACATTAAAAACAAGAACGCAAATATAAGTTAAATGTACTAAGTAATAAGTTAACTTTTTAATGAAAATGAATTGGTGATACAACTTACCAGACATGATGTTCGATGAAATTTCACGTTGAAAGAATAAAGTTTGCAGAGTGCTTAGATCGCTGTGTTCTCACAATACAGTGAAAATCGTCGAAGTTGCTGCTTTTATATCATTTCCTCCGATAAAAGCTGAAGGGGGTGAGAGGTGTGATGGTATATAATACAACGATTTTGATTGGCTACTCCAAACCTTCGAGTAGAAGGAGAGGGAAATGCTAGTCTCGCACAGGGACATTTCGTAAGCAAGCCTAAACCTGTTATAGGGAAATCCGGCATCACGCCACCTCTCCTTAAGGGAAATGCTTCTGCATATGACGCTAGAAAATAAAAAAATATATTCTATTTTTTACATGTACCGCTAAAATTCATTGTTAATTATTGTTACATTACCAAAATAATTCACCCAAGTATTAAATTTGAATTGTCCTAATGCAATCAAAGAATTATTCTAACATGATATGAATGTGAATGGCGACGCTGAGGTTACCACCAAGGTATTATTTAGTAATAATTTTAGAGTGAAAATAACGAAAAAACAAGGTATTGTTTCTGTTGATATAATTTTCCTTGTAAGGCAACAATCGCGCTTATAAAAATCGTTAATGGGTAGACTATATATTCGTGAACCTCCATGCAGGTTCTAAAGTCGGCTAGGGTAGTCAACGGGAATCGAACTGTTGAACTCTCCTGTTCAAACCTTGCACGTTACCACAACGTAATTTTTATCAAAACAACCTTTAAACACCTTTTACCCCTGTTAAATAAGGCTGTTATTCATCAAATATTTCAACATCTATAAACTAGACCGTAAAACACCAGGCTAGCTTCAAAGAACAAAATCTATCAGATACATTCGATCGCTTAATTTTGAATTGAATCTCTCCCATTTTGAAAAATACATGTTTTAAACACATGCGTGAAAAATACATAGCATTCTGAGAGGCCGAAAGAGTTATGTGACTGCATATGGGGTGAGAAACTCCCCTTAAATATATCCTTTTCTCCTTATACAATCCAGAACTCTATGCTGTCGTAGGTAGGTCCTGTGTGCTAGAATCGGCATTTTATACCTACTATTAAATAATTTTTAGTTACAATTTCTCAAACACCAGTCTGTTTAAATGCAATAAGCTTTCTCTACGATAACAACAGTTTAATTTTTGATATCATGCATGCAATTCTTGTATGTGAGTATTTAAATAATGACAAACATACATTCGAATGATTAAGTACAGAATCTATACAGTATACGCTTAATTATAATTTCAGCGTAGAAAATATTGCTTCTCACCGTTTAATTTTCCTAACGCTAGAGTCATATTCAATATTTTATTGAAAGAAATAAGAGCTATGAAACTTAATCATTAATAATCTTCATGTAGAATTTATATTAATTATCGGGGAAAAATTGTTGTGGTAAGCTTAAAACATGGCTAGGCTTGGGTTTTCCACGGTTTGTGATGGAATTTCTGCACAGAGGAACCCATTACGTTAATCATTAAGAAAATCTATTGTATCGCTAAAAGTTATTTACCCAGAGGGTCTGGGTTTTTCAGAGCACTTAGGAAACCAATAAAGATGTTTAATGTAGTGGAAACGTCTGCCATTGTCCGCTAATGGCGGTATTGATGAACATTTCTTCCAAGAACTCAGTAAGCGTTCTTCAGGGGTGTACAGCATATTTCTTTCAAGCAGGGTACGCACGTGAATAATTCGTTGAATTTCTCAAAGTTCGCTACGTCTTTAGAAAGAACATTTAAAAAACGAATATCAAATTTATATTTGAGGTCTTCGCGCATGTTTCGAATTTCTTGTAAGGAGAGGGATAGAGAGAGAGCTTGTATGATGGAGACAAAGTCTGTTTTGAAAGTTCCCTGCAGAAAGTAATGCATGTTTTGAAGGTTCTGTAAGGAGAGGGTGAGTTTACGTGTTGGACACGATGTCTGTTCTGAAAGTAATGCATGTTTTGAAGGTTCTGAAAGGAAAGGGAGAGAGGCTACGTCTCGGACACAATGCATGTTTAGAAGTCCTCTCTCCATGTTATTATCTCCTTTCGCATTACTTTTATATCTACTAAGAAAGGTATGCCTGTTTTGAAGGCTGTGTAAGGGGAGAGAGAGAGATTGTATGATGGAGACAATGTCTGTTTTGAAAGTTCCCTGCAGAAAGTAATGCATGTTTTGAAGGTTCTGTAAGGAGAGGGAGAGTTTACGTGTTGGACACGATGTCTGTTTTGAAAGTAATGCATGCTTTGAAGGTTCTGAAAGGAAAGGGAAAGAGGCTACGTCTGGGACATAATGCATGTTTAGAAGTCCTCTCTCCATTTTATTATCTCCTTTCGAGATACTTTTATATCTACTAAGAAAGGTATGCCTGTTTTGAAGGCTGTGTAAGGGGAGAGAGAGCTTGTATGATGGACACAATGTCTGTTTTGAAAGTTCCCAGCAGAAAGTAATGCATGTTTTGAAGGTTCTGTAAGGAGAGGGGGAGTTTACGTGTTGGAGACGAAGTCTGTTTTGAAAGTCCCTACTCTGTATTTTTCCTCGAATGTCTCTACCTATATACATTTCTATTGAAGCTTATTTCTGGCCAAACTATAAATAGCTTAATTAAAAGAGCAACAAAGCAAATCTTTTTATTGCTTCTCTCGAGTGAGAAGAGACATAGCGGTCTTATATTTTTTAACATCAGTTGGAGTTTACCCCAGCATGTGGCGTGATGGATACCCCTAGCCATTAAGAGCAGGTACTGGGGAAAAACCCTAGCGTCCTGGTTTAACCACTTCTTAAGCTTCATTGTATTAGACGATGCACAGCGGTCGCATGCGACTTGTTTTTCGTAAAGGGTTCTCGTGTTAACGTCTCACACTAGCTATTTACAACGTCCTTTTCAGTTGCTTTTTAATTCGTCTAAGCAATGTAATATTTTTTGAAAGCCCTCCGCTCAAAAGAAGGATTAAACAAATGTTATTAGTTGTAATAGTTATACATGCGTAATAATCAACTAAACACCTCCATATACGAGAACAACCATGTACGCGAGTCAATTCATATACAATTAATTAATAAAAAAAACTTAATTGTTTTCATCGATTGACGAGCCGCGTTTAATTTCAAATGCGATGTCATTAGTAACTGAAAAATGGGCGAGATAGCTCCAGGTGCGAAAGTCAATTACATTAATAAAATTTAATTGTATTCATCGATCGAGGAGCACCGTTTCATTAGATATGCAATGTGCGGACATAAGTAGTAATAAAATGCCGATTCTTTTTTTCAATAATGTTTTATGCATGGACGAACATTATCTAATTGATTGACACAATTATGTACTCAAACGATTTGCCGATGGGCGGCACGCATCGAGAATCACATTCCCTACCACACCTCACCAGGGGCGGGATTTAGAAAGGACGCTATGAGAGCGGGGTGACGTCGCCAGCGTATAGGAACAATACACACTCTCCCACATATCCGCAGGGGGAACCAATCACACGGCAGGGATTTAGACAAATCACAATGAGGGGGCGGGAATGTAGTCAGCGTATAGGAACAATACACACTCTCCCACCTATCCACAGGGAACCAATCAGTCCACAAAGGGGAGGGAGGGCATGCATCCAGCGTATGGAAACAATACACACTCTCCCACCTATCCACAGGGAACCAATCAAACCACAAAGGGGTGGGAGGGAGGGGGGCTGGGCCACCGGCACGCGACCAGACCGCATGGGGGAGGGGGCAGGACCTGACGACACAGACCCTGTCGGCATTAGGTAAGCGCACAAAGGGAGGGGGCGGGGCCTAGCGACACGCGACCAGGCGGGAAGCAGTAGCGCACAAAGGGGGGCGGGGCTTGCCGACATATAACAAAGAATCTTATCAGTTGTCGACATCTGTTTGTTCGCCAGAATCGGCCTAATATGACTATTCTCATATTTCGTCACAATAATATATCATATCCCAAGGTTCTTTTTTTCCCTGCACTCATTACTGTCTCAGGAGACATAGTTGGATACTGAGAAATGACATAATCGTAATATAAATCTTAACACATATATACTCTCAACACAGATTACCCTTTCATGGGACGCGTAGGTTTACCCAAGAAAGAAAACAATCTTTTACCTCTAGTAGTTAGCCTTAAAACCATGGAGGGCGTCTCACGGCCTACCCTCCGAACTCAAAAATAATAGCGATGTAAACTCTGACTGTCCCTAGGTGTTAACAAAATCACATTAGCAAGTTCATACTCAATGAGAGAATTTATCTGTCTTAAACGGTGTACTACTAACCCAGAGAATGTAACAGCCACGTTTACCTAAGGAGTGTTGCCACTATCGTAAAAATTCTAGGAATGACCTCGTGCAACTTGTGAAGATTCACAGATGCAGAAAAAAGAAAGAGAAAAAAATTACATTACCTATAGAAAGAAGCTCAAGCTCACCGTCCGGTGCCGTTCACGAGCGTGAACTTTGTTTAACCGATTATTCTCTAGGGTGAAGTTAACCGAGGAATAATTTGCATTTTATTTCGAACAGTCAAACCAGTAATCGGCCGCAGCATTGTAATAAACAGTACCTTTCTGTAATCACAACTCAAAACAACCAATAAGTCTTCTGCGACAAAACAAGTAAGGAAAGAGAAAAGAAGCTATAACAATCCATTCAGATCAGTCTGCTATTCTTTGCATTATCATAACTGACTATGAGCATAATGAAAGAAAAATCTAGTACGTTTATATAGGCAAACGGTAGTAATTGAAACCTGAACTAACATTGTAAACAATAGAGAGCTGAAGCATATAAAAATATAGATTAAGATATTAAAAGCTTCGTCAGATTACAAATTTTTAATGCACCAATGTAAATTTGTTAATCAATTTTATGTAGTCATCAAAGCTATTTAAGTGGACTCTAGTCCTAAATAATGTATAGGTCTTAAATAAGTGCAAAAGATAAACGCGAGTAATAACCTTAAGGATAAAAATAAATGCTCATACTAACAGTATACAAAGAAGAGTAGTAGTTTCCAATATCCATACGTTTTACAGTAAGTGGGAGTCCCGTGTTGAAGTGACCAGGTTCATATCGCTACGATTCCTTTCAATATCAACTCCGCGAGAATACTAGTGAAAAATATTGTTCAAAGAAATAACATTTCCAACCATATAAAACGAATTACGGAGAGAAAAAAATGTATGATTGCTGTTAATGCATGAGTTAAAGTTAATCTAAAAAATACTTCTGGTTAGAAAAATAGGCAATAACTTAATAGTGCACGGAATCTGTACTAATATACAAAGAAAATTCGCGGACAAGATTGTTAGCTTGAAAACTACCCATTCGATGTTAACACCCAAAATAGAATGGGACGCTAAGAACCACAGAAGTTAAAGAGCGTCCATAAATTAAAAAACAATTCTTCAGTAAAATGGACAGAGCATGGATTGTGGAAACTGGTTTGGAATGAAGTCTTCGCGATTAATCTTTTTAACCACGCATTATATCGTTCCCGTGATCTTTCTGTATTGGGGAATTTATGAAAATTTACGTTGATCCTCTATGTTCAGAATTAATACACACCCAAAACAATGCAGACATAATTATTGCAATTATGAATACAATGCACTGCAATACTGTAACCAAGTTGCGAGAGCTGCGCGCTACAACTGAATGCTAGGCTGCTCTTTGGAAATGTGGCGTCACCGGAGTACGGACGGATAACTTCAACCTAATCATGCTTCGTCATTTGGATTTTCTGCACACTTATTTTGAGAAATTAGTTTTTCCGATTAAGAAAACTTGAAATTTAAGTGGATAGGGCCTTTTAGATAAGAAATTATGTATTTTAGCATTCCTTTTTAGCAGGAGTTCGACATGGTCCATGAAAGAAAAGCCCAAATCGAAAATGCGCCAATATGTTGTGCCTTATCAGGTCTTATCATCATAAAACATTCGCCCATAACGAAACACTCTGGTATCTGACATAATAGCTGCACACTTTATAAGGTCTGTATGTAATTTTGATTTTTGCTTCGTTGTTAGTGTTAGTCGTTTTACAGGAACGCTTTCCTTTGGAGGTGTGAAGTAGCAATTCCACTATTCTGAACTGGCAGTTCATGGCTTCCAACTCTGCCGGAGTACTTTCATATTAAGAAGTGAAAATGGAAATGGCAAAAGCGTACAGACCTTGTAAAGTGTGCAGCTCTTAGAAGAGATACGATATTGTTTCGCGATAAAACATTGGGCAAGTATTCATCATTGGTTTTAGCAGTATTATTTATGTGTTATATGATGATCAGATCTTAATCTGAAATCGGAACATACATAGCATTTAGGCCATTTTTCGATTTGGGATTTTGCTTTTTTGGATCATCTCGAATTCCTGCTAAAAAGGAATGCTAAAGTATCTCATTTCTTATCTTCGGGAATCTGCTCTTAGTTCTCTTTCTGGAAAATAGTTATAAAAGCAGTAGGAATGTGAATAACTTACCTTAGAGTGAGTTTAGAAGTTGATGTGATCTTTTCAATAGCTGGTGCCCACCTGCCCGGTGTTTTACTTTAATAGGCAATTCGCGTTATGAACACAACAAAGTGGGAACTGCCAACCTAAATGAAAAGGTGAAATCCGCTAAATATGCTATGTGTTGTTAATAGAATTTCTTCTTCTTCATTTAGTGTTGCCGCTGACAAAAACGCAACACATTCATAGTAAGAAAGGCTATGCACCAAAATTGTAATTTTTGTATTGTTTTTGTGAAAGTTTGTTATATTAATATGTTATTTCCATAAAATAAAGAAGTTCCTTTGCTATAACAGTGGTAGATAGTTAACGCAAGCTTACATAAAAAAACCTAACCTAAGGGTAACTTTCCGTGAATTCAGAAACGTAAGCTTATATATAAAAAAAATAAACCTAATCTAACCTCCCGTGAATCAGAAACCTAAGCTTAGGAATGCATGCTTGCTTTGCTTGCATGGTTTGATGTAACCACTGGTATCAAATTAAAACAAGGATATATATATATATATATATATATATATATATATATATATAAAACATTAAATCAGAAACCTAAGCTTATATATGTATAAAAAAAAGTAAATGTAACCAAACTTTTATATTTATATATATATAAAAAGTAAACCTAACCTAAACTCTCGTGAAGCAGAAATCTAAGCTTAGGAACGCAACTGCTACACTCCTCTCCTAAAAAACATCCGTCGGCTACGGCTTGAGGCTGAGTATCTTACAGGCTTTGGCGGCATTAGTTATTCATATGTTGCCAGCATTGCCTTAGAGCTAGCATATGATATAGAGTGACATCTGTTGAGCTAATGTATGACATAGAGTGACATCTGTTGGACATACAACACATCATTTTCCTCAGTCAGGAAGAGAACTAAGAGTAGATTGTCGCTTATCTTCAGAGGTTATCATTTCATGCAAATTCTGCTCTACCAGTGTTGGCATTTAAAGATGCGTAGATACTGTAGTATGGGGTTATGTACTAAATCACCACACACATGTAACATACCCATACACAGGATTGATAATATTTCTTTAATACCATTATTACATACACAGGATTAATTTTATTTGTTTAATGCCATTGATACATATAATAAAGAACAATGCAGGTGCTGCTTTACCTATTTTCACTGCCATATTTTGTTTATTTTGTTCCATTTTAGTCACCGTCAGAAATCGCGTTGCATGCATCTCGCCGGAGGCTTCATGGGAGCATTGGTTGCCTTGTCTTTCTGCTGCCAACATTTAAAATCCCAAAATAGATGGAAAAATATTGAGGCCCGTAATCCGCAAAGCATAGCCATAGGATTTGCATGTTTAAAACTCAAATGATTCATGTTGGCAGCACTTCCTTCAAAAGTTGCCAAAAATGACTATAAGGATGGTCGCATTAAAGGGCGGGTAAACAGGCTTAGTAAGTTCCCTACAGCAGCATGTAATACACCAAGATGTTCTCATATCACAAGGATGAATCTGGATTCCAAAATCCTTGGTCATAAGTAAAACACTTACATTTTGCCTATAATCCAATACCGCAGTAGAACCATAGTTACTGTCTTGTTCATATGGGAAAGCTGCCAACATCTGAATGAGAAACATAGCGATGATTACGCTAAAGCATACTATCCTTAACAATGTTTATGATTCACTATTTATACAAGGTTAGGTTTAGTGTTTTTTAATATAAACTTGGGCTAATTAGCAACCAGAAGTTACACCAAAGCACGCGAGCAAAGTGGGTGTATGTTCCTTAACGGTGATTATGGTTCACTATTTATGTGAGTTTAGATTTCTTATTCACAGGAGTTTAGATTTAGTTTTTTTTATATAAACTTGGGTTAATTAGCATCTTGCAAATTTTTGCTTATAGAGTGTGTTTTTGAAGAAGAGGAAGGAAAAAATTGCTATTTTTGCAGATTTTGCTAATACTCGTAGGTTGGTACTTTCTTCCATGTGCGCACACTGTTAACAAGATGGAGCACTTTGTTACTGTTAATTGTTAATAAGAAGGTGTCTTAAAAGGGGAGGGCAGGTGTGTCACAGGCTTCGAAATTATTAACGTCTCATTTTAAATTGTGTAATATGTGCACTTTCATTCCATAAATCATTATGTGGCATTTCCACTGCTGATTATTTATTGTACTGCCACCATAATGGAAATATTTATTGTTTTGTTCAGTTTTGCTTGTAACGTTTGTTTTTATATTCACTTGAAATTCAACCATGCTAATAGATTTTGTAGAAACAGCTTTATAGTGCATTTTGTCGTAGCTGAAGTGATCATGAAATATTTAAGAAGTGGGTCAAATATGTGCTGGCTTTGAATTTCCACCCTTTGAATGATACAATAAGAAACAATGGTTATTTAGCACTTCAGAAAAGTACAATGTAGCCGATTGAGTACTGAATTAGCAACCATGGAGAAAGTGTATGTTAGATGAGAGTTCATGATCTATAGAAGAAAGAGGAACTAAGGCACAATGAGAGTGGGTTTAGGAGTATACAGGCTAAGTATTGGGCAGTTTGCAGCCAAGGAAAGGAAACCAAAGCAGACTTGTAGAGGAAATGAAGTAATTAAGAATTAGTTAATTATCGGCTTTGTGGTAGCAATTTTGATGGTGATCTGTGGCATTTAGATAATTCCTGGCCCAACTGAGTCAGGTACTGTGGTGGAAAATTTTTTTTAGTAGAATGGATGGATAGGAAGAATGCCTGGGCAATAAGCTGAATAAGTTTCCCAGGAGATTAGGTAAGAGATCCGAGAAGTAGTTCTGGTATTTAAAATGAAATTGGAGGACCTTAAAGGGAGGATCGAAGGGCTGGAGGATAAGAATCGGAAGTTTAATTTAGTCTTTACTGGTGTTGAAGAAAGAAGAGGTGTTTGGATCCTGTTTGAGGTGGTGGATATTCTGGAACAAAAGCTTGAGTTGAAACTGGAAGGTTGGGAAATAGCGGATGTGTTTTGGGTTCTAAGACAAATAGGCAAGAGGGTGATAATAGTGAAGTTTTCAAGTATAAATATTATATGTGAGATCTTACAGGGAGCAAAGAAGCTTAGAGGAACAAATATCATCATTAATAAGGACCTGTCAGGGAATGAGAGGGAAATTAGGAAAAAGCTTGTACCAGAAATGAAGGAAGCAAGAGCAAAAGGAAAGAACGCATATATACAAAATATGCAACTCTGGATTGATGGCAAAACGGTTACTGCAGGCAGAAAAGACAAGTCACATCTACAGATCTCACGAGGACATAAGTCAGCAAGCTGATGTAATGGAAAGCAGCTTGGATGTCACAGGAGAGAATACAGAAACTCCAAGGCCAAACAAGTGGAGAGGCGATGTCACATGAAGCTTGTGGAAACACCAAGATCAAATAAGTAGGGAGGTGGTTACATCACAGCAGAGGATAATTTCTCCAGGAAGACAGTGCATGCAAGAGATCCAACATTTGACAAGATGGGAGAAGGAATGCAGGAGAAATGGAGAGGAAGATGTCACTATGGAATCAGGTGTCGTGTCAACATCTTGTGGAAGCAGCTTGGAACTGAGCATTGCAGTGGCAAGAGTCCATAAGGGGAGGAATTGAACTCAGAAGTAGGAAGAAATTGCAGGAGTTCAGAGCAAATTTGGGGTCAGAATATGGTGAAATGGGCGGAATGGGGGCTGTGACACTGGGTTTCTAGAATTCTGAAGGTTTGAAAGGGAGCATGTCTTTGAGTTTTATTGGCCTGTTGATAAGAAAGGTGCATCTATTACCAGTGGTTGGGACATGGGTAGAAGATAGGGGCGATTAAAATTGTAGACGGGGAATTTTTTGGAAAAAGGGGCTTGAGAAGGAATATTAAGGGAAGGGTGTCAAGGAGGATTGGTGTTATCATATAGGAGTGAGTGGAAGGGCATGGTTAAAGAACGAAACCCTAGGATGGAGGGAGTATTGGGGATAATGCTGAAGAGGTTTATACTGTGCTTAGGAATAGTTTAAAATCCACCCGAAAATTCAGTTTTATAGCTCAGATCTCCTTCGTAAACTAGGAAATGAAATGGAAGAAATTAAACATGAACTGCCTATGGTGGTATTTGTGATAGTCAGGGATTTTAATGCAATTATTGAGAATCTGCAAGCAAACGAAGGTCATATATTGGATAAATTATTCATAAAGAAAGATAATGATAGCGTTATATGGATGAGTAAAAATAAGGAAGTGCATGAAGAGGGCATAAAATTTGTTCAGTTCTGCGAAAGTAATGGCCTGGTGATACTGAATGGTTGTTGGAGTGAAGACAGGGATGGGGAATTCATATTTGTTAGTGTTTGAAGTGAAAGTGTTATAGAACTTGCTGTCTGCAGTTTGGGAGTCACTGAGTGCAGTTGGGAGTCACTAAGTGCAGTAACAAATTTTAGAGTTATGAATTTCATTAGTAATAGTTCTCATTTTCCCATAGTGGAGAGTGGAAGTGCTGATTTGGTGTTAAGATGGCTCCACAATCAAATAAAAGAGAAGTGGGTGAAAAAATTAATAGGTATAGATGGAATCCGTATTTTGCTGGAGACTTGTTTTCAATGTTGAAGGCTTCAATGGTAATGATGTGCATTCATGAGATTGCTTGGTTTATTAAGTTAGATAAGTGTGAAGGGACATTGTTTCTATTATAATTTGTGTTGAAATAGCTGGGAATGGTATGCTTACATCTTGTAGGAATACTACTATAAGATATAATGAATAGCTTGACAAAGAATGCAGAATTATGCAGAGTTTTGTAATACCTGCCATAATTTGTTGGAGAGATTATGCTCGACCAGAGGATAGAGAACAAGTGGCAGAGTACAGATTATGCTGCACAAAGCTATTAGACAGCAAAAGAGTTGAATGGGGAAGAAAAAAGACCTTGGAAAAACAAGAAAAATTGAAACTCAAAGGGCACAGCAGGTGTGGGAAGTTATAAGCTGAGAGACCTGACATTATGTCACAGTAATGGGTGGGTTATTTCAAGTGCTTGTTTGGATTTGGAGAAGAAGGGTTGGAGTGTGGAATTACCGCAGGGGTATAATGAAGCCTTTGATAGAGAGTTCTCTTTTTGAAGAAGTGTTAAAACAGGTTCGAAAGGGCAAAAGGAATAAAGCACTAGGTAAAAAATAGGTTGCTGGTTGAATTCCTTCAGGCTTATTGCTAGGAAAAAGAACAGTTGCAATATTTGAGTATATTGTTGAACTTAATTAAGACTAGTAAGAGGATACCAAGAGATGGATTAAGAGTAGTAAGAGGATACCAAGAGTTGGCAAACAGCTATTATTCATCCAGTTTTTAAGGGAAAATAATACTCAAAATCCAGGTAATTATAGGGGTATTGCCCTTCCTTTGAACTTTGGTAAAATTGCTACATGTATTTTAACTGAGAGAATTAATGTCTAGATAGAAGAAAATTCATTAAACTCCCAATTTCAGTCAGGATTTAGCAAAGATTGAAGTATGCCAGATAATGTATTTGTTATCAAAACAATGATAGATAAGAATTTAGCAAACAAGTGGGGTAGGTTATATACATTATTTGTCGACTTGGAGAAAGCATATGACAATGAATAGAGAAGCTTTATGATAAAAACTATGGCGAAAGGGAATGAGTAGGGAGGGAGATGATTATTTTGCTGCAAGAATTGTACAAGAATAAAATGTTGTGTGTGAAATGTGAAGAAGGTTATGTGACTGAAGAAGTAACTCAAGTACGGGGTCCTAGGCAAGGATGTAAGCTGAGTCCTGCCCTTTTTATTTTGTTTATAGATGACATAATGGAGGGATTACAGTGAGTTAATATACATAAACCAATAATAAATAATTTGGAAATTCCAGGCTTGTTTTATGCTGATGATTTAATGGTAGCTTC
The DNA here is from genome assembly GCA_030765065.1 of Deroplatys truncata. Classification (NCBI taxonomy): domain Eukaryota; kingdom Metazoa; phylum Arthropoda; class Insecta; order Mantodea; family Mantidae; genus Deroplatys; species Deroplatys truncata. The sequence continues at coordinate 114,539,465 of CM060989.1, forward strand.
GTTTTCAGCAGCACGATTAAAATATGCGATATTAAAAGCTATGAGCTATTGCTCGGAATGAGATCTCAAAATTAATTAGGAGAAAACAAATATAATGGTATTTTAAAAGGGAAGTAAGTTAAGGAGGGGGAAGAAGTGGTGTATAATGGGAAGAGAGATACAGATTGTGAAGGTATTTTCATATTCAGGAATGGTATTGAATTCCTCTGGGCAGTGGGAGAAACAAAAAGGAGTAGCACTAACCAAGGGTTTACTGGCCTTGAAGCTAGTCCATAACTGTTTGTTTGTTGCACCGGATATGAAGGTAAACTGGAGAGTATGTAGGACATTGGTAGAATTGAGATGGGCATATGGTATTGAAGTATGGGGAATAGATGAAAGCTGGAAATGTATGGGTACGATACCCAGCAGGATTTTTAAGAATATGCCGGAATCCCAACTGCAGGGAATGCAGAGGCATTGTGGGAAATGGGATGGGGGACTATAAGAGGGTGGAGATTAGATAGCTTTTAAATACTGGTTCAGAATTCAACGGATGCCAGAGGACTCCATGTTGAAAGAATGCTTAAAATTCCAGGACTCTGTGCTAGGGGATCATTATTGGGTTCATAAATTTGGGATGGAGTTAACTAGAATTGGAATGGGTGGATGGGTGGTGTGTGTTGGAGAAGATCGGAGTTGGAGAGAGGTTTCTGGAAATTGGTCAAAATTAGGTTTGAAGATACAGACAGACAGTTATTGCATTCTATAATGTTGCTAATGTTTTAACAGGAAACACAAAAGGATGCTAGAAGAGAAATGCACATTATGTGTAATAAGAAAGAGAGGGAGGGAGGGATTGGCATGGTTCAGATTGGGAATATGAAACTTAAAGGGGTATTAGGGGAATTTGGGAACATGGAATTTGTCCTATTTGTGCAAATGCAGAAAATGCACAGTATATTTTATTTGAATGTCCAGGAACAAATGAATGGTGTTAACAGGCAGTATGTAGTAAAAGGTTAAAATTAAACAAATGCCAAGGAGAAAAATGTTCAGTGACAAAATGCAAACCAGGAAGCTTGGGAAATTTTTGTATAGGGCGAAGAAAACATGGTTGTGTTTAGCAAGGAGAGGAGACATGGGAGTTGGATTGGGTTTGCTTTATAAAAGCTGTTAGTGATGTTACTTTGGTTGAATCTCTAGTGGATCGAATTGGAATGAATGAAAACATGTAAACCTAGTGGGGGTATTGCATTTGATGAATATGGCAGTAAAAATTGTTTCTTTGTTGATTTATTGTAATTCTGTGTGATGGCAGCCCGTAAAGAGCCAGGACTGTAGCCGGATCTCTACCGAAGTGTTAAAAAAAAGAAAAAAAAGCCCATTTGAAACTTCCAAACAATAAGAGTAAAATTCTGGAAATTATTATTATCACAGCATTTTTCCGTTTAAACAACAAGTTTTAAAGATATAAATTTTTGGCATAGTAAGCTTTTAAAATTACACAATGATGGTTATAGAAATTTATAAGAATATAACATCTTTGTGTTTTTAATTGTTTTTTCCCAATTTAATCTTTTCCTATGCATATGGTATTTCTGGTTGGTCTCCTAGCAAACCTGTTGGTATTTAAATTTTGAGCTCTTACCACAAAATGTTGAATTAAAAGAAGCTAAAAATATGATACACTAATGTAAAATAAATTCTAGTTAACTATGATAAACTCGCTAAATTAAATTTGTGAGCTTTAAATTATATTTGCATCATGTTTCATCAAATTATAAAACTATCATCACCTTTGAAGGTAATGTAGTTTTATTCTTGTGCAACCTTATGGAAAGAGGTTTTCTAATTTACCATCTTTAAAAGTATTGGCATTCATCACCTTTAGGTATTGCTAATCAATTTAAAATATGCTCAATGGCTAGAATACTTAAGATTTCCAGTAAAAATGGCCTTGTATTCACTCCTATAAAGTTGAATACCAGCCTTGTGAAGATAGATGTCACAAAATCTGATACTCTATTCAGATGCACATTATAAGTATATAATGTATATACATAAGTTTATATTTTAATGGTTTCCAACATACACCCACCGCTCTGTCTTGGTGGTAAATGAGGAAACAGGCCAATTCTGCAAAATTTAATGTCACCTGTTTGCGACTGTGTGCAATGCATTGGTTGTGTTTTCCATTTTTTAGACACTCACTGAATGAATGTTTCCATGACCTTGTATTTTCACGAAGCTGTGAAGGACATTTGGTGCAGGGGTAGCAGAAGGTAGGCTGTGCTGAATCCTGCACATTTACATGATATAAAATCTGCGATCAACTGTTGTACTAAATTTTGCCTGTAGTTTAAAAGCATGTTGCCATGAGCTGTAGTAAGCAGGTATGTATGAAATGTCATATACTGTAAAACTACAGTGCGATTGTTTTATGGTTAAGCCACGTGTCGCACATATGCATGCTCTGCACACTACCAATTACACTGAGGATTGGTCATACCAGAGTTCCTCTTTTACTAACAAGTGATGGTCACATGCACCATATTCAGTAGTAACCTTATTATAAGTGGTGTCCATCTGCATGAAGACATTCCTGGCATCTACAAATGAAATTTAGGTTCACACACATAAGTTGTTCTTGCATAATGCTCATAATTTCTGTTTTGTATTTTGTCCTTAAGTTTGTTTATGGTGTGAATCCTGTTTTATAGGGTTCCCCGCAAATAGAAGCACCAGTTTCATCAATTTGTTCCTCCAGTTGAACATTTCATTTTTGGTTCTTCTGTATGGCGATCCGAATGTCCTAATTTTATTAACCAGATGTCTAACAGCTTCTCCACTTGGAACTAAAATACCAGGAAATTTCTCCTGAAATTGTCTACACACCTGTCTACATGAGTCGGTTTTTCCATGTGTATTCCACATAAAAATTGTTGTTCAATTGTGAATTTGACAGCAGGACATCTCTTAAGCAGTCACATACAGTACAGATGTCTTGAATAAACTGTCACCTTTGAGATGCACAGTGTCAATTCTCTTTACAGCATGAACATAAAGCAACAACTGAAACATGGCTGATGATAACCTTAAATGCGTCATGCGCTATCAATCATACATCAGAAAAGTACTGAGGTCGCAACAGTATAGCCTTCTACTCATATAGACATTCAGTGGCCTCACCTTACAATGGCAACACGGTATTAACTATAGCTACATTTACTATTTTCACCACATATTTGAAGATCGGTCGACACCATGACTTTCCCTCCTTTGGTCCATGATATAAACTCCAACCATATTAGTGTTTGTTACTGCATTAGGATAGGGTATTTTTATTTGTTCCCTACCTCCATTACTTCTTTTCTTCTGCTCCCTGTTCTGCACGTGGAGAAGAGTTAATAGATAACACACAGCTGCAGTTACACCTTCATGTTGCAATTTGTGGGATTCAGCCCTTTTAAGTTTCAGCTTTGAAAATCTTTTTGGCCAATCCACTTGCATGACATGTAGCACATGCATATATTTTCCTGCCCAAAAGCAATTTCATTAACTTCATGAACGTAAAAAGCATCTAAATACACGTGAGTCCTCAACTCCATGTACTTTTAATGCATGTCCAGAACTACCTGTCCTACAAGTAGGAGATCGCACCCCATTCATTAAACTCTCTCCTACCATTCGCCAAGCCTTCAGTCCACAATAGTGTATAATAGAAGCTATGAAATGGGGAAAAGTACCCTTCTAGGAACAAATTTGGGTCATCAAAGGCTAAGGAAAATATGAAATAGAATTTTTATGATGCACAGTACAAGTAAGGTGTGTGTACAGAAAATATTGGTCAGCAACTAGAAATATATTTCCATTTTGTTTTAATACATAACGAATGCAATTTTTAGAAAATCAATAAAATGGACATTTATAGGGATTAAAAATGAAAATAGGCAAAACAATCTTCCCAGTATACAACCATAGCATCATACAAACTTATTTTAAGCCATTTTTAGGATATTAGTAACAACAACGTAGATGCATTTTGGCAAACATCTCATCACTAAATGTGAAATTATTTCTGCAGATGTTTATCTCAATTAGCATGAAGTAAATGTAATCAGAGTTTATAAGAGGAGTGGATGACATGAGATTTTCAGAAGGCAAAAACTGAAACATTCCGTGTTATATGTAATGTATTGATAATCTTCCATTCATAATTGAGAATCAGTGAGGAACATTACATCCATTTTACTGGCTGCTTACTTCTTAACCACTATGTTATGAAAATATTTTCTTGCTGGTTTAATCAACACATGAAATACTTTGAATAGTTGTTAAAATAAACTTGAAAGTTAATGTAATTGTCAGTACATGTAACACACCCTCCTTGCATTGCCATAATTATGCAACTGGTTTTTCCATTAAACTTTTTTTCTTTTGAAGTATTGTGTTAATTACTTAATAATATTGCAGAGTTATTTCAACAGCAATGAACGATAACGGTTGTTCTACATGAAGAATTTGTAACTGCAGTTGTTTATGAAACAGAGACCCTTTATCATATTTAATTCCTTTTCATTCATAGATTATGTACCTAATGCTAAATCCTCCAATATTGCAGACTATGCACAGAAGCAGTTTCTGGCGATTGCAGCAGCCATTCATCGTTGCTCTATGCTGGAACCTCAGTGACAAACACAACCTACAGTTTTGTAGATAACGGTTCTGAATGTGAAAGTCAAGATATACCACCTGCAGATAAACATGTTCACTTAGAACCATCTGGGAAATCTAGTTATGGGGAAATCTGCAGTAGAACTTTATTGATGCATGAGGGTAAAAAACCTCACAAGTGTAAAATATGTGAGAAGCGCTTTACACAGTTGTGCAATTTGAAGATGCATAGTTTGATGCATCACGGTAAAAAGCCTTACGAGTGTGAAATTTGCAGAAAAGCTTTAGGAATTTGTCAGCTTTGAAATTGCATAATTTGATACATGAGGGTAAAAAGCCTCACATGTGTAAAATTTGTGAGAAAAGCTTTACACCGTTGGGCAATTTGAGAAAACATAATTTGATACATCAAGACAAAAAGCCTCACAAATGTGAAACGTGTGAGAAAAGCTTTACTCAGTAGTGCAGTTTGAAGAAACATAATTTGATACAAATTAAAAAGCCTCACAAGTGTGAAATTTGTGAGAAGAGCTTTTCTCATTTGGAAAATTTGAAAAAACATAATTTGATCCATCAGGGTAAAAAGCCTCACCAGTGTGAAATTTGCTAGAAGAGCTTTACACAGTTGCAGTTTGAAAATCCATAATTTGATGGATCAGGGTAAAATGGTTCACAAGTGTGAAATTTGTGAGAAGGATTTTACTCATTTGGGAAGTTTGAAGAGGCATAAGTTGATACATGAGGGTATACAGCCTCACAAGTGTAAAATTTGTGAGAAGAACTTTACAATGTTGCACAGTTTGAAAATCTATAATTTGGTGCATCAGGGTAAATCAGCTCACAAGTATGAAATTTGCAAGAAGAATTTTACGCTTTTGGGCGGTTTGAAGAGGCATAAATTGATACATGAGGGTAAAAAGCCTCAACAGTGTAATATTTGTGAGAAGAGCTTTACACTGTTGCACAGTTTGAAAATGCATAATTTGATGCATCAGGGTAAATCGGCTCACAAGTGTGAAATTTGCAAGAAGAATTTTACTCTTTCGGGCGGTTTGAAGAGGCATAAATTGATACATGAGGGTAAAAAGCCTCACGAGTGTAAAATTTGTGAGAAAAGCTTTACACAGTTGCGCAATTTAAAAATACATATTTTGATACATCAGGGTAAAAAGCCTCACAAATGTGAAACATGTGAGAAAAGCTTTACTCAGATGTGCACTTTGAAGAAACATAATTTGATACATCAGGGTAAAACTCCTCATAAGTGTGCAATTTGTGAGAAGAGCTTTACTCATTTGGACATTTTGAAAAGACATAATTTGATACATCAGGGTAAAAAGCCTCACCAGTGTGAAATTTGTAAGAAAGCCTTTAGAACATTTGTCATCTTTGAAAGTGCATAATTTCATTCATGAGGGTAAAAAGCCTCACAAATGTAAAATTTGTGAGAAAAGCTTTACACTGTTGGGCTATTTGAAAAAGCATAATTTGATACATCAGGGTAAAAAGCCTCACAAGTGTGAAATTTGTGAGAAAACATTGACTCATTTGGGCAGTTTGAAAATGTATAATTTGATACATCAGGGTAAAAAGCCTCACGAATGTGAAATTTGTGAGAAAAGCTTTACAAAATTGTCATCTTTGAATTTGCATAATTTGATGCATGAAGGTAAAAAACCTTACAGGTGTAAAATTTGTGAGAAGAGCTTTTTTTATTTGAGCAGTTTAAAGGCACACAATTTCATTCATGAGACTAAAAAGCTTCAGAAGTTGAAAATTTCTGAGGAGCATTACACAGTTCGCAATTTTACACATGAGCAATTTGAAAGTGCATAATTTGATACATGAGGGTAAAAGGCCTCACAAGTGTGAAATTTGTAACAAGAGCTTTACTCATTTGGGCAATTGAAGATACATAATTTGATACATCAGGGTAAAAAGCCTCACGAGTATGAGATTTGTGAGAAAGCCTTTAGACAATTGTCTTCTTTGAATTTGTGTAATTTGATGTACGAGGGTAAAAAACCTATAAGGTGTAACATTTGTGAGAAGAGCTGCATATATTTGAGCAATTTGAAAACGCATAATTTGATACATGAAGGTAAAAAAACCTCAAGTGAGAAATTTGTGAGAAGAGCTACATGGTCTTGGGAGATTTGAAAATACATAATTTGATACATGAAGGTGAAAGGGCTTACAGGTATGGAATTTGTGAGATCTTTGAAATTGCATTGCTTGATTCGTGATGTTAAAAAGCCTCACAACTGAGAAGCTTCTAGGAAGACCTTTATTCAGTTTCACATTTGGAATTATATAATTTGATGCAGGTAATAGAGACTCAAACAAGTTGGAAATATGGGAGAAGAGGTTTTATAATAGTCTATGAAGTGTGAAAGATAATTATTTGAATCATCAGCATCATAAAAACATAACATATGCGAATAATTTTGTGAATAGGTAATAGTTCTTTTCTATATTTGAAAATATATAATTTGAGTCATGAGCAAACAAACTTGTACTAATTAGATATTTTTAAGGCCTATGGTGTTTTGTCACATTTTAAGGATATATACATATGCCAGATTTGACCAACCATTGGCAAATTTAGCATGTCAGACTAATTTTGAAGATTTAGAAGCTAGTAACAGTGATGTGTCATAATTTAAAATAAAGAGAGTTGAAGGTTGTTACACTACATCACTAAAATATTGTTACTTGAATGCGTTTCGGGAGACGGCTTGTTCCCATTGTCAGCATGTTCTCAACTGATTTTTCCGGTCATTGTCTGGGGGATGTGTGTGGCTAGTGGTGTTCTCTGGTGTTGGGCTGATGAATCTCCAAAGGCTAATGGGTGGCGGCATTTTGAAATTCATTAGGTGATTCCTGTGTTTGACAATATGTATTTTTCCCAGATGTCCAATTCATTGCTGCTGTTGATCGGTTTTAAGAGTTTTATGTTCGGAGTGATATCATGGTTTGAAGACCAGAAATGATGTGCTACTGCTGATTTATCTGGCTGCTTTTGGTAAATGCATCTCATATACTCTTTAAGTCTTATTTCAAGATTTCTTTTGGTTCTTCCTATGTATACCAGGTTACATTCATTACAATCAATTTGATAAATACCAGCTGATTTATCGTTGGGGATAGGATCTTTTGTTCTGTTGCATAGTAGTTTCTGTATATTGTGGTTATTCTGTGGAGACAGGGTGATGTATTTCTTGAAAGTCCTTTGAAATTTATGATGTGTGCAACGGTGATAAGTGAATTTTCTATATGCTTGTGGTTTTTGTTGACTGAGTAACGTAGTCATTTGTTGGATTTATTTCTGTCTTTCAAATCTTTTTATCTTATCTATTGTTTTTTCTGGTATCCATTCATAGTGGCTATGTTGATGTGTTGGTATTCTTTCTGGTATTCCTCTTTCTCCATTGGTATATGTACTAACCTGTTTGTAATACTATTTAAAATTGCATGTTTGTGGCTATTGTTTTTAATATAATTTTCTGTGTGCGTTGGTTTTTTGTAAATGCCGAACGTTAGTTTTTTGTGTGCATTATTTCTGATGATCCTGATGTCTAGTTAAGGTAATTGTCCATTTTCTTATTTTTCTATTGTGAATTTAATAATCTTTTTTGTAAATTCAATAATTTCAAAGCATCTTCTGAAAGTTTTTTTGGAACAATGGCAAAAAATTCATCTACATACCTATACCAGGTTTTGAATAGATGTGGGAAAGATATAGTAATATGGCATTCAAAATGGCTCATATATAGTTCTGCTAAAATGGTGAAAGAACTTTCCCATAGTTAGGCTTGTAGTTTGTTTAAAGATTTTGTGATGGAATGAAAAGAAATTCTGGTCCAGACATAATTTTGTTAGTTTTAGGTAATCTTCTCTTTGTGCTCTAGGTGTGCCATTGTTTAATATCCAATTTTCTAGGAGTGGTAATAATTCTTCTTTTGGTATGCTTGGGAAGAGTGCAGTGATATCAAATGATACCATCATGTCTGTGGGTGATATATTTATATTTCAGAGGTGACTGGTTAATTGTAATGAATTTTTTATACTTAGCCTTTGAACATAGGCATGGAGTTGAAGGTATTTGAAAGACAGAAATACATCCAACAAATGACTACATTACTCAGACAACAAAAACCACAAGCATATAGAAAATTCACTTATCACCCTTGGACACATCATAAATTTCAAAGGATTTTCAAGAAATACAACATCACCTGTCTCCACAGAATAACCACAATATACAGAAACTACTATGCAACAGAACAAAAGATCCTATCCCCAACGATAAATCAGCTGGTATTTATCAAATTGATTGTAATGAATGTAACCTGGTATACATAGGAAGAACCAAAAGAAATCTTGAAATAAGACTTAAAGAGCATATGAGATGCATTTACCAAAAGCAGCCAGATAAATCAGCAGTAGCACATCATTTCTGATCTTCAAACCATGATATCACTCCGAACATAAAATTCTTAAAACCGATTAACAGCAGCAATGAATTGGACATCTGGGAAAAAATACATATTGTCCAACATAGGAAACACCTAATGAATTTCGAACTGCCGCCACCCAGCAGCCTTTGGAGGTTCATCAGCCCAGCACCAGAGAACACCACTAGCCACACACATCCCCCAGACGATGACCGGAAAAATCAGTTGAGAACATGCTGACAATGGGAACAAGCCGTTTCCCAAAACGCGTTCAAGTAAGAATATTTTAGTGATGTAGTGTAAAAACTTTCAACTCTGTTTATTTTAAATTAGCATGTCAGTTTTGAAGTTGTTTAGCATTTTTTTAATTATGGAAGGATCCAAACAAAGGGGAAGTAATTTCACACTGGAAGAAACCAGTGGTTATGAGATTGGTTGCTGGTGTTGAAAATAAAAACACTGATGGTATCACAATCAAGGAGGAACAAGGGAATTTCTTGGGAGAAGGTTCAACAGCAATCCTTGGTGGGTCATATCTTTATTTTCATAATTGTTACTTAGCTATAGATAAAAGTGTTATAAAACAGTTTTACTTTTTACATTTGTGTTGATTTTAAACACAAAATTGGTTGTTTTTTGTTTTTATGATTTCCGTATCTCAACAAATCCACTCTATGATTTTAATTACTGTGAGGAACCAAATCGTATATTTGCTCAAAAGCTTTCCCTTATTTATTTGCTGCTCATAACTTCAATAAGTAGATGTTTTTCGGACTGTGTGAATGAACTGTGCCACAAGTAGTAATGCCAAAGAATGTTATACTTAAAGAAATGTGCCTTTGCTAACATGACAAATATTAATTCAATGTTATGAAAATCTTGCTGCAGTCAGTTAGGTTCTACTTGTTTAACTTAATATAAAGTAGAAGGCACTGTTGAGTAGCATAAATAATATTTAGGCAATGGAGGGTTTACTATAATCTTTTACAATGGAAATTGAAGATTAACATTATTTAGGAGTTTCAATCAAATATGGAATTAAAACAAGAAAACAACTACAGATGTAAAAATCAATAAATTTTAGTCAGCTTTCTCATACTTTGCAGTTTCTTCTTGAGTTATTTGGAATCAGGAGATAAAAGTTCTAAAGAAAACCAAAACTTTATTACTAACATCCCAAATATCAAGTCACTTTAGCTTATTCAAACCATAACATAGTGCCTCTGCATTTGCTGGTGGCAGGCTGTTTATTCTGTAGCTTGCCACCAAGCTGTATTTACATAAAAAGTATTTAGATAAAGATCTCTTCGAGTCAGTGTTGGAGCATGGAAATCATACTCAAGTGTTGCAGTGGCATAATGTGGATGAGATGGTTTCAGGCTTCAAAGTACCTCCAACACTTTCATTTGCACATGGTCGTCCTTGCTAAGGATTTCTTTGAAGTTAGCAAGGTAAACACTGCAGGATTCTATAAATTATTGTTTTCCTAGTGTCTTCAGGTGGTATACATTCCTTAGGCTTAAACAGTTCTGTAAGGGTCATGAGCTTTGTGGTATTTCCTGGATCCAATAGAGAGCCTATGCCCTGAATAATCTTCTGACCTGGATCAGCCCTCTTCAATTGTTTATTTTTCACCAAAGCTGCTCGAGAGGCACAAGTTATCTTGGTTTCAAGAGCCATTCTTACCTTTGTTGGTGGATGTTTAACTTCTAATAGAATCTGACTAAATACCCCCTCACTGAAAAATTTAAGTGTTACTTACTCATCACTGATTTGTTTATGGCATGGTAAATTAAAATTAAATTGAACTGTATTTATGGAGGCTGTAACTACAATGGTCCTTAGTATCCAATTCTTCTTTGGGCACAAAAGACGAGCAATTTTGCTCAGAAGCCTCTTTATTAGGCTTCTGGTTCTTTTTGTGCCATAAATCTACAACATGTATCACCAGCTTTACTTCTCTTCCAGAGAAAGCCATGCTAAGTATTTATAAGCCCAAAAAAATCCATCAAGCTCTGCCAGGTTTGATGACTCTTTCAAGAAAGTGACGAGTTCCATAATCAGGTGGCAGACTGCTGACACACAACAGCTTGCAATTTTATTATCTGGATGTTACATTTTTCAGCATCTTTGAAGAACTGCATTGCAGAATTCCCATCATCAAGGTTCTTGAATATATCTGCTATATCCTTGATATAGTTGCCAAGTACATTGTAACCTATGCAGTTTAGGTCTATCATGCTAGTCTCTAGTTCCTGAGGTCACAGGTTCAAACCTGCTGGGAGGCAATGCATTTTTTGAGCATAAAAATCCTCAGCATGGCTTTCTTCAGAAGGGAAATAAAGTCAGAGTTCCCGTGTCATAGATTTACGGCATGTAAAAGAACCTTAAGCCTGATAGATGCCTCTGAGCAAAATTTCCGGTCATTCACGCCCAATATATGATAGGGCGCTAAGGACATATGCAGTCCAAATCTCATAATGTTCGAGGCATATCCACTAATACAGCATTAGCGAATAGCAGCATTGCCTCATACGGACAGTACACCTTGCTGCTGGTAAAATTGTAATATCATATGCAACACGCGTATTTCACATTTCAGAAAAGCAACAAGTAGTTAGGATAAAAGGCAACATTTTCCTGGACAAGTACAAAAAGGAATAATATTTTTTCACCAAATGGTTTGCCATTAATTTAGTTAACTTTCATGATGTTTAAACAGAGTTTTTGCTTGTAATAGTAATAAATCCATTGCTGTCATGGTTATTTTACATATTGTTAGGTCATATACATAATTATCAATTAATAATGTTCCCAAGGTCACGGGTTCAAACCTGGCAGAGGATGATACGGTTTTTTGGGCTTAAAAATGCTTAGCATGGCTTCCTTAGAAAGGGAAGTAAAGTCAGTGCTCCCGTGCCATAGATTTACGGCACATAAAGGTGAGTCCACACTGTTCAACATGTCAACAGTTTAACATTCAACAATTAACAAAACGTTCATCCAACATGTCATATGTCTTCAACATGTTGTAACTGTTAACATTTAACATTCCATCCACACTGGTTGACTTGTTGGGACAACAAAATGTTTCAGGTAAGCAAAATGGACTCCAGTGATGAGGATTTAGCTATTGCTATTTGTATATCTGCTTGGTGTGTAACGAAAGAGAAGAAAAAAAGAAGAATGTGGATGAGACCTTATCTGGTTAATCAGTATATGAGTGGCAACATTTTGAATGAACTTAAAATTGAGGATAGATTTGGCTTCAAAAATTTCTTGAGGATGAGTGAAAGTGACTAACTTTATTTTGAGCAAGGTAGAACCTATTATTTATAAAAAGGACACTCATTTGAGTGCAGCAATTCCAGCACCTTTAAGGCTTGGAATATGTCTGCGTTTTCTGGCTACTGGAGATTCATACACATCGTTGATGTATTAAGTTAAAGTATCGAAGCAAGCCATCTGCAAAATTATTCCAGAGGTTTGTGAAGCCATCATCAAAACTCTAATGAAAGAATATTTGCAGGTAAATATTTCCATGTTATTTATCCTATTGCATTGTTATGCATTTCAATAATCTAAGTTTCTTTGTAATTTACATACATTATCTCTTCATTGATAAGGTTATAATGCCCAAACGTAACCTCAAAATTAAGGTGTGTCATTTATTTTAGGTGGTGGTTAAATTACAAATTTATTTAATACATGACCTCCAATAAATGTCTTAAAATAGCACCCCATGCCATTGTCTCTTCCTTGGTGTCTAACAAACTGCATTGTTCCAAGGAAAGGCTAGAACTTTTTCTCTTTTTTAGTATGTACCCAAAGTAATGAGCTGTGGAACTTTTTACCACTGCATTTAACAGCCTCTTGGACATTAAACTCCTTCCCAACAGTTTTGTGACATGGTGGGATCTCATACTGAATAATAAATATTGTTTCAATATAAAAAACAATGTAACGAATGTTAACTTCAATTTATTTAGTAAAAAGAAAGTATATTTGTTTAAACCTACATTATTTTTCATCTAAAAATTTATATTTCAGATATCCCTCACAGAGGATTTTTGGAACGAGAAAGCAAAAGGCTTCCTCCTGAAATGGAATTTCCATCACTGCGTAGGCGCAATGGATGGCAAGCATGTACTGATAGATGCACCAGCAAACAGTGGCAGCTTGTTCTTCAATTACAAGCAGACTCATAGTTTTGTGTTGCTTGATGTGGTGGATGCATTTTACAACTTTGTGTACATTGATGTGGGTTGCCAAGGCTGCATATCAGATAGTGGAGTTTTTAAACACACAGATTTGTGCACCCACCTTGAAAACGATACACTGAATTTCCCTCCCAAAAGGCCTCTACCTGAAAGAGAAAAAGTGGCTTCATGTGTTTTGGTAGCAGATGAGGCTTTTCCTTTAACAAACAATATTTTGAAGCCATATAGTGGCTCCCATGACAGAGGAACTTGAGAAAGAATATTTAATTATAAACTTTCAAGGGCACATAATGTTGTAGAAAATGCTTTTGGTATTTTGTCCTCTGTATTCAGAGTGTTTAGGAAGCCTCTTGCTTTAAATGTCGATATTGCAGTATCAGTTGTTTTGACAAGCACCATCCTCCACAATTTTCTGAGGAGAAACTCCTCAGCAAAGGCACTGTATTCGCCACCGGGTTCATTAGATGTAGAGGATACAGAGACAGGAAACCTAATTCCTGGATCCTGGAGGAGTGAAGGAGAACCTGAAGGGTTATGTTCTCTACAAGGGCACGTTGGCAGATACAGTTTCTCTGCTAAGGAAACAAGGGATGAATTTGCAACTTTTTTCTTAAGCAAAGAAGGGGCTGTACCTTGGCAGAATGTTTCCTGAAGTTTACGTGAAGCAATTAAAAATAAAAATGTATAATCAAGTTTAAATCTTGTTCCTAATGTCCTTTTTCTGTTTTCCAAGGCAATTTTGGCAATGCAGTCTTTGCATACCTGCCAGAAGCAAAGGAGCAGGTCAAGTCTTTGATGAGATAATTTCTTACATGACTGGGAGTAATATGAATAATGCATAGAAAAAGCAACTTTACTATTATTATTATTATTACTATTATTATTATTATTATTATTATTATTATTATTATTATTATTATTATTATTATTATTATTATTATTGTGTCCACAAACCAAAATGTTATGACTTCTTGCCATAACATGCTGTACCATTGTTCACCACAAATTTTGTTGATGTGCAATATTATAATTGGAGTGATAATGCTCAGCCTCATACTTGGTTGCTCTTGTCAATGTATAATTCTGCGCATCTACATAAAACAGAGTAATTATGTTAATACAAGCAATACTCAATACCAATAATATATTAAATGGTTATTGATTAGGTTATGAAAAGCACACATGCAGTTTGCAAAGTTGTAATTTTCTGTTGTTTCTGCGTAAGCATTTATGGCTATCCTTACTCCTCCCCTCCCCCATAAGAAACGTATTTCAGTGGCACCACACTACATCACTTTGCCCTTAATGGGAGTTAATAGTTAATGCCTGGGAAAAGATAGGGAAAATATATTTTCAACAAGCCATAAATTAGGTGTTATGTCAAATGTGGACTTTGCAGTTTGAAATGAGTGAAGAATAATTGTTCTATAGCTCACCGTTTAGTGGGAAATGATAATCCCTACTTACATCTTGAAATAACTCTGGAGATCTCAAAAATTGTTCCTGAAGTGCCTCAGGAAATAATATCCTCCATGATGGAAGAACACATGTGGGTATGTATATTCCGTAAGACTAGACGGAATTTTCTCCTTCTACAGTTCTCAACCAATAATTTAAAATTTGTGTCATTCATTTGAATGTTCTGCCTATAACAGTATTGTGGGATTTAACCTAAAATCCCTAACAAAACATGCTTATTGTGCTGCAGTTTTTTAAACTTACATTTTGCTAGTTAGTTAATCCAAACACATGTAGTAAAATTTGCTTCAGGTTTCATTCAAAATATGCACTTAAAATATCAAAATCCTATCACTTTAATATTGTTGTTTTTCTTCTTTGATTTAGCATTATCATGTGAAAAATGTTAATTTTTTTACCACATAAAAACCCAGACAATCTATATTTTTTCCTGTGCTCATCACATATTCTATAAATTATATGATATTCAGCAGGATTGAAGAAGGCTTAGCAAGTGTTTTAAATAATATTCAAGGTGACTAGAATACTATGCATTCACACAATTTAGAGAAACATATTTTACTCATTAAAATTTGGTACAAGAATACATCGTTACAAATTTTACCTTTACATTACACAGGTTGCTTAGTCAGAGCTGACATAAGCTTGTATTTTACAAAGTGATACTAATGTTATTTGGTGTCTATTAAATATTCTGAAACTTTCATAATATATTAATTTTGAAAAAAAATCATCATATACATTGTATTTATAGCAAGCTAAGTTAGTACTGGGTTTTATCTATTTTTTCCCCAGCAGTAATGAGTAAATTTGAAGTTTGTGGTAAAGTACTTAGAAGTTATGACCTAAAAACTCACTTGGAGAATGTAAAAATATTCAGTATTTTAAACAGCTTAACACTTCAGTTGTTAGCATCATGCACTATTCAGATGTTTTTTTTATGTAATTAAAAGACTTTTATTCTGGGAATTGCAGATTTCAAAATGTATACTTTTGGTAAAATCTATATACTTAAATACTGGGTAAAATACAACTACTCTACCACTAGTGATGGGAGAGAAAGAAAAAACAGAACTTTAAATAACATTTTCAGGAAAAATAAATAATTAATTATATAAGTATTAATACTAAAACCTGCCTTTGTGATGCACAAAATGAGGAAAGCACATGAATAAATACACAAAAATGATTTACTAGTTATCTTTATTAAAATTAAATTTTAACACTAATCAATATCTTCACTTGGAAGTACATATTGTACTTCCACATTTGCACTTAAACAAGCCATTCACAACTCGTATAAAATTTTTTAATATTAAATTTGGCTGTTTCGCGTGACACCTCGTCCAGGTTTCTCAATTGTTCTGCCACTAGGTCACCAAATATTGCACACTCATCCTTCTTCTCTCTTCTTTCTTGAATTACCTTCATAGTTTTCAATGCACACTGCAAAAACTCATCTGGCTTTCTTTTTGTAGTGTGCCTTGGTGTCTGTGAGGCAGAGGTAGAGGCTGAAGCTATAAGATCTTCCACTTCTTCCACTGTTACTTCGGCATCACCTCCTGTAGCCTCATCTTCTCCTGCTACATCTCCTGTCGAATGACTGTCTTCCTGTGGAAAATATAGAATTTGTATTAGTTATAGTGCTGAAATTAACCAATTTACATTATATGCTACATGCTTCTGGCTCAATTTTGACGGTTTTCAGAGAACAATATTGGCCTGGCAAGGATTGAGGTGCATTCCCACAATCTTGGTGCAATGGATGGAAAACATTTAATTCTAAAAGCACCAATCAACAATGACATTTGTACTAAAATTACAAAAACAGTTTTGGCATTGTTCGGCTTAGTTGATTCTGCACACAAGTTCATATTTGTTGACATTGGCTGCCAGGAAAAAATTTCAAATGCTGGTGTATTCAAATATACAAAATTGTTTTTGACTCTGAAAAAAGGAAATGCGTGAAAATTTGGCTAAACTGAATTAGGAAGTGTGCCAAGGCAGAACAGAGTAGTGGATAAGTGTGTATTTAATGTGCATTTTGAATCAATTTCATTTTTTAACTGACTTAACCTTAAAAGAATCACCTGATTATGTGAAATTGTTTGTACTGTGATCTGACTTATTTGTTTAACCAAATAAAATGCTATTATAGGCAATTGCAATGAGAATATACTGCTTTGAATCTACCAAACTTAAAAATTAGATCACAATAATTGTTATGAGGTGGAAAGTACATATGCAAACTGGGTTATTTCAGTGAGTTTTGGATACCATACATCATATTTATAATCCGCCTAAGATAAGGAAAATTAAATTTTTCAGCAGAAAGAAAATTCTAATTCAATAGCAACATGGATATGGCATTTAGATTGGTAAACTTACCTCTGCAGTTTCCAAGTTGGAACGAGTTCCAATGGGCACGTTCCCACCCCGCAGGAAACTCATTTGCTGGAACACAAACCATTTAGGTTTAGGCTTTTTTTAACTTTTTGCAGCTCACGACTGTAATGAGAGCGGAGTGATGTGATCTTTTTCTCTATGTCGGTTTTGTGGCAAGAATACAATGTGCACAATTCGGCATAATTGTCCGCCCTTTTAATCTTATCCCTGTAATCTTTGGAAGAAACATCCCACAATGACGGTCTCAACATAATTTCATTTATTAAAGAAAGAGTCTTTTCTTTTGTCCATTCTATTATAAGCACGCGGAGCACACCAAATCACGAATTCAAAGTAACAGAAATATTGAACATCTGATGATAGCGTGCAGCAGGAATCGGAAATAAGTCGTTGCCATGGTTACACCCCGGAAACTTCCGAAGCTCGCCCGATCACACACGAAGAGCGAGTTGACTTAACAAGTTTTCCATCCCAGGCAATAAACACCCAGCATGTTGAAAGTGAACATTTCTTGGTTAACATGTTAAGTCAATCCTGCGACCGAAATTCAGCCAACATGCAAATGTCAACATGTTGCACTTGACAAGTTGTGTTAAATGTTAATCAGTGTGGACACGGCTTAACATAAACTCAAACCTGATAAAGGGACCTCTGAGCAAAATAATCTGTCTTTCATGCCCAATATAGAATGCAATGCTTAGGACCATAGCAATTAAAGAGCGTCCATAAATAGAACTCAATTTAATTTTAACTTAAGAATGTGGGATTCTCCATATTCTAAATAAATTTGAAAATGTCTCACGAGGTTTTTTAACATAGCTCGTCATGAAAATTCTTTCAAAGCCCTCTGATTCAGCTCTACAAAACCACACATGACATTTTTGTAATAAACTTACGTCACATATGGTTTTGTTTCACAGAATAATACCACACGAAAACTAATAATTAGCTGTAGTTTAATGATTATTATGGTTCTGCATTTTACGACACTTAACACCTCTTACTTGGAATGCACTAAAAAAAAAAGGAGAAAAATAAACCAACTCAGCATTTCAAGCAAAGAATCAGAAATTGTTATCACATTCTTGAGGAAGCACCAACAATGAATTCATTGTACCATTGATGCGAAGGTCAAGGTTAAAACATTGTCAAAGCAAAAGTACCGCTGGGGTAGTTTTTACAGTACCCTTGCTGGAAGCTTAAATGATTCATTTGTGAATTCAACTGCAGTGTACCTAATTCTTACAGTGATGTGCTTTGTCCTAGTGTTTATAAAGTTAACTCTTTCATGAAAATGTCAGTAAGCCTAGTAGTACCAGTGGATATAGCAGTAAGGTTGGGTCTGTTTTCTCCAGTGTGTATAATTTCTTTAAAAAGTATGCCAACGAAGAAATCCGCAAAAACCATAACTTCACAAAATGTTAAAAACTTACGGCTGAATTATGCGACATGCGTTAACTGTGCCGCTTAAACAACAAAGAATGCATAGAAAGGTATGGCTTTTATTTCTCTATTTGTGTATTACTTTCGCATTATTATATCTCTTCTTGTTTTTAAGTGAACATTGCGATGACATTTATAACAAACGCATAACGTTCTGACGAAGTGAAGTTTAGCAACCACGCGGTTGCACTGTATGGTTGGCATGAAACGTCAAGAGATTTGGACTGCACAGTAGTAGTTAAACAGTGTCCATAAATAAAGCTCAATTTAGGTACATTGCAGATTTAAACCAAAAATTCCATCTTGAAACACACTGGCATAGAAAAAGCACATACTTTATGCTTTTCGGGCAGAGTCCTCATACTTTGCTCTTCCATTAAACCTTACAGGTTGTAATGTCATACAATGCACAGAATCCTTTATTACGTTTATGACATAATCATTTTTAATTCTGTCTGACTGCAGGGTGTCCAAAATAGCCTTTGAACAGTTTGGTCCATTGGCCATATTTAGGAGTACCAACAAAGTTGGATATCTAACAACTGGAGTGCAGACTATTCAGTGCTGATGCAAACATACAAGACTACACTTCAAGCTAGATTGGATTATGGAGCCATAGTTTACAACTCTGCATCTGCAGCTGCACTTAAAATCTAAGATTCTGCATTAAGAATAGCAACTGGAGCATTCCAGACTAGTCCGATTAACAAACGGCCATTTGAAACACATGAAATACTGTAAACAGCAGAAAGAAACAATTAACTTTACGTTATGCATTTAAGGTAGCATCAAACTTAAGTCCACCTTCATTTACTTGCCTATTTTCCAGTAAATAGTATGATAAACATCCTGAGAGCAGAGCCAAACAGATTACACCGCACTTAAGAGTAAACAAATACAGTAAATAGCTTAATTTTACCATACCCTCAGAGATAACAAGAAATATTAATAGATTACCACCTTGGTCACTATCTAAACCTGTAATAATATTAGATCTACTGCAGCATACCAAAGGAGAAACTAATCAATTGGTATTTAAATTTATGTACAATGAAATTAGGGAATAAATTTACCAATTACTTACCAATATACATAGACGGATCCAAAACTAGTGAAAGGAGCGAATGTACAGTAGCACTCAGAGACAAAGTTCTATCATTTAAACTACCTAATTTACTTTCCATTTTTACCTGTGAACTGTATGCAATCCAACAGGCAATGTTGAACATTGAAAATATGAACAACCAACATTTCATTATTTTTTCTGACTCTCTCAGTTCCATACAAGCAATTAGTGACCAATGGACAACAGATGTGCTAATACAGGACATTCAGATCCTGATCCATTCATTGAAAATAAAGGGAAAAGAAATTATGATTTCATGGATACCTTCACATAGTAACAACTGGTAATGAAGTGGCAGACCTTGCAGCAAAGAAAAGCATTACAAAACTCCTGAATCCAAAATATCCACACTCAGTGAGATTTACTGCCATTCATAAACAAGAAGATTAAGAAGCTTTGGACCACAGTACAATGGAAGCAGCAGTGCACTTTTATATGCCATTTATATATAAGCTACAAAGAAGTAACCAAGTATTATTGACATGATTAACAATTGGACACACCAAACTAACTCACCCCTGTCTGATATACAAAGATGAGCCAACAGTATGCACCTCTTGTAGAACACTCCCAACAGTAAATGACATCCTTACAGAATGCACCACATACAGTACTTCTAGGAAGTAACAGAGAATATCAGAAATTGCTACAGCTTAATAATTAATCCGAGGTTTCTTCATAATACTATCTGTTATTTTAAATATATTTCTATTTATAAATAAATTTAAATTGTGACACTTTGCTTTGTATTCATTAATGATCTGCCATGCTACTGAGTACTAGTAATTGCCTATATAATTAACATATATGCAACATGTTTGTTTTAGGAATAGTCTTTGTAGTCCCAAAACACCATTGAATTCTGTGACCTATAATAAATACTTCTTGAATGTAATTGCCCATTCAATTTCAGAGATTTGAATGCAAAGAAACAGAGATTTGGAGAAAAGAGAGTTTATGATATGGAATGAATAGGAATAAAGATATACATACAATTCTAGATAAAAACTGTAAAAATATGGGTAAATACTTAATAAAAGTAAAAAATAAATGGATATGAACGGTTAAAAGAGGAAAAGTAATGTAAATAAATATAAGAACAACTAAATGTATCAACATGTAACTGTAATTCACAATGACTGCTCATCTTAGTGGCAGGGCCAAATAGAGAAAGCAGTTTAAATATGTAATAACTTAGTGCTCAAATAAATTATTCATTCATTCAATTTCAGAGTGCAGGATGATGAAATTGCTCAGCTGATATATTTGACTTTACAAATACTTCAGTAGTATCTGAAATAAATCTTTCTTTTATATCTTTCACTTTTCTTGCATTACTTAGCATTTCTTGCAACATGTAGGGTATTAGCACACGCTTGGGCAGGTTTTCAGCATTGCATGCATTTATCTGATATCCTGTGCTTGTCCAGTGCTTTTGTACACCAAAAATCAAGCCTCACTTCATAATGTTTATAAAGCAGCATGTGAGAAGACACAATTTATCCTTCAGACTTGAAGTCTGTATCACACTCTTGTAACGTTACTTTTAACTTCAGCATCCTCAGTTCCAAATCACTGTAGTCTGTTTTCCAATGATGCAGTAGTTTCCAACAATAATGGTGCTGGTTGCTAAGACAGATGCTCGTGATGTCATGACTCGCTAATTCCTGCTCTTGGTGAGCCAAAAGAATCATGAAAGAATGTAACAAATCTGTACACTAATGCCCAGTGATGAGAATCGGGCCATAAACCAATGTTATTACAACACCTATTTTGTTTTTAACCAAATATTTACTTTCTGAATATGAAAATATTATGCAAATTTATATTGATCTCCCAAAATTGATGTGATTTTGCAAATTCCTTGAAATTTTGCTTTATTTACAAAATTGATGTTTCATCATGATTTAAATTCATGCTTCTAATGATATGTAACAAACTTTATACAAACAAAATAACTTAATAATGCAAAATACAAAAAAAAGGTTTTTATTACTAACACGTATAGCTATACAGCAATATCATTTTGAATATTATTGTTTTCAGTTTAGTGGTAATGCTGTATGGAACATTGGCAGCATAAGTCAAAAACTGTGAAGCAATAAACTTTCTCAGTACATAGTCCTTTACTTAAACCTCAGAAACATAGCTGCTATTACCCAGCGTATTACTGAAGGAGGAATATTTGTTCTAGTAATTAAAAATGGATGGGTATACATGTTTACTGCATTAGACTTTAGCATTTCAAACGTTGCAGTTTTATTACAACAAAATCACCTGCTAATATAAAGTTACATGGCTACTGCATCTTAGGTTTTCATTTGGGGTAATGTTAAGTTTTAGCAATATAATATGTATTACATTAACTCTAACCATTTATTGTTAACCTCTGTTTACAGTGTTAGGAAAAGGACCAGAACGGAGTTAAAAGTTTTCTTGGACAATTTGAAGTGTCACACAAAGTAAAAGAAGGTAAACCTTCATAAAATGGGTTAATGAGGGGCAGCTCCTCCTCTTCTGGATGAAACATCCCTACAGCTTCTGTCAATAGCTAAAGATCAGGTGGAGCCTAATGCAAGCTCATTTGATAATGATGCTTATCATTTTAGTATGTGAAATATGATCTGTTGCAACATGTATGCAATAACATATGGTTCTCAGAACTAACTTGCTTTGTTGCTTTGGATTTCGGTAGGGGTACTCTACTGGGGCTTTGCCAGATTGGAAAACCAAAGGTCAGGGTGACCAGACCACTTTTCAATACACATCCCTATAAATTTTTTCTGGATGTTTAAATGTCCCAGTTTTTTAGGAATGCTTATTATAATCAAATAGTTTTCTGCTGAAGTTAAAGCTCTGTCACAGGATAGTGACAACACTTTATATCGTCATGCGCAATTTGAGAGTCAGTCATTTGCCAGAGATACTTGTTTATTGTTGTTACGATCACTGATCATGGCCTCCATAATTCTTACATTAGCAACTCACAGGAAGTAGCATTGTTCTTGACATACTGTACTGTGTAATTTTATTGTTTCCTTTTTATTCTTTGTCCATCGAATCCCTTACGTTTGCTATTGTAGGTTAGTTTAGTGTACTTTAACTGCAATTTATGGAATCTATTGAATAATGCTTAAAAGAAAATGTATATTCAGTGACGCATTGAAGCCAGATTTTCCATTACTAAGGGAAACTAGTTGTAGTGATTAAGTGTAATGTACGAATTGCCATTGCAAGATTTCAGTTGCACATGGAGATTGCTCCAGTATCAAAGACCATATTAATATAGAGAAGCATAATCGTGCACTCTCTGCCTCAATTTTAAGCAGTAAAGCCGGATTATTTTTCAAAAGAGAATCAGTTGGAACACCAGAACTTGATTTAACTGCAGAGGAAGGCACTTTTGCCTATCATTCTGTGTTCCATAATCAGTTTCCGATCTATTGATTGTACTTCGTCTGTTGTTCGCAAAGCATTCAAGAGGCAGAGATTCTTCTGTACGAGAACAAAATGTGAAGCTATCATAAATATCCTGTCTCTGCATGCCTTGGAACATTTTGCAGTGAAGTTAAATTCTGCAAAGTAAATTTCCTTAGTGATTGATGCTTCCAACATCAGAGCAACTAAATTTGTTCCAGTGTTAGTGGTTATTTGGATCATACAGAAGGTGTTAACACTCAATTATTAGCATTCACAAACCATCCAAATAAATATTCAGAAACTCAGGTTGCATACATGAAAAAATATTGAGTCAAAAGATAATTGCTTTTGGAGTAGAAAACAGGAATACTAATTTTGGTAGGATTGGCCGAAAAGGAAAAAATAATGTATTTGTAAAATTAGAACACAAACTTGCAAAAAAGACAATAGGAGCTAGATGTGGTGCTCTTATACTGCATAATAGTACCAAATGCTGCATATTGTCTTCCAATAGATGTCGAAGATATACTTTGCAAAATCTCTAAGTACTTGGCTATCTATACAGTTACAACTGAGTCTTTGAAAGAATTCTGTGAATAAGCAGAGATGGAGTATAAATCCTTGCTAAGTCACAAAAACAAGATGGATATCTTTGCTTCCAGGTCTGAAAAGAGATGTTTGATGTCATATTTTATGTCAATACTTCTCTGACTTTTTCTGTAATGCAACTTCTTTATTGTGCTGAAATTTCTGGTTGTGTAATTAGATGTGTATGACACAACTTTAAGACAAATGCAATCAGAGGAACCTTCATTGGTTCAAGTTTCCACTTTGATTGACAGCCTATGTAAAGCTAATCAGCTGGAAGACAAATAGATCTATCACTTGAAGTATATGGAAGATTCTCCAAAAAGTAGGAGGAGGCCTGATTTCCAAGAAAAAGTTCTTTGCCACAATGCTATTAAATATATTAAAAACTGGTGTTTCCATAATGATGTCATTAAAAAGTGTCTTGAATCTGTTTGAAAAAAGTGCCTGAGTGGAGTAAAATAGAGGGTTCAACTATTGATCTGTTTTCTAGCTATGAATTTGTGATAACTTTAGGTGATAATCTATTATTTAATAAATTTGTGCATGTAAGAAATATTATACAGCAGAATCTTGATGACTGGAATACAAGAAAATTTTGTCTCAGTGTGCTGAGTGACAATATTCAAACAGTTTAAGGACTCTCATATCGATGTTATAAATATCTAAAGGGTGGTAGAGTTTGTGTTATGTGTTCCTGGAACAATATATGTTGAGCACATCTTCAGTCTCATGAAAAAGATCCTAATGTAGTAACTTTAAAACCTGTTCTTAAAGTTAAAACACGCTTCAGTCATATATGTCCAGAATTTTATGACTATCTCAATAAAAATGAAAAGCTCATAAAACAAATACATAACTTCGAAAAACACAAATAGGAAAACTGTCAAATGAACCTATATTCGTTTCATCTTCAAGTGCATACATTTTTTTGTTATTGACCTATTGCAACAAATTACAATATTTCTTCATAATTAAAAACATATTCATATAAAATACTTGCTAATAGATTTTAAGATGTTAATTCTCATATGGTGTGCTGGTTTACAGATTTTAGAATCTGGTCACCCTGCCTAAAATGGATGATAATTTGATGTGTATGTCAAACTTTCTTTCAATCATGAGTACGAAACCTTTAAAACTAAAGAAAAAAACTTCCTAAGTTATGCCAGACGCAAAATCCACACCACCATTACCTCAAAAAAACCAATACATATGCATCAAGAAATAGTTAACCTTCAGCAAAGCAGGGCTTAGTGCTAGACAAATATCTCAAAACTTGTGTAGACTATACAAACACGTGAAGGAAGTAGTTGCAGCTCCATTCAGTTAGATGAAAACATTTAAGTGGTAATTCAGAAAGAATACAGGAGTCCTTATAGAAATATTGGCTAACAAATACAATAGTTTCCCAGATAAGAAAATGATAGAATAACTCAAATACAAACTGGTAATTTATACCAAAGCAGACAAAGGTAGCAAATTAGTAATCCTTGACAAAAAAGATTACATTGTCAGAGTGGACAATCTACTCCAAGATGTCGCATACACACAATGCAAAACAGACGCACTAAAATCTCGAACAAAATCTTTTAATCTCTCCGTAAATAAAGTTAGAACCTTAACAGATAAAAAAAATAAAATAATCACGTGAATCATCCCAAATTACCAAGATTGTATGTATTCTCGAAAATCCATAAACCAGACAACAAACTGACACACATAATAAATGATTTGGATTCACCTACTGTATAATTTGGCAAAATGGCTTACACAGAAATTCACATTATTACTTAAATACAGCAGCTTAATCACCAGGAACTCCCAAGGATTGATTAGGAAAATAGAATATGTTAATCTAAAACCGGAGGATAAACTACCATCTTTTAACATCATTGTCCTTTTCCCAAGTATCCCAATAGACGAATTCCTACACCAACTGAAAAATGGCTTACCCAAAACAATATAATACAAGAGGAAATAGAGATCTTTTGAATCTTGCTGAGTTTTGCATCTCTCAGAACAGTTTCACTTTCAACAATAGGTATATCAGCAGACTTTTGGTTTAGCCATGGTCAACTACACTATCACCTTTCCTCTCTGACTTTTTCAAGACTAATTTATATACATACATAACTACCTCCTTTCTGCACATTTACAAAGTTTGCATAGGTATGTCAATGATATATTTGCAATAGTACCCAACAAGCTCATCTAGGATGCCCTCAAATTGCTCAATTTACAGAACAAAGCTCTACTTTGGAAAATGAAAATGAAGGTACATTACTATTCCTAGATTTAAAAGTTATTAAAAGCCAGAAGAAAATAAATTTTAGTATCTACAGGAAGTCCACACAGTATAAAAACTACATAAAAACAATAGTTTCAACCCAGTCCTAAGCAGTTTGACCCATAGATTAGTTTCTACACCATTAACAGAGACAGAATACAAATACATGGGTAACACCGCTATAAACAATGGCTTTACTAAACAAATAATCAGGGAAAAAATAGAATTTTCAAGAATGAAAAACACACTAAGCACACCATTAAGCTCATTCAGCAAAAACTAAAATGATTTTCAAACAGTTCACTTTCCACTCACCACTAATTCCATAACATCTTCATAAAGCACATCTGTCTTCAAAGACAACTGAGTGAAGCTCTTCTCGCAAATTTCACACTTTTGAGGCTTTTTACCCTCTTGTATCAAATTATGCTTTTTCAAATATGGCAAATGAGTAAAGCTCCCACATTTGTGAGCCTTTTTAGTCTTGTGTATTAAATTACGCCATTTCACATCCTACAGGCGACTAAAGCTCTTCTCATATATTTCACATTTGTGAGTTCTTTTACCCTCGTATATCAATTTAAGGGATTTCAAATGTGATAAAAAGTAAAGCTCTCCTCACAAAGTTCACACTTATGAAGCTTTTTACCCTAAAGTTTCAAATGATGCCTTTTCAAACTGCCCGACTGAATAAACCTCTTCTCACAAATTTCACATTTGTGAGACTGTTTACCCTCATGTATGAAATTATACTTTTTCAAATATGACAAATGAGTAAAGCTCCTTACACAAATATAACAATTGTGAGGCCTTTAACCTCATGTATTAAATTATGTCTTTTCAAATTGCCCAACTGTGTAAAGCTCTTCTCACAAATGTCACACTGGTGAGGCATTTACCCTCATGTATAAAATCATATATTTTCAAATTGCACAATCATGTAAAGTTCTTCCACATTTGTGAGCCTTTTACCCTCATGTATCAAATTAAGCAATTTCAAATTGCCCAACTGTGTAAAGCTCTTCTCACAAATTTCACACTTGTGAGGCTGTTTATCCTCATGAATCAAATTATGAAATCTCAAAGCTGACAACTAAGTAAAACTCTTATCACAAATATTACAATTGTGTGATTGTTTCACTCTCATGAATCAATAAATCCCTACTGTAAATTTCCCCATCACAAGATGGTTCTATAGGTAGTATTTTCACTACTCCATTTTCTTGAATTTCATATTCAGTACAATCTTTCCAAAACTGAAGCTTCCATTTTTCACCGAGGCTCCAGCAGAGGGAATGGTGAATCACCACTGCTATCACCAGAAAGTGCTTCTGTGCATAATGAGGATTAAGCATTAGGTACAATAATCTAAGAATGTAATGCAATTAAATCTGAAAAAGAATGTGTTTCAAATTGAAAACTAAATTGAGTTTTTATCTATGGATGCTCATTAACTGATGTGGTTTTTAGCATCCTTCTCTATATTGGGTGTGAAAGACCACTAATTTTGCTCAGAGGCCTCTTTATCAGGCTTGAGGTTCTTTTATGTGTTGCAAATCTACGACATGGTAGACCACCGGCTTTACTTCCCTTCTGAAGGAAGCCATGCTAAGGAGTTTTACACCCGAAAAAAATCCATCGCCTCCACCAGGTTTGAACATGCAACCTCAGGAACTAGAGGCTAGCATGGTTACCACTACTCCACAGAGGACAACGAATCTGATTCATAACAATTATCAACTGCGCTTACAAATTCTTCACGCAGAGTGACCTCATTGTTCATACTGTTAAAATAACTTAATCTCCAATATTATTAAATATTTAATAGAATTCTTCAAATGGAGAATGTGTTAATGGCAAAACCAATCAGATGTCTGTGGCAATAAAAAGTGTGTGTGTGTATAAAATGCAATGAGAATTACATCAGGTTGTTGTAGCAACTCTTCAAAGTAATTCCTGTGTTGATTATATTTAACAAGAAAATATTTTCATAGCAAAGTGGTTATCAACAAGTTAGCAGTCAATACAATGAATGGAACGTTTCTCACTGATTGTGAAGTATGAATGAAAGATTATCAGCACATTATATATTAAATCCAGAATGTTTAAAAAAACAGTTAATGCTGTTTAAACATCTCATGTGACCCACTCCTCTTACAAACTCTCATTAGACTTACTTCATGTTAATCAAGAATATCTGCAGAAATGGTTTTGTTGCTAGCGACCAGATGATAGTCAAAATGCCTATATATTACACATATAAAAATGATGTAAAATAAGTTCATATCCTAATATGAGGTTGTATAAAGCAAGGATAAGTTTGCTTATTTGCCTACTTTCATGTTTAATGCCCATTTTATTGAGTTTTTAAAATTATTTTGGGCTGTGGAAATTAATGTTTGTGTGCTGGTCAATATTTTCTGAAAGCGTTATACCTTACTTTTACTCTGTATTATAAAAATTCTATTTCATATTTTCCTTAGCTTTTGGCAATTCAAACTTATTCCTGGAAGGGCACTTATTCTTATTTTGAGACTTCTATTGTATGTTAAGGTGCATTGTTGGTCTGAGTGGCTCAGTTGGTTAGGCGCCGGCTTTCTGATCCCAAGGTCCTGTGTTCAAAGCTGGCCCAGAGATGGTTTTTAGTATGCTTAAAAGAGATAGCAGTTTACTAGCATGTAAAAGAACTCCTGTGGGATGAAATTCCGGCACACTGTTGGTCCTAGATAGACCAATCAAAAACATGAAACAGCCAGGAAGACAAAGACTAGGTTTAAACATGGGGAACTATACTCGTATATTAGTAATCCATGATCAAAAGTAGCTGTAAAGTTGTTGTAATTCAGCATGATGATGATGAGATGCGTTTTAAGGGCGCTAAACTGCTAAGGTCATCAGCGCCCTTACAATGTATAAAATATAAAGTCAAAAATATAAAAGACGGGTAAAAGAACCGCATAATTAAAAAACGGGACACAAACCCGCGATGTCCAAAAAGCTAAAACCAATCAATACACCAATCCGAAAAAAAACCAACACGCTAAAAGCATAGAAAATAAGAGTAAAACGTGTCAAGAACTGTAGAATGCGAGGGACATGAGCGCTATATGTCCACTGGGGAGTAGAGTCCCCATTAAAACAGACAGAATAAAAGTACAAAGCTAAAGGACACTCAACGCATCAAATGCGCAGATTAAAATCACTGTCACGAATAAAACGAAAAACACATTCTACAGCACGCGCGTCGTCTGCCAAAACGTTGGCTAGGCCAACAGGCAGAACCAACACGAACGCGCAACGGAGATAAAACTTGACACTCTGTTAAAATGTGACGCACCGTTAAGGGCGCATCACAATGCTCACACAGTGGTGCGGGGTCACCACTGAGCAGGTATCCATGACTAAAAAGACAATGTCCGATTCGTAAACGAGCTAAAAGTACCTCTTCCCGACGAGAAGAGGTACCCCAGACTAACGGAAGAGGCTTAACCTCCCGCAACTTGTTCCCCCCTAAGAGCCGCCCACTCATCGCGCCAGCGCGAGAGGATACGGTAACGTAAAATAACATAAAAATCTGAGGAAGGAACACAGGTAAAACATCTGGGTGATAAAATGGCCGATTTGACAGCGGCGTCGGCAGACTCGTTGCCTGAGATGCCCACATGACCTGGAATCCACACGAAAGAGACGCTGATGCCAGATACACCAAGCGAGTGGAGCAGGTCATGAATGCGCTGTACGAGCGGGTGGTAACTAACTATACAGCGCGTGAATACTCTGAAGGGCACCCAGAGAGTCCGTACAAACACAGCGCTGAATGTATAAAACACATTGATATATACTAAAAAGTTCGGCGGTATAAATCGAACATTGTTCAGGTAAACGAAAAGTAAAACTCTGTGCACCAAAAACAAAGGCACATCCTACTCCGTCAGCAGTCTTAGACCCATTGGTATATATAAAATGACAGTCCCCGAACTGCGCCTGTAGTTCTAAAAAAAGCGGATCTATGGACGGAAGCAGGGGTCTCATTTTTCGGCATCGACGTTAACCCAAGGTGACAGTGGGCCTCAGCGTACGACTATGGAGGAAAACGCGTTTCCCCCGTGGAAGGGCCGGCGCTGGCGTAACGTCCAAATGCCGAAGAAGTTGACGAAATCGAACCCCTGGAGGGAGCAATGCAGAGGAGCTAACTAAATATTGCCGATTAAGCAAATCCTCGTAAAATATCGGGAAGGACGGGTGGTCAGGCAAGCTGGAGAGTCGACAGGCATAGCTGCACAAGAGCATCTCACGCCTGAAGGACAGCGGAGGCTCTGCACCTTAAGCATATAGGCTAGGTACAGGGCTGGTTGGAAAGGCCCCTGTAGCGACTCTTATGCCACGATGGTGAATGGCATTCAATCAACGTAATACAGATGGACGCGCCGACGAATAGACAATGCACCCGTAATCAAGCTTGGATCGGACCAAAGAGCGATAAAGGCGAAGGATGGTCCGATCAGCTCCCCAGGATGTGCCACTTAAAACACGCAAAAGATTAAGAGAACGGTCACACTTTGCTCTTAAAAAGGAAATGTGCGAAGTCCAACACAACTTCCTATCAAAAATCAACCCCAAGAATTTCACCTCGTCTGCAAACGGAATCATCTCCGGTCCAAGACAGAGAGAGGGCGGAGGGAAATATTTCCGGCGCCTGAAGTTGATGCAGACGGATTTTTCGGCGGAGAAATTAAAGCCGTTAGCGTTAATCCAGGCGTAGAGACGGTCGATACACTCTGGAGACGGCGTTCGAGTAGACAGGTCCGCCGCGAACTGCAATAAATGGCAAAATCGTCAACAAAAAAGGGACGATGAAATGCCAGGTGGAATACAATCAACAATGGGGTTGATAGCAATCGCAAAAAGTGTGATACTAAGTACAGAATCCTGCGGTACTCCGTTCTCTTGAATAAAACGACTAGATAAAACCGAGCCCACACGTACACGAAAGACGCGGTCCGTCATAAACTCCCGAAGAAATATGGGAAGACGACTGCGGATGTTCCATGCGTGAAATGTACGTAAAATGCCGCCCCTCCAACAAGTGTCATAAGCTTTCTCCAGGTCAAAAAATACAGCCACTGTTTGACACTTTCTCAGAAATCCATCCATAACATGCGTCGACAGACACCAGATGGTCGATGGTAGAGCGGTGGCGACGAAATCCGCACTGAACGTTAGCCAGAAGTTTCTGAGACTCAAGCCACCATGTCAACCGCCCGTTGATCATGCGCTCCATCACCTTGCAAATGCAACTGGTGAGGGAGATAGGGCGGTAGCTGGAAGGTAGTTGGCGATCCTTCCCAGGCTTAAGTATAGAGACAATGGTGGCTTCGCGCCAAACGTAAGGAAAAAGGCCGTCTTGCCAAATACGCTTATAGACCTGTAAGAGAAAGAGTTTACTGTCGGCTGAAAGGTTCTTTAACATGAGGACATGAATGCCGTCCGGCCCAGGAGCGGAGTGCCTAGAGCAATGAAGAGCGTGCTCCAGCTCCCTCATTGTGAAAAGTTCATTATAACACTCGGTATTAGCAGACCGAAAATTATAGCTGGCGGAATCCAGCCCGTATTTGATAGAACGAAAGCCGGCGGAATAAAGATCTGAACTGGAAACCGCCTCAAAGGCAGCACCCAGAGTGTTAGCGATGGCAGCCGGATCCACTATGTGGCATTGGAAATCTGAAGGCCAGAAACAGTACAATGTGACACTTTACCTGAGAAGCGACGAAGTTTATCCCAAACAACAGATGAAGGCGTAAAGCGATTAAAAGACTCGACAAAACGAGTGCACGACGCCTTCTTGCTATCCTGAATAATGCGACGAGCCCTGGCGCGCGATTGTTTAAAACTCACCAAATTATCAAGTGTAGGGTGTCGCCGAAACACCCTAAGTGCAGTTCTACGGGCACGAACGGCGTCCCGACAATCCTCTTTCCACCACGGAACAGGCAGTCGCCGAAGTTGAGAGGATGAACGGGGAATTGTGCGTTCGGCGTTAGAGAAAATCGTAGACGTAAGATGCTGCACTAGTTGGTTAATGTCGGTGAAGGGCTGGTCGTCAAAATGCACGAGGCTGGAATACAAGCTCCAGTCGGCTTTTGTGAATATCAAGGTAGGTACTCTCGAACGCTGTACGTGGTGTGACAGAAGAGAAACGATGCAGGGGTAATGGTCGCTGGAGTAGGTGTCAGCGACGACGTTCCACTGAAGACGACTAGCAAGCTGGAGTGAGCAAACGGCAAGGTCCAAGTGAGAAAATGTACCGGAAGAATCGGAAAGAAGCGTAGGCTCTCCTGTATTGAGTATAGAGAGATTGAACTGATCAAAAATGTCGGAAAGAAGAGTTCCCCTCGCACAAGCCCTTGGCGAACCCCACAGGGGGTGACGGGCATTAAAATCTCCCAACAGGAGAAAGGTGTTGGGAGAGCGGACAAGAGATCTCGAAGGACCGCGTTGGCGAGGGGAGATGATGGAGGTGAATATACAGAGAAAACAGAAAAGAAAAAACCGGGTAACTGCAGTGTAATGGCAACAGCTTTCAAGTCGGACGTAAGAGTGAGACGTTGAAAATGTACGTTGTTGCGAATTAACAGCATGACACTTCCATGAGCAGGAGTTTCCTCCTCCGGTTCAAGGTCGTAGCGAACCGGAGTATATCCTCGGAGATCAAAAGGATCATGAGGGCGAAGCTTAGTCTCCTGCAAATACACGAACATAGGTGAATGGCAACGCAATAAAAGTTGCAATTCCGCCCTATGCGATCGAACACCACGTAAATTCCAGCTCAGGATAGCCAGGAATAAAAGGGATAAACTGTCTACTTAGAAGAGCGGCTTAAAATTACCTTTTGTTTAACCTTTGGGCTCGGACGTTTGGTATGGAGTTGGTCAGACTCCATAGCCTCCTCGAAGGGAGGGCCCACGCGCTCAGAGCCAGAAACCGATTCAAGCGCCGAGAATCGGTTCTGTGTGGGGATGGGTGAGGGTTGCCGCTGAGCGCGGCTAGTCCCAGGAGCTTCCTGGGACTGCGACCTCCGAGGAGAACGTGAACTCTGCTTGCTGTGAACACGCGGAGGGTCCTTTAAAAAGTCTTCTCTTCGAAGTTTCTGCTTCGGCTTTTTCTCATTGGCTTGTGACTTCCTAGACTTTGGACCAGGTTTATAGGACTTGGTAACAGTAGCAGACTTGGACGGCCGGATGGTAGTGGCGGTCAAGGCAGTCATAGTCCAAGTTTGAGTCCCAGCATCCTTCCGGGGTACTGGTGAGGCAACAACAGAACTGAATGTTCCCGATCGCAGGAGCGAAGGTTGGCGCGCATGGTAACGCCTTCGGGCTTCGGCGAAGGAGAGTTTCGCCTTTACCCGGATCTCCTGGATCGCCTTCTCGTCCAAATACCGCGGACAGTCGCCAAATGAAGCAGACGGGGACTGTTGAACAGTCACCTTCGTGTGAGGGCTGGCTACATGTTGCACAGATGTTAACGGCACTCTTACATGAGACTTGCGTATGCCCAAAACGTTGGCATTTAAAACAATGCAGAGGTCTAGGAATATGAGGCGTCACAGAAATGCGTTCGTACCATGCGGAAATGCTCGTGGGCAGATCGACGCCATCAAATGTTAGAAACAGGGTACGAGTGGGTACCAATACTCCGTCGCGTTTGGCCTGCAATCGATGCACTGCTGTCACCTTTTGATCGGATAGATATTCGACGAGGTCCTCGTCCGATATACCATTGAGGCTATGCGTGGTAACGACGCCCCGACAGGAATTCAATGTGCGGTGCTTCTACACAGGGATGGGATTACCGTGGAGAAGCGTAGCGCGGAACAAGGTCTTACTTTGCTGATCGGACTTAGTTTGTGCCAATAAGGAACCATTCCGTAGACGAGTGCAGGACTGAACCGCACCAGGAATTGCATTAATGCCCTTCTGAATTATGAAAGGGTTCACCTTCTCAAAGCTTTGTCCTTCTGTTCTAGAAATTACCAAGTAACAGCCAGATATCGGCGATGTTACTTCCGTTACAATAACTTAACGGCGCTTGTTGGAAATAATGGAGAAAGAATGCTCCATAGCGAAATAAATCCTCCACCATTGCAACCGTCTCCGACCTCGGGCTCTGACTTCCCGGGCGTTACCCCGGCTTGGGTGAGTGGCCTATCTATAACTAGCTCACTCCGGGGTCACACCTCCCAGAACATAGACAGAGGGACCCAATCGCCGTCAGAAGTCAGCAGCTCATGCAATGGCCCTCCGCGGGACTGCAGTTGAACAGCGGATACGAACGCATACCCTACATGACGACCCCGGGTGGTGGGGATGACGGCGTTACCCACTCCCCAGCTGCGCACCCAGTGCGCGGGTATCCGTCAGGCTGTGTCCACAGAGGATTTAAATAAAAAGATAAAAGAAACTAAAAGTGCGTGGGCGTTTCGCACGCAAGGTAAGCCGGCGAGGAAGTAAAAGAGATGTGTAAATGAATGGGGTGGGGCGAAATGTACACGAGTAGAAGAGAAGAAAGAAACGATGGCGAGAGGCGACATGGAGTGAAATGCACAGAACGCACGAGAGCCTACCTTGAGCCCACCTCGACTAGACGGGTATGAAGAGATGAAGATGGCGATGAGTGGCTCGGGAACCCCCGGGCACGCCAAACCCGTACTCACATAAGGTGAGCCCCTGGGGGGGGGTAATTCAGCAAATAGCAGCTCAAAACAGTAGTAGCCTTCCTTAGAAGATATGTACCAGTAAGGACAATCAATACGGGACCGGGTCTGCCGAAGCAGAGACCACGCCCTCGCCTGACCCAGGATTTCTCGTGGGCTCTTACCGTTAGAGGCGGCACCTATTTTATAATCCGCCCCCCCCTGCCTGATCAGATCGGACTGGACAACCAGTCCGTCCTTCCAAACAGGGCCGGAAGTGGACACGCCACTTACGCGCGTCAGGCCAGAAGGGCGAAGCCTACTGGGGGAGACAACCGAACAACCTCGGTGGGGCCGACAGTCTCTAGCAACCGTCTACCAGCTATCCCTCATGGTTGGTGCCAGAGAACCTTGAGGCGTCTCACAACCCCGCCTGGGCGGAATTAACCTAGCCAGGCGTACCCAATCTCCCATGGGTATCGGGAACCACTGCCCCGCCGAGTCCAACCCATTCCGAAGAACTCCCTTGAGGGAGGGGCTCGAATGTTCGGCCCAGCATACTTCTAGTAACATCAGAAGTACGAGTGCTAAGGGTCCGCAGCGCCTGCACCACGGCAGCTGAAGGGGTCGGAACCCCCCTCACGGGGAAAACCAGTAAGGACAAGCTCAAGTAATATGCAACTGTATCAAGGAACTCTGGACTGCAGGTCCTGCAGCAAAGAGAGTGAGGCAGCACATGATATTGCCGGCCACTGTAAAGCACTGTCTCATAGAAGACAGAGGTATCTCAGACTCCATTTTAGTGAATTTGCAAGCTCTTCGCCTAACAGGATTGAATCTATTCATTAAGGATACAAGATTAATGGGTTAGAGCTAATAATACCTAGGGGCAGCAGTGCATACTGAGAGCGTCAGCAGATGGGTGCTTAGCCAAAAAAAAAAAACAAAAAAAACTCTGCTTTCTAATTTCTTAAGCGCTACGACATGGCCATGTATGTACATTGCTACGAATAAAATTTAACTGGTTGTTCCTATTCTGACATGCATTCTCTGTGGAGCAACAGCAACTAACTGGCTTTTGTATCGACACATTCTTTGTGGAGTTAGCAACTATTACCTGCTCCATACATACCTTTTAGTCTATAGTAATTTATGACTTGAAATTAGAAAGACATTTTATAGCTCAAACCCTTTAAGCTATATTGAACAGAACAGTTCAATATTCAACAGAACAGAATGCCACAATATTGGTAATTAGTAAACTGTCTGACTATAGGTACTATGTACTGTTACATGTGCTCACTGGGTGACAAAATGTACACATGAGTACAAATGGTATCTGCAATGCCAAGAAAATTTGTAGCTCTATAAAATTCTTGGATCGCTGTGTCCATAGGGAAGATTACCTCTCATACTTTCTCCAAGTCTCTGTACACCATGGGTTTCGAAACACCATTGCAGTCACTATAAACCGTATGGAATGAGATATGTCTGAGTGTTACCAATAACTGCTGAATAGGTAAAAATAACCAATTCCTATTCATAGGGTATTCCAGTGACAGTTGTGTTTCTTTCAATATTTTCCACACTACCTGCTTTGATAATCTGCAACGAGTCGCAGATTTATTCCACAAAATTGTTACCTCTATCCTGAATAGCACAATTTGGATCCATATTTTCAATAATTTTGTTGAACAAAATTTTAATATTGAAAATAACCCATTGTTTAATTACTGGGCGGCGCTGTGGCCGAGTGGTTAGACCACTTGCCTCTCACCGAGGCGGCCCAGGTTCAATCCCAGGGACCCGCATGTGGGATTTGTGGTGGACAAAGCAGCGTCTGGGCGGGTTTTCTCTGGATTCTCTGGTTTCCCCCGCCATTCATTCCAACATGTGCTCCATCATCACCTTTCCTTTCATCCATTTCACCATCATTTCGTTTCATCTACTTCGTTCCTCCCATAGCAGGCATCGGGCCGATCACACATCCTGGATATTCTGTCTGATCCACGAGTGTCTGCTCCTCGACGGGCCTCTGACCCCAGGCACCCGCCTGTAAGTCCTGGGGGGTATAAGTCCTACCTAAGAGGAGGTTAAACAGAGAAAGAAGTTTAATTACTAAAATGAAAATAAATCTGATGTGACTTCTCAAGAGCTAGAGTATGTACATAACCTTTATACTAGAATTGATGGACTGTCAATGATTTGAAGGAAGGAAAATGGTGCTTCAAATTGATGGGAACTTAGGTTGTCAAAAGGATAATGCATATACTGGGGAAACAAAATTTTCACGTTTGGCAATCTTCAATGTCTTCACAACGGTTGGTGAAACACAGCATAAGGCTCTTCAATGGTGAAGGTGCAATCTAACTCAGTTGAAGGGTTTTTGAGAAAACCCTATGTACACATACCCACATACATATCTACAAGTTTTATCTCTTTATATCAGATAAAGAAGCACCATTAATGGAAAATATAACACAAGAACCAAAGGTTTCTTATTGAAACATTAGCCAGGAATCGTCTTACCATGGTAATTTTATTGGACTGAAGTCCCCATCCTGTAACATAGTCAAACTGCACCTGGAGAGATGCAATTTCACGAGTATGAAAGAGGAAGATCCATACCAGTATTATTAACTGATGAGTAATTCAGATAGTGACATGCAGTGCTTAAACCAACCATAAAAATGGAAGAGAAATATAGTTAAGAATAGGTTTTACATGCAGCAAAGAAATACTCTAAAATCATAGAACTAGTTCTCATTGCAAAGAAAGAAGACAAAAGGTGACTAGTTACAAAATAATAGAATATAGATCAAACATTGTAAGTGCAAGCAAAACAACCAGTGACTTAGGAAGTGAAACATTCCTTATAGGAAAAGTAAAATTCGATGAGTTAAAGAAAGCATATGATTCTGAAACTCAAAGTAGCTAAAACTAAATGTATTACTGAATATCTTTTTCAGTTCCTCATGAAAAGCCTTGTTTTCAGAAACCCAAAAATAAATATGGGTTACGATCAGTGATAATGTTGAAGAATCTGGGAGGGACGTTCTGGGACTCAAATAAAGAAGTGGTTTAAGATGTGAACCAGATATACTAGTTATTGGTTTTCCACTGGTTATTCAGGTTTCAAGTATTGTTTGAATTAGGGTATGATTAATATACATGTTTTGATTTGGATAAATAAAATATTACTGAAAAAGGTATGACTATATTATGGCCTCCAGCTTTTTCATGTTATTTCATTTAGCCAACCTCCTGAGAATCCATTATTTTTATAGTTGGGTCCTAAAAATATACAAAAGAGTTCCATAATAACATAAGTCCCTTATATTATTTAATTTATTACTCACAATATACATGTAATTAAAAAGTCTTACCAAAAGTGTTTCATCCAAAATGATGCAAAGATTCTGCAGAAAAAAAATTAGAATGCAGAGTTCTCAATTTGAAAACTTACCAACTTTTCTTTTAATTATCTCAAAACTTACTCAATTGGACTTGTGTTATTATGAAAGTGGTGGATTCAATTCTGTGCAATAAGCAAGAGGAGTGCAAATAATTAACTAGGGATAGTTTAAAAAATATTCTGGCTCAAACAGAATATTTTGTCAGTTCTCTGCTATAAACTACGATGGGAAGAGAAAGTAATTAACACACTTTGGTTTCTTAACATATTCTGCCCCAACCATATCAATATATCAATTCAATGTGGAGAAAAAGGATTTTTATGCCCGAAAAAATCCATTGCTCTATGCTGAGCTTGAACCCACAACCTCAGGAACTAGAGGCCCACAGAAGAAAGTGGAGTGATAAACTTAATATACTCAACAGCTATAATTGGATGTGAAACAGGCCAGCTTTCTTAAACAGTTACTACAATATACAAAGAAGGGAAAAGGGAGCAATTTAATACAATTTCATTGGAATAAGCATTATGTCCAACCATAATCTGTTGTCAATTCTGTACAATAAATAACGAGGAAAAAAAAAACGTTTTATACACTTTGGTTGGAAAGACATTATGCTCATACCACAATATTTTGTCAAACTATACAATAAATATAAAAAGAAAAAGAGAATATGTGTAACACAGTTGTGTTTGCAATGAAAATTTGGCCCAAATGAAATATTTTGGAAGTTATGCACAAAAAATAGAATTGAAAGGAAAACACTTAATGCAATTATGGATGTAATGCACATTTTCTACAATAAAATATGATTTTACGAATGTAGTAACAAGGATATTGGGCAAAATTAAGTTTCATTTTGATCTGGGAAATGAAATGGTGTTTTATTTTTGAATGCTCTTTAACTGCTGTGGTTCTTAGTGTCCCATTCTATATTGGACGTGAAAGACCAGTAATTTTGCTCAGAGCCTTCTTTATCAGGCTTCAGGTTCCTTTATGTGCCAAAAATCTATGACATGGGACCACCGGCTTTACTTCCCTTCCGACGGAAGCCATGTTAAGGATTTTTAAGCCCAAAAAAATCTATCGCCCTCCTCCAGGTTTGAACCTGCGACCTCGGAAACTAGAGGCTAGCATGGTAACCACTACACCATGGAGTATGACATTTTGATCTGTTCAGAACTTAATGCCCAGAATATATTTTGTTAATCTTGAGCAATAAACATGGGCGGAAATGATCATTTTAATATAACTCTGGTCTCAAGAGATGTTCTTCCAAAAATACATGTCTAATTCTGCATACCTTTGATAAATTAAAGCAAAGCACATGCCATTTTGGATTTTAACACATGCTAAAATCTATTTCAATAAAGACAACGTATAAAAACATTCACAACTGAATAAAGCAAAAATTATATTATATAGAAATGGTGCATCATATTGTTTAATTTCTGCAATGTATATGAAGGCAACTGCAGTAAATACTTTTCTACAGTGAAATATGTATAATTTTATATTGTGATAATGCATATGGACACAGTAATTGTGATTGTAAAAAAAAAGTAAGGTCACTGGTGAAACATAACAAATAAATATGTTAAGTCTTCCTCTTTTAAGTTCTGTAAACTCCTGCCAGAATGTAGCTAACAGTGATACCAACGTTTTGTTACAAATGCAAGAAGGTTAAGGAAAGTTTTCAAATAAGTTAAATCTCTTTCTTAGATCATACACATTACAGAGAAATGCACACACAGAGAAGGAAAAAAGTATACACATAATGTTTTTTTTAAATAAGTTTGATTCTGTGTAACATAATCTATAATGAGGTATATTGTAATGTAGGAAGAAATAATATTTCAAGCAACTATCCTTGTGGAAATGATGTCACATATTTACAATGTATTTTACAGAACAGCACATACCATTTTCAACATGTAGTTGGTAATGACTTTCTTCATGCCAGCCAAGATCTCACAACAAAATATTAAGGCTGGTTCACAACCACATGAGCACAGTAACCAAAACAAATGAGGATGGGTAACAATGCACCATACAAGATTTTAGTTCAAAACAGCCCAGAAACGAGAAATGGAATGTATATCGATGATCATCTTGATCACAAAGTAAAAGTTGATTTTGCGCATTAGCATTTCAGTTCTTTTTATCTCACCAATGATATTTTTTCACCTACTTCCACTTCAGCCAACATAATGCAGGCTAGCCAACATCAAAATTTGATTAACATCTAAATGCATATCTGTTACATTTCCAATGCTTTTGTATCATCATTAATGTATAAGGCTATGTACTGGAAACGTTTATTGCTTCACAACTTTCCGACTTCTGCTGCCAATGTTCCCTAAAATAATATGCATTAAAGCTAAACTGAAAATACTATATTCAAAATTATACTGAAGTATAGCTAAATAATTATGAAAATAAAGGTATGACGACCTGAGATTGCTGCTGAACTTATTGGTCATTTTCTCCCAAGCCATTTCCTACTTCTTGATTGTGACACTGTCAATCCTCTTATTTTCAATGATATCAGTAACAAATCTCATAATCATTGGTTTATCTTCTGATGTGCAATTACTTCCCCTTTGTTTGTATCCTTCCATCATTTCCAAAAATATTAAACAGCTTGACTCGACAATGTAACTTGAAAATCAGGCACGGAGGAAGCACAAGGTTAGAATGGTGTGCTGAGCGATTAAACATATGCATTGCGCTATATTTTGTTTTCAAAGCCAAAATCTCAGGCAATGAAAACAGATGTAGCAAACATTGTCATCAACCTTCACAAACTTTTGTGATGAGTCAGCTTTGTAAATAAACCACCATTTTTGTGTTTATCGTTGATGACATGACAAAAACTGACGCATTAGTTTGATGTCCCTCCAACTAAATTTGCCCATGGTTGGTGAAATCCGGCAAACCCATATAAGTCATATTTTGCATTTTCAAAATATAGAAAAGAGTTTTGTCTTGTTTTATACACATTTCTGTAATTGATGTGGATGCAATAGAAAAGAGTAATCATCTGTTCACAAAATTATGTCACATTTGTAATGGTTTTATGGTGCTGATGAATCAAAGTGTGCCTCTGCACACTTGATATGTTATGAAAATACCAATCACAAATTTCATACTTGTAAGGCCTTCTACACTAATGTACAAAATAATGTAATTTAAAATGTGAGTTCTCAATGAAGCTCTTCTCACAAGCTTCTCACTTGTAAGGTTTTTACCATCTCAAAGTATGCCTTTTCAAATTGCTCTTCTCACAAATTTCATAATAGTGTAGCTTTTTATTTTCATGTATCAAAATATGCTTTCTGAAATGTCCAACTGAGAGAAGCTCTTCTCACAAATTTCAAAGCTGTTAGGCCTTTTATTCTTGTGCTTCAAATTATGCCTTTCAAATCCCTCATATGGGAACTCTTCTCACAAATTTCACATTCGTGAGGCTTTTTACTCTCAGGTGTCAATTTATAGAATTGCAAAGATGACAAATGAGTGAAGCTCTTCTCAGAAATTTCAAAGTTGTGAGGTTTTTTACAGTGGTGACTCAAATTATGCCATTTCAAATCACTCCAAGGAGTAAAACCTCACAAATTTCACACCTGTGAGGCATTTTACTCACCTGTATAAATTATGCAATACTGCCTAAGTCTGTAAAGCTCTACTCACAAATTTCACATTGGTGGGGCTTCTAACCACCAAGTACAAAATTATGCAATTTCAAATGTGACACTAGAATAAACCTCTTCTCACAAATTTCACATTTGTAAAGCTTTCTATCCCCATGTATCAGATTATGCTCTTTGAAATTTGACAAGCGAGTAAGGTACAAAAAAAATTAAATTGGGTTTTATTTATAGACACTCTTCAACTGCTGTGGTCCATAGCATCACTTTCTATATTGGGCATGAAAGACAAATTTTGCTCAGACCTCTTTATTAGCCTTGAGGTTCTTTTATGTGCCATAAATCTATAACACAGCACCACTGGCTTTACTTCCCTTCTGAAGGACATGCTAAGAACTTTTGAATCCATTGCCCTCTGCTGAGTTTGAACCTGCGAGCTCGGAACCAGAGACTAGCATAGTAACCACTACACCATGGAGAATGACAAAGAAAAGCTCTTCTTACAGATTTCACACTTAAGCCTTTTTTACCCTCATGTATCAAATTATGCTTTTTCAAATATGATGAATGAAGCTCTGTGAGTCCTTTTACCCTCAACTATTAAAGTATGTGATTTCACATTTGACAACCTTCCCACAATCTTCACATTTGTGAGGCTCTTTACAATCATGTATGAATTTATGGGATTTAAAATGTGACAAAAGGGTAGAGTACATTTCATCAATTTCACACTAGTGAGGCTTTTTACCTTCATGTATCAAATTATGTCTTTTCAAACTGCCAGACCGAGTAAAGCTCTTCTTACAAATTTCACATTTGTGAGACTTTTTCCCATCATGTATCAATTTATGAGATTTCATATGTGACAAAAGTGTAAAGCTCTTCTCACAAATTTCACACTTGTGAGGCTTTTTACCCTCATGAATCAAATTATGCTTTTTCAAACTGCCCAGCTCAGTAAAGCTCTTCTCACAAGTATCACATCTGTGTGACTTTATACCCTCGTGTATCAATTTATGGGATTTCAGATGTGTCAAATGAATAAATCTTTTCTCACAAATTTCACACCTGTGGGGCCTTTTACCCTCGTGCATTAATTTATGATATTTGAAAGATGGTAAGTGAGTGAAGCTCTTCTCACAAATTTCACATTTATGAGGTTTTTTACCCTCATGTATCAAATTATGTGATTTCAAACCTGACAACTCAGTAAACTTCTTCTCACAAATTTCACACTTATGAGGCCTTTTACCC
This sequence comes from Deroplatys truncata, assembly GCA_030765065.1. Lineage (NCBI taxonomy): Eukaryota > Metazoa > Arthropoda > Insecta > Mantodea > Mantidae > Deroplatys > Deroplatys truncata. Next base: position 114,582,559 of record CM060989.1, read on the forward strand.
TCATGTCTCAAATTATGCCTTTTCAAATTGCCCAACTGTGTAAAGTTCTTCTCACAAATTTCACACTTGTGAGGCTTTTTATCTTCATGTATCAAATTATGCATTTTTAAACTGCCCAACTGTGTAAAGCTCTTCTCACAGATTCCACACTTATGAGGCTTTTTACCCTCATGAACCAAAATATGCAATCTCAAAGCTGACAACTGAGTAAAGCTGTTATCACAAATATTACACTTATGTGATGTTTCACTCTCATGAACCAATAAAGCCCTGCTGCAAGTTTCTTCATCGCTACACTTAACAGATGGTTCTAAGTGGACATATTTTTCCACAGGTGGTATTTTTGTGACATCCCTTTTCTGACTTTTACATTCAGGAGAATCCTTTCCAAAACTAAAGCTGGTGTGTTCCACTGAGGCTCCAGCAGAGGGGAATAGTGAATCACCACTGCTATCACCAGAAACTGTTTCTGTGCATAATCTGCAACAATGGAGGATTATGCATTAGGTACAATAATCTAAGAATGAAAGGGAATTAAATCTAAAAAAGAATTTGTTTCGCACTATTGGGGGTGCTCAGCAGAACCCCACTATCCTTCCTCACTTCTCCTTTCAATTTCTCTCTGTAAATTCTCCTACCTATTACCGTCACTGCACTAAAAAAACAACAATCAAACTGTTGCAGAGCAACCTCATTGCTCATACCGTTGAAATAACTTTGTTAATCTCCAGTATTATTAAGTAATTAACAAAACTTCTTAAATGAAAAATCTGTCAATGGTAAAACCAATCATATGTTCATGGTAACACAAGGAGTGTATGTTACATGCACTGAGAATTATATCAACTTTCAGGTTTGTTTTAACAACTATTCAAAGTAATTCCTGTGTTGATTAAACTTGGCAAGAAAATACTTTCATAACATGTCAGCAGCCACCAATATACTGGATGGAATGTTTCCAACAACTGTTAATGCTTTTTAAAATTCTTGTTACCCACTCCTCTTATAAACTCATTACATTCACTTCATGTTAATAGAAATAAAAATCTGCAGAAATGGTTTCACTATTACACACCAGATGTGAATCAAAATGCCTATAGTTTATTAAGATATCATAAACATGACTTAAAGTAAAGTTCATATCTTGACATGAGGGTTGTATACAGCAAGGATAATTTTTCTAATTTCTACCTATTTCATGTTTGATGTCTATAAATGCCTGTCTTACTGATTTTTTCTTAATTAACTTTGAATTGCATTAAAACAAAATGGAAATTTAGATCTGGGTACTGGTTAATATTTTCTGAACTTATTGCATCTTTTATTCCATATCATAAAAATTCCATTTCATATTTTCCTTGGCTTTTGGCAATCCAAAATTATTTCTGGAAGGGTATTTATCTGCATTTCACGACTTCTATTGTACATCATGGTGGGTTGTCGATCTAGGTGGTTCAGTTGGTTAGGTACTGGCTTTTTGATTCCAAGGTTACAGGTTCAAACCCAGCTCAGATGAAGGTTTAAGTGTGTTTAAAATGACAGCCCCAATGTTACTAGCTTTACTAGCATGTAAAAAAACTCCTGCAGAATGAAATTCTATTACACCAATTGTTCTGATATGGTCCTGGCAATTGTTGACTGCATCATAACAAACAAAATATACATATACCATGGGGATTGAGGGGTTGGCAAATTATGGGAGGGGGTTTACGGACCAAGCATGGTCATTCCCCACTTCCAAAAAGAAACACAGCACTATTAACATACCTATCTTTTTCTTAAGTTGTCACCTAACTGTAAACATGTGTAATATCAGGTTGTGGAAAGGACAAGGGACATTGTTGACCTTGTTATTCTCAGCTCACTTTTCTTGCCTAATGATGACTGGCATTTTGTTCAAATAGTGTGGCAGCATTAGGTGCTTTCTTGTTCAGATATACTGGGCACTATGTCAAAAGGACCGGCAGGATTAAAAACAAATCTAAATACATTTGTGAAAGACTTAGGTGACATATTTGACAGATGGATAAGTGTTTTGCGAAGTGTATGATACATCAGTGAACTGTGCTAAACAGTCATGTTCCTCAGCATGTACAAATCTTGAAACAAAAATCTTCTGTTTTAACTGACAAAAGCAGGTGAGCCAAAGCAACTGTGATCTCTTTGTATGCAATCTCCAGTGCCAATCACTGTTTTTGCTAGATTTCTGCAAAGCGCTTATTCACACCAGTGTTCCATTGTGGCAAATAGAAAATACAACTCTGCAGAATTTCTTGCAAAAGTAAACCAAACAACAAGTCCTAAGTGAAAGTACATTACGTAAGAACTTGCAGATGTTTGTTACAGCGTTGTAATTAATCAGATAAGGAAAGCAGTCAATGGGAAGAAAATATGGATATCACTTGATGAATGTACAGGTCCCTGTGGTCAGTTCATTGCAAATGTAATTGGTGCAATGGACTATGATTAAACCTAAAATATAATTGCATAAAGCAAATAGTGCAACCGTAATTCAATTGTTTACCTGTTCGCTTCATGTATTATGGTCAGACAGAGTTAAACATGAAAATATCCTTCTGTTTACTTCAGATACTGCAAAATATATTAAAAAGGCTGGCAACATTCCTTAAGTCCTGTTTACCAACATGTTTCATGTTACGCATCTCAACCATGAACTGTATAGAATTTGTGAAGAAATTCTAGGTCTATACTCTGAAGTAGAAATCAATGCTACTCTTACCTCTGCAGTCAGTATTAACTACTTGGTGTAATGGCTCTCTGCAGCATTGTACTAAGGCAGTAGCTGTATCAAGGTATAAGATGTCAATAATTTGCGTGAAGAAGATGCATTATCTATACATATTGTGAAAATTTGTTGATGGACTCTATAAAAAATGACTTGATTTTCATTGCTTCCAACTACTCTGCACTGCCAAATGTAATCAAGTTTCTAGAAGACAGAAACAAAACATTCCTAGAAGCATTGATATTGTAGACGACACTGTGCAGAAAATTCCTTCATTTTCAGGTGATGTAACCATTTTCTTGCTGAAAACTGACTTTAAACCGGTGAGACATTGGATTGATTCTCCAAGGTGAAAATAATGTTTCATCTAATATTGAGCCAAATGCTGTAGCGCTGCTTAAATATGCTCCAGCAATATCTGTAGATGTGGAGATGTCATTTTCTGCTCTGAAAAATTTGTTTGACAGAAAACAAAAACTAAAAGTGGAAATTTCACAAAAATATCTTGTCATGTACAGTCAATGACATTTTATTTTTTAAAGACTGCCGACTATAGTATACTTATAGCATTTTGTGTTGCATTCAAAGTGACAAGAAACAATTATATATTATTTGGATTTGCCATACATATTCAGGTATGTTGATTTATTAAATGAAGCACAATTTAAAGGTTTATTTCATTTGGTAGCCAGTAGTATGTGACTTGTTTGTATTTCAGGCAAATTGCATCCATAGACCTATGTTATAAAATTTAGGTACATACTTTTAAAGATACTTAATTGAATCTAAAAATAAATTCCTATTTTGGTGCGTGTTCATGATTTTTAGTACCCTTATGCCTGCCTATTTCGAAAATGTTTAGTGCCAAACATCTGGTCTCTATTCATTACACATTTTGAGATAGATGCAAGAAGGATACAGATGGCTGAAGTGATAGGAAAATCTATAAAGTGAATTGCTGAGTGCTGGCTTTGAAACTCCATACTCTTTCCATGATGCCACATGATAAAATAAGTGGTGACTTTAACACTTCAAAATAGTATAAAGTACTTGAATATTCAAACCAATAACAACTATGTCAATATGATTAATGTAAAAACTATATTTGATATAAATTGTTTTTATAAGATGTACATTTTTATTTGTTAGTTTTTATTTGTCATGGTTTAACAGTAACATATAAGTTTAGAAAAATTCATTTAGAAAAACAAAACCACCTACTTCACATGCTATTCACAGAAAATTAAATTTATTAGTAATCAAAAGTATCGTATCTTTACACCACTCATCAGTTGTTAGGTTTGCAGTGTGGCATGAACAAGGATTGATTAAACTAAACCAAAATTCTTGCTATGAATGAACTGTTTTGTAACCTTGAATGGGCAACGTTGGGATATCTGCAGGAATTCCTCTTATGGTAGCAATGCTCATCCTCTACAAATTCAAATTATTTCAACTTGAACCCCAGGGGCCTACTACAGTAGGTATGGGATTGCAGTCCCAGGGTTTTGAGCCACAATCTTGATTGGGTTCCTCTAAGAGGTGAGAGGCCTTTTGCCAAATGTCCAATCAACTTAGCCCACAAGTGTGTTTGACCAACTAAAGTAACCTTCCTGAACACAATCTCCTGGATATCACTCTGCGGGACAGAGTATCATGTAGAACTGTATTTGTATCCATTGATAAATGTCAGTGGCAGGGAGGGACCATCCATGAGCTGCTACAATCCTGAAGGCAATTGTGTCCCTGTAACTGTAAATTGGGAGGTGAGACTGTACGGTGAGCATGGTCCAGAGCAGGACTCTCACCTAAGCCAAGGTGGCGCCCAGGATGTGAGTATGCAATCAAAGACATTTGTAATGTTGGAGAATTTAAGCACTATGGACCCAAGCTCAATGGAAATGAAGTAGAGAAGACTTGTATTCCTTAGTTATTACTACTTAGTTATTAATAGAACAGAGGAGGGAAGGAAATTTACATCAGTGAATCCAATTACAGTTCAAAAGTCTCTCAATAAAATTGCTGCTTGTGTTAAGACATGCACTATTATGGTCCTTAGCATCTAATTCTATATTAGGCGTGTAAGACCGGAAATTTTGCTCAGAGGCCTCTTTTATCAGTTTAAGGTTCTTTTACGTGCCATAAATCTACAACAAAGTACCACCAGCTTTACTTCCCTTCTGAAGGAAGCCATGCTAAGGATTTTTATGCCCGAAAAAATCCATTACCCTCCGCCAGGTTTGAACCCGTGACCACGGGAACTAGAAGCTAGCATGGTAACCACTAAACCACAGAGGACGACACTTTTCACCTTTCATCTTCACGTCATCCTTTGTAGTCTTGGGGTACAATGCTAACCTCTTGTTCCCGAGGTCGCAGCTTCATATCCAGCAGAGAGCAATGGATTTTTTCAAGCATAAAAACCCTTAGCATGGCTTCCTTCATAAGCCAAGTAAAGCTGGTGTTCCCGTGTGGTAGAATTACTATGCATAAAAGAATCTCAAGCCTGATAAAGAGGCCTCTAAAGAAAATTTATTCTGTTTCACTCCCAATACAGAATGGGATGCTATGAACCATAGGAGTTACACAGCATCCATTAATAAAGTTCCATTTACTTTTCTCACTTTCACGACTATCAGCACCAGGACTAGATGGTATCCCCATACAAATGTGGCAACAGCTTCCTGCTGGAGGACTATAATCAGGTTTGGGTTGACAAGTGCCGGGAGGCCACCGTCAAACCCAGTTTAAAAGCTGTAAAGGACTGTCATCTTCCATTCCAGCTATCATCCAATTTCTCTTACCAGTTGTGTTTGCAAGGTAATGGAATGCATGATCAATGGACAGTCAGTATGGCAGCTGGAAACTCACAGCCTACTGACCAACTGCAGTGCAGTTTTTGTTTGATGCTGTTCAATGCTGGACCACCTTGCATCACTATTCATGCAGATCATAAATGGATTTACGAAGAATTGTCAAACCTTTGCAATATTTTTTTTACCTTGAGATAGCTTATGATATGAGTTGGCAAGCAGGGATGCTATGTCCCCTACACACCTGGAACATACGTGGACGCTTACCACTGTTCATTCAGGACTTTATGCAGGACCAGATTTTCCGAATAATTGTTGGTTTTCTCGAACCTTTTTGTTCAGGAGAATGGAGTGCCTCAGGGATCAGTACTAAGTGTTACACTGTTTGCTACAGCAATTAATTCCATCTCAAAATGTATCATCATGTTTATTTTAGATGACGTGTCGTCTATTGTACTTCAGTGTATGCTGTTTTTGGAACGCCATATGCAGCAATGTTTAGATAATCTTCAAGAATAGAGTTTTAAAAATGGCTTTTGTTTCTCAAGTGAGAAGTTAATCTGTGTTAACTTCTGGAGTCATAAGAACGATTACCCTTTACTCCGATTTGGTCCAGATTTACCTCTACTGGCAGTTTAGACGAGATTCCTGGGGTTCACCTTTGATAGGAAACTTAGCTGATTATTGCATAATACGCAACTGAATGCACAATGTGACCCTTCTCTGAACATCCTGCAGGTATTAAACGGCAAATCTTCGCGAGCGGGTTAGACTGCTTTGTTGCCACTGTGTCGCACACCAATCCAATCCAAGTTAGACTATGGGTGTATCATTTATTCTTCAGCACAACCATCTGTGCTTAGAAGATTAGACACAATCCAAAATCAGGGCATCCGTGTGGCTGCTGCATCTTTTCCAACTAGCCCAGTTTTGGTCTGTATACCAAATCGGCAGAACCTGCTTTGCAATATCAGCATGATGTACTGTTAGGAAATTAAGGCTGTGGGCTTAAAAGATGACTATACATTCAATGTTGGGGTCTTTTTTCAACACTGCGCTGGACAAACGTTAAAGGAACAGTTCCAATAATCCAAGGCTTGCAGCTGTTCATTTCTGGGAGCATCTTAGAAAGCATGATATTGAAATGCCTAGCATGTGTCCTAAGAGGGAGAGGGTGTACACCTCTTGGTTACATGAGACATCTCATGTAGATCTTGGGTACGATGTCTACGTTTAGTATCTACACTTGTTTTTTAGAATCTTTGTCAGGTTACAATGACCGAATGTTTAACCACATCGATGGATCTAGGTATACCAATGGTGTTGGATGTGCTTATGTTTTTGGAGCCCAACCACATACATGTTTTCATGATAGCACTTCCACTTATAGTGCAGAGCCATATGCATTATTATATGTGCGCCATCGAAAATTGAGACTTATTTTGAGTGATTCCCTTAGAACACTTCAGGGCAGTGGTGAGCTATACAACTACCATCCTGTTGTACAGCACATCCAGGATTTCCTTCCATGTTTTACATGCCTGGTGTTAATCTGGAATGTGCTTGGATTTATGGTCACGTCAGCCTGCCAGGAAGTGAACTGGCAGATTTGGCAGTGACCACAGAACCCAGTGTTACAATATCTTGTGTAATGTTGGAAGACTTTAGGCTTGTTGTGTGGACAGTGGTGCTATTGTGTTGGCATGAGGATTGGTAAGCTCTCTGTGGAGATAAGCTTAGGGTACTGAAGGACATTCTGATAAACTGGGTCCTCTCATGTATCTCATTGGAGAAAGTGATTTTGGCTCTGTTGCAATTGGTCACAACAATTTTACACAATTACCTTTTTAAGGGAAACCCTGTTCCTCTTTGTTAGTTGTTTAAAGAAGGTCTGTCAGTCCATTATGTGTTGCTAGAGTATATCCCTCTAGCACATTTATGGCCTCTCTGTAATTGCCAGTCAGTCTTTAAGATGTCTTAACAGACAATAACCAAGCAGTCAAAAAGTTTTTAATTTTTTATCAAAGATAAAGTTTCAGATCTGGATTTAATGACGTTGATTACAGTTTTTCATAACTCTTGGCTTAGTTTTGTATATTTACCTTCATCTCTGACTTTTCCTATGATTTTTAGATTGATCTTTATCTCTGACCTTTGCAATTATCTTTTATATTGATCTTTATTTCTGGCCTGTGCCACATATTTTTGTATTGATCTTTATCACTGTCCTTTGCTAGGATATTTTGTATTGATCTTTATCTCTGGTCTTTGTCATGATCTCTTATTCTAAGAGTATTAATGACCTTAAAATTGAGTGCCCCTAAGCATAAATCATCATCATACCTGAACCTGAAATAATTAACAGCTGCTTGGACAGAGAATATTAAGGTATTTCATTAACAAAGAGAATTAAGAAGTGTTGTAATGAGGTGATATTGCTATGTATATATATAGTTGATTATTTTTTTCTTAGATAAGTAAAGCAATCTTCCAAATGGATTTCTGGCATTATTATTTATTAAATTAAGTAGCTACATTGCCCTCAAATAGAGCAAGTATCTTTTGTATTTATTAGCACAATGATTATACAGAAGGTAAACACATATGTTGAGCAATATGTTATCATAAAGCTTATTATCAAGGAAGACATAAAGTTGTGTCCAATATTTTGAGATGATTCCAAGCAAAGTTTGAGAAAGAACCCTTTAACACCAGGTGTATGAGTGGCACAAAAACTTTTCACTGGGCCAAAGAACTCCCTTCCTATGACAATTGCAGGAAACATCCATACTGTTTGCGATCTTAGTATGGTAGTTGGACACATACTATTTCCAAAGTTGCAAACGTTATGGGCGTTATTGATGATAAACTTGACTCTGTCAGGTGGGTTCCTCATCTGCTTACTCAAGACCTGGAAGTCTCTCTACAGCTACCAGCAGGAAGAAGAGGAAGCTTGGATCCACCACCACATACCCAAGTCTGAACAAGCAAGCATGTAGTAGTAGAAGAAAGCTGAAGCTGCACCAATCAAGGACAAATTATGTTTGCCAGCTGCCTTTAGGAACCACAAGGGTATTTTCATTGTGGAAGAACAATAAATACTGTCTACTATCGCAGGTTTATAGTTGAGGTGAAACCAGCTTATCGTAACTTCAGTAACCAATCTGAAACATTACTCTCCTCCTATGTGAGACCACTTACAACCATGTTAATGCGCGAGATCCACTGGATAACTCACGAGCATCCGTAGTCCAGGTTAATCCGCTTGAGGATAAATTATCATGTATAATTTGTCTGCACCAATTAAAGAGCCACTGAGGAAATGGTGATTCAATCATAATGCAGCATTGGAGGAGTTTGTGCACAACTGCCTGACAAGATTTATTTATTCATGGAAGGAATAAAAAAATGTCACCATTTCATTGGGAAATTCATTCTTTGAAACAAGACTATGCAAAAAAGTGATATAGTATTCTACCTTCTGTTGTTTCAATAAAGCTTTTAAAAATAGAAAATCTGGTTTATATTTTATCTACCCTTATATGAAGCACATAACGTCTCAAGGTATACTCTAGGTCCCGAGGTCATGGGTTGAAACCCGGTGGAGGGTGGTGGATTTTTTTAGGTGTAAAAATCCTTAGTATTGCTTCCTTTGGAAGGGAAGTAAAGCCGGTGATCTTGGTTGTGGACTTATGGCACATTAAAGAACCTCAAGCCTGATAAAGAGGCTTCAGCAAAATTTTCAATTTTTCACGCCCAACTTAATAGAACGGGATGCTGAGAAACATAGCAGTTAAAGAGTGTCCATATATAAAACTCAATTTAATATTTCCAAGGTATTCATGGACTTAATCATACAAGAGGTATGGAAAAAAATTCATACATTATTGTTGGAGTGATAATTATATTCCCATTTGTATCAGCTCAAGAAAAGAACACATCTGCTACAACCTGAATGTGAGAGTTGCAGGCCTATCAATCACTGTGCAGGAAGCTTTTTAAACTGGAATGCTAAACTCCTCCCATACTTTTATTGTACAATAATCTGGAACATTTTATGGTGGATTCTCCCCACGAAATTTTATTTCCTATAGCATTAGCTACTCCTAATAACAGACACAAAATGCCCTGATATTCACCAAAAGGATGTGAAACATCGGTGGAATATCTGAATTCCCCAGACAGTTTCCCAAGTGTATAGCATAAGTACCCTTTGGCAGGGAATCATAGGTAAAAATGGAAGATTAATTATTTAGATGACCATACTAGGTGAATGTTATACCTTTGTACCTTCTCTTTGGTACCATAGTTATGCAATAACACAAAGGTTATACAGTTTTCATATAAAACAGAAACTTTTAACATATTCAATGAAACAGAGGTGAAGCTGGTGAATATGAAGATTCTACATTTTCAGGCCACCAAGTAACCTCTTCAGAAAAGGCACATGGTCTACAACCATTGAGAAAATTAATCTTCTCATTTGTTACTTATAAAACATTGGTTAATTTCTAATGTCAGCTGGACATAATTTTTTCTCCCTATACCTTATTTGGCACGTTCTGCTAATGAACTTAATTGCAAAATACAAAGAAAATAAAGCAAAACTTTCTTAAGGCATTTGAATATTGGTATTGCATAGGTATCAGATATTTATAAGTAGATTTGCATTTCTTTGTTTTGGTGCATCTCATTTACAAAATTGTGATTATATAATATATGTGGAGTAATAATAACTACTTGTCACTCCATCGCATGTTGAATGAAAAGTCAAAGCTTCCTTCAAAGGTATATTCTTTTATAATTCCAATGTGTTTGTGTTTTAGCATATAGGTTTAGCAAGCTCCTTTAGTCTTTTACATAATTACAAATTACCTTTAAAAATTAGTCTATGGCCAAACAAGCATGATACAATTGGCCAAGCCATTGATGAATGCTTTGACACTGGGAGATTCCAGATGAAAGGTCTGTATAGTGCAGTAGACGAAGCATTGGTAGAGGTTTTGACTGGCTACCCTTTGACAAAGTTTGCCATCTACATTCTGGAACGTGTCTGCCTGGCAATAGGGGACTCAGAAAGACAGCAGAATATAAATGTGAATCAATTACAAGATGTTATAACCAATTTATAAGTCAGAGCTGTAAACCAAGGCTTGTAGCACATTTTGCATAATTATTAAAGTTTGCTAAGAGTTAACTGGTGGTTTTATTTGTCACAGTATAGATATCATATGAGTAATTTTCGGTGTTACAAAATACATAATTTTCTGCCTTTATATATACAAACTCTTCTTTTTCAATATAGATTGCTAATCAAGTTAATTATAACACAGGATGCAGCAAAACTTGCATGGATAGCTCAATTTTTAAAGATTTAGAAGCTTGTAACAGTGATGTGTCATAATTTAAAATAGAGAGTTAAGGGTTGTTACACTACATCACTATGATATTCTTACTTGAACGCGTTTCGGGAGACGGCTTGTTCCCATCGTCAGCATTTTCTCTCAACGCGTTCAAGTAAGAATATCATAGTGATGTAGTGTAACAACCCTCAACTCTCTATTTTAAACTTGCATGGATAATCAGATTTTGGCATCCAGGAACTCCAGTTCATATATCTATAGAATTACAATAAAGCTTATTTCAGAGGTCTTGACACTGTTTCGTTTCATACACATCTGCAGTGTTGGATGAATGGCAGTTAATGAAATAAATATAGCATATAATTTCTACCATTAGCCTGCAAGAAACACCAAGTTTTAAACATGTCAAACAATATATTTGTAATCTATGTTCAAAAGTAGCTGGAAAATTGTTAAGTTCAGAAGATAGCAGCTCAAAACAATAGTGGCATTCCTTACAGGGTATGCACCAGTAAGGAAACACCTAAGTAGTATGTAACTGTATCAAAGGACTCTGTCAAAGACAGTGAAACAGCACATAATATTGTTGACCACTGTGATGCACTGGCTCACACGAGGGTCACTCTGAAAGTTTTAAGAATGGGCAACAGTGAGTGGTGGTAAGCCAAAGCAGTTTTTTCTAACTTCAGATTGAAGTTCATATACCAACATGTGCAAGTCTGGGCACGCTCCAACAATGTGCATCGTCAGCACCGTGTGTGTATGTATAGCAGGTGTTGCTAAGCCATACGCCAGGATGGATATCAAGCGAGAGCATTTCCATGCTATGATTTTCTATGACTTTAAAGTCAATTTAAGGGAGAGAGAATGCCTTGAATGACTGCATCATGCATTTGGGGTTCTTTGCCCTTCGCAATCCACCATTTATCAATGGTATGCACAGTTTACAAGACGAAGGGATCCCCTAGAAGATTAACATCGAGCAGGACGGCTGCTACAGCAACAATGGATGAAAATGTGCTGAAAGCAGAGAGCATAGTGTGCGAAGATCATTGTTGCACATATGGTCAGATTCAAGAGGCCCCAAATATTGCATCAGGAGCAGTGAAAATAATCCCGAAAGAAAAACTTGAGGTCAGGAAGCTCTGCAGTCACTCGATCCCCCACCACCTCACAAATAAACAGAAACGATCACATGTGAAATGGTGCTAGGAAATGATTGAAAAATTCAATGGGGGAAGATCCAAAAGCATATTTAACACTGCAAAAGGCGACAAAAGCTGGAATTACCAGTATGATCCAGAAACTAAATGTCAGTCATCTGTCTGGGTCTCCCCAGGAGAAGATCCCCAACAAAAGTGAAGCGAACGAGAAGTGTTGACAAGATGATGATCTGTTCCTTTTTCTCAGCAAGTGGCCACATTGTGATGATTCCGCTTGAGGGACAAAAGACTGTTTAGTGCCAGATGGTGCACCACAAAATGCTGCCACAAGTGTTCAATGAACTGAGAGAAAAGCATCCAAAGACTGGTCTGCGTGGAATATTGTTGCTCCATGACAATGCCCACACTGCACAAGAAACAACCCAATTTCTGCAGGAGTCAGATATTTGTTCCATCCTCTCTATAGTCCAGATCTGGTTCCATGCAACTTTTTTCTATTCCACAAAATGAAAGAAAAAGTTCAAGGTCAACGATTTGAGTCTACCTGAAGCTGCAGTAGCTGCTTAGGAAGAATTTATTTGCACTCTCTCCAAAGAAGAATGGTGTTTAGCATTTGAAAAATGGTTTGAATGGATGAGATGGTGTATAGAATGTAATGGAGAATATTTTGAAAAGATTCAATGATCAGATATAAATTTTTAATATTTTACTGCATCCATTCTCAAAACTTTTGGAGGGGCCCTATGTAAAACACATAATATCTCAGATACCATTCTGGTGAATCTGTGAATTGAAAATTCCTCCCCTCACAGGACTGTAACTATTCATTAGGAATAGAAGATTGATGGGATAGAACTAATAATTCCTAGGGCAGCACAACAAGCCAATGGTTGCAGTGCACACCAGGAGGTTCAACAGATAAGCGCTTAGCCAAAGCAAAGTTTTGCCTTCCATTTGCTTAAAACAAAATGTAATAAAATAAATTTTTTATTCATGGATGCTCTTTTAACTGATATGGTTCTTAGCGCCCCATTTTATATTGGGCATTAAAACCAGAAATTTTGCTCAGAGGCCTCTTTATCAGGCTCGAGATTCTTTTATGTGCAGTAAATCTATGACACAGGACCACAGACTTTACTTACCCACCAAAAGAAAGCCACGCTAAGGATTTTTAAACCCAAAAAAATTCATTCCCCTCTGCCAGGTTTGAACCCTACCTTGGGAACTAGAGGCTAACATGGTACCTCTAGACCATGCAGGGCAACTCTATTTGCTTAAGTGTTACAACTTGGCCACGTATGTATATTGCTAGGAATAAAATGTAATTAACTTTTGTTGCTATTCCTACATGCATTCTCTGCAGAGCAACTAACTGGCTTTTGTATCCACAAACATTCTCTGTGGAGTTAACAACTATTACCTACTCTATGGCATTCTCAATGAATGCTCTATACATCCTTTTTAGTCTTTTAGTAATTTATGAATTGAAATTACAAGGCATTTTATAGCTCAAGTCCTTCAGAAAGAGTAATGTTGGGTTTCACCAACCATCAGCAAATTTAACTTGAAGGACATCAAAGTAACACTTTGCCAGTTTTTGCCATATCGTCAACAGAACTCACATTATATCAATGGTTTATTAACTATGATGACTCATTACATAAGTTTGTGAAGGTTGGCAGCATCTCTTTTCATTGGCTCAGATTGTGGCTTTGAAAACAAAACATAAGCACACTTATGTTTACACCACAAAATGCTGTGACCCTTAATAACCACCGTCAATAAGTACAAAATGGCATCTCCCTGTCTCGAAGAGCATTCTCAACTGACTGTTATCAAATGCAAAGCTGTACTGAACAGAACTTGGCCAGCATGCCATAATATTGGTAATTAGCAAACCTGGATTATAAACTGTCTGAATATAGGTACTATATACCTCTATATTATGCTGAATGGGTGATAAAATGGACACATGAGTACAAATGGTGCCTGCAATGCCAGGAAAATTTGCAATTGCATAAGATTCTTGGATCATTGTGGCCGTAGGGAAGAGTACTTTCGATACTTTCTCCATATATCTGCACACTGTGGCTTTCAAAACTCTGTTGCAGCCACTATTAACAGTATGGAATAGAGAAATGTATGAGTATATATAGAAGTGGTTGCAAATATACAATTTCACTAAAATAGGTTCAATACCTCACAACTAGTTTCAAGGAATCACTTCCTCATCATCAGCTGATTGCAACTGGTTGGCTTTCCTCTGATGGTTACAGATGTCTCTTTGTCTTCCTAGTGGTGGTTCTACAAGTTTACAGATAAAATTTTTGTCCATAGGGATGTCAAAATTCATTAACTTTGGACAAAATTTCCAAGGAAATATTTTCTCCCAAACTTTTAATTCCATAGGTTTTTGTGCCTGCTTGATAAGTGATACTGTGTCCTCAATTTTGTGTCCCTGCATCCAAAAATGTGCTCCAACTGCTGATTTTTCTTCTTCCCTGGATTTGATGTTTCGAAAATGTTCATTAAGCCTCGTTTCTATGTTACGCTTAGTTTGACCAATATAGATTTGTTCACAATCCTTGCAATCTATTCTATAAATCCCGGATTTTTTGTGAGCTGGCATTTTTTCTTTTTGGTTTGCATTTATGAGGAATTTTATGCTGAATTTATTTTTGGGGATGAGTGCCACATTGCTATAATTGAAAATATTCTTGAATTTGTTATGTGCCCATGGGTGAAATGTGACTTTTTTGTATATCGGATTTTGTTTGTGTGGTTTGAGGCTTGTATTTTCTTTTATCATTTTTTGTTGCTTGAATGTTTTGATTAACCTATCCAGTTGCAATCAGCTGACGATGAGGAAGTGATTCCTCGAAACTAGTTCTGAGGTACTGAACCTATTTTAGTGAAATTGTATATTTGCAACCACTTCTATATATATTTAACATTTTCACTATGTCTTCCGATTTAAAAGTAATAAATGTATGAGTGTTACCAATAATGTTGAATCAGTAAAAATGATCAATTTCTGTTTGTAGTGTATTTCAGTCTTGGTTAATTTCCACACTACCTGTTTTGATAATCTGTAACATGTCAAAAATTTTATGTTATTCATTCAACATAAAGAGCTATTTCTATCCCAATTACACATTCTGGAACTTCCAATAAATTCACTACAATATTTTTATAATGAAAATGTCCATTGTTTAATCACTGAATGAAAGTAAATGTGATACTGTTTCTCAAGAGCTAGAGTACATACATAACCTTTAAACTAGAACTGACGGACAATCAATGATTTGAAGTAAGGAAAATTGTATCTCAATAGTTGATGGGAAATTAGGTTATCAACAGGAAGATGTACATTGGTGAAACAGAACATCCACTTTTGACGAGCCATCAATAGTTTGATGATCTTCAAATGTTTTGACCATGCTTGATGAAGCCCAGTGTAAGACTTTTTAGTGGTGAAAACACTATGAAACTCAACTGAGTGGTTTTGAGATTAACCTACATACACACACTCACATACATACAAGTTTTCTCTCTTTATAATATTAGATAAAGAAGCACCAGTAAAGATAATCATAACACAAGAATCATAAAGTTTTTTATTGAAACATTAGCCAAGAGTCAAGTCTTACCTCAGTGATTTTACTGGAGTGAAGTCCCCATCCTGTAACATAACAATGCAAATGTACAGTTTCACACAATTATCTATACAGTATTGCTTAAATGTCCTGCATTACATAGTTATCTTTAAGCACCAGATTTAATTTATTTTTAAATTGGTGTATGGTATTAGGAGTCAAGTAGAAATAAAGATTTGGCATTACATCATGTAATGAGAAGAAAAAACAGAGAAATGGAGAAAGTATTTAAATCTGAATAAATATCTGAGTTTAAAGAACAGAGAACTGGCAAAAGGAATGTTCAGTGTGAGGAAGTATTTTTAACACTTGAATTATTTAAATTAAATTATATAATATGAAAATTCAATAACAGCCCGCCTTCAAGCAATATGCATGTAATAATTTGAAAAAATATATGTAACAGTCATTGCAAATGCTTATATTATTGTAAACATGTTATGTGAATGCATTACGTAATTTAATAATGTAAGAGCTGTGAGAATGATAAGTTTAAAGTTGCTAACAATGAGGTAACAATGAGGTAACCTTGAAGCAATAATGAGATTGAGAGTTTAAATGTTACTAGTCATGAATAGTATTAACGATAATGTAAATTTTGTGACAGTTTAAAAATAGCCAATCAACAGCTAGAAAAAGCTTTAATTAAATGCAGATATTCTATTGGACTAGGATTAGCCAATCAGAGACTTGAAATATAGAAGCTTATGGGTTTTGACGGTTAAAATAATGGTCAGTTGCTGGCAGACCTTGGTAGTGACCGGATGGAAGATGTGTTCTCTAAAGAAATATTACGTATTCGTGTGAATCATAAAATTAAATATACGTGTTAACAAAGCACAAGTTTTAAATTAAAGAATCTCACAGCTCTTAATATCAGTGTAGTGCTATTTAATTTGTGCCAAGGATTAATAAAAAGAAGTGAATTTACACTTAAAATCTGTGTAAGCCTACATTCTTGTCGTACCACGCCCTGTCTAAGAGATACGTGACTCTCAAACAATACTGACGCAGCCGAGCCAAACATAAACATAAATATTATCTATAGAAGCAGTTTAATAACAAACTTAATATAATATTCTTAAACTTGGAGCGTAACAACAAAATACATCTTCAAAAATCGGCTTCTCATACGTAGCAGCATATTATGTTAGCAAACAATCTTCTTCAAATTGACGTCCATATGTGGAGCTAAATAAAAATAAATAAATAAATAAATTCCAAGAACAATATTAACTTCAAGTTGGCTTCCTAAGCTAACAACAACAGTAAAACTCCAACAGTTGAATAACATAACCTCTTCAAGTTGGCTCCCAAACGTGGAGCTAAATAACATCTTCAAGTGAAGGTAAATCAGCATCTATGATTCAATATTGATCAGTCAACACTGATAGATAAGGAAAATCTGATGCGATACAATCATATGACTCTCTACGAATGACAAGTTCACATACATGGTAGCATTCACATAAGAGCTGTGTAAGGTGCTACATAACACAAGAGATGCAAACTCTGAACTTTATTCTTTTGTTGCATGCAAAGAGACAGAATTCTACATTTCTTACTCCAAACATTGTCTGTTCAAGAATGATGCAAGATTTCATGCCACCTACTGAACAATCATAGTGTTCTTCCATTTGCTCATCTGTTGTTTCCTTCATACAACTCTTTTTATGTCCTATCTATTTAGAAACAAAGGATGATTTTCCATATAAGATATTATTGGTTATGTTGTTCAATTTGAAAGCTGAGGTATACCCAGAAGATTTTTACATATAATTTATGGATCTAGAAACCTGTGCCAATTTTATGTTACACCTATGACTGAATTGTAAATGCTGCTGTATTCTTCTATCCATATTGTTACAGTACATTTTTTTTTTCCAGGCATTATTTTAAATTAAGCAGGAAGTCCTTTATAGTTCTGAATACACAGTGAAAGGACTCACTCTAGCTCTTTACATGAAAGATTCTAGAAGGTAACTGGTATGAAAGACAACCCAAAATCAAAGGATTTACTCCCTCTGAAATGAAAATTACTTTTATTTTTGGATGCTTTTTAACTACTATGGTTGTTAGTGTCCCATTCTATATTGGGCGTGAAAGACTGGAAATTCTGCTCAGAGGCCTTTTTATCAGGTTTGAGGTTCTTTAACCTGGCTTAAATCTGTGACATGGGATCACCGGCTTTACTTCCCTTCCAAAAGAAGCCATGCTAAGGATTTTTACACCCAAAAAAATCCATCACCCTCTGCAGGCTTTGAACCTGCAACCTCTGGAACCAGAGGCTAGCATGGTAACCTTTGCTCCCTCTTGCCTTGTCTCATATGATACAGATTTCTGTCATTGCTCCAGACATACCTCAGCCTTGGGCTTATTATGTTATCTGTATCATTTTGACACCAATTCATTATGCCTGCTTCCTTTATCAAGGAATACAGTCTCATAGATATCGTTTCAAATTATTCCAGTTCTGAAAACATTTTCCCAAAAGGAATATACCTGAGAGCCAATGCCTCAGAGAAGCATAATTATTCTGACTTTGTCCAGCTTTTCAACTATCACTTTTCTCAGTTCTTATCTGTCACTGTTTCGTTTTTATGTAATTCACCTTATCAGGGAGTTCACTTCACTGATGTCACTTTACTTCAGTGAACTAGTTCAATTCTCTGTCTCATCGTGCTGGATGGTTCACTTCATTCAGGAGTTGAACACAAGTCCTCCACAACCATTGCTCTGTGGTGGCACTCGCTAGATGTCAGGGAAGCCTTCATCAACTTGCTTGGAGAATTGTTCTTGATTTCGCACTAGAAATGCAGCCACTAACCCGCTTGTGCACTGCTTGACTCAACTCCACTGTCGCACTCTACTTGTGAGTGGTCACTTATGTAGGCAGTGGAATCTTCCAAAGAAGGTTCTCAAACCCTCTAGAACTATTTTGACA
Organism: Deroplatys truncata; assembly: GCA_030765065.1. Lineage (NCBI taxonomy): Eukaryota > Metazoa > Arthropoda > Insecta > Mantodea > Mantidae > Deroplatys > Deroplatys truncata. Next base: position 114,601,244 of record CM060989.1, read on the forward strand.
CAGTTTCTGATGGAGGGGGGAGATAAAGTTTATAGAAAGTTCTAGTTAACTCCCGATATCGAGCCCAGTGTCTACACTAGCAAGCATTGAAATTGTTTACTTGCGCCACTTAGCATCAAGCTCTCAGTAACCTTGTGCCATTGCCGCTGCATCACAATATGCTGGGCTGTTTCAGTTTCTTTCTTGCACAATCTGCAATCTAAGTTACTCTGAAACACCCCCTCATGTTAAGGTGTTTTTTTTTTTTCACAGGAACATTCTTCTCAGCTGAAGTTTGTTACATTTAAATAAGCTTTCAGTTCTTTTCTTACATAGTTTTCTAATAAATAGTTTACCATATTTGTTTTATGGAGATTTAAGCCAGGTTTTATGATGTTCTATTTTGGACCAGTTCTTAATAGCCTCTCTTACTAAACAACATGTTCCCAGAGCCAGCACTGACCCAAAAAATTTTGGAACTACTCCTTGTCTTGCAAGTTCATCAGCTTTTTCATTTCCCACTATGCCACTACAAACTGGCATCCAGAGGAACTTCATTCTGTTCTGCCAAACTTGCGAGCATGTTTAGTCAGTTTAAATCCAGTCCTGACATTAGCTTATGACTACTTACAGTCTTATGTGCAGCCTGGATATCTGAGAAGGTAAAGATCTCTTTACCAGTTTAAGCTCTCCTTATGCTTTAATGTATTATATAAATAGGATTAATTTCTGTTTCAAAAATGGTAGTCTATTCACTCAAGGGAAGAAACTCTTTGTACCCTGGTCTTATGCCATATACTCTGGATCACGTTCCTCAGCCATCTTGAACCACATGCAAGCTTTCTCAGGAGTTTCCAGAGTTTTGTTTATCAATGTTCAGGATCAATACTAACCCTAAAGTTCTTTATAAAGTGTTTAATTAGAACGATATACTCTGACAGCATTTTTAAACCTGCCTGGATCTCCTATGTATTTCCGAATTCTTAAAAAATCTTATCTATTTCAGGAATTCACAGTTGCTTAGCAGGTTGCAGTCTATAGAGTGTCATTCTTGTCTACTCCATTACAAATAAATGCAATGGAGTCAGGTTTGAGGGTGTCTACATTGCAGTAGGAGTCATTTTCTTAACTCCTATAACAGCCACATATGTTGTTCTTTGAACTTTATTTAGTTGATCTTTAGAACCAGTTTGAAGGTCCTTAGGCCACCAAATCAGTTATCCATGGTATGATACTCTTGGTATATATCCAATGGATCATAACAGGTCTTAATCCCCATCTTCTACCATGCATTTAACTACTTCAAAGGTTGTTTTTGCAAATTTTATTGTTTTCTTGAAATGCTGATTCCAGTCCATCTTGAAATCAAAAGTTATTCCCAAGATTTTTACTTCTTGAGACATTTTAAGACGTTGAAGATATAGGGGTCCTAATCCCTTTATATCTCTTCTTCTGGTAAATAGTACTATGGCTGTTTACGAGAACTGATGTTTAAGCCCTCATTCATAGCCCATTTTGTCTCAGTATTCAGGGGTGACTGCATGAGTTCCCTGACTGTTCCTGTGTATTTAACTCGAACTATGATGACAATATCATTAACATAGCCTGTGACATTAAAGCCCAGATTATTTGCTTGAACAAGTACCCATCAACCACAGGTTCCAAAGTAGGGGTGATAACATCCCATCCTGTGGACAACCACTCGTGATCTTTGCAGCTAGGCTACCATTCATGAGACTTGTATGAACTAGTATACCTCTTCACATTGATTGAATCTACTGACAACAGGTCTAAAAAGTTCCGTGTTTCCTTGGAGAAATAGTTAATTGCATTACAGGAGTTATCATTAAAGGCACTCAATATTATTGAAGGCTATAAGTGAAAGCTCCTTTTCCTGAATTGTCTTTTCCAGTTTAAAGGCAACCTGAAAAATGGCAGTTTCAGTTGATCTGCCTATAAGATTGACATGCTGATTCTGCTGCAGAGGATATACCTTCAAAGTACTTCCTCTTATATGCCTATCTAATATTTTCTCAAGTTTTGAGAATTATTGACATTAAACTAATCGGTCTTGGAGACATCCAGGATCAAGGGTATCCCTAAGATGCCTCCAGTTCACTAGTATGTATCGTAAGGCCAAACTTGCTCTTAGGATTTGTATCAAAATTTTTTATTATTCATTAAAACCTTGCTGAAGCATAATGGACATTATTCCATTCTTCTTGGAGATTTATAGGGTTGAAATGAGAATACTTTAATTTTTCATACTTGATACCTTCCTTGGTGATTTTTCAGTCTGTCCTGGAAATCCTCTTTCCGGAGAGCCTCAGTCCCAGACTGTCCCGTAACTCATCAGGCTTATCAAGTATAATCGATCCAGGAATGTGAACCCGAAAGAAGTTCTTTCATTGTCTCCTACTCTGTTTTAGTGTGTTCTCCATTTGCTAATTGGAGATTGCTAATAAAGCTTTCTGGATATTTTCTAAGAGCATTCTGAAATCTAGCACATTCTGGGGCCATTTCTATCTCCCCACAGTGCTTCTTCTTGCTCCCTCTACAGCATGTATAATTTGAACGAAAATTGTCCAAAATGTCAGTAGTAGCCCAGCATGAAGAGCATCAATATAATAGTGAGACCGGAACAGCCTCAGTTGTATATCTTCCAATAGGATAGCATACATAAAGCTACAAGTCCCAGGTATTGCCAAGCCTTGGGAAAGACTTCTATAGCTACAACTTCACCAGAATGGAAACATCAACACTTTAATCTGCAGCATGACATCGAGTAAATGGAGGTATGCTGAAAAAAGGAAATTCAACTTGACTCGTTTATCTATAGAATTCAAAACAAGTCAGCAAGTTTCCAATGTTTAATAAATGCTATATGGAAGAGCTTGTAAAAGTGCAGTTTAAATTAGTTACATTAGCGGTAATGGGCTGTTTGAGGCAAGTTACTTTAGTTAAATGTGCCAAGAATGGCCGGGACATTAAACAAAATCACTGTTATTTGTATTAGTTGTTCTTAAATGTCAGTAACTGGGTTTTAAGTATCTTTCTTAATATGAGTCAAATTACTTAACCAGCTTCAACTCATATTTTGTCAAAAATGGAACAGATTAAACTTTCAAAGTTTATATAAACATTTACTATTGAATAAACAGTGTGAAGCAGAAACAATTCAGTTTTGTGAAGTTTTCTGTACCAATCAAGATAGCGACCTTTCTGTTCCCCATTTGAACCTAAATGTCAAGCGCTGTGAGTGGAATATGTTCAAACAATGCTATTTTAATTTTATTATTTGCATGATCATTTACTTCACCCTTACTCATGACCATAACTCTCATTTACATTGTAGCCCAGTCATAACTAGAAGTTGAGGTACCAGAAAATATGTTTCATGACTTCTACTATTTTTATGTTGTAAAGGCAACATTGCACAAGGATGCTGAGCAGAGTTAACATTATAATGTGGTCATACATATATACATTTCACTGAACTACATATTTACCTCAGAACTAGAAATGGTTTTCTATTCTAGAAAAAAACTTAAAGATACACATTACAATAATAACCCTTTTTTAGGAAAAATTTCATTCAATACCAGTTGTATTCTAAAGAGCTGATAAAGGAAATAACTTAGTAATTTTGGATAAAGAAGATTATGACCAATGGATGGAAGAGCTTTTAAAATCCTCAGAATATGCCAAAAGAAAAAACACCTTAAAAATAAACCCCTCTGCAACATGAATATAAGCTTAGCACTTGTGAAATACACTCTTTGTGACAAAGATAAAAAAAAAAAATTAAAAGTAGAAACCCTTAAACTCCAAAAATGTATGGTTTACTGAAGATCCATAAACCTTAGACAGAAATAAGAGTGCCAACCAATAAATTGGTAAAACGGCTAAGTAAGAACTGCCAAAATTTGAATAATGAAGCATTAAGAATTTCTATGAGTTAGTAAAAAAGATAGAAAACAAATATCTTAAAGATGAGCCATTAATAATGCGCCCAAAGATAGAGAGTTTTAGCAGCATTAAAAAATTGGTTAACCTCCATCAATAGGAATGATATGGAAATTGAAGAGGTCATTAACTTAGCGAAGTTATACTGAAGAAACATATTTTTGTTTTGCAGAAAAATACTTGGAACAAAATAGTCTAGTCATGCAAATCAACTGTCACCCACCTTGGCTGATTTATTTATGAGTGCTGTAGAGACAAAGCTGGTCAATACATTCATGGGTTAGATATATACGTTAATAATCCCTTCACAATACTTAAAGAAGAAAAATTTACAAGAACCTGTAAAATTACTGAATCTGAAATATAAAATTCACTATAGTAAACAAAATCTAGCCACCAGCTTTCCTTGGCTTTTGGAATATACCAAAAGAACACTGATGGCAACACACACCATTCTTGATCAACATTTTATCATGGTAAAATACTGAGTTTCTTGCGATAAATGCCATTTGTGGTATATCAATAATGGTAAAAATTATCAAGGATTTTACTGTGATTAAATCTGAGGCTCTGGATTATCTCCAACTTCACTTACATTGTAATGTTAAAATGGCGTAACAGTATAGGTTCCAATGAATTAATCTTGATAAAAGTTATATTCTATATGATACTTCATAATTTTTAATGCCATAACGCTTTTTATGCACAGGTGCCATGAATACCCTGACCAAAGACTTAATGAAAATCTACATAATCATAGCACAGACCCAAGAGCAATGAATGGATTTAGTGCAATTAGTACATCTTCATGAATGTTAGGATACATTATTTACACATATATGAGATTCCAGTGATCTAATAAGGTCAGTGCTGAAGTGTGAAGTCGACCTTGCGGTGTGGGAGTAGCATATGCAACCTATATGCAAGAAGTTTCTAATTCAAATGTTGTTTGGGGATGATACTTTCTTCCTTTCTCTTTCAGAAGGTGAATGTCAACTATGCTAACTGGAACTTTAATCAGTGTAAAAAGAAAGAAGGGGAAAAAATTCCATAACAGTTGAGCATATTCTTCTTCTAAATTGTAAGGTTTTCTACACGTCCATCTTCAAGTTATTGCTTCTATCTCTGTACTTTCTATCTTTTCTACAGAACTGCATCTTAAACGTAAAAGCATGTCTACTTCATGTTTAAAGAAACTTGGGAGTGTATGCTGAACAAGTACATGCATGTGATTCAGCAAAGAGGTAGAACAAGAGAAGAAGAGATGACAGGTGCGTTCAGCAGAGTTTACCTGCAGAGAGCAGTGCGCTCAACCAAGGTGAGCACCTGCCAGCTAACCATGGTCACTTAAACTGCATTGAACATTGGTGCACTGCTGTGTAATGATTCACAGTAAGGTGAAGGTCCCTGAAGGGTTTGTTCAATGAGAATGGTGCAAATGGTCATTATACAGACAACTATATCAACAACAATAGTTATAACCCACATTACATAAAGCTGCTATATTTAATAGTTTGACCTACAGGTTAGTCAACATTCTGTAACTCAAAAACAATACAGCTTACAATATCCAGAAATCTTAAAAAAAAAAAAAAAAAAAAAAAAAAAGCTAGGAAAAATTGCTACAAAAAGAATTGGTGAAATTATTAATCAAAAGCATCTGGCAACAAAAAATGACGAAAGAAAACTACTTTGTATTCACTCTTAGGTTGATACGAGACAAACCCCATGGTCAGTGCACCGTGGTGCAAGACGGTAGCAATGCGTGCAGGAAAGTAGTCCCATAATCTGAATTTCAGATTGAATTTATCCTTAAATAGTATAATATTCTATACAAATACCTAAGCTTTTATTTAATGCTGATTTATACTGTAAAACAGAGCTACAAGTCCCATAATGCAATTCGTATGAGTTACCTGATATCTGGGTAGGCGCAGAATATTGTTTACAGCCAGAATCCAGCAGTTGTGTTTAGTATCATGGAGGACGGTGAATTTGCTCTTGTGTTTTCGTCGAATTACGTAAAGCATTAGCCGCACAAACCATTGACTAGTGGTGAAAAAACAATAGTGTTGAATCTTTATTATAAGTTATGTGTGAAATAACCAACACTTTCCGCGAAAGAAATGAGGAAATTAACTTCTGAGTTCACCGGTGTTTTGACTACAAGTATAAACAGTGCTTGTGCAGAAAAATCTGAAACGGGAAAAGTGGTTACACCCGGAAAAGAAAAAGAAAGCATATAGAATACACAATCCAAGAATGTACTGATTTTGAGAAGAATGCAAATCATGTAACAGTGCACAATTTCTTTGTTAAAATGAGCCACCAACACTTAATAAAGTGCTGCTTCCAGAAAGCGAATAAATTAAGTTATTGCATACCTGGTACTTTATTTTTTGCTCATTTATTTAGAATTAAGTATTATTATATGTGCAAAGGTTTATTTTGTTGCAACTATAAATCTTATCACCTTCAACTCTTAACAGAATATGCTAGTCACCATTTCAGTTGTTGAAATAAGGACTCTTGTCCTTCTTCGCACCACTTGTACTGGGCCACATGGTCTGAAAGTGTGACAGTATTTCTAGTGCGAATGGCGGAAGAATACATTATAGCAGTGCACTGATCACCTGGGTTTTTTTTGTTACGTGGATCAACCTAAGAGTGAATACAGAGTACTTCTTTTTCTGTTTACCCTCCTTGTATGTAGGACTTACACTCCTCCCAGAACTTACAAACAGGTGCCTGGGTCAGAGGATTGTCGAGTAGACACTCTGGATCAGATAGAGTAACCAGGATAGGTGATCAGCCTGATAGCTGGCATGAGAGTGAGGAAGTAGATGATATGAAATGATGGTGAAAGGAAAGCTGATGATGGAGCAATTGGTGGAATGAATGATGGGGGAACCAGAGAAAATCTACTCAGATGCCACTTCATTCACCACAAATTGCACATGCGAGTCCCTGAGATTCATACCGGGCTGCTTTGGTGAGAGGCAAGCAGTCTAACCACTTGGCTAGATAAAAGAACACACAACTCTAAAATCGCAAAAACAAAATCCTGTGGTCAAAAAAGTCACGTTTCACCAAATGGTGCATAGTGAACTTCAGATCTTCAAAGAAAGCAACCCAACACTCATCCCTGAAAATAAATTCAATATAAAATTTCTAATAAAAGCTAAAAAACAGAATAAAATACCCCCTCATAAAAAAATCTGGGATCCACAGGATTGTGAAAGTATTTACATAAGTCATATGAAGCAAGACTTAAGGAACCTTTTTTTAAAAATAAAGTGGCACCAACCCATGTAGCGACCATGACTTCCCTTTGGGGAGGTCCGAAGCTACAGGGTAACTTCACGAGCTCTGTCTCAACACATAATGCCCTATAGAAGCAACTAAACACGTAGAAATGTCAGTATACTAAGTAACAATCTTCCTTGTAAACAAAAATGCAAAATGTAAAAGATTGAGGAAAAACAATAAAGGCAAACTGGCCTCTGAGGTCTTACTGAAGAGCAAGATCTCGGCCTTTTTTTTTAACACACTATTTATTGCCACTAATACCTTGAATTTCTGCACAGTCATTAGCGATACTTGGGAAATTAAATTGAGTTTTATTTATGGATGCTCTTTAACTGCTGTGGTCCTTAGTGTTCCATTCTATATTGAGTGCAAAAGACCAGTAATTTTGCTCAGAGGCCTCTTTATCAGGCTTGAGGTTCTTTTACTTGCTGTAAATCTACGACATGGGACCACTGGCTTTACTTCCCTTCCGAAGGAAGCCATGCTATGGATTTCTACATCCAAAAAATCCATTGCCCTCCGCCAGGTTTGCGATACTTGGGGACTCCTGTGTCTACTAAAAGCTATACCTATGCCTACACATTTCATATGGCTTTAAAATCATAAACTGATTATATTCATAATCCTTTACACTATTCTCAACAAAGTCAAGGGCATTCTTCTAATTTCCTCCTCAGAGGAGGAAAAATTAGCAGTAGTGGTGCATTTTTGGACAAAAGGACATGAAATTGTGCACTCGTTGACACTAATTAAGCAAACCCAAAATTCCACTGAAGTGAATAACTGGAAGTCATTTTTAGGGAAAAATCGGCCAAAGTTAACGAATTCTTGAGATTCCAATGAACCAAAATTTTATCAATTCATACAACCACAGACAGAGGGATAAATAGTAAATCATTATCATTGGGGCAAGCAATCCCATGGCAGTCAGCTGACGAAAAGGAAGAGATTCCTCGAAAGTGGCTTTGAGGTTAAACACAAATGCAGAGAAACTTGTACATGTGTGACATCTAAAACCTTTAAGCCAAAAGTGATTTAATTATAACAAGTGGAAAAAGCATACAAATGTTTATTCACCGTAACAAACTGGTCAGTCCGGCATTTATTTTGGAGCATAGGAGTAAAATGTTTTTGACATGGATGAGTTACCAGTCCTTCGCACAACTTCTAATCCTTAGAAGTAGGGGTTTGTCTTCCGAGTTTCCTTCTCCTAGATGTGTTGCAGACCTAAGCTGACGAGTCACATCCACCCATTGTGAAAGAATGTCATTAAATAGGATACCCCGAACAACATGTAACTACAGACCCCAAGGATGCAGAAACCAAGGACAACCAAAAAAGAGATGGACACAATAAGATTTTGGAGCTGGAACAGGATAAATGGCCTAAAACCGTGAAGTAGAAGAAGAACAAACTGGTGCAATCGAAACAAAATGGATAAAACCAAGAATTGGAAACTTTACAGCATGCCATTAAAAGACATTTGGGAAACCTTAAATTTGCAATAAAGTATTTTGGAAACAGTTAACATCAAGATTAAAATGTATAAATTCTGTAATGGATGAGCCCTGCATTTTTCCCATAGTTACCTTTTTGTAAGATTTTAGGTTTCTTATACATAATTATATAAAATTCGATCATATAAAGGGTCTTTAATAACATATTCACCAAAAATACAATATACGAGGTATGATCAAAAAGTTTCCAGAATGGCTACACAACAATGCTGACATTGAGATTTCTTTAATTCTTACCCAGACTGTGCATGCAGCATTCCTTCCCGATAAAAATGAGAGGTCACGTGACTTTCTGTGACGAGGTAGACGCTTTGAAATGAACACATGTTTTGCATGTGCTGCGATTTTTTCATGTAGCAAAAATGTCAGATTATGAAGAACAAAGAACAAAAATCAAATTTTGCTTTAAACTCGGTAATACTGCAACAGAAACCTATGAAATGTTAAGAACAGCTTATGGGGAGGATGTTATGGGCAAAACTTAAGGATTTGAGTGGTTTTCGAAATTTAAAAGTGGTGTGACATCAGTTAACGATGCAGATCGTTGGGGGCGACCCTGTTCCAGCAAAATTGATGAAAATATCAGTCAGGTGGGGGAAATGGTCTTAAATGATAGGTGCATTACAATAAGAGAACTTTCTGACTCATTAGGACTCTCCTTTGGAAGCGTTCAAAGCATTTTGAAAGACAACTTGGACACGTTCCTGCATCATGACAATGCGCCCGCACACAAAGCCCTTTCTGTTCGCCAATTTTTGGATAAAAATAGGATGGATACCTTTCCCCATCCCACCTATTCTCCAGATTTGGCACCAGCGGACTTTTATCTTTTCCTGTGACTTATAATGCGGCTCCGAGGACACCGTTTTGAGGACATAAATGTCATCCATCGTGAATTGCAGAAGACTCTGAACATGTTGAAAGAAGAGGACTTCCAGAGGTGCTTCCAGCAGTAACAGAAGCGCTGGGACAAGTGTATCAACTCCCAAGGTGACTACTTCAAGGATGACAGTGCAGATTAGTCAAAACACTTGTGTAGCATTTATGACGTCATTCCGGAAACTTTTTGATCACACCTCGTATACATATAATTTGTCATGGAAGTATGTTAAACACATTGGAAAGGTAAACTCAGACTGTAAAATTCATTGCTTCAGCATCAGAATAGTTCAGAAATGTTTCTGGGAAAATAAAAGTTAACGTTCTTAAGAGTAGTTTGGGATAGGAAGATTGTCTTAAAAACCTTGTTGAAACCTCGGAAGATGCTGAACTTAAATATAGAGTTTGGTATTTATCTGGTTTTTTTGTTCCTGAGTTATCCTGTTCTCTCTGAGGTATGCATGCACACGTGCACATGCACACAAAGAAACCTTTTTGTTTTGTTTTCTCTGAAGGTATTTCTTTTGGGTTCAGTGGAACTCAAAACATGTATTTCTAGTGACATCTCAAAATTTAACTTTTGGGTGGAATATTGCAGTCCTACAAGAGTAAAGTGAGACATTAAACTTCATAATATGGATGTCCGTGTTCTTGTTCTTCCAATGAGTCAGTTTCTCATTGCTTACATTTAGCATTTATTTTTTTTTTAAATAGGAGGAAAGTGTAGCTTACGATCGGATGCTACAATATCACAAGAGTATTTTTGGTATCATTCAACAAAACCTCCCTGCAGTATCTTATACTTTTCAAGAACTAACACCACGATTACTTTCAACCTTTTAAATACACCATCCTGACAAATACTGTACACATTGATAAAAATATATCTTATCCTTATTAATTTTGCATAACATATTTCAAATAGGGTTGGAAAGGTAGAATCAGATGACTGAAAAATTCAATGCCATAGCCGGGATTTGAACCACGGATCTCCCGGTCTCCGTCCGGTTGCTCTAACCACTGAGCTACCATGGCAACATGCCGACACGACATTAAATTCTCCAGCTGATTCGCATTTTTCCCGGTAAACCACAAGGAGATCTCAAATTGTATTGAGATGCCATACCCCAATGGCGACTTACATTTATTGTAAGTACTTTAAGTTCCGGGCTTTATAGTTGCAACCACTATTAGGTCAATTAATGGAATTAATTGTTCTTTCACACAAGCCGTGTGTTGGACAGGGTTGGAAAGGTAGAATCAGATGACTGAAAAATTCAATGCCATAGCCGGGATTTGAACCACGGATCTCCCGGTCTCCGTCCGGTTGCTCTAACCACTGAGCTACCATGGCAACATGCCGACACGACATTAAAAATGCGAATCAGCTGGAGAATTTAATGTCGTGTCGGCATGTTGCCATGGTAGCTCAGTGGTTAAAGCAACCGGACGGAGACCGGGAGATCCGTGGTTCAAATCCCGGCTATGGCATTGAATTTTTCAGTCATCTGATTCTACCTTTCCAACCCTGTCCAACACACGGCTTGTGTGAAAGAACAATTAATTCCATATTTCAAATACTTTATCAAGTGCACAATAAACAAAAATTCTTATTGCAGTAGATTTTTACACAACTTACCTTAATGTCACCACAAACAGATGAAGTTTCTGTTTCCAGCCACCAAGGTTCTTCTTTAATTTCTATTTCTATTTTTTTAACCTTCATCACAGGATCCTCGGGAAGGTATTCTCTCTCTTTCTGAGAACCAATTTCTGTTTTAGTATCTGTCTTGCATTTGTTGCTGCAGGTAAAATTTTCAGACCTAATCTGATTGTAAAAACATTCTCTCTCTTTCTGTGAACAAAAGTCTGGAAAAGGAGTCTGTAATTTCATTTCTGTCTTGATTGCCACATCACAGTTTGTCTTTATTGTGCCATTCTTGGTAAAGAACTCTCTATCATTCTGTGAGGCTACATCATCTGAGAGAGGATTCTCTTCTTTGATTTCTATTTTGGTATCCATTTCATGACTGTTGCTGCATCTCTTGGTGCTAAGTCTGTGAAAAAACATATCATGAACAGTAAACAAGGCAAGCAAAGTACATGGTCATCAGAGAGGACTGCTGTATATAAATTTGTCTATTACTGCCCCAGCTCCATTCGACAGTCATTGGCTCATTTCATATGTCTTTTAAAAACCATACAGTCAATAACTGTTTTATTTAATAATACACGGGAGCATCAGAAGAAAATGCACATGCTGACAAAATGTGTTTTGATTCTTATTCCCTATATTTCAATAGTGCTGAAACAATCTGTTCATTCCAAATAGCACTCCTTCCTATTGTAAAAGGGTTCCGAAATATAGTGTTTGGTTCAGAAGGCACTAAGTTCACTGAGACCCATGGAACAAAATGCACCACTTCACAAAAGCAAAGAATTTCTATGTAACACTGTACATATATGCTTTGACTGCTGTGTTTGCATTCTGTGGAACCAAGAGATCATGTGTTGCTACCAAACTACATTGGACATTACTTCCTTGCACTTGTTAGAAATATTACATCACGCTAAATGAATGAGCAAAGAAAACGAATCTGCTTGCTAGGGAGCTGTGTCTAGGAAGCACATATACTAGATTTGCTTAAGTATTATAGCATGGAAAAAGAAATTAATTGTTACAGGCAACAACAGAGGTACCAGAAAGATAACGAAAATCCAGAAAAATGAAGGGAGACAAAAAAGTAAAGTGAGGTAAATAACTTTTGCCATGTCATTAAAACTAATTTACTGTACTACTCTCAGAGTAGCGGAATCCATGGTAAGGATACTGAGATGACTTTCCATGTTCTTTTGTCTTGCATGTAACTTTTAAAAACCAGAGAGAAGTATTAAGTGTTTTTTATCTTGCATTATGCTTAGACACAGCGATAAAGATCCAAATCTAATGAACTTTTAGCCATTCCTCTGAACCATTCAATCTCCACTGAAACGGGGAGTTACATCTGTGTGTATACCACAGGCCCAGGGTTTAATACTCCAAAGCAAAGTCAATGAGCAAAGAAGAAACATGCTGATGTAACCTTACAGAAGAGATATGGGAAAGAATTGAGACTCTGAGGTTAAATTAAATTAAATGGAGTTTTATTTATGGATGCTCTTTAACTACTATGGTCCTATTCTATATTGGGCGTGAAAGACCAGGAATTTTGCTCAGAGGCCTCTTTATCAGGCTTGAGATTCTTTTACATACCATAAATCTACGACACGGGACCACCAGCTTTACTTCCCTTCTGAAGGAAGCCATGCCAAGAATTTTTACACCCGAAAAAATCCATCACCCTCTGCCAGATTTGAACCCGCAACCTTGGGAACTAGAGGCTAGTATGGTACCACTAGTCCATGGAGGACGATATGACTCTGAGGTGCAGTTTCATGTGAAGGTTATGGATGAAGAGTCCGTATTCTGCGATGAAAACCAAAATGAAGAATTTAACTATTTGGAGGAAGATATGGGCATTGTTTAAATACAGCACCACAATTGTGTTTGTTGAAAGGAACATTGACATAAAGGTGTATACAGAAAAAGTGGCAAATTAAATTTGAACTCCATTTTTTTTCCAAAAATGCACAAGCAAAGTATAAAACTTCCTATGTAAGTATAATTCCAATTTGAGTGGCTCTTAGCTGATGATGAAGACAAGGTGTCTTTGAAACGCATTCAAGGTAATTATCTTGAAAGAGTGAAGTTAGAGTGTGTTGCCACTAGAATTTTATTAATATTTTAACTACTTCACTGTGTTTCCCATTAATTGTTATGTTTTAATTCCAATTGTTTATTAAAATATAATTAATATCATTTTTTGCCACTTTTTCTTAAAATTCCTGATAATATTTTCAGTATAACTGCTTCAAAATTCACTAAATCCAAAACCTTTCTCATTATAAATGTGGTATAAAACAAAAAATGACTTTGGTGATAAGTATTTAAAAAGTGACATTTGCACTACAGTTAGGCATGAAGTGCTTTAAAGAGCGCCTGAAAGTTTCGGAGATATCAGTGTTTCCTCTCTCCTGAAAATGTTTTTATTATGGACTTTGTGATTTTACAATTACAATATTATGATATTCACTTCATGTTAATCCAGATAGACATCTGTTAAAGCACTTTCTTACACACTTTGTTGTAGGTTAAAGAGCAATACAGGAGACTGAAAATATAACCAAATGTTTAAAACTCTTATGTGCTACATTCAGGTAACTTTCCCTACCCACTATCATTTATTTATATGTAACTTCTACAAACTACACTTACAAAAGCTTATTACTTTCTCCACTATTGAATGCACTCTACCCAAAGATCTGATATAGAGATTTCACTGTGGGTACAAATTTTAGGCCCTGATCAAAAAAATGTGTACGCATGCGCATTGCATGCATAAATCAAAAACAAAAATTTGGATGAATACCAAACTTGGTGTTTAAGTTCAGGATCTTTCAGGGATGCAGCACCAAGATTTTCAGTAAAACCCACACACTTTACATGGAAAATTTTATATTTCATTTGATTTTCTCAAAATGGATCCAAGAGTTTTGAATAAAATATCATATTTGTGTGACAAATGCAATATATACCTTGAATTTTCTTGCAATAGCCTGTGAAGTCTTTATTCTGAATAACTTTTGTACAAGAGGTAAACAAAATCTTACTGCTCAAAAAATGTACATCTCCTTAAAGCTTTATGTGAAATATTTTGTGGCACTGAACATTTTCAAAATACTTTTTGTTATTAGTTTGGATTTTGAAACACTTAACATTTTTCAGGTGGTAAACCGTTATTTGTTTTTCTTTTGATCATGCAAAGATTTCAAAGTCATCACATAGCAATCTAGTTTTTAAAAATCTCAATCACTTTAGCCTACTGCATTCTTTTTATAGCCACAACAAAATATGTCAAATTTTAATGAAAGTTTATTTCAATTCACAAGAAGTACAGAGAACAGAAAGATTTTATAAGGATAGTCTGCATTAGACAAAACATAAAATTGACAATAATCAACAACTGCCTTTCATTCTTGGACTCAATCCTTATCACAAAAATTAATAAATTAAGAGCTTGGCATATTCAGAAAACACAGAAAGCTACAATCCAGTAACCAACAAATATGCAGTGACTAATCTACGTGTTGATAAATGATTCAAACAGCAGAACAGAATATCGAGATTACACAGAAATAGTACATGTTACATTCACATTACTTTCTCTATGCACTCTTCTACAAACTACTGTAAAATATATTCTTAACCGCTTCAGTGATGGCCATTTAAACCCTGCATGGGCCGGGAATGGATACCCAATAAACAGCGCCAAGACATTTAAATTGTTAAATGGGGTAAAAATGCTGCATAAATACACATCCGTATGTATTAAATTATCTTAATGAAACAAAAACTGGTTTAAAGCTCATTAAAGGTAGTATATCTACAGTATCAACAAAGTGTAAACTATTTTAAAAAACGTTGAAATATCACTACATTGTTTCTCTGTAGCAAAAGCCATTTGTGCGTCGAACGCACCTAATTTGTGAGTCAGCTTCTTGTTTGTGCATACGAACGATATAGCTGCCTCAGCGATGTGTTCTCCAGTTCTAGCTTTCATGCTTTTGTTTATATTACAACGCGATAATGTACTTCTGTGTATTGACACATGCCAGCTACAAACAAAGCAAACCTGTCTGTCAACATTTGTATGTGCCTACGTCTTAGAATATTACACAACCGAAGCGTATGGTAGATGAATGCAGTGATATTTTCATTCAGTCTGAAAAGCTTTCTGTTCTGTACTGAAAAGCACATTTGAAATTGTTATATCTCAGTGCTAACCATGGCTTTAACTAGTAATGTAGCAAATCAATTAGCTCGCCTAGGAAGTGTATGGGCTTCTGAAATTACTTCAGAAAATGTGGAGGACTTTTTGCTGTGTGATAGTGATTTGGATATAGACGGTGAGTTATCAGATTTTCAGGGGGGTATTGAGGATATAGGTAGCAGTGAGGAAGAAAATAACACTCTTCCTTCAGGTGTTCGTGAAGAATCAATATTGTGGAGCAGTCAAAATAACTCCAACACAAATAGACATACCTTCACGAACACAGCCTCTGGTATACAACCCCAGGCTCAACTGACTTCTGACAGCCAACCAATTGACATTTCCAAAAATGTTTTTACTGCTGACTTTCTCATTGTTATGGAAACAAATGTATATGTGAATTAGGTGAAGGAAGACCTGACCTCTAAAGACAATTTAGGCCCTAAGAGTAGGATCCAGAAGTGGACAGAAGTAACACTGACTGGGATTTACAGGCTACTTGATCTAATTACGCTCATGGGCGTTATTCGTAAACCTACATTACCAATGTACTGGTCTACAGATGACATGCTAGCTACTCCATTTTTGGGGAAATGCATGTCAAATAACAGGTTTACTTCCATTTTGCAGTTCCTGCATTTCACATGCACAGAAAATGTAAATGATAAACTACACAAAATCAGGCCGGTTTTTGATTATATTATTTCAAAATTTAAAGAAAATTACGTGCCTAGTGAAAAAGTTACTGTTGATGAAAGCTTGATGCTTTGGAAGGGCCGCTTAGGTTGGAAGCAATACATCAAAACAAAGAGGGCCAGATTTGACATAAAGAGTTTTGATCTTTGTGAAAGTAAAACGGGATATCTTTATAATAGTTGCATATACACTGGTCAAGGTACTGATAATACTGGAGTCAAAGATTTGGGGTTATCTGGCTCCATAGTAATGCACCTGATGGAACCTCTACTTGATCAGGGTAGGACTGTATATTTAGATAATTGGTACAGCTCCCCAAAATTATACATGGCCTTATACAAAAGAAAAACAAATGCAATTGGAACCTACGTTCAAATCGTATTGGCTTGCCAAAGGACGTGAATACAAAGGCTCTAAGGAAAGGAGAAATGCAGGTGTGTCAGCTCCAACCTTTGACCTACATTGCTTGGCAAGACAGGAGGGTAGTTACGGATTATCCAATTGCAGCTCTAAGATTTTGATGATTGACAATGGAAAAATAGATTCTCACACCAAAATGTCAATTTTCAAGCCTGATGTTATTCAGGAATACGATATGCATATGGGGGGTGTGGATTTAGTAGATCAGGTATTGCAAGCATATCCCTCTTTACGAAAAACAGTTAAGTGGTATAAAAAAGTATTTTTGCACCAGTTGGATATAACCATATACAATTGTTTGGTAATTTGGAGAGCTCTAAACCCACGCAAAACAATGACATACCTGGACTTCCGCATATCAATAGCTCATAGCCTAATTGAGCAGTATAGCATTCAGAGGCCTCTTCATACTGGGGGTAAGAAATCCACAACCCCTGCACCCCTCAGACTTGAAGGAAAACATTTTCCTAAAAGGATACCACGCACCGCAAAAAAAATCGCGTCCATTTCGAAAGTGTCTGGTGTGTCGCAAAAAAGGTATTCGCAAGGAAACCAATATGATTTGCCGTGAATGTGATGTGCCCTTGTGTGTTTATCCATGTTTTGAGGTATACCATTCAAGAAGAAAGCTTTAAAGGTAAGCCTTGATATCTTATAGAATTTATTTAAATTTATTACAAGAGAAAAATTTTAAGAATTAGGGTTAATAAGCATTAAATGCATGTATACACAGGACGTCTATTGACGTCCATATCCTTTCTCCTCCATTTTAACAAGGACATCATATGATGTCCATATCCCCGAAAGGGTTAATCTATTTCATGTTAATTGACACAAATATATGCAAAAATAGTTTCATTGCAAATTTCATTGTGGGTACAAGAAGATGGATACAAGAGGCTGAAGTGATAGTCAAATGTTTAATATCTTATTTGCATGACATCATGACAGAAAAAAACAATGACTTGATGCTTCAAACGAGTATATCAGAATTCAAACCAATAACTTGGAAATTGTTACTGTCACCAGAAATTGCCTTTTGACATAAGTTGTATGCTTTAATGAGATCTGCATTGTTTGTGAGTAGGTTGAATCCATCACTTATGGAGAAATAGCCAGCTACAAAAAACTTGCATACTACTATACAGAAAGTTCCAGGAAATATTCAAAAGACAACTTAACTTGTCATTTGTCGCTAAATGAGCATTTTGCTCACACTTTTGATTTTGATTTTTTTTTACGGTAACGACTGCTGATGAAAACTTCTCGCTCAATCTAGCTGACTTTTAAACTTTCCTGAAGCAGTTGTTTAAGTTAGATTTAACAACAATCACATTGACAATGGTTTATGCAATCTTTGTCCAGTTGCAGCACTGCTGTTGAGAATTGAATTTAGGCCAACATTAGATGTCATGATCAATACTGAAACATTTTCTAACATGATTTCTAACTACTTCTTATTTATTATAATTATTTTTTTATTTTATGCATTCCTGCATGGTTGAGTGAAACTAGTACTTCTGTTGGCCTAGACAGTGCTGATTTGAACCAGGAAGAAAGAATAGATGAATGTGAATCTGATGCGCCCTCTGAACATAGTGATCATATAACTGATTCAGAACAATCTGCAGGAGATGACTCAGAAACCTAAATTGATTTTCAGCTGACAGCTCTCATATATCGGAAAAGATAAAATAACAGTATGGTCCATGCATCCACCACGCCCCAATGTTCGAAGCCCTAGACATAGTTAGAACGCATTGAGGCTGTAAAGGAGAGGCAAAAAGTGCAACTTCAGCCACATGTGCATGGAATTTGTTCTTTCCTGAAGAGACAATTTTACATATTACAAACTGTACTAACATATATCTGCAAAAAATGCGTACTAAATATGCTCGACCGAGAGACTGTCCTGATACAACTCCACACAAATTAACTGCTCTAATTGGTATTCTATACATGGCAGGCTTGAAAAAGTGTGCTCATATCAACATCCAAGAGCTTTGGGCTGATGATTGCACCTCTCCTGAATGTTTTTGTGCCGTGATGTCAAGTTGCAGGTTCTATATTCTTCTCGATGACATCAACGATAGAGCCAGCTTGTAGTTGTATGTTTGGTTTCCTGTAAATGGGGTTTCTAGTCATATGTGCCTAAAAGAAACAAAAATGTGCTGCTTCTTTCAACTCTACATTCTGGTGCCAAAATTGATGAGGAAACCGGCGACCAAAACAAACCGCACAACAAAACATGGAGTGGATATTGTCAACGAACTGATATCTCAATACTCAGTATCTAGAATTACCTGCAGGTGGCCAATAATGGTATTTTTTTGGCTGTTGAACATTGGTGTAATAAATTCTCAGATAATTTATTTCACTAATACAGAGAAGAACTTAGCGCGACAAATATTTTTGAAACATTTGGCTCTAGAACTTATAAAACCCTATGTGAGAGTACGTCTGTCTATTTCAAATTTGTCAAGACAACCTGAGAGTCTCAATGAAGAAAATTGTTGGTAATGAAGAGGAGAATGCAGAAACTGCAATTACTGTGTCCTCGGCGAAAGAACAGAAAAACCAAGAAAAGCTGTTGTAAATGTAACAAATATTTGTGCAACGCACACGCAAGAATTACTTGTGATAAGTGTCTTGAGCTGCCAGTGTTGCCACCACCATCACCACAATTTGTTTTTAGGAGTATATTGAATTTGTGCTATATTTAGGTATTGCATATAGTATCATATTTAACAAACACTAAACTCATAATTTTGTCAATGAAGACACTGGATTTGAATCTCTTTCAAATACCTACATATACTACATTTAGTCAACCGCAAGTTAATATTCTTTACTTTTTTTGTAAAGATAAATATTTTGTTAACACTTCAAAAAAATGTCATTTGTAGTAGATTTACAAAAATTATAATTTACGTGTTATTAAATTGTGTTATTGACATAATTTTATCTCGTTACGTGTATTTATTACCATGAGTGAAATGCTCACGGCGTGACAAACTGTGTCACAACAATGGTAGTGACAAATGGCGGGTTAAACTAAAAACAATTTAAAAATTAGATGAAAACAAATCATAAAAACACAGGAAGTCACATTTCTACAAAATCTGCTGCATTGATTGTGAAAAGTTTTATACTGGACAGACAAAAGTCAGATTAAAACGTTTCAGAATAATAAAATTCAAAAAGGTAGACATTGGAATGTATTAATAAAAGCAAACCATGACTTAAAACTAAAAATGCTTGTATTAATAAAACCCATCGTCTGAGATTTTTCATTCAGCACCTCAACCCCACCTATTAAAGAGCCCTGACTCCATTAGTGGTGTTAATAAAATCCACTTCCAGCTTCACTTTAGCAGTTCCAGTTTACAATTTCTTAAGTGACCTCAGTAAGTGTCTCCAGCTAAACATAACCTTGCCCCACAGATATGTATTATTGTGCACGTATTTTCTTCGCCTTTTCCTTGGTTGGCTAATGTACACCTTTGAGTGGTAATAAACAAGACATGTACAGTGCAAGGGCGGGTGATATAAACACATTGTCCTGATAGATGCACGTAATTTTGTCATACTAAGAGGCAACTTTAAACCAAGAAACATCCCTTCTATTTGTTGATGAGAATGTATGTGCACTTTTCAGATGCATTAACTCTGTTACGTAATATATTTAATTTATATGGTTATGAAAATATCAATCTGGCAATCATTTTCAAATATATTAAGGTAAATGATTATGTTAAATAAGGAATTATTTTGTATCACCTAACAAGCTATTACATGACATCAGCCAGTGAGAGGTGGCTATAAAAAGATATGGGGCAAAATTACATGGAACAGACCTTAGAAGATGACGGCTCAGTTACAGGTGAATATTGACTAGCAATCAATAATGACAGATTCCCTGAAATATAAAGCTTGATCTCGCTACATACAGCACCTAAGGCAGACACATGAAATAATAACTGGGAAAGGAAATTTATGAAGGATATGTTCAAGGCTAAGTTTAAGATACCTCCTCGGCATTTGCCAATTATAAGGACAGAGGAAAACATGGAAAAACAAAAACTTCAGCCAGGGAGGTCAATCCTAGTATGATTTTAACCCCCGGCCTCCTGTTCATGAGTTCTAGCCTTAACAACCTCGTCTACCTATGTCAGTAGGTGAGGTTATCAAACTTAAATTCCTGCTATTTTTTTGTATTCTTACGTGTTAATAAAACAATATAATTATTTGCCTCCCTGAGTAAGTTTCAAAAATTTCTTTTCCCAGTTCAAGATAATTGCTTTGTTGCTGAATGAAATGGCTGGCACTGTCTATTTTGTCCTTGGTGTTTCAAGAGTAGCTGAACCGGTCAGTTATTGCTTTGTGGCTTATGTTGCTGTCTCCAAGAGACCTCTTGAGTAATACTTTGTTTGTAGGAAAATTTCTAGGCAAAGCTATATGGTCATGTGGTAATCTGGATATGTTGAACCAAGTGCCCTTTGCAACTGTTCATGCCCTACCTACATGAAAATAGCTGGTATCTGTGATTTTGTTTCCTAGTTGGGTGAAGGGCAGCATCGTACTCCTGACACAACATTCGTGTTCTTAGCAAGCTTTCATCAATAAGGAACGGCTATTCATGGTGCGAGATCAACTTAACTTATGTATCTAGTATAGCAGCCAAACACAAATTGCATTTAACAATTTTCTTGAGCATCCCAAACGGGGGAAAAATATATCATTATAAATTCTGATAACCAGGCTGCAGCTCCCATCACTTGAAATCCCAACTACTATAAGAATTTCACCAACGGGTTCCAAAAGAAACGGAAAGTAATTTCTACAAGAAACTATAAAGTCCAATAACTAATAATCCTTCTGAAAAATTAAGTAACTCTCTTATTAGAGTAAGTAAGCCTTCACTTAAGGGTTTTGAGGTTGTGAAGCATCAGAAGACAAATGGGACTATATCAAAGAGAATGCATTTGTCATCTGTGTTTACAAACAAACAAATAAAATGGAGAAACACATTTCACTAGAATGTGAAGCCATAGAATAGAACACATACCAGATTCTTGGAGCCACTGCACAACTAGAAACAGGAGCTAATTTAGCTGCTACAATTTCATCCTTAGATTAAAAAGCAGAAAGAGCACAAAAAGTGTGTTAGACTGACATCTTTAACAGAAGCCTGCTTCCAAATTAGTCTATCATAGGAATTTTCTTTACCAAAAAAAAGTTTATTTTATTTACAGATGCCCTTTAACTGCTGTGGTCCTATATTGGATGTGAAAGACTGGTAATTTTGCTCAGAGGAAAGACCACTAATTTTGTTCAGAGGCCTCTTTATCAGGCTTGAGGTTGTTTTATGTGATGTAAATCCATGACATAGGATCACCGGCTTTACTTCCCTTCCAAAGGAACCCATGCTAAGGACTCTTATGTCTGAAAAAATTCATTGCCCTCCACGAGGTTTGAACCCATGACCTCAGGAACTACAGGTTAGCATGGTAACCACTACACCATGGAGGACGACTGTCAGGGGCCTGACCCAATATTCATTTTCAGAATAAACAGTGAAGCTAGTTTGATTCTTACAGTAATACACATTAGTTAAGTCAGCCACTTCTACTGATCCAGTTCTATGTAATCCACAATTTATATCCTAATAGGAAAATCCCTTTGCAATCTTTGCTTTCACACTTAGCTAGACAACTAATACGGCAGAAGTTATAGTACCACTTTTAATGCATTTGTAACACACAGCTGACACCAAGGAAACATTTCATAACTCAAATGTGTACTGTGATGAGCACATATTTCATATTACGTTAACTTGGCTAGCAAAAACTCGTGCTTCTAGCCCAGTTAGAAGTGTACAGTCATAAAACACCTGTTTGCGGTAAAAACTTACTGTTTTAAAGTGTTGTAATAGTCATAAATATACTGGTTTAAACTAATATTATGTTTCACATTGTAAATATTGCTTTAATTTGCAATTATGTTTTATCTTTATTTAATAGCTTATTATTGTTCAGTGTTTCTTTTTAGTAAACTGTTAATGTTGTTTACTAATGCTGGGCATTTGGCAATGCAGCCATTAGCTCTCTTGCTCTCCAGTATTTTCCTAGTATGGTGACTTTGGATGAAAAAGCTGGACAAACATCTTTGAAGGTGGTTCTGACCCATCACTTCTTGTAGAGGACACAAGGGACAAAGTGGGGGAAAAACCAATTCCAATTCTGTGTTGGTGTTTTGACAATCAAGGCCTGTGGTTAATCTAAAAGAGGAGACAGCAATTTTTCTTGAATACTCAGCAATTTTAAATAACCTTGGTGTTGAGACACTCCCAACTTTTATTTCGCAAAGTTTCATTCAAATAATTTGGCAGTGGATTTTTAAATTCTGAATTTGCTGATATTTTTGCTATTAAGAATAACATATCTGATGAAGGTTTCTGTATGATATTGCTTCCTTCCTTCCTTTTTTTTTTTGTCAGATAATCAGCGGTTTCATTTCCAGATAATCCAGTGTGCTAGAACCCATGGAAGAACTACTTCCTTTTTAGTTTTGGTAAGCAATGTCTTATTTTCCAGCAATCTGTTATTCTTTTGCATTTAGGAGATATACTATCTGACAAACATAATTATAGTTGCTCCAGAATCACAAAATATTACTTTTTGAAAAGAAGAGATAGGTTTTGCAGTGTTGAACAGTTAGCTTCCATTTCTCAATCAGAATTTGTTGTGCCAAAACCTAAGGTTTTATAAAATGAAAAAAGTTGACATGTAACACCAGCACCTACTTCCTTCTGATTGCAGGTAAGAGAGATGTCAGTGTAAATATGAAGCCATTCTTTATTTGGAAAGCCAGAGTTAATATTTTCTAATCTAATGCTAATACTTTTAATACGTCTATCGGAATGTCAGATTGCTTTACATCTTAAACAATTCCAAACAGTATTTTATTTCAAATGCTTGCATGGGATCAACTTTATTCAGTAGACTTCCTTACCTGATGTGAGGAGAAAATTTACACAAATCTAGACGCCTTTCATAAAGTAAGTTAGGCAAGTGTTTAAACACGACATGGATATGTACATTTGATGATGGAATAAGGACCCTTTACATTTGATCTCAGACAGTAAGCAGATATCACGATGTTTTGTATGCAGGTTGTAGTAATAGAGTTCTTTAATACAGTGCACAGAAATGTATTTTGTAATATCACCTCCTGTGGGTTTGTTATGGTGGCTCTGAAAGGACACTTTTATAACAAAGTTCTACTTTTTTTTAAACTTTTTATTGTTATTATATAAATTAATATACTTTTAATAGACCTTAGCCTGATCTAGGTAAGTTTTTATTAATGTAGAGCCAACTGAAAAATTCAATGCCACAGCCAGGATTTGAACACGGTTCTCCTGCTCTCCATGATTCAATTGGGGAATTCAATGCCCCACTGGCATGTTGTCACAGTAGCTCAATGGTTAGAGCAACTGCACGGAGAGCTGGAGAACCGTGTTCAAATCCCGGCTGTGGCGTTGAATTTTTCAGTTGGCTCTACATTAATAAAAAGTTCTACTTGTTTGAAATCACTGGTGATTACCAATGCTCAAACATGACTCTCTTAATGAACTAAGTGCTCAAACTGGTGTCCTAGTTGGGTAATTCACACCTGAGCACGCTGTTGCATGGAAACTCTGACTGTGTAACATGGAGGGTGTGATGCATCTACAGGCCACTGTAATATGTTTGCAAAGGCTCTCTGGATCTTTTGACTCATCTGCATAAACTTGTTGCTTTAAATAAACCCAGAGGAAGAAGTTCAAAAGTGTTACAACAGGTGGCCAGGAAACTGGTCCTTGTCTTCCTATCCATTGTCCAGAAGTGCTGCATTAGATAATTGCAGACGATCATCAAATTATGTGGTGCAGCACCATTATGTTGAAACCACATTATTAACTGCTCTTGCAGTGGTACATTTTCTAGTAACAAGGGGAACACATTATGGTGAAGTTCCAGGTAGCATGCTCCCTTTATCTCTTGTGCAACTGCCCCAGATTGTGGATTATTTCGTATGGCATTCACAACAGCTTCCACATTAACACTGGATGTCACTGGTGCTTCTGTCACAGGAGGAATCCTTAAAGTGACAATGTTGTACATAGACATTCTGGAAAGTTTGTGGTGTTGGTTGCTGTTTATTTGCATATCTCTCTTGGTATAAATTCTGAGCTTGTTGCACATTCACTCTTACCTCCCCGTAGATAAGGAGCATATCAAAGTACTCATCTATCAGATACATAGTGAAGGAGTGGCACAAAAGTGAATGCTGTAACAACTGCATACGCACAAAGAGTGAAGACAATTAACACTCAAAACATCACTTTGCAGTGTAATACCGGTCAAATGGTACAGGAAGGTATAAAATCACAGCTTGTATTTAGGTCATTATATCCAATCCATTACAAAATTCATACAATCAACAATCATTAAATTATAATATTGCTAAAAGCTCAGGAATATAAACCTACATTATTATGTAATCAATTTTCAAGTATAAATGAAAAAAAAAACATGAATGCAAAGACTCGAAGCCACATTACAGCAGCTAACACTCACCAAAATAATTCCACTTGTCCAATGGAGGCTTGGTTGAGAGAACCTTCACAGGTAAAAAACCTCAGCTCTTACCTGCGCAGGTACCACCTCACTACTCTGCTTGTATGTTTTAGCCTTTTAATTCTTTGTTGGATGTCTACCATGGTTATTTAACTTGCATAAGTTATTATGTGCATTATTTGAGATGTATGTGTCATACATTATACATCATTGTCTATGCCAAAATTGAAACAAAGCTTTATTTAATAATCTCTGTGTCTTGAAAGTACCGCATGCATTTTGGATATACAAGTGTCTTTAATTTATCATGTCTCTATTTACAAAATTATGTCATTTTGTTTCAAGGTTTGTGATATCGAATACATATGATTAGTCCATTTTATCAAGGGGATTTAATCAGCTGAATAACTATGTACATTGTCACATAAAAGTTTGTAAAATCACTTGGAAACTGCTGTCATACAGAAATCGTATTTTTGAACTGTACTTCAGTGTAGAGAACCTTATATCCCTTAAACCATTTTTCTGGTGAATGTTGAGCCTTTGTGTAACTAAAAATGTCACTAAGTTCGTAAGTGAAGAAAATGGACTTAAGTGCAGTTATGGCTTAAAGGGTGGCCCATCTTCCAAAATATTGGGTCAGCGGACTCACCTGGTGTAGTAAACACCTGTAGAGTTTCAATACTGTCTGGACAGTTAGTAAAGGTTGGCAGCAAATGGCCTCATAAGTCCTGCACTGCAATTGCTGACAACTTTGGCAAGTTCCATCAGTACTCGTGCATCTCTAGTTCCTGAGGTGGAGGGTGATGGATTTTTTCGAGCATAAAAATCCTTAGGATGGCTTCCTTCAGAAAGGAAGTAAAGCCACTGGTACCATGTAGTAGAGTTATGGCATGTAAAAGAACTTCTGGCCTGATCAAGAGACATCTGAGCATAATTACCGCTCTTTCACACCCAATATTGAATGAGACTCTAAGAATCAAAGAAGTTAAAGAGTGTCCATTAATAAAACTAAGTTTTTAGACTTGCAAACAAACTTTGCAGTACATAAAGGAAACAACTTTTGCAAACCTGCGTGCTAAAGCTAATACTTCTGTCCTTACTTTCTGGTTAATTTGGTAAAAAGCTACTAACTTAGGGAAGGAAAGTATATATACCAGAGGCTATAAGAGGAGATGTAAATACTTAAAAAAGATCTAATCCCCTGCACCCATCTATTTAACACACTTTCAGAAATAGTTAATGCAATGCAAGATGTCAACAAATGACTCCATTTTGTTTATCATGAGCATGTGCTGAGGAAACTCACGAGACAACTCTGTCAGTATAATCCATAAGAATAGCAGTGCTTGAGGTGGCAAATGCTCAGTTACTAACGTGATGCCCATTATTTGAACCTAGTTCATATACATGCACTAAACTCTAACCTAAACTTGGGTCAATCTTGACACCACAGGACCCTGTGGTTTCATTACAGCTCGCTAAAATCTGACAGTCTACACTCCTCTCATACTGACTCTGTGTCATTTGTATCTTGCAGTATACTGTTTTATCAAACAGGGGTGGCCTTTTAGGATGAACTTTTCGAATTATGATAACCACAAAGTGCCCATTACTGGCCGAAGAGTAAACTAACCAGTGAAGTTAAGTATGGAAGTTGAAATCCTTAAATATTGCTGTTGTTTACTTCAAGACATGTTGTGATACATGTATACAGAAACAACTCACCTCACAGAATTTTGAAGCCTCTCTGCTGATAAAATATATTTCACTTCTGCTGCTTTGTAATCCTTATAAGAAGTGATAACTTCAGGAACCACCACGTAACTATGTACATAAGAAACATCTTAAAGCCCATCATTTTCTGATATGACTTACAGTATGCTGTTTATTTTAATACTTAAGTTCTGCACACATTTAAAACTACATTTTCAACAATGTTAGTTTCAATCACAATAGTTGGTTGAACTTTATACAATATGACAAAAGACAAGATTTGAAGTAATTCAACATGTTAACCCTTTGCAATGCATTACATACCAAAACGATAAATAGCTTGCTGTGCATAAACATATTTATTCTTTTCTCATGGTTTCCATTTATACTGACCTCAAATTTTTGGGGTTGTGTAGACATAAATATATTTATTCCCTCCTCATAGTTTCTGTTTATCCTGGCCTCAACGTTTTGGAGCTCTGTAACATAAATATGTTTATTCCTATGTAACAAGTTTCTATTTATGCTCAGCTTAACCTATTGAGGCTCTTTAGAAACATAAACATGTTTATTCCTTTCTCATGTTTCTGTTTACGCTAAGTTCAACCTTTTGAAGCTGTGTTAACATAAACATGTTTATTACTTTCTCATGTTTCTGTTTACGCTGAGTTCAACCTTTTGAAGCTATGTTGACATAAACATGTTTATTCCTTTCTCATGTTTCTGTTTACGCTGAGTTCAACCTTTTGAAGCTGTGTTAATATAAACATGTTTATTACTTTCTCATGGCTTCTGTTTATGTTCACCACAACTTTTTGAAGCTGTGTTAACATAAACATGTTTATTCCTTTCTCATGGTATCTGTTTACGCTGAGTTCAACCTTTTGAAGCTGTGTAGAAATAAACATGTTTATTCCTTTTTTTTAAAATAAAGAGAGTTGAGGGTTGTTACACTACATCACTATAATATTCTTACTTGAACGCGTTTTGGGAGACGGCTTGTTCCCATTGTCAGCATGTCCTCAACAGCAGTGGAAGGATACAAAATCAATGGAAAATCACATTTTAGGTATTTTGGTATATATAAGGCGGGAGGTTTCCTGAAACTAGAAATTACTTTTGGGGGGGGATTATAATATGTCCAATTGTGAGACAGCCAATGACCTTGTTTCGCTTTCACAAAATGTCACAGCAATTTCATCTGAATACAAATCTTCAAAGCCAAAATTAGCAGAGGATTCTTACAATTATCTATATAAGGTATAAACCGCTTTAGACATAATCAGAAAGTTTGCTGACTCTATAAATCTGGTAGTGATTGTTTTTTTTTGATGAAATGATGATAGGCTTCAAAGTTGACTTCTTTCTAAAACAGTAAATGCTTGCTAAACTAACAAAAGGGGTATAAAGGTATCGGATGTTCCAGATAGTAACACTGGATATTTATTGGACTGTAAAATCTACCAGAAGAAAAAAGAGGTTAGAAAAATAAATCTCCTACTTGTATAACAAGTAGCTCTTGACATGCATGAAAAATACAAGGGGTTGAGGTTTCACATGTACTTTGATAATGTTTTGTATGTCCACAAAGCTAACAAAATTGTTTATGGCGGGAAAATACATGCATGTAGTACCAATTATGCAGGTAGGAAAGAGTGGCCAAAAGAATTTTCAAAGCCCAAACAACTCATTAACAAAAGGGTTGAATCTCACAAGCAGTAACATGAAGGTGTGACTGCAGTTGTCTGGCATGATAATAGGACATTCTTTTATTATCTATTAATTCTGATCCAAGAACAGACAGGAAGGTAGAAAAGAGGTGACAAGAGGAAAGGAACAAATAAAACTACCCTGCCTTAAGGCAGTAATATACTATGCCAGTAATATGGGAGGAGTTCACATCACAGAGTAAATGTCATGCTGTTGGCCAACCCTCAAATAAGTGGCGAAAATAGTAAATGTAGCTATAGTATTATAGTAAATGACAATTGACACATACCCACATAAAACAGCTCATGACAACAGGGTTCTAAAATACAGGCAAAATTTAGTGTAACAGCTGATCACAGGCTTATGTCATGTAAACGTGCAGAATTTCAGCATAGCCTAACTTTTGCATTCCCTGTATCAAGTACTCTTTACTGCTTTGTGAAAATACAAGGTCATATGTAGGCGTTTAGTGTGTGTCTAAAGACTGGAGAGCACAATCAGGTTGTGGTATACAGTTGCAAACACTGTGACATTGTATTGTATAGAACTGATTACTTCTTTAGTTACCATCAAGACAGAAGGATGGGTGTATGTTGGAAACAATTAATTAACTTAAGTGTATATATTATATAGTAATATTTGCATCTGAATAGTGTTATCAGATTTTATGTGACCAACATCTATCCTCACAATGGCTGGGATATGAACTTTATACGAATGAATACTGTTGTATTTTTGTTGGAAATATTTTAATTATTCTAACCAATGAATATATTTTGAATTGCATAAGGTTGCACAGATATAAAATTACATTATCTTCAAAGAGGATTATAGTTTATGTTATAATTTGCTAAAATATATACAAATATAATTTATTATATGCAAATTTAATTTTGCCAGTTTATGATAGTTAAACTTGAATTTATTTATTTTAGTTTAACATCTGATGTAAGAGTTCAAAATTTAAATCATCATAAGTTTGGTGGGAGAACAACTAATTAATACCATATGTACAGCAAAGAGTTATATTGAGAAAAAGAATTTAAAAACCTGGATGTATTACATTCACATAGCTTCCTCTAACCATCATTGTTTATTTTTAAAAGCTCACTAAGTCAAAAAGTGATGTCTTTAAAACTTACAGTATGGTATGTATTCTGGAGAGGAAGTAAAGACAGCCGCTTGGCTTTCAGAAATAAAAAAACCCCATATATATACACATATACATACAATGCATATCAGCAAGGCAATGACACATACTGAGGCAGTATTTTATATCACAACACTGTGAATGCCAGAGTGATTGTAGTGTAAATTAACATTATTGTATGACAATGATTTTAGATGTTTGTTAGCTATAAGTATTGTTAGGAAATAAATTTACACGGCCTCACTGAAAATGACAATACAAGTGGGTAACAATGAAGCGATGGGGTGAGTTGTTTATCAGTTAGAAGAGACAAACAAATGATGTCAGGGTAGTGTGCCTTTCTTTAGAAATGGAGGGAATATCTTCCCTAGAGCATATGTATTAGTAATTATGATTGGTTTATAAAACAGATGCTAATGTTGGCGCGATTTATTAACCAATAGCAGCTCTATTATAACGTTTAGGCATATCGGGGTGAGGGAGTATAAATTCTTGAGCCAAAAGCAAGTATCGAGGTCTACAGAATCATTCACAAGGTAAACGTCTTGCAGTTCTAAGAAATCTCTCTCACAAGTTACACGTCAGGCAGTTCTAAGGAAGCATTCATGAGGTACACATTACGCAATTCTACAGAATCTCTCACGTCGTAAAGTTAGTTACAAAAATGTGAAGTAAACATACAACAGTAACTATATTCGAAAATATAACAGTTTCTGTCAGGCATGTATAAAGATTACAGATGTGAACTATTAATTAAGTGTGACAGCAATAAAAGTGTAAAAACAAATTCTTTTATCAGTGTTATCTTTTAGTAACAACTCCTTTCCATTTACACGTCCTGATCAGAGATATTTGCTCAACTGAGTACTAATACCTAGCCGGAGGACATAGAACCCAAAATTCAAAATAGTAAAACAATAACAGGCACTCAGAAAAAAGATAACACAAACAGATTACCACGACAATACAGAAGGAACTAAAAATGTTAACTTTACCAAGTCTCTACATATACTGTTTATTATGCCACACAAAACAAAATTATGAAAACTTCAGTATAAACTAATTAAATACACAACCATAACTCCAGAAAAAAAAAAACAAACTTAAGAGTAGTATCATATAGAACTATGCTCTATTCAGAAGGGGGTTAGATATACTGCAGCTGCCCTGCATAATAAACTGCCAACCAGTTTGAAAAGCTTAGAATCCATGCGATGTTTCAAGATGTCCTCAAAGCAAATGTCATTGAAAGATAGGTTTTATGAATGTATATGAGTTATGGAGGCATTATAATTGTAAATCCAAATAATAATCATGATTGTTATTATATGCATAGTACCCAGCTTTATGATTACTCTCGTTATCCTACTGTTCTTCAAAATTTATATTCTTGCTATCATTATTTCAAATGTTTACTGTACATTAAATTATACCTTGTCATGACATACTGTAATAATATTGTAAATAGCAACAATGTATTGACATAACCAATGCCATTGTACTGATTAATGGATGAATAAAACTACTGCTATAACTATATCAAAAATTGCTATGACAATCATTTTCAAGAATTTCTATACTATTTGTTTTAATTTTTGCTATTAGCTTTATCATACTTTCCTAAAGTCCTAAATAACTATTGTTTCTTGTGGTATTATTCAAGGGTGAAATTTCAAAGCCAGTATATAGCAACCCACTTTTCAAACATTAAGTAATGCTCCAAGTGTGACAAAATGTGTAACAAAACAATTTCTAAAAACTCATTAACATTGCTGAATTTTAAGTGAATATGAAAACAATTTCCAATTATGTAACTTTTAGCTACAAGGTAAAACACTTTAAATTATTGTACATGTATCAGAGGCTTAAATGTTGCCTGACAAGGAGATGTATTTTGACTACAGGAATGTTATTATTACAACTTTATTTCAAGAAGAAATTACAAGTTAAGATCTTAATCTCTGACAGTCACAAACATTTCAAGCAAAACTGAATAAAACAACAAATAATTCCATTATTTTTACCCAAAATACTTCCCATACATGACAATACAATAGTTAGGTATCTATGTTTGTTTGCATGCATGCAAAAATACTACTGTTACAGATACTATGTCGTCCTCCGTGGACTAGTGGTACCGTGCTAGCCTCTAGTTCCCAAGGTCGCAGGTTCAAACCCGGTGGAGGGTGATGGATTTTTTCGGGTGTAAAAATCGTTAGCATGGCTTCTTTTGGAAGGGAAGTAAAGCCGGTGGTCCCGTGTCGCAGATTTACGGCATGCAAAAGAACCTCAAGCCTGATAAAGAGGCCTCTGAGCAAAATTACTGATCTTTTACGCACAATATAGAATGGGATGCTAAAGACCATAGTAGTTAAAGAGCGTCCATAAATAAAACTCAATTTAAATTTACAGATACTGCAGAGAAGTTTATAGTTGGCATCTTTAAATGCCAATACTATGAGAGCGGAATTGGTACAAAGTTTGAGATAAGAAATTAGATAGTTTAGCATTGCTTTATAGCAGGAGCTCAACTTAGTCCAAAAAGAAAAGGCCAAAATTGAAAAATGCGTCTATATGTAGTGCTCATTCCGATTTTGGTAATTATGCTGATGAGCTGGTTAAATACGGCAGTCCCAAAATTTTAAAAATACATTAATTTTGGCCTTATTTTAATTCCAGAGTTCTTAATAGAACCTGGAATACCACTAAATTCACAAACACCACCATGGCACCAAATTCTTTTTTATTAAACTACACATGTCCAAGTCACTAACACACTAATCTAAACCTAACCTCGGGTGAATCAGAAAATCGGAAGACTCCATCAATTTGCGTTGGTTCACTATGGCCTAATAAATTAAATTGCACTGAATTAAGCAAGTATTTTACACAACACATGCTTATGAACCCTGTACACAACTAACCTGTACGTGTATGAATCAGAGCACTGTGTGAGAGAGCATTCACTGTGATTATGTGATGTGCAAACAAATGCCACCAACACAGATTGTCGTATAAGGGAAATCAATTATTATCTGCTCTGAATTGTGCTATGCTTTAAATTGCATTATAACTTAAGAATCTAATTAAATTTTAAATCAATCCATATAATAGAATTAAATTTTGGACAGGACTGAGTAATTTTTTTCATTTGGTGGCAGCAGTGAAATTTAATGACTACACATGAAAAAGACCACGTGGAGAAAGAACCAATAGCAGAGAATCTCAGACTCCGCCAAGCTGTTATTTCCTCTCTGCACCCCTCGCCATCATTTTAAGCATTCCCCTCCTCTGCTTCACTTCTAGCAGTATCATCAAACTAAAGGTTTCCCGGGACAGACTTGGTGTAGTCCGAAATATACTCCACAATCAAAACAGTCATGCTACTCACCACATAAGCATTGCAAAACATTCCAAACAAAACAAAATCTATGAAAGTAAATCCGGTAGTGGACATTAATGCTGCAATGATACTCGATGTTGTCCTTACTTTCCTGTTTTTATTTTTTATTTTATTGTGCGATTATTTCTGGGGAAGGCACCGCCCTAGAGTGCTCCATTGCCAGCAGCCACTGGTATAATTGGCGCAACAGTTCTAAACATGTGAAAATCTTAATGACAGCTATGAAGCGAGTTACTTACCAGATCAGGTGACCAGTCGTCTGCATGCTGCAGGAGTGCGTGAGACAGTCATTGTCAAATATACGCACACCAGTAATGCATTGCACTACATTGCGCTGCAGTGATAAACGTATAGTTATATACAGTATATTTAAATCCACCACTGTAAAAAGTGCTTAATATAAAAACCTGTCAATCATCTGGTAGGTAGGTGGTTTGTCAATTTGAGTGTTATGGTAAGAAGCATTGTCGATAACCAAAATGGACCCAGCAGGCATATTAGGTATCAACATGCTGTTGATTTACTTCATGTAATGTTCTGTATTCATTTCTTGAAGAAAATCTCCTGTTTTTTGTTGCAACTTGTAAATGAGAAGGACATCTGAAACAAAGCCGATCTTTCCACCAGCATGAACGATAATAATTATTTGCCCTTTGGCAACAGGTGCCTGTAAACCTAATTCGCTATCGTCACTCCAACTTTTAGATGTTGTATGACTGCTGTGTGTGTATGACTCATCTTCATACATTATAGTTTGACCCTCTAAATTGTAAGGTACTCTTCCAGCTGAGATCGTATGTCATGCTTTTCTATTACAACTCTTCTATTTGATTTTGTTTTCTTCCACTTGAACCCTAAATCTTTTATAACTTTTCTGAGATTTGTAGCATCACCTTGAAAATTTATGCTGTCTTTCACCTTGATGAGCAATCTACTTATTGTTTGAACAGCTTTTTCTACACTCAGAAATTGTGAATCCTGCGCCGAATGATGCAATTGTCCAAATCGTGTATTTCTGAAACACAATTAGGCGCCTTATGTTTCTTCCCAGGCGTGTCAAATAGTACTCCTTCATCCATGTGTTTTTTTCCTATCTTTGAGAACTCTGGAAACGGAGCTCAATGAAACACCAGATGCTCTGGCTACTCTTTCTTTCACTCTCTAAGGCTTTTGTGTAACTCAGGTGAACATATATTTTCTTCCTTCATCTCTACTTCTTGCTTCATGAAGTCGAGGACATTTACAATTATTTCCCTGCTTTGACTATGTAATACCTTACCACTTAACTTTGAAAACGTAGGAGCCATGGTTAAAAATATAACAAATATAAAATAAGCACTATTTGGTTACTGCTCTCTTTGAAATTACAATCAGATGCGGAACACTTTCTATGCAGATTGTATTTGTTACACACTGTGAGTAAGCAAAGGTATTATATCGCTTTCGTCGATTAAGCTAAACATTAACCATTCCTAGGCTCGGCAGCTGGGGTGGCAATCTGGTTCACGATTTCAGAAGTTTTGCGCCAACTATATACACACCTATGCAATACGTACTAAAATCGATAAACATATGTACAAACAGCATACTTCCACGGCATAATATGCACTAAAACCACAATATAAACAAGTAAATCACTATTCTATATAAAACGCAGCAGCAATTGATGCGTATAATTATCCTGATTTCACATTCAGATCAAGATTCCATATTCGAGTCCAGGCCGAGCCCTAAGCCGCAAAGCGTAACCAGGAATGTTTTTTAGAAGTAGAGAGTGGAGAGTTCGGCCGCAACTACGAAGCCATGTCAGGGCGTAGCCCTAGAGAATCTACACGTCTTAAACGATTCAAGTTAACGAATATTCTTACCTTTTAGTGTGGTGGTGGATACAGGGCAGCACTCCACATTACTACAGGGATTAATCGCGATGCTTCATTACAGCGATTTCGTAAGAAAGCATTGCAGTTTTACCCTGCTCACAAATCGAATCAGCGCCTTCAGATCTAATATTACACATTAAACAGTTAAACACATAAATGATTCTGGCTAGACCAATAATGGAGCACGTGACAATCTTTCATCATTAAACAATCTCATATCTCTTGTAATAGTTGCACACTGTACAAGATCGGTACGCCATTTTCATTCGCACTTTACTAAGTGATAGATCGCAGGAATTGGAATCGTTTTAAAGAAACGTTCCTCTTTTGGAGATGTGAAGTAACAATTCCATTATTCGAAACTAGCATTTCCTTACTTCTAAATCTACTTCCATAATGGAAGTCAATTCTGACAGAATCGGAAGTAAGGAAGTACCAGTTCCGAGATTCACACTTCCAAAGGAGAAGCGTTCCTTTGAAACGGTTCCCAACTCCCGTGATCTATTTGCAAAGCGAAAAGAAAATGGCGCCAGACCTTGTAAAACACAGACAACACAAGTATAAGAAATGCAACCCTAGTGTTAAAACGGTGGAAACACGAAGGCGATCTCTGCGAGAGTAGTGATCGGGGATGGAACTAAGCTATGAAAAATCGCGCCCTCGGATGAAGACGTCACTCGTAGCTACTACAACTGTATTTTTCATACCTGCCTAGCAGTCTACTCAGCTGATCATATGTTCTAATACTGTATCGCTACTGACGACGTACAAAGTTAGAAACGTGAGCTTCAGTAATCGTGATTGCACTTTAAGTTATCAAATTACTTTTTAAAGGAGACGATTAAAGTTCACATAGAATAACTTGTCATTGTCATCTGTAGCAATACAATATTAGAACATAATTATGATCAGCTCAACACCTGACAGCTAGGCTAGTATGAAAATCACAACTGTTTATTCCTGTGTAACTTATTTAAATTATCCAATAGTCGGCACATACATTGCTTTTATATAATATTATTGGCGGTTAATAGTGGTTGCTCAATGTTTCTATGTCATAATACATAATGGTCACATTTAAATTTTTGAGGGTGAATGAGAAGATCAAGTACCTTGCAATAATTTTTTCTGCATGCCTCATAGTAAAATCTTTTGCACTTAAACTCCCATGTTTTACTTGAACTTGCAACCAACTAACAGTACGATGTGGAATTTGACAGGAAAATTGGAAGAATACCTAACACATATTTGACACTTGTTATTTTATTCTACTCTCTAGATAGCGCAACACAATTTGATATATTTACATGAATAACTTAATTCCATTTCCTACAAAGAAACTTCTGCATACATTATATGCATAGTGTAGCTATTGTTTGTCATTCACTAAATAGCTATTAGCAAAGCGAAAAATATAATTAGCAACAGTTTCACCACACCATTTAACACTATTAATGTCATTGTCACTTTCTGTGCTCCGACTTGAAGCACCATCACTGAACACAAATAGGCACAACTTAACTCCAACTTTCCATTGTGTATATCCTAGAAGTAAATAGAAACACATGTTTAAACTACCCTTAAAAGTAGGCTTCTGAAAAGAGAAATTGCTTACATTAAGGAAAAATTGGTGGCTACAAACACCTTGTGATTATATTGCATACTAACCATTTTAAACCAGAGTTCTCTCTGATGTAAACCAAAGCATATGCTTCCTCTTGTCATGAAACTAAGCACTACGCTTATGCCAATGTAAATACTTCCTTTATAAATGTATTGTATCATGAAATATTGGAGTAGGAAAAATATAGAACTACACATTTTATTGCCGTTATCGTAAGAACTCATTTTTAAAGGTAATGGATATATAAGGTTTGTTCCAGCACGATTCAGAATCGATTCCGAATTATCTGAGTGTGCGCAGTAGCTAAGTGGCGTTCCAACACGACAGAGAATCAGTTCAGAACCAATTCTGAATTTCCAGTTTGCTGTTCCAACGTATTTGGGAACTAGTTCGGAACGAGTGAAATCGGTTCGGGACTAAGAGTAGGAACTGAAAATTCCAGACATGCGCAAATTGTATGGTCTACAGCGCATACTCAGTCAATTCAGAATCGATTCTAATCGCTTGGAACAAACCTGACAGAGAGTATAGAAAAAGTGACATACTCTCTGTATTCAGTAGAAAATAAAGTTTAATATGTAATTTATTCCTTCATGCGTGTTTATTTCTCAATACGGAATAGCAAAGGTGTTTGGTAAGCAGTTGCTCGCTGTTGAGTAGTATGGCGACATACTTGAGGAAAAGAACAAACGTCTAACAAAGCCAGGTAGCAAAACAGCGTTCAAAGATAACAATAATGAGTGATTTAGAAGGTGACAGTGATCTTTTTAATGATGCATCGACTTCCGAAGAAGAGGATTATTTCCATTTAAACATTATTCCGTTATTTTGGGACCTTTACCCCTTTTTGGCACCTTTATACCATTTCCCCCCAACCATGCCCATAATCCCCTTTTTTCTTTTAAGTTTCATTCCAATTTATTCTTTAACTTTCAATTAACGTCTCCTCAGCTTGCTGTGTACGTGCGAATAGTAAGTCTACCTCTTTCAGTAAACGCCGCGCGGGAATTGAAAGCACACCCGCAACAATGGAAAATAATTGTGTGTTCGACGAAAACCTCTTTCTCTCACTTTACTGCTATAAAGTAGCCCGCAATAATGCAACTGACAATGAGTGATTCTATTCCACCAGAATCAGTAGTCTGCTGTTCGTGAATGTGAGTTTGTTGCTGTGAGAGACGTCATCTGTTTACGTGGAGACGAAGCCTGGGCAGGCAGAGACGACAATAACCTCAACCGCGCAGTTCCGAGAATTATTAAGACTGGGCTATAATTCACAAAACAATTATATATAAAGAAATAAAAATTTCAGCCCAATTGAATAGATAGTTTAGAAAATAGCAATTTCAGTTGTGCATCCCCTTAAATAAACCAGCACCTTATTGTGCCTTTTTCACCTTATTTGAGCACCTTTTCCCTTCCTTTTTTCATCTGAAATTTGCAACTAAAAATCCTAACCCTGATCATAAGCATACATTGGTACCATGTAGTTTTGTATTATTTGAATTACGTTCGGAATAGAATTTATGTGGGGTGTCATTGTCTCAGAGTATTGGAGTTTTAAATTAAACATTGTGTTTAGAAGCTTCTGTAGCAGGAAACCTAATGTTAAATTGGAATTGTGTTAAATTACTTTTTCCGGGTTCTGGTTTAAATACAATATCTATAAATTACAATTGTTATTCGCAATAACTCAGTATCAATGGCTTTAAGCCGATAAACGAACGCGATTTATTTTTGCTCGAATATTAGGACTGGACTCCTTATGAAAGAAACGCTTACGATGTACATCGGCGGAGTTTGATTTCATTCATCAACGCTGTAAACCTAGATATTTGATCGTCTTCTGATTGACCGTGCAACGAAGAAGGCCGTGACAGAACGCGAACGGTTCAAGTAGTGTTCCAACCACACAAAATTCCGAATTAGTTCTGTGAGCGTACCGGACTGGCGCATGTGCATTAGCATGTGTTGGGATTAGTTCCGAACCCGTTCAGAACCGTGTGCTGGAACAAACCTATAGTAACTGTTAAGAGATTACAAAATATGATTTTATTAATTCTACCTGCTATTGCG
Source organism: Deroplatys truncata (assembly GCA_030765065.1). NCBI lineage: Eukaryota > Metazoa > Arthropoda > Insecta > Mantodea > Mantidae > Deroplatys > Deroplatys truncata. The sequence continues at coordinate 114,640,063 of CM060989.1, forward strand.
CAGGTTTCTGTTTATCTGTTTGTTAATTACCAACTCTATGGATGACTGCTATTCTCTTGCCTATATGAGAAATGCAGCAATGAATTCGCAGCGGTGCTATCTGAGTACCAAATAAACTCTCTACATAACACAGGAAATATAAGTGAACAGTCATTCATAATACGCTAGCACTCACATGCTCATCTCAGGTCAAATCTTGTGATTTTATCAGTTGGTGTTGGAGTTGCCATGACAGAGGAAGAAGCGTGTAGTGCGAATAAGCTGTTTTAACACAAAAGTGGGAAACTGTTAAAAAGTGGCAAAAAAGTTTGGTTGATAAAGTGCTAAATGAGAAGGAAATAACACTTTTATTGTAAAACCACCACCCACTTTGTGTTACTTGAACAAAATTCAGTATACGCAAAGGATCCATGAATCTTTTCATTGAAGTTTCAACGAATCGGATCTTTTGAATGATTCTTCGAACTTATATATATATATATATATATATATATATATATATATAAGTTTAGTTTTCTGAATTCACAGAAGGTTAGTATTTTTGTTAATGAAAAGTGTTTAAAATTTTACTATAAATAATATATAAACTAACCAATGCTAATCTTCCATGAATTCAGAAACCTAAGTTTATATATATAAAAAAAAACACCTAACCTCTCATAGTTTAGTTTTCTGAATTCACAGAAGGTTAGTATTTTTGTTAATGAAAAGTGTTTAAAATTTTACTATAAATAATATATAAACTAACCAATGCTAATCTTCCATGAATTCAGAAACCTAAGTTTATATATATATATAAAAAAAACACCTAACCTCTCATAGTACCTCGGATGCAATGCACTGTATATGAAAAGACTTTAAAATGCTTAGTGTTAAAATGTTCACTATAAATAGAGATCAAAGGGTCATTCAAAAGATCCATTTCATTGAAAACATTCATGGAACCTTCACTGAAAAGAACCATGGATTGTTTGCATATACAGAATTGCGGAAGAGTATATACAATCAGACAAAAAATTCAGTGCCATGCCTGGGATTCAAACCACCAATCTTTGACTTGCCACACCACTGCTGTGCCATCTCAGACTTTCTCTACTCACAGTAAGTTATTTTCATAAGTATTTTCAAATGATTCATCATATATTGTGATTAACTTCATGTTTATCATATGTGTTAACTTAAAAGGCTTCAATACATTTAAAAAAATATTACATGCCCATTACTTCAAAGCCTTTGGTTTTTGCACACAAAACAACACATTATTTAAATGCCTATACACTTCTTATAATATCCTGCAACATAATTACTATTGCACAATGTATCTTCTAAGGGAAGGATTTTGTATCATCAAAATTGCTATAAAGTTTAAATGGTAGAAAACAGACACGAAAGATTGAAACCACATTGGAATTTCAAAGCCTCAGAACACATAAGGACAGTAATTGTTAAAAAAAAAAGCTACCAGAATTTCTATTTTCATACACTATGCCCAGTTCAAAAAAGGACATAGTGGCAGTTAGATAAAAATGCAAATATCTTTCTTTCTTTCTTCCTTCTGTATTAGAAAATTTCATTTGGGCACTGCCTTAAAAGAATTACAGAATCATTGGCATGCTATCGCTGACAGTTAGTGTGCCAGTTCACCAATAATCCTACATTTTTAAATTATACACAAGTATCACTTGCATGTTCTGCATCTACATGTTTGAATATTGGCACTGTAACTTGCTATTTAATTTGCATTAAAGGTTGATTTTTACCTTACTCACTTTGGCTGTGATCTCCACCGATCAATTATGAAGTGCAAACAAGAAAATTATCGTATATTCCACTGTCTGGATGACATATCTGAAAAATAAATTAGGACAATATAAAATTCAGCAACACAAAGAAGCTCTTAAAAACTTAACCTTTCATCCAGCACTATCATGCTGGAAACTTAATAACTTGCTCAAACTTAATAACATACCTTCAGATTTTATATCACCATTCGGGACTCAAACCACAACGCTGGAAGGAATGTAAATCGTAGGTATATCCCACTCTGTCTGGGAGGCTTAATGTATCTGAAAATTAATTCGTTATATAAAAATGTTGTAACACACAATAACCTATCAAAGTTTTTCACCTCATTCTACGAACTTCACTTAAGTTAATATAAAATACCAATATTACAAAAAATATACATTCAATCAGAAATAGCATAAATGTATGATTACCATCTCTGCTTTGTTCCTGGTGAAAAAACATCGGACGAAAACCTTCAGCTATAAAAATCCAAGATGGTCCCTTTCTTCTTGCCTGCCATTTAGTTCGTTACGAACTTCAAAACTTGAAACAGCCAATCAGAAAGTTCGCCTTTCCCGCAAAAGTACTACTAGTGACACACCGTGTTCATGTGGGGAGTTAGTGCCCTTGGTTTCCACTTCTCCAATACAACCATCACTCCTATGTTGTAAACTGTGCAGCTATTAGAAGAGATACAAGAATGTAGTTCGTGATAAAGCATTGAGCAAATACTCCATCATTAGTCTAAGCAGAATTGCTTATGTGCTATATGATGATTAGATCTGAATTTGAAATCTGAATAGGCACAGCGCATTCCGATTTGGACTTTTGTTTATTTTTTTTTAATGTCTAACTCCTTAAAAGGAACGCTAAAGTATATAATTTCTTATCTCAACATCATCACTTCATACTAATTCTGCTGGCATTTAAAGATACCAACCGTAAACTTCCCTTCAATATCTCTAGCAGTAGCATTTTCACCTGCGTGTAAACAAATATAGGTACTATTGTGTTTTCAGGTATGGAAAGTATTTGGTTAAAAGTAATGTAATTACTCGTGAATTGTTCTGTCACAAATTACAATTTCAATTCATAATTTACTACTTGAAACAAAATGCTAATGATTGCATTCCTGTAATCAAAATAAGTCTCAGCCAGGCAACGTTTGAGCCCCTGGAACACGCACAGTCATTTAAAATGATTTTACCTTGTAGCCACAATTTGCATAATTCAAAATTATTTTGTTATTCACTTGAAATTCAAGAATGTTAATTAAGTTTGCAGAAATTTTTTATTACATATTTTGTCGTACCTGAAGCAATTGTCAAATGTTTTAAAAGTGGGTTGCTGTATGTTGCTTTGAAATTCCACCCTTTGAATAACATCACAAGAAGCAAAGTAGGATAAAGTTAATTGGAAAATTCAAACAAAGAGTGAGGAAATTCTTGAAAATGATTGTCACAGCAAATTTTTATATAGTAGTATTTTAGTTATATTCATCCGATTGTACGACATTGAATACATCAATAAATTGTTGACATTTACAATATTATTACAGTATTTCATGATAAGGTTTATAATTTAACACGTCATCAGTACAGTAAAAATTACAAATAATAATAGCACTAATATAAATTATGAAGAATAATAAGACTAATCATAAAGCTAAATATAATGTATAATGGTGATGGAAGTGGTGTTGATTCAGATTTACTAATTTAATGCCTCTATAAACTCATTTACATCATAAAAGCTATCTCTCAATACATTTGCTTTAAAAGATATCTTGAAACACTCCATGGATTTTAAGCTTTTTAAACTGGTTGGCAATTTATAATATAGGGCAGGTGCAGTATATCTAACCCCTTTGGAATAGAATGTAGTTCTATGTGACTGTTCTTAAGTTTATTTTATTCCTGGTGTAATGGTTGCTTCTTTGTTCGTTCATTTGGTCCCACTGTGAGCAACGCTCGGGGACATTGAACATGTGATACAATTATAAAATATGCAGCATAACTAATAAACATACCCAGCACCAAGATCTTAACTAATAACATACCCAACACCAAGAACATTTCTCCCTCTCCTCCCCCACCTCCCTCTTTCCACACCATGCATTATCTAAGAAATGAAAATTTTCAAAGCATCACCATTTCAAGAGTAAACATCTCAACATGCATTACAGTAGAACAATAACAAATAAGTGTAAGTCACCATATATGGCCATCTGCCCTATGTATTGAATATTTATATGTTGCACGACATATTAAAAAATTCCTCCATAATATATGGAGAGTGAGTATATAAGAAAGACTTTAGCTCTTTCTTAAAGATGTTATGTTGATTAGGCTTGCCTAATAGTTTTAAGTAGCATGGAAGGTTATTGTAAATTGTTATTGCATAATAGTAACATCCTTTTTGGAACAGTTTTAAGCTATTTGCTGGTCTACGCAAATCGCCTGCATGCCTTGTATTGTGGTCATGCACAGCAAGGTTCATTGTGAAGTTATCATAATTATCTGGAAGGTAGCTCAAGAGAGAATATATATATTCACCAGTGAGAGTAAGAATTTTTTGGGTTTTGAACAAGGGTCTACAGGAATAACGGGACCTAACACCACAGATAATACACATGGCCTTTTTTTGCTTGCTATGTGCCAAATTATTCCAGAACATTATTCAATATCACGACAGGGAGTGAAAGTAGGCAAAATATGCTGTTCTTAAGGCATTTTGGTGGAGCAAATTTTTTAAGTTTCTTAAGGCAATACAAGCTGAGCTGAGTTTTGGCAGCATGATTTTTATTTGTTTTCTCCAGCTGAGCTCTCCATCTATTTGAAGCCCAAGAAATTTTGTATCAGATAACTTATTTATGGTGTAATTGTTGTACCTGATTGTTAATTAATTCACTCACTTGTTTATGCTTCATTTGAAATTGAATTAAATTGGTTTTATCATAGTTTAATGAAAGCTTATTAGCTTCAAACCAAAAGTTCAGCTGTTCAAACACTTTGACAGAATTTCTTAATTGCTGATGTGACTTTTCAGTTATAAGTACACTGGTATCAACTGCAAAAAGCACAGCTATTGAGTCTGCTACGATAATGTAGAAGATCATTTAAAATATTAGAAGTAACAAAGGACCAAGTATAGAACCTTGTATATTTGATTATTTGCAGTGAAGTTTCCATAATTTTGTTTTGTGTAGTATAATAAACAGTATATGTATAGACTTGCTAAAGCTAAGATTTTTAGTTTGTTAAAAAAGTTTCACATGTGTCTTATTTCCTTGCTGACATGATGCACCTTATAACTTTTTTTGAATTTTGAAAACCAGCTGGTTTCTCTACTTGCTTCCCAGAATATTATGCCATACTGCAAGTTTTAAAGATATAAATTTTTGGCTTAGTAAGCTTTTAAAGGGAAACAATGTTGGTTAAAAGAAGTCCAGTGAATGTAACAGATCCAGGTTTTTAAACTGTTTTTCCCAATTTAAATCTTTGCTGTGCATATGGTAATAACTAGTTGTTCTCCTAGTAAACTTGTGAGCATTTAAATTTTGAACTATTACCATAGATGTTAAACTAAAAGTAACTTATACACATATGTATAACAAGCTCTAGTTAACTATCATGAACTGCCAAAATTAAATTTGCATGTACCAAAGTATATTTGTATCATATTTCAGCAAATTATAACAAACTATCATCCCCTTTGAAGGTAATGTAATTTTATATTTGTGCACCGTTATGCAAATAATTTTTCTAAATTACCACCTTTAAAAGTGTTGGCATTTATCACTTTCAGGTGTTAATAAATCAATTTAAAATATATTCAATGGCTGGAATAATTAAAATATTTGCAGCAAAACTGTCCTTGTATTCATCAAGTTTATATCCCAGTCATTGTGAGGGTAGATGTTGGACACATAAAATCAAATACACTATTCAGATACACAATATCATATAATATATACCTTAAATGTAATAATGTTCCAACATACACCCACCCCTCTGTCTTGGTGATGACTAAGGAAGCAATCAATTCTACACAATACAGTGTCACATGTTTGCGACTGTATACTACAACCTGATTGAGCTCTCCTGGTTTTAGACACACACTAAACACATACATAAGACCTTGTATTTTCATGAAGCTATGAAGAACACTTGATGCAGGGGTAGCAAAAGCTATGCTGAAATTCTGCACGTTCACATGCCATAAGCCTGTGATCAGCTGTTGGATTAAATTTTGCCTGTAGTTCAGAAGCCTGTGGTCATGAGCTGTTGTAAGACGGTCTGTATGAAATTTCATGTAATATAAAACTATAGCTACATTCAATATTTCCTCCACTTATTTGAGGGTTGGCCGATAGCATAACAATCCCTCTGTGATGTAAACTCCTGCCATATTACTGGTGTGGTTTATTACTGCCTTAGGGCAGGGTATTTTTATTATTCCTTTCCTGTTGTCGCTTCTTTTCTATCTTCCTGTCCCTTCTTGAATCAGAATTAATAGATAACAAAAGAATTTCACTATTATCAACTACAGTCACACTTTATGTAGCCATTTGTAAGATTCACTCCTTTACTTTTTGAGTTGCTTCAGCTGTGAAAATTCTTTTTGCTACTCTTTCCTAACAATGTTCCACTAATTTTTGCTTTGAAGATTCGTATTAAGATGGAAATGCTGTGATATTTTGTAAAAGTGAAGCAGGTCATCACTTTTGTTACAATTTGACAAACCCAAAAATCTGCCCAAAAATAATTTCTGGTTTCAGGTAAATCTACCATCCCCATATATAACCAAAATACCTAAAAGTTTGATTTTACCGTGATTTTCTCTCTTCTTTTAATTTTGGATCACCATGTTTTTGCTTGCATTCTGAGTGGCATATTCATTGGTTTCAAACACCTGAGTTTATAAACAATCAAAATAAGCTCTTTTTGGACTTCCTGGAGGGATATCCTGTTTTGCATCTGTAAGAGATGACAGTTGTTCTTACATTGAAAATCAAATTGGAGGCCTACTGTCCAAGAACTTCTTTAGTTCTAGTCCACCTTGAACTTATTTCTGGTACAAGTTCTGCTATCTGATCTTGAACACATTAAGTGTCACTGTCATTTTCTTTCTATCACTATTTTCTGCTACCCTACCTAACCAAAACATATTGGAACTAGCTTCACGATCTAATTCCTACAAAACTGCTGTCAGTATTTCATAGTTTCACACTAAAATTCTTCACTAGAGTGTGTTTTAGCCCATGAGGTAGTTGGCCCTAACTCGATGGTACTAATGCAGCTACAAATGGACCTTTAAAATGTTTACCAAGCCCTCTGAACACAGTTGGAAAAGTATCATTTACAGTTTGTATTTCCACCCTGACATGTTGTAGTTGCTTATTCAGAGTAACAGGAAGCCTTTACGTCAACACAGCTCCAAAAACTTGAGGCCAGCATAATTAGAAACCATGAGAAAGGAATAAACAGTTTATGTCGACACAGTACCAAAAAGTTGAGGTCAGAAAAATACCAAAAAGTTGAGGTCAGTATAAACAGAAACCTTGAGAAAGAAATAAACATGTTTATGTTAACACATTAGCAAAAGGTTGAGGTGAGTATAAACAGTAACCTTGAGAAAGGAATAAACACGTTTATGTCAACACAATGCAAAAAAGTTGACGTCAGTATAAACAGAAACTTTGAGAAAGAAATAAACTTGTTTATGTTAACACAATACCAAAAATTTGAGGTCAGTATAAACAGAAATCTTTAGAAAGGAATAAACATGTTTAAATTAACACAGCTTCAAAAGGTTGAACTCAGTGTAAACAGAAACCATGAGAAGGGAATAAACATGTTTATGTTAACACAGCTTCAAAAGGTTGAGATCAGCATAAACAGATACCATGAGAAAGGAATAAACGTGTTTATGTTAACACAGCTTTAAAAGGTTGAGATCAGCATAAACAGATACTATGAGAAAGGAATAAACATGTTTATGTTAACACAGCCCTAAAAAGTTGAGGTGAGCACAAACAGAAAGTACAAGAAAGGAATAAACATGTTTATATGCAGCAAACAGTTTATCACTTCAATATGTAATGCATTGCATAGGGTTAAAACATTGAATTGCTCCAGATGTTGTCTTTTGTCATATTGTATAACATTCAGCCAACATTGCTATTAGGATTGAAACTACCATTGTTGAAAATGTAGTTTTAAAAATGCAGTTTATTAAAATAAACACCATATTTATTTTTGTATTTACACCCATTAAGTTTGTAGTGACTTGAAGTTTTGGTGCCATAATTATTACAGTCATACCATAAAAAAATCTTTTTAAGATATTTTTTATGTTTTCTACATAGATACTTGTGTGGTGGTTCCTGAAGTTCCTCCTCCTTGTAGGGATTACAGAGCAGCAGAAGTGAAGAATATTTTTATTTTCTAGCGCCAGAGAGACTTAAAAATTCACTGAGGTGAGTTGTTTCTGTATAAATGTATAGCAATATGTCTTGCAGTAAATGAAATTTAACCTGCAGCAGTATTTAAAGATATCAACTTAAATACTTAACTACTTAATGTACTGTTCGGCTATTAATAGGCACTTTGTGGCTATCATAATGCAAAGAGTTCATCCTGAAAGGCCATCAATGTTTAAACAAGCAGTAGTGTGAGATAAAAATGACACAGAATGAGTAGGAGGTAGTATAAGCTGTCAAGTCTTAGTGAGCTGCAATGAAACCACAGGACCCTGTGGTTTCAAGATTGACCCAAGTTTAGGTTAAGGTTACTGTGTGTATATGAACTGGATTCAAATAATGAGTATCATATCAGTAACTATAGTGTCACCTCGAACATTACTATTCTTGCATATTACACTAATATAGTTGTCTTGCTAGTTTCCTCTGCATATGTGCAGTTATTTGTTGACATATAACATTGTATTTACTGTTAAAATAGATGGGTGGAGGGGTTAGATGTTTGTTAAATATTTATGTCTCCTCTTAAAGCCACTAGTATATACATTTTCCCTGCCTAGGATAGTATTTTTTAGCAAATTAACCAGAAGATAAGTATGCAAATATTATCTTTAACACACAACTGCATGAAAATGTTTCCTTTGTTGTTTGTTGTTGACAGGCATGCACAGGTACTGATTGAACCTGCCATTGTAGTCCAGGGAACATAGAGACTTATGGCCATATGCTGCCAATCTTTACCAACAGTCCAGGTGGTATTGAACTCTGCAGGTGTTCAGTATACCAGTACTGTGGAAGGCAGGCCACCCTTCAAGCCACAATTGTTCTTAAAGTCCATTTTTTTTGCTTACCAACTTACTGATATTTTTAAAAGATGAAGGCTCAACATTCAGTGGAAAAGCAGTTTAAGACATACAAGGTTCTCTGCACTAAAGTACAGTTCAAAAACATATGAAGCATTTACTCACAGCAGTTTCCACCAGATTTTTCAAAATTTTACATGGCTACTCAACTGATTAAACTCTCCCCCCTGATAAAATGGACCAATCATATATGCTCAGCATCTAAACCATTAAAATAAAATGACAGAAGTTTGTAAATAGAGACAGGATAGGCTATGATAAATTAAAGACACATTTATATCCAAAATTGATACTGTACATTCGAGATACAAAGATTGTTAAATATAGTTTTATTTAAATTTTGACATAAACTACAACAGGTACATACCATATAACACATATAATAACTTATGCAAGTTATATAATTATGGTAGATGCCAACAAAGAATTAAAACACACTTTGAAGGTTATAATATACAAACAAAGTAGCAAGAATGTACTTGCACTGGCAGATAAGAGCTAAGATTTAACTGCAAATGTTCTCTCGACCAAGTGAGTGAGTGGAATTATATTGGTAAGCATTAGTCATCGTAATGTGGATTTGTCTGTCGAGTGTAGAACTTTTCACAATTGATGCTGCAGAATTTGTAGAGATCTGTCTTTATGATTTATTTTCATCTAGTTTTTAGTTTAAGTTACAGTCTTTTGAATATTTCCTGGAATTTTCTATATGCCAAGTTTCTTGAAAGAGAAAACCTACTATACAAACAATGTATATCTCATTAAAATATACAATTTATATCAAAATACAATTTCTGGCATCAGTAGCCATTTCCAAATTATTGGGTGTTATTTGTTTGAACTCTTTAATATACTTTTTAATTTTTTAAAGTCTTAAGTCATTGGTTTTCAGTGATGATGTCATGCAAATAAGCTAATTTCAATGTCAGCATATAGCAACACATTTTTAAACATTTGACTATCATTTCAGCCTTGTGTATAACTCTTCTTGTACCGACAAACAAAATTGTATTGAAACTATGTTTGCATACATTTATCTCGATTAACATAAACTAGATTGAGAATATACTTTAGTTAGAGTAGTTTTTAGAAGAGTGCATAGAGTAAGTCATGTGAAAATAATATTTAATATTTTAAAATAAAGAGAGTTGAAGGTTGTTACACTACATCACTAAAATGTTCTTACTTGAACGTGTTTCAGGAGACAGTTTGCTCCCATTGTCAGCATGTCCTCAACTGATTTTGCCGGTCATTGTCTGGGGAATGTGTGTGGCTAGTAGTGTTCTCTGGTGCTGGGCTGATGAACCTCCAAAGGCTGCTAGGTGGTGGCTGTTTGAAATTCATTAGGTGATTCCTGTGTTTGACGATATGTATTTTTTCCCAGATGTCCAATTCATTGCTGCTGTTGATCGGTTTTAAGAGTTTTATTTTCGGAGTGATATGGTTTGAAGACCAGAAATGATGTGCTACTGCTGATTTATCTGGCTGCTTTTGGTAAATGCATCACTGTTACTAGCTGTAAATCTTCAAAATTAGTCAATATTTACTATTTATGTGTAATCTCAATGAAATTCTCTTCTGCTGTTTGGATTTTTATCAATATGTAGGTTAGTCACTGCATATTTGTAAGTTATTGGATTGTAGCTATCTTATTTCATATAGTTGTCTGTGTTTTCTGAATATGCCAAACTCTTAATTTATTAATTTTCTTGATAAGGTCTGAGTCCAAGGATGGCAGGCAATTGTTTATTTCAGTTTGTACTGCCAATTTTATGTTTTGTCTAATACAGACTATTCTTACAAAACCTTTTTGTTCTGTCTACTTCCTGTTAATTGAGATGAACTTGCATTACAGTTTTTACATATTTTGTTATTTGTATAAAAAGAATGCAGTAGGCTAAAGTTAGTCAGATTTTTAAAAAGTGGATCGCTCTGTGATCGTTATGAAATAATTGCATCACCAAAACAAAAAAACAAAACAAACCAAAAAAAAAATAGCAACATACCACCTGCAAAACGTTTAAGTTTTTCAAAATCCAACCAATAACAAAAAGTATCTTGAAAATGTTTAATGCCACAAAAAATCTCACATAATTGTGTGCTTTAAGGATATGTACACTTTTGTGTAGTAAGATTTTGTCTTATCTCTTATACAAAAGCCATTCAGAATGAAGACTTTACAGGCTACTGCCAGAAAATTCAAGATATACATTGTATTTGTTATTCAAAATTCTATTTTTGGAAAAATCAAAAGCAGTATAAATATTTCCATATAAAGGTCACTTTGGGTTGAGGGAGTTTGTTGAAAATCCTTGTGTCACTTCCTTCAAAGATCCTGAACTTAAATTCCAAGTTTGGTATTCATCCAACTTTTTGTTTTTGAGTTATGCAAGCATGCACACACAGATATGCAAAATAATTTTTTTTTTAATACAGAGGGACTAAAACTTGTATTTACAGTGAAATTTTTGTATCATATTTTTGGGTGAAATGCATTAAGTAGTAGATAAAGTAATAAAATTTTGTAAGTGTAAGTTGTAGAAGTTATATAAACATAAATGTTAGTGGGTGGAGAAAGTCATTTGAGTGTAGCATATAAGGTTTTTAAAAATTTAGCTATAATTTCTCTGTGTGTATCGCTCTTTTACTTGCAATGAAAGGTGTAATAAAAGTACTTTAACGGATGTTTATCTAGATTAACATGAAGTGTTTGTGGAGCATGAAATAAAAGATCACTAAGTCCATAAAAAACGTTTTCAGGAGAGAGGAAGAACTGATATCTCGTAAACTCCAGGCACTTTTTACATTAAATTAAATTGAGTTTGATTTACGGACACTCTTTAACCTCTGTGATCCTTAGCATCCCATATTGGGCATGAAAGACTGGTAATTTTGCTCAGAGGCCTCTTTATCAGGTTTGAGGCTCTTTTACGTGCAATGAATCTATGACACGGGACCACTGGCTTTACTTCCCTTCTGAAGGAAGCCATGCTAAGGATTTTTTCGGGCACTTCCCTAAAATTTATCACCAAAATCATTTTTTGTTTAATACTTCATTTATAATGAACATTTCCTTTTTTTGATTTAATGCATTTTGAAGCAAGTATACTTAAAATATTATAAGGAATTTTAGGAAAAAATGGTAATAAAAATTATACTTAATGATATTTTAATAAACAATTTGAATTACAGATACAAAAGAAGTTTTATACTTCGTTCTGTGCATTTTTTTAGAAAAATGACGAAGCCCAAATCTAATTTGTCGCTTTTCTGTAAACAGCTGTATGTCAACATTCCTTTCAACAAACACAGTTGTGTTGCTGTATGTAAATAATGCCCATTTCTTCCTTCAAACAGTCATTCTGGTTTGTGCCATAAAATACAAACTCTTCATCCATAATGTTCGCATAAAACGCAGCTCACACTCACCTTTCCCTCCCAAACCTCTTTTGTAAGAGGGTGTCAACATCCTTTGCTCGTTGACTCTGCTTAGGGCTGTTAAATCCTGGATCTGTGGCATATCTCAAACTTAACTCCCCATTTCAGTAGAGATTGAATTGTTTTAAGGGATGCCAGATAAAGACAGCTTCATACGTTTCTATTTTTTTTAAAACTAAAATGAAACGCAAAAGAACACAGAAAGTCATCTCAGTATTCTTGGCAGGGATTCCACTGCACTAGAGTAATGTAATACATACATTTTAATGACATGGCACAAGCTATTTACTTTATGTGCTTCTCTTCATTTTTCTGGATTCTCTTTCTGATAGCTTTACTGTTGTAATAATTAATTCCCATTTCAATGCAGTAATACTTTAAAAATTGTATTATATATGCTTCCTTGAGACAGCTCCCTATCTCAAATCTTCAAGCAAGCAGTTTTGTTTTTTTTGGCTCATTCATTTGCCATGATGTAATATTATTAACAAGACCCAAGGAAGCAATATCCGATATAGTATGGCAGCAACATGTGCACTTCTAGTTCCATGGAATGTAAACACAGCAGTCAAAGTATATAGAGTGTTGCATAAGAGATTCTTTGCTTTTGTAAAGTGGTGCATTTTGTTCCATTCATCTCGGTTTAAGTGCTGTCTGAACCAAACCTGTATTTCAAAGCCATTTTAGGATATGAAGGTGTGCTATTTGAAACAAATTGGTTGTTCAGATCAATTTAGTGCCATTGATATCTAAAAAGCACTTCATTGGCAGGTTGACTAAGTGCATTTTGTTTCATGCTCCTATGTATTGTTACATAATACAGGTATTAAGTGTATGGTTTTCAGAAGACATACCAGATGAGCCAACCACTGGAGAGAGGAGAGGGGAGTGGAGGTGGGGCAGTATAAGACACACAACACAATTCTATAGCGTAGTCTTGTCTCAGGACCATACACTTTGTTTTCCATTGTTCTACTGTTCATGATATGTTTGTTTCTCCACAGACTTAGCATGAAGAGATGCAAGAACAGTTGTGAAATGGATACCAAGGTAGAAATCAAAGAAGAGAATCCTCTCTTAGATGATGTAGCCTCACAGAATGAGAGAGAGTTCTTCACCAAGAATGTTACAACAAAGACAAACTGTGATTCTCTGCTTTTTAATGATTGTGATGTGGCAATCAAGAGAGAAATGAAATCAGAGACTCCTTTTCCAGACTTGTGTTCACAGAACAAGAGAGAATCACCCCCAGAGGATCATGTAATGAAGGTTAAGAAATACAACAGTGATCATGAAATGGTTAATAAATTAGAAATTAAAGAAGAACCTTGGTGGCTAGAAACAGAAACTTTATCAGTTTGTGATGACATTAAGGTAAGTTGTATAGAAATCTACAGCAGTTAAAATTTTTGTTTAATTGTGTAACACAAAATCAATAAAGCTAAGAGATATTTTTATGAATGTGTACAGTATTTGTCAGAATGGTATATTTAAAATGTGAAAGTAATGTCAGTGATAGTTCTTGATAATTATAAGTTACTTGAGGGAATTTTTTTTTAAATCATACCAAAAATACTCTTTGTTATATTTTAGCAACTGACCATAAGCTACACTTTCCTCCTATTTAAAAAAAGATGAAATGACTGCTAAATGAAACCTAAGAGAAATTGACTCATTGGAAAAACACAGACAACCACATAAAGTTCAATGTCTCATTTTATTCTGTAGGACTGCAATACTTGAAGAACAGCGATTAGCCTTATTTGCAATAGCTGATTAAAAACATCTGCTGATATTATTACGTGAGAAAGCTAGGGTGAAACTGAATTTGAGTATGTAGATCCCCCTAATTTCTTGAACATTTGGAAATATCTTATAGTGTGCGCTCTTCAAGAGAAACAGGATTGAATTATGACATACACTTTCTCTCTTTATAATACTGGGATAAATAATTTGTATCCGAGTACTTAGAAAAAATTAACAGTGTCACTTTTGCAGTCCAGTTATCCTAACTCTTTGCTATAAATGAAATAGAATATTCTGTAAAATATGTTGAGATACGATTGGAATGTGCATAAAACTACTGCTCTGAAAGCTCATTTGAATTTGGTATTTTTTTTAAGTTACGTTGTCATCAAAAATATTGTAAGGAGAGAAAATTTGCATAAACATGTAGAAGAGTTTGAAAAAACACTCAACTGATTGTGATAATTTTTTCGCCATTGAAAAGCCATATCCTTTCTAATGGACATGGGTTATGAAACACCTAATTTCAAGTCATAGGTTATTAAAAAAACTAAAATGGATATAGAAATCCTATGTGCTAAAATATGAACACACTGAAGTTATAAAAGAATGTATTTGTGAAGAAAGCCTTCAGTGAGATTGCCATGAAATAGGAAATAGTCATCTTTACTGCACAGAAAATGCATGTAAAATAAGACAAATTAGGCAACCTTAAAGCTAAGACAACAGCAAAACAAAACAGAATAAAGTGTGCTTGTAAGGGTTTGATACCAATATCACAATATCAAGCTCTCATTTAAGAAAATGTTGGTTTATTTTGTTCGTATGTTGTAATCAAGGTTGTTAGAAGGGTATGTCAAATAATTGATAAATGAGATAAATATGTCGAGAGCTAATATTTGAAGTCAGTGAACTGATATTTTAACTACTAATATTGTTTTGCTCAAGGTTGTAGACTATGTGTTTTGTAAAAAAAAAAAAAAAAAAAAAAAAACTTGGTGGCCTGAGAATGCAGTCTTCATATTCACCAGCTTCACCTCTGTTAAGCCCAGTACACATTAATAACCAGGTTACTGGTGTAGAAAAACCAAATTTATTCCATGCAGCTTGCCTTCCTACACATCTCCAGCACTTTTACTTTTTCTGCAACGTACATATGGTTAGAAGAGAAAATAATGTATTCCATCAAACAATTAAATTTTGAGATTTCACCAAAAATACATGGTTTGAGTTCCACTGAACCCAAAAGAAGTACTTTTAGAAAAAACAAAACTGTGTGTGTGTGTGTTTGTGTTGGTGAGAGAGAGAGAGAGAGAGAGAGAGAGAGAGAGAGAGAGAGAGAGAGAGAGAGAGAACAGCATAACTCGAAAACAAAAAGCCAGATAAACACCAAACTATAAATTTAAATTCAGCATTTGAGAAAGAGAACAGCATAACTCAGAAAGCCAGATAAATTACTAACTCTAAATTTAAATTCAGCATTTTCCAACGTTTTACCAAGAAGATTTTCAAGAAAGTCTTCCTACTCCAAATTCTCATAAGAACATTATCTTTTATTTTCTCAGAAAAGGCTCTGAACTATTCTGATGCTAAGGCAATGAATTTTTCAGTCTGACTTTATCTTTCCAATCGGTTTAACATACTTCCGTCACAAAGAATATGTTTATGTTGTATTTTCTGTGAATCTGCTATAAAGGTCCTTTATATGAGTGAATTTTGTATAATTATATATAAGAAACCTTAAAAGCCAACAAAACATAATCACAGAAAAATGCTGAGCTCATCCAATACAGAAATCTGTATACTTTAATCATAGTGTCAACTGTTTTAAAATAATCTCTTGCAAGTTAAATGTTTCTTAAATGTCCTCTAATAGATATGTTGTAAATTTTGCAATTATTGATTTTACCCATTTTGTTTCCATCACAACAGTTTGTTACAGCGAATAAACATTTGTATTTCCACATGCTTTAACTAAAGACTTCTTGCTTAAAAGTTTTATGTGGTCACACATGTACAAATTCACTTAATTAAGCATTTACCTCAGAAACAGTTTTGAGGAATGTCTTCCTCATCGTCACTAACTGCCACCAGATTTTATACCCCTGATGATCATGACTTATTACTTATCCCTCTGTCAGTGGTTGTATGAATTTTGTGATAGGAGTTTGGTCCATTCGAATTTCAGAGTTCAATAATCTAGGTCAATTTTTCCATAAAAATTTTTCACAAATATTCAGATCATTGGATTTTAGTGTTTGCTTAATTATATCACTGAGTGGACAATTTTGCGTCCTTTTGTCCAAAGATGCAGTACTTCAGCTGATTTTTCCTCCTCTCTGGATTTGATGTTCTGGAAGTGTCCCTTAAGTCTCTCTTCATTTGACCTATATAAGTACTTTCATAATCCTTATAATCTATCCTGTAAATCCCAAATTTTATGTAAAGGATATTTTATTCTTTTTATTAGAAATTTTATATTGAATTCATTTTCTGGGATGAGTATTATGTTGTTTTCTTTGAAGATGAAATTCTCTGTGTGCCTATGGTTGGATCATGACTTTCTGATCACAGGATTTTCTTTTTGTGATCCCAGAGTTGTGTTTTCTCATATCAGTTGTTTCCTGAACTTTTTGATTAATATATCCAGCAATTCTGTTTTGTTGCCTATTCTTTTTGAGTGAAATAATATTCACTAGCCGTAGGTCAAGCTGTTAAATACAGCAACTTCGTGTAATAAAGGTTATAACTATTGTTTTTTATATTGTCTATATAATGTCCACGGCAGCCATTCTTGTTAAACAAGTTATTCGGCAACCTTCACCTTACCCGATAAGAAGTTCAGCAGGGTAATCATCACATAATGGTGCACCAATGTTCACTGCAGAGTAGGTGACCATGGTACTGGCAGGTGCTCAGCTTGGTTGAGTGGACCACTCTTTGCATATAAGCTCTGCTGAACACACCCAGAGGTATGTCATTTCATCTCCTTTTCACTTGTTCTACCTCTTTGCTGAAGCACATGCATATACTTGTTCAGCATGCACTCCCATGTTTCTGTAAACATTGAAGTAGATGTTTTTAAACTTAACATACAATTCTTAAGAAAAGATGGAAACAATAACTTAAAGATGAACATATGGAAAAAGCTGGCTTTAAAGTTGAGGATAGACATGCTGAACTATTATGGAATTTTTTATTCCTGCTTTCCACACTGATTAAAGTTCCATTTAGCATATTTGGCATTCATCTTCTGAGAGGTGGAAAAATGAAAAAAAATATATTGTCCCCAAACATCATTTGGATTAGAAACTTATTGCATATATGGTGCATATGCTACTTCCACACCACGAGGTCAACTTCACACTTCAACACTATAAGGATGCATTCATTGGCAAAAATGGAGTGTTCCTTTTGCTTTGGAATTCTAGCCTTTAGTGTTCCACCATTTTAACATTACAGTGCAGTGAAGTTAAAGATAATCACCAGCCAGTCAGATTTAAACACAGTGAAATCCTTGATATGCTTTTATCATCGTTGATGCACCACAAATGACCATTTATCATGGTAAAGCCAGTATTTTATCACATTAAAACTTTTATCAAGAATGGTGCACATGCCTATCAGTGTTCTTTTTGTATATTCCAAAAGCCAAGGGAAGCTGAATTTTATGTTTCTATGTAAAAACATGAATTTATATATAAAGCATGAATGTTATGTATCTTGCAGATTCAATAACTTTAGATAATCTTGTAAACTTTTCCTCTTAACTATTGTGAAGGCATCATCTACACATATATCTAGCACAGGTTTTAAATATTCATGGGAATGCATTAACTACTTTTGTCTCTAGAGCACTCATAAATAATTCAGCCAAAAAGAGTGAAAGTTGATTTCCCATGAGTAGGCCTTAATTTTGCTCCAGGTATTTTCCTACAAAACAAAGAAATGTTTGTTCAGTGCATAATTTTGCTAAGCTAATGAGCTCCTTAATTTCCATTTCATTCCTGTTGATGGAGGTTAAGCAATTTTTTTTAATGCTGCTGAAACTCTTATCTTTGGGCACACTCAAAACTAATGTGTCATAGTCTTTAAGCTATGTGTTTTTACTTTCTCTACTACGTATAGTAAGTAGGGGAAGTATTGCATTCCACCCAAAAATTCGATACCGAGATTTCACCGGAAATACATGTTTTGAGACCTCCCGAATCCAAAAAAAGCATTTTTGGAAACATGTCCGTGTGTGTGTCTGTGTGTGTGTGTGTCTGTGTGTGTGTCTGTGAACAGCATAACTCAAAAACGAACAGTCGGATAAACACCAAACTTGGTATTTAGGTTCAGTATCTTCCAGAGATGCGACACGAAGGTTTTCAAGAAAATGCCCCCACCCCAGACTACCCTTTACATGGAACATTTTTCGAAAATTTTAATTTTCTCAAAAATGGCTCTAACGATTTTGATTAAAATATCATATGTTTAAGATAATGTCATGAGAAATGAAATGTATATCTCGAATTTTCTGGGAATGTCTCCAAAAGTATTCTTCATTGTGAACGACTTTTGCATAACTGGTAAACCATAAGAGATAGACAAAATTTTACTACACAAAAAATGTAGATATCGTTAAAATACACAACTTATGTCATATACATTTCTCTTGTTGAGTGAACCGTTTTCGAGATATTGCTTGTTATTCCCTTAAACTTTCCAATACTTATACTTTTTCTCAAATTCGTTATTCATTTTTTATGTCCTGGACTTGCAAAGAGAATGGAATGCGCCGCATAGCAACCAGCGTTAAAATATTTGACCATCGCTTAAAAGCTATTATATTCCCCTTGCATCTACAAGAAAATTAGCAATAAGATTGACATCTCGATATCTCGATTAACATAAAGCATATGGAGAATAGGCGTTTGTAAAAGTAGATTGTACAAGGGTAGAGAAAGTCATGTGAGTGTAACACATCAGATTTTTATGTCCTGGATATGCAAACAGAATAGAATGCGCCACATAGCAACCAGCGCTTAAAAGATTTGACTATCGCTTATAACCTACCATGTTCCCCTTGCATCTACAAGAAAATTAGCAATAAGATTGACATCTCGATATCTCGAGTAACATGAAGCATATGGAGAATAAACGTTTGTAAAAATAGTTTGTACAAGAGTAGAGAAAGTCATGTGAGTGTAACACATCAGATTTTTTTTTTATCTTTTTTACTTACTCAAAGAAATTGTTAATGCTTATTTATTCAAATTCTGGCAGGTCTTAATTTGTTGGTTTGACATTTTGCCAGTTCATAGATTTGCACTCAGATACATGATGTTATTGGTCTTAATTCTTTTCCAGGTTTACATATTTCAGTAAACCAAATACTTTTGGACTTAAAGGCATATCTAATTTTAATCCTTTCTCATCCTTATCATAAACAGTGTATTTAACAAGTGCTAAGCTTTCATTCGTGTTTCAGATGAGTTTGTTTATAGTCTTTTTTATTTTGCTATATTCTGAGGATTTTAGAAGCTCTTCCATCCATTGGTCATAATCTTCTTTATCCAGATTTACTAACCTATTTCCTATGTTAGCTTAAAGTTTCAAGTGGGCTACAAGGGCAACCAGTTACATTATGGTCACGAGTAAAGGTGAAGTAAAAGGTAATGCAAATAATAAAATATAAAATAGCATGTTTGAACATAACCCACTCGCAATTCTTGACATATAAGTTGGTATGGGGAACAAGAAGGACCCTACCTTGATTGGGAAGGAAGTTATAATAAGGATTTTTATGCCCGAAAATATCCATTGCCCTCTGCCGGGTTTCAATCCACAAACTTGGGAACTAGATTTTCATACCAGTCACCTTCTAGAATCTTCCATGGCCTACATGTAAAGTGATTCATTTGACTGTGCCTTCTGAATTGCAAAAGACTTTCTGCTTAATTTGAAATCATTCTTGGGGAAAAAAAACATAATGTAACATAATATGGCTAGAAGAATAAGGCCGCATTTACAATGCAGCTGTAGGCATAACACAAAATTGGCACAGGTTTATAGATCCATAAATTATATGTGAAAATCTTCGAGTATACCTCAAATTTAAATTGAATAACATAACCAGTAATACCCAATATGGAAAATCATCCTTTCTTAGTAAATAGCCCATAAAAAGAGTTCTATAAAGCAAACAACAGAACAGCATCTGTTGCGGCATGGCCAAATGAAAAAGCACCATGTCTCTTCAGTACATGGTATGAAATCATGCATCATTCATAAGCTTGCAGTGCTTGGAGAAAGTAATGTAGTATTCTGTCTATGCTGGAATGTAAACAAAATTTGGAGTTTGCATTACATAGTGCCTTATATGGCAGGCTGTGAATGCTTTCATTTGTGTGCATGTGTTGTAGACAGTCATGTAAATGCATCACATCAGATTTTCCTTAATACTGGGCTAGCTGAATCATAGATTCTGATTTACCTTTACTAAGCATTCCTTTGCTGGTTCTTTCTTCATTAAACCACAGCATTTATTCAGATTTAAATACTTTCTCCATTTCTGTTTTCTCTCACCCCATTATACAATATTTCAAACCTTTTTTTCTGCATAACTCCTAATACCATACACCAATTTAAAAATAAATCAAACCTGGTAATTTATAGATAATTATGTGATGCAGGACATTTAGGTAATGCTGTAAAGATGATTGTGTAAAACTCTGCATTTACATTCTGTTACAGGATGGGGACTTCACTGCAGTAAAATCACCAAGGTAAGACTTGACTCTTGTTTCAATAACAAACCTTCTGATTCTTGTGTTACATTTTCCTTTACTTCTGCTCCTTTATCTAATATTATAAATAAAGAAAACTTTTATGTACACTGGTGTGTGTATGTAGGATAATCTCAAAAACCCTTCAACTGCGTTTGGCAATATTTTCACCATTGAAAAGCCTTACACCTGGTTTCACCAACCGTTGTCAAGACATTTGAAGATCATCAAACAATTGATGGCTCAATAAAAGTGGAAGTTCTGTTTCACTGATATGCATCATCCTTTTGACAGTCTAAGTTCCCATCAACTTTTGAGGCACCATGTTCCTCCAAATCAATGTTATTGTGTCAATTCTAGTTTAAAGGTTATTTCTGTACTCTAAATTTTGAGAACTGGCATTTCCTTTTATTCCAGTAAATAAACAATGCATATTTCCAATATTGGAATGTTGTGCAACAAACTTATTAGAAATATGGGTACAGAATGTGTTATACGGGGTAGAAACAACCATTTCTGTAGAATGAATGACAAAATTTGTGACTCATTACAGATTGTCAAAACAGGAAATGTGGAAAATATTGGAAGACTCTTAACCAAGTCTGGACTACCCAATGAACAGAAATTGGTAATTTTTACCAATTCAATAGTTGTTGATGGCACTCGGATACTTCTCCATTAAATACTCTTAACAGTAAGTGCAAAGAGTTTGGAAATTCATGTTGTGCAGATACATAGAGAAAATATCAAATCTATGCTTCCTTATGGCCACAGTGATCCAGGAATTTTATGCAATTGCAGTCATCATTTGTACTCATGTATCCATTTTGTCACACAGTCAGCATAGTGCAGAAGTACCTATATTCAAACAGTTTGAAATGCAAGTTTGCAAAATACCAATATTGTGCCATGCTGGCCAGGTTCTGTCAATGCACCTTTGTATATGAAAACAATCGGTTGAGAATGCTGTTCGAGACAGGAGATGTCATTTTGTACTTGGCGACTGGTTACTGAGGGTCGTGGCGTTGTGGGATTTAAACATATGCTTTGGGTTATGTTTTGTTTTCACAGTCACAATCTCAGCCAATGAAAAGAGATGTTGACAATCTTCACAAACTTATATATTGCATCATCATATTTAATGAACTGTGAGGTTTGTTGACAATACAGCAAAAACTTGTGAAGTTATTTTGATGTTCCTGAAGCTAAATTTGCTTATAGTGGGTGAAACTCAGATTTAGTCTCTCCAAAGGGCCTGAGCTATAAAATGGTTTTTAATTTAATTCATAAATTGCTGAAAACTATAAAAGGATGTATAGACCTTCATTAAGAATGCTATGGAGTATATAATAGTTGTTAACTTCACAGGAAATGTGAAGATGCAAAAGCCAGTTAGTTGCTGTTACTTTGCAGAGAATGATGTAGGAATAGGAATAATAGTAGTTACATTTTATTCCTAGCACTATACATACATGGGGGGAACAACCTAGTCCACCTCCATGTGGTGTTCCCTGGGTAACGCAAAATGGACTATAACATAGGCATGCTTCCCAAGCCAAAAAAGAATTTAAAAGAAGAACACTTCTCAATGCTATTTTGGAATGAATCAAAGTAAAAAAAAACATGATAGACAATCTTTTAAGAGACAATGACATAGATGTATTCATCATAGCTGAAGCAAATATAGATCAACAAAAGGAAAAATGTTATCAATTTCCAAAATACAACACAAATATATTAGAAAAACACAGACAGATAGCAGTGGCATACTTGCTGGCATTAAACAATGCATAAATGAAAAATTTTAAATTATAAAAGAAATGAACCAAGATAACACTTCTGAAATAATGATAACAGCTTGTAAACAAAAACATAAATTTAAAATCTATGGTATCTACAGCCCACCCAAAAACAAACACCTCCACCTGGACGTAATTGATATTGACAAAAAAAAAGTCATAATTTATGATCTCATTGGACATTCTCCAAGACAACAGTAGTGACAACAATAAAGCTAGTCGTTCTCTGTGGACTAGTGGTACTGCGCTAGCCTCTAGCTCCCAAGGTCACGGATTCAAACCCGGCGGAGGGCGATGGATTTTTTGGGGGGGCATAAAAATCCTTAGCATGGCTTCCTCCAGTAGGGAAGTAAAACTGGTGGTCCCGTGTCATAGATTTATGGCACGTAAAAGAACCTCAAGCTTGATAAAGAGGCCTCTGAGCAAAATAACCGGTCTTTCACGCCCAATATAGAATGGGACACTGAGGACCATAGTAGTTAAAGTGCATCCGTAAATAAAAACTCAATTTAATTTAATTTTTAACAATAAAGCTAGTAAAATTATTGAAGAATTTGTAGACTTCAACTTAATGAAAATATTACATAGGGATGAAGACCCAAAATCCTACATACACTACTCAGGACAGTCAATCAATCCAGACATTGCTATCATATCAACTGATTTAAATGATAAAGCTACAAAAAAAGTAATCAAAGATAGTGGTAGTGGACATAGAGGCATAATAACAAGAATAGATCTAAATCATCAACCGCATAGAACAAAAGGAAAAATAAAGCTTAAATGGAATTTCAAAAAGGCACACTGGGAAGAATATAAAACAATAACAAACAAACTTTTCAAAGAAATTAAAATGGAACATAACATAAACAAAGTAGTGAAAGAACTAAATGCCACAATTTTAAAAGCTGCAAAACAATGTATCCCAAGAGGGAAAATTTATAAATACAATTCCTTCTGGAATGAATATTTAACAAGATAAAATTAGAGAAAAAGCAGAAAGGACAAAGAACAAAGCAGATGTTATAGAATGGCGAAAAGCAAATGCACAGTTAAAACAGGCTATAAAACTGTCAAAAAAACAGAGCTTTGAAGAATTTATAAACAAACTAGACTATAGAACAAATAGTACTAAGATACATAATTAAATTAAACAAATAAATAGATAAAACCAACAAAATCAGCCATTAAATGTCAATAATACAGAAATACCGTCGCTAAAAAGATGAAAAGATGTAAGCAACATAAATGTAGTTTTACAGGAAAGCAGTTTAAAGAAAAGTGTGTTTAGTTAGGGACCTACAGCTAAAAAGCATAAAAGGATACATCAAATATTATACAGTCATTCAAATCTTTAATAGTTCTTAATAAGGACTAATGTTAGACTCTAGGATTTGGATACCATATAGGCCAAAAAGGCCTCAATTGGAAATACATCGGTTTGAAAGATTTCACCCATGATAGTAAGGCGCTTACACCATATACATGATCAATATATTATGCTGATTTTTGCTATCGTTTTGGGCTGTATCATTATTTATTTCTTTTTATGTATATTTTTCACGTATATATTTCTATTCTAAGAACATAGTATAATATAAAGCATTGGAAGCCAATAAAATAAATAGAGATATCAACGTATTTAATAACAGTAATATCAAGTATTTAAGTGTATTTTATTTATTTTTAATTACCTGCAATAATTCGGCATATAATATATATTTGTTTGTTTACATATCTTTAAATAAACACAACTTATGAACTTATTTTAACAATAGCAAAATCAAATGTATAGGCGTGCTATTTTGAATGACAGTAGTTTGATGAATGATGTACAATAATATGTTTACAAATGCTTTCAGGAAACAACCAGATAGAAATTCTCTTTAACCATAACAATATAAAGTATTAATATGTATGCTATTACTTTTTTTTCAAATTACATACAATAACGTTTTGTTTTGTTTACAAATGCTTTTAGGAAACGCAAACAAGTGTTGAAAATATCTATGGGTTAATATAACTTAGAAGTGTTACAATTCCTTGTAGAACTTTTGTAAACAGCATCTCTTATTACTGGTATTGGCTCTTTGCATAACTCTTGTAGATCACTGTACTTCTCAGCCAAAGCCTTTGGAGAGGTGGCATTAAGTCGAGGCAGAAGAAGCTTCAAAACCCTTCAAGTGTTCCTGGATTTCAGAGATAGTCGCTCATAATGTTTGGCCAAATGACTGTTTTTTACAAAGATGCAAGCGGCATTGTCTGTGGTCACTTTGACTTCTGTGATTGCAGTCCAATCCACTTTGTTTCCAGATTTAAATCCCCAGGGATCAGATCTGTAGGCTCTCTGAAATGCTTTTATAGTCCAAGAAATCTTTACACTCATAGAATGTGTTTCATATGGAGCAGCACTCGAGGAAGTCTCTCAATAGGCACCAGCTGGCAAGGTATGAAGATGTTCCATGCCTGAGTCAGGGCTCTTGAAATAGAGCTGAGGGCAGAATCATCGTTTTGACCATGGTTAGGTTCAAAGAAGCACACGTTGATAGTGAATTCTTTCGAGTTGCTTAAAATGTACAAAAACATGATCACTGCTGTGGTATTCTGGCTACTGCAGGTATCAGCAAACAGCCTGACATCCTTTACACCGTGGACATCAAGATGTTGAAGGTAGATTCCCATACAGGCTGCAATCTCAGATGATCCCCTTTTGCTGATAGTCTTACTTCACTGAAAGCAAAGACACTCTTTGATTCAAATGTAAACCGTGAAATTATGTGTTGACAAACGCATTCGATAGAATACAGCACTTTCTTTGGAAAGGGGCAGCTGATTCACTTGCTGAAGATCAAATACCGCAGAGGAATATTATCTTGGGTTTTCTTTAGCAGCTATTTTAGCATTTTTCTTATTTCTTACAGCATTCTTTTCTTCAGTGTGTTTGTTGTACATGTCCTGCAACTCCATTTTCTTTGCAGCATCACATGACGTTAAGTTGCACACAAACTGCACTAGTCCTCCTTAGGATACTGGAATGATAGACTCATTGATTTGTATACTCTGGAGTAAGTTTTTGATAACTGGCTTTGAGCTGTTAGATGTTATCTTCATTGTGCATAGAATACATTTTAGACAGTATCAGGACTGAATGTAAATATTCTTAAGAAAACTCTTCTGGACGATGGTAAGTGCATTCATTATTGTTATTTGAATTCTTTGTACATAGAAACATAAACAAAGTGGGCAAATGCCAGAACCTTCATTTTTGCCATTGAGAAACTGATAGCTTTCACTATATGGTGGATCATAGTTACTGTTATTACAGTCACTAAATGGCTACTCCAGCTGGCGTATTTCCTTTTCTTGATGACAACACTGTTCCATTATATTAGTACTGTCTGCAGATGTAGCATTTACATTTTCAAAACTGTCTTGTGTGTGGATCTTTAAAATGCTGAGAGCAACATCCATAGACTCTGTTTCTGATTTTTCGTTCTGATTTTCCTCTGAACAATCCATCTGTATCACCTTCCCATAATAATGCTTCTTGTCTGATAACCACTATACTTAATTTCAGCACCTATCTTTAATGCATCACTTTCAATGCATTAAATTTCGTTGCATTATACTACATTCGTAGATCCATCTCCTCCACTTTACGAATAAGTCCAAGTTCATAACAGACTGCTTCTTTACTGAGACTGCATTAGTTTGTTGCAGGTATATTCAGACCAATCAATATTGTTGAAGCTGGTTTTTCTTGTCCAATTTATAAACACATGTTCATTGTTGGCATCAGGTGGCAAAAATTGGTCTAGACTGGCTAGCATTACACTGAGCATTTAGACGTATCGACCAATTTTAATAATGGTAGTATCTAACAAAGGGACGTAAGCAACTTGCGAGTCTAATACGCCTGTTCATCTAAAAAAGAATGAGTGAGCAATGGCATTTATGACGATAACACAATGTTTACTGCAAAGTAACCATTAGAGATGGAGGTATGCCAGTTTGTTAGAATATAGATACGGCCAAATGGAGTGTACAGGTGAAATATCTAAATTTTTTCGATTTTGGCACTTACGCCACTTCGCCAGATGAGCGACGATATACAAGAATAACTTTATAGCAGAAAAAATAGCAACATACTATAAAACTAGCACTACATTAAAATATAAAAACAAAAAACAGAATAAATACTTAAGAAATAGCAACCTCGAAGATACATCTAACTTTCAAAATATCTTCAGTGAATCATTCACACTCCCAGAAATAAAGCAAGCAATAAGGACACTAAAAAATAAAAAGAGCCCAGGTCCTGATAATATACATCCAGAACTACTTAAGAATTTAGAACATGAAGCATTCCATACTTTATTAAACATTTTCAATAAAATGTGGACAACCAGAAATAACATACCAACACTGTGGAAAAAAGCAAAACTTATACCCATTAAGAAGAAAGGAAAACCAACTCCAATGATAGATAGTTATAGACCAATATCATTAATATCAAAAACAGCAAAACTCTTAGAAAGAATGGTAGCTACAAGACTGACATACTTTCTAGAAACACAAAATCTGTTAGTCCCTGAACAAGCTGAATTTAGGAAGGACAGCTCAGCAATACACCAGGTTGTAAGACTCACACAGGACATTAAATAAAATTGCAATAATAATAATAATAATAATAAGGCTACTCTCGCACTGTTTGTGAACTTCAAAGATGCATTTAACACAGTATGGCGAAAAATGCTACAATACAAGATGAAGACATGGCATATCAGGCTACATGCTAAACTGGTTTCAAACCTTCCTATCCCAAAGATGGTTTCCAGTACAGTACAATACAAAACAGCCACATCTAAATGGAAAAACGAGAGTTGGACTACCTCAAGGATCTGTTACAAGCACTATTCTGTTCAATATATGTATAAATGACCTTGTAGTTGTACTTAAGAAAATAGGTAACATACAAGTAGGAATGTTTGCTGACGACGTGGTAATACGGACTTCAGAAAAGAACATAAGATCTGGGAAACATTACAAAAGACTACAAACAATAATAGAGAATACAATCACAACCCTAGAACAGTGGACTAATAATAACAATATGAAAATAAATACAGGAAAAACTCAATATCAACTATTCACAATGCAGCATAAAACAGAAAATATATGCCTGCAAATCAACAACAAAAAATTACAAGAAGAAACTACAACAATGTATCTAGGGATAGAATTAGATCAAAAACTATCAATGAAAGAAAATGTAAACAATGTAACAAATAAAATCAACAAAAAGAATAACATTTTAAAACGTTTAGCATGAATAAAATGGGGTGGATACATGGACCTCTTTAATAATACATACATAAAACCTAACCTATTGTATGGAGGAGAACTACTAGTAACAGTAAACTAGAAATTTCACAAAATAATTCACTAAGAATAAGAACAGGAGCTGTAAAAAGAACAATTACAGTACTACAAAGCTTCACAAAAAACATGACTATAGAATTGGACATAGTTGAAAGCAGTTACTCTAGCACAAAAACTGCAAGTCAATAGAAATAGATACAAATGGTACCACACAGCAGATACTATAAGTAATTTAAAAACTCAAATAAGCTTCAGAACATATATTAATAACTTAAAATACAAGAATATAATTACAACAAATATAATTGCAACAGAGATAACAAGTCCAATAGAATATATTGATATACAATATCAGAATGATCTGATATATACAATACACAATCAAAACAATATACCAGATGAAATGAGAGCCATAGCAACTGCTAAGGAAAATGAAAGATACCCAGAAAAAGAATGGCTCCGAATATATACAGATGGATCTCTCATCAATAAAATAAATGCTGGTGCAGGAGTATACTGTAAACATTATGCACAGTATCTAACATTAGATGAAACGTCAAACCACTATGATGGAGAATTAACAGCTATAAAAGCAGCATTACAGATCGTTTTATATAGACCATACATAAAACAAAAAATAATCATCTTATCAGACTCAAAATCAGCCATAGATGGATAGTAAATTACAATAATAAAACAACAAGAAATATTAAAGAAATAAGAAGCCTAATTAAAGCAGTTGAAATTAGAAATCATGTCACTCTACAATGTATCCCACCTCATGTTGGACTTTTGGGCAATGAACATGCGGATCAATTAGCAAAGAAAGGTGCAAGACAACAAATAAAACCTGTAGAACAAATAGAAATAAATAAATGATTAAATAACATTAAACAACATTTCAAAAGATAACAGAGACTTGAATGAAGAAGATAAATTAATGGATAAAACTTATAAGAATATTAAAGATAAGAGTTGATATACAAAAAATGCCAAGGAAGACTGCAGTGGCCTTATTTAGGATGGCAACTGGCCACGATTGCCTCGCAGAACACCTCTACAAGATATGATGACTACCTACACCCAAGTGCGAGATATCATCCTGAACAAACAACATCTCACCAAATGCAAAGGCCTTAAAAGCGATAACTTAGAGACTTTATATTTGGAAGCCAGAGGGAAAATGATGCAGATCAATTAATCCCCAGTGCCATTGGTGAACAACAACACATTGAACTTGCAAATTCACCAAAATGGAATCTGAGATACCTGTGTCTTCTTTGAGTCAGTGCTCCACAGTGGCTGAGAATATCATGTGCTGTCGCTGTCTCTCTCTCTCTCTTTGACAGAGTCCCATAATACAGTTGCATACTACTTGAGCATTTCCTTACTGGTGCATATTCTGTGTAGCTGTTTTGAGCTGGTATCCATTTAATTTCAACAATTTTGCAGCTACTTTTAACATGGATTACTAATATATAGTTTACCATGTTTCAAACTTGGTCTTGTCTTTTTGCCTGTTTTGATGTTTTTGATTGGTCCATCTAAGCCAGAATTTAAAAAGCAACAGTTGGTCCTGTTTATAATGGTACGAATTGTATGTTATATTTATTTTATTAATAGTAATTTATCCAACACTGCAGATGGTATGTAATGATACAGTGTCAAAATCTCTGAATAAGCTTCATTGGAATTCTGTAGACATATGCACTGAATTTCTGGATACCAAACCAAATAATCCTGTATAATTAAGTTTTACTGCATTTTATGCTGTAATTAATCGATATCATTACCACAGTATGTTGAAATATATATATATATATATATGTGTGTGTGTGTGTGTGTGTGTGTGTGTTTATAAGGGAGAAAATTGTGTACTGCAACACCCAAAATTACTCAAGTGCCATCTATACTGTGACAAATAAAACCAACGTTTCACTCATAACAAACTAGATTAATTACGCAAAATGCGCTAAAAGACTTGCTTTGAACTTCTTTGAACTAGAACTTTGAACTACTAATTGTAGATCACTTACAATTTACAGAAAATTGCAATTGATCTACATTTATATTCTCCTGTCTTTTTGAGTCCCCTGTTGCTAAGGACACACATTAATGCATTGTTCCAAATGTAAATGGCAAACTTTGTCAAAGATTGGCCAGTCAAAGCCTCTTCCAATACTTCACCTACTGCAACATACAGGTTCGCCTTCTGGAATCTCCCATTCTCATAGTCTTCATCAATGGCATGGCCAATTGTATCATGCTTTTTGGCCATACTACTAATTTTTAAAGAGAATTTTTATGTATGTAAAAATTAAAAAGAGTTTTCAAAACCTCTGTGTTAAAATACAATCGCATTGGAATTATAAAAGAACATACCTTTGAAGAAGGCTTTGACTTTTCATTGAACAGTCGATGGAGTGACAAATAGTTATTGTTACTCCACATATATTAGATGATCACAATTTTCTAACCATGAAGCAGCAAAACAAAGAAGTGCAAATCTGCTTATAAATGTCTGCTACACATGCAATACCAATGCTCAAATGTTTTAAGATCCCTCATATAAGAAAGTTGTGCTATATTTCCTTTGTAAGTAGTAATCAAGTTCATTAGCGAATGTGCTAAATAATTGTATAAGGAGAGAAAATTGTGTCAGCTGTCATTAGAAATCAATCAATATTTTATAAGTAACAAATAAGAAGATTAATTTTCTCACTGATCATAGACCATGTGCCTTTTCCTAAGAGGTTGACTTGGTAGCCTTAGAGTGCAGAATCTTCATATTAACCAGCTTCACCTCTGTTTATGTTAACAGTTTCTGTATTATGTGAAAACTTATAGTATTTATGTTATTAAATAACACTGGTGCCAAAGAGAAGGTACAAAGGTATAAATTTTACTGTTGTGATTATCTAAATGATTACCACTTTGACCAATGTGTGTTCCACTGCCAAAGAGTACTTAAAACCTATGAACTTGGGAAACTGTCTGGAGGATTCAGATATTCTGTCCTTTTGCTGAACATCAGGACTTTTGTATCTGTTACTAGGAATAGGCAGGGCTGTAGGAAATAAAATTTATGGGGAGAATTCATCATAAACATCTTCTAGATCATTGTACAGTAATTTCATGAAGTAGGAAAGAAGAGTAGCATTTGTGTTTAAAAGCTTTCCTATGCACAAGTTGGAACATCATAATCACTCCAGCAAATAATATATAGAATATTTTTACATGCCTCACTTTTATATGATTAAGCCCATGAATAACTAGGAGGGTTATATACCTTATATAAGGTTAGATAAAATATAAACCAGATTTTTTTACTTTTAAAAGCTACATTGAAACAACCGAAGGTAGAATACTGTAAAACTTTTCTGCATAGTCTTGTTGTTTTAAAGTATCCATTTCCCAATGGAAATGGCAATTTCTTTTAATTCCTTCCTTGAATACAGAAAGAAATCTTGGCAGCCAGTTGTGCACAAACTCCTGAAAATGATTATTGAAGCGCCATTTTCTCAGTGGCTCTTTAAATGGCCCAAACAAATTATAAATGATTTATCCTCAGGCAGATTAGTCTGTACTATGGATATTCACAAGTTATCCAGAGTTGTACATGGTCTCACATAGGAGGAAAAATTACTTTTAATATTGGTTGCTAAAGTTGTTACAATAAGCTGGTTCCCCCTCAACTATAAACCTGCAGTAGTACGCAGCATTTATTGTTCTTTCTTGAAGAAATTCCATGATGAAATCGCCCTTGTGGTCCCAAAGGCAGCTGGCAAACATTTGTCCTTGATTGGCTCAGTTTCACTTTCTTCTGTTATTACTTGCTTGCTTCTTCAAACTTGGGTGGGTGGATCCAAGTTTCCTCTTCTTCTTTCTGGTAGCTGTTGAGAGACTTTCAGGTCCTGCATAAGCAAACAAGGAACCCACCTCAAGTTCGTCAATAACTCCCGTAACTGATTGCAACTTCGGAAATTTAATTTCCCAACCACCTCAGTAAGATAGCAAACAGTATGGACGTTTCCTGCAGTTGTCAGAGTTAGGGAGTTCTTTTCCACAGCTTCCTGGCCCAATGAAAAGCTTTTGTACCATTATACTCCTGGTCTTTAAAAGTGTTTCTTTCTCAAACTTTGCTTGGAATCTTTTCAAAATTTTGTACAGCTTTACATCTTCCTTGGTAATAAACTTTATGATAATGTATTGTTTAACGCATGTGTTTACCTTCTACTTACTGATTGTGCTAATCAATACAGAAGACACTAGCTCTATCTGAGGGCAATATAGCTACTTAATTTAATAAATGATAATGACTAGAAATCCTTTAGAAAATTATTTTACTTATTTTAAGAAAAAGTAATCAACTACATATATACGTAGCAATATCAACACATTAGAACCCTTCTGAATATTTGCTCTTAATGAAACACTTTAATATTCTCTGCCCAAGGAGCACTTAAATATTTAATTTCATATTCAGATTGAGGTTATTTGGATATGTAGAGGATAAGCATTGCCACCATAAGAGGAATTCCTCCAGATATCCTCACTGTTGTCCATTCAAAGCTGCAAGCCAGTTTGCTCACTAGCGCAAAATTCTGGTTTGTGCCATACTGAAGCCTAGTAGTTGGTGAGTGGTAGAGGATAGAATGCTTTTCATTACTAATAAATTGAATTTTCTGGGAATAGCATGTGAAGTAAGTATTCTTTATTATTTTGGATGAATTTTCTAAAGTTTGTATTACTGTTAAACCATGATAGACAAGAACTAAGCAAATCAAAAATTTATATATTATAAAAACACTCAATTTATATCAAATGTATTTTTGTGACCTTAACCATTTCTGACATATTTGTTGCTATTGGTTTGAATATTCGAATACTTTATACTATTTGTAAGTGTTAAGTCACCATTTATTTCTTTCTTGTGCAGCCATGGAAAGATTATGTAATTTCCAAGCCAGCACACAGCAATTCCCATTTTTATAGATATTCCTATTGCTTCACCCACCTATATGCCTCTTGCACCTACCACAAAATGTGTAATGAATAGAGACCAGTTGCTAGACACTAAACATTTTTAAAATAGGCAGGTGTAAAGGCACTAAAATCATGGAAATAGGCACTTGTTTTTAAATTTAGCATAATATCTTTAAAATTATATGCTTAAATTAGTGACAATATAGGCCTACGGATACGATTTGCATGAAATATAAATATGTCGCATACTGCCAAATGAAATAAACCTTTATATGATGCTTCATTTAATAAATCAACACACCCGAGTATATACGGTAAATCCAAATAATACATAATTTTTTCTTGGCATTTTGAATGCAAAACAAAATATCAGTATACTATAGTCCTTGCCTGTCATTAAGAAAATAAGATGTCATTAGTTGCACATGACAACAAGAAATTTTTGCAAATTTTCCATTTTTAAGTTTTGTCTTCAGTCAGATAACAAATTTTTCAGAGTAGAAAATTACTTCTTCAGAACAACAGATGTTACCGGGGCTTATTTGAACAGTGCTACAGTGTTTGGGTCAGTTGAAGCATTGTTTTCACCTTGGAGAATCATTCCAATGTCTTTCACGTGTTTAATCCCAATTTTCAGCAAGAAGCTGGTCACTTTTTTCCCATGTAGTTCAGCTTATATCACTTGGAATGATGTGAATTTTCTACATAATGTTGCCTACGATATCCAATGCTTCCATGAGTGTTTTGTTTCTCTCTTCTAAACACTTGATTGTATCTGACAGTGCACAGTATTTTGCAGCAATGAAAGTCAAGTCATTTTTTACAGAGTCCTTCATCAACAATTTTTCAGAAAATGTATATATGATGCATCTTCTTCACACAAATTACTGCCCTCACCCCATACCTTTTTAAAGTTGTAGTGTACTTTAAGAACCTTGCCAACTTTTTTAATATTTTTGCAGCATCAGAAGTAAACAGAAGCTCATTTTCATATTTAACTCCATCTGGTCATAATACATTCAGTGAGGAGGTAAACATTTGAGCTACAGTTGTATTATTTGTTTTATACAACTGTTTACATGCAAGGAGATAAATCATAGTCCATTGCACCATTCACAATGTTTGCAATGAACCACAGGGATCTGTACCTTCATCAATCAATAGCCATATTTTCTTTCCACTACTACTTTCCTAATCTGATAAATTATATCGCTGTAACAAACATCCATGTCAATTGCCAGGATCACATCAGCTGTTGTGCCAGAATTTCATCCCTTAGGAGTTCTTTTACATGCTATTAAATCTACTGACATTGGGCTGTCACTTTTAAGTACACTTAAAAACCATCCGTCTGAGCCAAGTTTGAACCTTCAACCTTTGGATCAGAAAACCAATGCCTAACCAACTAAGCCACCTGGACTGACAGGCCAGCATGGTTTATAACATAAGTCATGAAACAGGGATAAATGCCCTTCCAGAAATAAATTTGATTGCCAAAAGCTCAAAATATGAAATGGAATTTTATGATATGGAATAAAAGTAAGGTATAATGCATTCAGAAAATACTGGTCAACAGTCAGATGTAAACTCCATTTTGTTCTAATGCAATCCAAGGTTAATTTAAACAAAATCAATACAATAGGCACTAAACATGGAAATAAGCAAAAATATCATCAATTGTCTCTGCTCTATATAAACATAATATCGTGACATAAACAAAGTATAGGCATTTTGCCTGACATTCAGTCTCTAGTAAGGAATAAATTTCTGTGTTTGTTTATCTCAATTAATATTAAGTAAATGTGATTAGAGTCTGTAAGAGGACTGAGTGACATGAGATTTTTAAAAAACATTAATTGCTTTTGGAACATTCCATGTTTAATATGTAATGTGTGGATGATCTTCCATTCATACTTGACAATCCTTGAGAAACATTCTATTTGTTATATTTGCATCTGACTTGTTGATAACTACTTTGTTATGAAAACAAGTTTAATAACTTTGAAATGAATTACTACACAGGAATGTTACGTAATAATTACACAGGAATTACTTTGAATAGCTGTTAAAACAAATGTGAAAGTTGATGTAATTCTCAGTGCATGTAACACACACTCCTTGTACTTCCATAAACATGTCTGGTTTTACCGTTAAACTGTTCATTTGAAAAATGTTATTAATTACTTAATAATATATCATATTAATGAAGTTATTTCAACAGTAATGAACAATGAGGTTGCTCTGTATGAATTTGTAACTGCAGTTGATGATTGTTATGAAACAGATTCTTTTTCAAATTTAACTCCCTTTCATTCTTAGATAATTGTACCTAATGCTAAATCCTCCAATATTGCAGATTATGCACACAGGCAGTTTCTGGTGATAGCAGTGGTGGTTCACCATTGCCCTTTGATGGAGTCTCAGTGAAAAATGCAAGCTTCAGTTTTGGTAAGGATTGTCCTGAATGTGAAAGTCAAGAAACTGATGTAAAAAAAATACCCCCTGTTGAAAAGCATGTTCACTTAGAACCATCTGGTAAATGTATTGATGGGGAAATTTACAGTTGGATTTCATCGATTCATGAGTGTGAAACATCACACAAGTGTAACATTTGTGATAAGAGCTTTACTCAGTTGTCTGCTTTCAGATTGCACAATGTGATTCATGAGGGTAAAAAGCCTCACAAGTGTGAAATATGTGAGAAGAGCTTCTCTCAGTTGGCTAGTTTGAAACGGTGTAATATGACACATGAAGGTAAAAAGCTTCAGCAATGTGAAATTTGTGAGAAAGCTTCATTCATTTGTCACCTTTGAAAGTCCATAAATTGAAACATGAGGGTAAAAAGGCACACAAATGTGAAATTTGTGAGAAGACGTTTGGTCACATGTCATCTTTGAAATGCCATAAATTAATACATGAGGGTAAAAAGCCTCACAAGTGTGAAATTTGTGAGAAGAGGTTCTCT
This sequence comes from Deroplatys truncata, assembly GCA_030765065.1. Classification (NCBI taxonomy): domain Eukaryota; kingdom Metazoa; phylum Arthropoda; class Insecta; order Mantodea; family Mantidae; genus Deroplatys; species Deroplatys truncata. The sequence goes on from CM060989.1 coordinate 114,676,284, forward strand.
CAACTGGTCAGTTTGAAAAGGCATAATTTGATACATGAGGGCAAAAAGCCTCACCAGTGTGAAATTTGTGAGAAGAGCTTCAGTCACTTGTCATCATTGAAATACCATAAATTGGTACACGAGGGTAAAAAGCCTCACAAGTGTGAAATTTGTAATAAGAACTTTACTCATTTGTCACATTTAAAATCCCATCAATTCATACATGAGGGTAAAAAGTCTTACAAATGTGAAATTTGTGAGAAGTCCTTTACTCGTATTGCACATTTGAATTCTCATAAATTGATACATGAGCGTAAAAAATGTGAAGTGTTAAATTTGTGAGCAGAGCTTCTCTCATTTGGCCAGTTTGTAAAGGCATAATATGAGACATGAGTGTAAAAGCCTCAATAGTGAGAAGGGCTTTCTTCGGTTGTCATATTTGAATTACATAATTTGATTCATAGGGTAGAAAGCCTCATAAGTGCGAAATTTGTGAGAGGAGATTTAATAATTTATCAAGCATGAATAAGCATAACTATTTGATTCAATGACAGCATGAAAACATCATGACTGTGACATCATTTTTCGAGCAGATGATAACTCTTTGTTTTTTGCATCTACAGTAATGTGGAAATTTGTATCAAACAAGACAGTACTCTTTTCTATATTTTGAAAAGCATAATGTGATCCATAAGGAATAAAACCTGCAGAAATAAGATATATGCCGGATTTCACCAACTATCAGAAAGTTTAGCTTGAGGGATGTCAAACTATTGCTTCATCAATTTTTGCCATGCCATCAATGATAATCACATCAAAAAGACAGTTTGTTTGCTGTGATGGCTCATCACATAGGTTTATAAAGATTGGCAACAGCAATGTTTGCCACATCTGCTCTCATTGGCTGAGATTGTGGCTTTTATGAAAGATATAAGAGCAATGTTTATGTTTAAATCCACAGTGAAACATTTTAACCTTATGTTACCTCTGTGCCTCATTTTCGAATTGTATTGTTGAGTCAGGTGTTTAACGTGTTTGGAAATTATGGAAGGATCAAAACAAAGGGAAAGCAATTTTATACTAAAAGAAAAACCAATGGTTCTAAGATTTGTTGCTGATATGATTGAAAGTAAAATAATTGATGATGTCACAAGTGAGGAGAAGGAAATAGCTTGGTAGAAGGTGACCAATAAGTTCAACAGCATTCCCAGGTGGGTCTTTATTTTCATAATTGTTATTTAGCTATACATCAATATAATTGTTAATATTATTGTTTCCAGTTTAGTTCAATTGCAAGTTATTGTAGGGAACATTGGAAGCAGAAGTTGAAAGCTGTGAAGCAATAAATGATGCCAGTAGATAATCTCTTACTGAAATCTCACAAACATAGCTGTTCCTGACATACTATGTTATTGAAGGATGAATATTTTTCTAGTAATTAAAAATGAATAGGTTTACATGTTAAAATGCTGCAGGTTTATCACAACTTAACAAAATCACCTGTTAATATCAATGTTACATGCCTGCTGTATCTTAGGCTTTCAGTACTTTGTGGTAATATTAAGTAGAAGCCATATATTATGCATTACATTAACCGTAATATTTGTTGGTAACCTCTCCTTACAACATTAAGAAAAGGACCACTAAGCAGATAAAAGGTTTCTATGACAACTTTTTAAGTGTTACACAAAACAAACATGGCACAAGAAGAGGTAAACTTTCATAAAACAAGTGATGGAGGAGAAGCTCTTCCTCTTCTGGATGAAACATCTCTACAGCTGCCGTGAATAATTAAAGGTTAGGAGGAGCAAGCCCATTTGATGATGATGCTGATTATCATTTTGGCATGTAAAACATGCTTTGTTGCATTAGGTATGCAATAGAGTCTACAACATGCTTCTCAGAACTAACTTGCTTTGTTATTTTTTACTTCTCTATGGATACTCTATTAGGATTGAAAAAGATTAATATCTCTGTGTTTATCATTCAGACAGGTCAGGGTCTTGGAGCATGAGGCTTCAAGCTGACTTCTGTGTAGTTTTCTTGAACATGTATATATTAGCCAGGTGTTATAGCATGTTTTGCAAGGTATCAGATGGTATATTGAATGCTGAGTGAATTTTATGTTTCTTGTGAGATCTGAGCTTCCATGGAGAATAAATTGGAAATTCAATTACTAACTAAATTTCACTAAGTTCCTTGCATTTGTAACAAAAATTTGTATCACTGTTTAAATCCACGTCCAAAGAATATGCAAGAAATGATAGAGGATCTTGTAGAAAAAATCAACAACATGAACGGAATGGAACAGCGCATAAAAGATAATTTAAACAAAGTGGCTGAAGAAATAAAAAAAAAAAAGATGTGCAAGGAATAAATATAAAAGTCGATAGAATCAAAGAGAGAATGGAAAGAATAGATGAAAGGAGGAGAAGACTCAATTTGCTGTTCACAGGAGTTGAAGAGAGAAGGGGTATCTGGGCATATGAAGAAATAAGAAAAATGTTAACAGATAAACTAGAAATGGATGTGATAAGATGGGAGATTGTGGAAGCATACAGAGTGGGTAGGCAAGGCAGGAAAAGACCAATAATCGTACAATTTGCAACATCCAATATAATTCATGAAATTTTAGTAAGGTCAAAAATGCTAAAAGGAAGTAATATATTTGTAAACAAAGACTTGGCTCCAGCCCAGAGGGACCTTAAAAGAAGCCTAATACAGAAGATGAAGAAGGCAAACGAGCATTCATTTGAAACTTACGGCTTTGGATAGATGATGAGAATGTAACATATACCGGCAAATAGGAGCTATGGTGGGGAGAACCAGAATGGAAGGAAACAAGTCAGTAAAATAGCAGCGAACGAAGTAAATTAACACCAGTGGCAGCCAGTAGAAGTAAAAAGTGAGCTGAGAAAAGGAAAGAAGATAGATCCAACACAAAAGGAAAATGACGTAAATGTAATAGGTGAAGGTACATCACAACATATATATGAAGCAATAACATCGAACCAGAGAGGAAGGAGAAGCCCAGTAATGTCATGGCATACGTCATCGCCAAAGAAGATAGTGTCACCGGGGAGAGAGGAGAGGCCACAGTGTGTAGTGAGTAATGAAAACAGCATGTGGCGGGGAAGGGAAGTGATGTGAATCACCGGAAAAGCGTGGAGTATTCAGAGGAAGAAGGGGAAGAAAACATTATATCTCCGCATGGAAGCATATTGGTGCTCCAGAAAGAAATGAGAAAATCAGTTGAGGGAATGAAACTGAGAAGTAAAAAAACTTTAGAGAGGTTTACACCTTTCCGTAACAGAATGGGATCGCAATAGCGATCAACAAGGAGATTAGGATTTTGGAATTGTGAAGGCCAAACCAGCTGCTTCACAATTTCACAGTCTTGGATTGTACCATCTTTTAGAAAGATATATAAATGTTAAAGGAAAATTTATGAACATAAAAATTATAATAATGGGGACTTTAACGTAAGAATAGGGGAAAGAGACAAGCAGAGAAAGTAACTAAAATTATTAGAGAAAATAATGTGAGTAAAGTATGGAAGTGTATAGAATTAATGTACAAAAAAAACATGAACATAAATCTAATGTAGATCAAAACGGTGGGGGAGGGGGAAGAGAAGATATATAACATATTATATTTGAATGGAATGAATAGGAATAGGATATGGATGGTTAAAAGAAGAAAATAATGTAAATACAAATAAATATAAAAATTACTAATTGTATTAACATGTAATAGTAATCCAAGAAGGCATCTAATATATAATAACTTAATGCTCAGTAGAGTAATATATTGTTATTATTATAACCAAAGGAGGGGAGATGACTATAAAATGGCCAGGGCCAGAAGCAGTCACTCCCAATATGACTGTAATTATTTTGGCACTCAATAAATATTACATTACATTAGTATCACTGTTAGCTACATTATGGCAGGTGGTTTACAGAACTTAAAAGAGAAAGACTAGTACTATTTGCTAGGTTTCACCAATGACCTTTTTAGAATCACAATTCCTGTATCTTGATGCAGTTTCATAATACAAAATAATACATATTTCACTGCAGCAACTAAAAGATACTATGCACAATTTCTGTGTAGTTTTGTTTTTTCTTTATTCAGTTGTGAACGTTTTTGACAGTTATCTTAGCGAAATGGATTTTAATGTGTGTTAAAATCCAAAATGATATGTAGCCTGCTTTAATTTAACAAACGTATGCAGAGGAGACAAAATATACTTTTGGAAGAACATCTCTGCAGGACAGAGTTTATTGAAAAGATTTTTTGCCCCCATGGATATTGCTCCAAATTAAAAAAAATGTTTTGGGCAAAAAAATTTGAGCAGATCAAAATGGAACTTTATTTTCCCCAGTTCTTTTGTTATTGCACTGGTAAAGCTGTATGATGTGGAGGAAATGTCCATATTTCCATAATTGCATCAAATATTTGCTTTTTCAGTTGATTTGTTGTGTATAACTTTCAATTTTTTTTATTTCAGCCAAATTTGTAGTGCAAACTAAATTGTGTTACACATTCTCTTTTTTTTATTATAAAGGGTCTTTCAACAAGAGTGTCCTAACTTTAACATGTGATGACTGCCGTTGTTACTGAGTTACAGCAGTCATCTTTTCATGTGGTTACAGTTGTTTTTGACAAATAGCTATGGGACGTTACAGCATTCAGCAACGCATAGAAATTGTGAAAATTTATTATCAAAATGGATCATCTGTTCGCCAAACCTTCCGTGTATTGCGTGAAGTTTGCGGTGTGCATAATCGTCCCTGCGAGAAAACGATTCGGTTTGATCGATAAATTTGAAAGAAGTGGTTCTGTCAGCGATCAAAGAATGCCTGTACGTATTCGACGTAGGCACTCCAACGAAAACATAGGCACCATTCGTGATAGTGTATGCAAGGACTTGAAGTTTCACACTTACAAAATGGTGTTAACTTAAGAACTAAAGCCCAGCGACCGTAGGTTGCGCCATGTATTCGCTGACTGGACTATGGAGCAATTCAAAGCTGACCCGGATTTTTGTCAAAAAATCATCTTCAGCGACGAAGCCCACTTTTGGATGGATGGTTGTGTTAACAAACAAAATTGCCGCTATTGGAGCAATCACAATCCAATGCAGATTCCAGAACAACCACTTCATCCCCAAAAGGTTACTGTGTGTTGTGGATTTTGGTATGGTGGAATCATTGCTCCATATTTTTTCCAAGATGAAGATGGAGCAGCTGTAACTGTCAATAGAGAAAGATACCGGGTTCTTATAAGGGACTATTTTTGGCCTCAATAGAATGGTATGGATCTCACAAACATCTGGTTCCAGCAAGATGATGCCACATGTCATACTGCTCTCGAAACAATCGATCTTTTGAAGGAAAATTTCAGAGGTTTCAACATTTCCTGGTGGTGATGTTAACTGGCCCCCAAGGTCATGTGATTTAATGCCGTTAGATTACTTCTTGTGGGGTTATGTTAAATCTCGAGTCTATGTCAACAAGCGAAAAATAGTAAATGATCTCATGAAGTTGGACCTGATTTACCTTCTTCTGTCATTGAAAATTGGGTCAACCATATACATGCAACCCAATGAAGTCACAGCAGTCACTTAACTGATGTTCTCTTCCACACGTAATGACAATAATGTTCCAAAATAAAAAAGAAATAAACCTTTATCATTTGTTGAACGTGTTTTGTTTTAGTTCAAAGATAGGACATCTTGTTGAAAGACCCTATATTTATTGTAAGGCTTTGGTATAATGTTGTGGTATGAATATAATGTCTTTCCAACCAAGTTGTATAAAATGTTTTGTTTTTTCCTCATTAATTATTGTACAGGATTGACAACAGATTATGGTTGCATATAATGCCTACTGCAATAAAGTTCTTTTAAATTGCTCCCTTTCCCGTCTTTGTACATTGCATTAACTGTTTAAGAAAGCTGGCCTGTTTCACCTTCAATTATAACTGTTGTGTATATTTAAGTTGGTTGCTGCACTTTCTTCTGGGTAGTCCAGCATACCTTCCTTCTTGGTTTATACTTGTGAAGCATAATGTTGGTTTGCTAATTCCATGCTAAGTGATCATTGCATAGAAGTGTTAAACCTTGAGGGTATGCTGCAGCCAATAATTGTGTTATAATTTTATTTTTTCTCCAAGTTGAATTGATTTACTGACATGTTTGGGGCGGAATATCTTAATAAACCAAAGTGGTTAATTGCTTTCTCCTGCTATCCTAGTTTGTAGCAGACAACTGACAAAATATTCCGTTTGAGCCAAAATATCTTTTATAAGCTGTTGCTTAACTATTTGCACTGGTAAGTGCAAGAAGGGGAAGAAAAAAACACTCAAAAATAGTAAAAGATACCAAAGCTATTAGCTTTAGTATCTTTAGCAGTGTTATGTTGCTGCTAAGAACTACCAGTATGGAGTTGCTAATGAGGAGAAGGATTTAAAATCTTAAGGTTTATTTATGTTTTGTTTATCTTATTCAATCACTCTAATTTAAATGAACAGGCTCATTTGAAATTTCTATTCCTTATATTCATTGTTATTCATGATGATACATTTGATTATCAAGAATGTGGTTTTCTTAAGTCTTCTAACTGAAATATTTGTATACTAGTAGCTGTATATGCAATACAGAGTAAATAATTAAGTAGTAAATCCACAGTTGTCCCCAACAACTTGTTTTTATTCTGCAATCCTTATTTATCAATTTAATAACCTACCTTGCTTATGGTTCCGGTCAAATCCATTTACTTATATTGGTAATCATGTAAGAAATTGTTTACCAGTTCAGTGCAGCAAAATCTCACAGAATTGCTTAACAATGGAGAAACGTGTTCCTTCATGGCTTAGTGCGAAGTACCAAACAAATACAAGTTTATTTATGTGAGCAGATGACTATTGAATAATGAACTAATGACTTGTTGCTCAGAATGCTGTTATAATGTATAGGTTGCATATATCTGAGAATAATTATCTTTCTGGGAAGAAACACATTCAGTTGTTGGTTATTTTGCATAACTATAATTACCAGTCAGTGCCTTTTAATCAGATACCCTGTTAAAAATGTTAGGTCACCTAGTCATTCTGAACAATGTGTAAACATATTTACAGGAATTAGATAAACTAGTTTTTTTTAATGAAAAGAATGAACATTTCTGACAATTATCATAGAACTTTTAAGGTTAGTGAAAACTCATTTGAAAATTGCTTGCAGTGATTAATATAACTACGTAGATTACATTAGTGGAATTTGTTGCATCTGAAAGCACTTTTTTTTAATATGTTTGGTTTCTAGCATTTGTTAGAACATACAATTCACTTTGAATGGGCAGGTAGAATTATGTACCTTGGTATTCAATCCAGCAGCCAGTGGAATTAATCTAGCATTAAACCTGAGGTCTTTACATGTCTCAGGCACAACAGGAGTGTAGAGAGATAGTTGAAGAAATGCACGAACAGGCACCAAGCCCTGTAGATTGGAAATGGAGTTACCTTCACCTATGAAACCTCATCAACAATGGTTCCCCATTACATAGCAGCCCATTGGTCTTTAAAAAATTGTCCAGCCAGCAAAAATAAAAAACTGAGGCTGCTAAAGCGAGAGAAAAAGTATGCAAGGTTGCTGATTACAGAAAGCCAGTCTTTGATGTATATTAATGTTGAGAGAGAGACATGAAGAAAAATTTCAGTGAAAAACTTAATCAGCAAGTTTCTTCTATCTTTCATATAGTTGCAGAAAACATGCTGTAAAAAAGAAACATTTGACAACTACACTGGAGGTATGACGTGAAGATTGTAACACAGGTGAATGTGAGAATGCTGCATGGCACCAAATATTGTATACAACCTTTGTTTAAAGGCATTTAATTCCCAGAGCAGTTCTTTTGTATAGCTGCAGCAACATTTTAAGTGCTTACTGAAAGCTAGTAACATTAAAATGCATTTGCTTTAAGTTTGAATGAGAGAAAGGAACAAAAAGTAAAAGATTTAAATAATAGTAAAGAAAATTTCTATGTGTATATTCATATATATGGTAATCTTGGAAACCATTCAGCCAAGTTTCTTCCTAATGAACATAACATCTAATTTTTTTCCCTAAATAATGAAAGGGATTCATAAAGCTTGTAATATTCAAAGGTCAGGGCTATTAGTGGAGAATTATGAGCCTCAAAGTTCCCCTATTTGTTGGTGTGTGATTTCTGTTTATGAGAAAAGTTTCTAAAATAAGGCATACAAAGACAATACACGAGTTAAAAGACAGAATTGTATGAGAAATCTGGAGAACTACAGTAGATGAACTTGAACGTGTAGCCAATTTCCTTTGGAATTGGGAGGAATGTGTTGCAGTACTACCAACCTCTTGATTAGTTGGTGAAGGGAACCTTCACCTTCTTTGTGCATAAGAATTAAAGAATCTTGCATTCAGTATTTATCTGAAAATTCTCAGCCTAGTTGTTCCCAGAGGCTGGGCTGCTGCAATGTTTTATGTCTGCACTGCTTCATAAAATACTGCATTCTTAGGTGACAGGCTGACAAACAACACTTGACAGAGAGGGAGTATATGCTTTATCTCTCCTTCCAACCACCTGCTTGCTAGTGGATGTGAAGAGACACTATCTGTCAAACCCTGTCTCCCTAAGTCTGGGATGGACTCAACAGATAATCCTTTTACATCCTTCCCAACTAACTATGAATGAAGCCTGCTTAGGGGCAAGGGGGAGGGATATACCAACATCACACTCAAGTGTCATGCTTTCGTTATTGTTACAATGGCTTGCGGATGTTATTGTTTATATTTGTGAAATGAATCCAATTAATGATACAGTTTGTAATACACTTGAGACACTGTTCTCCAGGTGGAAAGACATGTTAACAGTTGGAAAATGCTAAATCTTTGTATAAAAAATGAAAAGAATGATAAATACTATAATAAGCATTAACACAATGGATGGTATGCATAAAAGCTAAGCAATTGCTTTTGCTACAAATTTGTAGGAAAATCTAGCAAAACCTTTGATAGATATGCGTAATAATAAGTAACAATTACTTTTACTTTAGCAAAAGCTACATCATGCACGCCAAGTTAAGTAAAAGCCATGCACATAGCAATTGCTACGATTGGTATGCATAACACCTAGGAATTGCTTTTTCATTATAGCAAATGCTATGAAAAATTGAAGCCTGCCTCAGTTGTGGCTTCGCTAGCCTAGCAAAAGGTTTTTTGTAAGCATAAATGGCTGCATTTATGAATATCTGGGAAAGGAAGGTCTACAAACCTAGAAGGAGCCCCGAAGAATGTGATTTCAAAAAGTTATATCGATTTAACCGTGAAAACGTTACGTGGTTAAGTGATTATTTTGTGGGAGAAAATGATAAAACACATGGTGGAGCTTTGAGCAGAAAATGAGGACATTTTTGAGATACATAGGGGACCCCGGTTTTCAGGTTGGCATTGGAGAAGACATGGGTATATATCAAAGTACAGTGTCTAGAACTGTCACATACGTAGCAAACAAAATTATTCAAAAAACTCACCTCTGGGTGTCCTTTCCTTCAGATCAACAAAGTATGCACGATGCTAAGTGGCAGAGAAAGTACAGTTTTCCATCTGTAATTGGTGTTTTCGATTGCACACATGTGAGGATTCCAAAACCACATTATCACGGAGATGAATACGTCAATTGTAAAGGTTAAGCATCTATAAATGTGTAAGCTACGTGTAATGCTGAGGAATGTTTCACCAGTGTGGATATTCAGTGGCCTGTGTCAGTGCATGACTCATGCATATGGCATAACAGTGCACCGTGCGCAATAATGAAAAGAAGTATAAACACAGTGTTGATAGCAGATGAATGCTACGGATGGGCACCGTGGTTAATGATTCCATGTCGAAATCTGTTACACTGCAAGAAATTGCGTATAATAGACATCTTATAAAAGCAGAATGGGGTATAATCAAACGTTGTTTCGGACAGTTAAAGAAAAGGTTTCCAATTCTTCATTATGGGTTAAGACTGAATTTAGCGCACACACCAACACTAATACAAAGTTGCTTCATCCTACATAAGGTGGCCAAGTATTTGGTTGATGATTTTGATGACTTGGACGGTGATGGGGGTGATTTTGAAAATGAAAATGACATTGAAAATGGTGGTGATGAAGCTGCAAGATGTCATCAGAAGATTGCTTGCCCAATCGCTTCCTCTTTTTCTTGCTTTATTTTTGAAACTTGCGATTTATTTAACAACATGTTTGTCCTTAATTACATTCACAAACACATCATTAAACTCGTTGTCCACTTCTATATCAGAACCATCTGATGACATCTTACCAAAGAACTCGATTAAGCAACAAGGAAGTACACTAAAATGTTACACAGTTTAAAAGTAATGTGAAGTTTGTCTGCTTACATGACGTAATTGAATTTGCGCATGTGCAGTAAGGTAATGATCACTTGGAGTGGCCTGGTAGCAGCAAGCAATTCCTACGCATAGCTAGCAATTGCTTTTAAGCAAAAGCATGTGCTTTATGCATACAATTTAGAGCAATTGCTTTAGCTTCCATCATTTGCTAGAGTGAAAGCAAAAGCAATTGCTAGGTTTTATGCATACCTGCCACACATACATCAAGTAGTTAAAAACGCATTTCAGGAAGCATGCTCCTCATTATCAGTTTGTCGACTGGAGCTAACAGCTGGAAAATGGCGGCATACATGAAACATGTACAGAATGGGTTTAAAACCCATTTCATAGGTAAGATGATTGTAAACCATAACCAACAAAGAGTAGTGAAAGAAACTACTATCCTGTCCACTCTTGAGAAATCTCATAGCTATAGTAAATTTAACTTTCATCCCAAATTGTTTTACAAACTTGAAAAGATATTTAAAGAATTGAATATACGGTTGGCACCACAAAAGAATTTAATTTAAGAAATCTATTGAGTCATTCTTTAAAAAACAGTTTACTTAAAAATAAAATGTTTAGAGTTTGATAAAACTTACATTGGAAAAACAAAACAGAGCCTGGAAATTACAATAAAGGAACATAAACAAATGGACAACTCTACAGTTTCATCCCATTTTTGGAACTTTAACCATGAAATAAAATGGGAAATCACATTGCTCATACACATCAAGACACCCTTAACACTTGACATGGACAAAAATTTTAATCATCAAGAACAAGCCTCGTCTTACTAAGTTTGATAACCCAGCAGTTGACAATATCAGCCGAGTAGCCATAGGACAAAGAGGGCAGCACAGACACAATGACTTGGTTGAGAATTTTCTGGCTGCAAGCTCCAGTCGACAAACTGATGGTGAGGAGCGTGCTTCTCGACACACATTTTTAACTACTTGACGTATGTGGAGTTCATGTGTTTATAATAAATTGTGTTAATACTTATCATATAACTCCACTGATAATGACGACTTCATTTTAGTTTCAGGTAAATGCTATAATGTTAATTTTAAAATTTCTTGGTTTTCAAAATTTCCTTGGTTGTGCAGTAGCTACAGTTTAGCAAGACTATTTTGCTGGCCCTGCTTACTTTTTATTAATAATCATAATGTCTGGAATAAGGAAGCATTTTCAGATTTTAAGAACATTATGCAAGCTTTAAATAAGCATAAAGATTCTGCTCAACACCTGTTTAAAGAATAGAAATACAATTTATGAGCTCTACAGGAAAATGCAAGGCTAGTAATGGTTCAATTCAGTGAAAATCTTTGTATCAATGGACTATTTTTCCGGCTGGTTATAGCTGCTGTGCTACGTTTAGATAAGCAAGCACTTGGATTTAGGAGCACAAAGAAAGTATGGAACTGCTTGCTTTATTACTTGCTTTATTAATATTAAGTTTATTAGAAATTCCAAATCACTGCTTGAAAACTAATAGTTTATTCAGTAGGGACCCCCAAGACAATTCAAAATGAAGTGATAAACTGCATATCTAAGTACATAATACAAGATCAAGTAAAAAATGAAATTCATAACAGTAGCTTTTTTCCTATTTAAGTTGATGATAGCACAGGCATAACTCAAACATCACAGTGCTCTATCATGATAACATGTGTGAATTTTGAAGGAAATGTTTTAGAGCACTTTCTAACGTTCTATGATGTTAGTGATGATACAACAACTTTTGCTTTGTTTAATCTTCTGGATGGGATTTTATCTGAGTTTTCATATAGAATAAATTAGTGGCTTAATGTTATGATGAGGCAAGTGTAATGGCGACTCAGTTAAATGGTCTTCAGAAGAAAATTAAAGATGAAGCGCTTTAATATGTTTTTGTGCATTGCATGGCTCATTGATTAAACTTGGTGCTTCAACATAGTTTACGTTGCATTTCAAATGTTGCAAGTAAAAGTGGGATTCCTTCATTTTTCCACCATTTCTCAGAAAGGAACATGGTACTAGATTCATTTTCAGCTAGACATATTCCAACCTTAGCAGAAAATCGGTGTTATTCCAACTCAAAATTACTCATGTAACTATAAAAGATTGGGAAGAATTAAAGCATGCATTTGAAAATATCACAAATGACAAGCAGCCTGATAAAAGATTTGTTCAGGTCAGTAAGGGATTTTTGAATGAAATGAATACTTTAAAATTTACTCTTCTGGTTGTAGTGTTCAATAACATTGTTTCTTTGAAAAGTTTCTTTTTGAGGTTTTGCAAAAGAGATCACTGGACACTCTTTATTGTATTTCAAAGATCAGGATAAGAAGAGATTTAATGAGCAATAATGAACAATGTAAATATAGGATGTAAGATGTAATGAACATATGGGAGCACGGTGTGTAAGATATAATGAACAACATAATCGAGTTTAAGAAGTAATTAATATCACAAACATGGAGTATAAGACATAATTAACAACATACATATGTAGTGTAAGATATAACAAAGAATATAAACAGGATATAATGAGCAACATAAATATGTAGTGTAATGTATAAAAAAGAGCAATAACATGGAGTGTAACATACAATGACAACATAAACATACAGTGCAAGGCAAAGCAATCTAACATTATAAACATGGAATTTAAGATATTATGAACTAACAACATAAACATGAAGTGTAAGATATAATAACTGACATAAATATGGATTGTAAGATATAACTAACATAATAAATGTGGAGTTGTAAGATGCAATGAACTAACGGGATAAACAAAGTGTGAGATATAGTGATCATAAATGTGGACTGTGAAATGTATTGAATGACACATGTAGTGTAGGATATAATGAATATCATAAACATGGAGTATTAGTTATAATGAACAACAGAAACATGGAGTGTTAGTTATAATGAACAACATAAACATGGAATATAGTATTTAATGAAGAACACAAATATGGAGCATAAGATATGGTGAACATCATAAACGTTGTGTGTAAGATATAATGAACAACATAAACATGGAGTGTAAGATATAGTGACCTAACAACCCAACATAGGGTATAAGATATCATGAACTAGTAACATAACATGAAATGTAAGATATCATGAACTAACATCATAAACGTTGTGTGTAAGATATAATGAACAACATAAACATGGAGTGTAGGATATAATAAACTAAAAACTCAAACATGGAGTATGGGGTATAATCGGTAACAACATAAACATGGAGTGTAAGATATGGGGTAGTTAAATTGTATTCGAAACCACTCGGGGCCTCTCTACTGCGTGAGACAGCCTGCAGTTGCCGGGGATATTACCTTATAATAGATGCTGGAAATCTTGACCTTCTGCTCTCAAACAGGCAGAATATCTTATGTAAATATTCTCCCTCACTCTCTGAAGTTCACCAGCAGGAATTTTTGTGAGTGGTGCCGCTTTGGAGCATTTGCCTCAAAAATCATTGAAAAAACTAGCGCAGCAAACAGGTGTATCTCAATCTTCTGCGAGAAATGCTACACGTCTATTGAAACTGGAGCCCTATCACTACACATGAATGCAAGCGTTAAAGCCAAATGATCCCGCTAAATGTGTGAATTATTATAACTGTTTTTTCCAATCCATAGAAAGAGGTTTCATTGACCCACAGCTTTTGTTTTTCATTGATGAATCTTGGTTTCATCTAAGTGGACATGTGAATACTCACAACAGTCGATACTGGGCTTCAGAAAAACTGTGCTACTGGATGAAATGCCTCATTATGATCAGAAAATTGGAGTGTGGTGCACGATAAGTGCTAGAAGAAAAATAGGGCAAATATTCTTTGATGAAACAATAAATGCAGAGCAATATCACAGATTCATTCTGAGGCCATTTTGCAATCATTTGACAGAAGAAGAGAAATCGTATGGTTGGTTCCAGCAAGATTCTGCAACAGCACATACGGCTGCCGAATCATTACATGCAATAAGAGAGGTGTTTGATAACAGAATAAATAGTGTTGATTTGTGCCCCCATCGTTCTCCTGACCTAACAAACTGTGATTTTTATTTATGGGGTTTTTAAAAGACAAAGTGTATCATTTCAATCCTCGCACACTACAGGAACTTAAAGAAAACATTGTGCAAGAAATCACAAGAATTCCTGCTGCTGAGCTTCAGAGAGTGAGCGAGAATATTTACACGAGATATGCTGCCTGTTTGAGAGCAGAAGATCAACATTTCCAGCATCTATTATAAGGTAAGCATTTAAGTCCGCCTCTACATGTGTAATTACCCCAGTGACTGCCTGCTGTCTCGTGCAGTAGAGAGAGGCCACGAGTGGGTTCGAATATAATTTAACTACCCTATATGGCTGGATGGATTTATTGTACAGTTTGTTCTACATGTTTACAATACATACAATGTATATTCGTTGATACCCTTACATCTATTGTACAATTTGTTGGTGCTTGTTTTCTTATTGGGCCATTCAGATTGCTTGGCTTCCTGGCCTTTTCGCTCACTGAGCGGCCCTTGCTTCTCTTACTTTTCTATACCATTTTCTTCCCTTCATCTTCATTATTATTCTCTCAAGTCCTTGGTTTTGTTTCTTAGAGCCTTTTATTGAGTCAGTTCATCTTTAAGATTTTTACGCCAATTCCCCATGTTTCATACTTTCTTGAATTTCATTTATTGCTTTTGTAACCCTATCAACGATATGGTGCCTACCATAAAATTGTCTGCATATAATGAACCTGAACCTGGATTCTTCTTATCTCTTATTACTGGATAATGCTAATTTCTTATTTTTACTTCTAATATATCATCTATGAATAGGTTACTAATATGAACTCAGTTTACATCCCTGCCTTACTCCTATTTTCTTTTTTTGTGTATCAATTTACTTCTTTTCCCTATTTGTTCTTTGTTTAGTCCTGATACGTAAATTTCTCCATTGCTTTTCTGAGTCTAGTACGTCTGGATACAGGGTGGACACTTTCCTCCCCTTGTAGCATTAACCTCCCTTCTCTCAGACCTATTATTGTATACCCTCCCCGGCTTCTTGCAATTTCTTTTGCTTCACTGACCGTTCTCACTCTTATTACTTCCTCACTTCTCACTTGTGTCACTCCCTCCTCTGCATACGTATTTCTTGCTGTACTGTTAATCATCTGTTCTCTCAGCTTCTCCCCGCTTCTTCTTTGCATTTATTCTCGCCCTGCCTCTGCAACCAATGTTAGCTCCTCCCTCTCCCTAGCTGCTGCTGCTTCTTCTTCCCCATTTTCTTCTATACTCTTTTCATGGCTGTTTCCCTCCTTCGCATATGCATTTCTTACTGCAGTCATCTGTTCTCTCAGCTTCTCCCCACTTCTCCTCCTTTGCATCTCTTCCCGCCCTGCCTCTGCTACCAATGTTACCTCTCTTCCCCCTCCATGGCTGTTGGATCTTCCTCTCAGTTTTCTTCTGTTTTCCTTTCATGATTGTTTCTCACATCTGTTGATTTTGTGACTTGATCAGCTGTTTTCTGTTCCTTTCTCCAAACTGCCAACTCGGCTATCCTCTCGGTTCTTTGACTTGAATGTGTCCTGGGCCATTGCTTCTGCTGACGTTCGCACGTTTTTTATCATTCATTCCTCCGTATACTCATATTCCATTCTTCTCCTTCCACGAATAATTTTAAACCTTTCAAAAATGCCTTTTTTCCAGCTGCTCTTGCTTCTCTCATCCTGGCAATTAGTTCTTTTTTTAGAATTTGTTCCTCTCTCGTATAGTCCTGCTCTATAAAAATTGTTGAGCCTCTTAACCTCCTGGTGTTCCTTAAAATTTCCTTCTTTTATTCCATTGTTGTTATTCTTATACAAATGGGTCTAGATTTTCTTCCTCTTTTTCCAATTCGGTACATGTCCTCTATCTCCCAACCAGACATTTTTATACCCAGTCCTTCTTCCATGATCACGTACACTACTTCATCTAGGTTTCTGTACTCTTCTGACACTCTGAAAATTACACAATTCCTTCTTCTCTGTCCTTCTTCCATGATCGTGTATACTACTTCATCTAGGTTTTCGTATTCTTCTGTCACTCCAAACATTATGCAAATCTTTCTTCTCTGTCCTACTTCGAATCTTTTCTATATATCTTCAATTTTTTTCCTGTCATACATTAACTGCTGTACCATCTCTTCTATCTGCTTCTTCATAAGCTCTTCACATTGTATTGAATTTTCCTCAGATTCCATTAGTTGGTTCATTTCTGCCACTCCTGTTTTCACCTCCACTCTGTCAATTTTTCAGCTCTCGCTCCGCACGACCTTCTCCTACCGCTGTCAGCACCAGACTCCAACTACCCTATATAATGAACTAACAACTTAAACAAGCAGTATAAGATATAATAAACTAACAACGTAAACATGGACCTTAAGATATAATCAACTAAAAACATAAAAATGGAGTGTAAAGTAAATTGAACTAGCAACATAAACATAGAGTATAAAATATAATGAACAAACAACATAACTTGGAGTCTATGATATAATGAACTAACAACATAAACATGGCATGTAGGATATCATGAACTAACAAACTAAACATGGAGTCTAAGATATCATGAATGAACTTCATAAACATGGAATGTAGGATATCATGAACAATTAACATAAACATGTAATGTAAGATAAAATGAACTAACAACATAAAGGTGGAATGTATCATATATCGAAAAAACAACATAAACGTAGTATAAGATATAATGAACGATTAACATAAACATGGAGTGTAACATATAATGAACTAGCAACATAAACATGCAGTGCAAGATATCATGAACTAACAATATAAAACTTGGGAGTGTAGGATATCAGGAGCTAACAACATAAACATGGAAAGTAAGATATAATGAGGCTACAACATAACATGGAATGTAAGATAAAATGAACTAGCTCCAAAAAATGGAGTGTAAGGTATAATGAACTAACAACATAAACATGGCATGTATGATATAATGAACTAACGTAAAGGTGGAGTGTAAGATATAATCAACTAATGCAAAGGTGGAGTGTAAGATTAATGAACTAACAACATAAACAAGGAGTGTAAGATATACTAAACTAACAACGTAAGCATGGAGTGTAAGATATAATGAACTAACAATATAAACATGAAGTATAAGATATTATGAATCAACTACATAAACATAGAATGTAGGATATAATGAACCAATAACATATACAGGTAATATAAGATAAAATGAAATAACAACATAAAGGTGGAGTGTAAGATATAATGAACAACCAACATAAATACTGACTGTAGGATATAATGGACTAACAACTTAAAGGTGGAGTGTAAGATATAATGAACAATCAACATAAACACTGACTGTAGGATATAATGGACTAACAACATAAAGGTGGAGTGTAAGATATAATGAACAATCAACATAAACACTGACTGTAGGATATAATGGACTAACAACATAAAGGTGGAGTGTAAGATATAATGAACAATCAACATAAACATAGAGTGTAGGATATAATGAACCAACAACAAAAACATTGTATAAGATAAACTGAACAATCAACATAAATATAGAGTGTAGGATATAAAGTAATACCAACATAAACAAGGAGTTTAAGATATCATGAGTTATTAATATAGACTTGGAGTATAACATATCCTAAACTAACAGCATAAACATGAGGTGAAACATCTAATGAAATAACCCCATAAACATTGCGTATTAGATATCATGAATAAACAACAGAAATATGAAATGTAGGATGTCGAACTAACAACATAAACATGCATTGCAAAATATCATGAACTAACAATATTAACATGGAATATAAGATATAGTGACCCAACAACATACCATGGAGTTTAAGATATAATGAACTAACAACAAAAACATGGAGTGTAAGATATACTGATCTAACAACATAAACATGCAGTGTAAGATATAATGCACCAGCAACATAAAAATGGAGACTAAGATGTCAGGAACTAACGACATAAACATGGAGTGTAGGATATAGTGAACTAACAAATAAAGTTGGAGTGTAGGATATGATGAGCTAACATAAACATGCAGTGTAAGATATAATGAACTAGCAAAATAAACATGCTATGCATGATATCATGAGCTAACACAAACATGGAATGTAAGATATAATGACCTATCAACATAACATGGCGTGTAAGATGCAATTACCTAACAACATAACATGGTGTGTAATACATAATGAACCAACAACATAAACATTGAGTGTAGTATATAATGAACTAACAACAAAGATGGAGTCTAAGATAAATAAGTCAACTGCATAAACATAGAATGTACGATATCATGGACGAATAAAATATACAGGTAATGTAAGATAAAATGACCTAACAACATAAAGGTGGAGTATAAGATATAATGAACTAACAACATAAACATGGATTGTAAGATGTACTGAACTACTACATAAACATGGAGTCTAAGATATAACTACATAAACATAGAATGTAGAATATCATGAACCAATAACATATACAGGCAATGTAAGATAAAATAAACTAACAACATAAAGCTGGAGTGTAAGATATCATGAACTAACCAACATTAACATTGAGTGTAGGATATAATGAACTAACAACATAACATGGAGTGTAGGATATAATGAACTAACAACATAAAGATGGAAGGTAGAATATAATGAAACTACAACATATATATGGAGTGTAAGATATAATGAACTAACAACAAAAACATGTAGTGTAAGATATAATGAACTACCAATGTAAACACGTTTAAGATATAATGAACTAACAACATAAAACATGGAATGTGGGATTTTATAAACTAAGAACATTAATATTGACTGTAGGATATCAAACACTAACCTTAAACATGGAATGTAAGATATAATGACCCTAAACCAAACATGGAGTGTAAGATATGGAAACACCTATTATGTATTTATTGTGCTAAGAGTTTTACAAATTAGATTGTCTACTGCATTTTGACCCTGGTCACTTATTCAGTAGACAATCACTACAGTTTATTTACATTTTACAATCTCTTGTCACTAAATTAACACATTCACTATAGTTTCCATTCAAAGTAAGATGCACTACCTCCTACTTTTCTCTTTCCACTGTCCAAAGCCATTTATTTTTTACTTTACACAAAAACTGCCCAATGCTTCTAGCGTCCTTGCATATCATTTCAATTATAAGTGTATTTCTATCCCCCTTCAACCACTTCTTATTAAAAAATCCTTTTCTCCAATTTTCTGTTCCTTGGCACTTAAATACTATGTGTTCAATGTCTTCATTACCACCACATATCGGACATTGGTTCTGAGGAATATCCTGTCTTAGCCCTTTTAGCCTCCATGCTCCGGTTCTAATGAACTAACTCCAAAAAATGGAGTGTAAGGTATAATGAACTAACACCAAAAACATGATGTGTAATATATAATGAAATAACAATATAAACGTGGAGTTTGATGATGATGATGATGAGATGGGGTTTAAGGGCGCTCAGCGGCCAAGGTTATTAGCGCCCTTACGATGGGTAAAATGTAAAAGGAACAGTCAAAAAAGTAAAAAACCCCATACAAACCGCTTGGTCAAAAACACTAAAAGAAAACAGACGGAATACTAAAATCCACACACTAAAATCATGGTCAACAAGAGAATAAAACAACGTGTCAAGAACTGTAGAATGCGAGGGACACGAGCGCCAGATGTCCACTGGGGAGGAGTGCCCCTATTAAAACATAATGTAAAATCAAACAGCTAAAAGGCGCTCAGCGCATCAAATGTCAGTGATAAAACGTAAAAGACATTCTACAGCATGCGGTCGTCTGCCAAAACATTGGCTAGGCCAACAGGCAGACCAACACGAACGCGCAACGGAGATAAAACTTGATACTGTTAAAATGTGACGCACCGTTAAGGGCGCATCACACTGCTTACACAGTGGCGCGGGGTCACCACTGAGCAGGTATCTATGACTAAAACGACAATGTCCGATTCGTAAACGAGATAAAAGTACCTCTTCCCGACGAGAAGAACGAGAAGTGGTACCCCAGACTAACGGAAGAGGTTTAACCTCCTGCAACTTGTTCCCCCTAAGAGACGCCCACTCATCGTGCCAGCACGAGAGAATACGGTAACGTAAAATAACATAAAAATCTGAGGAAGGAACAACACAGGTAAAACATCTGGGTGATAAAATGGCCGATTTGGCAGCGGCGTCGGCAGACTCGTTGCCTGAGATGCCCACATGACCTGGAATCCACACGAAAGAGACGCTGATGCCAGATGCACCAAGCGAGTGGAACAGGTCATGAATGCGCTGTACGAGCGGGTGGTAACTATACAGCGCGTGAATACTCTCAAGGGCACTCAGAGAGTCCGAACAAACAACACAGCGTCGTAAGACGTGCCGCTGAATGTATAAAACCCATTGATATATACTAAAAAGTTCGGCGGTATAAATCGAACATTGTTCAGGTAAACGAAAAGTAAAACTCTGTGCACCAAAAACAAAGGCACATCCTACTCCGCCATCAGTCTTAGACCCATCGGTATATATAAAATGACAGTCCCCGGACTGTGCCCGTAGTTCTAAAAAAGCGGATCTAAGTGCGGAAGCAGGGGTCGCATTTTTCGGCATTGACGTTAACCCAAGGTGACAGTGGGCCTCAGCGCGCAACCAAGGAGGAAAACACGTTTCACCCCGAGGAAGGGCCGGCGCTGGCGTGACGTCTAAATGCCGAAAGAGCTGTCGAAATCGAACCCCTGGAGGGAGCAATGCAGAGGAGCTAATCAAATAGTGGCGATCAAGCGACTCCTCGAAAAATACCTCGAAAGACGGGTGGTCAGGCAAGCTTGAGAGTCGACAAGCATAGCTGCTCAAAAGCATCTCACGCCGGAAGGACAGCGGAGGCTCTGCAGCTTCTGCGTACAGACTGGGTACAGGGCTAGTTGGAAAGGCCCTGTAGCGACTCTTATGCCACGATGGTGAATGGCATTCAATCGACGTAACACAGATGGACGTGCCGACCAATAAACAATACACACGTAATCAAGCTTGGATCGGACCAAAGAGCGATAAAGGCGAAGAAGGACGGTCCGATCAGCTCCCCAGGATGTGCCACTTAAAACACGTAAAATATTAAGAGAACGGTCACACTTTGCTTTTAAAAAGGAACCGTGAGAAGTCCAGCTGAGCTTCCGGTCAAAGACCAACCCCAAAAATTTCACCTCGTCTGCAAATGGAAGGACCTCCGACCCAAGATGGAGAGAGGGCGGAGGGAAATACTTCCGGCGCCAGAAGTTGATGCAGACGGATTTCTCGGCGGAGGAATTAAAGCCGTCAGCGTTACTCCAGGCGTAGAGACGGTCGATACAGCTCTGGACACGGCGTTCGAGTAGACAGGTCCGCCAGGAACTACAATAAATGGCAAAATCGTCAACGAAAAGGGACGATGAAATGCCAGCTGGAATACAATCAACAATGGGGTTGATAGCAACTGCAAAAAGTGTGACACTAAGCACAGAGCCCTGCGGTACTCCGTTCTCTTGAATAAAACGACTAGATAAAACCGAACCCACACGTACACGAAACACACGGTCCGTCATAAACTCCCGAAGAAATATGGGAAGACGACCGCGGATATTCCATGCGTGCAGTGTACGTAAAATGCCGCCCCTCCAACATGTGTCATAAGCTTTCTCCAGGTCAAAAAACACAGCCACGGTTTGACACTTTCTCAGAAATCCATTCATAATATGCGTCGACAAGGACACCAGATGGTCGACGGTAGAGCGATAGCGACGAAACCCGCACTGAGCGTTCGCTAGAAGTTTCTGAGACTCAAGCCACCGTGTCAACCGCCCGTTAATCATGCGCTCCATCACCTTGCAAATGCAACTGGTGAGGGAGATAGGGCGGTAGCTGTAAGGTAGTTCGCGATCCTTCCCAGGCTTAGGTATAGGGACAATGGTGGCTTCGCGCCAAACGGAAGGAAAAAGGCCGTCTTGCCAAATACGGTTATAGACCTGTAAGAGAAAGAGTTTACTGTCGGCTGAAAGGTGCTTTAACATCAGGACATGAATGCCGTCCGGCCCAGGAGCGGAGTGCCGAGAGCAATGAAGAGCGTGCTCCAGCTCCCTCATTGTGAATAGCTCGTTATAGCATTCATTATTAGCAGACCGAAAAGTATATATTGCGGAATCCAGCCGGTCTTTAATAGAGCGAAAGCCGGCGGAATAATGGTCTGAACTGTAAACCGCCTCAAAGGCAGCACCCAGAGAGTTAGCGATGGCAGCCGGATCCACTATGGTGGCATTAGAAACCTGAAGGCCAGAAACAGTACAATGTGACACTACCTGAGAAGCGACGAAGTTTATCCCAAAAAACGGATGAAGGCGTAAAGCGATCAAAAGACTCGACAAAACGAGCCCACGACGCCTTCTTGCTATCCTGAATAATGCGACGAGCCCTGGCGGGCGATTGTTTAAAAGTCACCAAATTATTAAGTGTAGGGTGTCGCCGAAACACCCTAAGTGCAGTCCTACGGGCACGAACGGCGTCCCGACAATCCTCGTTCCACCACGGAACAGGCGGTCGCCGAGGTTGAGAGGATGAACGGGGAATTGCGCGTTTGGCGGCAGAGAAAATCGTAGACGTAAGGTGCTGCACTAGTTGGTTAATGTCGGCGAAGGGCTGATCGTAAAAATGCACGAGGCTGGAATACAAGCTCCTGTCGGCTTTTCTGAATATCCAGGTAGGTACTCTGGAATGCTGTACGTGGTGTGACAGAAGAGAAACGACGCAGGGGTAATGGTCGCTGGAGTAGGTGTCAGCGACGACGTTCCACTGAATACGACTAGCAAGCTGGAGTGAGCAAATGGCAAGGTCCAGGTAAGAGAATGTACCAGAAGAATCAGAAATAAAAGTAGATGCACCTGTATTGAGGATGGAAAGATTGAACTGGTAAAAAATGTCGGAAAGAAGAGTACCCTCGCACAAGCCCTTGGCGAACCCCACAGTGGGTGATGGGCATTAAAATCTCCCAACAGAAGAAATGGTGTTGGGAGAGCGGACAGGAGAGCGCGAATGTCCGCGGGAGCGAGGGGAGACGACGGAGGTGAATATACAGAGCAAACAGAGAAGAAAAACCCGGGTAACTGCAATCTAATGGCAACAGCTTGCAAGTCGGGCGTAAGAGCGAGAGTTTGAAAATGAACGTCGTTACGCACTAATAACATGACACCTCCATGAGCAGCAGCACCCTCCTCCGGTTCAAGATGGTAGCGAACCGGAGTGTACCCTCGGAGATCGAAAGGGTCGTGAGGGCGAAGCTTGGTCTCCTGCAAAAACACGAACATAGGTGAATGGGAACGCAATAAAAGTTGCAGTTCCGCCCTATGCGATCGTACACCACGTACATTCCAGGTCAGGTTAGCCATGAATAAAAGGGATAAACTGTCTAATTAGAAGGGCGGCTTAAAAGAATCTTTTGCTTAACCTTTGGGCTCGGGCTTTTTGTATGGAGTTGGTCAGACTCCATAGCTTCCTCGGAGGGAGGGCCCACGCGCTCAGTGCCAGAAACCGATTCAAGCGCCGTGAATCGGTTCTGGGTGGCGATGGGTGAGGGGTGCCGCTGAGCGCGGCTTGTCCCAGGACTTTCCTGGGACAGCGACCTCCGAGGAGGAGAAGGTGAACTTTTCTTACCGCGTGCACGCGGAGGGTCCTTCAGAAAATCTTCCCTACGAAGTTTCTGCTTGGGTTTCATTTCAGCGGCTTGCGACTTCATTGACTTTGGACCAGGTTTATAGGGCTTGGTAACAGTAGCTTTAATGGACGGCCGGATGGTAATGGCGGTTAATGCAGTCAAGGTCCAGGTCTGAGTTTCGGCATCTACTCGTGGTACTGGCGAGGCAACAACAGAACTAAATGTGCCAGATCGCAGGAGTGAAGGTTGGCGCGCATGGTAACGCCTCCGGGCTTCAGCGAAGGAGAGTTTTTCCTTCACCCGGATCTCCTGGATCGCCTTCTCGTCCAAGTACCGCGGACAGTCGGCAAATGACGCAGAATGGGACCCTTTGCAGTTAACGCAGACGGGGGCTGTGGAACAGGTACCTTCGTGTGACGGCTGGCTACATGAGGCACAGATGGTAACGGCACTCTTACAGGAGACTTGCGAATGCCCAAAACGTTGGCATTTGAAACAACGCAGAGGTCTAGGTATATACGGCCTCACAGAAATCTGTTCGTATCCTGCGGAAATGCTCGTGGGCAGCTCGACGCCATCAAATGTTAGAAACAGGGTACGAGTGGGTACCAATACGCCGTCGCGTTTGGCCTGCACTCAATGGACCGCTGTCACCTTCTGGTCTGCAAGATATTCTACCAGGTCCTCGTCCGATATACCATCGAGGCTATGGGTGGTAATGACGCCTCGACATGAATTCAATTTGCGGTGCTTCTCGACACGAATGGGATAGCCGTGGAGAAGCGTAGCGCGCAACAAGGTCTTACTTTGCTGATCCGATTTCGTTTGAGCTAATAAGGCACCATTCCGTAGACGAGTGCAGGACTGAACCGCACCAGCAATAGCATCAATGCCCTTTTGAATGATGAAAGGGTTCACCTTCTCAAAACTTTGCCCTTCTTCGGTTCGTGAAATGACCAAGTAACAACCATTTGTCGGTGGTGTCACTTCTGTTACATAAACTTTTCGGCGCTTGTTGGTAGTAATGGAGGAAGGGTGCTCCATAGCGAAATAAATCCTCCACCATTGCAACCGTCTCCGACCTAGGGCTCTGACTTCCCGGGCGTTACCCCGGCTTGGGTGAGTGGCCTATCTATACCAGACTCACCCCAGGGTCACACCTCCCAGAACATAGACACAGAGACCCAATCGCCGTCAGAAGTCAGCAGCTCATGAAATGGCCCCCCTGCGGGACTGCAGTTGAACAGCGGATACGAACACATACCCTACATGACGACCCCGGGTGGTGGGGATGACGCCATTACCTACTCACCCAGTTGCGCACCCCGTGCGCGGGTATCCGTCAGGCTGTGTCCACGGAGGATTTAAATAAAAAGATAAAAGAAACTAAAACTGTGTGGGCGTTTCGCACGCAAGGTAGGCCGGCGAAGTAGTAAAATAGAGGCGTAAATGAATGAACGTGGGGCGAAATGCGCAGAAATAGAGGAGAAGAAAGAAACGATAGTGAGGTGCGGTATGAATGTGATGCAAAGAACGCACGAGAGCCTACCTTGTGTCCACCGGTCACGAGAAGAACCTACCTCGACCGGATGGGGGTGAGGGGATGAATGTGGCGATGATTGGCTCGGGAACCCCCGGGTGCGCCAAAAACCCGTACTCACATAAGGTGAGCCCCTGAGGGGGCAGACGACGAGCAAGCTGGAGTGAGCAAACGGGTAGGTCCAGGTGAGAGAATGTACCAGAAGAATCAGAAATAAAATTAGGTTCACCGGTATTGAGGATGGAAAGATTGAACTGGTAAAAAATGTCGGACAGAAGGGTTCCCCTCGCACAAAACCTTGGCGAACCCCACAGTGGGTGATGGGCATTAAAATCTCCCAACAGAAGAAATGGTTTTGGGAGAGCGGACAGGAGAGCTCGAATGTCCGTGGGAGCGAGGGGAGACGATGGAGGTGAATACACAGAGCAAACAGAAAACAAAAAGCCGGGTAAGTGAAGGCGAACGGCAACAGCTTGCAAGTCGGATGTAAGTGTGATAGTTTGAAAGTGAACGTCGTTACGCACCAAAATCATGACACCACCATGAGCAGGAGTACCCTCCTCCGGTTCAAGGACGTAGCGAACCGGAGTATATCCTCGGAGATCAAAAGGATCATTAGGGCGAAGCTTGGTCTCCTGCAAACACACGACCATAGGTGAATGGGAACGCAATAAAAGTTGCAGTTCCGCCCTATGTGATCGTACACCACGTACATTCCAGCTCAGGATAGCCATTAAGAAAAAGGGGATAAACTGTCTACTTAGAAGGGCGGCTTAAAATCACCTTTTGTTTAACCTTTGGGCTCGGGCTTTCGTTATGGATTTGGTCAGACTCCATAGCCTCCTCGAAGGGAGGGCCCACGCGCTCAGAGCCAGAAACCGATTCAAGCGCCGTGAATCGGTTCTGGATGGCGATGGGTGAGGGGGGCTGCTGAGCGCGGCTTGTCCCAGGACCTTCCTGGGACTGCGACCTCCGAGGAGAAGGTGAACTTTTCTTACCGCGCGCACGCGGAGGGTCCTTCAGAAAATCTTCCCTACGAAGTTTCTGCTTGGGTTTCATTTCAGCGGCTTGCGACTTCATTGATTTTGGACCAGGTTTATAGGGCTTGGTAACAGTAGCTTTAATGGACGGCCGGATGGTAGTGGCGGTTAATGCAGTCATGGTCCAGGTCTGAGTTTCGGCATCTACTCGTGGTACTGGCGAGGCAACAACAGAACTAAATGTGCCAGATCGCAGAGTGAAAGTTGGCGCGCATGATAACGCCTCCGGGCTTCAGCAAAGGAGAATTTTTCCTTCACCCGGATCTCCTGGATCGCCTTCTCGTCCAAGTACCGCGGACAGTCGGCAAATGACGCAGAATGAGACCCTTTACAATTAACGCAGACGGGGGCTGTTGAACAGGTACCTTCGTGTGAGGGCTGGCTACATGTTGCACAGATGTAAACGGCACTCTTGCATGAGACTTGCGTATGCCCAAAACGTTGGCATTTAAAACAACGCAGAGGTCTAGGAATATAAGCCCTCACAGAAATCCGTTCGTACCCTGCGGAAATGCTCGTGGGCAGCTCGACGCCATCAAATGTTAGAAACAGGATACGAGTGGGTACCAATACGCCGTCGATGGACCGCTGTCACCTTCTGGTCTGCAAGATATTCTACCAGGTCCTCGTCCGATATGCCATCGAGGCTATGCGTAGTGACAACGCCTCGGCAAGAATTCAAGGTGCGGTGCTTCTCAACACGGATAGGATAACCGTGGAGAAGCGTAGCGCGCAACAAGGTCTTACTCTGCTGTTCGGATTTGGTTTGAACCAACAACGAACCAATCCGAAGACGAGTGCACCTGTAATAGCGTCAATGCCCTTCTGGATAATGAATGGGTTCACCTTCTCAAACGTTTGACCTTCCTCAGTTCGTGAAATCACTAAGTAACTACCAGTTGTCGGCGGTGCTACTTCTGTTGCAAGTACTTTACGGCGCTTATTATTAATAATGGAGAAAGGGTGCTCCATATCGAAATAAATCCTCCACCATTGCAACCGTCTCCGACCTCGGGCTCTGACTTCCGGTGCGTTACCCCGGCTTGAGTGAGTGGCCTATCTATACTATCTCACCGCAGGGTCACACCTCCCAGAACATATACAGAGGGACCCAATCGCCGTCAGAAGTCAGCAGCTCATGCAATGGCCCCCCCGCGGGACTGCAGTTGAACAGCGGATACGAACACAAACCCTACAACACGACCCCGGGTGGTGGGGATGACGCCATTACCCCCTCACCCAGCTGCGCACCCAGTGCGCGGGTATCCGTCAGGCTGTGTCCACGGAAGATTAAAATAAAAGGTTAAAAGAAACTAAAAGTGTGTGGGCGTTTCGCACTCAAGGTAGGCCGGCGAAGAAGTAAAAGAGATGTGTAAATGAATGAGCGTGGGGCGAAATGTGCATAAATAGAAGAAAAGAAAGAAACGATGGCGAGGGGCGACATGGAATGAAATGCACAGAACGCACGAGAGACTACCTTGAGTCCCCCGGTCACGAGAACGAACCCACCTCGACCGGACGGGGATGAATGGGTGAAAATGGCTATGAATGGCTCGGGTATCCCGGGTGCGCCTAACACGTACTCACATAAGATGAGCCCCTGGGGGGATGGAGTTTGAGATATAATAAACTAACAACATAAATAGTGCATGTAAGATATCATGAATCAACACCATAAACATGGAGTATAGAATATGAGGAGCTAAGAACATAAAATGGGATTTAAGATATAATAAACTAACAACATACAGATTGAGTATAGGATATATTGAAATAACAACATATGCATGGACCGTAAGATATAATGAACTAACAACAGAAACATGGAGTGTAGGATATAATGGACTAACAAATAAAGATGGAGTGTAGGATATAGTGAACCAACAACACAAAAATAAAGTGTAAGTTATAATGAATTAACAACATACAGATTGAGTGTAGGATATAAAGAAATAACAACATATGCATGGAGTGTAAGATATAATGAACTAACAACACAAACATGGAGTGTACTATATAATGAACTAACAAATAAAAATGGAGTTTAGGATATAGTGAAGCAACAACTAAAAAAATAAAGTGAAAGTTATAATGAACTAACAACATAAAGATGGACTGTAGGGTATAATGGAGTAACAACATAAAGATGGTGTGTAAGATATAATGATCTAAGAACATATACCTGGAGTGTGAAAATATACTTAACTTACACCATAAACATGGAGTGTAAGATATAATAAACTAGCAAAATAAACGTGCAGTGTAATATATAATGAATTAACCCCATAAATTTGGAATGTAGGATATCATAAACTAACAACATAAACATGCATATCAAAATATCATGAACTTACAGCATTAACATGAAATGTAAGATGTACTGACCTATCAACATAACATGGAGTGTAAGATACAATTACCTAACAACATAACATGGAGTGTAAGATATAATAAACTAGCACCATAAACATGGTGTGTAATATGTAATGAACCAACAACATAAGCATAGAGTGCAAGGTATTATTTACTACCAACATAAACATGGAGTTTAAGATATCATGAATATACTACATAAACAAAGAATGTACGATATCATCAACCAATAACATATTCAGGTAATGTAAGATAAAATGAACTAGCAACATAAAGGTGGAGTGTAAGATATACTGAACTACTACATAAACATGGAGTGTAAGATATAATGCACCAGCAACATAAACATGGAGACTAAGATAATATGTACTAATGGCGTAAGCATGCAGTGTAAGATATAATGGCCTAACAACCCAACATGCGGTATAAGATATCATGAACTAGTAACATAACATAAAATGTAAGATATCATGAACTAACAACATAAACATGGAATGTAAGATATAATGAACAAACAAAATAGAGATGCAGTGTAGGATATAACGATCCAACAACATAACATTGGAGTGTGAGATATAAGAACTAACAACATAAACATGGAGTGTAAGATATAATGAACTAACAACATATACATGGAGTGTGAAAGATATAATGACCTAACAACATAAACATGGAGTGTAAGATATAATGAACTAACAACATATACATTGAGTGTGAAAGATATAATGACCTAACAACATAAACATGGAGTGTAAGATATACTCAATTAACCCCATAAACATGGAGTGTAAGATATAATGATCTAACAACATATACATGGAGTGTGAAAGATATAATGACCTAACAACATAAACATGGAGTGTAAGATATAGTCAATTAACCCCATAAACATGGAGTGTAGGATATAATGAACTAACAACATAAGCATGGATTCTAAGATATAATTAATCAACTACATAAACATAGAATGTAGGATATCATCAACCAATAACATATACAGGTAATGTAAGATAAAATGAAATAACAACATAAAGGTGGAGTATAAGATATAATGAACTAACAACATAACATAGAGTGTAGCATATAATGGACAAGCAACATATAGATGGATTGTAAGATATAATGAACTAACAACAAAAAAATGTAATGTAAGATATAGTGGAGAATCAACATAAACTTGGAGTGTAAGATATAACAAAACTACCAACATAAACAAGTTTAAGCTATAATGAACTAACACCATAAACATGGGATGTAAAATATATTCAACTAGCAAATAAACATGCAGCGCAAGATATCATGAACTAACAACATAAACATGGACAGTAGGATATCAATAACTAACAACATAAAAATGGAATGTAAGATATGACTAAACCACACATGGAAAGTAAGATATAATGAACTAAGTCCAAAAAATGGATTGTAAGATATATTGAACGATCTGCATAAACATGGAGTGTAAGATGTAATGGACTACCAACATAAACAAGGAGTTTAAGGTATCATGAACTAACAACATGAACTTGGAGTCTAGGATATCATAAACCAACAACATAAACATGGAGTGTAAGATATAATGAATTAACCCCATATACTGGAGTGTAGGATATCAGGAACTAACAAAATAAACATGGAGTGTAACATATAATGAATGAACCCCCTAAACTTGGAGTGTAGGATATCATGAACTAACAAAATAAAAAGATAGTGTAGGATATAATGAATTAAACCCAAAAACTTGGAATGTAAGATATTATAAACTAACAGCATAAACATACATATCAAAATATCATGAAGTTACAGCATTAACATGGAATGTAAGATATAATGACCTAACAACATACCATGGAGAAAAAGGATATAATAAACTAACAACATAAACACGGAGTGTAAAATATAATGCACCAGCAACATAAAAATGGAGACTAAGATGTCAGGAACTAACGACATAAACATGGAGTGTAGGATATAGTGAACTAACAAATAAAGTTGGAGTGTAGGATATGATGAGCTAACATAAACATGCAGTGTAAGATATAATGAACTAGCAAAATAAACATGCTATGCATGATATCATGAGCTAACACAAACATGGAATGTAAGATATAATGACCTATCAACATAACATGGCGTGTAAGATGCAATTACCTAACAACATAACATGGTGTGTAATACATAATGAACCAACAACATAAACATTGAGTGTAGTATATAATGAACTAACAACAAAGATGGAGTCTAAGATAAATAAGTCAACTGCATAAACATAGAATGTACGATATCATGGACGAATAAAATATACAGGTAATGTAAGATAAAATGACCTAACAACATAAAGGTGGAGTGTAAGATATAATGAACTAACAACATAAACATGGATTGTAAGATGTACTGAACTACTACATAAACATGGAGTCTAAGATATAACTACATAAACATAGAATGTAGAATATCATGAACCAATAACATATACAGGCAATGTAAGATAAAATAAACTAACAACATAAAGCTGGAGTGTAAGATATCATGAACTAACCAACATTAACATTGAGTGTAGGATATAATGAACTAACAACATAACATGGAGTGTAGGATATAATGAACTAACAACATAAAGATGGAAGGTAGAATATAATGAAACTACAACATATATATGGAGTGTAAGATATAATGAACTAACAACAAAAACATGTAGTGTAAGACATAATGAACTACCAATGTAAACACGTTTAAGATATAATGAACTAACAACATAAAACATGGAATGTGGGATTTTATAAACTAAGAACATTAATATTGACTGTAGGATATCAAACACTAACCTTAAACATGGAATGTAAGATATAATGACCCTAAACCAAACATGGAGTGTAAGATATGGAAACACCTATTATGTATTTATTGTGCTAAGAGTTTTACAAATTAGATTGTCTACTGCATTTTGACCCTGGTCACTTATTCAGTAGACAATCACTACAGTTTATTTACATTTTACAATCTCTTGTCACTAAATTAACACATTCACTATAGTTTCCATTCAAAGTAAGATGCACTACCTCCTACTTTTCTCTTTCCACTGTCCAAAGCCATTTATTTTTTACTTTACACAAAAACTGCCCAATGCTTCTAGCGTCCTTGCATATCATTTCAATTATAAGTGTATTTCTATCCCCCTTCAACCACTTCTTATTAAAAAATCCTTTTCTCCAATTTTCTGTTCCTTGGCACTTAAATACTATGTGTTCAATGTCTTCATTACCACCACATATCGGACATTGGTTCTGAGGAATATCCTGTCTTAGCCCTTTTAGCCTCCATGCTCCGGTTCTAATGAACTAACTCCAAAAAATGGAGTGTAAGGTATAATGAACTAACACCAAAAACATGATGTGTAATATATAATGAAATAACAATATAAACGTGGAGTTTGATGATGATGATGAGATGGGGCTTAAGGGCGCTCAACGGCCAAGGTTATTAGCGCCCTTACGATGGGTAAAATGTAAAAGGAACAGTCAAAAAAGTAAAAAACCCCATACAAACCGCTTGGTCAAAAACACTAAAAGAAAACAGACGGAATACTAAAATCCACACACTAAAATCATGGTCAACAAGAGAATAAAACAACGTGTCAAGAACTGTAGAATGCGAGGGACACGAGCGCCAGATGTCCACTGGGGAGGAGTGCCCCTATTAAAACATAATGTAAAATCAAACAGCTAAAAGGCGCTCAGCGCATCAAATGTCAGTGATAAAACGTAAAAGACATTCTACAGCATGCGGTCGTCTGCCAAAACATTGGCTAGGCCAACAGGCAGACCAACACGAACGCGCAACGGAGATAAAACTTGATACTGTTAAAATGTGACGCACCGTTAAGGGCGCATCACACTGCTTACACAGTGGCGCGGGGTCACCACTGAGCAGGTATCTATGACTAAAACGACAATGTCCGATTCGTAAACGAGATAAAAGTACCTCTTCCCGACGAGAAGAACGAGAAGAGGTACCCCAGACTAACGGAAGAGGTTTAACCTCCTGCAACTTGTTCCCCCTAAGAGACGCCCACTCATCGTGCCAGCACGAGAGAATACGGTAACGTAAAATAACATAAAAATCTGAGGAAGGAACAACACAGGTAAAACATCTGGGTGATAAAATGGCCGATTTGGCAGCGGCGTCGGCAGACTCGTTGCCTGAGATGCCCACATGACCTGGAATCCACACGAAAGAGACGCTGATGCCAGATGCACCAAGCGAGTGGAACAGGTCATGAATGCGCTGTACGAGCGGGTGGTAACTATACAGCGCGTGAATACTCTCAAGGGCACTCAGAGAGTCCGAACAAACAACACAGCGTCGTAAGACGTGCCGCTGAATGTATAAAACCCATTGATATATACTAAAAAGTTCGGCGGTATAAATCGAACATTGTTCAGGTAAACGAAAAGTAAAACTCTGTGCACCAAAAACAAAGGCACATCCTACTCCGCCATCAGTCTTAGACCCATCGGTATATATAAAATGACAGTCCCCGGACTGTGCCCGTAGTTCTAAAAAAGCGGATCTAAGTGCGGAAGCAGGGGTCGCATTTTTCGGCATTGACGTTAACCCAAGGTGACAGTGGGCCTCAGCGCGCAACCAAGGAGGAAAACACGTTTCACCCCGAGGAAGGGCCGGCGCTGGCGTGACGTCTAAATGCCGAAAGAGCTGTCGAAATCGAACCCCTG
Organism: Deroplatys truncata; assembly: GCA_030765065.1. Lineage (NCBI taxonomy): Eukaryota > Metazoa > Arthropoda > Insecta > Mantodea > Mantidae > Deroplatys > Deroplatys truncata. The sequence continues at coordinate 114,710,107 of CM060989.1, forward strand.
GAGGGAGCAATGCAGAGGAGCTAATCAAATAGTGGCGATCAAGCGACTCCTCGAAAAATACCTCGAAAGACGGGTGGTCAGGCAAGCTTGAGAGTCGACAAGCATAGCTGCTCAAAAGCATCTCACGCCGGAAGGACAGCGGAGGCTCTGCAGCTTCTGCGTACAGACTGGGTACAGGGCTAGTTGGAAAGGCCCTGTAGCGACTCTTATGCCACGATGGTGAATGGCATTCAATCGACGTAACACAGATGGACGTGCCGACCAATAAACAATACACACGTAATCAAGCTTGGATCGGACCAAAGAGCGATAAAGGCGAAGAAGGACGGTCCGATCAGCTCCCCAGGATGTGCCACTTAAAACACGTAAAATATTAAGAGAACGGTCACACTTTGCTTTTAAAAAGGAACCGTGAGAAGTCCAGCTGAGCTTCCGGTCAAAGACCAACCCCAAAAATTTCACCTCGTCTGCAAATGGAAGGACCTCCGACCCAAGATGGAGAGAGGGCGGAGGGAAATACTTCCGGCGCCAGAAGTTGATGCAGACGGATTTCTCGGCGGAGGAATTAAAGCCGTCAGCGTTACTCCAGGCGTAGAGACGGTCGATACAGCTCTGGACACGGCGTTCGAGTAGACAGGTCCGCCAGGAACTACAATAAATGGCAAAATCGTCAACGAAAAGGGACGATGAAATGCCAGCTGGAATACAATCAACAATGGGGTTGATAGCAACTGCAAAAAGTGTGACACTAAGCACAGAGCCCTGCGGTACTCCGTTCTCTTGAATAAAACGACTAGATAAAACCGAACCCACACGTACACGAAACACACGGTCCGTCATAAACTCCCGAAGAAATATGGGAAGACGACCGCGGATATTCCATGCGTGCAGTGTACGTAAAATGCCGCCCCTCCAACATGTGTCATAAGCTTTCTCCAGGTCAAAAAACACAGCCACGGTTTGACACTTTCTCAGAAATCCATTCATAATATGCGTCGACAAGGACACCAGATGGTCGACGGTAGAGCGATAGCGACGAAACCCGCACTGAGCGTTCGCTAGAAGTTTCTGAGACTCAAGCCACCGTGTCAACCGCCCGTTAATCATGCGCTCCATCACCTTGCAAATGCAACTGGTGAGGGAGATAGGGCGGTAGCTGTAAGGTAGTTCGCGATCCTTCCCAGGCTTAGGTATAGGGACAATGGTGGCTTCGCGCCAAACGGAAGGAAAAAGGCCGTCTTGCCAAATACGGTTATAGACCTGTAAGAGAAAGAGTTTACTGTCGGCTGAAAGGTGCTTTAACATCAGGACATGAATGCCGTCCGGCCCAGGAGCGGAGTGCCGAGAGCAATGAAGAGCGTGCTCCAGCTCCCTCATTGTGAATAGCTCGTTATAGCATTCATTATTAGCAGACCGAAAAGTATATATTGCGGAATCCAGCCGGTCTTTAATAGAGCGAAAGCCGGCGGAATAATGGTCTGAACTGTAAACCGCCTCAAAGGCAGCACCCAGAGAGTTAGCGATGGCAGCCGGATCCACTATGGTGGCATTAGAAACCTGAAGGCCAGAAACAGTACAATGTGACACTACCTGAGAAGCGACGAAGTTTATCCCAAAAAACGGATGAAGGCGTAAAGCGATCAAAAGACTCGACAAAACGAGCCCACGACGCCTTCTTGCTATCCTGAATAATGCGACGAGCCCTGGCGGGCGATTGTTTAAAAGTCACCAAATTATTAAGTGTAGGGTGTCGCCGAAACACCCTAAGTGCAGTCCTACGGGCACGAACGGCGTCCCGACAATCCTCGTTCCACCACGGAACAGGCGGTCGCCGAGGTTGAGAGGATGAACGGGGAATTGCGCGTTTGGCGGCAGAGAAAATCGTAGACGTAAGGTGCTGCACTAGTTGGTTAATGTCGGCGAAGGGCTGATCGTAAAAATGCACGAGGCTGGAATACAAGCTCCTGTCGGCTTTTCTGAATATCCAGGTAGGTACTCTGGAATGCTGTACGTGGTGTGACAGAAGAGAAACGACGCAGGGGTAATGGTCGCTGGAGTAGGTGTCAGCGACGACGTTCCACTGAATACGACTAGCAAGCTGGAGTGAGCAAATGGCAAGGTCCAGGTAAGAGAATGTACCAGAAGAATCAGAAATAAAAGTAGATGCACCTGTATTGAGGATGGAAAGATTGAACTGGTAAAAAATGTCGGAAAGAAGAGTACCCTCGCACAAGCCCTTGGCGAACCCCACAGTGGGTGATGGGCATTAAAATCTCCCAACAGAAGAAATGGTGTTGGGAGAGCGGACAGGAGAGCGCGAATGTCCGCGGGAGCGAGGGGAGACGACGGAGGTGAATATACAGAGCAAACAGAGAAGAAAAACCCGGGTAACTGCAATCTAATGGCAACAGCTTGCAAGTCGGGCGTAAGAGCGAGAGTTTGAAAATGAACGTCGTTACGCACTAATAACATGACACCTCCATGAGCAGCAGCACCCTCCTCCGGTTCAAGATGGTAGCGAACCGGAGTGTACCCTCGGAGATCGAAAGGGTCGTGAGGGCGAAGCTTGGTCTCCTGCAAAAACACGAACATAGGTGAATGGGAACGCAATAAAAGTTGCAGTTCCGCCCTATGCGATCGTACACCACGTACATTCCAGGTCAGGTTAGCCATGAATAAAAGGGATAAACTGTCTAATTAGAAGGGCGGCTTAAAAGAATCTTTTGCTTAACCTTTGGGCTCGGGCTTTTTGTATGGAGTTGGTCAGACTCCATAGCTTCCTCGGAGGGAGGGCCCACGCGCTCAGTGCCAGAAACCGATTCAAGCGCCGTGAATCGGTTCTGGGTGGCGATGGGTGAGGGGTGCCGCTGAGCGCGGCTTGTCCCAGGACTTTCCTGGGACAGCGACCTCCGAGGAGGAGAAGGTGAACTTTTCTTACCGCGTGCACGCGGAGGGTCCTTCAGAAAATCTTCCCTACGAAGTTTCTGCTTGGGTTTCATTTCAGCGGCTTGCGACTTCATTGACTTTGGACCAGGTTTATAGGGCTTGGTAACAGTAGCTTTAATGGACGGCCGGATGGTAATGGCGGTTAATGCAGTCAAGGTCCAGGTCTGAGTTTCGGCATCTACTCGTGGTACTGGCGAGGCAACAACAGAACTAAATGTGCCAGATCGCAGGAGTGAAGGTTGGCGCGCATGGTAACGCCTCCGGGCTTCAGCGAAGGAGAGTTTTTCCTTCACCCGGATCTCCTGGATCGCCTTCTCGTCCAAGTACCGCGGACAGTCGGCAAATGACGCAGAATGGGACCCTTTGCAGTTAACGCAGACGGGGGCTGTGGAACAGGTACCTTCGTGTGACGGCTGGCTACATGAGGCACAGATGGTAACGGCACTCTTACAGGAGACTTGCGAATGCCCAAAACGTTGGCATTTGAAACAACGCAGAGGTCTAGGTATATACGGCCTCACAGAAATCTGTTCGTATCCTGCGGAAATGCTCGTGGGCAGCTCGACGCCATCAAATGTTAGAAACAGGGTACGAGTGGGTACCAATACGCCGTCGCGTTTGGCCTGCACTCAATGGACCGCTGTCACCTTCTGGTCTGCAAGATATTCTACCAGGTCCTCGTCCGATATACCATCGAGGCTATGGGTGGTAATGACGCCTCGACATGAATTCAATTTGCGGTGCTTCTCGACACGAATGGGATAGCCGTGGAGAAGCGTAGCGCGCAACAAGGTCTTACTTTGCTGATCCGATTTCGTTTGAGCTAATAAGGCACCATTCCGTAGACGAGTGCAGGACTGAACCGCACCAGCAATAGCATCAATGCCCTTTTGAATGATGAAAGGGTTCACCTTCTCAAAACTTTGCCCTTCTTCGGTTCGTGAAATGACCAAGTAACAACCATTTGTCGGTGGTGTCACTTCTGTTACATAAACTTTTCGGCGCTTGTTGGTAGTAATGGAGGAAGGGTGCTCCATAGCGAAATAAATCCTCCACCATTGCAACCGTCTCCGACCTAGGGCTCTGACTTCCCGGGCGTTACCCCGGCTTGGGTGAGTGGCCTATCTATACCAGACTCACCCCAGGGTCACACCTCCCAGAACATAGACACAGAGACCCAATCGCCGTCAGAAGTCAGCAGCTCATGAAATGGCCCCCCTGCGGGACTGCAGTTGAACAGCGGATACGAACACATACCCTACATGACGACCCCGGGTGGTGGGGATGACGCCATTACCTACTCACCCAGTTGCGCACCCCGTGCGCGGGTATCCGTCAGGCTGTGTCCACGGAGGATTTAAATAAAAAGATAAAAGAAACTAAAACTGTGTGGGCGTTTCGCACGCAAGGTAGGCCGGCGAAGTAGTAAAATAGAGGCGTAAATGAATGAACGTGGGGCGAAATGCGCAGAAATAGAGGAGAAGAAAGAAACGATAGTGAGGTGCGGTATGAATGTGATGCAAAGAACGCACGAGAGCCTACCTTGTGTCCACCGGTCACGAGAAGAACCTACCTCGACCGGATGGGGGTGAGGGGATGAATGTGGCGATGATTGGCTCGGGAACCCCCGGGTGCGCCAAAAACCCGTACTCACATAAGGTGAGCCCCTGAGGGGGCAGACGACGAGCAAGCTGGAGTGAGCAAACGGGTAGGTCCAGGTGAGAGAATGTACCAGAAGAATCAGAAATAAAATTAGGTTCACCGGTATTGAGGATGGAAAGATTGAACTGGTAAAAAATGTCGGACAGAAGGGTTCCCCTCGCACAAAACCTTGGCGAACCCCACAGTGGGTGATGGGCATTAAAATCTCCCAACAGAAGAAATGGTTTTGGGAGAGCGGACAGGAGAGCTCGAATGTCCGTGGGAGCGAGGGGAGACGATGGAGGTGAATACACAGAGCAAACAGAAAACAAAAAGCCGGGTAAGTGAAGGCGAACGGCAACAGCTTGCAAGTCGGATGTAAGTGTGATAGTTTGAAAGTGAACGTCGTTACGCACCAAAATCATGACACCACCATGAGCAGGAGTACCCTCCTCCGGTTCAAGGACGTAGCGAACCGGAGTATATCCTCGGAGATCAAAAGGATCATTAGGGCGAAGCTTGGTCTCCTGCAAACACACGACCATAGGTGAATGGGAACGCAATAAAAGTTGCAGTTCCGCCCTATGTGATCGTACACCACGTACATTCCAGCTCAGGATAGCCATTAAGAAAAAGGGGATAAACTGTCTACTTAGAAGGGCGGCTTAAAATTACCTTTTGTTTAACCTTTGGGCTCGGGCTTTCGTTATGGATTTGGTCAGACTCCATAGCCTCCTCGAAGGGAGGGCCCACGCGCTCAGAGCCAGAAACCGATTCAAGCGCCGTGAATCGGTTCTGGATGGCGATGGGTGAGGGGGGCTGCTGAGCGCGGCTTGTCCCAGGACCTTCCTGGGACTGCGACCTCCGAGGAGAAGGTGAACTTTTCTTACCGCGCGCACGCGGAGGGTCCTTCAGAAAATCTTCCCTACGAAGTTTCTGCTTGGGTTTCATTTCAGCGGCTTGCGACTTCATTGATTTTGGACCAGGTTTATAGGGCTTGGTAACAGTAGCTTTAATGGACGGCCGGATGGTAGTGGCGGTTAATGCAGTCATGGTCCAGGTCTGAGTTTCGGCATCTACTCGTGGTACTGGCGAGGCAACAACAGAACTAAATGTGCCAGATCGCAGAGTGAAAGTTGGCGCGCATGATAACGCCTCCGGGCTTCAGCAAAGGAGAATTTTTCCTTCACCCGGATCTCCTGGATCGCCTTCTCGTCCAAGTACCGCGGACAGTCGGCAAATGACGCAGAATGAGACCCTTTACAATTAACGCAGACGGGGGCTGTTGAACAGGTACCTTCGTGTGAGGGCTGGCTACATGTTGCACAGATGTAAACGGCACTCTTGCATGAGACTTGCGTATGCCCAAAACGTTGGCATTTAAAACAACGCAGAGGTCTAGGAATATAAGCCCACACAGAAATCCGTTCGTACCCTGCGGAAATGCTCGTGGGCAGCTCGACGCCATCAAATGTTAGAAACAGGATACGAGTGGGTACCAATACGCCGTCGATGGACCGCTGTCACCTTCTGGTCTGCAAGATATTCTACCAGGTCCTCGTCCGATATGCCATCGAGGCTATGCGTAGTGACAACGCCTCGGCAAGAATTCAAGGTGCGGTGCTTCTCAACACGGATAGGATAACCGTGGAGAAGCGTAGCGCGCAACAAGGTCTTACTCTGCTGTTCGGATTTGGTTTGAACCAACAACGAACCAATCCGAAGACGAGTGCACCTGTAATAGCGTCAATGCCCTTCTGGATAATGAATGGGTTCACCTTCTCAAACGTTTGACCTTCCTCAGTTCGTGAAATCACTAAGTAACTACCAGTTGTCGGCGGTGCTACTTCTGTTGCAAGTACTTTACGGCGCTTATTATTAATAATGGAGAAAGGGTGCTCCATATCGAAATAAATCCTCCACCATTGCAACCGTCTCCGACCTCGGGCTCTGACTTCCGGTGCGTTACCCCGGCTTGAGTGAGTGGCCTATCTATACTATCTCACCGCAGGGTCACACCTCCCAGAACATATACAGAGGGACCCAATCGCCGTCAGAAGTCAGCAGCTCATGCAATGGCCCCCCCGCGGGACTGCAGTTGAACAGCGGATACGAACACAAACCCTACAACACGACCCCGGGTGGTGGGGATGACGCCATTACCCCCTCACCCAGCTGCGCACCCAGTGCGCGGGTATCCGTCAGGCTGTGTCCACGGAAGATTAAAATAAAAGGTTAAAAGAAACTAAAAGTGTGTGGGCGTTTCGCACTCAAGGTAGGCCGGCGAAGAAGTAAAAGAGATGTGTAAATGAATGAGCGTGGGGCGAAATGTACATAAATAGAAGAAAAGAAAGAAACGATGGCGAGGGGCGACATGGAATGAAATGCACAGAACGCACGAGAGACTACCTTGAGTCCCCCGGTCACGAGAACGAACCCACCTCGACCGGACGGGGATGAATGGGTGAAAATGGCTATGAATGGCTCGGGTATCCCGGGTGCGCCTAACACGTACTCACATAAGATGAGCCCCTGGGGGGATGGAGTTTGAGATATAATAAACTAACAACATAAATAGTGCATGTAAGATATCATGAATCAACACCATAAACATGGAGTATAGAATATGAGGAGCTAAGAACATAAAATGGGATTTAAGATATAATAAACTAACAACATACAGATTGAGTATAGGATATATTGAAATAACAACATATGCATGGACCGTAAGATATAATGAACTAACAACAGAAACATGGAGTGTAGGATATAATGGACTAACAAATAAAGATGGAGTGTAGGATATAGTGAACCAACAACACAAACATAAAGTGTAAGTTATAATGAATTAACAACATACAGATTGAGTGTAGGATATAAAGAAATAACAACATATGCATGGAGTGTAAGATATAATGAACTAACAACACAAACATGGAGTGTAGTATATAATGAACTAACAAATAAAAATGGAGTTTAGGATATAGTGAAGCAACAACTAAAAAAATAAAGTGAAAGTTATAATGAACTAACAACATAAAGATGGACTGTAGGGTATAATGGAGTAACAACATAAAGATGGTGTGTAAGATATAATGATCTAAGAACATATACCTGGAGTGTGAAAATATACTTAACTTACACCATAAACATGGAGTGTAAGATATAATAAACTAGCAAAATAAACGTGCAGTGTAATATATAATGAATTAACCCCATAAACTTGGAATGTAGGATATCATAAACTAACAACATAAACATGCATATCAAAATATCATGAACTTACAGCATTAACATGAAATGTAAGATGTACTGACCTATCAACATAACATGGAGTGTAAGATACAATTACCTAACAACATAACATGGAGTGTAAGATATAATAAACTAGCACCATAAACATGGTGTGTAATATGTAATGAACCAACAACATAAGCATAGAGTGCAAGGTATTATTTACTACCAACATAAACATGGAGTTTAAGATATCATGAATATACTACATAAACAAAGAATGTACGATATCATCAACCAATAACATATTCAGGTAATGTAAGATAAAATGAACTAGCAACATAAAGGTGGAGTGTAATATATACTGAACTACTACATAAACATGGAGTGTAAGATATAATGCACCAGCAACATAAACATGGAGACTAAGATAATATGTACTAATGGCGTAAGCATGCAGTGTAAGATATAATGGCCTAACAACCCAACATGCGGTATAAGATATCATGAACTAGTAACATAACATAAAATGTAAGATATCATGAACTAACAACATAAACATGGAATGTAAGATATAATGAACAAACAAAATAGAGATGCAGTGTAGGATATAACGATCCAACAACATAACATTGGAGTGTGAGATATAAGAACTAACAACATAAACATGGAGTGTAAGATATAATGAACTAACAACATATACATGGAGTGTGAAAGATATAATGACCTAACAACATAAACATGGAGTGTAAGATATAATGAACTAACAACATATACATTGAGTGTGAAAGATATAATGACCTAACAACATAAACATGGAGTGTAAGATATACTCAATTAACCCCATAAACATGGAGTGTAAGATATAATGAACTAACAACATATACATGGAGTGTGAAAGATATAATGACCTAACAACATAAACATGGAGTGTAAGATATAGTCAATTAACCCCATAAACATGGAGTGTAGGATATAATGAACTAACAACATAAACATGGATTCTAAGATATAATTAATCAACTACATAAACATAGAATGTAGGATATCATCAACCAATAACATATACAGGTAATGTAAGATAAAATGAAATAACAACATAAAGGTGGAGTATAAGATATAATGAACTAACAACATAACATAGAGTGTAGCATATAATGGACAAGCAACATATAGATGGATTGTAAGATATAATGAACTAACAACAAAAAAATGTAATGTAAGATATAGTGGAGAATCAACATAAACTTGGAGTGTAAGATATAACAAAACTACCAACATAAACAAGTTTAAGCTATAATGAACTAACACCATAAACATGGGATGTAAAATATAATCAACTAGCAAATAAACATGCAGCGCAAGATATCATGAACTAACAACATAAACATGGACAGTAGGATATCAATAACTAACAACATAAAAATGGAATGTAAGATATGACTAAACCACACATGGAAAGTAAGATATAATGAACTAAGTCCAAAAAATGGATTGTAAGATATATTGAACGATCTGCATAAACATGGAGTGTAAGATGTAATGGACTACCAACATAAACAAGGAGTTTAAGGTATCATGAACTAACAACATGAACTTGGAGTCTAGGATATCATAAACCAACAACATAAACATGGAGTGTAAGATATAATGAATTAACCCCATATACTGGAGTGTAGGATATCAGGAACTAACAAAATAAACATGGAGTGTAACATATAATGAATGAACCCCCTAAACTTGGAGTGTAGGATATCATGAACTAACAAAATAAAAAGATAGTGTAGGATATAATGAATTAAACCCAAAAACTTGGAATGTAAGATATTATAAACTAACAGCATAAACATACATATCAAAATATCATGAAGTTACAGCATTAACATGGAATGTAAGATATAATGATCTAACAACATACCATGGAGAAAAAGGATATAATAAACTAACAACATAAACACGGAGTGTAAAATATAATGCACCAGCAACATAAACATGGAGACTATGATATCACGAACTAACAACATAAACATGGAGTGTAGGATATAATGACCTAACAATGCAACATGGAGTATAAGATATGAACTAGTAACATAACATGGAATGTAAGATATCATGAACTAACAAACGTAAACACGGAATGTAATATATCATGCACTAACAACATAAATGTGGAGTGTAAGATATAATGTACTAACACCATGAACGTGGAATGTAAGATATAATGTACTAAACAACATAAACGTGCAGCGCAAGATATAATGTACTAACAACATAAACGTGGAGTAGGAGATATAATGTACTAACAGCATAAACGTGGAATGTAAGATATAATATACTATCAACATAAACATGGAGTGCAAGATATAATGTACTAACCACATAAACGTGGAGTGTAAGATATACATACTAACAACATAAACGTGGAGTGTAAGATATAATGTACTAAAACGTAACCACGGAGTGGAAGATCTAATGTACTAACAACATAAACGTGGAGTGTAATATATAATGACCTAAGAACATAAACATGGAGTGTAATATATAATGAATTAATAACATAAACATGGAGTGTAATACAATAATGAACCAGCAACTTAAACATGCACTGCAACATATAATGAACTAACTATATAAAACTTGGAATGTGAGATATAAACTAACAACATAAACATGGAGTCTAGCATATAATGAGCTAACAACATACACATGGAATGTAAGATATAATGAGGCTACAACATAACATTGAATGAAATATATAATGAAGTAACTCCAAAAAATGGAGTGTAAGGAATAATGAACTAACAACATAAACATGGAGTGTAGGATATAATGAACTAATAACACATACATGGAGTGTAAGATATAATGAACTAATAACATAAACATGGAGTGTAATATATAATGAACTAATAACATAAACATGGAGTATAAGATATAATGAACTAACAACATAGACATGGAGTGTAAGATATAATGAACTAACAACATAAACATGGAGTGTAAGATATGATGAACTAAAACATAAACATGGAGTGTAAGATATAATGAACTAACAACATAAACATGGAGTGTAAAATATAATGAACATATAACATAAACATGGAGTGTAAGATATAAAGAGCTTATAACCTAAAAACAAAGTATATGATATAATTAACGAACAACATAAACATGGAGTGTAAGATATAATCAACTAACATAAACATGGAGTCTAGGATATCATAAACCAAAAACATAAACGTGGAGTGTAAGATATAATGAATTAAGTGCATAAACTTGGAATGTAAGATATCATAAACTAACAACATAGACATACATATCAAAATATTAAGAATTTACAGCATTAACATGGAATGTAAAATATATTGTCCTAACAATATACCATGGAGAAAAAGATATAATGAACTAACAACATAAACACGGAGTGTAAAATATATAGCAAAAGTAACATAGACATGGAGACTACGATATCACAAACTAACAACATAAACATGGAGTGTATGATACAATGACCTGACAACGCAACATGGAGTATAAGATATCATGAACTAGTAACATAACATGCAATATAAGATATCATGATCTAACAACGTAAACATGGCATGTAAGTTATAATGAACTAACAACATAACATGGAGTGTAAGATATAATGACCTAACAACGCAACATGGAGTATAAGATATCATGAACTAGTAACATAACATGGAATGTAAGATATCATAAACTAACAACGTAAACATGGAATGTAAGTTATAATGAACTAACAACATAACATGGAGTGTAAGATATAATGACCTAACAACGCTACATGGAGTATAAGATATCATGAACTAGTAACATAGCATGGAATGTAAGATGATATGAACTAACAACGTAAACATGGAATATAATATATCATGTACTAACAACATAAACGTGGAATGTAAGATATAATATAGTAACAAAGTAAACGTGGAGTGCAGGATATAATGTACTAACAACATAAATGCGGAGTGTAAGATATAATATACTATCAACATAAACGAGGAGTCTATGATATAATGTACTAACAACATAAACACAGAGCGTAAGATATAGTATACTAACAACCTAAATGTGGAGTGTAAGATATAGTGTACTAACAACATAAACGTGGAGTGTAAGATATAATGTACTAACAACATAAACATGGGGTGTAAGATATAATGTACTAAAACATAAACGTGGAGTGTAAGACATAATGTACTAACAACATAAACGTGGAGTGTAATATATAATGAACTAACAACATAATAATGGAGTGTAATATATAATGAACCAGCAACATAAATGTGCAGTGCAAAATATCATGAACTAACAATATAAAACTTAATAAGTGAGATATCTTTAACTAACCACACAAATATGGAGTGTAGGACATCATGAGTTAAAAACATAAACATGGAATGTAAGATATAATGAGGCTACAACATAACATTGAATGAAATATATAATGAACTAACTCCAAAAAATGGAGCATAAGGAATAATGAACTAACATAAACATGGATGTAGAATATAATGAACTAACAGCATATACATGAAGTGTAATATATAATGAACTAACAACATAACATGGAGTGTAAGATATAATGAACAAATAACATAAAAATGGAGTTAAGATATAATGACCTAAAAAGATAAACATGGAGTGTAATATATAATGAGCTGATAACGTAAACACGAAGTATATAATTAACGAACAACATAAATATGGAGTGTAAGATATAATGAACTAACATAAACATGGAGTCTAAGATATCATGAATCAACTACATAAACATAGAATGTAGAATATCATGAACCAATAACATATACAGGCAATGTAAGATAAAATGAACTAACAAGATAAAGGTGGAGTGTAAGATATAATAAATTAACCGAAAAAAACATTGAGTGTAGGATATAATGAAATAACAACATAGCATGGAGTGTAGAATATAATGGACTAACAACATAAAGATGGAATTTAGAATATAATGAAACAACAACATATATATGGAGTATAAGATATAATGAACTAACAATAAAAACATCTAGTGTAAGATATAAAGAACTACCAACATTAACATGTTTAAGATATAATAATCTAACACCATAAACATGGAGTGTAAAATATAATGAACTAGCACCATACATATGCAGTGCAAAATATCTTGAACTAACAACATAAAGCATGGAATGTGGGATTTTATAAACTAACAACATAAACATTGACTGTAGGATATCAAAAACTAACCATAAACATGGAATGTAAGATATAATGACCCTAAACTACACATGGAGTATAAGATATAATGAACTAACATCATAAACACGGTGTGTAATATATAATGAAATAACAACATAAACATGGAGTTTGAGATATAATGAACTAACAACATAAATAGTGCATGTAATATATCATGAATAAACACCATAAACATGGAGCGTACAATATGATGAACTAAAAACATAAAATGGAGTGTAAGATGTAATAAAGTAAAGTACACATTGAGTGTAGGATATAACAAAAAAACAATATATACATGGAGTGTAAGATATAATGAACTAATAACAAAAACATGTAGTGTAAGATTTACTGAACGATCAACATAAGCATGGTGTGTAAAATGAAATAAGCTATCACCATAAACAAGGAGTATAAGATGTCATGAACTAACAACATAAACTTTAGGTGTAAGTAATCATGAACTAACCACATAAACCAGGAATGTAAGATATCATAAACTAACAACAAAACATGCATATCAAAATATCATGAACTTAGGCATTAACATGGAATGTAAGAAATAATGACCTAACATACCATGGAGAAAAAGATATCATGAACTTATGGCATTAACAGGGAATGTAAGATATACTGACCTAACAACAATCCATGGAAAAATAGTTATAATAAACTAACAACATAAACATGGAGTGTAAGCTATAATGAACTAACAAAATAAAGATGGAGTGTAGGATATAATGAAGTAACAACATAACATAGAGTGCAAGATATAAAACCTAACAACACAACATGGAGTATAAGATATCAAGAACTAGTAACATAACATAGAATGTGAGATATCATGAACTAACAACGTAAATATGCAATTTAATATATCATGAACTAAGAACATAAACGTGGAGTCTAACATATAATTTACTAACAACATAAACGTAGAGCATAGGATATAATGAACTAACAACATAAACACAGAGTGTAAGATATAATGAACTAACAAATAAAGATGGACTGTAGGATATAATGATCTAACAACATAAAGATGGAATGTAAGATATTATGAACTCTCAACATATACATGGAGTGTGAAAGATATAATGATCTAATAACATAAAGATGGAATGTAAGATACAATGAACTAAAAACATATACATGGAGTGCGAAAGATATAATGACCTAACAACATATACATGGAGTGTAAGATATAGTAAATTAACACCATAAACATGGAGTGCAAAATATAATGAACTAGAAAAATAAATGTGCAGTGCATGATATCATGAGCTAACATAAACATAGATTGTAAGATATAATGAATTAACACCACAAACATGGTGTGTTATACACAAAGAACCAACAACGTAAGCATAGATCACAAGATATCATTGACTACCAACATAAACATGGAGTTTATGATATAATGAACTAATAAAAAGATCATGCCGAGTGGTGAGATATAATGAACTAACAACATAAACACGGAATGAAAGACATAATTAACTAACAACATGAATTGTAAGTTATATTTTACGATCAGCATAAACATGGAGTATAAGATGTAATGGACCACCAACATAAACAAGGAGTCTAAGATATCATAAACCAACTACATAAACATAGAGGGTAAGATATAATGAATTATCCCCATTAACTTGGAGAGTAACATATCATGAACTAACAACATAAACATACATATCAAAATATCATGAACTTACAGCATTAGCATGGAATGTAAGATATAATGACCTAACAATATACCATGGAGAAAGAGATATAATGAACTAACATAAACACGCAGTGTAAAATATAATGCACCAGCAACATATACATGGAGACTACAATATGACGAACTAATGACATAAACATGGAGTGTAAGATATAATGACCTAACAGCATAAATGTGGAGTGTAAGATATAATGTACTCACAACATAAACATGGAGTGTAACCAATAATGAATTGACACTATTAACAAGGAATGTAATGTATAATGAACTAACAAATAAGCATGAAGCTTGAGATATAATGAACTAAAAACATAGACAAGGAGTGTAAGCTATAATGAACTAACAACATAAACATGGAGTGTAAGCTATAATAAACTTACAACATAAACATGGAGTGTCACATATAATGAAGTAACAAAATAGACATGGAGTATAAAATATCAATAACTAACAACATGAACATGCGATGTAAGATATAATGAACTAACACCATAAACATTGACTATGATATATAATAAACTAACACCATAAACATGGATGTTGAGATATAATGAAGTAACAACAAAGACATGGAATGTAAGATATCATTAACTAACACCATAAACATGGATTGTAACCAATAATTAATTGACACTATTAACATGGAGTGTACCATATAATAGACTGACAACATAAACATGGAGGGACACATATAATGAACTAACAACATAAATATGTGGATGAAGGTATCATGAACTAACACCAAAAACATGGAGTGTAACCCATAATGAACTAACACCATAAACATGGAGTATAACATATAGTGAACTAACAACATAAACATGGAGTGTAACATATAATGAACTAATACCATAGACATTGGTGTAACACATAATGTACCAAGAACATAAACATGAACTGTAAGATCTGGTGAACTAACACCATAAACATGGATTTAAGATATGGCAAACTAACATCATAAACAGTGAGTGTAAGTTATAATGAACTACCTACATAAACATCGAGTGTAATATATAATGAACTAACAACAAAAACATGGAGTGTAGGATACAGTGAACTAACACCATAAAGACGGAGTTTGAGATATAGTGAACTAACAACATAGAGATGGAGTGTAAGATATCATGAACTAACAACATAAACATGGGATGTAAGAGATAATGAACTAACAACATAAACATGGAGTGTAAGATATAGTGAGCTAACAAAATAAACATGTTGGGTAAAACATAGTGAACTAACAACATAAACATGGAGTGTAACATATAGTGAACTAACAACTTTAACATGGAATATAACATATAATCACCCTACAACATAACATGGAGTGTCAGATATAATGAACCGACACCAAATAATGAAGTGTAAGGTATAATGAACTAACACCATAAACATAGTGTGTAATATATAATGAACCAACAACATAAACATGGAGTTTTAGATACAATGAACAACAGAAACATTGAATGTAAAATATCATGAAATAACACCATAATCATTGAGTGTAAGGTATATTGAACTAACACCATAAACATGGTGTGTAACATATAATGAATAAAACAACATAAACATGGAGTTGGAGATATAATGAACTATCAACATAAACACTGAGTGTACCCTGTAATGAGCTAACACCTTTAACATGGAATCTAAAGTATAATGAACTAACATCCAAAAAATGGAGTTTGAGATATAATGAACTAATAACATAAATATGGAGGGTAAGACATCATCCAAAATGGAGTTTGAGATATAATGAACTAATAAGATAAATATGGAGTGTAAGACATCATGAATTAACTCCATGAACATGGAGTGTAGAATATGATGAAATATCAACATAAAATGGAGTGTAAGATAAAACAAACTAACAACATACAGATTAAGTGTAGGATAGAACAAAATAACAACATATACATGGAGTGTAAGATATAATGAACTAAACATAAACATTGGAGTGTGAGATATAATGAACTAACAACATATACAAGGAGTGTAAGATATAATCAACCAACAACATAAAGATTGAGCGTAGGATATAATGAACTAAAAACATAAACATGGAGTGGAAGATATAATGAACTAGCAAATAAAGATGGAGTGTAGGATATACTAAACCAACAACACAAACATAAAGTGTAAGTTATAATGAACTAACAACATACTGATGGTGTGTAGGATATAACAAAATAATAACATATACATAGAGTGTATGATATAATGAACAAACAACATATCATTGGAGTGTCAGTTATAATGAACTAACAACATATACGTAGACTGTAAGATATAATGAACTAACAAATAAAGATGGAGTACAGGATATAATGAACCAATTACACAAACATAGACTGTAAGATATAATTAACTAACAAACAAAAATGGAGGTAGGGCATAATGAACCAATAACACAAACATATAGCATAAGATATAATGATCTAACATAATACAAATGGAGTGTAGGATATAACAATAAACGACATATACATCGAGTGTAAGAAGTAACATAACATTGAAGTATGACATATAATGAAATAACAATATAAAGATGGAGTGTAAGATATTATCAACTAACAACACTAACATATAGTGTAAGTTATAATGAAGTAACAACATAAAGATGGAGTATAGGACGTAATGGAGTAACAACATAAAGATGAATGTAGCACATAATAAACTAACAACATATATATGGAGTGTAAAATATAATGAACTAAAAAAAATAAACATGGAGTGTAAGATATAATGAACTTACAACAGAAACATGGATTGTAAGATAAAGTGAACTAACGCCATAAACATGGTTTGTAGCAAATAATGAACTAGCAACATAACCATGGAATGTAGAATATCATAAACTAATAACATAAACATGGAATGTAGGTTATAGCATCCTAACAACATAACATGGAGTATAAGATATAATGAACTAACACCATAAATATGGATTGTAGGATATAATGAACTAGCAACATAAACATGGAATGTAGGATATCATAAACTAATAACATAAACATGGAATGTAAGATATAACATCCTAACAACATAACATGGAGTGTAAGATATAATGAACTAACACCATAAACATGGTGTGTTATACATAATGAACTAATGTCAAACATGGAGTAAACATATAATGGACTAACAATATAAACATGGAGTTTAACGTATAATAAACTAACAACATATGCATGGCCTTTAGATATATTCAACTAAGAACATAAACATGTAGTGTAAGTTTTAATGATCTTATCTCATAATCACGGAATGAAAGGTAACATAAACTAGCAATAGAAACATGGAGTGCAAGATATCATGAACTAATAGCATAAACATGGAATGTAAGATATAAAGACCAAATAACATAAACATTAGTGAAAGATAAAATACACTAAAAACATAAACATGGAATGCAAGATATCATGAACTAACTACATCAACAAGAAATGTAAGATAAAATGAAATAATACCATAAATATTGTGTATAATATATAATGAACTAAAAACATAAACATGGAGTTTGAGATATAATGAACTAACAAAATAAACGTGGAATGTAAGATATCATGAACTGACACCATAAACATGGAGTGTAATCTATAATGAATTGACACTATTAACATGCAGTGTAAAGTATAATGAACTAACAACATACACATTGAGTTACAGATATAATGAACTAACAACATAAAGATGGAGTGTAAGATATAATAAACTTACAACATAACCATGAAATGTCACATATAATGAACTAAGAACATGAACATGTACATCTAGATATCATAAACTAACGCCTTAAACATGGAGTGTAACATCTAATGAAAACACCACAAACATGGAGTGTAGTACATAATGCACTAACAACATAAACATGGAGTGTAACATTAAATGAACTAACACCATAAACATGGAGTGAACCATATAATAAACTAACACCATAAACATGGAGTATAACATATAATGAACTAACAAAATAACATGGAGTGTAAGATGTCATGAACTAACACCATAAACATGGAGTGTAAGATGTAGTGAACTAACACCTTAAGCATGGAGTGTAAGATACAGTGAACTAACAACATAAACATTAAGTGTATGATATCTTGAACTAACACCATCAGCACTGATTGTAACCTATAATAATCTAACACTATTAACATTTAATGTAATATATAATGAACTAGCAACATAAATATGGAGTGTATGAGATAATGAATTAACACCATAAACATGGAGTATAGAATATGACGTACTTACAACATAAGATGGAGTGTAAGATATAACGAACTAACAACATACAGATGGAATGTAGGATATAATGAAATAACAGCATATACATGGAGTGTAATATATAATGAACTAATAACATAATGATTGTGTGTACAATATTATGAATTAAAACATAAAGATGGAGTATAAGGTATTAAGAACTAACAACAAAAACATGTAGTTTAAGATATAATGAACAATCAATATAGACATGGAGTATAAGATATAAGGAACTATGAACATAAACAAGGAGTTTAAGATACAATGAAACGTCATCAAAAACATGAAGTCTAAGATATAATGATCTAGCAACATAAAAATTCAGTGCAAGATATCATGAACTAACAATATAAAACATGGAATTTGAGATATCACAAAAAACAACATTAACATGGAGTATAGAAAACCATGAACTAACAACACAAACATTGAATTTAAGATATAATGACCCTACAACAGAACGTGGTGTGTAAGATATAATGAAATAACTGCAAAAAATGAAGTGTATGGTATAATGAACTAACAACATAAACCTGGAGCATAACATAAAATGAACTAACAACATAAAAATGGAATGTAAGATAAAAAGAACTAACAACGTAAAGATGGAGTGTAAGATATAATGAACTAACAACATAAACATGGAGTGTAATATATATTGAACTAACAACATAGCCATGGAGTGAAAGATATCATAAACTAATAACTAAAACATATGATGTATGCTAAATTGATCTAACACCATAAACATTGTGTATAATATATAATGAACTAACAATAATAAACAGAGAAATTGAGATATAATGAACTAACATCATAAACGTGGAATGTAAGTAATCATGAACTAACACCACAAAAACATGGAGTGTAACCAATAATGAATTCACACTACTAACATAGAGTCTAACGTATAATGAACTAACAACATAAACATGTATAGATATTATGAACTAACACTATAAATATGGAGTATAACATATAACGAACTAACACTATAAACATGGAGTATAAGATATAGTGAACTAACACCATAAACATGGAGTGTAAAATAAAATGAACCAACATAAGCATAGATTACAAGATATCATTAACTACCAACATGAGGAGTGCTAGGCCAGCAGCGAGAGAGGACGGTTGTGTTGGGAAGGAGCTCGTGATTGTGAAGCAAGAAGCAGCTAAGTAACAATGGGTGTGGATAAAGCTGTGTATAGAGCGAGAATTGGGCAAATTTTGAGAATGAAATACGCGGGAACAAGAGGAATACATTTTGGCGAAGAAATGGTTAATGTTTTGATTATTGGGTGTGTATTAACTATTCTACTAGTGATTGGAGGAGTGGAAGTGAATCCAGGCCCTACGGATATTCAAGAACTTTTGGGGAACCTAAATGAGAAAATGGATAAAATGGAAGATATGGAACAACGATTGAGTGATAAATTGTGCTCTATGATTAGGGATATTAAGGAGGTCATTATAGATGAAGTGTATGAAGCAAAACAAGAAGTAAATGAAATTAAGGAAAGAATGGAAAGAATGGAGGAGAGGGAAAGAAGATTCAATCTGGTGTTTCTAGGTGTAAGTGAGAGAAGAGGAATATGGCCAGCTGAAGAAATAACGCAGATAATGAAGGAGAAGCTTGAATTAGAGATATACGGATGGGAAATTGTTGAGGCTTTTAGATTTGGGAGGCAAGTTGGAAAGAGGGCAATAATGGTGAAGCTAGCAACAATACAGTTAGTGCATGAAGTGCTTAGGAGAGCCAAAAAATTGAAAGGAACAAATATCTTTATTAACAAAGACCTTTCACCAAATAATAGAGCATTATAACGAAATTTAATTCAGAAAATGAAAGAAGCAAGAGTTTTGGGAAAAATGGCGTATATTACAAACTTTCAGCTGTGGATTGACAATGAAAGGGTACGTGATACGGACAATATAGATTCAAGAGAAAATTGACATGAAAGGGCGGAAATGAATCAACAGGTATCAGCGATAGCTTTAAGAAATGAAACAGGAAGATCAAAGTTCACAACTCGACAATTTGCAGCAAACATGGAAAATGAAGTATGTAATCACGAGGCGAGTCCAAACAGCGTGGACAACAGCAGAGAGCAACAAACTGATGACCTTGTTATGACGTCAGATGGAAGGAGGGCCCAAACAGCTCGGGGCGGTTGGACTGCAATGGTGGTGACAACAGTGGCGGAGGGAGGAGCCAGAGAAGTGACGTCACCCAAGAGAATTGTTTCACCAAGGAGGGGAGAGGCAGAAGTTGCGTGCGCGCTAATGGAGGGGAGAAAGAAGATATGGTATCAAGGTAGTAGGGAGAATACGGAAGAGGGAGAAGAGGATAATATTGTTTCATCCGAACATGGGAGCATTGTGGTATCAGATAAAAATAAAGTGTTAATGCCGAAAGAAGGAATTGAATTAAGAAGTAGGAAAAGATTAGATGGTTTTAGATACAGAGCAGGTTCACAATAGGAAAAAGGGGCAAGGAGATTGGGCTTCTGGAACTGTGAGGGTTTAAAAAATAAGTTATTTGTGGGAGCTTTGAAACAGCTGTTGGCAAAAGTGGATTATTTAGCGGTAGTAAAAACGTGGTTAAAAGAGGAACAGATAAATATAAAGGATTTTGAATACATTGGTAGGAAAGGAGAGGTGATAGCTAGAAAGGGAAGAGTATCTGGAGGTATAGGTTTCTTTATAAGGAACAGCTTAAGTAAGGAAATTAAAGAAACATGGTCTAGTAGTAAAGAAATACTGTGGGTTATAATGGATGTTAAGTATATACTCTGTGTAGGGATAATATATAACCCCCCTGCATCCTCGCGGTTTCATAACCCTGATCTCCTTAATCAAATAAGAAAAGATATAAATAGGCTGAAGGAGAAATTTGTAACTGCAGAGGTAATACTAATGGGAGACTTTAATATCAGGATTGGGGAAAGTGATACATATGTTGGAAATGATTGGATGAGTGATGAAATTGTGTTTAAAAGTGAGAAACTTATGCAAAGCAAGGACAAATTTATTGATAAAGAGTGTGAAAAATTTATTGATTTTTGTGAGTTAGATGCTTTAGAAATTTTGAATGGAAAATGTGGGGAAGATGAACAAGGAGAATTTATCTTTGTTAGCAATAATGGGCAGAGTGTAATAGATTTTGTGTTGTGGCTTCTGAATTTAGGACATATTTTAAGTAATTTTAAGGTATTAAATTTAAGCTCAACTAGCAGGCATTATCCACTGATTGTGGATTTTATGATGCACGCTGCACGAGTAAAACACAATATAAGAGTGGAAAGCTATTGTAAAAAAGAGTATATTAGCTATAAATGGAAAGAAGAATTTTGTGACACATTTAAACAGACTCTTGACTCGAATTATGGAAAAATATGTCTATGTGGAGTAACATTCATGGTTAAGAATAATCAAATTGAGAATGCAATAGATATCCTTAATACAGTTATGCAAAGGGCGGGAGAGGAAATGAAAACAAAAAAGAGGGTTTACATATATGATAAGGACTGGTTTGATGAAGAATGTAGGGTATCAAAAAGACAAGTAAAACAACTGTTGGTTAGGTGGAGAGAATTAGGTGATAGAAAATCTAGGGACAATTATATGCAAGGGAGGAATTCACATAATTTATTGTTAGAGCAAAAGAAAAAGGACTGGAGGGAATGCAATGAAAGGAATTTGATAAAATGTCTAAATGAAAATAATGTTAATAAGGTATGGCAGGTTCTTAAGTCGACCTATAATAAATGTGTAACTAAACCCAATGTTGAGCCAGGACAATGGATGGAGTATTTTAAAACATTATAGGGGGAAGAAAGGAGTATAGGAAGTACAGAATTTTTGGAAATAAGGAATGTTTTTGTAGAGATATTGGATGGTGAAGTTAGGAGGAGGAAATAATAAAACAAGTTAAGTTGCTGAAGAAAAATAAAGCTACTGGAATTGATGGCATCCCAACAGAGTTTTCTTAAGGAGTGGTGTAACGAAACAGGGAGAGTGAAAATTTTACTAGATTTATTTAATGTAATTATTAGAAAGCGTTATGTACCTAAACGATGGAGAGAAGCTATCATCCATCCTATATATAAAGGCAAGGG
Organism: Deroplatys truncata; assembly: GCA_030765065.1. Classification (NCBI taxonomy): domain Eukaryota; kingdom Metazoa; phylum Arthropoda; class Insecta; order Mantodea; family Mantidae; genus Deroplatys; species Deroplatys truncata. The sequence goes on from CM060989.1 coordinate 114,733,291, forward strand.
CAATGTCGATAAACCTAATAACTACAGAGGTATTGCATTATTATCGAATATAGGAAAACTTTTTGCGGGCATTTTGGCAGCGAGACTACAATCTTGGGTTGAAGAATATAATATCCTTTCAGAATTACAGATGGGCTTTCGCAAGGGAAGGGGAACAATTGATAATTTATTTATTATAAAGACATTAGCAGACAAATATTTAAAAGAAAAAAGGGGTAAACTGTATATGGCTTTTGTAGACTTAGAGAAGGCTTATGACCGAATTGAGCTACAACTTCTGAGGCATAAATTAGTGTGTAAGGGAGTAAGTCAGCAATTGGTGAATATTCTAAAAGCACTGTATTTTGAGAACACCTTCTGTGTAAGGGTGGAGACAGGCTATGTAACAAACGAAATTCCACAAAAGAAAGGCCTTCGGCAAGGATGTAAGCTAAGTCCAGTTTTATTTAATTTATACATAGATGATGTCTTACTAGAAATTGGAAGGAATAATAACTGTGCACCAGTAATTAACAACATCCAAATTCCAGGACTTCTTTTTGCAGATGACCTAGTGGTAGGATCTATTACAGTAAGTGGTTTAAAACAATCATTACAAGCAATTGATGTATATTGTAAAGAATGGAGGTTAAAAGTGAATCAAGAGAAAACACAGATTGTGGTTTTCAAAAAGGGAGAAAATTAGGCAAGTATGAAAAGTGGAAGGGAGAGAATAAAGATTACAGGGTAGTGCGTGACTGTATCTATTTAGGAGTAAAAATAGATGGAGGTAATAAATGGGAGAAACAAAAGAAGTTTGCATTGGCAAAAGGTAAAGGGGCGATGGCAGCAATTAGAAGCTGCAAATATAAAGTACCTAATATAAATGTTAAATGGCTGGAAAAAGTTTATGAGATGGTTGTGGAGGCAAAAATGATCTATGGTATAGAAATATGGGGATTAGATAGAGGATGGGAATGTATAGATGTGGTGCACAGGATGTTTTGTAGAGAAATACAAGGGCTACCGAAGTGAATTGTAAGGCAGGTAGCACAATTAGTGATGGGCAGGGTGCCAACTAAGGGGAAGATAATGGAAAGAGCTTTGAAATTTTGGTTCAGAAGTTTAAATCTAGGAAAAAGTAATGTGTTAAGACAATGTATTGAATACCAAGAGAAGATCTTAATGAGTGATGGATGGGTAAGTAAATTACGGAATATTTTGGAGAAAAATGGGTTAGGAGATATATGGAGAAGGAGAGAAAATAACGTAAAACATTTTTGGAAAAAGGCAAGGAAAAGACTGAAAGATATAGAAATACAAATCATGTTCAGTGAGATTGCCGAAAAGAGCTCATTAGTTTATTATAGGCCAATGAAAAATACATGGGGTAGGGAAAAATATATACACATAGTAAATAAAGAAGAGAGAGAATCTATTTCATGGTTAAGAACCGGAGCATGGAGGCTAAAAGGGCTAAGACAGGGTATTCCTCAGAACCAATGTCTGATATGTGGTGGTAATGAAGACATTGAACACATAGTATTTAAGTGCCAAGGAACAGAAAATTGGAGAAAAGAACTTTTTTATAAGAAGTGGTTGAAGGGGGATAGAAATACACTTACAATTGAAATGATATGCAAGGATGCTAGAAGCATTGGGCAGTTTTTGTGTAAAGTAAAAAATAAATGGCTTTGGACAATGGAAAGAGAAAAGTAAGAGGTAGTGCATCTTACTTTGAATGGAAAACTATAGTGAATGTGTTAATTTAGTGACAAGAGATTGTAAAATGTAAATAAACTGTAGTGATTGTCTACTGAATAAGTGACCAGGGTCAAAATTGCAGTAGAGAATCTAATTTGTAAAACTCTTAGACAACAAATACAATACAATACAACTACCAACATAAACATGGAGTTTATGATATAATGAACTAATAACATTATCATGCCGAGTAACATATAATGAACTGACAGCATAACCATGAAGCGTAACCTACATAGAACTAATACAATTAACATGGATGTAAAATATAGTGAACTAAACCACAAACATGGAATGTAACATATAATGTACTAACACCTTAAACATGGAGTATACGATGTGATGAATTAACACCATTAACACGGAGTGCAAGATATAATGAGCTAACAACACAAACATGGAGTGTATCATATAATGAGCTAACAACATAATCATGGAGTGTAAGATATAATGAACTACCACTAATCATGGAGTGTAACATATAATGAAGTAACAACATGAACATGGAGATCTAGATATCATGAACTAGCACCATAAATATGGAGTGTAACCAATAATGAATTGACACTATTAACATGGAGTGTACTGTATAATGAACTAACAAACAAACATGTAGCTTGAGATATAATGAACTAACAAAAAACATGGAGTGTAATATATAATAAATTTACAACATAAACATGGAGTGTCATATATAATGAAGTAACATAATGAACATGGAGATCTAGATATCATGAACTAAACCCATAAACATGGAGTGTAACCAATAATGAACTGACACTATTAACATGAGTGTACCGTATAATGAACTAACAAACAAACATGGAGTTTGAGATATAATGAACTAACTACATAAACATGGAGTGTCATATATAATGAAGTAACAAAATGAACATGGAGATCTAGATATCATGAACTAACACCTAAAACATGGAGTGTAACATATAATGAACTAACACCATAAAAATGGAGTGTGACATATAATGAACTTACAACATAAACATGGAGTGTAACATATAATAAACCAATACCATGAACATGGAGTGTGACATATAATGAACTAACACCATAAACATGGAGTCTGACGCATAATGAACTAACAACATGAACATGGAGTGCAAGATGTCATGAACTAACACCATAACCACGGAGTGTAAGATTTAGTGAACTAACAACATAGATATGGAGTGTAAGATATAGTCAACTAACGACAAGGACATGGAGTATAGGATATCGTGAACTATCAACATAAACATGGGGATCAAGAAAGCATGCAATAACACCATATACATTGAGTGTAGCATATAAAGAACTAACAACATGAACATGGTATAAATTATAGTGGACTAACAACATAAAAATGGAGTGTAAGATAAGGTGAACAAACTCCATTAACTTGGATTTAAGATATGGTAAACTAACAACATAAACATGCAGTGAAAAATATAATGAACTAACAACATAAACATGGTGTGTAAAATATAGTGAACTATCACCATAAAAATGGATTGTAAGATACAATGAACTAACAACATGAACATGGAGTGTAACACACAATGAACTAACAACATTAACATGGTGTAACATATAATGAACCAACACCATAAACATGGAGTGTAACACACAATGACCTAACAACATGAACATGGTATAACATATAGTGGATTAACACCATAAACATGGAGTGTAACACACAATGAAATAACAACATGAATATGGTATAACATATAGTGAACTAACACCATAAACATGGAGTGTAACATATAATGATCTAACACCATAAACATGGAGTGTAACACACAATGAACTAATAACATGAACATGGTATAACATATAGTGAACTAACAACATAAACATAGTGTAACACATAATGAACCAACAACATAAACATGCAGTGTAAGATATAATGAATTAACAACAAGGACATGGAGTATAGGATATCATGAAATATCAACATAAACATGGGGATCAGGAAAGCAAGAACTAACACCATAAACATGGAGTGTAACATATAATGAACTAACAACATGAACATGGTATAACATATAGTGAACTAACAACATAAACATGGAGTGTAACATATAATGAACTAACACCATAAACATGGGTGTAACACATAATGAACCAACACCATAAACCTCTATTTAACATATGGTAAACTAACAATATAAACAAGGAGTGTAAGATATTCTGAACTAACAATAAAAACATGGAGTGTAAGATATAGCAAACCATCACCATAAACATGGATTGTAAGATATAATGAACTAACAACATAAACAAGGATTGTAAGATATAATGAACTACCTACATATACATGAAGGGTAAGATATAATGAACTAACACCTTATACATGGAGTGTAAGATATAATGAGCTCACATCATAAACATGCAGTGTAAGATATAGTGAATTAACACAATAAACATGGATTGTAAGATATAGTGATCTATCATCATAAACCTGGAGTGTAAGATATAATGAACTAACAACATAAACATGAAGTGTAATATATAATGAACTAAAAACATAAACATGGAATTATGATATATTGAAATAACGCCATAAACATGGAGTGTAAGACATAGTGAATTAACACTATACACATGGAGTATAAGCTATAGTGAACCAACAACATAAACATGGAGTGTAACACACAATGAACTCAGAACTTAAACATGGAATATAAGGATATAATCACCCTACAACATAAAATGGAGTGTCTGATATAACGAACCGACACCAAAAAATGAACTAACACCATAAACATAGTGTGTAATATATAATGCACCAACAACATAAACATGGAGTTTTAGATATAACCAACAAAATAAACATTGAATGTAAAATATCATGAATTAACACCATAACCATTAAAAGTAAGGTATAATGAACTAATACCATAAACATTGTTTGTAATATATAATGCACCAACACTTTAAACATGGAGTTTTAGATATAACCAACAACATAAACAATGAATGCAAAATATGATTAAATAACACCATAACCATTGAAAGTAAGGTATAATGAACTAACACCATAGTGTGTAATATATAATGAATAAAACAAAAAAACATGGAGTTTGAGATATAATGAACTAACAACATAAACATGGAGTGCTTGATATCTGGAACTAACAGCCTAAACACTGAGTGTAACCTATAATGAGCTACACCATTAACATGGAATCTAACATATAATGAACTAACAACCAAAAAATGGAGTTTGAGATATAATGAACTAATAACATAAATATGGAGTGTAAGATGTCATGAACTAACACCATAAACATGGAGTGCAGTTCATAATGAACTAACAACATAAACTAACACCATAAACATGGAGTGTAAGATATAGTGAAATAACACCATAAACATGGAGTGTAAGATACAGTGATCTAACAAAATAAACATGGTGTTTGAGATATAATGAACTAAAAAAATAAACGTGGAATGTAAGATATCATGAATTTAAACCATAAACATGGAGTGTAACCAATAATGAATTCACAATATTAACATGCAGTATAACATATAATGATTTAACAATATACCCATTGAGTTAGAGATATAGTGAACTAACAACAAAAACTGAAGTGTATGATATTTTAAACTAACACCATTAACACTATTAACATAATATATAAAGAATTAACAACATAAATATGGAGTGTATGAGATAATGAATTAACACCATAAACATGGAGAATAGAATATGACGAACTTACAACATAAAATGGAGTGTAAAATATAACAAACTAACAACATACAGATGGAATGTAGGATATAATGAAATAAACAGCATATACATAGAGTGTAATATACAATGAACTAACAACATAATGATTGTGTGTACAATATTATGAATTAAAACATAAAGATGGAGTATAAGGTATTATGAATTAACAATTAAATCATGTAGTGTAAGATATAATAAATGGTCAATATAAACATGGAGTATAAGCTATAATGAAGTATGAACATAAATAAGAAGTTTAAGATATAATGAAACATCACCAAAAACATGAAGTCTAAGATATAATGATCTAGCAACATAAACATTCAGTGCAAGATATCATGAACTAACAATATAAAACATGGAATGTGAGATATCATAAACAAACAACATAAACATGGAGTATAGAAAACCATGAACTAATAACACAAACATTGAATTTAAGATATAATGACCCTACAACAAAACATGGTGTGTAAGATATAATGATCTAACTGCAAAACATGAGGTGTAAGTTATAATGAACCAACAACATAAACCTGGAGCGTAACATATAATGAACTAACAATATAAACATGGAATATAAGATAAAAAGAACTAACAACGTAAAGGTGGAGTGTAAGATATAATGAACTAACAACATAAACATGGAGTGTAAGATGTCATAAACAAATAATATAAACATGGAGTATAATATAGAGTTAACTAACAACATAGCCATGGAGTGAAAGATATCATTAACTAATAACTAAAACATATGATGGAAGCTAAATTGATCTAACACCATAAACGTTATGTATAATATAAAATGAACTAACAATAATAAACAGAGAAATTGAAATATAATAAACTAACAACATAAACGTGGAATGTAAGGTATCATGAACTAACACCACAAAAACATGGAGTGTAACCAATAATGAATTCACACTACTAACACAGAGTGTAATGTATAATGAACTAACAACATAAACATGGAGATATAGATATCATTTGATCATTTTGATCATTTATCATTTCTTGTGCTAAGAGTTTTACAATTTGATTGTCTACTGCGCTTTGACCCTGGCCACTCATTCAGTAGACAATCACTACAGTTTATTTACATTTTACAATTTCCTGTCAACGCATTCTGTAGACAATCACTACAGTTTATTTACATTTTACAATTTCTCGTCAATAAATTATCTTGTTTTTTCAGTTTTTTTTCATGTCCCATTTTCACATGTTTTTCACTTTTCACTTATTGATTACTTAACCATAACACATTCACTATAGTTTTCTATTCAAAGTAAGATACACTACCTCTTACACTTCTCTATCCACTGTCCAAAACCATTTGTTTTTTACTTTATACAGAAACTGTCTAATGCTTCTAGTGTCCTTCCACATCATTTTGATCATAAGCGTACTTCTATCCCCCTTCAACCACTTCTTATTAAAAAATTCTTTTCACCAATTTTCTGTTCCTTTAGATATCAGGAACTAGCACTATAAACATGGAGTGTAACATTTAATGAACTAACACTATAAACATGGAGTGTAAGATATAATGAACCAACAACATAAGCATAGATTACAAGATATCATAACTACCCACATAAACATGGAGTTTATGATATAATGAGCCAATAACATTATCATGCCGAGTAAGATATAATGAACTAACAGCATAACCATGAAGTGTAACCTACATAGAACTAATACAATTAACATGGATGTAACATATAATGAACTAAACCAGAAACATGGAATGTAACATATAATGAACTAACAACTTAAACATGGAGTCTACGATGTGAGGAATTAACCCCATGAACACGGAGTGCAAGATATAATGAGCTAACAACACAAACATGGAGTATAACATATAATGAGCTAAGAACATAACCATGGAGGGTAAGATATAATGAACTAGCACTAATCATAGAGTATAACATATAATGAAGTAACAACATGAACATGGAGATCGAGATATCATGAACTAACACCATAAACTTGGAGTGTAACTAATAATGAATTGACACTATTAACATGGAGTGTACCGTATAATGAACTAACAAACAAACATGGAGTTTGAGATATAATGAACTAACAACATAAACATGGAGTGTCACATATAATGAAGTAACAAAATGAAAATGGAGATCTAGATATCATGAACCAACACCTAAAATATGGAGTGTAACATATAATGAACTAACACCATAATCATGGAGTGTGACATATAATAACCTAATACCATGAATATGGAGTGTGACATATAATGAACTAACACCATAAACATGGAGTGTGACATATAGTGAACTAACACCATAAACATGGAGTGTGACACATAATGAACTAACAACATGAACATGGAGATCAAGATGTCATGAACTAACACCATAACCACGGAGTGGAAGATATAGTGAACTAACAACATAGACATGAAGTGTAAGATTTAGTGAACTAACAACAAAGACATGGAGTATAGGATATCGTGAACTATCAACATAAACATGGGGATGAAAAAAGCATGAACTAACACCATAAACATAGAGTGTAACACACAATGAACTAACAACATGAACATGGTATAACATATAGTGAACTAACAACATAAACATGGTGTAACACATAATAAGCCAACAACATAAACATGGAGTATAAGATATATTGAACTAACCACATAAACAAGAAGTGTAACATTAATGAACTAACAACATAAGAATTAAGGTAAGATATAGTGAAGTAACAACAAAGACATGAAGTATAGGATATCATGAACTATCAACATAAACATGGGGTACAAGAAGGCATGAACTAACACCATAAACATGGTATAACATATAGTAAACTAACAACATAAACATGGAGTGTAACATATAATGAACCAACACCATAAACATGGATTTAAGATATGGTAAACTAACAACATAAACATGGAGTGTAAGGTATAAAGAACTAACAACATAAACATGGAGTGCAAGAAATAATGAATTACCTAAATATCTAACGTATAATGAACTAGCAACCAAAAATGGAGTTTGAGATATAATGAACTAATAACATAAATATGGAGTGTAAGATAAAACAAACTAACAACATACAGATGGAGTGTAAGATATAACAAAATAACAACATATACATGGAGCGTAAGATATAATGAACTAAAAAAATAAACATTAGAGTGTGAGATATAATGAACTAAAACTTAAACATTGGAGTGTGAGATATAATGAACTAAAAACATAAACATTGTAGTGTGAGATATAATGAACTAACAACATATACATGGAGTGTAAAATATAATGAACCAACAACACAGAGATTGAATGTAGGATATAATGAACTAAAAGCATAAACATGGAGTGTAAGATATAATGAACTAGCAAATAAAGATTCTGTGTAGTATATACTAAACCAACAACACAAACATATAGTGTAAGATATAATGATCTAACAACATACAAATGGAATGCAGGATATAACAAAATAACAACATATAAATGGAGTGTAAGATGTAATGAACTAACTACATAAGCATAGAGTGTAAGTTATAATGAACAACATAAATATGGAGATTAGGGCGAAATGGAGTAACAACATACAAATGGAGTGTGAGATATAATAAACTAACAACACAAACTTAGAGTGTAAGTTATAATGAAATAACAGTATAAAGATAGAGTGTAGGACGTAATGGGGTAACATAAAGATGGAGTGTAGGGCATAATGAACTAACAACATATACATGGAGTGTAAGATATAACAAACTAACAAAATAAGCATGGAGTGTAAGATCTAATGAACTTACAACAGAAACATGGAGTATAAGATATAATGAACAAACAACATATACATGGAGTGTAAGATACAAAGAACTTATAACATATACATGGAGTTTAAGATATAATGTACTAACAATGTATACATGGAGTGTAAGATATAATGAACTAATAAAATAAACCTGGAGAGTAAGATATAATGAAGTTACAACAGAAACATGAAGTGTAAAATAAAGTGACCTAACAACATAAACATGGTGTGTAAAACATAATGAACTAACGTCAAACATGGAGTCTAACATATAATGAACTAACAACATAGACATGGTCTCTTTGATATCAAAAACTAACAACATAAACATGCAATGTAAGATAAAATGAGCTAACACCATAAATATTGTGTATAATATATAATGAACTAACATCATAAACATGGAGTTTGAGATATAACGAACTAACAAAATACACGCGGAATGTAAGATATCATTAACTGACACCATAAAGTTGGAGTGTAACGTATAATGAACTAACAGCATAAAGATTGAGTGTAAGATATAATAAACTTACAAATTAAACATTGAATGTCACATATAATGAACTAACAACATAAACATGGAATGTAACACTAAATGAACTAACACCATAAATATGGAGTGCAACTTATAATGAACTAACAAAACAACATGGAGTATAAGATGTCATGAACTAACACCATAAACACGAGTGTAAGATATAGTGAAATAACACCATAAAAATGGAGTGTAAGATATAATGAATTAATACCATAAATATGGAGTACAGGATACAGTGAACCAACACCATAAGCATTGAGTGAAGGAAATAGTGAACTAATAATATAAACATGGAGTATAGGATATAGTGAACTAACACCATAAACATGGAGTGTAAGATATAGTGAACTAACAACATAATGATTGGGTGTACCACATAATGAACTAAAACATAAACATGGAGTGTAAGATATAATGAACTAACAAATAAAGATGGAGTGTAGGATATAATAAACCAACAACACAAACATGCAGTGTAAGTTATATTGAAATAACAACATAAATGGAGCATAAGATATAATGAACTAACACCATAATCATGGAGTGTGACATATAATAACCTAATACCATGAATATGGAGTGTGACATATAATGAACTAACACCATAAACATGGAGTGTGACATATAGTGAACTAACACCATAAACATGGAGTGTGACACATAATGAACTAACAACATGAACATGGAGATCAAGATGTCATGAACTAACACCATAACCACGGAGTGGAAGATATAGTGAACTAACAACATAGACATGAAGTGTAAGATTTAGTGAACTAACAACAAAGACATGGAGTATAGGATATCGTGAACTATCAACATAAACATGGGGATGAAAAAAGCATGAACTAACACCATAAACATAGAGTGTAACACACAATGAACTAACAACATGAACATGGTATAACATATAGTGAACTAACAACATAAACATGGTGTAACACATAATAAGCCAACAACATAAACATGGAGTATAAGATATATTGAACTAACCACATAAACAAGAAGTGTAACATTAATGAACTAACAACATAAGAATTAAGGTAAGATATAGTGAAGTAACAACAAAGAATGAAGTATAGGATATCATGAACTATCAACATAAACATGGGGTACAAGAAGGCATGAACTAACACCATAAACATGGTATAACATATAGTGAACTAACAACATAAACATGGAGTGTAACATATAATGAACCAACACCATAAACATGGATTTAAGATATGGTAAACTAACAACATAAACATGGAGTGTAAGGTATAAAGAACTAACAACATAAACATGGAGTGCAAGAAATAATGAATTACCTAAATATCTAACGTATAATGAACTAGCAACCAAAAATGGAGTTTGAGATATAATGAACTAATAACATAAATATGGAGTATAAGAAAAGAAGGCATGAACTAACACCATAAACATGGTATAACATATAGTGAACTAACAACATAAACATGGAGTGTAACATATAATGAACCAACACCATAAACATGGATTTAAGATATGGTAAACTAACAACATAAACATGGAGTGTAAGGTATAAAGAACTAACAACATAAACATGGAGTGCAAGAAATAATGAATTACCTAAATATCTAACGTATAATGAACTAGCAACCAAAAATGGAGTTTGAGATATAATGAACTAATAACATAAATATGGAGTGTAAGAAAAAACAAACTAACAACATACAGATGGAGTGTAAGATATAACAAAATAACAACATATACATGGAGCGTAAGATATAATGAACTAAAAAAATAAACATTAGAGTATGAGATATAATGAACTAAAACTTAAACATTGGAGTGTGAGATATAATGAACTAAAAACATAAACATTGTAGTGTGAGATATAATGAACTAACAACATATACATGGAGTGTAAAATATAATGAACCAACAACACAGAGATTGAATGTAGGATATAATGAACTAAAAGCATAAACATGGAGTGTAAGATATAACGATCTAACAACATACAAATGAAATGCAGGATATAACAAAATAACAACATATAAATGGAGTGTAAGATGTAATGAAATAACTACATAAGCATAGAGTGTAAGTTATAATGAACAACATAAATATGGAGATTAGGGCGAAATGGAGTAACAACATACAAATGGAGTGTGAGATATAATAAACTAACAACACAAACTTAGAGTGTAAGTTATAATGAAATAACAGTATAAAGATAGAGTGTAGGACGTAATGGGGTAACATAAAGATGGAGTGTAGGGCATAATGAACTAACAACATATACATGGAGTGTAAGATATAACAAACTAACAAAATAAGCATGGAGTGTAAGATCTAATGAACTTACAACAGAAACATGGAGTATAAGATATAATGAACTAACAACATATACATGGAGTGTAAGATACAAAGAACTTATAACATATACATGGAGTTTAAGATATAATGTACTAACAATGTATACATGGAGTGTAAGATATAATGAACTAATAAAATAAACCTGGAGAGTAAGATATAATGAAGTTACAACAGAAACATGCAGTGTAAAATAAAGTGACCTAACAACATAAACATGGTGTGTAAAACATAATGAACTAACGTCAAACATGGAGTCTAACATATAATGAACTAACAACATAGACATGGTCTCTTTGATATCAAAAACTAACAACATAAACATGCAATGTAAGATAAAATGAGCTAACACCATAAATATTGTGTATAATATATAATGAACTAACATCATAAACATGGAGTTTGAGATAAAACGAACTAACAAAATACACGCGGAATGTAAGATATCATTAACTGACACCATAAAGTTGGAGTGTAACGTATAATGAACTAACAGCATAAAGATTGAGTGTAAGATATAATAAACTTACAAATTAAACATTGAATGTCACATATAATGAACTAACAACATAAACATGGAATGTAACACTAAATGAACTAACACCATAAATATGGAGTGCAACTTATAATGAACTAACAAAACAACATGGAGTATAAGATGTCATGAACTAACACCATAAACACGAGTGTAAGATATAGTGAAATAACACCATAAAAATGGAGTGTAAGATATAATGAATTAATACCATAAATATGGAGTACAGGATACAGTGAACCAACACCATAAGCATTGAGTGAAGGAAATAGTGAACTAATAATATAAACATGGAGTATAGGATATAGTGAACTAACACCATAAACATGGAGTGTAAGATATAGTGAACTAACAACATAATGATTGGGTGTACCACATAATGAACTAAAACATAAACATGGAGTGTAAGATATAATGAACTAACAAATAAAGATGGAGTGTAGGATATAATAAACCAACAACACAAACATGCAGTGTAAGTTATAATGAAATAACAACATAAATGGAGCATAAGATATAATGAACTAAAAACATAAACATTGGAGTGTGAGATATATTGAACTAACAACATATACATGGAGCGTAAGATATAATGAACCAACAACAAAAATTGAATGTAGCATATAATGAACTAAAAACATAAACATGGAGTGTAAGATATAATGAACTAGCAAATAAAGATGGAGTGTAGGATATACTAAACCAACAACACAAACATGAAGTATAAGTAATAATCTACTAACAACATACTGATGGAGTGTAGGATATAACGAAATAATAACATATACATGGAAAGAAAGATATAATGAACTAACAACATAAAGATTGAGTGCAGGATATAATGAACTAGCAACATTTCATTGGAGTGTAAGTTATAATGAACTAACAACATATTCATGGAGTCTAAGATATAATGAACTACCAAATAAGGATAGAGTAGAGGATATAATGAACCAATTACACAAACATAGACTGTAAGATATAATGAACTAACAAATAAAGATAGAGTGTAGGACATAATGAACCAATAACACAAAAATATAGTGTAAGATATAACGATCCAACAACATTCAAATGGAGTGTAGGATATAATAAAATAACAACATATGCATGGAGTGTAGGAAGTAATGAACTCACTACATAAACATACAGTGTAAGTTATAATGATGTAACAGTATAAAGATGGAGTGTAGGATGTAATGGAGCAACAACATAAAGATGGAGTGTAGGACGTAATGGAGTAACAACATAAAGATGGAGTTTAGGGCAGAATGAACTAAAAACATATACATGGAGTGTAAGGTATAATGAACTAACAAAATAAGCATGGAGTGTAAGATATAATGAACTTACAACAGAAACATGGAGTATAAGACTTAATGAACTAACAACATATACATGGTGTGTAAGATACAATGAACCTACAACATATACATGCATTTTAAGATATAATGACCTAACAACATATACATGGAAGTTAAGATATAATGAACTAATTAAAAAAACATTGAGTGTAACACACAATGAACTAAGAACATGAACATGGTATTACATACAGTGAACTAACAACATAAACATGGGTGTAACACATAATGAACTAAGAACATAAACATGGAGTATAAGATATAGTGAACTAACAACAAAGACGTGGAGTATAGGATATCATGAACTATCAACATAAACATGGGAATCAAGAAGGCATGAACTAACACCATAAACATGGAGTGTAAAATATAATGAACTAACAACATGAATATGGTATAACATATAGTGAATTAACAACATAAACATGGAGCGTAACATATAATGAACTAACTCCATAAAAATGGGTGTAACACATAATGTTTCAACACCATAAACATGGATTTAAGATATGGTAAACTAACAACATATCCATGGAGTGTAAGGCATTATGAACTAACAACATAAACATGGAGTATAAGATATAATGAATTAACAACATAAACATGGATTGTAAGAAATAACGAACTAAAAGCATAAACTTGGAGTGTAAGATATAGTGAAATAATGCCATAAACAGGGTGTGTAGGATATAGTGAATTAACACCATACACATGGAGTATAAGATATAGTGAACCAACAACATAAACATGGAGTGTAACGCATAATGAACTCTCAACTTATACATGGAATATAAGGATGTAATCACCTTACAACATAACAATGAGTGTGTGATATAATGAACTGACATGAAATATGAAGTGTAAGGAATAATGAACTAACACCATAAACATAGTATGTAATATATAATGAACCAACAACATAAACATGGAGTTTTAGATATAATGAACAACATAAACATTGAATGTAAAATATCATGAAATAACACGATAACCATTGTAAGTAAGGTATAATGAACTAACACCATAAACATGGTGTGTAATATATAATGAATAAAACAACAAAAACATGTAGTTTGAGATATAATGAACTAACAATGTAAACACGGAGTGCCTGAAATCCGGAACTAAAACCCTAAACACTGAGTGTAGCCTATAATGAGCTAACACCATTAACATGGAATCTAATGTATAATGAACTAACATACAAAAAATGGAGTGTCAGATATAATAAACTAATAACATAAATATGGACTGTATGATATCACGAATTAACACCATAAACATGGAGTGTAGAATATGATGAACTAACAACATAAAATGGAGTGTAAAATAAAACAAACTAACAACATACAGATTGAGTTTAGGATATAACAAAATAACAACATATACATGGAGTGTAGGTATAAAGAACTATCAAAATAAAGATGGAGTGTGGGATAAAATGTACTAACAACATACAGTTGGATTGTAGGATATAACAAAATAACAGCATATACATGGAGCGTAAGATATAATGAACTAACAACATATACATGGAGTGTAAGATATAATGAAACAACAACATAAAGGTTCAATGTAGGATATAATAAACTAAAAACATAGACATGGAGTGTAAGATAAAATGAACTAGCAAATAAAGATGAAGTGTAGGATATACTAAACCAACAACACAAACATAAAGTGTAAGTTATAATGAACGTACAACACACTGATGGAGTGCAGGATAAAACGAAGCAATAACATATACATGGAGTGTAAGATATAATGAACTAACAACATAAAGATTGAGTGCAGGATATAATGAACTAGCAACATATCATTGCAGTATAAGTTATAATGAACTAATAAATATTTATGGAGTGTAAGATATAATGAACTAACAAATAAAGATAGAGTAGAGTATATAAGGAACCAATTACCAAACATAGACTGTAAGATATAATGAACTAAAATAAAGATGGAGTGTAGGACATAATGAACCAATAACACAAACATATAGTTTAGGATATAACGATCTAACAACATACAAATGGAGTGTAGGATATAACAAAATAACAACATATACATGGAGTGTAAGATGTAATGAACTAACTACATAAGCATAGAGTGTAAGTTATAATGAAGTAACAACATAAAGATGGAGATTAGGACGAAATGGAGTAACTACACACAAAAGGAGTGTAGAATATAATGATCTAGCAACATAAAGATGGAGTATAGGATGTAATGGAGTAACAACATAAACATAAAGTGTAGGACATAATGAACTAACAACATATACCTAGAGTGTAAGATATAATGAAATAACAGCATAAACTTGGAGCGTAAGATATTTTAAACTAACAACACAAACATGGAGTGTAAGTTATAATGAAATAACAGAATAAAGATGGAGTGTAGGATGTAATGGAGTAACAACATATACATGGAGTGTAAGATATAACGAACTAACAAAATAAGCATGGAGCATGGAGTGTAAGATATAATGAACTTACAACAGAAACATGGAGTATAAGATATAATGAACTAACAACATATACATGGTGTGTAAGATACAATGAAACTTACAACATATACGTGGAGTGTAAGATAACGAACTTACAACAGAAACATGCAGTGTAAGATAAAGTGAACTATCACCATAAACATGGTGTGTAAAACATAATGAACTAACGTCAAACATGGAGTTTAACGTATAATGAACTAACAACATATGCATGGAGTTTTTGATATATTCAACTAACAACATAAACGTATAGTGAAAGATAAAATAAGCTATTAACATAAACATGGAATGTAAGGTTTCATGAACTAACTACATCAACAAGGTATGCAAGATATAATGAACTAACAACATAGGCATGGACTCTATGATATCATAAACTAGCAACATAAACATGTGATGTAAGATAAAGTGAGCTAAAACCATATATATTGAACTAACATCATAAACATGGAGTTTGAGATATAACAAACTAACAAAATAAATGCAGAATGTAACATATCATTAACTGACACCATAAACATAGAGAGTAATGTATAATGAACTAACAACATAAAGATTGAGTGTAAGATATAGTAAACTTACACCATATCCATGGAATGTCATATATAATGAACTAACAACATAAACATGAGGTATAAGATATAGTGAACTAACACCATAAACATGGAGTGTAAGATATAGTGAATGAACAACATAAACATGGAGTGTAAGATATAATGAACTAACAACATAATGATTGTGTGTACAACATAATGAAATAAAATATAAAGATAGAGTGTTAGATAGAATGAACTAACAAATAAAGAAGGAGTGTAGGATATAATAAACCAACAACACAAACATAGAGTGTAAGTTATAATGAAGTAACAAAATACAGATGGAGTGTAGGATATAACAAAATAACAACATATACATGGAATGTAGGTATAATGAACTACCAAAATAAAGATGGAGTGTGGGATAAAATGAACTAACAACTTACAAATGGAGTGTAGGATATAACAAAATAACAACATATAAATGGAGCATAAGATATAATGAACTAAAAACATAAACATTGGAGTGTGAGATATAATGAACTAAAAACAGAAACATTGGAGTGTGAGATATATTGAACTAACAACATATACATGGAGTGTAAGATATAATGAACCAACAACATAAAGATTGAATATAGGAAATAATGAACTAAAAATATAAACATGGAGTGTAAGATATAATGAACTAGCAAATAAAGATGGAGTGTAGGATATACTAAACCAACAACACAAACATAAAGTGTAAGTTATAATGAACTAACAACATACTGATGGAGTGTAGTATATAACGAAATAATAACACATACATGGGGTGTAAGATATAATGAACTAGCAACATATCATTGGAGTGTAAGTTATAATGAACTAACAACATATTCATGGGTGTAAGATATAATGAACTAACAAATAAAAATGGAGTAGAGGATATAATGAACCAATTACACAAACATAGACTGTAAGATATAATAACTAACAAATAAAGATGGAGTGTAGGACATAATGCACCAATAACACAAACATATAGTGTAAGACATAACGATCTAACAACATACAAATGGAGTGTAGAATATAACAAAATAACAACTTATGCATGGAGTGTAAGAAGTAATGAACTACATAAACATAGAGTGTAAGTTATAATAAAGAAACAACATAAAGTTGGAGTGTAGGACGTAATGGAGTATCAACATAAAGATGGAGTGTAGGACGTAATGGAGTAACAACATAAAGGTGGAGTATCGGACATAATAGAGTAACAACATTAACATGGAGTGTAGGACATAATGAACTAACAACATATACCTGGAGTGTAAGATGTAATGCAATAACAGCATAAACATGGAGTGTAAGATATAATAAACTAACAACACAAAAATAGAGCATAAGTTATAATGAAGTAACAGCATAAAAATGGAGTGTAGGATGTAATGGAGCAATAACATGAAGATGGAGTATAGGACGTAATGGAGTAACAACATAAAGATGGAGTGTAGGGCATAATGAACTAACAACATATACATGGAGTGTAAGGGATAACGAACTAACAAAATAAGCATGGAGTGTAAGATATAATGAACTTACAACAGAAACATGGAGTATAAGATATAATGAACTAACAACATATACTTGGTGTGTAAGATACAATGAACTTTCAACATATACATGGAGTGTAAGATATAATGAACTAATAAAATAATCATTCAGTGTAAGATATAATGAACTTACAACAGAAACATGCAGCGTAAGATAAAGTGAACTAACGTCATAAACATGGTGTGTAATACATAATGAACTATGGTCAAACATGGAGTCTAACATATAATGAACTAACAACATATGCATGGAGTTTTAGATATATTCAACTAACAACTTAAACATGTAGTCTAAGGTTTAATAATCTAACCTCAATATCACGGAATGTAAGGTAACATAAACTAGCAAATGTACATGGAGAGCAAGATATCATGAACTAACACTATAAACATGGAATGTAAGGCATAATGACCAAATAGCATAAACATATAGTGAAAGATAAAATAAACTAGTAATATAAACATGGAATGTAGGATATAATGAACTAACTACATCAACAAGGAATGCAAGATATAATGAACTAACAACATAGACATGGACTCTATGATATCATAAACTAACAACATAAACATGCGATGTAAGATGAAACGTGCTAACACCATAAATATTGTGTATAATATATAATAAACTAAGAACATAAACTTGGGTTCTGAGATAGAATGAACTAACAAAATAAACGTGGAATGTAAGGTATCAATAACAGACACTATAAACATGGAGTGTAATGTATAATGAACTAAAAATATAAACATTGAATGTAAGATATAATAAACTTACAACTTATCCATGGAATGTCACATATAATGAACTAACAACATAAACATGTGCATCTAGATATCCTAAACTAACACCACAAGCATGGAGTGTAACATGTAATGAAATAACACCATAAACATGGAGTGTAACATATAATGAATTAACAAAATAACATGGAGTATAAGTTATAGTGAACTAACACCACAAACATTGAGTGTAAGATATAATAAATTAACAACATAAAAATTGAACGTAAGATATAGTGAACTAACACCATAAACATGGAGTGTAGGATACAGTGAAATAACACCATAAACACTGAGTGTAAGATATAGCGAACTAACAACATAAACATGGAGTATAAGATATAGTGAACTAACACCATAAATATGGAGTGTAAGATTTAGTGAACTAACAACATAAACATGGAGTCAAAGATATAGTGAACTAACAACATAAAATGAAGTGTAAAATATAGTGAACTAACAACATAAACATGGAGTGTATGGTATCTTGAACTAAACCATAAACACTGAGTGTAACCTACAATAATCTTACACTATTCACATCCAATGTAACATATAATGAACTGACAACATAAATAT
This sequence comes from Deroplatys truncata, assembly GCA_030765065.1. NCBI lineage: Eukaryota > Metazoa > Arthropoda > Insecta > Mantodea > Mantidae > Deroplatys > Deroplatys truncata. The sequence goes on from CM060989.1 coordinate 114,753,350, forward strand.
GGAGTTTATGAGATCATGAATTAACACGATAAACATGGAGTGTAGAATATGATGAACTTACAATATAAAATGGAGTATAAGATGTAACGAACTAATAACATGCAGATGGAATGTAGGATATAGCAAAATAACAGCATATACATAAAGTGTAAGATATAATGAACTAATAACATAATGATTGTGTGTACAATATAATAAACTAAAACATAAAGATGGAGTGTAAGATATAATGAACTAACAAATAAAGATGGAGTGTAGGGTATAATAAACCAACAACATAAACATAGAGTGTAAGTTATAATGAAGTAACAACATATACATGGAGTGAAGGTATAATGAACTATCAAAATAAAGATGGAGTGTGGGATAAAATGAACTAACAACATAAAGTTGGAGTATGAGATATAATGAACTAACAATATAAAGATGGAGTGTAAGATATAATGAACTAACAATATAAAGATGGAGTGTAAGATATAATGAACTAATAAACAAAGATGCAGTGTAGTATATAAAGAACCAACAACACAAACATAGAGTGTAAGTTATAATGAAATAACAACATAAAAATAGTGTATAGGACATAATTGAGTAACAACATAAAGATGGAATGTAGGATACAACGACCCAACAACTTAACTTGGAGAGTAAGATATAATGAACTAACACCATAAACATGATGTGTAATACATAATGAACTAGCAATGTAAGATATTGTGAAATAACACCATATACATGGAGTGTAAATTTTATAGTGAATTAACACCATACACATGGAATGTAAGGTATAGTACACAAAGAACATAAACATGGAGTGTAACACATAATGAACTCACAACTTAAACATGGAATATAAAATATCATCACCCTACAACATAACATGGAGTGTCTGATATAATGAAACGACACAAAAAAATGAAGTGTAAGGTATAATGAACTAACACCATAAACATAGTGTGTAATATATAATGATAAAACAACAAAAACATGGAGTTTGAAATATAATAATCTAACAACATAAACATGGAATGCACGATATCTGGAACTAACACCCTAAACACTGAGTGTAACCTATAATGAGCTAACACCCTTAACATGGAATCTAATGTATAATGAACTAACAACCAAAAAAAGGAGTTTGAGATATAATGAACTAATAACATAAATATGGAGTGTAAGATATCATGAATTAACACCATAAACATGGTGTATAGAATATGATCAACTAACAGCATAAAATGGAGTGTAAGATAAAACAAATTAACAACATACATATGGAGTGTAGGATATAATGAACTAAAAACATAAACATCGGAGTGTAAGATATAATGAACTAACAACATATACATGGAGTATAAGATATAATGAACCAACAACATAAAGATTGAGTGTAGGATATAATGAACTAAAACCATAAACATGGAGTGTAAGATACAATGCACTAGCAAATAAATATGGAATGTAGGATATACTAAACCATCAACACAAACATAACGTGTAAGTTATAATGAACTAACAACATAGAGATAGAGTGTAGGACATAATGAAAAAATAACATATACATAGAGTGTAAGATATAATAAACCAACAACATAAAGATTGAATGTAGGAAATAATGAACTAGAATATAAACATGGAGTGTAAGATATAATGAACTAGCAAATAAAGATGGAGTGTAGGATATACTAAACCAACAACACAAACATAAAGTGTAAGTTATAATGAACTAACAACATACTGATGGAGTGTAGTATATAACGAAATAATAACACATACATGGGGTGTAAGATATAATGAACTAGCAACATATCATTGGAGTGTAAGTTATAATGAACTAACAACATATTCATGGGTGTAAGATATAATGAACTAACAAATAAAAATGGAGTAGAGGATATAATGAACCAATTACACAAACATAGACTGTAAGATATAATAACTAACAAATAAAGATGGAGTGTAGGACATAATGCACCAATAACACAAACATATAGTGTAAGATATAACGATCTAACAACATACAAATGGAGTATAGGATATAACAAAATAACAACTTATGCATGGAGTGTAAGAAGTAATGATCTACATAAACATAGAGTGTAAGTTATAATAAAGAAACAACATTAAGTTGGAGTGTAGGACGTAATGGAGTATCAACATAAAGATGGAGTGTAGGACGTAATGGAGTAACAACATAAAGGTGGAGTATAGGACATAATAGAGTAACCTCATTAACATGGAGTGTAGGACATAATGAACTAACAACATATACCTGGAGTGTAAGATGTAATGCAATAACAGCATAAACATGGAGTGTAAGATATAATAAACTAACAACACAAAAATAGAGCATAAGTTATAATGAAGTAACAGCATAAAAATGGAGTGTAGGATGTAATGGAGCAACAACATGAAGATGGAGTATAGGACGTAATGGAGTAACAACATAAAGATGGAGTGTAGGGCATAATGAACTAACAACATATACATGGAGTGTAAGGGATAACGAACTAACAAAATAAGCATGGAGTGTAAGATATAATGAACTTACAACAGAAACATGGAGTATAAGATATAATGAACTAACAACATACACTTGGTGTGTAAGATACAATGAACTTTCAACATATACATGGAGTGTAAGATATAATGAACTAATAAAATAATCATTCAGTGTAAGATATAATGAACTTACAACAGAAATATGCAGCGTAAGATAAAGTGAACTAACGTCATAAACATGGTGTGTAATACATAATGAACTATGGTCAAACATGGAGTCTAACATATAATGAACTAACAACATATGCATGGAGTTTTAGATATATTCAACTAACAACTTAAACATGTAGTCTAAGGTTTAATAATCTAACCTCAATATCACGGAATGTAAGGTAACATAAACTAGCAAATGTACATGGAGAGCAAGATATCATGAACTAACACTATAAACATGGAATGTAAGGCATAATGACCAAATAGCATAAACATATAGTGAAAGATAAAATAAACTAGTAATATAAACATGGAATGTAGGATATAATGAACTAACTACATCAACAAGGAATGCAAGATATAATGAACTAACAACATAGACATGGACTCTATGATATCATAAACTAACAACATAAACATGCGATGTAAGATGAAACGTGCTAACACCATAAATATTGTGTATAATATATAATAAACTAAGAACATAAACTTGGGTTCTGAGATAGAATGAACTAACAAAATAAACGTGGAATGTAAGGTATCAATAACAGACACTATAAACATGGAGTGTAATGTATAATGAACTAAAAATATAAACATTGAATGTAAGATATAATAAACTTACAACTTATCCATGGAATGTCACATATAATGAACTAACAACATAAACATGTGCATCTAGATATCCTAAACTAACACCACAAGCATGGAGTGTAACATGTAATGAAATAACACCATAAACATGGAGTGTAACATATAATGAATTAACAAAATAACATGGAGTATAAGTTATAGTGAACTAACACCACAAACATTGAGTGTAAGATATAATAAATTAACAACATAAAAATTGAACGTAAGATATAGTGAACTAACACCATAAACATGGAGTGTAGGATACAGTGAAATAACACCATAAACACTGAGTGTAAGATATAGCGAACTAACAACATAAACATGGAGTATAAGATATAGTGAACTAACACCATAAATATGGAGTGTAAGATTTAGTGAACTAACAACATAAACATGGAGTCAAAGATATAGTGAACTAACAACATAAAATGAAGTGTAAAATATAGTGAACTAACAACATAAACATGGAGTGTATGGTATCTTGAACTAAACCATAAACACTGAGTGTAACCTACAATAATCTTACACTATTCACATCTAATGTAACATATAATGAACTGACAACATAAATATGGAGTGTATGAGATCATGAATTAACACGATAAACATGGAGTGTAGAATATGATGAACTTACAATATAAAATGGAGTATAAGATGTAATGAACTAATAACATACAGATGGAATGTAGGATATAGCAAAATAACAGCATATACATAAAGTGTAAGATATAATGAACTAATAACATAATGATTGTGTGTACAATATAATAAACTAAAACATAAAGATGGAGTGTAAGATATAAAGAACTAACAAATAAAGATGGAGTGTAGGGTATAATAAACCAACAACATAAACATAGAGTGTAAGTTATAATGAAGTAACAACATATACATGGAGTGAAGGTATAATGAACTATCAAAATAAAGATGGAGTGTGGGATAAAATGAACTAACAACATAAAGTTGGAGTATGAGATATAATGAACTAACAATATAAAGATGGAGTGTAAGATATAATGAACTAACAATATAAAGATGGAGTGTAAGATATAATGAACTAATAAACAACGATGCAGTGTAGTATATAAAGAACCAACAACACAAACATAGAGTGTAAGTTATAATGAAGTAACAACATAAAAATAGTGTATAGGACATAATTGAGTAACAACATAAAGATGGAATGTAGGATACAACGACCCAACAACTTAACTTGGAGAGTAAGATATAATGAACTAACACCATAAACATGATGTGTAATACATAATGAACTAGCAATGTAAGATATTGTGAAATAACACCATATACATGGAGTGTAAATTTTATAGTGAATTAACACCATACACATGGAATGTAAGGTATAGTAAACAAAGAACATAAACATGGAGTGTAACACATAATGAACTCACAACTTAAACATGGAATATAAAATATCATCACCCTACAACATAACATGGAGTGTCTGATATAATGAAACGACACAAAAAAATGAAGTGTAAGGTATAATGAACTAACACCATAAACATAGTGTGTAATATATAATGATAAAACAACAAAAACATGGAGTTTGAAATATAATAATCTAACAACATAAACATGGAATGCACGATATCTGGAACTAACACCCTAAACACTGAGTGTAACCTATAATGAGCTAACACCATTAACATGGAATCTAATGTATAATGAACTAACAACCAAAAAAAGGAGTTTGAGATATAATGAACTAATAACATAAATATGGAGTGTAAGATATCATGAATTAACACCATAAACATGGTGTATAGAATATGATCAACTAACAGCATAAAATGGAGTGTAAGATAAAACAAATTAACAACATACATATGGAGTGTAGGATATAATGAACTAAAAACATAAACATCGGAGTGTAAGATATAATGAACTAACAACATATACATGGAGTATAAGATATAATGAACCAACAACATAAAGATTGAGTGTAGGATATAATGAACTAAAACCATAAACATGGAGTGTAAGATACAATGCACTAGCAAATAAATATGGAATGTAGGATATACTAAACCATCAACACAAACATAACGTGTAAGTTATAATGAACTAACAACATAGAGATAGAGTGTAGGACATAATGAAAAAATAACATATACATAGAGTGTAAGATATAATAAACTAACAACATAAAGATTGAGTGCAGGATTTAAAGAACTAGCAATATATCATTATAGTATAAGTTATAATGAACTAACAACATATACATGGAGTGTAAGATATAATGAACTAACAAATAAAGATGGGGTAGAGGATATAATGAAAACCAGTTACACAAACATAGACTGTATAACATAATGAACTAACAAGTAAAGATGGTGTTAGATATAATGAAACAATTACACAAACATAGACAGTAAGATATAATGAACTAACAAATAAAGATGGAGTGTAGGACATAATGAACCAATAACACAAACATATGGCGTAAGATATAACGATCAAACAACATACATATGGAGTGTAAGATATAACAAAATAACAACATATACATGGAGTGAAGGATGTAATGATCTAACAACATAAACATGAAGTGTAAGTTATAATGAAGTAACAACATAAGGATGGAGTGTAGGACGTTATGGAGCAACAAACATACAAATGGAATGTAGGATATAATGATCTAACAACATAGAGATGGAGTATAGGACGTACTGGAGTAACAACATAAACATGGAGTGTACGACATAAAGAACTAATAACAAATACCTGGAGTGTAAGATATAATGAACTAACAACATAAACATCGAGTGTAAGATATCATAAACTAACAATACAAACATAGAGTGTAAGTTATAGTGAAGTAACAACATAAAGATGGAGTGTAGGATGTAATGGAGCAACAACATAAAGATGGAGTGTAGGATGTAATGGAGTAAGGACATAAAGATGGAGTGTAGGGCATAAATATCTAACAACATAAAAATGGTGTGTAAAGGTGAGTCCACACTGTTCAACATATCAACAGTTAACATTCAAAAATTAACAAAATGTCACATTCAATATGTTAAATGCCTTCAACATGTTGTACTGTGAACGTTTAACATTCTATCCACACCAGTTGACTTTTCGGGACAACAAAACCTCTTAACTAAAAGCAAAATGGACTCCAGTGATTAGGGTTTGACAATTGCTATTTGTATCTGGTATGTAATAAAAAGAAAAGTGGAAGGTGATGAGGCTCTATCTTGTTAATCGGCACAGGAGTGAAAATATTTTGAATGAGTTTAAAATTCGGAGCAGGTTTGACATCAATTTCTTGAGAACAAGTCAAAGTGACTTCAACTTTGTTTTGAGCAAGGTTTCTAACCTATAATTCACAAAAAGGACACACATTTGAGAGCAGCCATTCCAGCTGCCAGACTTGAGCCTTTTTGCAATTCTCTAGCAAAGTGAGGTTATTATATTTTTTTTTCCTGATATTGCCTCTGGAACAACAATAAATTGCACATAGTTTTGTATATTTGTCCATCCTTTTTATTACATATATTACAATGTTCCATAATGATAGCCTTAGCAAAGATTTTAGTAATGAAAGTGTCTTTTCTTTTGTCCATTCCATAACTTCACATGAAGCAAGCCAAATCAAAGATATAAGCACAGAACGAGTCAACATGGAACTACCGAACACAATAGCATGAAGGAATCACAATAGCTGCCATGTTTACAGTCTGAAAACTTCCAAAGTTCACCCAATCACATACACAGAGAGCGAATTGACGTAACAAGTTTTCCATTAAAAATGGAAAACATCCAACATGTTAAAAGTGTCCAGTACAACTCTTTCGGTTAACATGTTAAGTCAATTCTGTGCTTGAAATTTGGGCAACATGCAAACTGTTAACATGTTGCACTTGACAAGTTTTGTTAAATGTTAATCAGTGTGGACAGGGCTTAAGATATAATGAACTTACAAAATAAGCATGGAGTGTAAGATATAATGAACTTACAACAGAAACATGGAGTGTAAGATACAATGAACTTACAACCCATACATTGAGTTTAAGATATAATGAACTAACAACATATACATGGAGCATAAGATATAATGAACTAATAAAATAAACATGGAGTGTAAAATATAATGAACTTACAACAGAAACATGCAGTGCAATATAAAGTAAACTAACAACATAAACATGGAGGGTATGTTATCTTGAACTGACACCTTAAACACTGAGTGTAACCTATAATAAGCGAACAAGCAACATGGAATGTAAGATTTAATGACCTAACAACATAAATTGGAGTGTTAGATATAATGAACTAACACCATAAACATGGTGTGAAATACATAATGAACTAACGTCAAACATGGTGTGAAATACATAATGAATAAACGTCAAACATGGAGTTTAACGTATAATGAACTAACAACATGTGCATGGAGTGTTAGATATATTCAACTAAAAACATAAATGTGTAGTCTAAGTTTTAATGATCTAACCTCACAATCACAGAATGTAAGGTAACATAAACTAGCAATATGAACATGGAGTACAAGATATCATGAACTAACAGTATAAACATAGAATGTAAGATATCATGCACTAACTACATCAACAAGGAATGTAAGATATAATGAACTAACAACATACACATGGAGTCTATGATATCATAAACTAAAGGCATAAACATGCGATGTAAGATAAAATGAAATAACACCATAAATATTATGTATAATATATAATGAACTAACAACATAAACCTGGAGTTTGAGATATAATGAACTAAAAAAATACACGTGGAATGTAAGATATCATTAAACGAACACAATAAACATGGAGTGTAACCAATAATGAATTGACACTATTAACATGGACTGTAACGTATAATGAAATATCAACATAAACATTGAGTTTGGGATATAATGAACTAACAACATAAACATAGAGTGTAAGATATAGTAAACTTACAACATAACCATGGAATGTCACATATAATGAACTAACAACATAACCTAGTACATCTAGATATCATAAACTAACACCACAAACATGGAGTGTAACATCTAATGAACTAACACCATAAACATGGGGTGTAGTACAAATGAACTAAACAACATAAACATGGAGTGTAAGAATTAGTGCAGTAACACCATAAACATGTAGTGTAAGATATAGTGCACTAACCAAATAAACACGGAGTGTAAGATATAAAGAACTAACACCATAAACATGGATTGTGAGATATAATGAACTAACAACATCTATACGTAATGTAAGATACAGTGAACTAACACCATAAAAATGGAGTGTAGAATATGATGAACTTACAACATAAAATGGAGTGTAAGATATAACAAACTAACAACATACAGATGGAATGTAGGATATACTGAAATAACAGCATTTACATGGAGGGTAAGATATAATGAACTAATAACATAATGATGGTAGGTAGAATATAATGAACTAACAAATAAAGATGGAGTGTAGGATATAATAAACCAAGAACACAAACATGGAGTGTAAGTTATAATGAACTAACAACATAAACATGGAGTGTAAGATACAATGACCCAACAACTTAACTTGGAGTGTAAGATATAATGAACTAACACCATAAACATGATGTGTATTACATAAAGAACTAGCAACATCAAACATGGAGTAAAGATATAATGAACTAACAGCATAAACATGGAGTGGAACATATAATGAACTAACAACATATGCATGGAGCTTTAGATGTATTCAATTAAAAACATAAACAAGGAGTGTAACATATAATGAACTAAAAACATATACATGTAGTATAAGTTATAATGAACTAACTTCATAATCATGGAATATAAGGTATCATAAACTAGCAACATAAACATGGAGTGCAATATATCATGAACTAACAACATACACATGGAATGTAAGGTATGACATAATAACATAAACATGGAGTGAAACATAAAATAAACTAGTAACATAAACATGGAATGTAAACATCATCAATTAACCACATCAACATGGAATGTAAGATATCATGAACTACCAACATAAACATGGAGTGTAAGATGTAAAAAACTAACAACACAACATGGAGAATAAAATATAATGAACTAACATCATAAACATGGAATGTAAGATATAATTAATTAACAGCATAAAGGTAGAGTGTAGGATATAATGGACTAACAACATATAGATGGAGTATAGGATAAAACAAACTAACAACATATACATGGAGTATAAATACAATGGTCTAATAACAAAAACATGGAGACAAGATATAATGAATGAACAACATAAACATGGAGTGTAAGATATAATGTACTACCACCATAAATATGGAGTGTAAAATGTCATGAACTAACAACATAAACATGGAATATAAGATATTATAAATTAACAACATAAACAGGGAATGTAAGCTACAATCACCCTACAACATAACATGTTATGTCAGAGATAATGAACTTACACCAAAAAATGAAGCTTAAGGTATAATTAACTAACACTATAAACATGGAGTGTAACATATAATGAACCAAAAACATAAACATGTAGAGTAACAGATAACCAACTAACAACATAATCATGAAGTGTAACCTATAATGAACTAACAACATAAACATTTGAGTGTAGCATATAATGAACCAACTCTATAAACATAGAGCATAACACATATTGAACTAACAGCATAAACGTAGAGTGTAATATGTCATGAAATAACACTATAAACATGGAGTGTAGGATACAGTGAACTAACAACATAAACATGCGATGTAAGATAAAATGAACTAGCAACATAAACATGGAGTTCGAGATATAATGAACTAACAACACAAAAATGGAATGTAGGATATCATGAACTAACTCCATAAACATGGATTGTAAGATGTCATGAACTAACACTATAAACATGGAGTATAAGATATAGTGAGCTAACAATACAGACATGGAGTGTAAGTTATAATGAACTAACACCATAAACATGGAGTGTAACACATAATGATTTGACACTATTAACATGGAATGTAACGCGTAATGAACTAAAAACATAAACACAGAGTTTGAGATATAATCAACTAACAACATAAACCAGTAGTATAAGATATAATAAACTTACAACATAAACATGGAGTGTCACATATAATGAACTAGCAACATAAACATGGAGTGTAACATATAATGAACTAACACCATAAACATGGAGTGTAACACATAATGAACTAACAACATTAACCTGCAGTGTAAGATTTGAACTAACACCATAAACACAGAGTGTAACATATGATGCACTAACAACATGAACATGGTACGTAAGATATCATAAAGTAACACCATAAACATAGAGTGTAAGATAGAGTGAACTAACACCATAAATATGGAGTGTAAGATATAGTGAACCAACAACATAAACATGGACTGTAAAATATAGTAAACAAACAACATAGACATGGAGTGTAAAATATCATGAACTAACAACATAAACATGCGATGTAAGAGATAATGAACTAAAAGCATAAATTTGGAGTGTAAGACATAATGAACTAACATCAGCAAAATGGAGTATAGTATGTCATGAACCAGCACCATAAAGATGGAGTGTAAGATATAGTGAACTAACTACTTAGACATGGAATGTAAGATATAGTGAACTAACAACATAAACATTGAGTATAAGATGTCATGATATAACACCATAAGCATGGAGTGTAAGATACAGTGAACTAACACCATAAACATGGAGTGAAAGATATAGTGAACTAACAATGTTAACATGGAGTGTAACATGTAATGAACTAACACCATAAATATGGAGTGTAACATATAATGAACTAACAACTTAAACATGTAATATGCAATATAACCACCCTACAACATAACATGGAGTGTCAGATATAATAAACCGACACCAAAAAATTAAGTGTAAAGTATACTGAAGTATACCATAAACATGGTGTGTAATATATAATGAACTACTAACAAAAACAGGAAGCTTGAGATATAATGAACTAACAACAATAACATCAATTTTAAAATATCATGAACTAACACCATAACCATGGAATGTAGGTATAATGAACTGATACCATAAATACGATGTGTAACATATAATGAATAAAACAACAAAGATGGAGATTGAGATATAATGAAGTAACAACATAAACATTGAATGGAAAATATCACGAACTAACACGATTAACATGGAGTATAACATATAATGAACTAACAACATGAACATGGAGTGTAACACATATTGAACTAACAACATGAACATGGAGTATAAGATATAGTGAACTAATAACATAGACATGCAGTGTAAGGAATGATGAACGAACAATATAAACATGGAATGTAAGATATAGTTGCTAACAACATAAACAAGGAGTGTAAGATATCATGAACTAACAAAATGAACATGGAGTATAAGATATTGTGAACTAACAATACAGACATGGAGTGTGGGATATAATGAACGAACACCATAAACATGAAGTTTAAAATTGTCATGAATTAACCCCATAAACTGGAGTGTAAGATATAGTGAACTAACAATACAGACATGGAGTGTAAGATATCATAAACTAACAACATATACATGTGATGTAAGATATAATTAACTAACAAGATAAACATGGAGTTTGAATAATAATGAACTAACAACATAAACATGGAGTTTGATATATAATGAACTAACAACAAAAACTTGGAATGTAAGATGTCATTAACTAACACCATAAACATGAAGCGTAAGGAATAATGAATTGACACTTATAACATGGAGTGTAACGCATAATGAACTAACAACAATAACATGGAGTGCAAGATATAATTAACTAACAGCATAAACATGGAGTTTAAGGTATAATAAACTTACAACATAAACATGGTATGTAAGATGTTAATTACCAGCACCATAAACATGGAGTGTAACATATAGTGAACTAACTACATAGACATGGAGTGTAAGTTATAGTGAACTAACAACATAAACATTGAGTATGTCATGATATAACACCATAAACTTGGAGTGTAAGATATAGCAAACTAACACCATAAACATGGAGTGTAAGGTATCAAGAACTAACAACATAAACATGGGATGTAAGAGATAATGAACTAACAACATAAACATGGAGTGTAACATATAGTGAACTAAGAACATAAACATGGAATGTGACATGTAATGAACTAACACCATAAACATGGAGTATCACATATAATGAACTAACAACTTAAACATGGAATATAAGATATAACCACCCTACAACATAACATGGAGTGTCAGATATAATAACCTGACACCAAAAAATGAAGTGTAAAATATAATGAAGTAACACTATAAACATGGTGTGTAATATATAATGAAATACCAACATAAACATGGAGTTTGAGATATAATGAACTAACAACAATAACATTGAATGTAAAATATCATGAACTAACACCATAACCGTGTAATGTAAGGTATAATGAACTAACGCCATAAATATGTTATGTAACATATAATGAATAAAACAACATAAACATGGAATTTGAGTTATAATGAATTAACAACATAAACATTGAATGTAAAATATCATGAACTAACACAATTAACATGGAGTGTAACATATAATGAACTAACAACATGAACATGGATATTAAGATGATATGAAATATCACCATAAACATAGAGTGTAGCAAATAATGAACTAACAACATGAACATGGAGTACAAGTTATAGTGAACTAATAACATAGACATGGAGTGTAAGATATCATGAACTAACAACATAAACATGGAATGTAAGATGTAGTTAAGTAATAACATAAACATGGAGTGTAAGATGTCATAATCTAACAACATAAACATGGAGTGTAAGATGTCATGAACTAACACCATAAACATGGAGTATAAGATATAATGAACTAACAATACAGACATGGAGTTTAAGATATAATGTACTAACACCATAAACATGAAGTGTAAAATGTCATGAATTAACACCATAAACTAGAGTGTAAGATATAGTGAACTAACAATACAGATATGTAGTGTAAAATATCATAAACTAACAACATAAACATGTGATGTGAGATATAATTAATTAACAAGATAAATATGGAGTATGAGATATAACAAACTAAGAACATAAACATGGAGTTTGAAATATAATGAACTAACAACAAAAACATGGAATGCAAGATGTCATTAACTAACACCATAAATATGGAGTGTAATGAATAATGAATTGACACTATTAACATGGAGTGTAACACATAATGAACTAACAATATAAACATGGAGTGTAAGATATATAACTTACAACATAAACATGTAGTGTCACAAATATTGAACTAACACCATAAACATGGAGTGTAACACATAACGAACTAATAACATGAACATGGAGTGTAGCATATTGTGAACTAACAACATAATCATGGAGTGTAACATATAATGAAGTCACACTATAAACATGGAATGTGACACATAATGAACTAACATCAACATGGAGTGTAACATATAATGAACTAACAACATAAACATGGAGTGTAGCATATAATGAACTAACAACATAAACATGGGGTGTAACATATAATGAACTAACAACATAAGCATGGAATGTAGCATATAATGAACTAACAACAAAAACATGGAGTGTAACATGTCATGAACTAACACCATAAACATGGAGTGTAAGATGTCATGAACTAACACTATAAACATGGAGTATAAGATGTAATGAACTAACACCATAAACATGGAGTGTAAGATTTCATGAACTAACACCATAAACACGGAGTGTAAGATATAATGAACTAACACCATAAACATGGCGTGTAAGATGTCATGAACTAACACCATAAACATGGAATGTAATATATAGTGAACTAATAACAAAGACATGGAGTGTAAGATATTATAAAGTAATAATGTAAACATGGGATGTAAGAGATAATGAACCAGCAACATAAACATGGAGTATAAGATAGAATGTACTAGCAACATATATATGGAGTTTGAGATATAGTGTACTAACAACATAAAAATGGAGTTTAGATATAGTGAGGTAACAACATATGGATGGACTGTAAGATATAGCAAACTAACAACATGTACATAGTGTAGTTTATAATGAACTAATAAATATGGAGTGTAGGATATGGTGAACTAACAACATAAACGTAGAGTGTAAGATAAAATAAAATTAAACATATAGTTTAACACATAATGAATGACATAGAGATTAAAATCATAATAATAAAGGACAGAAACATGGAGTGTAATATATAATTAACAGAATAAACATGCAGTGTAAAATGCAATGAACATCGTGAATGTGAAATGTAAGATATAATGAACTAATGGGATAAACAAGGTGTAAGATACAGTGATCATAAATGTGGACTGTGAAATGTGTTGTATGACAAACATGTAGTGTAGGACATAATGAACAATGTAAATATGGATTGTGACATGTAATGAACAGATTAAGCATGGTGTGTAAGATGTAATGAACAACAGAAGCATGGAGTGTAAGATGTAATGAACATCATAAACATGGGATGAATGCTATAATGTACGACGCAAGAGTGTAAGATGTAATGAACACCATAAACATGGAGTGTATGATATGCTGAATGATAAACATGAAGTGTAAGGTATAATGAACAACATAAGAATGGATTGTAGGATATAATGAACACCATAAACACAGAGTGTAAGGTGTAATGAATGACATAAGCAATTTAATGTATAGAACAAACATGGAGCGTGAGGTATAGTGAACATCATAAACATGGTGTATAACATATATTAGGGGACACCATGGATTTAATAAGCATGATCAAGAAGGAAGGTCCAGATGCAATAGTTGTAATAGGTCTGGTACTTAAAAGATATGAGGCAAGTCCAAGGAGAATATGAACATAAACTCTGAGCTAAAACTGTTTGTGTAACACAAGGAATTTCATGATTATAACTGAAAACTTCTGGCTGGACTATAATGATTATGAGAGAGACAGTATCCATCTAAATCACATAGATTCATTTAAATTTTGTGAATTATTATGTGAAGTGATCTCTTTTGCCCAAGATGGAAATTCATGAACAAGAATGCAATGTAAATCAGTCTTCAATCAGTTGCAATGTGGACAAAGGACAGAAGTGAGTGCAGCAGCCAAAATGCAGGTAGGCTAATCAGAATTTTCCACTAAAAATATACCAGTCTAAGTGACAAAATCATTAATCTGCAGGTTTTATTAATAATCTTAGAGGTATAGATGTAATTTGCATTATAAAAACCTTGGCTGATGCAGCATTATATGAAATACCAAATTAGCAAACTATTCATTAGTATCAAAATTTGCAGGAAAAATAAAAGCCATGGAGGATCATGTCCTATTTCTGTAAATGGCACTTAGATACTATTATGCAGTATATCCAGCTCCTAATATCATTTATGCGAGTTTGTTTTGTAATTTTACAAATGCATTGTTTTTTCCTTTTTGGTCAATCCTAACAAAATTAGTATTCCTGTAGTCTGCTCCAAAAGCAATTATTCTTTGGCTCAATATTCTTTCTATGTACACAACTTGAGTTTCTGAACATTCATTTGAATGATTTTGAACTATAATAGTTTAGTGTTAATATCTTCTGTAGGATCCAAATAACCACTAACTTGGAACTAATTTGGTTGCTTTGAGGTTGGAGGCATCTATCATTAAGGAAATATACTTTGCAAAGTTTAACTTCACTGCAAAATATTCTAAGGATGCAGAGACAGGACATTTACAATTGCTTCACATTTTATTCTTCTAGAGAATTGCAGCCTCTTGAATGGTTTGCAAACAACAGATGAGGTACAACACATAGATAAGAGATTGTCATTCTGTAACACAGAATGATATGCAAAAGTGCCTTCCTTGGCAGCTAAATTAAGTTCTGATGTTCCTATTGATTCCCTTTTGAAAAAGTTGTGACTTTACTGCTTGAAATTGAGGCAGAGAGTGCATCTTCATGTTTCTTTTTACTAATATGGTCTTTGATATTTAGGCGACCTCCAGGTGTAATTGAAATCATGCCACTTTATCACTAAAACTAGTTTCCCTTAGAAATGGAAAATCTGACATCAATACATCGCTGAATATACATTTTCTTTTAGGTATTATTCAATCAAGGCTGTAAATTGCAGACTAACAAACTACACTAAACTAAACTACACTAGCAAAAGTAAAGGATTCAATGGACAAAGAAATGACAAACAATAAAGCAGACTAAAGCTACACTTTATAAGACACCAAGAACAATACTACTTCCACTACTTCCTGTGAGTTTCTAATGTCATGGCAAATAAATTACTTTAAGAATCACGGAGGCCATGATCAGTTTTCATAACAGCAATAAAAAAGTATCTCAGACAAACAACTGACTCTCAAATTGCGCACAACGATTCAAATTGTCATCGCTATCCTACAGCAGAGCTTGAACTTCAGCAAGAAACTATTTGATTATAATTTTTTAACCAAAAATAAGTATTCCTAAAAAACCGGGACACTTAAAACATCCCAAAAAATTTTATCCGGACCGGGACAACCTACTTCTGCATCTGCTCACTCTGACCTTAAGTTTTCCAATCTGGCAAATACCCAATAGACAATCCATAGAGAAATAAAAAACAACAAAGCAAGCTAGTTCTGAGAAGCATATGTTGTATACCCTATTGCATACAGGTTGCAACAGAACAGGCCACTTACAAAACGATGTGCTGTTTAAGGACTTAAAGATTGTTCAGTTAAACATTGTCTAACTTTGCATTGCTAAATCCATATGCAGACGGTATTTACCTAAGCAGTGTTTAAAACCCCATCTGCCCCAAAGCTGAACACCACATTTCAAAGCTTTCAAGTTTGGACACCATGTGATGTATGTTTCCAGAAGCAGCAGAAGAAGGGTTTGGGAAATTTCGACAGTTGTCCTTCTACCAGCGGCATGGAAAGCAAAATGTCTAAATGAGAACATTTCGGTACTATTGAAAGAGAAACCCTTTTGGATATATTAAGGGAGTTTGAAGTAGAAGATTACCATACCAGTGCTTGCTTTAAAAATAGACATGTAAAGTATAACACCACATGCTTTGCACAAATGCACAAAAATTAGGTTTGTTAATAAGCATATCCAGTTTGAACCATATATGAATCTGTAGCATTCTGTTTGCCAATGCGCGCACTAGCTTATGCATCTGATTCATTGTCCTTTGTCATACATTCAGCTCTGTTCACTGTAGTTTTTGAATTATCAAAATTTGTTATTAAGTATGTTATTTTTTTCAGTATATTCCCAATGTTTTTCGGTAATAATGTTCAATTCATAAAGCCTAAGTATTTTATGAATGTGCATATGAAATATTCTTGAAGCTCATCATTGTTTCCCTTCAATCCTAACACCAGGCATGAATGAAAGAACCATGTGTGCAATAGGTTCTACAGGCTTGCTTCATACAGGTGCAGCAATGCATTATAACGCCTGCATACTTCAAAATTCAACTTTCTAAACTAAACCACTAGTTCAAAAGGCAGAATAAGTAAATAAATTACACTTCATAATAACCTTCACATTAGATCTGCTTTCACTGCATGTAATCACATTAAAGTGAGGTTAGGTAATGACTGGCTTATTACATAGATAAAATCCTGAGCACATTTCTTCTTATTAAAATTCTGCATCCGTAAGAAACCAACTTGTATGTATTAAACTGGGAGGAAGGATACTAAATTGTGCTGTAATGTATTATTATAAGCCATATGTACAGAGTGTTGCTTGAGGTTAGATCATTTAAACTTATTTTAAAGCGCATTTTTCTCATACAACTGTTTAAAAAGAACACAGAAAGAATGAAACATGTGCAAGAGGCACAAGCATTAATTTAATTTGTGTCAAATAGTGAGATCACTTCGTTAATAAAATATGCAACTGCATTTATCACCTAAATCTTGCTTTGAATTCCCTTACAGTATAGTGCTACTGTAAGGGATTAGAACGGACTCTGAGCAAACTTCGCAGTTGTATTATGCTTCTTTTCCTTTCTGGGTGGAATACTCCTTCATATCGTCCGGTATCAAAGAGTCACATAATAGCCATCTTGTTTCTCTGCTCTCACTCTGTGCCTCATGGGAAATAATAAGGTTAAACACTGTTTAAACATGGGTGCAATTTACACACTGTTTAGCAGTAAACACTGTTTTTGCAAGCGTCCCAGCATGTTTCAATACCAAAATGATAAGCATCATCATTAAATGAGTTTTGCATTAGGCTCCACTTGATCTATAGTTATTGACAGCAGCTGTGGGGATGTTTCTCCAGAAGAGGAGGAGCTTCCCCTCATTAACCCATTTTATGAAGGTTTATTTTCTTTTGCTTTGTGTGATGCTTCATAGAAAAGTTGTCATAAAAAACTTTTAGCTCCTTTTGGTCCTTTCCCTAATACTGTAAGACAACATTAACAATAAATATTGCAGTTAATGCAATACATATCATATAGCTAATACTTAACACTACCACAAAAGTACTGAAAGCCTAAGATGCGGCAGCCATATAACATTAATATTAGCAGCTGACTTTGTTATAATAAATCTATAACATTTAAAATGCTGAAGCCTAATGTAGTAAACATTAATACCCATCCATTTTTAAATACTAGACTCCAATAATATGTTGGGTTAGGAACGGCTATGTTTCCGAGGTTTTAACTAAATGCTAGTAATGGGAACATTTACTGCTTCACAGTTTTTTACTTCGACTGCCAACATTCCCTACAATAACTTGCATTAGAACTAAACTGAAAGCAATAATATTAAACATTATATTGCTGTATAGCTATAAATATTAAGATAAAAACCTTATTTGTATTTTGCATTATAAAGTTAGTTTATTTCAGATCATTACAACCATGAATTTAAATCTGAATAAAACACAAATTTTAGGAGTGCAATAAAATTTGCATAATATATTCTCATATTCAGGAAGTAAATGCTTGGTTAACAACAAAATAGATGTTGCAATAACTTTGGTTTATGGATTCTCAGCCCTGGGCCATCAGTGTACAGTTGTTGCTATGTTCATCGATAACTCTAATTGCATCACCAAGAGCAGGAATTAGCAAGTCCTGGTGCCACGAGTATCTGTCTTAGCAACCAATGTCATTATTGTTGGAAACTCAGAAGTGTATGTTTTTACTGCACTATTGTACACAACAGACTACAGTGGTTTATAATACAGCATGTTGAAGGCAAAAGTAATGTTACAAGAGCGTGTTACAGAGTTCAAATCTGAAGGTTAAATTGTGACTTCTCATGTGCTGCTTTGTAAATACCATGAAGTGAGACTTGGTTTTCTGTGTAAAGCTGCACTGAACAAGCAGAAGATATCAGATAACACATGCAGTGCTGAAAACCTGCTCAAACTTGTGCTAATACCCTGTGTGTTGCACAAAATGCTAACTAATCAAGAAAATTGAAAGATATAAAAGAACGATTTATTTTAGATACCAGTGAAGTATTTTAAAGTCAAATATATCAATTGAGAAACTTGATCAGCCTACAATTCAAAATTGGATGAGTAATTACATTCAAGGTGGTGATAGAGATTTACTGACTGCAAACTGGATTTAGCAAAAATACATACAAAGTTGGGACAGAAAAAGCAAGAGAAAATTAAAGAGGATGTGAAAAAGAAAGACATGATTGTATTATGTGACCAAACCACAGATAAAAATGGTAGTTGTGTATTCGTGTTTATTCATCCTGCCGTGGCAACAACAGATCACCAGACACATCTGCCAATTTTTTTAAGTGTTTATTTAAGGTCACAGAACTCTTGTAACCACAATATTACATAAAATACATTAGACATATAAATTAATAATGAAGAAACAAAGACTATTCCTAGAACATACCTAGAGTATTATATAGGTAATTAACAGTACTCAGTAGTGTGACAAATCATTAAGGAATACAAAGTAGTGTTACAATTTAAATTGATTTATACATAGAAATATCTTTAAAATAACACATAGTATTATGAAGGGACTTTGCATTATTACAGCTGTGGCATTTCTGATATTCCTAGAAGTAATGTATGTGGTGCATTCTCTAAGGATGTGGTTTACTGTTAGGAGTGTTCAGTGAGTGGCTCATCTTTGGATATCAAATAGGACTGGGTTAATTTGGTGTATTCAATACTTAATCATGTCAATAAAAGTTGATCCTTTCTTTGTAGCTGGTATATAGATGGCATGTATCCCTATAAAAGTCCATTGCTGCCTCCATTGTAATGTGGTCCAAAGCTTCTTAATCTTCTTGTTTATGAATAGCAGTAAATCTCTGTGAGGAGTATGGATATTTCGGATTCAGGAGCTTTGTAATGCTTTTCTTAGCTACAAGGTCTGCTACCTCATTACCAGTTATGTCACAATGTGAAGGTATCCATGAAATGATAATTTCTTTTCCCTTTATTTTCAATAAATGGATCAGGATCTGAATGTCCTGTATTAGTACATCTGTTGTCCATGGGTCACTAATTGCTTGTATGGAACTGAGGGAGTCAGAAAAAGTAATGAAATTTTGGTCACCCATATTTTGAATGTACAGCTTTGCCCCTTTGATTGCATAGAGTTCACAGGTAAAAATGGAAAATAAATTAGTTAAGTCTCAGAAGTTTCTCTCTGAACACTACTGTACATCTGCTACTTTCATTAGTTTTGTATCCAGGTGTGAATATTCGAAATTTGTGAATTTGTTCTTAATTTCATTGTACATGCATTAAATATCACTTGATTATAGAAAAATTCATGTGGCAACACACTGTAACTTCACTCTTACAAGATAATTACCTTGAACATGCTTTGAAGACACCTTGTCTTCATCATCAGCTAAGAGCCACTAATGAGTCTGTCGGTTCTCATATAGAGGTCGCCATCAGGCTTCTTGACATTAACATCATTTCCGGCTTGATGTATTTAAAGATGAGATCCTCTTGCAGAGGTAAATTGAAATTCATTAGATCGCTTTTCTTTTTGTTTTTGTATGAGGATTTTTTCCCATATCATAAATTCTATTCAAAAAATCCAATAGAATTGAAGATATGGGAAAAACTCCTCATACAAAGAAACAAAAGCCATCTAATGAATTTAAATTTCCCTCCAGAAAAGGATCTCATCTTTAAATACATTAAGCCGGAAATGACGTTAATGCCAGGAAGTGCAATGGCAACCTCTACATCGGAACCGACAGACTCGTTAGTAGCTCTTAGCTGATGATAAAGACAAGGTGTCTTCGAAACACATTCAAGGTAATTTATCTTATATGAGTGAAGCTACAGTGTGTTGCCACATGAATTTTGTTAATGTCTTAATTACTTCACTGTGTTTCCCATTAAGTGTTGTTACCACTTGATTAGTTTCTCCTTTGGTGTGCTGCAGTACATCTAATTTTATTATAGGTTTTAATAGTGACCAGGCAGTAATCTATTAATATATGTTTTCTCTGATGGGTGGTAAAATTAAGCTCTTTACTGTATTTGATCAATCTTAGGAGTGGTGGGATCTGGTTGGCTCTGCTTTCAGAATATTTATCGTAATATCTACTGAAAAACAGGCCAGTAAATGAAGGTGGATTTCTGTTTGCAGCTACCTTAAATGCATAATGCAGAGTTAACTATTTCCTTCTGATGTTTAGCGGTATTTCATGTGTTTCAAATTGCAGTTTTTTTAGACTGACATGCAATGCTCCAGTTGCTATTCTTAATGCAGAACTTTGGTTAGTATCTAATATTGTTAAGTGTAGCTAGAGATGTAGAGTTGTAAACTATGGCTCCTTAATGCAATCTAGCTTTAATTGTAGTGTTGTACCTTTGCATCAGCACTCAACAGTCTGCACCCGTTTTGTCTGCCTTTGTTGGTACTGTTGGATACAACCAATTGACGAAATTGTTCAAAAGCTATTTTCAACACCTTGTGGTCATATGAAATTGAAAATGATCATGTCCTAGCACTAATAATGAATTCTGTGCATTGTATGACATAATGTATGAATACCTTGAAAGGTTTAATGAAAGAAATAGGTTCTCATCCACAAAATAAACCTTGTTGAGAAAGTTTTGAAGATGAACTCAATGAACTTAAGCCTGCACTTATAAAACTGAAAAATGTGTTCAACTCTGCAAAAACAGTTATATATCATTTTTTAAGCCAAGTATGAGGACTCTGCTGGAAAACACAAAATATGTGCTTTTCTTATGGCAGTGTGTTTGAGATGGAATTCCTGGTTTAAATTTGCATTGTACTTAAATTAAGTTGACTTTGATCTATGGACAACCTTTAACTACTATGGTCTTTAGTGTCCATTTTTAATTGGGTGTGAAAGAATGGAAATTTTGCTCAGAAGCCTCTATGAAGCTTGAGGTTCTTTTACAAACTATGAATCTATGACATGGGGGCACTAAGTTTACTTCCCTTCTGAAGGAAGCCATGCTGAGGAGTTTTATGCTTGAAAAAACCCATTACCCTTCATCGGATTTGTACCTGCAACCTCAGAAAACTGGAGGCTACCATGGTAGACCTAAACCATGTAGGTTGAGTTGTGCTTGGGAACCCATATCAAGGATATAGCAGATATCTTCAAGACCCTTGAAGATGGGAATGCAGGGATACACTTCTTCAAAGAAGTTGAAGCAACCTACATCCTGATAAAGAAATTACAAGCTGCTTATGTCAGCAGTCTAGCGCGGAATTATGGAATCGATCACTTTCTTGAAAGGGTCATCAAACCCGGCAGAGGGTGATGGAGTTTTGGCTTATAAATCCTTAACATGGCTTCTTTCAGAATAGAAGCAAAGCTGGTGGTACGATGTGGTAGATTTATAGCACGTTAAAGAACCTCACACCTAATAAAGGGGTCTCTGAGGAAAATTTCTGGTCTTTCATGCCCAATGTAGAATGGGATGCTAAGGACAACTGTAGTTAAAGAGCATCTATAAATAAAGGTCAATTTAATTTTAATTTACCATACCCTAAAAAAACCAGTGATGCAGAAGTAACACTCAAAATGTTGATTGAAGGGGCATTAAGTGAGATTGTATTAGAAGAAGTTAAACATCTACCACCAAAGGTAAGAATGGGTGTTAAAACCAAGATAACTTGCACTTCACAAGCAGCTTTGGTGAAAAATAAATAATTCAAAATGCCTGATTCAGGTAAGAAGATTATTCAGGCCATAGACTCCCAATTTGATCCAAGAAATGCCTCGAAGCTCATGTCCCTTACAGAACTGCTTAAGCTTAACTAATGTATACCACTCCAGAGGCCACTATGAAAACATGAATTTATAGAATCCTGCAGTGTTTACTTTGTTACTTCCAAAGAACACATTAGCAAGGATAACCATATAAAAAGGAAAGTGGCAGAGTACGTCTTTGAAGCCTGAAACCATCTCATCCACATTATGCCATTGCAACACTTTAGAATGTGTGGTTTCTATGCTCCAGCATGACTTGGAGAGATCTTTATCGATATATTCTTGGTGGTGAGCTACAGGAGGTGGAGACTGCCACCAACAAATGCATAATGTTATGGTTTGAATAACGTAATTGCACTCTTGATATCTGGGATGTTAGTAATAAACAAGTTTTGGTTTTCTTTAAAACTTTTCTCTCTCGAATCCATGTAATTCAAGAAGGAACTGCAGGGTGTGAGAAGTGAGCACTGAAATTTATTGATGTTCACATTTGTAGTTGTTTTTCTTAATTTATTTCCATATTTGACTGAAACTTTTTAATAACGTTCATCTTCAATTTCCATTGTAAAAGATTATAATAAACACTCTATTGCATAAATTACTTTATTTATACTATCCAACAGTGCCGTCTGTCTTATGTTTAAGTAAAGAATTACAACCTAATTGACTGTAGCAAGATTTTAATAACACTGAAATAACATTTGTCACGACAGCAAAGCCACATTTCTTTGGCACTTACTATTCATAGCACAATCCATCTGAGAAACATCTACTTATTAAAAGTTATGAGCAGCATTGAAATAAGGCAATACATTTGAGCAAATTTATGATTTGGTCCCTCACAATTAAGATCATGGAATAGATTTGTTGAGATAGAGAAGTTATAAAAACACATAGACACCAAGTTTTTATTCCAAATCAACACAGATGAAAAAAATTTCACCATTTTATAGCACCTCTATCTATGGCTAAATAACAATTATGGAAATGAAGGATACGAGCCACCAGGTATTGCTGTTGAACCTTCTCCCAAGTAATCCCATTCTACCTCCTTCATTATGACACCATTGCTCTTTTTATTTTTATTACCAGCAACTTATCTCACAACTGCTAGTTTTCTTCCTGTGTGAAATTACTTCCTCTTTGTTTGGATCCTTCCATCATTTCCGAAAATGTTAAACAACTTAAAAACCAGGCACTGAGGAAGCATGGGAGTTACAATGGAGTATCATAGGTTAAAGATTATGCAATGTGCTTATCGTGTGTATTCAAACCAAAAACACAGCCAATGAAAACATATGTAGCAAATATTATTGTTGCCAACTTTCACAAACTAATCTAACAAGTGATCATTATATACAAACTAATACGTCAATATGATTATCATTTGACATGGCAAAAATGAAGAATTAGTTTGACATCACTCAAGCTAATTTTGCTGATGATTGGTCAAATCTGGTTTATGTATGTTTTTAAAATGTGACAAATCACTGTAGGCCTCAAAAGTATCTAGTTCATACACGTTTCTTTCCTAATGAATCAAATTATGTATTTTCATAATATAGAAAAGAAATAAGTCATCTATTCCTAAATTATGTCCAATTTGTAATCCTTTTATGATGTTGATGAATTAAACACTTAACCTTTTCAAAACTGATACATGATCAAACCTCTTCTCCAAAGTTTCAAACTTTTGAGGCTTTATATCAAATTATGTAATTTTAAATTTTAGAACTGAATGTAGGTCTCCTTACAAGCTTCTGGGATGTAAGACTTTTTAACCTTGTGTATCAAATTATGCAATTTCAAAGATGATAACCTAGTAAAGCCCCTCACAAATTTGACACCTGTGAGGACTTTTACCCTCATGTATCAAATTATGCGCTTTCAAATTGCCCAACTTTATAAAGCTTTTTGCACAAATTTTACACTTATGAGGCTTTTTAGCTCTTGTATCAAATTATGCATTTTCAAATTGCCCAAGACCATAAAGCACGTTTTACAAATTACATAATTGAGGCTTTTTACCCTGAAGCATTAAATTATGCATTTTCATATTCCATAACAGAATAAAACCATTCCCACAAATTTCACGTTAGTGAGCTTTTTTACCCTAGTGTATAAAATTACATATTTTCATATTGCTCATTGAGTAAAGCTCTTCTTACAAATTTGAATCTTGTGAGGCTTTTCACCATTATGTATCAAATTATGGATTTTCAAAGATGACAAATGTGCAAATCTCATGACAAAACTTCACACTTGTGAGTTTTTTTTACTTTGATGTATCAAATTATACGTTTTCAAATTGCGTGACTGATTAAAGCTCTTCTCACAAATTTCACACTTTGTGAGGTATTATTTGCCTCATGTGTCAAATTATGTGTTCTCAAAGATGATAAATGTGTAAAGCCCTTCTGACAAATCTCACATTTATGAGGCTTTATATCCTCATGTATCAAATTATGCCTTTTCAAAGATGATAAATGTATAAAGCCCTTCTCACAAATCTCACATTTGTGAGGCGTTTTACCCTGATGTATCAAATTATGTGTTTTCAAATGGCCCAACTGAGTAAAGCTCTTCTCACATATTTTACACTTGTGATCCTTTTTACCTTGATGTATCAAATTATGTCTTTTCAAATTGCCCAAATGTGTAAAGCTCTTGTCACATATATCACATTTGTGAGGCTTTTTACCCTGATGTATCAAATTATGTGTTTTCAAATTGCCCAAATGAGTAAAGCTCTTCTCGCATATTTCACACTGGTGAGGTCTTTTACCCTCATGGGTCAAATTATGCGATTTCAAGGATGACAAATGTGTAAAGCTCTTCTCACAAATTTCACACTTGTGATCCTTTTTACCCTCATGTATCAAATAATGCAATTTCAAATTGCCTGACTGAGTAAAGCTCTTCCCACAAATTTTACACTCGTGAGGCTTTTTACCCTGATGTATCAAATTATGCAATTTCCAATTGCCCACCTGAGTAAAGCTTTTCTCACAAATTTTACACTCCTGAGGCTTTTTACCCTGATGTATCAAATTATGCATTTTCAATTGGCATAACAGAGTAAAGCTCTTCTCACAAATTTTACACTTGTGAGGCTTTTTACCTTCATGTGTCAAATTATGCAATTTCAAGGATGACAAATGTGTAAAGCTCTTCTCACAAATTTTACACTCATGAGGCTTTTTACCCTGATGTATCAAATTATGCAATTTCAAATTGCCCAACTGAGTAAAGCTCTTCTCACAAATTTTACACTTGTGAGGCTTAATACCCTGATGTATCAAATTATGTAATTTCAAATTGCCCAATTGAGTAAACCTCTTGTCACATATATCACATTTGTGAGGCTTTTTACCCTGATGTATCAAATTATGTGTTTTCAAATTGCCCAAATGAGTAAAGCCCTTCCCACATATTTCACACTTGTGAGGCTTTTTACTGTCATGTATCAAATTATGTGATTTTAAAGACGATAAGTGCCTAAAGCTCTTTTGACAAATTTCACACTTGTGAGGTCTTTTACCCTCATGTATCAAATTATGTGTTTGCAAATTGCACAACTGTGTAAAGCTCTTCGTACAAATTTCACATTTGAATGACTTTTTACCATCGTGTATGAAATTATGACTTTTCAAATTGCCCAAATCATTCACTTTCTTCTCACAAGTACCAGACTTATGAGAATTTTTATCTTCATGAATCAAATTGTGTAATCTCAAAGCTGACAACTGAGTAAAGCTTTTATCACAAATGTTACACTTGTGTAATGTTTCACCCTGATGAATCAAAAAAGTCCTATTGTAGACTTCTCCATCACTGGATTTCTCAGATAAGTGAATATGTTTTTCTATAGGTGGTATATCTGTGATATCACTTTCTTGGCTTTTACATTCAGGACAATCATTTCCAAACCTGAAGCTTGTGTTTATCACTGTGGCTCCAGCAGAGGGCAATGGTGAATCACCGCTGTCATCTTCAGAAACTGCTTCTGTGCATAATCTGCAATAGTGGAGGATTTAGCATTAGGTAAAACAATCTAAGAATGAAAGGGAATTAAAACTGAAAAAGAATCTCTGTTTCTCAACAATCATCTACAGCAGTTAGATATTCATGTAGAGCAACCTCATTTTTCATTACTATTTAGATAACTTTGTTAGTCTGCAATATTATTAAATAATTAATATAATTTTTCATGTGAAAAATTTTAATGCTAAAACCAGTTGGATGGTTATGGCAACACAAGGAGTGTGTTACATTCACAAGAATTACATCAACTTTCAGGTTTGCTTTAACAACCATTCAAAGCAATTTCTGTAATGATTAAACTGGTAAGAAGATATTTTCATAACAAATGGTTTTCAACAACTCAGCAGCCAGTACATTGGATGGAAAGTTTCTCGATGATTCTCAATTATGAATGAAAGATCATCAATGCATTACATATAAAACATGAAATGTTTCAAAAGTTTTTCCCTTATAAAAATCTCATATGACCCACTCTTACAAACTCTCATTACACTTCAGGTTAATTGACATAAACATCTGCAGAAAGTATTTAATTTTGATGATAGCCATAATGACTCTACATTGCTATTAAAACACAAAAATGACTTAAAAATAAGCTTGTATGAGATTAAGGTGATATACAGCAAAGATAGGTTTTCTTATTTTTGCCAATTTTCATTTTTAATGCCTATGAATGCCTATTTTATTGATCTTTTAAAAATTAAGTTTGCGATGAATTAAAACAAAATGGAAGTATACATGATCAATAATTTCAGAACAGATTATACCTTACTTTTACTGCAGATAGTAAAAATTCCATTTCATATTTTCCTTAGCCTTTAGTGACCCAAACTTATTCCTAGAAGTGTACTTTTCCCCATCTTGTGTCTTCTATTATACACTATTGTGGGTTGAAAGCTTGGCAAATAGTAGGAAAGGGTTTATGGACCCATTGCAATCATTCACACTTTAAACAAAAAGAAAAGCAGCACTATTAACAAGCACATCCATTCCTTAAGTTTTCGCCTAACTGTAAACATGTGTAAATTTTGGGTTGTGGAAAAAATGTAGACATATTGTTGACCTTAGTTCACTTTTCTCATCCAATGAAGATTGCTATTTTGATGAAATAGTACAGCAGCATTAGATGGTTTCTTGTTGAGATACACTGACAGGTATATTACTATGCAAAAACAACTGGCAGGATTAAAAACAAAACTAAATAAGTTTGTGGAAGAATTTGGTGCAATTTTTTCGACAGATGGATCAGCCTTGTCTTGGAAAGTACGTGAAATGTGAGTGAATTTACTAAAAGTGTCATGTATCTCAGCATGCACGAGCCTTGAAACTAAAATCTTCTCCGTGTGGAATGACTAAAGTAGGTGAACCAAAAAATTCTTATCTCCCATACATGATTTCACAACCAATCACAATTTTCACTCAATCTATGGAAAGCACTTATTCAAGCTGAAAATCCTTTGTAGAAGATATAAAATACAACTCTGGAGAATTTCTTGCTAAAGTACATTAAAGAACAAGTCTGAAGTGAAAGTATGTTACATAAGAGCTATGCAGATGTTTGTTCCAGTGATACAATTAATTGTACTAGGGAAACAATCAGTATGAAGAAAATATTGATATCGGTTGACAAAAGTACAGACCCCTGTGATCACTTCATTGTAAATGTTGTGATTGGTACAATGGACTATGATGAATCCTTTAGAATATAACTCTTTGATTGCGAACAATTGGATAAGATGAATAGTACAACTGTAGCTAAATTATTTACCTTTTCACTGAATGTATTATGGGTATATGGTGTTAAACAATAAAATGTTCCTCTGTTTACTTCTTATGCTGCATAATATATGAAAAAGCTAGCAAGGTTCTTAAAGTCCTGTTTCCCAACATGCTTCATATTGTATGTCTCAACTACATGCTCCACAGAATTTGTGAAGAAATTCAAAGTAGATGCTTTGATTTCCAAAACAAAGACGACATTTCTTAAATCGCTGACCAGGGTTCAGTTGTTCAAAGAACTGCTCTTACCTTCACAAACAGTAATAACTTCATGGCTGTCTACAGCAATTTAATACGCCATCTAGGTATGGGATGTTGTAAATAATCTGCATGAAAAAATTTAAAAACTGAATTTTATTTATGGACACTTTAATTGCTATGGTCCTCAGCGTCCCATTCTATATTGAGCGTAAAAGACCAGTGAATTTGCTCAGAGGTCTCTATCAGGCTTCAGATTCTTTTATATGCCGCAAATCTATGACATGGGACCAAAGGAAACAAAGCTAAGGATTTTTATGACCAAAGAAATCCATCGCCCTCCACTGGGTTTGAACCCACGACCTCAGGAACCATAGGCTAGCATGGTAACCACTACACAACGGAGGATGACAAAAAGTGAAGAAGATGCATCATCTGTATATATTGTGATAAATTGTTAATAAAGGACACTGTAAAAACAATTTGACTTTCATTGCTGCCAAGTACTCTGCACTACTGGATACAATCAAGTGTCCAGAACAGAGAAACATAACACTCATGGATGCATAGGATATCATAGATGACACTGTACAAAAAATTCACTCAGTTGCAGGTGAAATAGGTTGAACTGTATGGGAAAAGGTGACAAGGTTCTTAGTAACAATGGGAGTTAAAACAGTGAAAGACACTGGAATGAAGTCTCTGAGGTAAAAGGCAGTGACCCAAACACTGTAGTGCTGTTCAAATGTACTCCAGTAACATCTGCAGATGTGGAGAGAGAATTGTCTGCCCTGAAAAATCTGTTGTCTGCCAGAAGACAAAAATTAAAAATGGAAAATTTGAAAAAATACCTGGTCATGTGCAATAAATGACATTGTATTTTCTAATCACTGCCAAGGACTGTAGTTTACTGATAGTATTTTGTATTGCAAAATAGTGTCAACAAACAATTATGTATTATATGGATTTAAAATATATATGCAGATATATTTATTAAATGAAGCAAGATTTGAAGGCTTATTTCGTTTGGCAGCAAGAAGTATGTGACTTATGTTGGCATTTCATGCAAATTACATGCATACACCCACAATTTCGAAATACTTAAATACATAATTTAAAAAATACATTGAAATTAAAAATAAATTCCTATTCTGGCGCCTATTTTCATGAATTTTACTGCCCTTATGCCCACTTATTTTGAAAATCTTTAGTTCCTAACCAGCAGTCTCTATTCACTACACACTTTATGATAGGTGTAAGAGGAACACAGGTGGCTGAAGCGACAGGAAAATCTATGAAAAGTGGATTGCTGAGTGCTGGCTTTGAAATTCTATACTCTTTCCACGACCCCACAAGAAACAAATCAATGGTGACTTAACATTTCCAGATAGTATAAAGTATATGAATATTCAAACCAATAACAGAAATGGTTAATGTTACAAATATACACTTGATATAAATTGTGTGTTTTTATAGGATGTACATCAATGATTTGTTTAGTTTTTCTATCATGGTTAAACAAAACACAAAATTTAATAAAATTCTTTCAGAATGAAGAGCATCTACTTCACATGCTATTCACAGTATATTCAATTTATCAGTAATGAAAAGTATTTTATCTCCCCACCACTCCACCATATACTAAACTTCAGTATGGCATGAATAAGGATGGATCAAACTACACCAGAATTTTCTACTAGCGAGGGAACCTGTTTGTAGCCTTGAATGGGCAATAGTGAGGATGTCTGGAGGAATTCCTCTTATAGTAGCAATGCTTATCCTCTACATATCCAAATCACCTCAAAAAATGTGAATATTTAAGTGTTCCTTGGAGATAAGACTATTAAAGTATTTCATTAACGCAGAATATTAAGAAGTGCTATAGTGTGATTTGACATTGCAATTCGTATGTGTAGCTGACTACTTTTATCTTACATAAACAAACCAATTTTTCAAATGGATTTCTGGCAATTATTTATTAAATGATGTAGCTACATTGCCCTCAAATACAGCAAATGTCCTCTGTATTCATTATCACAATCAGCAAACAGAAGGTAAACATGTGTTGAGCAATGCATTATTATAAAATTTATTACCAAGTAAGATGTAAAGCTGTCTAAATTTTGAGATGATTCCAAGCAAAGAAACTCCATTAACACTTTGACTGCTAATCCCGTCAAATGATGGGTTTCAGGAACTTGAAAAAATTGTGGATGCCCTCAACTGACGGGATCTAATTTTCCTTGCATTTACCTATGATAGTACATCAATCGACAGGCTTCCATAAGTGTGCACTGTTTTACTTAGCAATACATACTACTAGAGTGCACTTGTGTACAAATTAGGCCAAGGAGAAAGCAAATAGCCTGTACTGTGCAACAGGTGCCTTTCTGCAGTGAATGACAAAATGGCACATCGCAGTTTGACCGAAAGTGAGATTTTGGAAATATTAGAAAAAAAGAGTTTAATGGTAGTGAAGAGGAAAGAAACTGATTTTCAATGGTTGGATGATGATTCTGAAAATGTTCCACAGAAAATATTAGGAAATTCAGGTTAGTTATGTTATGCTTATTTCCGTAATAATTATGCAACAGCAGTTCAATTGTTACGTTATTCTTGCATGTTTACGTACATCTTTTTGTTATTTTGTTACCTTTTATTTTCAAATTCAGATGATTCAGATAAATCCGAATGTGGGCCTAATGTGAGTTTGAAAGAAATTCCTTCGCCACCTGTACCATCAACTTCCAATGGAGAAAGGCCCAGAATAAGAGCAGGGAAGCATAAAACACCTTCAGATTCTGATGAAGGGTGAACTGCAGTGGACCAGGTACCCAATATAAATGTTTTTAATGGTGCTAAAGGGATTACGGATGTTACAGAACAAGATGAAGATAGCAAGTTTGTTGATTGTTTTTCCTACTTTGTTGATGATGATTTGCTACCCCAGATAAAAGAGCAGACAAATTTTGAGAATAGAGAGGAGTAATAACCAATTATCTGCAAACTTCAGAATGAGCAAATGGAAAACAGTTACTCTGGAGGAAGTATAACATTTTTGGCCATAATATTTCATATGAGCATCAGCCAAAAGCCTGAACAGCAGATCAAGATTGGTTCTTGCTGATTCAGGCAAATTTACACAAAAATTATAACATCATTGCTAAGAAGAAGGGTGAACTTGATTTCGACCTCCTGCACAAAATTAGATCTCTACTGGAAACTACGTATCAAGTTCAAGCTGCATACGATTTAGGAGAAGATATTGCAATTGCTTAAGGGATGTACAAGTTCAGAGGGAGGCTGAGTTTCAAACACTATATGTCAAACAAACCCAGAAAATATGGGATAAAAATCTACATGCTCTCTGAGTCTGACACTGGATATGTATGGAACTATGCTGTGTTTTGTGGACAGGAAAATGTAATTGTCAATGTAGTGAAAAATTTACTTGACACCTTGGCAGGTAAAGGTCATACACTTTATACAGACAGGTATTACATTAGCAAGAGATCTTGAAAAGGTGAATGCAGGTTTGGTGGGGACAAACCAGAAAAACAGAAGAGGAATGCCAATTGCTTTACAAAATCCAGCACTTAAATGTGGAGAACAAGTTTTTCAAAGAAGTGGAAATTTGTTAGCTGTATGTTGGTAAGACAAGAGAGATGTTTACATCATAAGTACATGCCATCAAGCTATGATGCAAACTTACTAAGATAGAAGAGGACACGAGAAAACAAAGCCTGCATGTATTATAAATTACAACAAGAAAAAAATTTGGAGTTGATCTTTCAGTTCAAATATTATATGGGACATAAGTGGGCAGTCCCAGAAGTACCTGACCTGAACATATATATAGTGGTTGTTTCAAAGAAATGACTATGGTAGAAAGTACCACTTATATAAAGCTTAAGTTTGATGATGCTATGTTGTTTAGTAATTGTTTGGCAGCCATTAATGCTGAACTCTTTTAGCGAGTTTGTAAACATGGATAAAACTGGCCTCATTGTGGTACAATACTTTCATTTGAAAGGTCTTAGACCAACTAATATTAAAGCTGAGCTGGACTACACTGGGGTAGTCTGCACCTTCATTTACAACAGTAAAATATTGGGGGCAGAGTTTAAGCAAGGCCATATGAACTGCCAAGGCAAACATCGCAGTGGTCAACCAAATGAGGTGACCATGCCAGAACTTGTGAAGAAAATCCACAAAATGGCATCGGATGACTGTTGACTGAAAGTGTCTGAGCTAGTAAACATTTCAAAAAGTGCTGTACTTCGCATACTGACTAAAAATTTAGACATGTGAAAGCTGTGCGCAAGATGGGTGCCATGTTTACTCACAATGGAACAAAAGCAACGTTGTAAGGATGTTTCAGTCGAGTGTTTGGCGATGCTTCGCTGCAATAAAGCCGAGTTTATGCATCAATTCATAACCATTGATGAAACATGGGTCCATCCCTTCAGACCTGAGACGAAGGAACAGTCTTTTTGGGTAGTGATGGGAATAGGTAGGAGAATTTATGGAGAGGAATTGAAAGGAGAAGTAAGGAAAGATAGTGGGGTTTTGCTGAGCTCCCCGATACTGCGTAAGGTAACTGTCAGCTTATTGCGCTGGCAGTGGGTAAGGAAATGTTTGGTTGACAGCCCTGAGGGTCAAGGCCCTGACTGTCCCCCGGGAGCTAAAGAAGTGGTTGGGAGTAACGATGTTTACTTATTTAGCGAAGTGTTAATCTGATGTAAAGGTGATTGTGGTGATGCCTGAGTAGTGAGAATTCTGTGCACATGGTGCTTGAATTTTAGCGACGGTTCTGCCGTGGTGGATTGTTGGCCATCAAAACGTGTTGCTTGATGGAGTTGTAAATTAGTGTGTATCCTTCATCGAGCTGCTGGTGTTTCTTCTGCAGTTGTAGAAGATAGTTTTGGAGGTCAGTGTAGATGAAGTTTTTGAGTTTGCTGTAATGTTTGGCCATTGTGTTCCAGCTGGTTTGATGTTGAGTAATCTGGTCTGCAGTGCTGTGACTGAAGTCTCCAGAGCGCCCAGTTGGTCAAAAGGCTCGTGGGCGGTGTCTCTTGTATGGATTTGTGATTTTGGTTAGACATCTTGAGGCGGCGTTGAGTTGGCAGTGAGACGTTTGGAGGCTGAGAGCCTAAGTGTCTCTAAGCATTGGCTGAGGTCAGCTACTTCTTCGCTCACTGTGGTGGATGCCTGGTTGAATAAGTGGAGTGTTTGTAAGATAGCCTTAAGTACGGTGATGGTAGAGCTGTTCCCGTGTTGAGGCCGGTACCTGGCAACGGCTGAGGCCGAGCGGGCCGAGTAGGCTGGCGTCTCAGCGGCGGTGAAGAGCCTTCAAGTGCTGCTGAAGGCCATGGGAAAAGCTTGCAATCAGCCTGCCCAGTGTAGCGGACCGTCCTGCCACAGGTGGTGCAGAACCTTGTGCTGCTGGCGGCAGATGTAAGTGAGCTGGCACCGCAGAGGTGCATTGCATTCGGCCGCCAAGTGCCCAAGTTGGCAACATCGGCAGAACGGTGCTGTCCAGGAAGTCCTGCTGCCTTCGACACAGATGGTGTAGCCGAGGAAGGGTATCCCGGTGGTGCTGGCAGCGGTGTAGTGTGTGCCCTGTCCCTGGAGACAAGGCTCACCAGAGCTGTTGGTCCACGCGTGTTGTGAATTCTGGTCACAGAGACCAGAGATCTCCAGAGTTGCTGTGCCTTCTCCTGCAGAATCTGCATTGCAACAGCCGTTCCTGTCTGCGGTGACTGGAGAAGCTGCTGCCGAGTTTCTGACAGCAATTATCTACTTCTGTTATTTTAATAACATTTTAAAAAAGAAAATTCTAGCTTATATTTTATCTACCCTTATATAAGGTATATAACTCTCCAAAGTATCCATAGACTTTATTATATAAGAGTGAGGGATAAAAAAAGATTTAATACATTATTTATTGGTAGTGATTATTATATTCCCATTTGTATCAGCTCATAAACATGCGACATCTGCTACAACCTAAATGTGAGAGTTATATTAAACACTTGCTAAATAAATTTAGTTTTATTTATGGAAATTCTTTAGCTGACTTGGTTCTTAGTGTGCCACTCTATTCTGTGCATGAAAGACAGCAACTTTTATGCAAACACTTTTTTATCATGCTTGAGTTTCTTTTACATGCCATAAATCTATGACAAGAGACCACCTCCTTTACTTCCCTTACAAAGGTAGCTATACCAATGATTTTTATACCCAAAAAATTCCATCATCCTCTGACAGGTTTAAACCTCTGACCTCAACCAACTGTCGTCAAGTACAAAGCTGTATGGAACAGAACCTGGCCACTGTGCCTCAATATTAGTAATTATCAAACTTGCATTGTACACTGTTTGGATATAGGTACTGTATACTTCTGTGTTATCTGGGTGATAAAATGGACACATGAGTACAAATGGTGTCTGCAATGCCTGGAAAATTTGCGACTAGATAAAATTCTTCTATCACTGTGACCATAGGGAACAGTACCTCCAATACTTTCACCATTGTGGGTTTCAAAACTCTGTTGCAGTCACTGTTAACAGTATGGAATGGAGAAATATCTGAGTGTTATCAATAGCTGTTGAATTGGTAATAATGACCAATTTCTTTTCATATGGTATTCCAGCCTCATGTGAGCTTTTTCTAATATTTTTCATACTACCTATTTTGATAATCTGTATTGAGTCACCCATATTTGCAATAAATTCTTTGGCCAACATTTCAATATTGAAAATATCCATTGCTTAGTTACTGGAATGAAAGTAAATGAGATGCCACTTTTTAAGAGCTACAGCCTTTATACAGCCTTTAAACCAGAATTCATGGACTATCAAAGATTTGAAGGAAGGAAAATGGTGCTTCAAAAGCTGATGGGAACTTAGGCCATCAAAAGGATTTCACACATTGGTGAAACAGAACTTTTACTTCTGACAAGCCCTCAATAGTTTGGCAATCTTCAATTGTCTTGATGATGGTTGATGAAACACGGCAGGCATAAGGCTTTTCAATGGGGAAAATACTATCAAACTCAGATGAGTGATTTTTGACACACAAAAATTTCCTCTCTCTATAATATTACATAAAGAAGCACCAGTAAAGGAAAATGTAACACAAGAATCATAAGGTTTTTTCATTGAAATATTAGCCAAGAGTCAAGTCTTACCTTGGTGATTTTACTGGAGTGAAGTCCTCATCCTGTAACAGAATAATGCAAATGTGCAGATTCATACAATCATCTATACAGCATTACTTAAATGCCGTGCATCAAATAGTTATCTTTAAAATACCACGTTTTATTTATTTTTAAATTGGATATGGCATAAGGAGTTATGCAGAAACAAAGATTAACTTTACATCAAGTTATGGGGTGAATGAGAACAGAGAAGTGGAGAATGTGTTTAAACCTGAATAAACAGTTTGACTTAAAGAACAGAGAACTGGCAAAAGGTATGTTTAGTAAGGTAAATCAGAATATATGATTGTGTTAACCCAATATTAAAGAAAGTCTGATGTAATACATTCACATGACTATCTCTACAACTGAAAAATTCACATATATATGTATATTAATACAAGGATTCACATAGAACCACATAAGGTGCTACATAACACAAAAGATAACTAACTCCAAACTTTATGCTTGCATTCCATGTACAGAGACAGAATTCTACAATTCTCCCTCGAAGCACTACCAGATTGTGAACAATGCAAGATTTCAAACCATCTACTGGGCAAGGTGTACTTCCATTTGGTCTCATGCCATGCCAGATACTGAGCTGTTGTTTGCTTCATGCAAAAACTTTCTATGTCCGATTTGTTTACAAAAAAAGAATGATTTTCCATTATGGATATCATTAGTTTTGGTTATGTTATTCTATTTAAAACTTAAGGTGTTCTGAAAACATTTTAAAATATAATTTACAGATCCAGAAACATGTGCCAATTTTGTGTTTTGTCAACGGCTGCATACTAAGTGGGTTCTTATTCTTCTATCCAAGTTATGTTACACTATGTTTTTTTTTCTCAAGAATGAATTGAAATTGAGCAGGAAGTCCTTTGAAATTTGGAAGACACAGTGAAATGATTCACTGTCGCTCTGTACATGAACGTTATGCAAGATTCTAGAAGGTGACATGCATGAAAAACAACCCAGAAAGAAAGGGTATGTTGATGTGACAGCCGGACTTTGCTCCCTCTACAGTATATATAATTTGAGAGAAAATTGTCAAAAATATCAGTAGTAGCTACACAACAAGAACAGCATCAATATCATATCAAGACTGAACCAGCCTCAGCTGTATATCTTTGAATAGGACAGCATAAATAAAACTATGAGTCCCAGGTATTGCCAAGAAGGCTGTTATAGCTACAAATTCGCCGGAGTGGAAACATCATCAGTTTAAAATGCAGCATGTCTTTGAGTAAATGGAGGAATGCCACTGAAAGGAGATTTTACTGGAGTAATATCAACTCTGACTCGTCATTTACTTAAAGAATTCAAAACAAGCCAGCCAGTTTCCAATGTTTAATAAAGGCTGCGATTTACTTAACTGACAGCAAGAGCCATAGGGAAGGTCTTGCAAAGCTGCAGTTTAAATTAGTTATATTAGTGATAATGGACTCTTTGGTACAGTTTTAAATGTCTTTCTTAATATAAGTCCAATTACCAAACCAGCTTCAATTAACGCTTTATCAAAAATGGAACAAATTAAACTTTCATTTACTATTGAATAGTGTGAAATATAAACAATTGGGTTTTGTTAAGTTTCTTAATCCAATCAAGGCAGGGTCCTTCCTGTATCCCATACCAACTTAGATGTCTAGTGATGTGAGTAGGATATGTTCAGACAATGCCATTTTACATTTTGTCATATTTTGCATGACCATTTACTTCATCATTACTCATAACTATAATGCAACTCTGGTTGCCCTTGTATCCCAGTCATAACTTCCACAGAATCAAAGTACCAGGAAATATGTTTTATGATTTCTAGTATTTTTATGTTGTAAAGGCAACATTGTACAAGGGGGACTGAATGGAGTTAATTATACAGTGTGGTTGTACACATATAAATATCTGAATTATATATTTACCAGAGAACTAGAAATGGGAGATTATTCTAGAAAAAAAAATTAAAGATACACTCCATAACCTCCTTTTTTTTGGTGAAAAAACTAAATTCCAAACCGGTAGTATTCCAAAATATTAATAAAGGGAATAAGTTAGTAAAACTGGATAAAGAAGATTACACCCAACAAATAAAGGAGCTTTTAAAATTCTCAGAATATACCAAAATATAAAACACCCCATAAGCAGACTAATATGCAACATGAATATAAGCTTAGCAGTTGTTAAATACTCTCCTTGTGGTAAAGATAAAAACAGATTAAAATGATATAACCCTTAAAGTCCAAAAATTTATGATTTACCGAAGCTATATAAACCTGGAAAAGAACTAAGACGATCATATAATGTATCAGAGTGCCAACTTACAAACTGTCAAAATGGCAAACCAACAAATTCAACAACTGCCAAAATTTGAATAATTAAGGATAAACAATTTCCTTGGGTTAGTAGAAATAGAAAACACATTGCCAGCTTCTCTTGGCATTTGGAATATATAGAAAGAACACTCTGGCTGTGTGCGCTATTCTCAATCAAAATTTTATTGTGGTAAAATATTGCCTTTAGTGAATTAAATGGCCATTTGTGGTGCATTATTGATGGTTAAAATTTATCAAGAATTTTACTGTAGTTAAATCTGACCGGCCATTGATTATCTCCAACTTCCCTACATTGCAATGTTAAAATGGCGATTCAATATAGGTTAGAATTCCTAAACAAAAAACACTTTATTTTCATAAATGAACAAATACTGATAAAGTTACATTTTTTCTAGTACTTTGTAGTTTTTAATTCCATAAGGCTTTTTATGCAACATTGGTCTAAAATATCCTGACCAAAAATGTAAAAAAGATCCATATAATCATGGCATTACACATAAATATATTTGTTAAAGCATAGATCCAAGAACACTGCAGAAATAAGTAGAACAATGAATGGATTTACTGTAATTAACACATTTTTAGCAATGTTTGGGTACATTAATTATGCATATATAAGAATCTAGGGATCCACGAGGTCAGTGTTGAAGCGGAAGTCAACCTCGTGGTGTGGGAGTAGCCTGTGCTGTGCAAGAAGTTTCTAGTTCAAATGTTGTTTGGGGATGACATATTTTTCCTTTCTTCTGTCTCTCTTTCAGAAGGTGAAAGTTGACTATGCTAATTAGGATTTTTATTCAGTGTAAAAGGAAAGGAAAGAAAGAAAAAAAGATCCATAATAGTTCAGCACATTTTCTTCTCTATTGTAACACAGCTTTTCCCTTATGTCGATCTTTAAGTTACTGCTGCTATCTCTACTTTCTCTCTTTTCTTAAGAACTGCATGTTAAGTTTAAAAACATACCTACTTCATGTTTACAGAAACATGGGAGTGCACGCTGAACAAGTACATGAATGTGCTTCAGCAAGAAGGTAGAACAAGTGAAACAGAGATGATATGTACTTCTGAGTGCAATGAGCAGTGTGCTAAACCAAGGTGAGTGCCTGCCAGCTAACCATGGTCACCTGAACTGTGGTGAACATTGGTGCACTGCAGCGTGATGATTACCCTGGTGAACTTATCTTGATAAGGTGAAAATCCCTGAAGGGTTTGTTTAATGAGAATGGGGTATATGGCCATTATACACACAACAATATTTATAACCCACATTATACAAAGTTGCTACAGGTTAGTGAATATTCCTCCTACTCAAAAAGAACACAGCTTAAAATACCAGGAAATCTTAAAAAATGCTAAGAAAAATGGCTACAAAAGAATTGGTGGATAGATTAATCAAAGGGTTCCAGCATCAAAAGATAGGAGAAAAGACAACTCTGAAATTGCAAAAAGAAAATTCTGTGTTCAAACAAGTCCATGTTCCACCCATGGGCACGTAGAGAATTTCAGATCATCAAAGAAAGCAACACAACTCAACCCACAATATAATTTCAATATAAAATTCTGAATAAAAAAAAGGTAATCAAAAAAATAAAATACCCCTTCATAAAAAAACTCTGGGATTTACAAGACAGATTGCAAGGATTGTGAAAGTATTTATACAAGTCAGAGACTTGAGGAACACCTCAGGAACATCAAATCCTGAGAGGAGGAAAAATCAGCAGCAGTGCTGCATTTTTTGGATAAAAGGATATGAAATTGTCCACTTGGTGACACTAATTCAGCTAACACAAGAATCCAATGAACTGAATATTTGGGAGAAATCATGTCTATGGAAAAATTGGCCAAGGTTAATGAACTCTGAGATCTCAATGATCCAAAAACTTATCACAAAATTCATACAACCACTGACAGAGGGATAAATAGTAAACCATGATCGTCAGGGATAAGTAATCCAGTGGCAGTCAGCTGACAATGAGGAAGACATTCCTCAAACTGGTTCTGAGGTAAATACCTAATTCAGTGAATTTGTACATGTGTGACCACATTTAAAACTTTTAAACAAGAAGTGCTTTAGTTATAACATATGCAAATACAACTGTAACAAACTGTTAAGATGGATACAAAATGGGTAAAACCAAGAATTGCAAACTTTACAGCTTGTCCATTAAATGACCACTGGGAAACATTAAATTTACAATGAAGTATTTTGTAAACAACTAACATTGCGATTATACTTACAAATTCTGTATTGGATGAGCTCTGCATTTTTCCCATAATTACGTTTTTGTGGATTTTTTAGGTCTCTTATACGTAATTATTCAAATTCACTTATATAAAAGGTCTTTATAGCATATTCACACAAAATATAACATATACATATAACTTGTCTTGGAAGTATGTTAAACAGACTGGAAAGGAAAATTCAGTCTGAAAAATCTATTGCCTTAGCACCACAACAGTTCAGAGTTATTTATGAGAAAACAAAAGATGATGTTTTTAAGAGTAGTTTGGGTTAGGAAGATTTTCTTGAAAATCCTCTTGTTACAAACTCTGAAAATGTGGAACTTAAATATACAGTTTGATATTTATCCAGCCATCTGTTTTTGAGTTGTCCAGCTCTCTCTCTCCCTCCCTCTCTCTCTCTCTCTGAGATATGTAAGCCTGCACATGCACAAATACACACAAGTGTTTTTCTTTTGTTTTTTTCTGAAATACTTCTTTTGGATTCAATGGAACTCAAAACATGTATTTCTGGTTAAATCTCAAAATTGAATTTTTGGGTGCAATACATTACTTCTACTAATGATATGTATGTTGCCGAGAAAGTAAAAGTGCCTGAGACTTATAGAAAAACAGCTGCTAACAATAAACTGGGTTTTTCTACATCAGTTACCTAGTTGTTGATGTATACTCGCTTAACAGGGGTGAGGCTGGTAATTATGAAGACTCTGCAGTCCCAAGCCATCAAATTAACTTGTTCTTTCTTTGAAAAGACACACAGTCTGCAACCATTGAGTAAAATAATCTTTGCAGTTCACTGATTTTAAATGTTAGCTCGATACACTTTACTCTCTGCTATCAATTATTTAACATACCCTGCTAACAAAACTGATTGCAACATAGAAACAAAATAAAGAACACCTTCTTACATGAGAGTTATTACAATATTTTGATATTGGCATCAACCCATTATAAGCAGATTCTATTCCAGTTTGTTTTGCTATGTCTTACCTTTAGGCTTACCTAATGTGTCTTATTTTACATGCCTTTTCTGTGGACTAAAGATGACTGTTTTCTATTTCATGGCAACGTCTATGAAACTTCATAGTTTTCTTTGCAAATATGTTAATTTATAACACCAATGTGTTCATATTCTAGTACATAGGCTTTGTATAACCATTTTAGTCTTTTAGTAATTTAAGAATTGAAATTAGGTGCTTTATAACCTATGTTCATCAGAAAAAACAGGGCTTTTCAATGGCGAAAAAATTAATACATTCAGTCAAGTGGTTTTTGAAATTTTGCAACATACCTATATAAATTTTCTCACCTTATAATATTTTTAATAACAATAACATAAAAAAACATATTCAAATGAGTTTTCAGAAGAATAGTTTTTTGCACAGTCTAGTCTTATCTCAACATATTCTACAGAACATTCTATTTTATTTCTAGCAAAGAGAGTTGGGATAACTGGACCATAAACACGACAATGTTAATTTTTTCTAAGTATTAAGACACTTGTACATAATAATGTATCGCAGCATTATGAAGAGAGAAAGTGAATGTGTCACAATTGAATCATGTTCCTCCTGCAAGATGCACACTATATTTCCAAATGTTCTATAATTAAAAATTAAAGGTATCTACATACTCATATCCAGTTTCACGCTAGTTTTCTCATATAATATTGACAGATTTGTTTTTATCATTTACTTCAAATACAGTTAACTCACTTTATCCTTTGGTCATTGCACTCCTACAGAGTAAAACGAGACATTGAACTTTACAATGTGGTTGTCTGTGATCTTCCAATAAGTCAATTTCTCTTTGGTTTCATTTAGCATTCATTTCATTTTTTTTTCAAATAGGAGGAAAGTGTAGTTTATGGTCAA
Organism: Deroplatys truncata; assembly: GCA_030765065.1. Taxonomy (NCBI): domain Eukaryota; kingdom Metazoa; phylum Arthropoda; class Insecta; order Mantodea; family Mantidae; genus Deroplatys; species Deroplatys truncata. The sequence goes on from CM060989.1 coordinate 114,796,622, forward strand.
ATTTCCAACACCAAAGTGTATTTTTCTGACATGATTTCAACAAAAGCTCCCTCAAATATCTTATAATTATCAAGAACTGTCACCACCATTACTCTCAACCTTTTAAATATACCATCCTGACAAATACTGTACACGTTTATAAAAATATCTCTTATCCTTATAATTTTGTATTATATAATTGAAATAATTTATCAAGTGTTTTATAAACAAAAATTGTAACTGCAGTAGATTTCTACAAAACTTACCTTAATGTCATCACAAACAGATGAAGCTTCTGTTTCCAGCCACCAAGGTTCTTCTTTAATTTCTATTTTGTTATCCATTTCATGATTACTGTTGTATTTCTTAACCTTCATTACAGGATACTCCAGAAGAAATTCTCTCTCATTCTGTGAACCAATTTCTGTTTTGACATCTGTCTCGCAATGGTTGCTGCATGTAACAGTTTCAGACTTAATCTTCTTTACAAGATGTTTGATAAAACATGCTCTCTCTTTCTTTGAACCCAAGTCTGGAAAAGGATTCTCTGATTTCACTTCTGTCTTGATTGCCATATCACAATCATCATTCAAAAGCACAGCATCACTGTTCGTGCTTATTGTACCATTCTTGTTAAGCAATTCTCTCTCATTCCGTGAGGCTAAATCATCTGAGAGAGGATTCTCTTCTGTGATTTCTATTTTGGTATCCATTTTACAACTGTTGCTGCATCTCTTGGCACTAAGTCTGTGGAGAAACAAACATATCATGACAGTAGAACAATGGCAGGCAAGTATATGGTCACGGGACAAGACTACTGTTTATAACTAAATTGTGTGTCTGTTACTGCCACCCCCACTCCACAGTCATTGGCTCATCTCCCATGTCGTCCTCCGTGGACTAGTGGTACCGTGCTAGCCTCTAGTTCCCAAGGTCGCGGGTTCAAACCCGGCGGAGGGCGATGGATTTTTTCGGGCGTAAAAATCGTTAGCACGGCTTCCTTCGGAAGGGAAGTAAAGCCGGTGGTCCCGTGTCGTAGATTTACGGCACGTAAAAGAACCTCAAGCCTGATAAAGAGGCCTCTGAGCAAAATTACAGGTGTTTCACGCCCAATATAGAATGGGACGCTAAGAACCATAGTAGTTAAAGAGCGTCCATAAATAAAAACTCAATTTCAATTTAAATTTCATCTCCCATGTCTTCTAAAAACAAACTCAAGAACTGTCTTATGTAACAATAATCAGGAGCACCAGAACAAAATGCATTAAGTCCACCTGCCAACAAAATACATTTTGATGCTGATTCTCCATATTTCTAGATGCTGAATCGAACTGCGAGATTAATTTATTTCAAATAGCACAACTTCTTAACCTTAAATGGGTTTGAAATACAGTGTTTGGTTCAGAAATCACTTAATCCACTGAGAGGAATGGAACAAATGGGCACTTTACAAAAGCAAAGAATTTCTTATGCAACACTGTACCTATATGCTTTGATTACTGTGATTGCATTCTGTGGAACTAGAAGTGCACATGTTGCTGCCAAACTATTATCAGACATTGCTTTCATGGATCTTGTTATCAATATTACATCATGCTAAATGAATGTGAGAAGAAAACAAATTTGCTTACTTCAAAATCTGAGATAGGGAGCTGTGTCATGGAAGCACGTATAGTACATTTGCTAAAGCATTACAGCATGGAAAGGGAAATCAATTGTTGCAGGTAACAGTAAAGTTACAAGAAACAGAATGAAAATCCAGAAAAATGAACAGAAGCAAAAAACTAAAAATGAGGCAAACAACCTATGCTATGTCCTTAAAACTTATTTGATATATTACTATCATGTAAACAGATGCAGTGGAATCCCTGCCAAGTATACTGAGATGACTTTCTGTGTTCTTTTACCTTTCATGTTGACACCTTCTTACAATAGAGGTTCAGGAGTGAATGGTAAGTCTGAGTTGCAGTTTTACATGAAGGTTATGGATGAAGAGTCTGGCAAAAACCAGAATGAAGGATTCGTCTGTTTGGTGGAAGAAATGCGCAGCAACACAATTGTGTTCATTTAAAGAAACGTTGACATAAATGTGTTTACAGAAAAAGTGACAAATTAAGTTTGAACTCTGTTTCTTCCTCATAAAACGTACCGGGCAAAGTATAAAACTTGTAAGTGCAATTCAAATTGTTTATTAAAATATCATTAAATACAGTTTTTTGTAACTTTTTCTTAAAACTCTTTAATATTTTCAGTATAATGCCTTAAATCAAAAAAAGTGTTCCATTATAAATGTGGTATTAAATGAAAAATTATTTTGGTTATAGTTAAGTGACCTTTACACTACAGTTAGTTAAGAAGAGCTTTAAAAAGCATCTGTAAGTTTAGAAGATAAGTTCTTCCTGTCTTCTTAAAACTTTATTATTATGATCTTAGTGATATTTGATTTGATGCTCCTCAAATTCAAATTATGATGATGCACTTCGTGTTAATTCAGAAAAAACATCCATTACAATACTTTTGTTATACATTTCATTTTAGGTAAAGAGTGATACGCAGACAGAAATTATACTCAAATGTTTAAAAATGCTATGTGTTACACTCACACGACTTTCTCCACCCATTAATATTTATTTTTATATAACTTCTACAAACTACTCTTACAAAAGCCATTACTTTCTCTACCATTTAATGCATTCCACCCAAAAATATGATACAGAGATTTCATTGTAAACACAAGTTTTAGGTCCCCTGTATCAAAACATTTCTTTTGCATAACTATGTGTGTGTACATGCATGCATAACTCAAAAACAAAACAGTTATATGAATACCAAACCTGGTCTTAAAGTTCAGGACCTTTCAGGTATGCAGTACAATGATTTTCAAAATAATCACCACAACACAAAGTACAAGAAACATTAATATTGCTTTTGATTTTCTCAAAAATAGACCTAAGACTTTTGAATAAAATACTATATCTGCATGGCAAACAAAATGTGTATCTTGAATTTTCTGGCAACAGCCTGTTAAGTCTTCATTCTTGCTACATCTACTTCATCTTACTACACAAAAATATATACATCTGCTTAAAGCTCACAATTTACGTGAAACTCTTTGTGGCATTAAACATTTCCAAGGAATTCTTTGTTATTGGTTTGGAATTTGAAATACTTAAACTTTTTTTCAGGTGGTATGTTGCAATTTGTTTGTTGTTTTGGTCATGCAATGATTTCATAGCCATCACATAGCGATACATTTTTTTAAAAATCTGACTCACTTTAGCCTACTGCATTCTTTTTATACCAACAACAAAATATGTAACAGTTGTAATGAAAGTTCATCTTAATTAACAAGAAGTAGACAGAACAAAATGGTTTTATAACAATACTCTGTATTACACAAATCATAAAACTGGCAATACAAACTGAAGTCAACAATTGCTGCCATTCTTTGACTCAAACATTATCAACAAAATTAATAAATTAAGAGTTTAGCATATTCGGAAAATATTAAATAGGACAGCTACAATCTAATAACCCACAAATACGCAGTGAATAGCCTACATGTTGATAAATGATCCAAACAGTACAACAGAATACCATCAAAAAATTGAAATTGAGTTTTATTTATGGACGCAATTTAACTGCTGTGGTTCTTAGTGTCCCATTCTATATTGGGCGTGAAAGACCAGGAATTTTTCTCAGAGGCCTCTTTATCAGGTTTGAGGTTCTTTTATGTGCCCTAAATCTATGACATGAAACCACCGGCTTTACATCCCTTCCGAAGGAAGCCATGCCAAGGATTTTTACACCTGAAAAAATCCATCGCCCCCTGCCGGGTTTGAACCCGCAACTTTGGGAACTAGAGGCTAGCATGTAAACCACTATACCATGGAGGATGACAGAAGACCATCTAGATTACACAGAAATAATACATGCTACATTCACATGATTTCCACTACATACTCTTCTACAAACTACTCTAAGTGACGGTTTAACAAGAGATGCTAAATTTTAACACAATGTTAAACCGCTTTAACACTAAGGTTAATACAAATTTCGTTTCATCCAACAATGTTAATTTTAATGATGTGTTAAAGTTGGTGTTAGCTAACATAGACATAGCCTGTGTTACGTCGTTTAACAAATGTAAGAAGTTGGAAAATTACTGCTGCCAACCAAGCAACTGGTGCATGTTTGCTTGAATTGGCAATTTTGAATGCCACTCCTAGTAGAAGAGCAGTCAAGCATCATAATAAATTTGAAAACCTGCAAAATTGAGGAATTTTTAAAGTGATATAGACTGCTCAAGGGGTCTGCACATGGTTTTATAGGAAATACAAGAAGTTAGAATACCACCAACAGAAGCATGCGTCTTACCCCTATGCTACAAGTGTTAATTAGGTACCTAGGTTTTATACTACTAATATTTTTCATTTACTTGGTGGGTGATAATGTTGATAGTTCCAAAGCTACCATTTGTGGATTTATCCAGAAGATTTCCAAAGCAATTGCTTCAGAAGCAAAGAGTATTTTTTTTCAGGTCTGGCTGTTCAATCAGGGATAACAAAGTTTTATCCACTTTAGTTTCAATGCAGTGTCCACCACCAGTTTAAACCGTCTTAAACACTCTTTGCACCTAACGTTTCTGGTGCTGCACATTATGCTAGCATAAAACTGTCGCAATTGCTTACTGGAATTATGAGAAATGCATTCATTCCAATTAAACTACTCTTGGATTTTGTCCCAGGCTGCAATCATATTCTCTAATGTAAGACCGTCTGCTTTTTCATACTTGATAATACATATACACTTATTAACCAGATGGAAATTAACACAGATCAAATGGTGAAATATTTATTTCAGTTGACATCACTATTGTAACCTCAAAAATCGGCAACATCACATGGCAATTGCTATGAATGTAAAGAGTTGTCTGCTACTGACACAGAGAGCACAGAGATACATAGACAAAAGTGGATTGGAGCACATTCAGAAGCAGTGTAGTTCAGCCACTGCCTTCTCGAAAGCTAAGGTTCACAGTTGTCTTTGACATTAACAAAATGTTAGCAAAGAATTTGCTGTAAAAGTTTGATGAAACGCAAAAGTTTTAACATTATGTTAAACTTGGAACACATTGTTAACAAACAAAATGTAAAAGAGTATTTTTACCATTGATTGGTGAAACTAGGCTTAACTAAAGTATATTCTCCATTTACTTCATGTTAATCAAGATAAATGTACACGCAAAAAATAGTTTCATTACAAATTTTGTTGCAGGTAGAAGAAGATGGATATAGGAGGCTGAAGTGATAGTCAAATGTTTAAAAGGTGTGTTGCTATATGCTGACAATGAAAGTATCTTACTTGCATGACATCATGACAGAAAATAAATGATGACTTATGACTTCAAAAAAGTAAAAAGTATGTGAGAATTCAAACCAATAACTTGGAAACTTGTTTACTGTCAACAGAAACTGCCTTCTGACAAACTGTGTGATTTAATGACATCTACATTGTTTGTGTAGTAGGTTTTATCTATCACTTATGGAGAAATAGCCAGCTACAAAAAACTTGCACAACATTTATACAATAAATATTCCAAAGACTGTAACTTAAACTAAACAAGCAATTAAATGAAAGAAAATCATAAACACAGAGAACCTCCCTACAAAAAGTCGTGAAATGATAACTGGGAAAGGAAATTTCGGAAGTACATGTTCCAGCCCTAAGATTACAGTACCTCCTCGAAATTTCCCATTTATGGGAACAGAGGAAAACATTGAAAAGCCAAAATATCAATCAGGATTTCAACCCAAGACTTCCCCATTCATAAGTCCTAATCTTAACAACTTTGTCTATCCATGTCAGTGATAAATTGTGCTAAAACTAGAATTCCCATTATTTTTTCTTATTCTTACCAGTTAATGAAACCACAGAATTATTTTCCTTCCTGCAAGTTAACTTACAAAAATTTCTTTTCAGTATCTTTCAAAAGTTTTGGTTTGTTGCTTATGCTGCGCATACCTGTCTTCACTTTCACATGGTTTTTCACATTTCTTTTGAATATTTGGTAGGCTGTTAACAGAAGATTGAATTCGCCTTTGAGCATCTAGTGTATTTCTACCATTGTGTAAGCCTTTCTTCTCTTTTGTTCAGGTAGCTGAGATTGTGGGCAATTAGGAGTTCCACAAAGTTAAGACTGAAAGTGAGCGGTTTCTTCAGACATTTCTGATAATTATATTTGATTACTGGCACATGATTATTTCTATACTCAATCATCTGCATGCACAGTCCGTAACCTTGTGTTACAACCATTAGCACAATGCAGGAAGTGGGGAAGCTAGTCAACAACTCAAAAGTCACAGAGCCACAGCTCTGCATACAGGAGAACATGTCATTAATACTGACATTTTTGAGAAGAGGAGATATGAAATAAGAAGAGACCAAGCTGATAAACCAGCAGCTATCAATCTGAGAAGACATTTCCATACCAAAGAGGACTTGATGAACTTTGATACATTGAATGAACAAACCTTCATCACAAAATACATACATCCACCAACCGAGGAAGAACGGAAGTTGTGATGGACGGAGCCAACTGATGAAGGGAAGAGCCTATGAAATATGTAGTGAAGCTGCTTTTCTTCTTTTTTATAAGTTTCAACAATGCATCTTATGAGAAGTCACAAATATTATCATTGCATTAAAAATAACTTATAATCCTAAAAGATCAGAAAAAATTCATTTGAAATAAAACTATTACCTTTGTCTTTGTTGCTTATATTCAACAAACCAATGCATCAAGTCGGAGCAACGATCTATTGTTTTATGCACATATCTAATCTAATGCACTATTCCATTAAGCTATGGAGCAAATCTCTTGAATGTCCTAGATAAACTCATGATCTGTTTTAGCAGTCTTGAAGACACAAGCACATCCATTTGGCTACGTCTGATGCCAGAGAGATTGCCAGCATGACTTAATGTTGTCTGTGTGGTCATTTGTTACTGGGTCCACAAAATGCTGGCTATGGTAACTGAAGCCACTAAGCCATTTTCCGAAGGGGAATTAATTAACAATGTATGACAACAGTAGCCAAGATGTTTGCCCCAGTATCCTAGAATGGTTTGAAAGTTAACCCTTGGAAGGGGAACAGAACATTAACAACAGAATATCAGAAATGGCTTCTGACGTCAAGAAACAATTGAAATAAACAATTTTATATAGTATTCTTTAGCCCTAGATGAATGTAGAGACATTACAGATACTATTGAGTTTAATATTCTGGACCACCTTTCTGTAAAACATGATATATATGGAGAAAATATTTTTGAGGCACTATATATGATAGTTTATATGACTTATCGTGTTAGTTGCAACAGATGGTGGCCCCTGCTATAATTGGTCATATTAATGGCTTCATGGGAAGATTAAAATTTCATTTAGCTGAATTGGAACTTTACATTCCCAAGCTTTGTGTACAAATCTGCAACATTGTATAATGTGATGTCAATAGTAATCAAAGCTGTAAATTTGATTACAGCGCACCCTCTACAACACACAATCAATTTACACATCTATGACATGAGGGATCACATTATTCAGATTCAACTTACTTTTGTCAAGTTAGACAGTTAAGCAGAGAATGTATGTTTCATCATTTTGTGATATCTGTACGGAAGTATGAGGGCTGATCAACAAAGACTGAGACTGATTTTTTTTACAGATGTTTATTACTTCAATTAAATGTTTACATGATCTTTTTCCAAGTAGTCCCCTCCTACTACAATGCACTTTATATAGCGTCTCTGCCAGTCCTTGAACACGTGCTGCAGACCATTCTTTGTCAAGTCCTTGAGAATCACCTCACTTTTCTTGAGCACTGCTTCAGAGTTCTCAAATCGAATACCCCTAACCTTTTCCTTTAGTGATGGGAATAAAAAAAGTCACAGGGTGCAAGATCGGGGCTATAAGGCGGATGTGGTACACAGGTAATGTTGAATCGAGCCAGAAACTGCATGACTTGATTTGCGACGTGAGGCCATGCATTGTCATGATGAAGTCACCAGTCCGAGAAAGCTCTGGTCATTTCTTTGCAATGTGCTTCCTCAGTGTAACCAATACTGACGTGTAGTATGCTACTGTAACAGTAGTGTGAGGGGGAACTGCATGCTGGTAAATCATTCGATTACAGTCAAAAAATGTGATCACCATCATTTTCCCTGCAGGTGCAACAACTTCTGCCTTTTTTGGTGTTGGTAAATCTGGCGACTTCCACACTGTGCTGGCTTGCTTTCCTTCAGGATCATAATGATGCAGCCATGACTCATCACCAGTGATAATCGATTTAAAGAATGCATCAACTCCATTGTCTGGTATGCGAAATGCACGTAGGGTCTACAAAATAGAGCATTATTACCAACCTACCAATATGAGAGTGCTGCCGCCTACCAACATTATACATAAAAACCCGCTCTTTTCAAATATTTGTGTTACAGATACGAAACTATCACAGAAGCTACAGGAAAAAATCAGTCTCAATCTTTGTTGATCAGCCCTCGTAGATATTGTGTAAATGAAGCAGGCTATTGTTATCCCACATATACCCAACAAATAAGTAATATTTCATAAGAGATCTGCACCATTATCTGAATCAGTTTATAATCTTAAAAATGAAAGATTACTCCGTAATCGACATGGTGATTGCCATTAACGCCTGTATAACCAAATTGAAACTATGGTGCAGCAGCTTCAGAATACAGATTTATATCATGTTCCTCTTTTGAAATCAGTTTTAAATGCTTCATTCCACGCATCACACAAACACAAGCAAGTTCTGGAAAACCTTTATTCTGAATTTGAAAGAGATTTCATGATATAAAGGGAATGGACACAGAATTATAAGCATTAAATAACCCATTTTTCGTAAATGCAGAAAAAGTGCCATCATATTTATGATATAAGATTCTAGATCTGTAGCAGGATATATGTCTGAAAAGTTGCGGCAAATCTGAACATGAAATATACAAAATAATAATGAACCAAGACATTTATCCTACTGTAAAACTCTTCAGTGAGTGCATGGCTACAATGTTTGGAGTAACCTACAGCTGTAAATAGTTTTTCTCAGCTATGAACAATACCAAGAACAAACAAAGACCCAAAATTAATGACGTGAATTTGGCCTTCACATTATGCTTAACTATATCTAGTACAGAACCCAACATTGATGAATCAGTCACTAAGAAGGATTGCAAATCAAATTAAATTACTGTATAAAAATTAACACTTATAGGACATATTTATCATACGAAATTTAGTAAACTATTATGTTTATAAAATGCATATAATTAATATTTTAACACACATCACTAAAAACTCCCAGAATTCTTCTTACTTTCATACCTATTACATCACTGGCGCAGGGTAATTAGGAGGGGAGGAAAGTAACCAACCTGTTCCCCTAAATAGCACCACTACCCTAAATACAAGTTTTCTCTCTTTACTAGTGTAAGGAAGCACCAGTAAAGGAAAATGTAATACAAGAATCACTAGGTATCATACTGAAATATTAGCCAAGAGTCAAGTCTTACCTTGGTGATTTTACAGGAGTGAAGCCCCCATCAAGTAACACAATAATGCCCATGTATAGTTTGCACAGTCACCTATATAATTATAGATGAAATATACGGAATAGATATGATGTATTTCCCTAGATTTATTATAAATGAATTCCTATAAACTCTGTAAGCCAGGCTGACACAAAGCTCAGTTCCCATCATTTCAAATCCCGAACCACTATGGCAATGCCACTGACTGTCAGGGTTCCAAAAGAAACAGAAAATAATTTCTATAACAAACTCTGCAGTCAAACCATTACAACAGAACAAATACCAGTTTCTTGGAGCTACTGTGCAACTAGAAACAGGAGCTAATTTAGCTACTGGAATTTGATCCTTAGGTTAGAAAACAGGAAGTGCACAAAAAGCTTTTAGGTTGATGTGCTTCACGGTAACCTACTGCCAAATTAGTCACATTCACAGGAAGTTTCCTTTTTGAAAACAGAAAATGCACAAATAAGCTTTTAGGATGATGCACTTAACAGAAACGCATTTCCAAATCAGTACACTCACAGGAATTTTCTTTACTAGAAAACAGAAAATGCACAAAAAAGCTTTGACTGCTGCAATTGACAGAAACCCATTTCCAAATTAGTCATACAGGAATTTTCTTTACTCAGTGTCTGGAACCTGACCTGATATTCATTTTCAGAGAAGCTAGTTTTATTGTAACAATAGTACACATAGTGAACACCTGTAGTTTCAATGTTGTCTGGATTGTTGGTACAAGGCTTAGCAGCAAATGGCCGCATAAGTATCTATTGTGACACAGTGCCTATGGCCTGAGCTTATAGGTTGGCGCCGGCAAGTCAAAGCTAAACAGAGATAAGCTAAACTTGCTTGGTATAAACGCCAGAAGCACTTCTGGTATGCAACTACAATCTTCTGGAGGTTTCCTTCCCCATCACCAGAATGTGTGTCCACATAGTTCTGTGGAAGATTCCATTGGCTATATATACAAGCGTTCTCACAAGAAGTCAGTCAATGAGTCACCAAGAGTATTTCTGGTGCTATATCAAGTGCGGTTCTACAAGTGAGTTAGTGACAACTGTGACATGCAGTGAGTGCTGCTACAGAAGAGACTGAAGAAGTCCTGTGTTTGACGCCCAGTGAGTAAACCATCTGGAAGAATCGGCTATGTTGTGCATTTCATTATGCCACTATGTCAAAAAGGAGAGTGAAGTGATGGGAAAATTGAACTTATTCACATTAGTTAAGTGACAGTGTGAACTAAGTGAAATTGAACTGGATTAAAACAATGCTAGTTTAAGAACTGGCCAAAGTCACACTATGTTACCTGCACTGCAATTTTTGGCAATTCTGGCAGGTTCCATCAGCACTTGCCTGCCAGCCTTGCAAAAACATCCTGCAGGACACAAAGAAAACAATTTTCATGAAGTTGTGTGTTAAAGATTCTTACTTTCTGGTTAATGTGGTAGAAAAATAGTAACTTAGGGAAAGAAAATGTATATACTGGTGGCTTTAAGAGGAGATGTAAATATTTAACAAAGATCTACCCATCCCAACACATGTATTTTAATATACCTTCATAAATGCTAAAACCATATGTCAACAATTCATACCATTTGATAATACCGCACATGTGTAGAGAATATCACCAACACAACCATATTAGTGTAATCTGTAAGAACAGTGATTTTAGGGGTATGACAGTTACTGACACGATACCCATTATATGAATCCACTTCCTATACACACAGGACTCTATGGTTTCATTGCGGCATCACTGAAACCTAACAGTCTACACTCCTCTTATACTCATTCTGGTCATTTCTATCTCGCAGTATTGTTTTCTCAAACATTAGTGTCCTTTCAGGGTGAACTTCTTGAATTGATAGCCACAAAGTTCCCATTACTGGTCAAACAATAAACTAATCAGAGAAATTTATTATGGAAGTTGACATCTTGAAATATTTCTGCAGGTTAAATCCCATTTACCTCAGGACAAGCTGTGAAATGCTATATACAGAAACAACTCACCTCACAGAATTTTCAAGTCCCTCTTGGTGTCAGAGTATCAAATATCCTTCACTTCTGCTGCTCTGTAATCCTTACAAGGAGAAACTTCAGGAACACCAGACAATCATCTATATGGAAAAGCATAAAATACACATCAAAGCCTATAATTTTACACTATGACTATTACTGCAGCAAACTGCAAGTCAATACCAACATAATGGGTGTAAATAAAACAGTAAATATGGTGCAGTTATTCTATCATTCAAGTTCTGCATTTGTTTAACACTACTTTTTCAACAACGGTAACTTCAATCATTAACAGTAATGTTAGTTTAAGTTTATACAACATGACAAAAGATAACAATTTCTAGAAATTCAGTGATTTAACCCATTGCAACACACAACAATATAAAACAATAAATTTATTTCTTTTCCATTGCTTCTGTATCTACTGATCCCAACATTTTGGAGCAGTTTCAACGTAAACACACTTCTGTTACTCTGAACAAGCAACTGCAATTGTTTCAACAAGACAGGATGGAATTATAAACTATAAATGACATTGTTTCCTGCTGCACACAGATGGCTTGTTAAGCATTTTCAAGGCACATTTATAGCTGCTTCAACCATCAAGGTCGAGCCAAGTATTTTGTGGGCTAGAGATCACTAGTGAACAAACTTTAGTAACAATATTGAAACACTTGCAGCACTTCCCAAGAAATGAGATTGCAAAAGTAATTCCAATTCATTTTGGTTAGGCAAGTTAGCGGAGGATGTGACGGTGAATGTGTTGAACAGGTAGCAGATATAAATTCAAGGCAGACTAAAACTAATGAAGTACTTGACCGTGGGGCTTAAAGAAGTATTGTTCTTCAATTTTTAGATAGTAGTATGTTGCATAATTATTTGGAGGAGTTTGCCCCACAGTTGTATGCCAATTTGAAGAAGGCAATTTAGCGATGTTTTTTTGATGTGAGATGTTTCTTGTAAGCCCTACGTTTTTGCGCCAATTTGTGGTAGGTTTTTGGTTATGTAAATATTATTCAGATTATGTAATGAAGATACACTTTGATGTTGTTTGATTTTTTAGGATGCCAAACTTTATAGTGAAGATGATACTTGTTTTTACGTAATATTATTGAAGTTATTTGCCTCAGCTGCTTTCAGTCGCACTATAGAAACATGAGTTATTGTAGGGTTGTGAAAAGACTCAAATTATAAGACGCCACACAATTTACTTCTTTTTATTTTTTTATAAAATTTTATTTATTATAAAATTTATTTATTTTTATGTGTGCTCAATTGTAAGACAAATGATGATCTTGCTCCATTTTCTTTAATACTACAACATTTTCATCTGAATATGTGTCTTCAAAGCCAAAATTATAACATGATTCTTATGATTACCTTTATAAGTTATGACCTGCTTTAGACAAAATTAGAAAGTTTGCAGACTTTATAAACCTGGTTGTGACCTCTTTATTGATGAAGCAATTATAGATGTCATTTGTTTTCAAAACAGTAAACGCTTGCTAAACCAACAAAATGGCATATAAAGGAATTGGGTGTCCCAGATATTAACACTGGATATTCACTGGACCGTAAAATCTACCTGGTGAAAAAAGAGGTTAGAAATATAAATCTCTTACTGTTAGAACAAGTAGTTTTGGACATGCATGAAAAGTACATGGAGTTGAGGCCTCATATGTATTTGGATAATGCTTTTTACATCCATGAAGTTACTGAAATTCTTTTGGGCAGGAAAATATATGCATGTGCTACATGTCATGCAGTTAGATTGACCAGAAAAATTTTCAGAGCTGAAAAAAGTGAAACTGAAAAGAGCTTAATCTTAAAAATTGCAATTTGAAGCTGTAACTGCAGCTGTGTGGCACGATAATAACAACATTATTTTTATCTATTATTTCTGATCCAGGCACAGACAGGGAGGTATAAAAGAAGTGAGAAAGGAAAGGAACAAATAAAAATACCCTGCCCTAATGCAGTAACAAACTATACCACAAATATAGAAAGAGTATACATCATGGGCCAAAGGAGGGAATGTCATGGTGTCGACTGATCCTCGAAAAAGTGGTGTAAATGTAGCTATAGTAAATACTGTGTTGGCATTTTAAGGTGAGGCCACAGAACGTCTATAGGAGTAGAAGGCTATACTGCTGTGACCTCAGTGCTTTTCTGATGTGTAATTGATAGCGCATGACGCATTTGAGGTTATCTTCATCAGCCATGCTTCAGGAGCTACTTTATGTTCATGCTGTAAAGAGTTGACACTGTGCATCTCAAAGGTGAAAGTTTAATCAAGACGTATGAGTTGTATGTGACTGGCTTAAGAGATGTCCTGCTTCTACTGCAATGTCTGCTGTCAAATTCACAATTGAACAACAATTTTTATGCAGAACACACATGGAAAAACCGACTCATGTAGACAATTTCAGGAGAAATTTCCTGGTATTCCAGTTCCAAGTAGAGAAGCTGTTACACATCCGATTAATAAGTTTAGGACATTGGAACCACCAAACCTAAGAAGCAAAAATGAAATGTTATACTGGAGGAACAAATTGACAAAATTGTTGCTTCTATTTTTGGGGAACCCTAAAAACTAGGGTTCACACCACAGACGAACTTAAGGACTATATAAAAAAAGAAATTATGAACATTATGCAAGAAGAACTTATGTGAGTGAAAAGAAATTTCATTTGAAGATGCCAGGAATGTCTTCATACAGATGGACACCACTTCCAACACTACTTAGTACTCATTATGGTGCATGTTACTCTCACTTGTGAGTAAGTAAAACAGGAACTCTGATATGACACATCCTCAGTGTAACTTTGGTGTTCCCACAAGGCTCGAGCGACATCACCACATCTCTACTTGTTTGACCTTGGCATACTGTTATGCTTCACTGTGATGTCATCACCTCCCCGCTTAGTTGACTTTGGTGTTCCCACAAGCCTCGGGCAAACATCACTGCCTCTCTACTCGTTTGACCTTGGCATACTCCTATGCTTCACTGTAATGTCACCACCTCCCCGCTTATTTGACGTTCTGTTCCCACAAGCCTCGAGCAACATCACCACATCTCTACTCATTTGACCTTGGCATACTGTTATCCTGCACTGTGATGTCACCACCTCCCCGCTTATTTGTCGTTACTGTTCCCACAAGCCTCGGGCAAACATCACTGCCTCTCTATCCGTTTGACCTTGGCATACTGATATGCTTCACTGTAATGTCACCACCTCCCCGCTTAGTTGACTTTGGTGTTCCCACAAGCCTCGGGCAAACATCACTGCCTCTCTATCCATTTGACCTTGACATACTGTTATGCTTCACTGTGATGTCACCACCTCCCCACTTAGTTGACTTTGGTGTTCCCACAAGCCTCGAGCAACATCTCTACTCATTTGACCTTGGCATACTGTTATCCTGCACTGTGATGTCACCACCGCCCCGCTTATTTGACGTTGCTGTTCCCACAAGCCTCGAGCAACATCAACACATCTCTACTCGTTTGACCTTGGCATACTGTTGTGCTTCACTGTGATGTCACCACCTCCCCGCTTATTTGACATTGCTGTTCCCACAAGCCTCGAGCGACATTACCACATCTCTACTCGTTTGACCTTGGCATACTGTTATCCTCCACTGTGATGTCATCACCTTTCTACTTGTTTGGTCTTGGTGTTCCTGCATTCTCCCCTTTACATGCATGCCTCGTCTCTCATTTGGCCTTGAAGTTTCCATACGCCTGGACAATTGCCTCAGAACATTCGTGGGTATCCGAACGATCCCTTGGACTTCCACCTTCCGTTACTTCAGCTTGCTGACTCACATCCTCACCATGAGATTTGTAGATGTGACTTGTCTTCCTTTTTGCCTGCAGTAACTGTTTTGTCATGAATCCAGAACTGCATATTTTGTGTGCATGCTTTCTTTCCATTTACTCTTGCTTCCTAATTTCCCTCTCATTCCTTGACAAGTCATTAATGAAAATATTTCTTCCTCTAAGCTTCTTTGCTCCCCGTTAGATCTTAAGGTAATATTCATAGTTGTAAACTTCACTATTATCATCCTCTTGGCTGTTTGTCTTCCAACCCAAAACACATCCGCTATTTCCCATGCTTCCAGTTTCAACTGAAGCTTTTGCTCCAGAATATCCACTACATCAAAATAGAATCCAAACTCCTCTTCTTTCTTTAACCCCAATAAAGAACAAATTAAACTTCTGATTCTTATCCTCCAGCCCCTTTATCTTCCTTCTAAGGTCCTCCACCTCACTTTTAGATTCTTCTGGAATTTTTTGCCTCATCTCCTGAGACCTATATTCAACTTACTACTCAGACATTCTTCTAATTCATCCATTCTCTTAAAAAAAATTCTAGCTCACCGTCTGATTCAGTTTGGCCAGGATTCATCTAAATGCCACCAATCACTAACAAAATTGCTACCACCAAGCTGATAATTAACATGCTCTTAATTCCTTCATTTCCTCTTCCAGTCTCCTTTGGTTTCCTATTCTTGACTGCAAACTGCTCAATTCTTGCCCTTTATACTCCCAAATCAACTCTCATTGTGCTTTAGCTCCTTTTTCTTCAACAGATCATGAGCTGTCATATAAAACATTCTTTTCCCACGGTTGCTAATTCAGTACTCCAATTGTCTACATTGTACTTTCCTGAAGTGCCAAATAACCATCTTTTTCTTGTTGTGTTATTCAAAGGATGGAATTTTAAAGCCAGGATATAGTGACCCACTTCTTAGACATTTTATAATCCCTTCAGCCACGACAAAATGCACAATAAAACCCCTTCTGCAAACTCTATGAACATTGCTGAACAAGTGAATATGACAAACATTTCAAGCAAAACTGAATAAAACAATAAGTAATTCCATTATGGTAATGGTTCAATAAATACATAGACCCTTGCTAATGCGTAATTAGCTGCTCGGTAGTACCTGCTTGGTTCCTGCCGAATTACATGATAAAATCTACCGCTTAAACCGAATTTCAGATAATTCGTACCACAAACTAAAATTTGGTCACCTCATTACATATTCCATAGGTTATTCTTTGTTTAAACTGAATATGTATGTTGTGCTGTGCACTGCAGTATTTTCCGTTATGCATTTCACATAATTTTTGTAAATAATGTAATGTAATTCTTCAACAATGGCCCAATTGCTTACTTGCTGATTATGTATTACTTCCACAAAATATAATGCAAGGGTGGGTAAAGAGGGGGCCAGTCAGCGGACTGTACATGGTGGGCGACTCGCAACAATCCAGAGAGCTGTTTGTCTCTGCTTATGAACAGTGATTTTTTTTTTTTGGCTTCCTTTCGGTTCATCACTCGCTATGCCGCCGAAAGAGAAACATGCCCATAATGCTCTCACGCTGAAACAAAAACAGCAAATTTTACATAACGTTGACAGTGTGGAGAAGATAAAAACACAGGTTGTAGAACACTTTCAGATTCCGAAGTGTACTCTCTCATGGATTATAAGTTCAAAACAGAAAATAGAGGCAAGTCTGACAAGCTATTCATTTAGTGGCAATAGTAAGCGCACGAGACCAGTAAACCATGAAGAGTTGGAGGATTTGCTGTTAGAATGGTTCCAACACATGCATTCTCAGCAAATTCCACTGTCCGACCCCATGCTTCAGAAAAAGGCTCGGGAAATCCCCGAGAAAGAAGGAATTTCTGGGTTTGTGTCTTCTGAAGGATAGCTATGGCATTTAGAGAAGAGGTATAAAATCAGTGCCATCAGTGCCTGTGGGGAGGCACATAGAGTAAACAAGCAAGATGTCAATGAGTCGGCGTGGGAGTTTCAATCCAAGCTCTCTCATCATCACCCAAGAAATCTGTTTAATATATGTTAAGCAGACGTTTATTATAACTTGATGCCTGAAAAATCAACCTGCCAAGAGAGCAGAAAATGCCATGGAGGAAAATGCAGCAAGGAGAGACTGACGGTGGTTTTGTGTTGTAATTCTGATGGTTCTGAGAAGCTCAAACCATTAGTGATTGGAAAATACAAAAATCCACGTTTAAAAAATGTCAATCTATTTAATCTGCCATGTCGGTATGAGAATAACAATAAAGTTTGAATGCCCAAATCTCTTGAAGATTCAACAACAAATGGCTGCAAGAAAGAGGAACATTTTGCTAACTTAGAACTACTGCTCGGCGCATCACTTCGATGACCTGGAACTTCCGAACATAGAAGTTGTCTTCTTACTAGCTAACACCATGAGCTATCTGCAACCATTGAATCAAGGAACAATTGCCTCAATGAAGCGTAATTACAGACGCCAACTGGTTAGGGCTGCCATCAGTGCAATAGAACTACAAGAAACAGTTCCACATTGGAATGCACTGCAAGCTATCCAGAACATATCTGCTGCTTTGGATGAAGTTACAACAGACACCATAACTGTTTTAAGAAGGCGTGGACAGCAACTGATAACGTTGCTGAAACTGAACAGGAAACCGACAATCCACATCTAAACTTATAATGTGAATACAATTGGGATTCTGATAATGCTCTTCTACAGGCTTACACCCAGTTGGTGCCCTCTTGCACCATCATTATTGAAGAATGGACGTAGGTGAACAACAACATCTGTGCTGCTGAAGAACCAGTCATCTGCTGATGATGCAGAAGAGAATGATAATTCTTCCCTGTCATTTTCTGAGGTGGAACATGAAGATATGACACCGTGACCCCGTGCTGAAGTTGTCACTGCAATTTCTGTTCTCAATTCAATTCAATTCAATTTTATTAATCCTTTAACATCAATTCAGTACATAGTACATTGATACAGGATACGTCAATAGTTAAATTTATATATTACATTACAAAAAATTATATATAATTTGAGTTCAACTATGATATACAATAGATATATTTATAAATTGAATGATGATGATGATGATGATGATGATATGCGGCTTAAGGGCGCTAAACTGCTGAGGTCATCAGCGCCCTTACAAGGTATAAAAGATAAAGTCAAAAAATAAAAGACAGGTAAAAAACCGCATAATTAAAAAACGGGACACAAACCCGCGATGTCAAAAAGTTAAAAATAACAATAGAATAACAATAACAATAACAACAACAATAAAAAACAATAACAATAATAACAATAACAACAACAGTAACAATAACAATAAATATGTCTGTAAAACCAACACACTACAAGCATAGCCAATAAAAGATTAAAACGTGTCAAGGACTGTAGAATGCGAGGGACATGAGCGCCATATGTCACTGGGGAGTAAGTCCCTATTAAAACATACAGAATAAAATAACAAAGCTAAAAGACGCTCAGCGCATCAAATGCGACGATTAAAACCAATGTCACTTATAAAACGTAAAAGACATTCTACAGCATGCGCGTCGTCTGCCAAAACGTTGGCTATGCCAACAGGCAGACCCAGGCGAACGCGCAGTGGAGCTAAAACTTGACACTCAGTTAAAATGTGACGCACCGTTAAGGGCACGTCACACTGCTGACACAGCGGAGCGGGATCACCACTGAGCAGGTAACTATGGCTAAAACGACAATGTCCAATTCGTAAACGGGCTAAAAGTACCTCTTCCCGACGTGAAGAACGAGAAGACGTACCCCAGATTAACGGGAGCGGCTTAACCTCCCGCAACTTGTTCCCCCGGAGGGCCGTCCACTCATCGCGCCAGCGCGAGAGGATGCGGCGACGTAAAATAACACACGAATCTGACGAGGGAACAACACAGGTAAAAATCTGGGTAATAAAATCGCCGATTTCGCAGCGGCGTCGGCAGACTCATTACCTGAGATGCCCACATGACCTGGAATCCACATGAAGGACACGCTGATGCCAGTGACACCAAGCGAGTGGAGCAGGTCATGTATGCGCTGTACAAGCGGGTGGTAATGGTACAGCGCAGTAATAGTCTGAAGGGCACTCAGAGAGTCCGTACAAATAAAACACTGCTGTAAGGCGTGCCGCTGAATGTATAAAATAGATTGATAAATGCTAAAAAGTTCGGCGGTAAAAATTGAACATTGTCCAGGTAAACGAAACTTAAAACTACAGTGACCAAAAACAAAGGCACATCCAACTCCAGCTTCAGTCTTAGATCCATCGGTAAAGATAAAATGGAAGTCTCCGAATTGAGCCCGTACTTCTAAAAAAGCCGATCTAAAGACTGAAGCAGGGGTCTCAGTCTTCGGCATCGACGTTAGCCCAAGGTGACAGTGGGCCTCAGCGCGAGACCATGGAGGAAAACGCGTTTCCCCCCGTGAAAGGGCCGGCGCTGGCGGGACGTCTAAATGCCGAAGGAGCTGTCGAAAGCGAACCCCTGGTGGGAGCAAAGCAGAGGAGCTAATCAAATAGTGGCGATCAAGTGACTCCTCGAAAAATAACTCGAAGGACGGGTGGTTAGGCAAGCTTGAGAGTCGACAAGCATAGCTGCACAGGAGCATCTCACGCCTGAAGGACAGCGGAGGCTCTGCAGCTTCAGCATACAGGCTTAAAACAGGGCTGGTTGGAAAGGCCCCTGTAGCGACTCTTATGCCACGATGGTGAATGGCATTCAATCGACGCAACACAGATGGACGTGCCGACGAATAAACAATACACCCGTAATCAAGCTTGGATCGGACCAAAGAGCGATAAAGGCGAAGAAGGACGGTCCGATCAGCTCCCCAGGATGTGCCACTTAAAACACGTAAAATATTAAGAGAACGGTCACACTTTGCTTTTAAAAAGGAAACGTGCGAGGTCCAACACAACTTTCTATCAAAAATCAACCCCAAAAATTTCGCCTCGTCTGCAAACGGAAGCATCCCTGGCCCAAGATGGAGAGAGGGCGGAGGGAAATACTTCCGGCGCCAGAAGTTGATGCAGACGGATTTCTCGGCGGAGAAATTAAAGCCGTTGGCGTTACTCCAGGCGTAGAGACGGTCGATACAGCTCTGGAGACGGCGTTCGAGTAGACATGTCCGCCGTGAACTACAATAAATGGCAAAATCATCAACAAAAAGGGACGATGAAATGCCAGGTGGAATACAATCAACAATGGGGTTGATAGCAATCGCAAAAAGTGTGACACTGAGTACAGAGCCCTGCGGTACTCCGTTCTCTTGAATAAAACGACTAGATAAAACCGAGCCCACACGTACACGAAAGACGCGGTCCGTCATGAACTCCCGAAGAAATATGGGAAGACGACCGCGGATATTCCACGCATGAAGTGTACGTAAAATGCCGCCCCTCCAACAAGTGTCATAAGCTTTCTCCAGGTCAAAAAACACAACCACGGTTTGACACTTTCTCAGAAACCCATTCATAACATGCGTCGACAGGGACATCAGATGGTCGACGGTAGAGCGATAGCGACGAAATCCGCACTGAGCGTTCGCTAAAAGTTTCTGAGACTCAAGCCACCATGTCAACCGCCCGTTGATCATTCGCTCCATCACCTTGCAAATGCAACTGGTGAGGGAGATAGGGCGGTAGCTGGAAGGTAGTTGGCGATCCTTCCCAGGCTTAAGAATAGGGACAATGGTGGCTTCGCGCCAAACGGAAGGAAAAATGCCATCTTGCCAAATACGGTTATAGACCTGTAAGAGAAATAGTTTACTGTGGCTGAAAGGTGCTTTAACATCAGGACATGAATGCCGTCCGGCCCAGGAGAAGAGTGCCGAGAGCAATTAAGAGCGTGCTCCAGCTCCATCATTGTGAATAGTTCGTTATAGCATTCATCAGTAGCAGACCGAAAAGTATATGATGCGGAATCCAGCCGGTCTTTAATAGAGCGAAAGCCGGCGGAATAATGGTCTGAACTGGAAACCGCCTCAAAGGCAGCACCCAGAGTATTAGCGATGGCAGCCGGATCCACTATGGTGGCATTAGAAACCTGAAGGCCAGAAACAGTACAATGTGACACTTTACCTGAGAAGCGACGAAGTTTATCCCAAACAACGGGTGAAGGCGTAAAACGATTAAAAGACTCGACAAAACGAGCCCAAGATGCCTTCTTGCTATCCTGAATAATGCGACGAGCCCTGGCGCGCGATTGTTTAAAAGTCACCAAATTATCAAGTGTAGGGTGTCGCCGAAACACCCTAAGTGCAGTCCTACGGGCACGAACGGCGTCCCGACAATCCTCGTTCCACCACGGAACAGGTGGCCGCCGAGGTTGGGAGGATGAACGGGGTATTGCGCGTTCGGCGGCAGAGAAAATAACAGACGTAAGGTGCTGCACTAGTTGGTTAATGTCGGAGAAGGGCTGGTCGTCAAAATGCACGAGGCTGGAATACAAGCTCCAGTCGGCTTTTGCGAATATCCAGGTAGGTACTCTGGAATGCTGTACGTGGTGCGACAGAAGAGAAACGATGCAGGGGTAATGGTCGCTGGAGTAGGTGTCAGCGACGACGTTCCACTGAAGACGACGTGCAAGCTGGAGTAAGCAAATGGCAAGGTCCAGGTAAGAAAATGTACCAGAAGAATCAGAAATAAAAGTAGGTGCACCTGTATTGAGGATAGAAAGATTGAACTGATAAAAAATGTCGGAAAGAAGAGTTCCCCTCGCACAAGCCCTTGGCGAACCCCATAGTGGGTGATGGGCATTAAAATCTCCCAACAGAAGAAATGGTGTTGGGAGAGCGGACAGGAGAGATCGAATGTCCGCGGGAGCGAGGGGAGACAATGGAGGTGTATACACAGAACAAACAGAAAAGAAAAAACCGGGTAACTGCAGTCTAATGGCAACAGCTTGCAAGTCGGACGTAAGTGTGATAGTTTGAAAATGAACGTCATTACGCACCAAAATCATGACACCACCATGAGCAGGTGTACCCTCCTCCGGTTCAAGGTCGTAGCGAACCGGAGTATATCCTCGGAGATCAAAAGGATCGTGAGGGCGAAGCTTAGTCTCCTGCAAACATACGACCATAGGCGAATGCGAACACAATAAAAGTTGCAGTTCCGCCCTATGCGATCGTACACCACGTATATTCCAGGTCAGGATAGCCATTAAGAAAAAGGGGATAAACTGTCTATTTAGAAGGGCGGCTTAAAATTACCTTTTGTTTAACCTTTGGGCTCGGGCTTTTTGTATGGAGTTGGTCAGACTCCATAGCTTCCTCGGAGGGAGGGCCCACGCGCTCAGTGCCAGAAACCGATTCAAGCGCCGTGAATCGGTTCTGGGTGGCGATGGGTGAGGGGTGCCGCTGAGCGCGGCTTGTCCCAGGACCGTCCTGGGACAACGACCTCCGAGGAGGAGAAGGTGAACTTTTATTACCGCGCGCACGCGGAGGGTCTTTCAAAAAATCTTCTCTACGAAGTTTCTGCTTGGGCTTCTTTTCATCGGCTTGCGACTTCATTGACTTGGGACCAGGTTTATACGGCTTGGTAACTGCAGCCTTAATAGACGGCCGGATGGTAGTGGCGGTTAATCCAGTCAAGGTCCAGGTCTGAGTTTCGGCATCTACTCGTGGTACTGGCGAGGCAACAACAGAACTAAATGTGCCAGATCGCAGGAGTGAAGGTTGGCGCGCATGGTAACGCCTCCGGGCTTCAGCGAAGGAGAGTTTTTCCTTTACCCGGATCTCCTGGATCGCCTTCTCGTCCAAGTACCGCGGACAGTCGGCAAACGAAGCAGAATGAGACCCTTTACAATTAACGCAGACGGGGGCTGTTGAACAGGTACCTTCGTGTGAGGGCTGGCTACATGTTGCACAGATGTTAACGGCACTCTTACATGAGACTTGCGTATGCCCAAAACGTTGGCATTTAAAACAACGCAGAGGTCTAGGAATATAAGGCCTCACAGAAATCCGTTCGTACCCTGCGGAAATGCTCGTGGGCAGATCGACGCCATCAAAAGTAATAAACAAGGTACGAGTGGGTACCAATACGCCGTCGCGTTTGGCCTGCACTCGATGCACTGCAGTCACCTTTTGATCAGATAGATATTCTACGAGCTCCTCGTCCGATATACCATCGAGGCTATGGGTGGTAACGACGTCCCGACAGGAGTTCAATGTGCGGTGCTTCTCAACACGGATCGGGTAACCGTGGAGAAGCGTAGCGCGCAACAAGGTCTTACTTTGCTGATCGGACTTAGTTTGTGCCAATAAGGAACCATTCCGTAGACGAGTGCAGGATTGAACCGTACCAGCAATAGCATCTATGCCTTTCTGAATTACAAAAGGGTTCACCTTCTCAAAGTTTTGTCCTTCTTCTGTTCTGGAAATGACTAAGTAACAACCAGATGTCGGCGGTGCTACTTCTGTTACAATAGTTTTTCGGCGCTTGTTTGTAGTAATGGAGAAAGGGTGCTCCATAGCGAAAAAAATCCTCCACCATTGCAACCGTCTCCGACCTCGGGCTCTGGCTTCCCGGGCGTTACCCCGGCTTGGGTGAGTGGCCTATCTATACCTAGCTCACCCCAGGGTCACACCTCCCAGAACATAGACAGAGGGACCCAATCGCCGTCGGAAGCCAGCAGCTCATGCAATGGCCCCCCCCCGCGGGACTGCAGTTGAACAGCGGATACGAACAACAACCCTACATGACGACCCCGGGTGGTGGGGATGACGCCATTACCCACTCACCCAGCTGCGCACGCGGTGCGCGGGTATCCGTCAGGCTGTGTCCACGGAGGATTTAAATAAAAAGATAAAAGAAACTAAAACTGTGTGGGCGTTTCGCACGCAAGGTAGGCCGGCGGGGAAGAAAAAGAGATATGCGAATGTCGTGGTGCGAAATGGCCGGAAAGTGATAAGGGAAGAAAGAAACGATGGTGAGGTGCGGTATGAATGGAATGCAAAGAACGCACGAGAGCCTACCTTGGGTCCACCGGTCACTTGAAGAACCCACCTCGACCGGATGGGGGTGAGGGGATGAAGATGGCGATGATTGGCTCGGGAACCCCCGGGTGCGCCATAAACCCGTACTCACATAAGGTGAGCCCCTGAGGGGTATAAATTGAATGACATACTACTAGATAACTTAACGGATTAGTACAATGTCTTATGCAAACAAGGATTTATTAAACTTTAAATATTCCTTTACGGTGTAGAAGCAGTGTTCCTGCAAGAAAGCCTTTGTTCTAGTTTTAAACACATTATAATTATTTATATCTTTAATGGCATTAGGTAGGGAATTATAATTCCTTATACTGGAGTGCAGTACTGCATTCTTACATATTGTAGTTCTGACAGAGGTTAAGTGTATATCCTTATTATGTCTAGTGTAATGACTATGGAAATTGTCATTATTTTGAACATTAAATTTATTTCTTTTTACAAATAAGACTGTTTCTAATATATAAGAACATGCCAAAGTAAGTATGCCAAGCTTTCTGAATAGTGGTTTACACGAGCATAACATTTTTTCACCACATATAATTCGTATGGCTTGTTTTTGTTTGATAAATACATCCTTAGTTTCTGGTGAGTTTCCCCAAAATATGATACCATATTTAATTATTGAATGTATATGTGCATAATAGGTTGTTAACAGCACATGGAGACTGACATTTTGACTTAAAATTCTTAAGGCATATATATTCCTGCTTAGTTTGGTTATTAGATGTTTTATATGAGTTTTCCATTTCAAGTTATTCTGTATCCACAAGCCCAAAAAGTTTGTCTCATTTTTATATGAGATTAATTTATTATTTAATTTTACTTCAGGGATGTTATAATTATTCTTTGCACTATCAGTAATATGAAATTTAAGACAAACAGTTTTGACAGTATTTAAAACCAGGTTGTTATTATCTAACCAATATACCAGATCTTTACTAGCCTGGTTTAGTGAATTATTTAACATTTCATTACTCTTTTCTGTTATTAGTAAATTAGTATCATCTGCAAATAGAACAATGTTATGAGCTTGTATGTTATTTGTTAAGTCGTTTATATACAAGATAAATAAAAATGGTCCTAGTATAGAGCCTTGTGGTACTCCATAAGTTATATCAAGTGCATTAGATCTAACTGCCAAAAGTGCATTAGTGTTAGCATTTTCATCTGTAATCTCTGTTATTTGCTTACGGTTTGTAAGATAAGATTCAAACCAAGAATATGCTGATCCTCTTATACCAAAGTCAAATAATTTTGTTAGAAAAATTTTATGGTTAATAGTATCGAAAGCTTTAGTTAAATCTAGAAATATGCCAATTGCTTTATCTTTATTATCTAAAGCAGTTATAACACTATTTAAGAAAGAATATATCGCAGTCTCTGTTGATTTTTCTTGTCGGAATCCATGCTGTGAGTTAGTAATTATATTATTTTTTCCAATAAACGATACAAGTCTTCTATACATTATTTTTTCCAATATCTTTGAAAATACGGAGGGTATGGAAATAGGACGGTAGTTAGCTACCTCAGTCTTTTTCCCTTTTTTGTGCAAGGGTATAACCTTAGATATTTTTAACATGTCTGGAAATATTCCACTAGTATTGGATACATTACACAAATGGACAAGTGGACCAATTATGTGGTCACTACATCTTTTTATAATTATATCTGCCACATCATCAACACCTGCAGAATATGTATTATTCAATCCATTTATTATGTTTAGCATTTCCTCAGGCGTAGCTTCATAAAGGTATATGGAGTTTACATTATTGGTAGTATTAGTCTTTATTAGACTGCTAAGATGTCCATTACTATTTTGAACCAAATCTTTAATTATTTCTGTAAAGTAGGTATTAAAATATGTAACGACTTCTGTTGCATCAGTGATCTTTCTATCATTATGCTCAAGTTCTATTTTACCTTGCATATGACGTGTTTTATTAGTCATTTGGTTTACTATTTGCCACATAGCTTTGGTCTTATTTTTAGAGTTTTTAATATGATTGTCATTACTATTGATTTTAGCCTGTCTTATAACTTTATTTAGTATGCGTTTATAATTCGTAAAATAATTATCAGAATCTGTCGTAGTGCTACCTTTACTTAAGTTATATAGTAATCTTCTTGTTCACATGACTTTCTTATACCTGGAGTAAACCAATTTCTTTTAGCTTTCCCATTGGAGGTTCTTGATGTTTTGAGAGGGAATGCAGTATTAAAGCAGAACATAAAACTATTTACAAACAATCTAAATTTCTCATTAGTATCTGCTGTATTATACATATCAAGCCAATCTTCCTTGCAATCTTCTCAAGAGATTTGCTGCAACTTCTGATGTCTCCATGGCATTTCAGGCTGCCCTGAATGTGGTATCTTCAGAGAGTGCCATAATATTATGACCAACGGTCCACCAAACAACAATTAATGATTTTTTCAAATTATAGAACTAAACTGTGTAATGGATAAGGGTTGTAACTAAAACATGAGTTCTGATTAAAACTTGGTGTTAAAGAATGGTATATTCAAAGTGTTTCTTAGGTTATTGTTTGTTGTATTATACAACTTACTAATTCAATGAGTACAATATTGTTCCAAATAGTACTGTTTTAAAAAAAATTATGACAAGCATTTGACAGTTAAATTTCTCAATTAAACAAATGCCAGATATACCATATACAGCAGTTATTTTTATTTTTCCATAGAGTTCATGAAAGTGAAACACCCTCAAACCTTGGTATGCATAACAAGAGAGAAAGTGAACTCAACAGTCATATTTTACCATTTTGGAAAATACAGAACCATTTTTACAAATCCTCATTAATTCAAACTTCGTTAAACCTAATTGGCCACTTTTCGATCCCTTGGAATTCGGTTAAATGAGGGTCTACTATAATTGGTAGTGGAAATGACACAAAATAATTTAGGGAATGAAAATGTACATATTATGCAATTTAAAATGAGATGTGAACAGTTTCGGATCCTGTGACACACCACCCACCCTCCCCTTTTAAGACACTTTCTTATACACAAAATAAGTCGTTATATGTCAACAAAATGATCCATTTTATTCCCAGCGTGCATGCATGGAAGAAAGTGCCAACTCACGAGTATTAGTAAAATCTGCAAAAATAACAATTTTTTCCTTCTTCTTCAAAAACATACTCTACAGGCAAAAATTTCTGGGATGCTAATTAACCTAAGTTTATATACAAACAACTAAACCTAACCTCCCGAGAATCAGAAATTTAAGCCTATATAGTGAATCATAAGCATCATTAAGGAACACTTGTCCGCTTTGCTCGCATGTTTTGATGTACCTTGTGATTGCTAATTAACCTAAGCTTATATCTATATATATAGAAACCTAACCTTATACAAATACTGAATCATAAACATTGTTAAGGATCGCATGCTTTGGTGTAACCACTGCTATGTTTTTCATTCAAATGTTGGTAGCTCTCCCGTATGAACTACAGACACAAATTCAGATTCCACTGCAGTATTGGATTATGCTTGAAATTTAAGCATTTTACTTATGATATCATGGTTTTTAGTATACAGAGTAATCCTTGTAATAAAAGAACATCTTGGTGTGTTGCATGCTGCTGTAGGGAAGGTACTGGGCCTTTTACCTGCCCTCTTAGTCATTTCTTTCTGGCAACTTTTGTTATTTCCAAGGAAGTGCTGCCAACATCAATAATTTGAGTTTTAAACACGCAATCCTATGGCTACACTTTGTGGCTTAGGGCCCCCAATATTTTTTCATCTATGTTCGGGTTTCAAATATTGGCAGCAGAAAAACAAGGCAACCAATGCTTCCATGATGCCTTGGGCGAGATGCATGCAATGTGACTTCTGATGGTGACTAATATGAAAGAAAATTAACATAATATGACACAAATTCATGCAAATACGTAAAGCGGCACCAGATTTGTTTTTTATGGTATGCATTAACGATATTAAACAAATAAATTAATCCTGTGTATGTAATAATGGTATTAAGGATATTAAAGCAATCCTATATATGGGGTGTTACATGTGTGTAGTGATTTTGTCCATAATCCGATACTGCAGTAGAGATTTCTATGAAGTTATGACCTCTGAAGATAAGAAATGAGATACTTAAGCATTCCTTTTTAGCAGGAGTTTAACATGATCCAAAGTAGTAAAATCCCCAACGAAAAATGGGCCTATATGCTATGTCTATTCTGATTTCAAATTCAAATGAATCATCATTTAACAAATAGAAAATTATTCTGCTAAGACCGATGATGAATACTTGCCCAACATTTTATCAAGAAACAATCTTGTATCTCTTCTAATAGCTGCACACTTGACCAGGTCTGTACGCCATTTTCATTTTCACTTGCTGACATGGAAGTAATGAAGTGCCAGTTCAGAATAGTGGAATTGTTACTTCACACCTCCAAAGGAATGCGTTCCGATATGGCATACAGACCTTGTAAAGTGAGAGATTGTTTCGTTATGGGTGAGTACTTTATCATCATCTAAGCAGAATCATTTGTTTTATATGATGAGTAGATCTAAATTTGAAATCGCAATTGTTTGGATCATATCAAACTCCTGCCTAAAAGGAATGCTTAAAGTATATAATTTCATATCTTAAAGGCCTATCAACTTAAGGCTGATTCACAACCAATGAGAATGTTGAAATACAAGTATTCAAATGGCAGCGTTCACAATCGACAGGAAGGCTTCCGGGAACCGGGAATGGGCGAAAAGTGTTGCCCAACTTTTAATTTTCTCACCCTCGTTCCCTAACACAGCATATTAGAACCATATTATGCATATTACACTCTTCACTTTAGCGATTATTCTAGGCGGCCGTGACATCAAACAGCTGCTAATGTTCTCTATAGTTGCAAGCTGAAAACATGAAACTGGAAGAAATTAGTAGTAAATATGCTTCCTAACCATATTCCGAATCTACCAAATCGAATGAGCATTGGTTCCTGTGGTGAAAGGGTCATTTGTAGTTTGTTTATATGCAACTCAAAACTTGTCATTACATAATTAACAATGGCAAAAGATACAAAGAGC
The DNA here is from genome assembly GCA_030765065.1 of Deroplatys truncata. Taxonomy (NCBI): domain Eukaryota; kingdom Metazoa; phylum Arthropoda; class Insecta; order Mantodea; family Mantidae; genus Deroplatys; species Deroplatys truncata. Next base: position 114,826,152 of record CM060989.1, read on the forward strand.
AGCTAAAACTGGCAGAAATGAAAAAAGAACAACAAACAACTTTAATTTATGCCACTAAATAAAGGAATGCAAGTTTGGCAGAAGTAGAGGGATCGGAAATGTAATGGATATGCAGTTAGATAATGTTTACTCTATCAAATTTTGATGTTGGCTTGGCTAAATTGGAAGTAGCTGAAAAAATATCATTGGTCAGTTACAAACAAATGAAATTCCGATGCGCAAATTGGACTTTCACTTTGTGATCGATATGCATTCAAGTTCTCATTTCCAGGCTGTTGTGAACCAATATCTTGCATCATGCTCATAGCCAGAAAAAAATTTTGGGGGGAGGGGAGATCCACAAGTAGATCTAAACTTAACAGTCAGTTACCATGTACCTAATCTGTAGTATATAGACGTTACATGGATAAGAAAATTGCTTGGATGCATTATATAGACAAGAAAAACTCACCAGAATGAAGATATTTCACCTTACAGCACAAAACATGGAGACTGCTTCAAAAACCGGGATGTATGGTAACCTTACCTATGTATGGTCACCTTACCTATGTAAGGCGACGATATTAAGTTTACCTTTTTCTTGTAAATGTGCTACTAGAATAGACTTACTGTTATTTAACAACATTTTCCCATGTTGGTTTGCTATGAATTTAAATAAATAAAACTGTCAGAAGTTTTGGGGAGGTTTGAACCCTAGAAATCCCTCTTTTAAATATGACCCTGTCTTGCATGGTGCATTGCTTCGTGTTCTCATTTCCATTCTGATTACCTTTCTCAGGCAGTTGTGAACCAACCTTTAGTGTCCCATTCTATAATGGGTGTGAAAGACACATAATTTTGCTCACAGGCCTCTTTATCAGGCTTAGGTTGTATTACATGCTATAAATCTACCACATGGGACCACCAGCTTTACTTCCCTTTACTTAGGACGATTATAAAACTTTTGTGTATTAAAATGCACTCTTGTTAAAAAATTGAATTATGCAGTGTTTTAAAAAGAAACGTGTTCCTTCTGTGAATCTGAGGGAACAGAAAAAATCAGATTTGTCATTAAAAAGGCATAAGGAAGATGCTGCTTATCTCAGGAGAACTTGTACGTGAAACCATTTCAGAATCATAAGCAGTACAAATGTAAATCAAAGTGAACCAGATGAAAACCAAGAAAAATCAGACAACAACATAAAGAAATGTCCGAAATTGCTACACAGTGTGAAATGGGACGTGAATTATTCAGATATTTTGAAACTGAAAGTTAATTATTATGACACTCGCACTTTAGGTAAACCATTCATGCTATCGGATGATGACACGGACGAGGAAATGGGAAGTGGTGTGTTTGTCAGAAAAGAGGAAATGAAGAATAATCAAATCAAATCAAATCGAGCTTTATTTATGGACGGTCTTTAACCACTATGTTCCTTAACATCCCATTATATACTGGGCGCGAAAGACCGGAAATTTTCCTCAGAGGCCTCTTTATCAGACTTAAAATACAATGTGGGGATGCCTTCAGTTTCTTTTTGTATTTTGTACAAAATTTTGTAAGATGGTTACAGCTATGGAAACTTCATGTAGGGGGCCATGGTTATGAGTTGAAACTGAGTGCATAGCAGGTCACAAAACTGCGTGGAGTTCGCAGGAAAATGTAAATAGGCAGTTTTCACCGTACTTGAGATTAGGTATGTCTGTGTATGAATGTAATGGGTTCATGCTTTTCAATTGCTTTTGTGAAACAATAAATTTAGTGACTCTGGGACACCAAACATTTATAGATTAGTAAAAACAATCATCCGTCCCAAAATTAGGAAAATGTGGGGAAAGGGATGGAAAGTTCGAAATTACTACAAATACAGTCTGGATAGCTGGTGATGGTCAGTATGTTGTCCTCAGTTTTGTGCAAGTATGTAAAATATAAGGCAACGGACATAACAATGGAAAACTATTGGATTTTATTGGTGGTATTATTGGAGAACTAGAAAAACCGGCAGAATAAGAAAGGTAATATGTAATGGGTTTCCTAACGTACAGCAGAGCATGAGTTTGACGTATGGCACATCGCCAAATCTTTACAAAAGAAGCTAAAAACAATAGAAAGTAAATCACAACTTGTATGTGAACGAAAGAAAAATAACATTAATTGTATATGGTGGTAAACTCAAACTTATGCTAAACAAATTCAAATTTATTTTGAAACACATTCTGCAGTATTCACGTCCTGTTCTGGAAATAAAGTTATGAATGAATGTAAGCATTATGACTTGACAGAGGACCAAATTAAAAAGCAAACTGCCTATGAAAGAACTCTCATGGTTACAGAGTTCTGTCATCAGTAATAAATGAAGCCTCGTTTATATAGGGTTTAAAACACACCAAACCACATTGCCACACTGGAAGTTTATAATGTTTTCGTAATGTTGTATTAAAATATAAATCCAAGAGAACTCATCTCAGTTTCAAAGGAACGGTTTTGTACACAATATTGGGTACTTTGGGCTATAATGAAATACTGGAAGAAATGTGAATGGTAAAAACCTAATTGTAAGGTATTCGAAGGCAGGTAACAAATGCATCATTGCGAAAAGAGAAGTGAGAAATTGGGGAAAAGCATATTGCAAGAATTAATAAATACTCAAGGACAATATAAAAACAGAAATTATGAACATTATGCAAGAAGAACTTATGTGTGTCAACCTAAACTTGATTTGAAGATGCCAGGAATGTCTTCATGCAGATGGACACCACTTCCAACACTACTTAGTACTCATTATGGTGCATGTTACTATCACTTGTGAGTAAGTAAAACAGGAACTCTGGTATGACCAATCCTCTGTGTAATTGATAGTGTGCAGAGCATGCATATGTGCGACACATGGCCTAACTATAAAACAATTGCACTGTAGTTTTATAGTATATGACATTTCATACACACCTGCTAACTCATGGCAACAGCCTTTTGAACTACAGGCAAAATTTAGTACAACCGCTGATCGCATTTAAATGTGCAGGATTTCAGCACAGCATACCTTCTGCTACCCCTGCATCAAGTGCTATTCATAGCTTTGTGAAAATACAAGGTCATGTGTAAACATGCGTTCAGTGTGTGTCTAACAATTGGAAAACACAATCTGGTGACAGCACCCAGTCGCAAACAGTGTGACATTGCACTTTGTAGAATTGACCTGTTTCCTCATTTACCACCAAGACAGAGGGGTGGGTGTATGTTGGAAACCATTAAAATATACACTTATGTGTATATATTATATACTTATAATGTGCATCTGAACAGAGCATCAGATTTTGTGACCAACATCTATCTTCACAAGGCTGGGATATCAACTTCACAAGGTACATTACCTTCAAAGGGGATGATAGTTTATAATTTGCTGAAATATGATACAAATATAATTTATTGCATGCAAATTTGATTTATTTTTAGTTTCTTTTAATTTAACATCTTTAGAAAGAGCTCAAAATTTAAATGTCCACAGGTTTGTTTGGGGAACAACTAGTTAATAGCATATGTGCAGCAAAAGTTTAAATTGGGAAAAGATGATTAAAAACGCATATGTGTTATAGTAGCATGAGTTTCTCGAACCATCATTGTTTAGTTTTAAAAGCTTACTAGGCTGGAATTTATATCTTTAAAACTTATTATTTATATTTAAAAATGCTGTGATAATGATTTCTGAGAATTTGGCTCTTACTGTTTTGAAGTTTCAAATGGGCCTTTTTTTTTTTTTTTTTTAATACTTCGGTTGAGCCCTGGCTCTTTATGAGGTCCCCACATACAGAATTACAATAAAGCAACAAAGAAACAATTTTATTACTTTTAAATTGGAAGACAAGTGAAAAGATTGAATATAATATATATAAAAGTGGTTGCAAGTATACAATTTCACTAAAATAGGTTAAATTCCTCAGAACTAGTTTCGAGGAATCACTTCCTCATCGTCAGCTGAGGTTGTCTTTCCTCTGATGGTTATAAAGTCTCTTTAACCCTCTAGTAATGGTTCTACAAGTTTAGTGATAAAAGTTTGGTCCATAGGGATGTCAAAATTCATTAACCTGGAACGGAATTTCCAAAGAAATATTTTCTCCCAAATGTTTAATTCAGTAGGTTTTTGTGCCTGCTTGACAAGTGATACTGTGTCCTCAATTTTGTGTCCCTGTATCCAAAAATGTGCTGTAGCTGCTGATTTTTCTTCTTCCCTGGATTTGATGTTTCAAAAATGTTCCTTAAGCCCCGTTTCTAGATATTAAACCTATTTTGCTGAAATTGTATATTTGCAACCATTTCTATATATTATATTTAATCTTTTCACTATGTCTTCCAATTTAAAAGTAATGAATAACTGGCCAACAAGTCCAATGGAAGAAATAAGCAACTGGAAATACAAAATTTAGGTAAGATTTGACATCACTGATTGGAATGTTGGTTCTATGATGCCTGTTTGTAAAAATGACATTACAAAACTTTTCAAGCTGAAATTAAAGAAAAAGAAATTTTTTGAGGATATAAAATTTATCAATGAGTGCCTTTCCAGAAAATTAGTTCCCAATTTTGACAAGTTATACGTTAAACAAAACAGAAACAATGCATTGCAAAGGGCTGCGGAAAACAAAATATTAATAATGGAAAAGAACCGCCATTACAAAACAAAGAACGACCTTAGTGTACCGTTGTGTCTTGCATTTAAAACTTTCAAAACTACTTGGGTTCGAAACTTAGATATGCTTAGAACAAAACATTTTTGAGTGACTTAACCTCCAAATTAACAAAAAGCGCATCACATTAAGGAACAAACTAACCCTCTTAAAGCATCAGAAGAATAGGCGCACTATGATCCACATTGAAAGAAATGAAAAGAATGTAGTGAATTTATCACAAGAAGATTTTTCAGCTTCAGAAATAAATCTGTTAAATACAGGATTAAAGACACGCATTAGCTACAGTAGAAACATTGATGAATATGTTGCCGACATCGAAATTGCAATAGTTAACTTACCAGAAGGCGAGAAGTGGACAATGAGAAACAAATGTGAACCTATTTTGAGAAAAATAAAATGTACACGCCACACCAGCAACCCTTTCGGAAAAGTCGTAAAACCTTAAATTTGAAAGATGTAACATTCCATAGAGCGGATAAAACCAATAAATTGGCAATCTTGGAGAGGCGGAATTACATACAAAGCATAGAAAATCTCCTAACAGCTCCTGAATACACCTATTAAAGAAAGATCCCTTAAACAAATGCATTCAGCACACAAATAAAAGCCTAGCAGCCGTCCAATACATTATGGGTGACAAAGATAAAAATAGATTAAAGGTAGCGAACCCCTCAACTCCAAAAATGTATGGTTTACCAAAAATACATAAACCTGGAAACGAAATCAGAGCAATTATTTCATGCATTGGAGCCCCTACTTATAATCTTGCAAAATGACTAATCCACAAATTTCAAGAATTCACAAAATTTGAGTCTTTAAGCATCAGGAATTCATCTGAGTTGATCACTAAGATGACGGACTTTCAACTAGGAGATGGGGATACTTTAGTGTCTTTCGATGTGGTTTCACTGTTTCCAACCTACCTAAAGATAGGGTGCTAGAGGTATTAAAAAATTTGTTAACTGCCATCAATAAAAACGCAACAGAAATTGAAGAACTCATTAATTTGACAAAACTGTGCATAGAGCAAACCTTCTTCACTTTTGGAGGAAAATAAATTGAACAACACACAGGCCATGGGAAATCCAATGTCGCCCTTTCTGACTGATTTATTCACGAGTGCGCTTGAGACCAGAGTGCCTTTCCTTGGTTATTTAAAACTTGGGCCAGATATGTCGACGACGTATTCACAATACTTAACAAGAAACATGTACAAGATGCTCTTAAATTATTGTATTAGCAAGACAGTAATATTAAATTTAGTACGGAAACTGAATTGGATAACCAGCTCCCCTACCTGAACCTAAAAATCATGAAGAACAACAATAGATTTAACTTTTGGATATTCAGAAAAAACACATATTCGGTTAACTATATAAAAACAATAGCTACAACCCCCATCATACAAAGTTGTAGTGTTTAATAGTTTGACCCACAGATTGGTGAACATCCCTATCACTGAAAAGGAATATAACTTAGAATATCAAGAAATATTAAAAACCGCTAGAAAAAAGGCTACAAAACATATATGGTAGATAGGTTAATAAAAAAATTCAAGATATGATAAAAGAAAATACAACCCTCACACCACACAAACAAAATCTTATATACAAAAAAGTCGCATTTCACCCAAGGGCACACAACAAATTCAAAAAAAATTTCAATGATACAAACGTGGCACTCATCACCAAATACAAATTCAGCATAAAATTCCTCATAAATGCAATTCAAAAAGAAAAAATGCCAGCTCATAAAAAAATCTGGGATTTATAGAGTAGATTGCAAGGATTGTAATTAAATCTATATTGGTCAAACTAAGCGTAACATAGAAACCAGGCTTAACGAAAATTTTCAAAACATCAAATCCAGGGAAGAAGAAAAATCAGCAGTTGCAGCACATTTTTGGATACAGGGACATGAAACTGAGGACACAATAACACTTGTCAAGCAGGCACAAAAACCTACTGAATTAAACATTTGAGAGAAAATATTTCTTTGGAAATTTCGTCCAAGGTTAATAAATTTTGACATCCCTATAGACAAAAATTTGATCAGTAAACTTGTACAACCACTACTAGAGGGATAAAGAGACATCTGTAAACATCACAGGAAAGCCATCCAGTTGCAATCAGCTGACGATGAGGAAGTGATTCCTCAAAACTAGTTCTGAGGTATTTAACTAATTTTAGTGAAATTGTATATTTATAACCACTTCTATATATTATAAACAATTTTATACTGCCAAATTCATCAAATTTAATACCCCACTGGGTTTACATATTTTCATTCCAATTCGATATACTATACATTCAAACAAAATAACACCACTAACCACTTTCATAAAGTGAACCTGGTCCAACTCACATATCTCCCCTCCTTGCTGACCAAAACCATAGTTTCTTCACTGTATACTAAAGTTTCCCAAGCTTCCTGGTTTGCATTTTGTCATTAAAGGTTTTTCTCACTATTTTTCCTTTAATTTTAACCATTTACCACATATTACCTGTTAACGCCATTTCCTTGTTGCTGGTCATTCAAATAAAATAATATCTGCACTTGCACAAATAGCATGTTTCCAATTTCTCCTAACCTGTTTCATATTCCTAATCTGAACCATGCCATTCCCTCCCTCTCATTTATGAAACATAACAATGTGCATTTCTCTTTTAGCACTCTTTCTTATCTCCTGATAAAACATTAGCAACTTCTTTTCCCTCATTGAAGAATGCAATAACTGTCTGTCTACATCCTCAAACCTAATTCTGAACAATTTCCAGAAACCTCACTCCAACTCCGCTCTTCTCAGCCATACATCACCCATTCCATTCCTAGTTAACTCTTTCCCAACTTTATGAACCTAATAAAGATCCCCTAACGCAGACTTCTGGAATGTTAAACATTCTTTCAACACGGCCCAGCATCTGTTGAATTCTGAACCAGTATTTAAGAACTCTCTATTATCCACCCTCTTATACTTACTATCCCATTTCCCACAATGCCCTTGCATTCTTTGCACTTTGTGGGATTGCCAGCATATTCTTACAAAACCTGCTAACTATCCCTGCATACTTTTACAGCTTTCCTCTATTCTCCATACTTCAATACCATATGCCCATCTCACTTACAACAATACCCTATATATTCTCCAGTTTACCTTCATGTCTGGGGAAACAAACATCTTTACTTTTAAATCGGAAGACATAGTGAATATATTAAATATAATATATATAAGTGGTTGCAAATATACAATTTCACTAAAATAGGTTAAATACCTTAGAACTAGTTCCGAGGAATCACTTGCCTATTTAGTTCCCGAGGCCGCGGGTTCAAACCTGGCGGAGGGCGATGTATTTTTTCGGGTATAAAAATCCTTAGCATGGCTTCCTTGGGAAGGGAAGTAAAGCCGGTGGTCCCGTGTCATAGATTTATGGCACGTAAAAGAACCTCATGCCTGATAAGATGTCTCTGAGCAGAATTTTTGGTCTTTCATGTCCAAATTAGAATGCGACACTAAAGACCATAGTAATTAAACAGCGTCCATAAATAAAACCCAATTTAATTTTCAACTTTCTCATCATCAGCTGAGTGCAACTCAGTTGCCTCCCATTCCTTGACAGGTCCTTATTAATGAAGATATTTGTTCCTCTTAGCTTCTTTGTTCCCTGTAAGATCTCAAATATAATATTCAGTTGTAAACAATTATCACCCTCTTGCCTATTTGTCTTCCATCCCGAAACACATCTACTATTATTCAACCTTCCAGTTTCAACTCAAGTTTCTGTTCCAGAATATCCACCACCTCAAACAGGATCCAAACTCCTCTTCTTTCTTCAACACCAGTAAAGACAAAATTACACTTCTGATTCTTATCCTCCTGCGCTTCTATCCTCCCTTTAAGGTTGGTTCACAACCAACGAGAATGGTAACCAGAATGAGAAAGTTGAAATACATGTATTCAAATGGAAGTGTTCACAATTGACAGGAAGCCTTCCTGGGCCCCGGGAACAGAAAAGAAGAGTTGCCCAAATTTTAACTTTCTTGTTCTCATTCCCGGGCATGGCATATTAGATCCATATTGTGCATATTAGACTCTTCACTCTAGAGATTACTCTAGGCAACTATGACCTGTAACAGTCGCAAGCTGGAAACATGAAACTGGAAGAAATAAGTAGTAAATATGCTTCCTTATCTCATCACGACACCCACAAATCCAATGTACATTGGTCCCTCTGGTTGAAGAGGTCATTAGTAGTTTGTTTATATGCAACTCAAAACTGGCTATTACCTCAAAAGCAATGTCAAAAATTACAAAGAACAGCAAAAACAGGTGAAAATTAAAAAGGAACAATAAACAACTTTAATGTATGCCATTAAATACAGGAATGAAAGCTTGGCACAACTACAAGGATCAGAAATGTAATGGCTATGCATTTAGATAATGTTTACTCTATCAAATTTTGACATTGGTTAATCTGCGTTATGTCGGGTAAATTGGAAGTAGCTGAAAAAATATCATTGGTCAGTTAAAAACAAAAGAAATCCCAATGCGCAAAATTGTCTTTCACTTTGTGATCGATATGTTTGTCGATATGCATTCCTGTTCTCGTTACCGGGTGGTGTGAACCAATATCTTGTACAGTGCATTGCTTCCCATTCTCGGGCAGTTGTGAACCAGTGTTTACGGTCCTCCAACTCCCTTTTAAGTACCAGAATATCTTCTTGAATCTCTTGCCCAATCTTCTGTGAAACTACATGCAGCTTATTGCCCAGGCATTCTTCTAATCCAGGATATGCTGCTAATCTGTTTTTCCACCACACCACCTGACTCAGTTGGGCCAGGATGAATCTCAATGCCACCAATCACTAACAAAATTGCTACCACCAAGCCGATAATTAACATATTCTTAATTCCTCCATTTCCTCTTCAAATCTCCTTTGATTTCCTATCTTTGGCTGCAAATTGCCCAATTCTTGGCTTATATACTCACAAATCCACTCTCATTGTGCCTTAGTTCCTCTTTCTTTTACAGATCATGATCTCTCATCTAACACATACCTTTCTCCATGGTTGCTAACTAAGTACTCAATTGGCTACATTGTACTTTTCTGAAGTGCTAAATAACAATTGTTTCTTATTGTATCATTGAAAGGATGGAATTTCAAAGCCAGCACATATGTGGCTCACTTCTTAAACATTTGATAATCGTACAACAAATTGCACAATAACACCGTTTCTGCAAACTCAACTAACATTTCTGAATTTCCGGTGAATATGAAAACAAACATTACAAGCAAAACTAAACAAAACAATAAGTAATTCCATTATGGTAACAGTTCAATAAATAATCAGCAGTGGGAATGCTACAAAATGATTTAGGGAATGAAAATGCATGTATTACACAATTTAAAATGCGATGTGAACAGTTTCAAAGCCTGTGACACACCTGCCCTCCCTTTTTAAGACACCTTCTTATTAACAAACTGAATCGTTAAATAGTCAACAAAGTGCTCCATCTTGTTACAAGTTTGCACATACGGAAGAAAGTACCAACCCACGAGTATTAGCAAAATCTGCAAAAAAAGAGCAACTTTTTCCTTCTTCTTCTTCTTCTTCTTCTTCTTCTTCAAAAACAGAGTCTATAAGTGAAAATTTGCAGGATGTTAATTAACCTAAGTTTATATAAAAAACTAAATGTAACCTCCCGGGAATAAGAACCCTAAGCAAACATAAATAATGAATCATAATCATCGTTAAGGAGCACACACTCACTTTGCTCGCATGCTTTGGTGTAACTTCTGGTTGCTAATTAATCCAAGTTTATATTAAAAAATACTAAACCTAACCTTATACAAATAGTGAATCTTAAACATTGTTAAGGATAGTGCACTTTAGCATAACTACCACTATGTTTTTCATTCAGATGTTGGCAGCTGTGCCATATGAACAAGACACTAACTGTAGTTCTGCTGCAGTATTGGATTATACGCGAACTTTAAGTGCTTTACTTATGACATCGAGGGTTTTAGAATCTAGATTAATCCTTGTGGTATGAGAACATCTTGGTGTATTACATGCTGCTGTAGGGAACTTCCTAAGCCTGTTTACCCGCCCTTTTATGCGACCATCCTTATAGTCATTTCTGGCAACTTTTTAAGGACGTGCTGCCATCATGAACCATTTGAGTTTCAGACGCGTATCCTATGGCTATGCTTTCCTGATTGGGGCTCTCAGGATTTTTTCATCTATTTTGGGATTTCAAATGTTGGCAGCAGAAAGAAAACCAATGCTGCCATGATGCCTCGGGTGAGATGCATGCAACGCGATTTCTGATGGTGGAACAAAAGCAACAAAATATGGCAGAGATTTATGAAAATAGGTAAAGCAGCACCTGCATTGTTCTTTAGGATATGTATTAATGGCATTAAACAAATACAATTAATCCTATGTATGTAATAATGCTATTAAAGAAATAAAATCAATCCCATGTATGGATATCTTACATGTGTGTAGTGATTTCGTCCATAATCCGATATTGCAGTATATTCACATCTTTAAATGCCAACACTGGTAGAGCACAACCTGTATGCAGTGATGACCTCTGAAGATAAGAAATGAGATACCTTAGGGTTCCTTTTTATATCAGGAGTTCGGCATGATACAAAGAAGTAAAATCCCAAATCGAAAAATGCACTATATGCTATGTCTGTTCCAATTTCAAATTAGATCTGATCATCATATAACACATAAATAATACTGCTAAGACCAATGATGAATACTTGCCCAATGTTTTATCACGAAATAATCTCATATCTCTTCTAAGTGCTGCACACTTTACACGCTCTGTACGCTATTGCCATTTCCATTCGCTTCCATGGAAGTAATTCCGAACAACCGCTTGCAGATAGCTCACCCGAAGATAAACGAACAGCACGCTTCCAGAGCGAATAGCGCGACCTCTGCCATGCTATGCTGAGGCTTTTAACTATCTGTAGGACCCTCCAGAAACAGTATTCAGAGGGTCCTGTTATCGTTGCTTGAAACTAAGATGGAAGTCAGCTGATAAAATAGCAATGCCGAAAATATAAAAATAAAGCTGAATTTTCGTATCAACGAGCAATTGTGTAAATAAAGGAGTTTATAGTGATACCTTATGTAATATTGAGTACCAAATAACGCACTTTCGATGTTTAAAACTGGAACATGACCTGAAAACCTAGTAAGGTAGAAGACAGGTTATGAATCGAAAGTCACAACGTTAGTTGGTTTTAATGAAGAATTGATATATATCTATAGCGAAAACAAGCCAACATTAAACATAAACTATGCTTAGTATGTGAAGGTGTTAAAATGTGTGTTTGTGCTATTTAGTGTTGAAATGTGTACGATTTAGGGACTGTATTTCGAAAAGTTTTTTTTGTGGATTGCACACTAATATCGTAAAACGAACATGAGAAGTCGTGCACAAAGGTTATCTCTGATACCTATTTCAATTTTGAATGTGATGTAATGATAATAGTTTGAGATCCATAGTTTGATTTTGAATGTGTATTAGTGTTGTGCTCAAACACTATTTCCTGCTGTTATACCAAATAAATAAATTAGGACATAATGCTCTTTTCATTGCAAAATAACTTAAAACATTTCATAAACAGAAAATTATCCATATGTACTGTGTATCTTTGGGAATTTTTTGTCAATCTGGGTAACTCGGTTAAGCGCTGGTCTTGGAAGCACAAACAGTTACACAAAACTTGTGTATTACCACATTATTGCGGAATGATTTCTACATATCGAAATGTCAGCTACCATATTTATGACAAAACACCCAACTTAAATTATATAAATGTATAATATGTATTGCATGGCAAAATATCTTAAATAGTTATTCTTTTTTAAGCATTAATTAATGCTTTATTTACATACATCTCATTTGTGAAGTCATAGTGGGAGCTGCCTTGTAAAACAACTTTTTGGTTTCATTACTTGATAGTATTGAGTAATACTATCTCTGTTTTAAATGTTGTCTCATATTCACACTTCTAATTGGGCAGCACTATGGCCTCTCACAAAAAAGCCTGGATTCAATCCTAGGGATCAGAGGTGGGATTTTGAGGTAGATAAAATGGCACTTAGAATGAGTGTTTTCTGGTTTACCCCACCATAATTTCATCAATTGCACCTTCTTCATCATTGTCATCCCCCCTCCCACCAGTCTCCAATCTCTGTAAACCTGTGAAGTTAAAAGGGACATTAAAATTAAAAATACTATGGAGGACAGAGCAATACTAAGAACGATTGTCTCATCCAGGCACCCAAATTTATAAACCAGCATGTCTACCATTAACCTTCAGAAACAACAATATAACTATACTTAAGTGATAATAAAATTGGGTAAGGAGGTAAATAGGTAATAATGAAATATTGCATTTTAAGCAAATTTAAATTCTGTAATTGCTTAAAAAACAATAGTATGAAATTCATACAAAATGCTGTTACATTCCTTCTGCAGTCAACATATGAAAAAACAATTAATACTGGCATACTAAACTACACGTTAAAGTGATTGACAATTATGAAGGGTGGGTGTGATATGGTTAAACACAAAGAGACATTGTTATTATTTACAGACATTGCATTCACATTCATATTTAATAATACTTATAATACACTTGTATGGTATTTTAATGAACATGTGCCTACATTAATATACATTTGAATGGCCTACCCAATTAAAATGTCCATTAAATTCTAACCTCTTGAATGTCTGTTATTACAATCTATTGGAATGATCTTATAGGTAATTGTAATTGCACTAAGTCACCTATGCATACACAAAGCCAGTTCTAGTTAATAAAACTTAGAGTTATTGAATAGAAAATGCACTTTGATTCCTTTTCCTGGGAAAGGTTCTATATATAAATTTTGAAATAACACAGTGGAGCACATGGGGACCTTAAATTTATTGACAGGTCACATGGGAAAAAAACAAATTGAGCCCATACAGTGATGTTTGTTTGTGTTTGTTCATTTGGCTCCACTGTGAGCAATTCTCAGGGAAATTGAACACATAATACAATTATGAAGTATGCAGAGTAAGTAGGAATACACCCAATGCCAAGAACAGCCTTTGGTGGGGGGGGTGCTCCCCTCCCCATCATGCATTATCTAAGAGAGAAAAATTTGTAAACCATCACCATTTCAACAGTAAACTTCTCGATACGCATTACAGTAGGACAACAATAGCAAATAACTGTTAAACACCATCACATGCAATCTGCCCTACATAAAGTGCTTACATGAGGTTGATACTATTATGGTTAATTCACTTTGAATAAGCTGGAAATTATAACTTTGTACTTATGTTATGCTTAAATTTCAATTTCCTATGTAATTTCTATTACCTTGAAGACATGTTTGAGAAAGACATCACTTGAAACGAGAAATTCTCATTATTACTGCATGGGTATTATTTGGGAGGACAGTATACAGGGTGGAAGGTACTGCTTGAACCATACGTTAATCATGGATTCTATATAATGAGTAGTGCAAATATGTCCAATACTATTTTTGTCATTAAACCTACAAAAATGAAACATAGTGATGTTCCTTGTGCCTGTGTCTATTGACCATTTTATTACAGTTCAAGCTATACCTTTCACCCTGTATATGAAAGCATTTAGAAGATGGTGGAGTTTGCATATACATAAAACATTATAACATATAAAACTGGGATGCAACAGATCCATCTATCCCATTGACATTTTTTGTGTAGCCCATTTTCCTCTGTTGCTTAAATTTACCAGTTGCACAAAATTATACAAAATTCCTTGCGAATGAAGAGGACTTCACAAGCTATTCCCTGAAAATTAAAAATAAACATTTTATTTTTCATGTAAATATCTTGAATACAATGACATTTTAATCAAAATCGTTTGAGTCATTTTTCAGAAAAAAATTCGAGAATTCATCCGTGTAAAGTGTTATTTTGGGTGGGGAATTTTCTTGAAAATCTTTGTGTCGCATCTTTGGAAGGTACTGAACTTAAACCGATTTGTACTATGTATGTACAAATTCATGCTTTGAAACGCATGGCTTTATGTATTCACTTTCAATTGCCAGTCGAAATGCGCGCGCCAACGTTCCACGTTACGTATTTGACCACAGCCAATGGGAGCAAAATGTGCCTGAATGGACTAACTTCCCTCTTGCACTGGAAAGTGACTGGAATGCTCCCTTAAGATCGTTCGCTTTCGTTCATTTTCGGCATTCGCTCGAACTTCGTCGGGCAACTTCGATGAGCTATCTCCAAGCGCTTGTAAATCCGATAGAGCAGATTCGTCAACACTTCCTCGCAAATAATGGCTAAATGGTATCCTTAAAATCGCAGTATTTAATAAAGAAAAAATCTGATGTGTTACACTCACATGACTTTCTCTACTCTTGTACAAACTATTTTTACAAACGCTTAATCTCCATATGCTTCATGTTAATCGAGATATCGAGA
Organism: Deroplatys truncata; assembly: GCA_030765065.1. NCBI lineage: Eukaryota > Metazoa > Arthropoda > Insecta > Mantodea > Mantidae > Deroplatys > Deroplatys truncata. The sequence goes on from CM060989.1 coordinate 114,841,325, forward strand.
TGTCAATCTTATTGATAATTTTCTTGTAGATGCAAGGGGAATATGGTAAGTTTTAAGCGATAGTCAAATGTTTTAACGCTGGTTGCTATGTGGCGCATTCCATTCTCTTTGCATGTCCAGGACATAAAAAAATGAATAACGAATTTGAGAAAAAGTATAAGTATTGGAAAATTTAAGGTAATAACAAGCAATATCTCGCAAACGGTTCACTCAACAAAAGAAATGTATATGACATAAATTGTGTATTTTAACGCGATCTACATTTTTTGTGTAGTAAACGGTTGTCTATCTCTTATGGTTTACCAGTTCTGAAAAAGTCGTTCATAATGAATAACACTTTTGGAGACATTGCCAGAAAATTGGAGATATACATTTTATTTGCCATGACAATATCTTAAACATATGATAGTTTAATAAAAATCGTTAGAGCCGTTTTTGAGAAAATTAAAATTTTCGAAAAATGTTCCATGTAAAGGGTAGTCTGGGGTGGGGGATTTTCTTGAAAACCTTCGTGTCGCATCTCTGGAAGATACTGAACCTAAATACCAAGTTTGGTGTTTATTCCACTGTTCGTTTCTGAGTTATGCTGTTCACAGACACACAGACACACACACAGACACACAGACAGACACACACAGACATGTTTCCAAAAATGCCCTTTTTGGATTCAGGGGGTCTCAAAACATATATTTCCGGTGAAATCTCGGTATCGAATTTTTGGGTGGAATACAATACTTCCCCTACTTGCTATACGTAGTAGAGAAAGTAAAAAAGGCTAGATATAATTGGCGTCTAAAACTACCCATATTTTCTTAAGATATTCTAAATACCATTAGTGATTAGATAATTCCATGATATTTAAATATTCTGAAAGGATAATTTATTTATTATAAAATGGAACTTTTTGCATTACTTTGGTCTTCACTGAAAACGTTCTCAAAAGTAATGGTTAAGCGGCCCTTATATATCCGGTTTTTTTGGCGAATTTTGGATGGAATTGCTGCCAACGTGAATCATTGAGTTTTAGACGGGCAGATCCATCGGCTACGCTACACTCCTCTCCTAAAAACGTCCCTCGGCTACGCTTTGAGGCTGAGGACCCTCAATCGTGTTATAACTATGTTGGGATTTCAAATGTTGGCTTTGAAGATCAACGTAATACAACTTCCCAATGTTTTCAATGAAGACCAAAGTAACGCAATGTAGCCATGCACTGTAGCATATACTCCAGAAAGTCGACCTTATGATTAGTACATATTTTGATGACATGCCATGACTCATTATAGAAACATAATTCACTCTAAGCTTTTGCATAGCTAAAGTGTAGATGAAATTATATTTAGGCTAGATTTTGGCTAAAAAACATCCCTCGGCTACGCTTTGAGGCTGAGGGCCCTCAAATCTGTCGGCTACGCCTTGAGGCTGAGTATCTTACCGGCTTCGTCGGCATTATTCATATGTTTTAAGGAAAAAACCCAAATCGAGAAATATGGGGATATATCTCTGCCTTTGGCGGCATTACTCATTCATATATTGCCAGCATTGCGTTAAAGCCTGAGAATGAGATACAGTGCCATCTGTAGGACACACAGGACATCTGAGACATCATTTCTGTCGCTAATGCCGGTGCAAGTAAGGCAATTACCTTATTTCTGTTAAGCACCAACACCGTACGCTAAATATATCTGATATTGAAATATGAAGTTTACTGAAACTCTGTAGGTAAAATATGTAAATACTGACCAATCCTGTGTGTCAAGAATCATGCATTCTGAGCATATACTCCGGAAAGTCGACCTTATGATTAGTACATATTTTGATGACATGCCATGACTCATTATAGAAACATAATTCACTCTAAGCTTTTGCATAGCTAAAGTGTAGATGAAATTATATTTAGGCTAGATTTTGACTAAGCGGTTTGTTAAGTCGGCTAGATTTCAGGCTATAAGCATTTAATGATTTTATGTTTCTAAACACAACTGTGAAAATGCTAGATTTAGCCATAAGTTGGTAACACTGCGACAGAATTGGAAACTGGCGCTTGCAGATAGCTCCCCGAAGTTGCCCGACGAAGTTCGAGCAAATGCCGAAAGTGAACGAAAGGGAACGATCTTCCAGTTCAAGGGGGAAGGTAGTCCATTCCGGCACATTTTGCTCCCATTGGCTGTGGTCAAATACGTAACGTGGAACGTTGGCGCGCGCATTTCGACTGGCAATTGAAAGTGAATACATAAAGCCATGCGTTTCAAAGCATGAATTTGTACATACATAGTACAAATCGGTTTAAGTTCAGTACCTTCCAAAGATGCAACACAAAGATTTTCAAGAAAATTCCCCACCCAAAATAACCATTATACTCCTCCCCAATTCCTGACATGTCTTTTGTGATATTGTCATCTTGCTACAGTGCCAGTCTCTACAGACATAGCAGGTTTGATATTGGACTTTAAATACTTAAGCTACCATGTAAATACTATTGCTGGATAGAAAGTAGTAGGAATAGCGGTAGCACACAGTGATTGTATAATTGTTAGTCAATGGGATAGATGGATCTGTTGCATCCCAGGTTTATATGTTATAATGTGTTATGTATATGCAAACTCCACCATCTTCTAAATGTTTTCTTATACAGGGTGAAAGGTATTGCTTGAACTGTAATAAAATGGTCAATAGACACAGGCACAAGGAACATCACTATGTTTCATTTTGGTAGGTTTAATGAAAAAATTGTATTGGACATATTTGCACTACTCATTATATAGAATCCATGATTAACGTACAGTTCAAGCAGTACCTTCCATCCTGTATACTGTCTTCCCAAATAATACCCATGCAGTAATAATGAGAATTTCTCGTTTCAAGTGATGTCTTTCTCAAACATGTCTTCAAGGTAATAGAAATTACATGGGAAATTGAAATTTAAGCATAACATAAGTATAAAGTTATAATTTCGAGCTTATTCAAAGTGAATTAATCATCATAATAGTATCAACCTCATGTAAGCAATTTATTGTAGAGTAGATTGCATGCGATGGTGATTAACACTTATTTGCTATTTTTGTCCTACTGTAATGCGTATCGAGAAGTTTACTGTTGAAATGGTGATGGTTTACAAATTTTTCTCTTTTAGATAATGCATGATGGGGAGGGGAGCATCCCCCCCCAAAGGCTGTTCTTGGCTTTGGGTATATTCCTACTTACTCTGTATACCTCATAATTGTATGATATGTTCAATTTCCCTGAGCATTGCTCACAGTGGAGCCAAATGAACAAACATCACAGTATGGACTGAATTTGTTTTTTCCCATATGACCTGTCAATAAATTTAAGGTTCCCATGTGCTGTAGGACCTCCACTGTGTTATACCAAATGTTATATATAGAACCTTTCCCAGGAAAAGAAATCAAAGTGTAGTTTCTATTCAATAACTGTAAGTTTTATTAACTAGAGCTGGCTTTGTGTATGTATAAGTGACTAAGTGCAATTACCTATAAGATCATTCCAATAGATTGTAATAACAGACATTCAAGAGGTTAGAATTTAATGGACATTTTAATTGGGTAGGCCATTCAAATGTATATTAATGTAGGCACATGTTCCTTAAAATACCACACAAATGTATTATACAGTATTATTAAATATGAATGTGAATGCAATGTCTCTAAATAATAACAATGTATCTTTGTGTTTAACCATTCTAATGTATATTAATGTAGGCACATGTTCCTTAAAATACCATACAAATGTATTATACAGTATTATTAAATATGAATGTGAATGCAATGTCTCTAAATAATAACAATGTCTCTTGTGTTTAACCATATCACATTCACCCTTCATAATTGTCAATCACTTTAACATGTAGTTTAGTGTGCCAGTATTAATTGTTTTTTCATATGTTGACTGCAGAAAGAATGTAACAGCACATGCTGGTTTATAAATTTGGGTGGCTGGATGAGACACTCGTTCATTAGTATTGCTCTTTGTCCTCCATAGCATTTTTAATTTTAATGTCCCTTTTAACTTCACAGGTTTACTGAGATTGGAGACTGGAGGGAGGGGGATGACAATGATGAAGATGGTGCAATTGATGGAATTATGGTGGGGAAAACCAGAGAACATTCATTCTAAGTGCCATTTTATCTACCACAAAATCTCACCTCTGATCCCTAGGATTGAATCCAGGCTTTTTTGTGAGAGGCCATAGTGCTGCTAAATTAGAAGAGTGAATATGAGACAACATTTAAAACAGAGATAGATTTAATACTATCAAGTAATGAAACCAAAAAGTTGTTTTACAAGGCAGCTCCCACTATGACTTCACAAATGAGGTGTATGTAAATAAAGTAGATACTTAAAAAAGAATAACTATTTCAGCAGATATTTTGCCATGCAATACATATTATACATTTATATAATTTAAGTTGGCTGTTTTGTCATAAATATGGTAGCTGACATTTCGATATGTAGAAATCATTCAGCAATAATATGGTAATACACAAGTTTTATGCAACTATTTGTGCTTCCATGGCCAGCGCTTAACCGAGTTACCCAGATTGACAAAAAATTCCCATAGATATACAGTACATATGTATAATTTTCTGTTTATGAAATGTTTTAAGTTATTTTGCAATGAAAAGAGCATTATGTCCTAATTTATTTATTTGGTATAACAGCAGGAAATAGTGTTTGAGCACAACACCAATTCACATCCAAAATCAAACTATGAATCCCAAGCTATTATCATTACATCATATTCAAAATTGAAATACGTATCAGACATAACCTTTGAGAATGAGTTCTCTTGTTCGTTTTACGATATTAGTGTGCAATCCATAAAAATAAACTTTTCGAAATACAGTCCCTAATTCGAACACATTTCAACACTAAATAGCACAAACACACATTTTAACACCTTAACATACTAAGTATAGTTTATATTTAAGGTTAGCTTGTTTTCGCTATATATATTTCAATTCTTCATTAAAACCCACTAAACTTTCGATTCATAACCTGTCTTCTACCTTACTAGGTTTTCGGTCATGTTGCAGTTTTAAACATCGAATGCGCGTTATTTGGTACTCAGTATTAAATAAGGTATCACTATAAACTCCTACATTTACACAATTGCTCGTTGATACGAAGGTTCAGCTTTATTTTTATATTTTCGGCATTGCTAATTTATCAGCTGACTTCCATCTTAGTTTAGTTTCAAGCCTCAGCAATCAGCATGGCAGAGGTCGCGACATTCGCTTTGGAAGCGCGGTGTTCGTACACCTTCGGGAGAGTTTTCTGCAAGCGCTTGTGAATTGGAAGCAATGAAGTGCCAGTTCAGAATAGTGGAAGTTGTACTTCACACCTCCAAAGGAAGAATGGTTCCTGTGAAACGAATCCGATTCTTATCACTAACAGCGAAGCGAAAATCAAAACTACATACAGACCTTATAAAGTGCGCAGCTATTATGAGTGACACCAGATTGTTTCGTTATGGGCGAATGTATTATGATGATATGATCTGAATTTTAGATCGCAATAGGCACAACATATTTGCGCATTTTTGATTTGGGCCTTTCCATTTTCTTGGACCATGTCGAACTCTCCACTAAAAAGGAATGTTAAAATATATAATTTCTTATCTTAAAGGCCCAATCCACTTAAATTTCAACTTTTGTTAATCGGAAATACTAATTTCCCAAAATACGTGTGCAGGAAATCCAAATGACGAAGCGTTATTAGGTTAAAGTTATTCCTGCGTACTCCGGTGTCGCCAAATTTCCTAACAGAGCAGCCTAGCATTCAGTTGTAATGCGCAGCTCTCGCAACTTGGTTACAGCTTTGCAGTGCATTGTATTCATAATTGCAATAATTATGACTGCATTGTTTTGGGTGTGTATTAATTCTGAACATAGAAGATCAACGTAAATTTTCATAAATTCCCCAGTATAGAAAGATCACGGGAACGATATAATGCGTGGTTAAAAAGATTAATCGCGAAGACTTCATTCCAAACAAGTTTCCACAATCTCTGTCCATTTTACTGAAGAATTGAAGTTAAAGAGCGTCCATAAATAAAAATATGGACGCTCTTTAACTTATGTGGTTCTTAGCGTGACATTCTATATTGGGCGTTAACATCGAATGGGTAGTTTTTCAAGTTTATAGCTAACAATTTTGTCCGCGAATTTTCTTTGTATATTAGTACAGATTCTGTGCACTATTAAGTTATTGCCTATTTTTCTAACCTGAAGTATTCTTTTAGATTAACTTTAACTGATGCATTAACCGCAGTCATACATTTTTTTCTCTCCGTAATTGATTTTATTATGGTTGGAAATGTTATTTCTTTGAACAATACGATTTTTCACTGGCATTTTCGCGGAGTTGATATTGAAAGGAATCGTAGCGATATAAACCTGGTCACTTTAACACGGGGCTCTCGCTTACTGTATAACACATGGATATTGGAAACTACTACTCTTCTTTGTATACTGTTAGTATGAGCACTTATTTTTATCCTTAAGGTTATTACTCGCGTTTATCGTTTGCGCTTATTTAAGACCTATACATTGTTTAGGACTAGAGTTCACTTAAATAGCTTTGATGACTGCATAAAAATTTCCGTTGATTGCATATAAAAGGTTGTAATCTGACGAAACATTTAATATTTTAATCTATATTTTTATATGCTTCAGCTCTCTATTGTTTACAGTGTTGGTTCAGGTTTCAATTACTCCCATTTGCCTATATAAACGTACTATAGATATCTCTTTCATTATGCACATAGTCAGATATGATAATGCAAAGAATAGCAGACTAATCTGAATGAATTGTTACAGCTTCTTTTCTTTTTCCTTACTTTTATTGTCGCAGAACACTAATTGGTTGTTTTGAGTTGTGATCACAGAAAGGTACTGTTTATTACTAGGCTGCGGCCGGTTACTGGTTTGATGTTCGAAATAAAATGCAAATTATTCCTCGGTTAACTTCACCCTAGAGAATAATCCGTTAAACGAAGTTCAAACTCGTGAACGGCACCGGACGGAGAGCTTGAACTTCTTTCTATAGGTAATGTAAGTTTTTTCTCTTTCTTTTTTCTGCGTCTGTGAATCTGCACAAGTTGCACGATGTTATTGCTAGAATTTTTACGATAGTGGCAACACTCCTTAGGTAAACGTACCTGTTACATTCTCTGGGTCAGTAGTACACCGTCTAAGACAGATAAATTCTCTCATTGAGTATGAAGTTGCTAATGTGATTTTGTTAACACCTAGGCACTGTCAGAGTTTACATCGCTATTATTTTTGAGTTCGGAGGGTAGACCGTGAGACGCCCTTCGTGGTTTTGAGGCTAACTACTAAATGTAAAATATTATTTTTTTAGGTAAACCTATGCGTAATATGTGTTCAGAGTTATATTACGATTATGTCATCTCTGAGTATCCTACGAGATCTCTTGAGATAGTAATCAGTGCAGGGAAAAAAACCCTTGGTATATGATATATTACTGTGGCTAAATATAAGCTTTAACGGGTATACCGCGAGTTCCCAGCTAATAGTAGTCATGAGAAAACTTGGTTCAGGGAACTATAGAGAGAGTTACTTTTTTTTAGCGCACATAGGTTGTAATAGAGTTTCTGCAGGGTCGCGACCGTAGAGTCGTCGAGTATATATGTTTAATTTTGATTAAGGCATTTCATTGCGGCAATGACCCCTCGCAATAATGGTTATATAGGTTGTTTAGTGTTTTTTTCAGTCTTACAACCCCTAGTGTTTCAAAGAGACCCATTGAAAAGCAATAATTGAGGTAGCAGCTGGAGAAGATTTTTATGTTTTACCTACATTACATATTGTGACATCTCTGTACCAGTATTGTGTTTGCCACTCTGTTGTGTAGCGTACCATGTAGCAACATTTGACTAAATTATTACGAGCACTCCTAGGTTTTGCGAATGATATAGTGATAATATGTTTGTCTGATGCAACAAAGCACAGTATTTTACAGGAGGATCATCTTTGAATTATAGTTGTACAGTATTGCTGTGACAAAGATTTTATTTTCAGGATGCCGTTATTCATTGTATAATGTCCTGATAAAGTCATCACACTTTACACCCCTAGTAGCATATGTATCAAAATGCTGATTAATTCGGATGACACTTTCGACAATATAGTTACCCCATGGGATTGCAAAAGCTATTATTTCTGGAGCACATGCCTCTGGATTTAACTCTTGTTATGTGTGATAATTATTTTCCATTTCCAACCTCCAGTGGCCATTTGACTTTAAAATAGTTACCTGGGTATCCAGAAGGATTGTTTAACTCAGATCACACATGTCTTTAGATGGTACATCGTTTGTTATGATATTTATTGTTGTTCATTCCAGTTGACTAAAGACACTGTATTTCATTTTATATTTCCTGTTTTGGTCTTCTATATATATTTTTGTTTCTTCTCTAATTTCCCCTTTTTATGTGGCCTGGAGGAACCTCGTGGAAAGCAAACTAACCTCTCTTCAGGGTTATGCTTTTCATCTTATCTTATGCGAGCTGTCGCTAGTGATGTAATTTTAGTGAAACATCTGTGTAACTGATAAATATGGGGAGTGAGATGGTTTACAGCATCCCTGGTATTTTTAAATTTGCATTTGTTGGTTGAAACTTTCGAAATGAAATTTTACTTGAATATGTGGCTTAACTCATCCAGAAAACGGACTTGATAATTTTGTTTTGATTTAGTCACTTCGATGTTTCACTCTACTTTCACAATATCTATCGATTTCTCATGTTCATTTTCTCCCCTCAAGACATATATTGTATGGTAAAGTCGTATCCGAGGTAGCACCTTTCTTTTTCCAATAATTGTTTTCTTTTTCTTACCCGTCCTCGTGCTTATTAGTATTACATTTATTATTAGATACTGTGCCTTCAGTCTCCTCTCTACCCTTAGGACACTATCTCTTTCCCCTTTTCAACCTTATTTACCACCACTAAACTTTATATCCCTTTTTATTTGGTTCTCCCTTTCCCTAATTCATTGTTACGTTTTGTATCTAGGTGGACGTTGCGGCCAGCATCACTGCACTCGCGAAACGTGTGTTGGGTCGATGTCTCCCCTGCATATAACTATGTTAACCACTCCATTGCATGACAACTCTTCATTTAATGGCACGCACTTTATATCCGACGCAGTGCCCGTGGCCAAGACATTGAACTTTGCAAGAGCGCCCACCGCATATTCGGCATCCGCTGCCAAACAAGGTTGGTTTCCCCAGAGAGGAACTATATGAATTACCCCAATGGATGATTGGAACTTTGTTTGCTGAGCATTTAATTCTCTGATTGTTAAAACCTCATATGCTACATCTTCATGCTCTTACCACACCGGACTTCCTCTGCTGCCTGTGTATACCGGATAAAATGTGTAACCACAGGACGGTCGTGAAATTGGTGTGTGCTAGTGCATGGTTGCGTACCAGAGACAGTACTCAAGGGCCGTGTTCGGCAAGAAGAGACTTGCGTACCCAACCTTCCTTCGAAGTGTCTCATGTGTGCTTGCTTGGGCCAGAAACTATTCATTGTTTATGTTAACCCGAACTTATGAAGAACACCTTCGCAGTTCTTCGTGTGAGCGTCACTGGATCCTAGTCCTATTTTCCTTTCCCTATCTCAATTTTCCTTGGATCGTTCCCTCCGTCGAGTAATTTTTTTTCTTTTCAGGTGCTACACATTTGTTTGCATCTTCCTGTCATTTGGGCCGCACCTACTAATTGTTCAATTCTGCCTGGTTGCAAGTTGCGGCATTATTTTAGGCTTCTTTGTTAACTTACCATTGTATTGTACTTATATATATATATATATCTGCAATGTTTGGTGCCCCCTGTTATTACTTGTTACTTACTGTTGCTGGCATTCTTTCTTTTCTTTAATAAGCACCAAGGGGTCGCTTTCCTTGCCATTCGGAGAAGTGTCACGTGTGCCTAGCTTACATTAATTTGGTAATATCTTACTGATTATTTTATGATACTCTGAATTTAGTTGGAATTTCATTTTACATCTTCTTAAAAATGCAGTCTCTTTGTTAAGCTGCGTATGTAACAGGATGAAAGCGGCCAACCCCCTCCGATGACAAACCCCGTGGATTTTACTCTGTGGTCGAGTTCTGTAGGTCTACGTGCAGAATTGCACGGAGTCGTGTGGAACTTTGTTCCTGTACATGTCATGTCGAATGTTCTAGAACAATTCGCACACGTTACGCTGATTGGTTGTTATTAGCCAAGGTGGCACTCCATATTTAGCATAACCGTCGCCATACTGGGTAGCCTTAAGCCATATAAAGCGCTACATATCCCGAGTACCCCGGGGCTCTCTCAGTCATTCTGTTGTGGCATTCCGGACCCTTCCATGCACTCGCGACAGATATCTCAAGGTAACAACTTAGGGTGTTACCTACTCTTCGACTTAATAATAATGTCAAGGATAATAATTCAAGTCAGCGAACCCAGCTTTTGTAAACCAAACATTCGTCAACTGAAGACCTCAAAATAATGTTAAGTATACTCGTCTTATGTAAGCTAAGCTTGAGTTGCCTCTACAAGTCTTTTAATCCCCATAGCTTTACCTCTCAGTCACAACAGTTCATGACAATATAGCTACGACTTAATATTACCTGAAAGTATTGAAAGCCAAAGATACAGTAGCCATATAACTTTGATATTATCAAGTGAGTTTGTTGTAATAAATCTGCAACATTTGAAATGCTGAATCTAATGTAGTAAACATGTTATATCCATCCATTTTTAATTAGCAGAACAAATATTGATCCTTCAATAATATGCTGGTTAAGAACGGCTATATTTCCGAATTTTAATTAAAAGACTATGTATTGTACTGAGAATGTTTATTGCTTCACAGTTTTTAACTTGGGCTGCCAATGTTGCCTACAATAAATTGCATTAGAACTAAACTCAAAACTATAATACTTATAATTATATTGCTGTATAGCTATATGTGTCAGTGATAAACACCTTTTTTGTATTTTGCATAACGAAAGCTATTTTGTTTGTATAACAGTTTGTTACACATCATTAGAAGCATGAATTTCAAGCATGACAAACACCAATTTTGTAAATAAACGAATTTGCAAAATAGCACCAATTTTGGGAGTTCTATATAAATTTGCATAATAATCGAAAGTAAATATTTGGTTAACAACAAAATAGATGTTGCAATAACATTGGTTTAGGACCCGATTCTCAGCACTGGGCATTAGTGTACAGTTTTGTTATGTTCTTTCATGATTCTTATTGTCTCACCAAGAGTAGGAATTAGCGAGTCATGACATCACGAGCATCTGTCTTAGCAACCAGCATCGTTATTGTTGGAAACTGAAGTGTATGTTATTCCTGCATTATTGAAAAACAGACTGCAGTCTTTTGGGATACAGCATGCTGGAGGTAAAACTAAGGTTACAAGAGCGTGGTACAGACTTCAAATCTGAAGTTAACACTGTGTCTTCTCACGTGCTGCTTTGTAAATATTATGAAGTGACTATTTTTGGCGTATACAGGCACTGGGCAAGCACAAGATATTAGATAAACACATGCAATGCTGAAAATCTTCCCAAGCTTGTGCTAATACCCTGCATGTTGCAAGAAATGCTAACTAATGCAAGACAAGTGAAAGATATAAAGTAACAATTTATTTTAGACACTACTGAAGTATTTCTAAAGATGGATATACCAGTTGAGAATCTGATCATCCTGCAATTGAAACTGAATGAGCAATTAATTTAAGGTGTTGTACATAATTTATTTACTGCAAACTGGATCCAGCAAAAATACATTTCAAAGTTCGGACAGAAAAAGCGGGCGAAAATAAGAGGATGTGAAAAACATAGACATGTTCATATTATACGATCAAACTACATATAAAAATTGTAGTTATGTATTCGTGTTACTTCTTCCTGCTGTGCTGGAAACAGAACATTCGGACAGATCTGACGTCTTTTAAAAGTATTTATTTAAAGTCACAGAACTCAATGGTTTTTTTGGGAACACAATATTACATAAAACAATTTAGACATAGAAATCAATGTGGGGCTACAATGACTATTCCTAAAACATACATGTTGCATTATGATAATTACATAAGCAGTTAACAGTGCTCATTAACATGAAAAATCATTAAGGCATACAAAGCAAGGTGTTACAATTTAAATTGATTTATACATAGAGTATCTTTAAAATAAGAGATAGTATTATGAAAAAACTTGAATTATTACAGCTGTAGCAATTTCTGATAGTCTCTGTTTCTTCCTAGAAGCACTGTATATGGTGCATTCTGTAAGGATGTCATTTACTGTTAGGAGTGTTCTATAAGAGCTGCATACTATTGGCTCATCTTTGTATATCACACAGAGGTGAGTTAGTTTGGTGTGTCCAATTGTTATTGCTTCTCTGTACCTTATATATAGATGGCATATAAAAGTCCACAGCTGCTTCAATTGTACTGTGGTCCAAAGCTTCTTAATCTTGTTGTTTGTGAATAGCAGTAAATCTCTGTGAGGAGTTTGGATATTTTGGATTCAGGAGTTTTGTAATGCTTTTCTTAGCTGCAAGGTCTGCCTCTTCATTACCAGCTATGTCACATGATAATTTCTTTTCTCTTTATTTTCAATAAATGGATCAGGATCTGAATGTCCTGTATTAGTGAATCTGTTGTCCATGGGTCACTAATTGCTTGTATGGAAATGAGGGAGTCAGAAAAAATAATGAAATGTTGGTCATCCATATTTTTAATGTACAGCATTGCCCATTTGATTGTATAGAGTTCACAGGTAAAAATGGAAAATAAATTAGTTTAAGTCTCAGAAGTTTCTCTCTGAAAATTACTGTACATTTGCTACTTTCACTAGTTTTGTATCCAGGTGTGAATATTCGAAATTTGTGAATTTGTTCTTAATTTCATTGTACATGCATTTAAATATCACTTGATTATTAGCAAAATTCATGTGGCAACACACTGTAACTTCACTCTTACAAGATAATTACCTTGAACGTGTTTTGAAGACACCTTGTCTTCATCATCAGCTAAGAGCCACTAATGAGTCTGTCGGTTCCGATATAGAGGACACCATTGGGCTTCTTGACATTAACATCATTTCCGGCTTGATGTATTTAAAGACGAGATCCTCTTTCGGAGGGAAATTGAAATTCATTAGATCGCTTTTTATGTGAGATTTTCTCATATCATCAATTCTATTGAAGTTCTATTAAAGATTCCAATAGAATTGACAATATGGGAAAAACTCGTCATACAAAAAAAATAAGCCATCTAATGAATTTCAATTTCCCTCCAGAAAATGATCTCATTTTTAAATACATTGAGCCGGAAATGACGTTAACGCCAGGAATTCCAATCGGAACATCCAGGAACATCGGAACCGAGACTCGTTAGTAGCTCTTAGGTGATGATGAAGACAAGGTATCTTTGAAACGTGTTCAAGGTAATTATCTTGTAAGAGTGAAGTTACAGTGTGTTGCCACACGAATTTTGTTAATATTTTAATTACTTCACTGTGTTTCCGACAACCCTGAAAGGTTTAATGGAAGAAATAAGTTCACATCCACAAAATAAATCTTGTTGGGAAAGTTTTAAATACGAACTCAATGAACTTAAGTTTGCAGTAGTAAAACTGAAAAATGTGTTAAGCTCTACAAAATGCAAAAACAGTTACATATCATTTTTTAAGCCAAGTATGAGGACTCTGCTGGAAAACACAAAATATATGCTTTTCTTATGCCAGTGTGTTTCAGTTGGTTTAAATCTGCATTGTACTTAAATTAAGTTGACTTTTATCTATGGACACCCTTTAACTACTATGGTCCTTAGATTCCCATTCTTAATTGGGTGTGAAAGACTGGAAATTTTGCTCAGAGGCCTCTATGAAGCTTGAGGTTCTTTTACATACTATAAATCTATGACATGGGGCACTAAGTTTACTTCCCTTCTGAAGGAAGCCAGGCTGAGGAGTTTTACGCTTGAAAAAACCCATTACCCTTCATCGGATTTGTACCTGCAACCTCAGAATACTAGAGGCCACCATGGTTGACCTAAACCACGTAGGCCCTCAACCACGTAGGTTGAGTTGTGCTTGGGAATCCATATCAAGGATATAGCAGATATCTTCAAACCCTTGAAGATGGGAATGCAGGGATACACTTCTTCAAAGAAGTTGAAGCAACTAACATCCTGATAATGAAATTACAAGCTGCTTATGTCAGCAGTCTGCCGCGGAATTATGGAATTGATTACTTTCTTGAGAGGGTCATCAAACCCGGCAGAGGGCGATGGAGTTTTGGTTTATAAATCCTTAACATGACTTCTTTCAGAAGAGAAGTAAAGCAGGTGGTACCATGTGGTAGATTTATAGCACGTTAAAGAAACTGAAGCCTAATAAAGGGGTCTTTGAGGAAAATTTCTGGTCTTTCATGCCCAATGTGGAATGGGATGCTAAGCATAACTGTAGTTAAAGAGCATCCATAAATAAAGCTCAATTTAATTTACCATACCCTAAAAAAACCAGTGATAGAGAAGTAACATTGAAATTGTTCATTGAAGGGGTATTAAGTGAGATTGTATTAGAAGAAGTTAAACATCTACCACCAAAGGTAAGAATGGGTGTTAAAACCAAGATAACTTGCACTTCCCAAGCAGCTTTAGTGAAAAATAAACAATTCAAGATGAGAAGTTTATTCTGGCCATAGGCTCCATATTTGATCCAAGAAATGCCTCAAAGCTCATGTCCCTTACAGAACTGCTTAAGCTTAAGTATTGTAAACCACTTCAGAGGGCACAAGGAAAACAAGAATTTATAGAATCCTGAAGTGTTTACCTAACCATGTGAAAAGGAAGGTGGCAGAGTACTTCTTTGAAGCCTGAAACCATCTCATCCACATTATGCCATTGCAACACTGAAGAATGTATGGTTTCTATGCTCCAGCATGACTTAGAGAGATCTTTATCAAAATATGTTTGGTGGTGAGCTACAGGAGGAGGAGACTGCCACCAACAAATGCAGAATGTTATGGTTTGAATAACGTAATTTCACTCTTGATATCTGGGATGTTAGTAATAAGTTTTAGTTTTCTTTAAAACTTTTCTACTTCGAATCCAGGAAATTCAAAAAGGAACTGCAAGGTGTGAGAACTGAGGACTGAGGACTGAAATTTATTGATGTTTACATTTGTAGTTGTAAAGAAATTGTTTGTAGAAATTCCTTAATAATGTTCTTCTTTAATTTCCATTGTAAAAGATTGTAATAAACACTCCATTGCCTAAATTACTTTATTTATACTACCCAACGGTGCCTTCTTTCTTATGTTTAAGTAAAGAATTACAGCCCAATTGACTGCAGCAAGATTTGCATAACACTGAAATATAATTTGTCACAACAGCAAAGCCACATTTCTTTGGCACTTACTATTCATAGCACAATCCATCTGAGAAACATCTACTTACTAACGTTATGAGCAGCAATGAAATAAGGCAATACATTTGAGGAAATGTATGATTTGGTCCCTCACAATTAATATCATAGAATAGATTTGTTGAGATAGAGAAGTTATACAAAACACAAAGACACCAAGTTTGTATTCCAAATCAACACAAATGTAAAAAATTACAACATTTTATAGCACCTTTATCCAAAATTAAATAACAATTATGAAAACGAAGGATACGATCCACCAGGGATTACCGTTGAACCTTCTCCCAAGCAATCCCCTTCTCCCTCCTTGATTATGACACCATTGCTCGTTTTATTTTTAATACCAGCAACCTATTTCACAACCACTGGTTTTCTTCCGGTGTGACATTACTTCCTCTTTGGATCCTTCCATCATTTCCGAAAATATTAAACAACTTAAAAATGAGGCACAGAGGAAGCATGGGGGTTAGAATTGAGTATCATGGCTTGAAAATTACGCATTGTGCTTATCTTTTGTATTCGAACCAAAAACTCAGCAAGTAAAACAGATGCTGCAAACATTATTGCCAATTTTTACAAACTAATCTAACGAGTGATCATTATATACAAACTGTCACTCGATGTGATTATCATTTGACATGACAAAAATTAATGAAGAATTAGTTTGATATCACTCAAACTAATTTTGCTGATTGGTCAAATCTGGTTTATGTACGTCTTTAAAATGTGACAAATCACTGTAGGCCTCAAAAGTATCTAATTCATACATGATTCTTTCCCAATGAATCAAATTATGTAATTTCAAAATATAGAAAAGAAATGACCATCTATTCTTAAATTATGTCCAATTTGTAATACTTTTATGATGTGGTGAATCAAACACTTATCCTTTTCACAAATGATACATTATCAGACCTCTTCTCCAAAATTTCAAACTTCTGAAGCTTTGTATCCAAATATGTAATTTCAAATGTTAGAACTGAATGTAGAGATTCTTTAACCTTGTGAATCAAATTATGCAATTTCTAAGATGATAACCTAGTAAAGCCACTCAGAAATTTGACACCTGTGAGAACTTTTACTCTCATGTGTCAAATTATGTGCTTTCAAATTGCCCAACTTTATAAAGCTTTTTGCACAAATTTCACACTTATGAGGCTTTTTATCCTCTTGTATCAAATTATGCATTTTCAAATTGCCCAAGAGCATAAAGCCCTTTTCACAAATTTCACACTTGAGGCTTTTTACCCTGAGACATTAAATTATGCATTTTCAAATTCCATATTAGAGTATAACCATTCCCATAAATTTTAAGCTAGTGAGCCTTTGTACCCTGGTGTATCAATTTACATACTTTCAAATTGCTCAATGAGTAAAGCTCTTCTCACAAATTTGAAGCTTGTGAGTCTTTTGACCATTATGTATCAAACTATGGATTTTCAAAGATGACAAATGTGAAAAACTTCACACTTGTAAGACTTTTTTACCTTCATGTATCAAATTATGTCTTTTCAAATTGCACCACTAATTAAAGCTCTTCTCACAAATTTCACACTTGTGAGGTGTTTTTAGCCTCACGTATCAAATTATGCACTTTGAAATTGCCCAACAGTATAAAGCTCTTACCACAAATTTTACACTCCAGTCTTATTAACCTCATGAATTAAATTATGCGATTTCAAAGATGATAAATGTGTAAAGCCCTTCTCACAAATCTCACATTTGTGAGACTTTATACCCTCATGTATCAAATTATGCATTTTCAAAGATGATGAAATCTCATATTTGTGAGGCTTTTTATGGTATCAAATTATGTTTTCAAATTGCCCAACTGAGTAAAGCTCTTCTCACATATATTACGCTTGTGATTCTTTTTACCTTGATGTGTCAAATTATGTTTCCAAACTGCCCAAATGACAGGATCTTCTTACATATTTCATACTTGTGAGGCTTTATACCCTAATGTATCAAATTATGCCTTTTCAAAGATCGCAAATGAGTAAAGCCCTTCTCACATTTGTGAGGCTTTATACCCTAGTGTATCAAATTATGTGTTTTCAAACTGCCCAACTGAAAAAAGCTCTTCTCACATATTTTACACTTGTGATCCTTTTTACCCCCATGTATCAAATTATGCGATTTCAAATTGCTCAACTGAGTAAAGCTCTTTTTACAAGTTTCACACTTGTGAGGCTTTTTACCTTCATGTATGAAATTATGTATTTTCAAATAGCCCAGCTGAGTAAAGCTCTTCTCGCATATTTTACACTTGAGATCCTTTTTACCTTGATGTATCAAATTATGTCTTTTCAAATTGCCCAACTGAAAAAAGCTCTTCTCACATATTTTACACTTGTGATCCTTTTTACCCCCATGTATCAAATTATGCGATTTCAAATTGCTCAACTGAGTAAAGCTCTTTTTACAAGTTTCACACTTGTGAGGCTTTTTACCTTCATGTATGAAATTATGTATTTTCAAATTGCCCAGATGAGTAAAGCTCTTCTCGCATATTTTACACTTGTGATCCTTTTTACCTTGATGTATCAAATTATGTCTTTTCAAATTGCCCAAATGAGTAAAGGTCTTCTCACACATTTCACACTTGTGAGGCTTTTTACCCTGATGTATCAAATTATGCGATTTCAAATGGCTCAACTGAGTAAAGCTCTTTTTACAAGTTTCACACTTGTGAGGCTTTTTACCTTCATGTATGAAATTATGTATTTTCAAATAGCCCAGCTGAGTAAAGCTCTTCTCGCATATTTTACACTTGTGATCCTTTTTACCTTGATGTATCAAATTATGTCTTTTCAAATTGCCCAAATGAGTAAAGGTCTTCTCACATATTTCACACTTGTGAGGCTTTTTACCCTCATGTGTCAAATTATGCAATTTCAAGTATGACAAGTGTGTAAACCTCTTCTCACAAATTTTACACTTGTGAGGCTTTTTACCCTCATGTGTCAAATTATGCAATTTCAAGTATGACAAGTGTGTAAAGCTCTTCTCACAAATTTTACACTTGTGAGGCTTTTTACCCTCATGTATCAAATTATGGAATTTCAAACTGCCCAACTGAGTAAAGCTCTTCTCACAAATTTTACACTTGTGAGGCTTTTTACCCTGATGTATCAAATTATGCAATTTCAACTTGCCCAACTGAGTAAACCTCTTCTCACAAATTTTACACTGGTAAGGCTTTTTACCCTCATGTAACAAATTATGTGATTTCAGAGATGATGAATGTGTAAAGCCTTTCTCACAAATCTCACACTTGTGAGGCTTTTTACCCTGATGTATCAAATTATGTGTTTTCAAATGGCTCAACTGAGTAAAGCCCTTTTTACAAGTTTCACACTTGTGAGGCTTTTTACCTTCATGTATGTAATTATGTATTTTCAAATTGCCCATCCGAGTAAAGCTCTTTTCACAAATTTCACACTTGTGTGGCTTTTTACCCTTTTTTGACTTTTTATCATTATGTATAAAATTATGGCTTTTCAAATCGCCCAAATCAGTCAACTCCTTCTCACAAGTTCCAGATTTATGAGAATTTTTACCTTCATGAATCAAATTGTGTAATCTCAAAGCTGACAACTGTGTAAAGCTTTTATCACAAATGTTACACTTGTGTAATGTTTCACTCCGATGAATCAATAAAGCCTTATCACATACTTCCCCATCACTAGATTTCCCTGATAAGTGAATATGTTCTTCTATAGGTGGTATATCTGTGATATCACTTTCTTGGCTTTTACATTCAGGACAATCACTTCTAAAACTGAAGCTGGTGTTTATCACTGCAGCTCCAGCAGAGGGCAATGTTGAATCACCGCTGCCATCATCAGAGACTCTTTCTGTGCATAATCTGCAATAGTGGAAGACTTAGCATTAGGTAAAACAATCTAAGAATGAAAGGGAATTAAATTTGAAAAAGAATCTCTGTTTCTTAAAAATCATCTACAGCAGTTAAATATTCATGTAGAGCAACCTCTTTGTTCATTACTATTTAGATAACTTTGTTAATCTGCAATATTATTAAATAATTAATATAATTTTTCATCTGAAAATTTTTAATGCTAAACCTGTTGGATGGTTATGGCAATACAAGGAGTATGTGTTACATGCAATGAGAATTACATCAACTTTCAGGTTTGTTTTAACAACCATACAAAGCAATTCCTGAGTTGATTTAACTGGTAAAAATATATTTTCATAACAAATGGTTCTCAACAAGCCAGCAGCCAGTACATTGAATGGAATGTTTCTTGCTGATTCTCATATATGAATGGAAGATCATCAATGCATTACATATAAAACATGCAATGTTTGTAAAACAGTTTTAGCCTTCTAAAAATCTCATGTCATCCACTCCTCTTACAAACTCGCATTGCACTTTATGTCAATTGACAAACATCTGCAGAAATAATTTAATTTCAATGTTAGCCAAAATGCCTCTATATTAATGTTACAAACACAAAAATGACTTACAATAAGCTTGAATGAGAGTATGGTCATATAGAGCTACAATAAGTGTTCTTGTTTTTGCCTATTTTCATTTTTAATGCCTATGAATGCCTATTTTATTGATCTTTTAAAAATTAAGTTTGCGATGAATTAAAACAAAATGGAAGTATACGTGTAGTTGCTGACCAATAATTTCAGAACAGATTATATCTTACTTTTACTGCAGATAGTAAAAATTCAATTTCATATTTTCCTTAGCCTTTAGTTTCCCAACTTATTCCTAGAAGGGTACTTTTCCCCATCTTGTGTCTTCTCTTATACACTATTGTGGGTTGAAAGCTTGGCAAATGGTAGGAAAGGGTTTATGGACACATTGCAATCATTCACACTTTAGACATAAAGAAAAGCAGCACTATTATAATCGGCGCAACAGTTCTAGACACGTGAAAATCTTAATGAGAGCTATGATGCGAGTTGCTTACCACATCAGGTGTTGACCGATCGACTGAATGCTGCAGGAGTGCGAGGGACAGTCATCGTCAAATATCCACAACGGTTCTGCACTGTGTTGCACTGATAAACTTAGTTATATACAGTATATTAAAATCCACGCTGTATAAAGCGCTTAATATAAAAAACGCTGTCAATCATTGCCTCCAATTTTTCCACATCTACCAACCCTTCCTCTTCTGCGGAATCACTCACATTATTGCCGTCATCACTGCTGTCACTACTTTCTGCACCAATATCCTGCATGAGAATTATTTCTGTTTGATTTTCTGCAATTACGTATTTTTCAGAATAATGATTCTTAATTTATTCAGCATGTCGCCATACATTTTCCCATTCTGGCCTTCCAATTTCAGCAAATTGCTGGCATTATAACTGCTCCACATATTTTAATTTAAAAGTGATATTTCGGCATGCCACCCATTTTTTGACATCAGCCCAGATTAATTCGATTGGGTTTAGATCTGGGTGATATGATGACAGTCTAAGTACATTATGGCGATGTTGTATTACTATCTGGTCAAGTATGTATGACTTCTGAAGCAGTTTGTTGGCTTTAATTAAGTTATATAGCTTTGATTTACTCATACTTTCATCTAAGGCTTTATGTCTAAGTAACCAAGCTCTCATTTCTTCTTTCAAGGAAGTTGAGATAGGTGGTTTGTGAATTTGAGTGTTGAAGCTTTGAGAAGCATTTTTCGATGACCAGAACAGACCCAGCAGGCATATTAGGTATCAACATGGCGTTGATTCACTTCATGTAATTTTCTGTATTCATTTCTTGATGAAAATCTCCTGTTGTTTGTTGCGACTTGTAAAAGGGCATTTGGAACGAAGCCGATCTTTCCAACAGCACGAATGATAATAAGTATTTGCCCTTTGGCAACAGGTGCCTGCAAACCTAATTCGCTATCGTCACTCCAACTTTTAGATGCTGTATGACTGCTGTGTATGTATGACTCATCTTCATATATTATAGTATTTTTCTGAAATATGTAGCACCACCTTGAAAATTGATGCTGATATAAGTACACACTGATATAAGTACATATAAAATTATAGTCATTTGGAAAGGTAGAATCAGACTGAAAAATTCAATGCCATAGCCGGGATTTGAACCACGGATCTTAGGTTTCTGTGCCGTTGCTCTAACCGACTAAGCTATCATGGCAACATTTACTTATTATTTTTATTTTTTTATTTTATTATTATTTTTTTATTTTATTTATTTATTTTGCTTTTCTGTTAGAACTCTTCTATTTGATTTCGGTTTCTTCCATTTGAACCCTAAATCTTTAATAATTTTTCTGAGATTTGTAGCACCACCTTGAAAGTTTCTGCTGTCTTTCAGCTGGATGAGCAATCTGCTTATTGTTAGCACAGTTTTTTCTTCCACATAGGAATTGTGAATCATGCGACCAATGACGCATTCGAAATCGTCTATTTCTGTAATACCTTTGGGGACCTTATGTTTCTTCCCAGGTGTGTCAAATGGTACTCTTTCATCCATATGTTTCTTTCTCTTATCTTTGAGAACTCTGGAAACGGAACTCGGTGAAACACCAGTTGCTTTGACTACTCTTTCTTTCACTCTCTAAAGGCTTTTGTGGAACTCGGATATAATTTCTTCCTTCATCTCTGCTGTTTGCTTCATGAAGTCGATGACATTTGCAATTATTTCTCTACTTTGAATATGTAACACCTTACCACTTAACTTTGAAAACATAGGAGCCATGGTTATAAATATAACAAATATAAGATAAGTACTATTTAGATACTGCAGCTCTCTTTAAAACTACAACCAGATGCAGACACTTTCTATGCAGACTGTATGTGTTACGCACTGTGAGTAAGCAAAGGTGTTATATCGCTTTCGTTGATAAAGCTAAACATAAACCATTCCTATGCTCGGCAGCTGGGTTGGCAATCAAGATCACGATTCCAGAAGTTTTGCGCGAGTAATAGCAAATGCATCTATTCCTTAAGTTGTTGCCTAACTATAAACATGTAAATGTTGGGTTGTGGAAAGAATGGAGATACATTGTTAACCTTAGTTAAAATTTCTCATCCAATGAAGACTGCAATTTTGATGAAATAGTGCAGCAGTGTTAGGTAGTTTCTTGTTGATATACACTGACAGGTATACACTGACAGGTACTTCTGGGACAGCTCTCGTACGACCGTCACTCACTGAAAATAATGGTGGATCTGGTAACAGTTCATGAAAGTCCTAATGTATGAGGGTATCTTTCAAGATTTTCAATTGGAATACATTTCCTGGAAAAATTCTACCGGCGCAAGGCAAGAAACAACTTCAGAAGTCATGCAAAGTCTGCTCATCCAAAAAGGATCCAGGAGCTGAAGAGGCAAAAAGAAAGAATACCAGTTATCATTGCAGTGAATGCAAAATTCAACTTTGTACTAACTCATGTTTCAAGATATTTCATACCAAAATGTGCTACAAAGTTGGAC
Source organism: Deroplatys truncata (assembly GCA_030765065.1). Taxonomy (NCBI): domain Eukaryota; kingdom Metazoa; phylum Arthropoda; class Insecta; order Mantodea; family Mantidae; genus Deroplatys; species Deroplatys truncata. Next base: position 114,864,268 of record CM060989.1, read on the forward strand.
TCTGTGTGTTCTTGTAAAGGAACTTAGTGTATAAGTGAAAAAAAAGCAAAAAATTTATTAAAATTAACATATCTTATTTACAACTCCCTTTTATATCCTGTGGGATTCACTTCTTCCTCCTCTGTTTTCCCATATTATTGTCTCATTGATGAAGCAAATTAAGTAGTAAACATAAAATGTTACATACCATATGAAAGAGAAAAGTTCAAGCTTTAACCCCATGTATGGTTCTGTATAATTATATGCCTGAGGATAAATAATCATTTATAATTTGCTTCAACCATTTAAAGAACCACTGAGGAAATGATGCAGCAATTGAGGAGTTTGTATACAACTGGCTGCCAAGGTTTCTTTATTTAAGAAAGGAATTTAAAAGATTTGCCATTTCAGTGGGAGAATCACACTTTGAAATAACAAAACTATGTAAAAAATTGACAGCAATTACCTACTTCTGTTATAACAGAAAATTTTAGTTTATATTTTCTCTACCCTTAAATAAGCTATATAACTTTCCAAAGTATCCATGGACTTTATTATATAAGAGTGAGGGATAAAAAAATTTAATACATTATTTGTTGGTAGTGATTATTATATTCCCATTTGTATCAGCTCATGAACATGCGACATCTGCTACAACCTAAATGTGAGAGTTATATTAAACACTTGCTACATAAATTTAGTTTTATACTTTATACTGAGGCTTTCATGGCCGGCGTCATAACTAATAAATGTAGTTTTGACTAATTTTGAAGATTTAAAAGCTAGTAACAGTGATGTGTCATAATTTAAAATAAAGAGAGTTGAGGGTTGTTACACTACATCACTATAATATTCCTACTTGAACGCGTTTCAGGAGACGGTCTGTTTTTTGCTGACGATGGGAACAAACCGCCTCCCGAAACGCGTTCAAGTAAGAATATTATAGTGATGTAGTGTAACAACCCTCAACTCTCTTCATTTTAAAAAATGTAGCTTTATTTATGGAAATTCTTTAGCTGCCTTGGTTCTTAGTGTGCCACTCTATACTGTGCGCGAAAGACAGGAACTTTTACTCAAACACCTTTTTATCATGCTTGAGGTTCTTTTACATGCCATAAATCTATGACAAGAGACCACCTCCTTTACTTCCCTTACAAAGGTAGCTATACCAATGATTTTTATACCCAAAAAATTCCATCATCCTCTGACAGGTTTAAACCTCTGACCTCAACCAACTGTCGTCAAGTACAAAGCTGTATGGAACAGAACCTGGCCACTGTGCCTCAATATTAGTAATTATCAAACTTGCATTGTACACTGTTTGGATATAGGTACTGTATACTTCTGTGTTATCTGGGTGATAAAATGGACACATGAGTACAAATGGTGTCTGCAATGCCTGGAAAATTTGCGACTAGATAAAATTCTTCTATCACTGTGACCATAGGGAACAGTACCTCCAATACTTTCACCATTGTGGGTTTCAAAACTCTGTTGCAGTCACTGTTAACAGTATGGAATGGAGAAATATCTGAGTGTTATCAATAGCTGTTGAATTGGTAATAATGACCAATTTCTTTTCATATGGTATTCCAGCCTCATGTGAGCTTTTTCTAATATTTTTCATACTACCTATTTTGATAATCTGTATTGAGTCACCCATATTTGCAATAAATTCTTTGGCCAACATTTCAATATTGAAAATATCCATTGCTTAGTTACTGGAATGAAAGTAAATGAGATGCCACTTTTTAAGAGCTACAGCCTTTATACAGCCTTTAAACCAGAATTCATGGACTATCAAAGATTTGAAGGAAGGAAAATGGTGCTTCAAAAGCTGATGGGAACTTAGGCCATCAAAAGGATTTCACACATTGGTGAAACAGAACTTTTACTTCTGACAAGCCCTCAATAGTTTGGCAATCTTCAATTGTCTTGATGATGGTTGATGAAACACGGCAGGCATAAGGCTTTTCAATGGGGAAAATACTATCAAACTCAGATGAGTGATTTTTTACACACACAAAAATTTCCTCTCTCTATAATATTACATAAAGCAGCACCAGTAAAGGAAAATGTAACACAAGAATCATAAGGTTTTTTTCATTGAAATATTACCAAGAGTCAAGTCTTACCTTGGTGATTTTACTGGAGTGAAGTCCTCATCCTGTAACAGAATAATGCAAATGTACAGATTCATACAATCATCTATACAGCATTACTTAAATGCTGTGCATCAAATAGTTATCTTTATAATACCACGTTTGATATATTTTTTAAATTGGATATGGCATAAGGAGTTATGCAGAAACAAAGATTACACTTTACATCAAGTTATGGAGTGAAGAAAACAGAGAAGTGGAGAATGTGTTTAAACCTAAATAAACAGTTTGACTTAAAGAACAGAGAACTGGCAAAAGGTATGTTTAGTAAGGTAAATCAGAATCTATGATTGTGTTAACCCAATATTAAAGAAAGTGTGATGTAATACATTCACATGACTATCTCTGCAACTGAAAAATTCACATATATATGTATATTAATACAAGGATTCACATAGAACCACATAAGGTGCTACATAACACAAAAGATTGCTAACTCCAAACTTTATGCTTGCATTCCATGCACAGAGACAGAATTCTACAATTCTCTCTCCAAGCACTGCCAGATTGGAACAATGCAAGATTTCAAACCATCTACTGGACAAGGTGTACATTCATTTGGTCTCACGCCATGCCAGATACTGAGCTGTTGTTTTCTTCATGCAAAAACTTTTTATGTCCGATTTGTTTACAAAGAAAGAATGATTTTCCATATTGGAAATTATTGGTTTGGTTATGTTATTCTATTTGAAACTTAAGGTGTTCTGAAAACATTTTAAAATATAATTTACAGATCCAGAAACATGTGCCAATTTTGTGTTATGTCCATGGCTGCATTGTAAGTGGTTTCTTATTCTTCTATTCAAGTTATGTTACAGTACTTTTTTTTTCTCTCAAGAATGATTTGAAATTGAGCAGTAAGTCCTTTGCAATTTGGAAGACACAGTGAAATGATTCACTCTCGCTCTGTACATGAAAGTTATGCAAGATTCTAGAAGGTGACATGCATGAAAAACAACCCAGAAAGAAAGGGTTTGTTGATGTGACAGCTGGACTTTGCTCCCTCTACAGTATATATACAGTACCAAGGAATATGTTTTATGATTTCTAGTATTTTTGTGTTGTAAAGGCAACTTTGCACAAGAGTGACTGAATGGAGTTAATTGTACAGTGTGGGTGTACATATATAAATATCACTGAATTATATATTTGCCAGAGAACTAGAAATTGGAGGCTATTCTAGAAAAAAAATTAAAGATACACACCATAATAACAACCCCCTTTTTTGGTGAAAAATCTAAATTCCAAACCAGTAGTATTCCAAAACGTTAATAAAGGGAATAAGTTAGTAAAACTGGATAAAGAAGATTACACCCAACAAATAAAGGAGCTTTTAAAATCCTCAGAGTATACCAAAATATAAAACACCCCATAAGCAGACTAATATATAACATGAGTATAAGCTTAGCAGTTGTTAAATACTCTCCTTGTGGTAAAGATGATAACAGATTAAAATGAAATAACCCTTAAAGTCCAAAAATTTATGATTTACCAAAGCTAAATAACCCTGAAAAAGAACTAAGACCATCATATCAGTTATCAGAGCACAACTTAGAAACTGTCAAAATGGCAAACCAACAAATTCAAGAACTGCCAAAATTTGAATAATTAAGGATTAACAATTTCCTTGGGTTACTAAAAAAATGGAAAACACATTGCTTAAAGTTGATGACATTAATTTTTTGTGTGGCCAAGCACCATTAAAATATTGGTTAACTTCCATCAACAGGAATGAAATGGAAATTGTAGACTCAGCGGCTTAGCAAAATTATGCACTGAACAAACATTCTTATTTGTTTTGCAAAAATATAGGTGTTGATACTTTCACATAGTTAAGAGGAAGAATTTACGAGATGATTTAAAGCTATTGAATCAGAAACATAAAATTTACTATGGAAATAGAATCTCACAACCAGGTTCTCTTGGCATTTGGAATATATAGAAAGAACACTCTGGCTGTGTGCACCATTCTCATTCAAAATTTTATTGTGGTAAAATATGGCCTTTAGTGAATTAAATGGCCATTTGTGGTGCATTATTAATTGTTAAAATTCATCAAGAATTTTACTGTAGTTAAATCTGACCGGCCATTGATTATCTCCAACTTCCCTACATTTCAATGTTAAAATGGCGATTCAAAATAGGTTACAATTCCTAAACAAAAGAAACACTTTATTTTCACAAATAAACGAATACTGATAGAGTTACATTCTTTATAGTACTTTGTAGTTTTTAATTCCGTAAGGCTTTTTATGCAACATTAGTCTAAAATATCCTGATAAAAAATGTGAAAAAGATCCATATAACCATGGCATTACACATAAATATATTTGTTAAAGCATAGATCCAAGAACACTGCAGAAATAAGTAGAGCAATGAATGGATTTACTGTAATTAACACATTTTTAGCAATGTTTGGGTACATTAATTACGCATATATAAGAATCTAGGCATCCATGAGGTCAGTGTTGAAGCGGAAGTCAACCTCGTGGTGTGGGATTATCCTGTGCTGTGCAAGAAGTTTCTAGTTCAAATGTTGTTTGGGGATGACATATTTTTCCTTTCTTCTGTCTCTCTTTCAGAAGTGAAAGTTGACTATGCTAATTAGGATTTTTATTCAGTGTAAAATGAAAGGAAAGAAAGAAAAAAAGATCCTTAATAGTTCAGCACATTTTATTCTCTATTGTAACACAGCTTTTCCCTTATGTCGATCTTTAAGTTACTGCTGCTATCTCTACTTTCTCCCTTTTCTTAAGAACTGCATGTTAAGTTTAAAAACATACCTACTTCATGTTTACAGAAACTGGGAGTGCATGCTGAACAAGTACATGAATGTGCTTCAGCAAGAAGGTAGAACAAGTGAAACAGAGATTACACATACTTCTGAGTGCAATGAGCAGTGCGCTCAACCAAGGTGAGTGCCTGCCAGCTAACCATGGTCACCTGAACTGTGGTGAACATTGGTGCACTGCAGCGTGATGATTACCCTGGTGAACGTATCTTGATAAGGTGATGAGAATGGTGCATATGGCCATTATACACACAACAATATTTATAACCCACATTATACAAAGCTGCTACATGTTAGTGAATATTCCTCCTACTCAAAAAGAACAACAACTTAAAATACCAGAAAATCTTAAAAAATGCTAAGAAAAATGGCTATAAAAAGAATTGGTGGATAGATAAATCAAAGGGTTCCAGCATCAAAAGATAGCAGAAAACACAACTCTGAAATTGCAAAAAGAAAATTCTGTGTTCAAACAAGTCCATGTTCCACCCATGGGTACATAGAGAATTTCAGAGCATCAAAGAAAGCAACACAACTCAACCCACAATATAAATTCAATATAAAATTCTGAGTTCAAAAAAGGTAACAAAAAGAATAAAATACCCCTTCATAAAAAACTCTGGGATTTACAAGACAGATTGCAAAGATTGTGAAAGTATTTTTACAAGTCAGAGACTTGAGGAACACCTCAGAAACATCAAATCCTGAGAGGAGGAAAAATCAGCAGCAGTGCTGCATTTTTAGGATAAAAGGATATGAAATTGTCACTTGGTGACACTAATTCAGCTAACACAAAAATCCAATGAACTGAATATTTGGGAGAAATCATGTTTATGGAAAAATTGACCAAGGTTAATGAACTCTGAGATCTCAATGGTCCAAAATCTTATCACAAAATTCATACAACCACTGACAGAGGGATAAATAGTAAGCCATGATCATCAGGGGCAAGCAATCCAGTGGCAGTCAGCTGACAATGAGGAAGACATTCCTCGAACTGGTTCTGAGGTAAATACCTAATTCAGTGAATTTGTACATGTGTGACCACATTTAAAACTTTTAAACAAGAAGTGCTTTAGTTATAACATGTGCAAATACAAATGTAACAAACTGATAAGATGGATACAAAATGGGTAAAACCAAGAATTGCAAACTTTACAGCTTATCCATTAAATGACCTCTGGGAAACATTAAACTTGCAATGAAGTATTTTGGAAACAACTAACATTATGATTAAACTTACAAATTCTGTATTGGATGAGCTCTGCATTTTTCCCATAATTACGTTATTGTTGATTTTTTAGGTTTCTTATACATAATTATTCAAATTCACTTATAAAAAGGGTCTTTATAGCATATTCACACAAAATATAACATATACATATAACTTGTCATGGAAGTATCTTAAACAGATTGGAAAGGAAAATTCAGACTGAAAAATCCATTGCCTTAGCATCAGAACAGTTCAGAGTTATTTATGAGAAAACAAAAGATGATGTTTTTAAGAATAGTTTGGGTTAGGAAGATTTTCTTGAAAATCCTCTTGTTACAAACTCTGAAAATGTTGAACCTAAATATACAGTTTGGTATCTATCCAGCCATCTGTTTTTGAGTTATCCTGTTCTCTCCCTCTCTCTGAGATATGTATGCCTGCAGTGTCACAAACACACAGAAACGTTTTTCTTTTGTTTTTTTCTGAAATACTTCTTTTGGATTCAATGGAACTCAAAACATGTATTTCTGGTTAAATCTCAAAATTAAATTTTTGGGTGCAATAAGTTACTTCTACTAATGATATGTATGTTGCCGAGAAAGTAAAAGTGCCTGAGAGGTGTAGGAAAACAGCTGCTAACAAAAAACTGGGTTTTTCTACATCAGTTACCTAGTTGTTGATGTGTACTCGCTTAACAGGGGTGAGGCTGGTAAATATGAAGACTCTGCAATTCCAAGCCATCAAATTAACTTTTTCTTTCTTTGAAAAGGCACACAGTCTGCAACCATTGAGTAAAATAATCTTTGCTGTTCACTGATTTTAAATGTTAGCTCGATACAGTTTACTCTCTGTTATCAATTATTTAACATACCCTGCTAACAAAACTGATTGCAACATACAAACAAAATAAAGAACACCACCTAACATGAGAGTTATTACAATATTTTGATATTGGCATCAACCCATTATAAGCAGATTCCATTCTGGTTTGTATTGCTATGTCTTACCTTTAGGATTGCCTAATGTGTCTTATTTTACATACATTTTCTGGAGACTACAGATGACTGTTTTCTATTTCGTGGCAATCTCAATGAAACTTCATAGTTTTCTTTGCAAATATGTTAGTTTACAACACCAATGTGTTCATATTTTAATACATAGCATTTGTATAACCATTTTAGTGTTTTAGTAACTTAAGAATTGAAATTAGGTGGTTTATAACCCATGTTCATCAGAAAAAACAGGGCTTTTCAATGGGGAAAAAATTAATACATTCAGTCATGTGGTTTTTGAGAGTCCGCTACATACCTACATAAATTGTCTCACCTTATAATATTTTTAATAACATAAAAAAACATATTCAAATGAGTTTTCAGAAGAATAGTTTTGTGCACAGTTCCAGTCTTATCTCAACATATTCTACAGAACACTCTATTTCATTTGTAGCAAAGCGAGTTGGGATAACTGGACCATAAAAGCGACAATGTTAATTTTTTTTAAGTATTCAGACACTTGTACATAATAATGTATCGCAGCATTATGAAGAGAGAAAGTGAATGTGTCACAATTGAATCATGTTCTTCCTGCAAGATGCACACTATAAGATATATTCAAATGTTCTATAATTAAAAATTAAAGGTATCTCATACTCATATCCAGTTTCACCCTAGTTTTCTCATATAATAATATTGACAGATTTGTTTTTATCATTTACTTCAAATACAGTTAACTCACTTTATTCTTTGGTCATTGCAGTCCTACAGAGTAAAACAAGACATTGAACTTTACAATGTGGTTGTCTGTGATCTTCCAATGAGTCAATTTCTTTTTGGTTTCATTTAGCATTCATTTCATTTTTTTTTCAAATAGGAGGAAAGTGTAGCTTATGGTCAAATTTTTCAACACCAAAGTATATTTTTTTGACATGATTTCACAAAAGCTCCCTCAAATATCTTATAATAATCAAAAACTGTTGCCATCATTACTTTCAACCTTTTAAATATACCATCCTGACAAATACTGTACACGTTTATAAAAATATCTCTTATCCTTATAATTTTGTATTACATAATTGAAATAATTTATCAAGTGTACAATAAACAAAAATTGTAACTGCAGTAGATTTCTACAAAACTTACCTTAATGTCATCACAAACAGATGAAGTTTCTGTTTCCAGCCACCAAGGTTCTTCTTTAATTTCTATTTTGTTATCCATTTCGTGATCACTGTTGTATTTCTTAACCTTCATTACAGGATACTCCAGAAGAAATTCTCTCTCATTCTGTGAACCAATTTTTGTTTTGACATCTGTCTCGCAATGGTTGCTGCATGTAACAGTTTCAGACTTAATCTTCTTTACAAGATGTTTGATAAAACAAGCTCTATCTTTCTTTGAACCTAAGTCTGGAAAAGGATTCTCTGATTTCACTTCTTTCTTGATTGTCATATCACAATCATCATTCAAAAGCACAGCATCACAGTTCATGTTCATTGTACCATTCTTGAAGAGCAATTCTCTCTCATTCCGTGAGGCTAAATTATCTGAGAGAGGATTCTCTTCTTTGATTTCTACGTTGGTATCCATTTTACAACTGTTGCTGCATCTCTTGGCGCTAAGTCTGTGGAGAAACAAACACATCATGAAGTAGAACATAGACAGGTAAGTATATGGTCATGGGACAAGACTACTGTTTATAACTAAGTTGTGTGTCTGTTACTGCCACCCCCACTCCACAGTCATTGGCTCATCTCCCATGACATCTAAAAACAAACTCAATAACTGCCTTATGTGACAATAAACAGTAGCATCAGAACAAAATGCATTAAGTCCACCCGCCAACAAAATACATTTTGATGCTGATTCTCCATATTTCTAGATGCTGAATCGTACTTTAGGATTAATTTATTTCAAATAGCATACCTTCCTAACCTGAAATGGGTTTGAAATACAGTGTTTGGTTCAGAAAGCTCTTAATCCACTGAGACGAATGGAACAAATGGGCACTTTATAAAAGCAAAGAATTTCTTATGCAACACTGCACCTATATGCTTTGATTACTGTGATTGCATTCTGTGGAACCACAAGTGCACATGTTGCCGCCAAACTATTATCGGATATTGCTTTCATGGATCTTGTTATCAATATTACATCATGCTAAATGAATGTGAGAAGAAAACAAATTTGCTTACTTCAAAATCTGAGATAGGGAGCTGTGTCATGGAAGCACATATAGTAGAATTTATTTAAAGGTGAGTCGGAATTGTTACACTAACATCACTTTAAGTTTACTCACTTAACATGTTTCGGGAAACTGTTGTTCCCATCCTCAGAAGTTAATGCGACTGGCTCGTGTTGTTGGTGTTTCCGATTTTTGGACTGGATCCTGTGGTGGCATCTTGTGGTGGAGAAATGTACTTCCAGAGAGGATTTGGTGGCGGCAAATCAAAATTCATTAGATGTGTGTTGTGTTTTAGAATGGTGATCTTCTCCCATGCATCTAATTCGGCTGCAAATTTGGCTGGTTTGACTAATGTAATATTGGGTTTGATGTTGTGATTAGTGATCCAAAAATGGTGTGAAACTGCAGATTTGTCCATTTGTTTGTATTTAATACATCTCATGTGCTCCTTTAGCCTAGTTTCTAAGTTTCTTTTTGTCTTACCAATGTATACTTTATTGCAATCTGAACAATTGATTTTATAGATTCCAGCTTTTTTGTCTTGTGGAATGGGGTCTTTTAACTTGTTACAAAGTAATTTCTCTATGTTAAATTTGTTTTGTGGAGCTAGGCTGATGTTATGTTTCATGAAAATCTTCTTAAATTTGTGAAATGTTCCTGGGTGGTATGTGAATTTCTTGAATTTTAGCTCTTTATCTTGCTGGCTGAGATTTGTTGTGTTTCTGATGTGCATCTGTCGTTTGAATTTTGCAATTTTTTTTGTCAATAGTTGCTTTGTTGTACCCATTATGTATTGCTGTGTCTACTATATGCTGGTATTCTAACTGGTATTCTTTTTTATTTAAGAGGGTATATACCAGTCTATGTGTTAGGCTGTTTAGTACTGCATGTTTGTGTGTGGTTGGATTGAAACTCTTATTTTTTATGTAATTAGTAAAGTGTGTTGGCTTCCTGTATATGCCAAAGGTTAGGTTCTTTTGTTCTCTGATGATTTTTAGGTCTAAAAATGGTAGCATGCCTTCTTTTTCTATTTCTATGGTGAATTTTATTGATTGGTTCTGTAGGTTTAGTAAGGCTAAGGAGTCTTGTATGAACCTATTAGGGACAACAGCGAAGATGTCGTCAACATATCTGTGCCAAACTTTAAACATGTATGGAAACGAAGTTGTTATGTGTGTTTCTAAGTAGCTCATAAATAAATCTGCCAAGAAGGGTGAAAGTGGGTTGCCCATGGTTAGACCAGTTGGTTGTTGATAGAACTTCTTATTGAAACTAAAACAATTTTGTGCAATGCATAAATTGGTAAGTTGTATGAGGTCTTCTATTTCTTCTTCAAGTAGGTTAGTTTGCTGTAGCCATTTCTTTAATTGACGCAGGAGTTGATCTGTAGGGACACTTGGAAATAGTGCAGTGACATCAAAGGAAACTAATCTGTCTTCTGGTTCGAGTTCCAGGGATTTTATCTTCTGTATTAAATCTTCTGAATTCATTATGTTTTTGCTATTGAATTTTGGTAGTACAGAGAATCTCTGTACTAACCATTTTGCCAGTTTGTAGGTAGGAGAATCAATATTGCTGACGATTGGTCTCATCTTATTACCCGGTTTGTGTATTTTAGGTAGAGCATACATTCTTGGTAAAGTGGGGTGGTCTGGTTTTAATTTAGATTTATCAGTGTCTGTTATAGTTTTGCTTTCCTGGATGGTTTGATTGAAGGCTTTTAAATGTAATTTTAATGGGTCTTCTTGAATTTGTATGTAATTTTCTTGTTGCAGCATATTTTCTACTCTGGCAATATAATCATATTTTTGCAGTACAACTAGTTTATTTCCCTTGTCAGCTTTTGTGTATACTACTGGTTTTGATTTTAATGTTCTGATCACATGTTTGGTTGGGAAATTGTTATGTTTATCTGCTTGTATTTCTTGGAGAACCATTTCACATTCTTTTTCTATAGTGGTTTTACTATTTTCATTTAGGTTGTAAGTAGCAATCTCAATGTCTGCGACTATTTCATCGGTTGTTTTTGTGTAACCAAAACATGTTTTTAGGCCAAGGTTTAATAGCGATAATTCCGCTTTGGTGAAAGTTACATTTGAAAGATTAATTACGTCTGGGTATGACGTCGTTTTTTCATTTTTTAAGTTAGGTTTATATGAATGTTGCTTCCGGCGTAGTATGTCTAGTTTTTTCTTTAATTTCAGCGCTTTTGTTTTCATCCTGTAGCTAAGAATAGTGAGGAATTTTGATTGCATGTTTTGCCAAAGTGGGTAGCAGAGTGTGTCCGTTAATTTAAGGTGAAGAGCATATAATTCCAGTTCCAATTTTTGTAATTTTGCGTAGTGGTTGTTTCTCTCAATTGTTATTACTTTTTATCGGCGGATGTTTGGTGTTTACTGTTTTTGTCATATTTTACAATTCTCCTTACAAACTTTGGTGTGACTTTGCTTTGTATGCATAGGTTTAAAAAACGGATGTCCGCAAATGTGTTTTTTCTCTTTTCTTCAATTTTTTGGTATCTTTTGATGTCACCTTTTATTCCACTGAAATCTGTATTGAAATTTAGGGTTTCTAATCTTACCTTGTTTTCTGCCATGACTTGTATCTTTTCCACATGGTGGCCAATTATAAATTTTGCTTCTTGAGACTTGTTGGTCTTAAATTACGTTGATATTGTAATGAAAAGAAGCTAGAAACAGTGATGTGTATTGAATTTATTTAAAGGTGAGTCGGAATTGTTATACTAACATCACTTAAGTTTACTCACTTAACATGTTTCGGGAAACTGTTGTTCCCATCCTCAGAAGTTAATGCGACTGGCTCATGTTGTTGGTGTTTCCGTTTTTTGGACTGGATCCTGTGGTGGGATCTTGTGGTCGAGAAATGTACTTCCAGAGAGGATTTGGTGGCGGCAAATCAAAATTCATTAGATGTGTGTTGTGTTTTAAATGGTGATCCAGGAAAGCAAAACTATAACAGACACTGATAAATCTAGATTAAAACCAGACCACCCCACTTTACCAAGAATGTATGCTCTACCTAAAATACACAAACTGGGTAATAAGATGAGACCAATCGTCAGCAATATTGATTCTCCTACCTACAAACTGGCAAAATGGTTAGTACAGAGATTCTCTTCACTACCAAAATTCAATAGCAAAAACATAATGAATTCAGAAGATTTAATACAGAAGATAAAATCCCTGGAACTCGAACCAGAAGACAGATTAGTTTCCTTTGATGTCACTGCACTATTTCCAAGTGTCCCTACAGATCAACTCCTGCGTCAATTAAAGAAATGGCTACAGCAAACTAACCTACTTGAAGAAGAAATAGAAGACCTCATACAACTTACCAATTTATGCATTGCACAAAATTGTTTTAGTTTCAATAAGAAGTTCTATCAACAACCAACTGGTCTAACCATGGGCAACCCACTTTCACCCTTCTTGGCAGATTTATTTATGAGCTACTTAGAAACACACATAACAACTTCCTTTCCATACATGTTTAAAGTTTGGCACAGATATGTTGACGACATCTTCGCTGTTGTCCCTAACAGGTTCATACAAGACTCCTTAGCCTTACTAAACCTACGGAACCAATCAATAAAATTCACCATAGAAATAGAAAAAGAAGGCATGATACCATTTTTAGACCTAAAAATCATCAGAGAACAAAAGAACCTAACCTTTGGCATATACAGGAAGCCAACACACTTTACTAATTACATAAAAAATAAGCGTTTCAATCCAACCACACACAAACATGCAGTACTAAACAGCCTAACACATAGACTGGTATATACCCCCTTAAATAAAAAAGAATACCAGTTAGAATACCAGCATATAGTAGACACAGCAATACATAATGGGTACAACAAAGCAACTATTGACAAAAAAATTGCAAAATTCAAACGACAGATGCACATCAGAAACACAACAAATCTCAGCCAGCAAGATAAAGAGCTAAAGTTCAAGAAATTCACATACCACCCAGGAACATTTCACAAATTTAAGAAGATTTTCATGAAACATAACATCAGCCTAGCTCCACAAAACAAATTTAACATAGAGAAATTACTTTGTAACAAGTTAAAAGACCCCATTCCACAAGACAAAAAAGCTGGAATCTATAAAATCAATTGTTCAGATTGCAATAAAGTATATATAGGTAAGACAAAAAGAAACTTAGAAACTAGGCTAAAGGAGCACATGAGATGTATTAAATACAAACAAATGGACAAATCTGCAGTTTCACACCATTTTTGGATCACTAATCACAACATCAAACCCAATGTTACATTAGTCAAACCAGCCAAATTTGCAGCCGAATTAGATGCATGGGAGAAGATTACCATACTAAAACACAACACACATCTAATGAATTTTGATTTGCCGCCACCAAATCCTCTCTGGAAGTACATTTCTGCACCACAAGATGCCACCACAGGATCCAGTCCAAAAAACGGAAACACCAACAACACGAGCCAGTCGCATTAACTTCTGAGGATGGGAACAACAGTTTCCCGAAACATGTTAAGTGAGTAAACTTAAGTGATGTTAGTGTAACAATTCCGACTCACCTTTAAATAAATTCAATACACATCACTGTTTCTAGCTTCTTTTCATTACAATATCAACACATATAGTAGTTTTGCTAAAGTATTACAGCATGGGAAAGGAAATTAATTGTTGCAGGTAACAGTAAAGTTACTAGAAATACAATGAAAATCCAGAAAAATGAACAGATGCAAAGAAGTAAAAATGAGGCAAACAACCTATGCTATGTCATTAAAACTTATTTGATGTATTATAATGTAAACAGATGCAGCATACCGAGATGAACTTCTGTATTCTTTTACCTATCATGTTGACACCCGCTTACAAATGAGGTTCAGGAGTGAATGGTGAGTCTGAGCTGCAGTTTTACGTGAAGGTTATGGATGAAGAGTCTGGCAAAAACCAGAATGAGGGTTTCATCTGTTTGGTGTAAGAAATGTGCAGCAACACAATTGTGTTTATTTAAAGAAACGTTGACATAAATGTGTTTACAGAAAAAGTGACAAATTAAGCTTGAACTCTGTTTCTTCCCCATAAAACTACCGGGCAAAGTATAAAACTTGTAAGTGTAATTCAAATTGTTTATTAAAATATCATTAAATACAGTTTTTTGTAATTTTTTCTTAAAACTCTTAAATATTTTCAGTATAATGGCTTAAAAATGCAATAAATCAAAAAAACTGTTTCATTATAAATGTGGTATTAAATAAAACATTATTTTGGTGATAGTTAAGTGACATTTGCACTACAGTTAGTGAAGAAGAGCTTTAAAAAGCATCTGTAAGTTTAGAAGATAAGTTCTTCCTGTTTCCTTAAATCTTTTTTATTATGGTCTTAGTGATATTTTATTTGATGCTCCTCAAATACAAAATTATGATGATGCACTTCATCTTAATCCAAAAAAAATCTGTTAAAATATTTTTTTATACATTTCATTGTAAGTAAACAAGTGATAAGCAGACAGAAATTATACTGAAATGTTTAAAAATCTTATGTGCTACACTCACATGACTTTCTCCATCCATTATCATTTATTTTTATATAACTTCTACAAACTACTCTTACAAAGCCTATTACTTTCTCTACCATTTACTGCATCGCACCCAAAAATATGATACAGAGATTTCATTGTAAACACAAGTTTTAGGTCCCCATGTATCAAAACATTTCTTTTGCGTAACTATGTGTGTGTACATGCATGTATAGCTCAAAAACAAAAAGTTGTAGGAATATAAAACCTGGTCTTTAAGATCAGGAACTTTCAGGTATGCAGTACAATGATTTTCAAAATAATCCCCACAACAGAAAGTACCCTGCACAAGAAAGATATATATTGCTTTTGATTTTCTCAAAAACAAACTTAAGACTTTTGAATAAAATACTATATCTGCATGACAAACAAATTGTATATCTTGAATTTTCTGGCAACAGTCTGTTAAGTCTTCATTCTTGCTACATCTACCTCATCTTACTACACAAAAATATATACATCTGCTTAAAGCACACAATTAAACATTTCCAAGGTATTTTTTATTATTGGTTTGGATTTTGAAATGCTTAAACTTCTTTTTTCAGGTGGTTTGTTGCCATTTGTTTGTTGTTTTGGTCATGAAATGATTTCATAGCCATCACATAGCGATACACTTTTTTAAAAATCTGACTCACTTTAGTCTACTGCATTCTTTTTATACCAATAACAAAATATGTAACAGTTGTAATGAAAGTTCATCTCAATTAACAAGAAGTAGACGGAACAAAATGGTTTTATAAGAATACTCTGTATTACACAAATCATAAAACTGGCAATACAAATTGAAGTCAACAATTGCTGCCATTCCTTGACTCAAACATTATAAAGAAAATTAATAAATTAAGAGTTTGGCATATTCAGAAAACAGACAAGCATATTAAATAGGACAGCTACAATCTAATAACCCACAAATACGCAGCGACTAGCCTACATGTTGGTAAATGATCCAAACAGTACAACAGAATACCATAAAAAAATTGAAATTGAGTTTTATTTATGGACGCACTTTAACTGCTGTGGTTCTTAGCGTCCCATTCTATATTGGGCGTGAAAGACCAGGAATTTTCCTCAGAGGCCTCTTTATCAGGCTTGAGGTTCTTTTATGTACTCTAAATCTATGACATGAAACCAACGGCTTAACTTTCTCTCCGAAGGAAGCCATGCTAAGGATTTTTACACCTGAAAAAATCTATCCCCCCCTGCCAGGTTTGAACCTGCGACTTCGAGAACTAGAGGATAGCATGTAAACCACTACACCATGGAGGATGACAGAAGACCATCAATATTACACAGAAATAGTACATGGTACATTCACATGATTTCCACTACATACTCTTCTACAAACTACTCTAAGTGATGGTTTAACAAGAGATGCTAAATTTTTACACAATGTTAAACCGCTTTAACACTAAGGTTAATACAAATTTCGTTTCATCCAACAATGTTAATTTTAATGATGTGTTAGAGTCCGTGTCAAGTTAACATCGACAAAGCCTGTGTTAAGGCGTTTAACAAATGTAAGAAGTTGGAAGATGGCTGCCACCAACAAGCAGCGGCTGCATGTTTGCTTGAATTGGTAATTTTGAATGCCACTCCTATTAGAAGAGTAGTCAAGCATCATAATAAATTTGAAACCCTGCAAAATGAGGAATTTTTAAAGTGATATATACAGCTCAAGGGTTCTGCACAATGTTTTATGGGAAATACAAGAAGTTATAATACCACCAACAGAAGCATGCGTCTTACCCCTATGCTACAAGTGTTAATTAGGTACCTAGATTTTATACTACTAATATTTTTCATTTACTTGGTGGGTGATAATGTTGATAGTTCCAAAGCTACCATTTGTGGGTTTATCCAGAAGATTTCCAAAGCAATTGCTTCAGAAGCAAGGAGTATTTTTTTTCAGGTCTGCCTGTTCAATCAGGGATATCACAGTTTTGTCCACTTTAGTTTCAATGCAGTGTCCACCACCAGTTTAAACCGTCTTAAATATTCTTTGCACCTAATCTTTCTGGAACTGCACATTATGTTACCATAAAACTGCCGCAATTGCTTACTGGATTTATGAGAAATGCATTCATTCCAATTAAACCACTCGGGGATTTTGTCCCAGGCTGCAATCATATTCTCTAATGTAAGACCGTCTGCTTTTTCATACTTGATAATACATATATACTTATTAACCAGATGGAGATTAACGCACGTCAAACGGTGAAACATTTATTTCAGTTGACATCACTATTATAACCTCAACATCACATGGCAATTGCTATGAATGTAAAGAGTTGTCTGCCACTGACATAGAGAGCACAGAGATACATAGACAAAAGTGCACTGGAGCACACTCAGAAGCAGTGTAGTTTGGCCACTGCCTTCTTGAAAGCTAGGGTTCACAGTTGTCTTTGACTTTAACAAAATGTTAGCTAAGAATTTGCTGTAAAAGCTTGATGAAACATAAAAGTTTTAACAATTTGTTAAACTTGGAACACATTGTTAACAAACAAAATGTTACAGAGTATTTTTACCATCGATTGGTGAAACCACGCTTAACTAAAGTATATTCTTCACTTACTTCATGTTAATCAAGATAAATGTATGCAAAAGAATGGTTTAATTACAAATTTTGTTGCAGGTAGAAGAAGATGGATACAGGAGGCTGAAGTGATAGTCAAATGTTTAAAAAGTCTATTGCTATATGCTGACAGTGTAAGTATCTTATTTGCATGACATCATGACAGAAAATAAATGATGACTTAAGACTTGAAAAAAGTAAAAAGTATGTGAGAATTCAAACCAATAACTTGGAAACGGTTACTGTCACCAGAAACTGCCTTCTGACAAACTGTGTGATTTAATGACATCTACATTGTTTGTGTAGTAGGTTTTATCTATCACTTATGGAGAAATAGCCAGCTACAAAAAACTTGCACAACATTTACACAATAAATATTCCGAAGACTGCAACTTAAACTAAACAAGCAATTAAATGAAAGAAAATCATAAATAAAGAGAACCTCCCTACAAAAAGTCGTCAAATGATAACAGGGAAAGGAAATTTCAGAAGTACATGTTCCAGTCCTAAGATTAGAATACCTTCTCGAAAT
Source organism: Deroplatys truncata (assembly GCA_030765065.1). NCBI lineage: Eukaryota > Metazoa > Arthropoda > Insecta > Mantodea > Mantidae > Deroplatys > Deroplatys truncata. Next base: position 114,882,292 of record CM060989.1, read on the forward strand.
TTCCCATTTATGAGAACAGAGAAAAACATTGAAAAACCAAAACATCAATCAGGATTTCAAGCTAAGACTTCCCCATTCATGAGTCCTAGTTTTAACAACCTTGTCTATCCATGTCAGTGATAAATTGTGGTAAAACTAGAATTCCCATTATTTTTTCTTATTCTTGCCAGTTAATGAAACCACAGAATTATTTGCCTTCCCGCAAGTTAACTTAAAAAATTTCATTTCAGTGTCTTTCAAAATTTTTGGTTTGTTGCTTGTGCTGCGCAATCCTGTATTCACTTTTACATAGTTTTTCACCTTTCTTTTGAATATTTGGTAGGCTGTTAACAGAAGATTGAAATCATCTTTCAACATCTAGTGTATTTCTACCATTATGGAAGCCTTTCTTTTCTTTTGTTCAGGTAGCTGAGATTGTGGGCAATTAGGAATTCCACAAAGCTAAGACTGAAAGTGAGCGGTTTCTTCAGACATACCTGATAATTGTATTTATTACTGGCACATGATTATTCCTATACTCAATCATCTGCATGCACAGTCCGTAACCTTGTCTTACTACAATTAGCATAATGCAGGAAGTGGGGAAGCTAGTAAGCAACTCAAAAGTCACAGAGCCACATCTCTGCATGCAGGAGAACACGTCATTAATACTGACATTTTTGAGAAGAGGAGATATGAAATAAGAAGAGACCGAGCTGATAAACCAGCAGCTATCAATCTGAGAAGACCTTTCCATACCAAAGAGGACTTAATGAACTTTGATACATTGAATGAACAAAGCTTCATCACAATAACATACATCCACCAACCGAGGAAGAACGGAAGTTGTGATGGATGGAGCCAACTGATGAAGGGAAGAGCCTATGAAATATATAGTGAAGCTGCTTTTCTTCTTTTTTATAAGTTTCAACATCAAGTGCAACATTGCATCTTATGAGAAGTCACAAATATTATCATTGCATTAAAAATAACTTATAATGCTAAAAGATCAGAAAAAAAATTCATTTGAAATAAAACTATTACCTTTGTCTTTGTTGCTAATTTTCAACAAACCTATGCATCAAGTCGGAGCAACGATCTATTGTTTTATGGACATATCTAATCTAATGCACTATTCCACTAAGCTATGGAGCAAATCTCTTGAATGTCCTAGATAAGCTCAGGATCTGTTTTAGCAGTCTTGAAGACACAAGCACATCAATTTGGCTACATCTGATGCCAGAGAGATTGCCAGCATGACTTAATGTTGTCTGTGTGGTCATTTGTTATTGGGTCCACAAAATGCTGGCTATGGTAACAAGCCACTAAGCCATTTTCCGAAAGGAAATTAATTAACCCTCCATCAGTCGCTAGGGGCCTGAGAGACCCCTGGCATTATATAACCATCCGAAGAATTGGCTATGTTGTACATTTCATTATGCCACTATATCAGAAAGGAGAGTGAAGTGATGGGAAAATTGAACTTATTCACAGTGTGAACTAAGTGAAATTGAACTGGATTAAAACAATGACAGTTTAAGAACTGGCCAAAGTCACACTATGTTCCCTGCACTGAAATTGTTGGCAATTCTGGCAGGTTCCATCAGCACTTGTGTATGCCTGCCAGGCTTGCAAAAACATCCTGCAGGACACAAAGAAAACATTTTTCATGAAGTTGTGTGTTAAAGGTAATACCTTTATTCTTACTTTCTGGTTGTGGTAGAAAAATAGTAACTTAGGGAAAGAAAATGTATATACTGGTGGCTTTAAGAGGAGATGTAAATATTTAACACAGATCTACCCATCCCCACACATGTATTTTAATACACCTTCATAAATACTAAAACCATATGTCAACAATTCATACCATTTGTTAATACCGCACATGTGTAGCGAATATCACCAACACAACCATATTAGTGTAATCTGTAAGAACAGCGATTTTAGGGGTATGACAGTTACTGACACGATACCCATTATATGAATCCACTTCCTATATACACACTAACCTTAACCTAAACTTGGGTAAATCTTGAAAATACAGGACCCTATGGTTTTATTGCTGCAACACTGAAACCTAACAGTCTATACTACTCTCATACTCATTCTGGTCATTTCTATCTCGCAATATTGTTTTCTCAAACATTAGTGGCCTTTCAGGGTGAACTTCTTGAACTGATAACCACAAAGTTTCCATTACTGGTCAAACAATAAACTAATCAGTGAAATTTATTATGGAAGTTGACATCTTGAAATATTTCTGCAGGTTAAATCCCATTTACCTCAGGATAAGCTGTGATATGCTATACAGAAAGAACTCACCTCACAGAATTTTTAAGTCCCTCTTGGTGCCAGAGTATCAAATATCCTTCACTTCTGCTGTTCAGTAATCCTTACAAGGAGAAACTTCAGGAACACCACACAATCATCTATATAGAAAGCATAAAATACACCTCAAAGCTTATAATTTTACACTATGACTATTACTGCCGCAAACTGCAAGTCCATACCAACATAATGGGTGTAAATAAAACAGTAAATATGGTGCAGTTATTCTATCATTCAAGTTCTGCATTTGTTTAACACTACATTTTCAACAATGGTAACTTCAACCATTAACAGTAATGTTGGTTTAAGTTTACACAACATGACCAAAGATAACATTTCTAGAAATTCAGTGATTTAACCCTTTGCAACACACAACAATATAAAACAATAAATGGCTTGCTGTTTATTTCTTTTTCATTGCTTCTGTATTTACTGATCCCAACATTTTGGAGCAGTTTCAACGTAAACACATTTCTGTTACTCTGAACAAGCAACTGCAATTGTTTCAACAAGACAGGATGGAATTATAAACTATAAATGACAGTGTTTCCAGATGCACACAGATGGTTTGTTAAGCATTTTCAAGGCACATTTATAGCTGCATCAACCATCAAGGTCGAGTCAAGTATTTTGTGGGCTAGAGAACACTCTAGTGAACAAACTTTAGTAACAATATTGAAACACTTGCAGCACTTCTCAAGAAATTAGATTGCAAAAGTAGTTCCAATTAATTTTGGTTAGGCAAGTTAGCGGAGGATGTGACGGTGAATGTGTTGAACAGGTAGCAGATATAAATTCAAGGTAGACTAAAAGTAATGAAGTACTTGACAATGGACCTTGAAGAAGTATTGTTCTTTAATTTTTAGATACTAGTAGGTTGCATAATTATTTGGAGGAGTTTGCCCCACAGTTGTATGCCAATTTGAAGAAGGCAATTTAGCAATGTTTTTTTGATGTGAGATGTTTCTTGTATGCCCCACATTTTTGTGCCAATTTGCGGTAGGTTTTTGGTTATGTAAATATTATTGAGATTACGTAATGAAGATACACTTTGATGTTGTTTGATTTTTTAAGATGCCAAACTTTATAGTGAAAATGATGCTTGTTTTTATGTAATATTATTGAAGTTATTTGCCTCGGCTGCTTTCAGTTGCACTATAGAAACACGAGTTCTTGTAGGGTTGTGATAAGACTCAAATTATAAGATGCCACACAATTTACTTTTTAGTATTTTTTTACTTCTTTTTATTTCACTTTATATTTGCACATTTTATAAACACAACACTTTATAAAATAAAACTGTGAGCACATAATACATTTTTGGCAGAGAACCAAATTTTATCATTTTTATACTTTAGAACATTTTACCCACGACTTTCACGTCCACTCTCTACAACTTCATATCCGCGACTCTTACGTCTCCTGTTTACTACATCTTGCCCGTCACTTTCACGTCTGCTCTGTCTTATATCTTATCCGAGACTGACTAGATTCAACGGTAAAAACCCTTAGCTTGGATAATGCCATTCTCTTATTGGCTAAATCTAGTCCAATAGAATTTAAGTATTCAAACTACAATCTTTTCTTCACTTTTGATTGGCTAATTCCAAACTGTAAGTGAAATTACGTTATTACCGATCTTTTCCATAACCAGTACTTTTAAAATTCCAAACACATTATTGTCACCAAAATTACATTATTACCTCACTATTAACATTGTAAAACACATTATTCTCACAGTTTTTACACTATTAGAGTATATAACATTTACATATCACTAATAAATACGTTCACAATAAAAATAAGTATTTGCAATGACTTTACATACAATATAAATAATAATTATATACATACTGTTTTCAAGGTGGGCTGTTAATGAATTTAATTAATAAAAAATGCAATTAATATCATTTAGGCATTAAAATTCTGCCTCAACCTCCAATTTGACTTTCAGTGTGTAAGAACAATTTTCATCCTACAGGTGCAAAACATATCCCTCAAGGGAGTCCAGAAACGAACTATTTCAAATTGTTTATAAATTCAGGTCTTTGTTGTATAACCAAAGAGGAAACCAAAGGATATGCCAGTCAGATATAAGCAAAAACACGCTGATCCAAAATGGGAAGACACAAATTCAAAGAAAAATTGAACCTTTAGGTTATTTTGATATATATGAGGATGGTAGAATTTATCTTAAACCAGTAATTACTTTCCGGAGGATGTTTATGTGTGCCCAATTGTAAGACAAGTGATGATCTTGCTCCATTTTCTTTAATACCACAACATTTTCATCTGAATATCAGTCTTCAAAGCCAAAATTATAACATGATTCTTATGATTACCTTTATAAGTTATGACCTGCTTTGGACAAAATCAGAACGTTTGCAGACTCTATAAACCTGGTTGTGACGTCTTTGTTGATGAAGCAATGATAGGGGTCATTTGTTTTCAAAACAGTAAATGCTTGCTAAACCAATAAAATGTCATATAAAGGAATCGGGTGTCCCAGATATTAACACTGGATATTCACTGGACCGTAAAATCTACCTGGTAAAAAAAGAGGTTAGAAATATAAATCTCCTACTGTTAAAACAAGTAGTTCTGGACATGCATGAAAAGTACATGGAGTTGAGGCCTCATGAGTATTTGGATAATGCTTTTACATCCATGAAGTTACTGAAATTCTCTTGGGCAGGAAAATGCAGTTAGATTGACCAGAAAAATTTTCAAAGCTGAAAAAAGTGAAACCGAGAAGAGCTTAATCTTAAAAATTGCAATTTGAAGCTGTAACTGCAGTTGTGTGGCACGATAATAGCGACATTCTTTTGTTATCCATTAATTCTGATCCAGGCACAGACAGGGAGGTAGAAAAGAAGTGAGAAAGGAAAGGAACAAATAAAAATACCCTGCCCTAATGCAGTAACAAACTATACCACTAATATAGCAAGAGTTTACATCCTGGGCCAAAGGAGGGAATGTCATGGTGTCGACTGATCCTCGATAAAGTGGTGGAAATGTAAATGTAGCTATAGTAAACACTGTGTTGGCATTTTAAGGTGAGGCCACAGAACGTCTATAGGAGTAGAAGGCTATACTGCTGTGACCTCAGTGCTTTTTCGATCTGTAATTGATAGCGCATGACGCATTTAAGATTATCTTTATCAGCCATGCTTCCGGAGCTGCTTTATGTTTATGCTGTAAAGAGTTAACACTGTGCATGTCAAAGGTGAAAGTTTATTCAAGACATCTGTGCACTATGTGACTGCTTAAGAGATGTCCTGCTTCCACTGCAATGCCTGCAGTCAAATTCACAATTGAACAACAAATTTTTAATGCAGAACACGCATGGAAAAACCGACTCATGTAGACAATTTCAGAAGAAATTTCCTGGTATTCCAGTTTCAAGTAGAGAAGCTGTTACACATCTGATTAATAAGTTTAGGACTTCGGGATCACCAAACCTAAGAAGCAAAAATGAAATGTTATACTGGAGGAACAAATTGACAAAATTGACCCTTCACAGCTTCGTGAAAATACAAGGTCATGTGAAAACATGCGTTCAATATGTGTCTAAAAAATGGAAAACACAATCCATGCATTGCACATAGTTGCAAACAGTGTGGCATTGCACTTTGTGGAATTGGCCTGCTTCCTCATTTACCACCAAGACAGAGGGGTGGGTGTATGTTGTAAACCATTAAAATATAAACTTATATGTATATATTATATACCTATATTGTGCATCTGAATATGGTATAGAATTTTGTGACCAATTCACAAGGCTGTGGTATGAACTTTATAGGGGTGAATACAAGGCCATTTTTGCTGGAAATGTTTTAACAATTCTGGCCGTTGAGCATATTTTAAATTAATTATTAAAACCTAAAATTAATGAATGCGAATGCCCTTCCAGATGGTAAATTTAAAAAAATTATTTGCATAAGGGTGCACAAGTATAAAACTACATTACCTTCAAAGGGGATGATATTTTATAATTTGCTGAAATATGAAACAAATATAATTTAATGCATACAAATTTGATTCAGCAAATTTATGATAGTTAACTAGAAAATTTATTTTATATATGCGTATCTTATTTTTAGTTTCTTTTAATTTAACATCTGTGGCAAAAGCTCAAAATTGAAATACCAACAGGTTTGTTAGGAGCACAAGTAGTTAGTACTATATGCACAGGTAGAGGTTAAACTGGGAACAAAAATTAAAAATATAAGTCTGTTACACTCACATATAACTTTCTGTAACCATCATTGTTTAGTTTTAAAAGCTTACTATGCCAAAACTTGATATCATTAAAACTAGATGTTTATACAATAAAATGGTGACAATAATAGTATTTGGGAGTTTGACTCTTACTGTGTTGAATTATCAAATTGGCTTTTTTATATTATTATTATTATTATTATTTAAACATCTTGCTTGAGAAGTATTTGAAAACCCATTGAGACCTGGTTACAGGCCCTGGCAATTTACTGGGCCCCACCATACAGAATTACAATAAAACAAAAAAGAAACAATTTTATACCGCCATATTCATCAAATTCAATACCCCACTAAGTTTATATATTTTCATTCCAATTCGACATACTATACATTCAATCAAAGTAACACCACTAACCATTCGAACACAATAAAACTCACATGTCTCCTCTCCTTGCTGGCCATAACCATTTTTTCTTCACCCTATACAAAAATTCCCTCAGCTTCCTGGTTTGCATTTTATTACTAAAAATTTGTCTGACAGGTGTTTGTTTAATTTTAACCATTTACCACGTATTGCCTGTTGATACAACTTACTTGTTCATGGAATTTCAAATAAAATATGATCTGCATTTTCGCATTTGCACAAATAGGACAAATTCCATGTTCCCTATTTCCATCAATCCCCCTTAAGTTCCATAGTCCCAATCCCTCCCTCTCTTGCTTAGTACACATAATAATGTGCATTTCTCTTCTAGCACTCTCTTATCTCCTGATAAAGCATTAGCAACTTCTTTTCCCTCATTAAAGAATGCAGTAACTGTCTGTCTATATCCTTAAACCTGATTCTGAACAATTTCCAGGAAACTCTCTCCAATTCCCCTCTTCTCAACTGCACATCACCCATCCCATTTCTAGTTAACTCTTTCCGAACTTTGTGAACCCAATAAAGATCCCGTAACACCGACTGCTGGAATTTCAAACATTCTTTCAACATGGAGTCCTCTGGCATCTGTTGAATTCTGAACCAGTATTTAAGAACTCTCTCTATTCTGTGCCCTCATACACATACCCACCCAAATTCCCACAATGTCCCTTCATTCACTGCACTTTGTGAGATTCCCAGCATATTCTTACAAAACTTGCTAAGTATCCTATCCATACTTTTCCAGTTTTACTCTATTCCCCATACTTCAATACCATATGCCCATCTCACTTACACCAATGCCCTATATATTCTCCAGTTTACCTTCATATCTGGTGCAACACACAAAAATCTATTGACCAGCTTCAAGGTCAGTAACCCCTTGGTTAGTGCCACTTGTTTCTGTTTCTCCCACTGCCCAGAGGAACCCAATACCGCTACTGAATATAAAAACTTCTTTAAAATGTGTATCTCTTTTTCCTTTATAGAACACGTTTTCTCCCTCCTCAACTTATTTCCCTTTTTAAATATTATTATCTTTATTTTCTCCCGATTCACTTTGAGATCTCATTCCTTGCAATAGCTCATAATTTATAATACCGCATGTTTTAATGCTATTACTGAAAAGGAAGCTAAGATTAAATCATCAGCATAAAGCAAGTCTGGATTTTCCAAATTATTTATTATTGGTTCACGTATATTAACTTGCTGTAATTCCTCCATTATATCATCTACAAACAAATTAAAAAGGGCAGGACTCAACTTGCATCCTTACCTAAGCCCCCGTACTTGAGTCACTTCCTCAGTACATAACCTTCTTCACATTTCACCAGTACATTTAATTTTTGTACAATTCTTGCAGCAAAAAATCATCTCCCTCCCTACTCATTCTCATTTGCCATAGTTTACACCATAAAGCTTCTGTATTCATTGTTATATGCTTTCTCCAAGTGGACAAATACTGCATATAACCTACCTCTCTTGTTTGCTAAATACTTATCTATCATTGTTTTGGTAACAAATACATTATCAGCCATCCTTCAATCTTTTGTAAATTGAATTAAAATTAGGAGATTAATGAGCTTTCTTCTATCCAGACATTAATTCCCTGAGTTAAAATCTCTGTAAAAACTTTACCAAAGATTGATAGGAGGGCAATTCTGCTATAAGTACCTGGATTTTCAGTAGATCCTTTTCCATTAAAAATGTGATGAATAATAGCTTTTTGCCAACTCTTGGGTATACTATTACCACTCAATGAAGTTCAATAATCTAGTCAATTATTCCAGCTGTTCTTGTTGCTTGCAATAGGCCTGAAAAAATTCATTCGGCAACCCATCTTTACCTATTACCTTATTCGTTTTGGTCTTTTGAACCTGTTTTAACATTTCTTCACAAGAAAACCCCATCAAAGGCTTCATTATAACTCAGGTCTATTTCAGATTTCCAAACATTCTTCTCCAAATCTCCAAATTCAAACAAACACTTGAAATAACCCACCCATTGCTGTAACCTAACTTCAGGTTTCTGAGCCCTACCTTTTATACAATCTCTTATAACTTCCCACACCTGTTTGACCTCCCTGATTCAATTTTTTCTTTTATTTCTAAGGCCTTTTTTCTTCCCATTTACCTTTCTTGCCATCTAATAGCTTTGGGTACCATAATCTGTACTCTGCCACTCATTCTCTAGCCTCTGGTTGAGCATACTCTCTGCACTGAATTTGGTATGCTTTACAAAACTCTACATTCTTTGTCAATCCATCCCTTATATCTTTTAGTATTTGTCCTACAAGAAACAAGCATACCATTCCAGCCCATTTGAACACAAATTGTAATACAAATAATGCTAGTTAAGACTTATCTAAGTTTATAAACCAAGGAATCCCATGAATACACATCCTTGCCATTGAGGACTTCAACATTGAAGACAAGTCTTCAGCATAATTCTGATTTTGTCTATATGTATTAACTTTTTCACCCACTTCTCTTTTATTTGATTGTGAAGTCATCTTAACACCAAATCTGGACTTCCACTCTATCACTATGGCAAAATGAGCACTATCACTTTAAAATTTGTCACTGCACTTAGTGACTCCCACCTGAAGACAGCAAAGTCTATAATACTTTGATATGCAAACACTAACAAATGTGAATTCCCTATCACTGTCTTCACTGAAACAACCATTCAGTATCAATATCTTTCTCTATGAAGAAATGATCCAATATGTGACAGTCTTTTGCTTTCAGATTCCAAATTTTTGCATTAAATGCCCCACTATCACAAATTCCACTATAGGGAGTTCCTGTTTAATTTCTTGCATTTCATTTCCTAGTTGATGGAGGAGATCTCAGCTATGAAAATGTGATTTTTGGGGTGGATTATAAACTATTCCCTAGACACAGTATAAACTTCCTCAGCATTGTCCCCATTACATCTTCCATCCTAGGGTTTCATTCTTAAACCATCCCCGTCCATTCATTACTACATAATAACCCCAATCCTCCTGATGCCCTTCCCTTAATATTCCTTCTGAAGACTTTTTCTCCAATAAATACACAATCTACAATTTTAATCTTCCCCTATCTTCTACCCATGTCTCATCCACGACTGATAGATGCACCTTTCTTATCAACAGGCCAAAAAAAACGTGAAGACAAGCTCCCTCTCAAACCTTCACAATTCCAGAAACCCAGTCTCACAACCCCTATTCCCCCCATTTCACACTATTCTGAGCCCACTCTTGCAATTTCTTCCTATTTCTGAACTCAATTCCTCCCCTTATGGACCCTTGCCACTGCACTGCTCAGTTCCAAACTGCTTTCACATGGTGTTGATGCGATACTTGATTCTGTAGTAGCATCTTCCTCTCCACTTCTCCTGTGTTCATTCTTCCAGCTGTTGGATCTGTCGTGTTCACTGTCTTTCTGGAGAAATTATCCTCCACTGTAATGTCACCACCTCCCCGCTTACTTGGCTTTGGTGTTCCCACAAGTCTCGAGCGACATCACCACATCTCTACTCGTTTGACCTTGGCATACTGTTATGCTTTACTGTAATGTCACCACCTCCGCACTTATTTGACTTTGGTGTTCCCACAAGCCTCGAGCTACATCACCACATCTCTACTCGTTTGAGCTGGGTATACTGTTATGCTTTATTGTAATGTCACCACCTCCCTGTTTATTTGACTTTGGTGTTCCCACAAGCCTCGAGCGACATCACCACATCTCTACTTTTTTTTTAAAATAGAGAGTTGAGGGTTGTTACACTACATCACTATAATATTCTTTCTTGAACGCGTTTCGGGAGACGGCTTGTTCCCATCGTCAGCATTTTCTCTCATTTTCTCCAGTTGAGAGAAAATGCTGACGATGGGAACAAGCCGTCTCCCGAAACGCGTTCAAGAAAGAATATTATAGTGATGTAGTGTAACAACCCTCAACTCTCTATTTTAAATTATGACACATCACTGTTACTAGCTCTAAATCTTCAAAATTAGTCAACATCTCTACTTGTTTGACCTTGGCATTCTGTTATGCTTCACTGTGACGTGACCACCGCCCCACTTATTTGGCTTTAGTCTTCCCACAAGCCTTGTGCGACATCACCACATTCTCTACTCGTTTGACCTTGGCATTCTGTTATCCTTCACTGTGACGTGACCACCGCCCCGCTTATTTGACTTTAGTCTTCCCACAAGCCTCGTGCGACATCACCACATCTCTACTCGTTTGACCTTGGCATACTGTTATGCTTCACTGCAATGTCATCACCTCTCCACTCGTTTGACCTTGGCATACTGTTATCCTTCACTGTAATGTCACCACCTAGCCGCTTATTTGACTTTGGTGTTCCCACAAGCCTCAAGCGACGTCACCACATCTCTACTCGTTTGACCTTGACATACTGTTATGCTTCACTGTAATGTCACCACCTCCCCGCTTATTTGACTTTGGTTTCCCACAAGCCTCGAGCGACATCACCACATCTCTACTTGTTTGACCTTGGCATTCTGTTATGCTTCACTGTGATGTGACCACCGCCCCACTTATTTGGCTTTAGTCTTCCCACAAGCCTCGTGCGACATCACCACATTCTCTACTCGTTTGACCTTGGCATTCTGTTATCTTTCACTGTGATGTTATTACCTCTCTACTTGTTTGGTCTTGGTGTTTCTAAATTCTCCCCTTTACATGCATGCCTCCTCTCTCATTTGGCCTTAAGTTTCCATATGCCTGGATAATTGCCTCAGAACATTCGTGGGTATCCGAACCATCCCTTGGAATTCCTCCTTTCGTTACTTCCACTTGCTGACTCACATCCTCATCATAAGATTTGTAAATGTGACTTGTCTTCCTTTTTGCCTGTAGTAACCATTTTGTCATCAATCCAGAACTGCACATTTTGTGTGCATGCTTTCTTTCCATTTACTCTTGCTTCCTAATTTCCCTCTCATTCCTTGACAAGTTCTTATTAATGAAAATATTTGTTCCTCTAAGCTTCATTGCTATCTGTTAGATCTTAAATGTAATATTCATAGTTGTAAACTTCATTATTATCATCCTCTTGCCTGTTTGTCTTCCAACTCAAAACACATCCGCTATTTCCCATCCTTCCAGTTTCAACTCAAGCTTTTGCTCCAGAATATCCACTATCTCAAAATAGAATCCAAACTCCTCTTCTTTCTTTAACCCCAGTAAAGAACAAATTAAACATCTGATTCTTATACTCCAGCCCCTTTATCCTCCTTTTAAGGTCCTCCACCTCCCTTTTAAATTCTTCTGGAATTTTTTGCCTCATCTCCTGGGACCTATATTCAACTTACTATTCAGGCATTCTTCTAATTCATTCATTCTCTTCAAAATTTTTTCTAGCTCACCGTCTGACTCAGTTGGACCAGGATTCATCTAAATGCCACCAATCACTAACAAAATTGCTACCACCAAGGTGATAATTAACATGCTCTTAATTCCTTCATTTCCTCTTTCAGTGTCCTTGGCAGCAAACTGCTCGATTCTTGCCCTGTATACTCCCAAATCAACTCTCATTGTGCCTTAGCTCCTTTTTCTTCAACAGATCATGAGCACTCATCTAACACATATGTTCTCCACGGTTGTTAACTCAGTATTCCAATTGTCTACATTGTACTTTCCTGAAGTGCCTAATAACCATCTTTTTCTTGTTGTGTTATTCAAAGGATGGAATTTTAAAGTTAGGATATAGTGACCCACTTCTTTAACATTTTATAATCGCTTCCGCCACGACAAAATGCACAATAAAACCCTTTCTGCAAAGTCGATTAACATTGCTGAATTTTAAGTGAATATGACAAACATTTCAAGCAAAACTGAATATAACAATAAGTAATTCCATTATGGTAATGGTTCAATAAATACAGTAGACCCTCACTAATTCATAATTGGCTACTCGTTAGTAGCTGCTCGGTCCCTGCTGAATTACATGATAAGATCTACCGTTTAAACCGAATATCAGATAATTCGTACTACGAACTAAAATTTGGTCACCTCATTACATATTCCATACGTTATTCTTTGTTTAAACTGAATATGTATGTTGTGCCTTGCACTGCAGTATTTTCCGTTACGCATTTCACATAATTTTTGTAAATACTGTACTGTAATTTCTCAACAATGGCCCAATTGCTTACTTGCTGCTTATGTATCACTTGCACAGCATATAATGCAAGGGTGGGTAAAGAGGGGGTCAGTCAGCAAACTGCACATGGTGGGGGACTCGCAACAATACAGAGAGCTGTTTGTCTCTGCTTATGAACGGTAAATTTTTTTTTTTGCTTCCTTTGAGTTCATCACTCGCTATGCTGCCAAAAGAGAAACATGCTCATAATGCTCTCACGCTGAAACAAAAACAGCAAACTTTACATAAGGTCGACAGTGAAGAGAAGACAGGTTGCAAAACACTTTCAGATTCCTCAGTGCATTCTCTTATGGATTATAAATTCAAAACAGAAAATAGAGGCAAGTCTGACAACCTATTCATTTAGTGGCAATAGTAAGCGCATGAGACCAGTAAACCATGAAGAGTTGGAGGATTTGCTGTTAGAATGGTTCCAACACATCCATTCTCAGCAAATTCCACTGTCCGACCCCATGCTTCAGAAAAAGGCTTGGAAATCCCCGAGAAAGAAGGAATTTCTGGGTTTGTGTCTTCTGAAGGATAGCTATGGCATTTTCAGAAGAGGCATAAAATCAGTGCTGTCAGTGCCTGTGGGGAGGCACATAGAGTAAATGAGGAAGATGCCAATGAGTGGGTGCGGGTGTTTCAATCTAAGCTCTCTCATCATCACCCAAGAAATGTGTTTAATATGGGTGAAGCAGACGTTCTTTATAACTTGATGCCTGAAAAAACAACGTGCCAAGAGAGCAGAAAATGCCATGGAGGAAAATGCAGCAAGGAGAGAGAGAGGTTTTGTGTTGTAATTCCGACAAGCTCAAATCATTAGTGATTGGAAAATACAAAAATCCACGTTGTTTAAAAAATGTCAGTCTATTTAATCTGCCAAGTCGGTACGAGAATAACAATAAAGCTTGAATGCCCAAATCTCTTGAAGATTCAACAACAAATGGCTGCAAGAAAGAGGAACATTTTGCTAACTTTGGAGTACTGCTCAGCACATTAGTTCGATGACCTGGAACTTCCGAACATAGATGTTATCTTCTTACTAACACCACAAGCTGTCTACCACAATTGGATCAACGAACAATCGCCTCAATGCAGCTTAATTACAGACGCCTTCAGTGCAATAGAACTACATGAAATAGTCCACATTGGAATGCACTGCAAGCTATCCAGAACGTATCTGCTGCTTTGGATGAAGTTACAACAGACACCATAACTGTTTTAAGAAGGCGTGGATAGCAACTGATAACGCCGCTGAAACTGAACAGGAAACCGACAATCCACATCTAAACTTATAATGTGGATACAATTGGGATTCTAATAATGCTCTACATGCTTACACCCAGTTGTTGCCCTCTTGCACCATCATTATGGAAGAATGGACGTAGGTGAACATCTGAGCTGCTGAAGAACCAGTCATCTGCTGATGATGCAGAAGAGAATGATAATTCTTCACTGTCATTTTCTGAATTGGAACATAAGATATGACACCGTGACCCCGTGCTGAAGTTGTCACTACAATTTCTGTTCTCAAGAGATTTGCTGCAACTTTTGATGTCTCCATGGCATTTCAGGCTGCCCTGAATGTGGTATCTTCAGAGAGTGCCATAATATTATGACCAACAGTCCTCCAAACAACAATTAATGATTTTTTTCAAATTATAAAACTAAAATGTGTAATGGATAAAAGTTGTAACTAAAACATGTGTTCTGATTAAAACTTAGTGTTAAGGAACGGTATATTTAAAATGTTTCTTAGGTTATTGTTTGTTGTATTATATGACTTACTAATTCAATGAGTACAATATCGTTCCAAATAATACTGTTTTAAAAACAAATTATCACAAGCATTTGACAGTAAACTTTCTCAATTAAACAAATGCCAGATATACCATATATAGCGGTTATTTTTACTTTTTCTTAGAGGTCATGAAAGTGGAATACCCTCAATCCCTGGTATGCATAACAAGAGAAAAAGTGAACTCAACAGATATATTTTACCATTTTAGAAAATACGGGACCATTTTTACAAACCTCATTAATTCAAACTTCATTAAACCGAATTGGCTATTTTTCAGTCCCTTGGAATTCAGTTAAATGAAGGTCTACTGTAATTTGTAGTGGAAATGCCAGAAAATAATTTAGGGAATGAAAATGTACATATTACACAATTTAAAATGAGATGTGAACAGTTTCGGATCCTGTGACCCACCACCCACCCTCCCTTTTTAAGACACTTTCTTATACACAAAATAAGTCGCTATATATCAACAAACTGCTCCATTTTATTCTTAGTGTGCATGCATGGAAGAAAGTGCCAACGCATGAGTATTAGCAAAATCTGCAAAAATTGCAATTCTTTCCTTCTTCTTCTTCTTCTTCTTCTTCTTCTTCTTCTTCAGAAACATACTTTATAGGCAAAAATTTCTGGGTTGCTAATTAACCTAAGTTTATATACAAACAACTGAACTTAACCTCCCGAAAATCAGAAATTTAAGCTTATATAGTCAAGCATAAGCATCAGTAAGGAACACACGATTGCTTTGCTTGCATGTTTTGTTGTAACTTGTGATTGCTAATTAACCTAAGCTTATATAAATATATATATATATAAAAACCTAACCTTATACAAATACTGAATCATAAACATTGTTAAGGATCGCATGCTTTGGTGTAACCACAGCTATGTTTCTCATTCAGATGTTGGTAGCTCTCCCAAATGAACTAGACACAAACTCTGGTTCCACTGCAGTATTGGATTATGCATGAAATTTAAGCATTTTATTTATATCATGGTTTTTAGTATCGAGAATCATCCTTGTAATAAAAGAACATCTTGGTGTCTTACAAGCTGCTGTTGGGAAGTTACTGGGCCCGTTTACCTGCCTCTTAAGTCATTTCTTTCTGCAGCTTTTGTTATTTTGAAGGAAGTGCTGCCAACATCAATAATCTGAGATTTAAACATGTAATCCTATGGCTACACTTTGCAGCTTAGGGCCCCCAATATTTTTTCATCTATGTTCAGGTTTCAAATATTGGCAGCAGAAAAATCGCAATAGTTTGGATCATATCGAACTCCTGCCTAAAAGGAATGCTTAAAGTATATAATTTCATATCTTAAAGACCTATCAACTTATGGCTTATTCACAAACAATGAGAACGTTGAAAAACATATTCAAATGGCAGTGTTAACATACGACGGGAAGCTTTCCCGGGAACGGGAGAAAGGTGTTGCCCAACTTTTAACTTTTTTGCCCTTGTTCCCTAACACGGCATATTAGATCCATATTGTGCATATTACACTCTTCACTTTAGCGATTTTTCTAGGCGACCGTGAGATGAAACAGCCGCTAATGCTCTCTATAGTTGCAAAGCTGAAAACATGAAACTGGACGAAATTAGTTGTAAATATGCTTCCTAACCTTATCCCGACTCCCTCAAATCCAATGAGCATTGGTTCCTGTGGTGAAAGGGTCATTTGTAGTTTGTTTATATGCAACTCAAAACTTGCCATTACATAATTAACAATGGCAAAAGCTACAAAGAACAGCTAAAACCGGTGGAAATGAAAAAAGAACAACAAACAACTTTAATGCATGCCATTAAATAAAGGAATGCAAGTTTGGCACAAGTAGAGGGATCGGAAATGTAATGGATATGCATTTACATAATGTTTACTCTATCGAATGCTGATGTTGGCTTGGCTAAATTGGAAGTAGTTGAAAAAATATCATTGGTCAGTTACAAACAAATGAAATTCCAATATGCAAAATCGACTTTCACTTTGTGATCAATATGCATTCCCATTCTCGTTACCGGGCTGTTGTGAACCAATATCTTGCATCATGCCCATACCCAGAAAAAAATTTCGGGGGGGTTCCAAAAGTAAATCTAAGCTTAACAGTCAGTTACCATGTACCTATTCCGTAGTATATAGATGTTACATGGATAAGAAAACTGCTTGGATGCATTATATAGACAAGAAAAACTCACTAGAATGAAGATATTCCACCTTGCAGCACAAAACATGGAGACTGCTTCAAAAACCGGGATGTATGGTCACCTTACCTATGTAAGGCGACGATATTAAGTTTCCCTTTTTCTTGTAAATGTGCTACTAACAATAGACTTACTGTTATATAACGAAATTTTCCCATATTGGTTTGCTATGAATTTAAATAAATAAAACTGTCAGAAGCTTCAGGGGGGTTTGACCCTAGAAACTCCCCCTGTAAATACGACCCTGTCTTGCATGGTGCATTGCTTCGTGTTCTCATTTCCATTCTGATTACCTTTCTCGGGCAGTTGTGAACCAGCCTTTAGTGTCCTATTCTATATTGGGCATGAAAGACATGTAATTTTACTCAGAGGCCTCTTTATCAGGCTTAGGTTGTATTACGTGCTATAAATCTAGCACATGGGACCACCGGCTTTACTTCCCTTTACTGAAGATGATTATAAAACTTTTGTGTATTAAAATGCACTCTTCTTAAAAAAACTAAATTATGCAGAGTTTTATAAAGAAACCTGTTCCTTTTGTGAATCTGAGGGAACAGAAAAAATCAGATTTGTCATTAAAAAGGCAGAAGGAAAAACTGCTTATCTCAGGAAAAACTTGTACTGAAACCATTTCGGAATCATAAGCAAGTAAAAATCTAAATCAAAGTGAACCAGATGAAAATCAAGCAAAATCAGACAGTGAATAAATGCAACAACATAAACCATTGTCTGAAATTGCTACAAATTGTGAAATGGAACGTGAAATATACAGATATTTTGAATCTAAAGGTCAATTATTATGACACTTCCACTTTAGGTAAACCATTCACACCATCGGATGATTAATGTGATGACAAGGATGAGGAAATGGAAGGTGGCATGTTTGTGGGAAAAGAGGAAATGAAGAATAATCAAATTGAGTTTTATTTATAGATGCTCTTTAACTACTGTGGTCCTTAGCGTCCCATTGTATATTGGGCATAAAAGACCGGAAATTTTCCTCAGAGGCCTCTTTATCAGGCTTAGAATACAACGTGGGGATGTCTTCAGTTTCTTTTTGTACTTTGTACAAAATGTTGTAAGATGGTTACAGCTATGGAAACTTCATGTAGGGGACCGTGGTTATGAATTGAAACTGAGTGCATAGCAGGTCACAAAACTGCATGGAGTTCGCAGGAAAACGTAAATAGGCAGTTTTCACCGTACTTGAGATTAGGTATGTCTGTATGTGAATGTAATGGGTTCATGCTTTTAAATTGCTTTTGTGAAATAATAAATTTAGTGACTCTGGGACACCAAACATTTATAGATTAGTAAAAACATACATCCGTCCCAAAATTAGGAAAATGTGGGGAGAGGGATGGAAATTTCGAAATTACTACAAATATAGTCTGGAGAGCTGGTGATGGTCAGTATGATAGTCCTGAGTTTTGTGCAAGTATGTAAAATATAAGGCAATGGACATAGCAATGGAAAACTAATGGATTTTATTGATTTGCAGAAAGGTGGTATTACTGGAGAACTAGAAAAACCGGCAAAATAAGAAAGGTAATACGTAATGGGATTCCTAACGTAGAGCAGACCATGAGTTTGACGTATGGCACATGTCCAAATCTTTACAAAAGAAGCTAAAAACAATAGAAAGTAAATCACATCTTGTATATGAATGAAAGAAAAATAACATTAATCGTATATGGTGGTAAACTCAAACTTATGGTAAATAAATTCAAATCCATTTTGAAACACATTCTGCAGTATTCACGTCGTGGTCTGGAAATAAAGTTATGAATGAATGTAAGCATTATGACTTGACAGAGGATCAAATTAAAAAGCAAGCTGAATATGAAAGAACTCTCATGGTTACAGAGTTCTGTCATCAGTTTTTGAGTGACTTAACCTCCAAATTAATAAAAAGCGCGTCACATTAAGGAACAAACTAACCCGATTAAAGCATCAGAAGAATAGGCACACTATGATCCACATTGAAAGAAATGAAAACAATGTAGTGAATTTATCACCAGACGATTTTTCAGCTTCAGAAATAAATCTCCTAAATAAAGGATTAAAGACATGCATTAACTACAGTAGAAACATTGATGAATATGTTGCTGACATCGAAATTGCAATAGCTAACGTACCAGAAGGTGAGAAGTGGACAATCAGAAACAAATGTGAACCTATTTTGAGAAAAATAAAAGATACATGCCACACCAGCAACACTTTCGAAAAAGTAGTAAAAAGCTTAAATTTGAAAGATGTAACATTCCATAAAGCGGATAAAATCAATAAATTGGCAATCTTGGAGAGGCAGAATTACATACAAAGCATGAAAAATCTTCTAACAGCTCCTGAATACACCCTATTAAAGAAAGATCTCTTAAGCAAATGCATTCAGCACACAAATAAAAGCCTAGCAACTGTCCAATACATTATGGGCGACAAAGATAAAAATAGATTAAAAGTAGCCAACCCCTCAACTCCAAAAATGTATGGTTTACCAAAAATACACAAACCTGGAAATAAAATCAGACCAATTTTCTCATGCATTGGAGCCCCAACTTATAATCTTGCAAAATGGCTAATCCACAAATTTCAAGAATTCACAAAATCTGAGTCTTTAAGCATCAGGAATTCACTTGAGTTAATCACTAAGATGAAGGACTTTCAACTTGGAGTTGGGGATACTTTAATGTCTTTCGATGTGGTTTTACTGTTTCCAAGCCTACCTAAAGATAGGGTGATAGAGGTATTAAAAAATTGGTTAACTGCCATCAATAAAAATGCAACAGAAATTGAAGAACTCATTAATTTGACAAAATTGTGCATAGAGCAAACCTTCTTCAACTTTGGAGGAAAATATTTTGAACAACTCACAGGCCTAGCCATGGGAAATCCAATGTAGCCCTTTCTGACTGATTTATTCATGAGTGCTCTTGAGACCAGAGTAGTAAAAGCCTCTCCTTGGTTATTTGAAACCTGGACCAGATATGTCGACGACATATTCACAATGGTTAACAAGAAACATGTACAAGATGCTCTTAAATTATTGAATTAGCAAGACAGTAATATTAAATTTACCATGGAAACTGAATTGGATAACCAGCTACCCTACCTGAACCTAAAAATCATGAAGAAGAATAATAGATTTAACTTTTGGATATACAGAAAACACCTATACAGTTAAGTATATAAAAACAATAGCTACAACCATCATCACACAATGTTGCAGTTTTTAATAGTTTGACCCATAGATAGGTGAACATCCCCATCACTGAAAAGGAATATAACTTAGAATTTCAAGAAATATTAAAAATCGCTAAACCAAATGGCTACAAAACAGATATGGTGGATAGGTTAATCAAAAAATTCAAGCAACAAAAAATGATAAAGGAAAAGACAACCCTCACAACACACAAACAATATCTGATATACAAAAAAATCACATTTCACCCATGGGCACACAACAAATTCAAAAATATTTCAATGTAGCACTCATCCCTGAAAACAAATTCAGCATAAAATTCTTCATAAATGCAATTCAAAAACAAAAAAATGCCAGCAGATAAAAACTCCGGGATTTATAGAATAGATTGCAAGGATTGTGACTAAATATATATTGATCAAACTAAGCGTAACATAGAAACGAGGCTTAAGGAAAATGTTTGTAAACATTAAATATAGGGAAGAAGAAAAATCACCAGTTGCAGCACAATTTTGGATACAGGGACATGAAATTGAGGACACAGTAACACTTGGCAAGCAGGCAAAAAAACCTACTGAATTAAACATTTGGGAGAAAATATTTCTTTGGAAATTTCGTCCAAAGTTAATAAATTTTGACATCCCTAAAGACAAAAATTTGAACAGTAAACTTGTACAACCACTACTAGAGGGATAAAGAGACATCTGTAACCATCACAGCAAAGCCAACCAGCTGCAATCAGCTGACGATGAGGAAGTGATTCCTCAAAACTGGTTGTGAGGTATTTAACCTATTTTAGTGAAATTGTATATTTGCAACCACTTCTATATATTATAAACAATTATATACTACCAAATTCATCAAATTCAATACCCCACTGGGTTTACATATTTTCATTCCAATTCGATATACTACACATTCATCCAAAATAACACCACAAACCACTTTCATAAAGTGAACCTGGTCCAACTCACATACCTCCTCTCCTTGTTGACCAAAACCAATGTTTGTTCACTGTATACAAAACTTCTCCAAGCTTTCTGGTTTGAATTTTGTCATTTAAGCTTTTTCTCACTGCTATTTTTCCTTTAATTTTAACCATTTACCACATATTACCTGTTAATGCCATTCCCTTGTTGCTGGTCATTCAAATAAAATAATGTCTGCATTTGCACAAATAGGACAAATAGCATGTTTCCAATTTCTCCAAACCTGTTACATATTCCTCATCTGAACCATGCCATTCGCACCCTCTCTTGCTTTTTAAACATAACAATGTGCATTTCTCTTTTAGCACCCTTTCTTATCTCCTGATTAAACATTAGCGACTTCTTTTCCCTCATTGAAGAATGCAATAACTGTCTGTCTGTATCCTCAAACCTAATTCTGACCAATTTCCAGAGACCTAACTCCAACTCCGCTCTTCTCAGACATACATCACCCATTCCATTCCTAGTTAACTCTTTCCCAACTTTATGAACCTAATAAAGATCCCCTAACGCAGACTCCTGGATTGTTAAACATTCTTTCCACATGGCCCAGCATTTCTGATATTCAATATAACAATTTCTGATATTCTCTGTTTCTTCCTAGAAGCACCGTATGTGGTGCATTCTGTAAGGATGTCATTTACTGTTAGCAGTGCTCTATAAGAGCTGCATACTATTGGATCATGTTTGTATATCAGACAGAGGTGAGTTAATTTGGTGTGTCCAATTGTTAATCATGTCAATAACACTTGGTTGCCTCTTTGTACCTTATATATAGATGGCATATAAAAGTCCACTGCTGCTTCAATTGTACTGTGGTCCAAAACTTCTTAATCATCGTGTTTATGAATAGCAGTAAATCTCTTTGAGGAGTTTGGATATTATGGATTCAGGAGTTTTGTAATGCTTTTCTTAGCTGCAAGGTCTACCTCTTCATTACCAGCTATGTCACATGATAATTTCTTTTCCCTTTATTTTCAATAAATGTTTCAGGATCTGAATGTCCTGTATTTGCACATCTGTTGTCCATGGGTCACTAATTGCTTGTATGGAAATGAGGGAGTCAGAAAAGTAATGAAATGTTGGTCATCCATATTTTGAATGTCAGCATTCCCCATTTGATTGCATAGAGTTCACAGGTAAAAATGGAAAATAAATTAGATTAAGTCTCAGAAGTTTCTCTCTGAACACTACTGTACATCTGCTACTTATACTAGTTTTGTATCTAGGTGTGAATATCCGAAATTTGTGAATTTGTTCTTAATTTCATTGAATAAGCATTTAAATATCACTTGATTATTAGCAAAATTCATGTGGCAACACACTGTAACTTCACTCTTACAAGATAATTACCTTGAACGTGTTTTAATGACACCTTGTCTTCATCATCAGCTAAGAGCCACTAATGAGTCTGTCGGTTCTGATGTAGAGGACGCCGTTGTGCTTCTTGACGATAATGTCATTTCCGGCTTGATGTATTTAAAGACGAGATCCTCTTTCGGAGGTAAATTGAAATTTATTAGATCGCTTTTTTTATATGAGGAGATTTTCCCATATCATCAATTCTATTGGAATTCTATTAAAAATACAATAGAATTGACGATATGAGAGAAACTCCTCATACAGAAAAAAAAGCCATCTAATGAATTTCAATCTCCCTCCAGAAAAGGATCTCTTCTTTAAATACATTGAGCCGGAAATGACGTTAACGCCAGGATGTCCAATAGCTACCTCTACATCGGAACCGACAGACTTGTTAGTAGATATTAGGTGATGATGAAGACAAGGTGTCTTTGAAACGTGTTCAAGATAATTATCTTGTAAGAATAAAGCTACAAGGTGTTGCCACATGAATTTTGTTAATATTTTAATTACTTCACTGTGTTTCCCATTAAGTGTTATGTTACCACATAAATAGTTTCTTCTTTGGTGTACTACAGTACATCTAATTTTATTATAGGTTTTAATAGTGACCAGGCAGTAATCTATTAATATTCTTTCTCTGATGGGTGGTAAAATTAAGCTCTTTACTGTATTTAATCAATCTTAGGTGCGGTGGGATCTGGTTGGCTCTGCTTTCAGGATATTTATCGTAATATCTACTGAAAAATAGGCCAATAAATGAAGGTGGATTTCTGTTTGCTGCTACCTTAAATGCATAATGCAGAGTTAACCATTTCCTTCTGATGTTTAACGGTATTTCATGTGTTTCAAATTGCAGTTTTTTTGTAATTACACTGGTATGCAATGCTCCAGTTGCTATTCTTAATGCATAACTTTAGATAGTATCTAACATTTTTAAGTGTAGCTAGAGATGTTCAGTTGTAAACTATGGCTCCTTAATGCAATCTAGCTTTAATTGTAGTGTTGTACCTTCGCATCAGCACTCAACAGTCTGCACCCCTGTTCTGTCTGCCTTTGTTGGTACTGTTGGATACAACCAATTGACCAAATTGTTCAAAAGCTATTTTCAACACCCTGCAGTCATATGAAATTGAAAACGATCATGTCATAGCGGTAATAATGACTTCTGTGTATTGTATGACATCATGTATGAATACCCTGAAAGGTTTAATGGAAGAAATAAGTTCACATCAACAAAATAAACCTTGTTGAGAAAGTTTTTGAAGATGAACTCAATGAACTTAAGCCTGCAGTTGTAAAACTGAAAAATGAGTTCAACTCTGCAAAATGCAAAAACAGTTACATATAATTTTTTAAGCCAGGTATGAGGACTCTGCTGGAAAACACAAAATGTGTGCTTTTCTTATGGCAGTGTGTTTCAGATGGAATTCCTGGTTTATATCTGCATTCTACTTAAATTAAGTTGACTTTGATCTATGGACGCCCTTTAACTACTATGGTCCTTAGTGTCCCATTCTTAATTGGGTGTGAAAGAATGGAAATTTTGCTCAGAAGCCTCTATGAAGCTTGGTTCTTTTACATACTATAAATCTATGTCATGGGGTTACTAAGTTTACTTCCCTTCTGAAGGAAGCCATACTAGGAGTTTTACACTTGAAAAAACCAATTACCCTCCACCGGATCTGAACCTGCAACCTCAGGAAACTAGGGGCTACCATGGTAGACCTAAACCACAGAGGCCCTCAACCATGTAGGTTGAGTTGTGCTTCGGAACGCATATCAAGGATATAGCAGATATCTTCAAGACCATTGAAGATGGGAATGCAGGGATACACTTCTTCAAAGAAGTTGAAGCAACTAACATCCTGATAATGAAATTACAAGCTGCTTATGTCAGCAGTCTGCCGCGGAATTATGGAATCGATCACTTTCTTGAAAGGGTCATCAAACCCGGCAGAGGGCGATGGAGTTTTGGTTTATAAATCCTTAACATGACTTCTTTCAGAAAAGAAGTAAAGCAGGTGGTACCATGTTGTAGCTTTATAGCACGTTAAAGAAACTCAAGCCTAATAAAGGGGCCCCTGAGGAAAATTTCTGGTCTTTCATGCCCAAAGTAGAATGGAATGCTAAGGGCAACTGTAGTTAAAGAGCATCCATAAATAAAGCTCAATTTAATTTTAATTTACCATACCCTAAAAAAACCAGTGATAGAGAAGTAACACAGAAATTGTTCATTGAAGGGGTATTAAGTGAGATTGTATTAGAAGAAGTTAAACATCTACCACCAAAGGTAAGAATGGGTGTTAAAACCAAGATAACTTGCGCTTCCCAAGCAGCTTTGGTGAAAAATAAACAATTCAAGATGCCTGATCCAGGTGAGAAGTTTACTCAGGCCATAGGCTCCATATTTGACCCAAGAAATGCCTCAAAGCTCATGTCCCTTATAGAACTGCTTAAGCTTAAGTATTGTATACCACTCCAGAGGGCACTAGGAAAACAAGAATTTATAGAATCCTGAAGTGTTTACCTAACCATGTGAAAAGGAAAGTGGAAGAGTACTTCTTTGAAGCTTGAAACCATCTCTTCCACATTATGCCATTGCAACACTGAAGAATGTATGGTTTCCATACTCCAGCATGACTTGGAGAGATCTTTATCAAAATACGTTTGGTGGTGAGCTACAGGAGGAGGAGACTGCCACCAACAAATGCAGAATGTTAAGGTTTGAATAACGTAATTTCACTCTTGATATCTGGGATGTTAGTAATAAATAAGTTTTGGTTTTCTTTAAAACTTTTCCCTCTCGAATCCAGGAAATTCAAGAAGGAACTGCAAGGTGTGAGAACTAAGGACTGAAATTTATTGATGTTTACATTTGTAGTTGTTTTCTTTATTTATTTCCATATTTAACAGAAACTCCTTAATAATGTTCATTTTTAATTTCCATTGTAAAAGATTATAATAAACACTCAATTGCCTAAATTACTTTATTTATACTACCCAATAGTGCCTTCTGTCTTATGTTTAAGTAAAGAATTATAACCCAATTGAGTGCACCAAGATTTGCATAACACTGAAATATAATTTGTCACAACAGCAAAGCCACATTTCTTAGGCACTTACTATTCATAGCACAATACATCTGAGAAACATCTACTTACTAACGTTATGAGCAGCAAAGAAATAAGGCAATACATTTGAGCAAATGTATGATTTGGTCCCTCACAATTAAGATCATAGAATAAATTTGTTGAGATAGAGAAGTTATAAAAACACAAAGACATCAAGTTTGTATTCCAAATCAACACAAATGTAAAAAATTACAACATTTTATAGCACCTTGGAGTATCATGGCTTGAAAATTATGCATTGTGCTTATCTTTTGTATTCGAACCAAAAACTCAGCCAAAAAAAA
Source organism: Deroplatys truncata (assembly GCA_030765065.1). Taxonomy (NCBI): domain Eukaryota; kingdom Metazoa; phylum Arthropoda; class Insecta; order Mantodea; family Mantidae; genus Deroplatys; species Deroplatys truncata. Next base: position 114,908,373 of record CM060989.1, read on the forward strand.
CAGATGCAGCAAACATTATTGTTGCCAATTTTCACAAACTAATCTAACGAGTGATCATTAAATACAAACTGTCACTCGATGTGATTATAATTTCACATGGCAGAAATTAATGAAGAATTAGTTTGACATCACTCAAGCTAATTTTGCTGATGATTGGTCAAATCTGGTTTATATATGTCTTTAAAATGTCACAAATCACTGTAGGCCTCAAAAGTATCTAATTCGTACATGTTTCTTTCCCAATGAATCAAATTATGTATTTTCAAAATATAGAAAAGAAATGACCATCTATTCTTAAATTATGTCCAATTTGTAATACTTTTATGATGTGATGAATCGAACACTTATCCTTTTTAAAATTGATACATTATCAGACCTCTTCTCCAAAATTTCAAACTTCTGAAGCTTTGTATCCAAATATGTAATTTCAAATGTTAGAACTGAATGTAGAGATTTTTAACCTTATTAATCAAATTATGCGATTTCAAAGATGATAACCTAGTAAAGGCCCTCAGAAATTTAACACCTGTGAGGACTTTTACTCTCATGTATCAAATTATGTGCTTTCCAATTGCCCAACTTTATAAAGCTTTTAGCACAAATTTCACACTTATGAGGCTTTATATCCTCTTGTATCAAATTATTCATTTTCAAATTGCCCAAGAGCATAAAGCCCTTTTCACAAACTTCACACTTGACCCTGAGACATCAAATTATGCATTTTAAAATTCCATATTAGAGTAAAACCATTCCCATAAATTTTAAGCTAGTGAGCCTTTGTACCCTAGTGTATTAATTTACATATTTTCAAATTGCTCAATGAGTAAAGCTCTTCTCACAAATTTGAAGCTTGTGAGGCTTTTCACCATTATGTATAAAATTATGGATTTTCAAAAAAGACAAATGTGCAAAACTTCACACTTGTAAGTCTTTTTTACCTTCATGTATCAAATTATGTCTTTTCAAATTGCGCCACTAATTAAAGCTCTTCTCACAAATTTTACATTTGTGAGGTATTTTTAGCCTCATACATCAAATTATTTACTTTGAAATTGCCCAACAGTGTAAAGCTCTTACCACAAATTTCACACTCGTGAGTCTTATTACCCTCATGTATTAAATTATGCAATTTCAAAGATGATAAATGTGTAAAGCCCTTCTTACACATTTCACATTTGTGAGACTTTATACCCTCATGTATCAAATTATGCATTTTCAAAGATGATGAAATCTCATATTTGTGAGGCTTTTTACCGTGATGTATCAAATTATATGTTTTCAAATTGCCCAACTGAGTAAAGCTCTTCTCATATGTTATGCTTGTGATTCTTTTTACCTTGATGTATCAAATTATGTGTTTTCAAACTGCCCAAATGACTAAAGATCTTCTTACATATTTCATACTTGTGAGGCTTTATACCCTAATGTATCAAATTATGCCTTTTCAAAGATCGTAAATGAGTAAAGCCGTTCTCACAATTCTCACATTTGTGAGGCTTTATACCCTGGTGTATTACATTATGTGTTTTCAAACTGCCCAACTGAGTAAAGCTCTTCTCACATATTTTATACTTGTGATCCTTTTTACCCCCATGTATCAAATCATGCGATTTCAAATTGCTCAACTGAGTAAAGCTCTTCTCACAAATCTCACACTGGTGTGGATTTTTACCATGATGGATTAAATTATGTGATTTCAAATTTCCCAACTGAGTAAAACTCTTCTCACATATTGTACACTGGTGAGGCTTTTTACCCTCATGTATCAAATTATGCATTTTCAAATTGCATAGCAGAGTAAAGCTCTTCCCACAAATTTCACACTTGTGAGGCTCTTTACCCTCGTATATCAAATTATGTATTTTAATACTGCCCAAATGTGTAAAGCTCTTCTTACAAGTTTTACATTTATGAGACTTTTTACCCTACTGTTTCAAATTATGTAATTTCAAAGATGACAAATGTGTAAAGCTCTTTTCACAAATTTCACACTTATGAGCCTTTTTACCTTCATGTATCAAATTATGTTTTCAAATTGCTCAACTGAGTAAAGCTCTTTTTACAAGTTTCACACTTGTGAGGCTTTTTACCTTCATGTATGAAATTATGTATCTTCAAATAGCCCAGCCGAGTAAAGCTCTTTTCGCAAGTTTCACACTTGTGAGGCTTTTTACCCTGATGTATCAAATTAAGTGTTTTCAAATTCCTCAACTGAGTAAAGCTCTTTTCACAAGTTTCACACTTGTGAAGCTTTTTACCTTCATGTATGAAATTATGTATTTTCAAATATCCCAGCCGAGTAAAGCTCTTTTCACAAATTTCACACTGGTGTGGCTTTTTAACCGTTTTGGCTTTTTATTATTATGTATAAAATTATGGCTTTTCAAATCGCCCAAATCAGTCAACTCTTTCTCACAAGTTCCAGATTTATGAGAATTTTTACTTTCATGAATCAAATTGTGTAATCTCAAAGCTGACAACTGTGTAAAGCTTTTATCACAAATGTTACACTTGTGTAATGTTTCACTCCGATGAATCAATAAAGCCTTATCACATACTTCCCCATCACTAGATTTCCCTGATAAGTGAATATGGTTTTCTATAGGTGGTATATCTGTGATATCACTTTCTTGGCTTTTACATTCAGGAGAATCATTTCTAAAACTGAAGCTTGTATTTATCACTGCAGCACCAGCAGAGGGCAATTGTGAATCACTGCTGCCATCATCAGCAACTGCTTCTGCGCATAATCTGAAATAGTGGAGGATTTAGCATTAGGTTAAACAATCTAAGAATGAAAGGGGATTAAAACTGAAAAAGAATCTCTGTTTCTTAACAACCATCTACAGTAGTTAGATATTCATATAGAGCAACCTAATTTTTCATTACTATTTAGATAACTTTGTTAATCTGCAATATTGTTAAATAATTAATATAATTTTTCATGTGAAAAATTTTAATGCTAAATCCAGTTGGATGGTTATGGCAATACAAGGAGTATGTGTCACATGCACTGAGAATAACATCAACTTTCAGGTTTGTTTTAACAACCTTTCAAAGCAATTCCTGAGTTGATTTAACTGGTAAGAATATATTTTCATAACAAATGGTTCTCATCAAGTCAGCAGCCAGTACATTGAATGGAAAGTTTCTTACTGATTCTCAATTATGAATGGAAGATCATCAAAGCATTATATATAAAACATGCAATGTTTGAAAACTCGCATTTCACTTCACATTAATTGACATAATCATCTGCAGAAATAATTTAATTTCATTGTTAGCCAAAATGCCTCTACATTACTGTTACAAACACAAAAATGACTTAAAATAAGCTTGTATGAGAGTATGGTCATATAGAGCTACAATAAGTTTTCTTATCTTTGCCTATTTTCATTTTTAATGCCTATGAATGCCTATTTTATTGATCTTTTAGAAAAATTATGTTTGCGATGAATTAAAACAAAATGGAAGCATACATGTAGTTGCTGATCAATAGTTTTAGAACAGATTATACCTTACTTTTACTGCAGATAGTAAAAATTCAATTTCATATTTTCTTTAGCCTTTAGTGACCCAACTTATTCCTAGAAGGGTACTTTTCCCCATCTTGTGACTTCTATTATACACTATTGTGGGTTGAAAGCTTGGCAAATGGTAGGAAAGGGTTTATGGACACATTGCAATCATTTACACTTTAGACAAAAAGAAAAGCAGCATTATTAGCAAATGCATCTATTCCTTAAGTTGTTGCCTAACTATAAACATGTAAATGTTGGGTTGTGGAAAGAATGGAGACACATTATTAACCTTAGTTCACATTTCTCATCCAATGAAGACTGCTATTTTGATGAAATAGTGCAGCAGTGTTAGGTAGTTTCTTGTTGATATACACTGACAGGTACTTCTGGGACAGCTCTCGTACGACCGTCACTCAATGAAAATAATGGTGGATCTGGTAACAGTTCATGAAAGTCCTGATGTATGAGGGTATCTTTCAAGATTTTCAACTAGAAGACATTTCCTGGAAAAATTCTACAGGCGCTAGGCAAGAAACAACTTCAGAAGACATGCAAAGTCTGCTCATCCAAAAAGGATCCAGGAACTGAAGAGGCAAAAAGAAAGAACACCAGTTATCATTGCAGTGAATGCAAAATTAAACTTTGTACTGACTCATGTTTCAAGATATTTCATTCCAAAAAGTGCTACAAAGTTGGACTCTGTGTATTCTTATAAAGGAACTTAGTGTATAAGTGAAAAAACAGCAAAACATTTTGTTAAAATTTTACATATTTTATTTACAACTCCCATTTATAACCTGTGAGATTCATTTCTTCCTCCTCTGTTTTCCCATATTATTGTTTTTCATTGATGAAGCAAATTAAGTAGTAAACATAAAATGTTACATACCAAGTGAAAGAGAAAAGTTCAAGCTTTAACCCCATGTATGGTTTTGTATAATTATATGCCTGAGGATAAATAATCATTTATAATTTGCTTCAACCATCTAAAGAACCACTGAGGAAATGATGCAGCAATTGAGGAGTCTGTATACAACTGGCTGCCAAGGTTTCTTTATTTAAGAAAGGAATTTAAAAGATTTGCCATTTATGTGAGAGAATCACACTTTGAAATAACAAAACTATGTAAAAAATTGACAGCAATTACCTACTTCTGTTATTTCAATAACATTTTAAAACAGAAAATTTTAGTTTATATTTTCTCTACCCTTAAATAAGCTATATAACTTTCCAAAGTATCCATGGACTTTATTATATAAGAGTGAGGGATAAAAAAAATGTAATACATTATTTGTTGGTAGTGATCATTATATTCCCATTTGTATCAGCTTATGAACATGCGACATCTGCTACAACCTAAATGTGAGAGTTATATTAAACACTTGCTAAATAAATTTAGTTTTATACTTTATACTGAGGCTTTCATGGCCGGCGTCATAACTAATAAATGTAGTTTTGACTAATTTTGAAGATTTAGAAGTAGTAACAGTGATGTGTCATAATTTAAAATGAAGAGAGTTGAGGGTTGTTACACTACATCACTAGAATATTCTTACTTGAACGCGTTTCGGGAGACGGTTTGTTCCCATCGTCAGCAAAAAACAAACCGTCTCCCGAAACGCGTTCAAGTAAAACTATTATAGTGATGTAGTGTAACAACCCTCAACTCTCTTTATTTTAAAAAATGTAGTTTTATTTATGGAAATTCTTTAGCTGCCTTGGTTCTTAGTGTGCCACTCTATTCTGTGCGTGAAAGACAGGAACGTTTACTCAAACACCTTTTTATTATGCTTGAGGTTCCTGTATATGCCAAGAGCCCACCTCCTTTACTCCCTTACAAAGGTAGCTATGCTAATGATTTCTACACCCAAAAAATTCCATCATCCTCTGACAAGTTTAAACCTGTGACCTCAACCAACTGTCATCAAGTACAAAGCTGTATTGAACAGAAGCTGGCTACTGTGCCACAATATTAGTAATTATCAAACTTGCATTGCACACTGTTTGGATATAGGTACTGTATACTTCTGTGTTATCTGGGTGATAAAATGGACACATGACTACAAATGGTGTCTGCAATGGCAGGAAAATTTGCAACTCGATAAAATTCTTCTATCACTATGACCATAGGGAACAGTACCTCCAATACTTTCACCACTGTGGGTTTCAAAACTCTGTTGCAGTCACTGTTAACAGTATAGAATGGAGAAATATCTGAGTGTTGTCAATAGCTGTTAAATTGGTAATAATGACCAATTTCTTTTCATATGGTATTCCAGCCTCATGTGAGCTTTTTCTAATATTTGTCACACTACCTATTTTGATAATCTGTATTGAGTCACCCATATTTGCAATAAATTCTTTGACCCACATTTCAATATTGAAAATATCCATTGCTTAGTTACTGGAATGAAAGTAAATGCGATGCCACTTTTCAAGAGCTAGATCATGTACACAGCCTTTAAACTAGAATTGACGGACTATCTAAGTTTTGAAGGAAGGAAAATGGTGCTTCAAAAGCTGATGGGAACTTAGGCTGTCGAAAGGATGTCACACATTGGTGAAACAGAACTTTTACTTCTGACGAGCTATCAATAGTTTGGCAATCTTCAATTGTCTTGATGATGGTTGATGAAACCCGGCAGGCATAAGGCTTTTCAATGGGGAAAACACTAACAAACTCAGATGAGTGATTTTTTACGCACACAAAAATTTCCTCTCTCTATAATATTACATAAAGAAGCACCAGTAAAGGAAAAAATAACACAAGAATCATAAGGTTTTTTCATTGAAATATTAGCCAAGAGTCAAGTCTTACCTTGGCAATTTTACTGGAGTGAAGTCCTCATCCTGTAACAGAATAATGCAAATGTACAGATTCATACAATCATCTATACAGCATTACTTAAATGCCGTGCATCAAATAGTTATCTTTAAAATACCATGTTTGATTTATTTTTAAATTGGATATGGCATAAGGAGTTATGCAGAAACAAAGATTAACTTTACATCAAGTTATGGGGTGAATGAGAACAGAGAAGTGGAGAATGTGTTTAAACCTGAATAAACAGTTTGACTTAAAGAACAGAGAACTGGCAAAAGGTATGTTTAGTAAGGTAAATCAGAATCTATGATTGTGTTAACCCAATATTAAAGAAGGTCTGATGTAATACATTCACATGACTATCTCTACAACTGACAAATTTACATATATGTCCATATTAATGGATGGATTCACATAGAACCACATAAGGTGCTACATAACACAAAAGATTGCTAACTCCAAACTTTATGCTTGCAATCCATGCACAGAGACAGAATTCTACAATTCTCTCTCCAAGCACTGCCAGATTGTGAACAATGCAAGATTTCAGACCATCTACTGGGCAAGGTGTACTTCCATTTGGTCTCATGCCATGCCAGATACCGAGCTGTTGTTTGCTTCATGCAAAAACTTCTTATGTCCGATTTGTTTACAAAAAAAGAATGATTTTCCATTATGGATATTATTGGTTTGGTTATTATTCTATTTGAAACTTAAGGTGTTCTGAAAATATTTTAAAATATAATTTACAGATCCAGAAACATGTGCCAATTTTGTGTTTTGTCAATGGCTGCATTGTAAGTGGGTTCTTATTCTTCTATCCAAGTTATGTTACACTAATGTTTTTTTTTCTCAGGAATGATTTGAAATTGAGCAGGAAGTCCTTTGAAGTTTGGAAGACACAGTGAAATGATTCACTCTCGCTCTGTACATGAAAGTTATGCAAGATTCTAGAAGGTGACATGCATGAAAAACAACCCAGAAAGAAAGGGTTTGTTGATGTGACAGCCGGACTTTGCTCCCTCTATAGTATATATAATTTGAGAGAAAATAGTCAAAAATAACAGTAGTAGTAACACAACAAGAACAGCGTCAATATCATATCAAGACTGAACCAGCGTCAGCTGTATATCTTTGAATAGGACAGCATAAATAAAACTATAAGTCCCAGGTATTGCCAAGAAGGCTGTTATAGCTACAACTTCACCAGAGTGGAAAGATCATCAGTTTAAAATGCAGCATGTCTTTGAGTAAATGGAGGAATGCCACTGAAAGGAGATTCTACTGGGGTAATATCAACTTTGACTCGTCGTTTACTTAAAGAATTCAAAACAAGCCAGCCAGTTTCTAATGTTTAATAAAGGCTGCGATTTACTTAATTGACAGCAAATGCCATAGGGAGGTCTTGCAAAGCTGTAGTTTAAAATTAGTTATATTAGTGATAACAGAATGTTTGGTACAGGCAAGTTACTTTGGTTAAATGTGCCAAGAATGGCAGAGACATACAGTCACTGTTATTTGTATTAGTTGTTTTTAAATGTTAATAACTGGGTTTTAAATGTCTTTCTTAGTATGAGTCCAATTACCAAACCAGCTTCAATTAACGCTTAATCAAAAATCGAACAAATTAAACATTCATTTACTATTGAATAGTGTAAAATATAAACTTTTTGGTTTTGTTTTAAGTTTCTTGATCCAATCAAGGCAGGGTCCTTCCTGTATCCCATACCAACTTAGTTGTCTAGTGATGTGAGTAGGATATGCCATTTTACATTTTATCATATTTTGCATGACCATTTACTTCATCATTACTCATAACTATAATGCAACTCTGGTTGCCCTTGTATCCCAGTCATAACTTCCACAGAATCAAAATACCAGGGAATATGTTTTATGATTTCTAGTATTTTTATGTTGTAAAGGCAACATTGTACAAGGGTGACTGAATGGAGTTAATTGTACAGTGTGGTTGTTAATATATCAATATCACTGAATTATATGTTTACCAGAGAACTAGAAATGGGAGATTATTCTAGAAAAAAATTAAAGATACACTCCATAATAATAACCCTCTTTTTTTGGTGAAAAAACTAAATTCCAAACCAGTAGTATTACAAAATATTAATAAACGGAATAAGTTAGTAAAACTGGTTAAAAAGATTACACCCAACAAATAAAGGAGCTTTTAAAATTCTCAGAATATACTTAAATATAAAACACCCCATAAGCAGACTAATATGCAACATGAATATAAGCTTAGCAGTTGTTAAATACTCTCCTTGTGGTAAAGATGAAAACAGATTAAAATTAAATCTCTTAAAGTCCAAAAATTTATGATTTACCAAAGCTATATAAACCTGGAAAAGAACTAAGACCAGCATATTATGTATCAAAGTGCCAACTTACAAACTGTCAAAATGGCAAACCAACAAATTAAAAAACTCCCAAAATTTGAATAATTAAGGATAAACAATTTCCTTGGGTTAGTAATAAATAGAAAACACATTGCTTAAAGATGATGACATTAATTTTAAGTGAGCAAAGCACCATTAAAATAATGGTTAACCTCCATTAACAGCAATGAAATCGAAATTATGGACTAATTAGTTTAATAAAATTATGCACTGAACAAACATTCTTTTTTGTTTTGCAATAATATATGTGTTGATGATACTTTCATATAGTTAGGATGAAGAATTAATAAGATGCTTTAAAGCTATTGAATTAGAAACATAAAATTCACTATGGAAATAGAACCTCACAACCAGCTTCTCTTGGCATTTGGAATATATACAAAGAACACACTGGCTGTGTGCACCATTCTCAATCAAAATTTTATTGTGGTAAAATATTGCCTTTAGTGAATTAAATGGCCATTTGTGGTGCATTACTGATGGTTAAAATTTATCAAGAATTTTACTGTAGTTATATCTTACCGGCCATTGATTATCTCCAACTTCCCTACATTGCAATGTTAAAATGGCGATTCAATATAGGTTACAATTCCTAAACAAAAGAAACACTTTATTTTCTCAAATGAAAGAATACTGATTGAGTTACATTCTTTCTAGTGCTTTGTAGTTTTTTTATTGCATAAGGCTTTTTATGCAACATTGGTCTAAAATTTCCTGTCCAGAAATGTAACAAAGATCCACATAATCATGGCATTACACATAAATATATTTGTTAAAGCATAGATTCAAGAACACTGCAGAAATAAGTAGAGCAATGAATGGATTTAATGTAATTAGCACATTTTTAGCAATGTTTGGGTACATTAATTATGCATATATAAGAATCTAGGGATCCACGATGTCAGTGTTGAAGCGGAAGTCAACCTCGTGGTGTGGGAGTAGCCTGTGCTGTGCAAGAAGTTTCTAGTTCAAATGTTGTTTGGGGATAACAAATTTTTCCTTTCTTCTGTCACTCTTTCAGAAGTGAAAGTTGACTACGCTAATTAGGATTTTTATTCACTGTAAAAAGAAAGGAAAGAAAGAAAAAAAGATCCATAATGGTTCAGCACATTTTGTTCTCTATTGTAACACAGCTTTTCCCTCATGTTGATTTTTAAGTTACTGCTCCTATCTCTACTTTCTCTCTTTTCTTAAGAACAGCATGTTAAGTTTAAAAACATACCTACTTCATGTTTACAGAAACAGGGGAGTGCATGCGAACAAGTACATGAATGTGCTTCGGCAAGAAGGTAGAACAAGTGAAACAGAGATGCCTTCTGAGTGCAATGAGCAGTGCACTCAACCAAGGTGAGTGCCTGCCAGCTAACCATGGTCACCTAAACTGTGGTGAACATTGGTGCACTGCAACGTGATGATTACCCTGGTGAACTTATCTTGATTAGGTGAAAATCCCTGAAGGGTTTGTTTAATGAGAATGGTTCATATGGCCATTATGCACATAACAATATTTATAACCCACATTATACAAAGTTGCTACAGGTTAGTGAATATTCCTCCTACTCAAAAAGAACACAGCTTAAAATATCAGGAAATCTTAAAAAATGCTAAGAAAAATGGCTATATAAAGAATTGGTGGATAGATTAATCAAAGGGCCCAGCAACAAAAGATAGGAGAAAACACAACTCTGAAATTGCAAAAAGAAAATTCTGTGTTCAAACAAGTCCATGTTCCACCCATGGGCACATAGAAAATTTCACAGCATCAAAGAAAGCAACACAACTCAACCCACAATACAAATTCAATATAAAATTCTGAATAAAAAAAAAGGTAACAAAAAGAATGAAATACCCCTTCATAAAAAACTCCGAGATTTACAAGACAGATTGCAAGGATTGTGAAAGTATTTATACAAGTCAGAGACTTGAGGAACACCTCAGGAACATCAAATCCTGAGAGGAGGAAAAATCAGCAGCAGTGCTGCATTTTTTTGGATAAAAGGATATGAAATTGTCCACTTGGTGACACTAATTCAGCTAACACAAAAATCCAATGAACAGAATATTTGGGAGAAATCATGTTTATGGAAAAATTGACCAAGGTTAATGAACTCTGAGATCTCAATGATCCAAAATCTTATCACAAAATTCATACAACCACTGACAGAGGGATAAATAGTAAGCCATGATCGTTAGGGATAAGTAATCCAGTGGCAGTCACCTGACAATGAGGAAGACATTCCTCAAACTGGTTCTGAGGTAAATACCTAATTCAGTGAATTTGTACATGTGTGACCACATTTAAAACTTTTAAACAAGAAGTGCTTTAGTTATAACATGTACAAATACAAATGTAACAAACTGTTAAGATGGATACAAAATGGGTAAAACCAAGAATTGCAGAATTTACAGCTTGTCCTTTAAATGACCTCTGGGAAATATTAAACTTGAAATGAAGTATTTTGGAAACACCTAACATTATGAGTAAACTTACAAATTCTATATTGCATGAGCTCTGCATTTTTCCCATAATTACGTTTTTGTGGATTTTTTCGGTTTCTTATACATAATTATTCAAATTCACTCATATAAAGGGTCTTTATAGCATTTTCACACAAAATACAACATATACATATAACTTGTCATGGAAGTATGTTAAACAGACTGGAAAGGAAAATTCAGGCTGAAAAATCCAATGCCTTAGCATCAGAACAGTTCACAGCTATTTATGAGAAAACAAAAGATGATGTTTTTAAGAGTAGTTTGGGTTAAGAAGATTTTCTTGAAAATCCTCTTGTTACAAACTCTGAAAATGTTGAACTTAAATATACAGTTTGGTATCTATCCAGCCATCTATTTTTGAGTTATCCTGTTCTCTCCCTCTCTCTGAAATATGTATGCCTGCACATGCACAAACACATACAAATGTTTTTCTTTTGCTTTTTTCTGAAATACTTCTTTTGGATTCAATGGAACTCAAAACATGTATTTCTGGTTAAATCTCAAAAGTGAATTTTTTCTACTAATGATAGGTATGTTGCCGAGAAAGTAAAATTGCCTGAGACGTGTAGGAAAACAGCTACAAACAATAAACTGGGTTTTTCTACATCAGTTACCTAGTTGTTGATGTATACTCGCTTAACAGGAATGAAGCTGGTGAATATGAAGACTCTGCAATCCCAAGCCATCAAATTAACTTTTTCTTTCTTTGAAAAGACACACAGTCTGCAACCATTGAGTAAAATAATCTTTGCAGTTCACTGATTTTAAATGTTAGCTCGATACAGTTTACTCTCTGCTATCAATTATTTAACATACCCTGCTAACAAAACTGATTGCAACATACAAACAAAATAAAGAACACCTTCTTACATGAGAGCTATTACAATATTTTGATATTGGCATCAACCCATTATAAGCAGATTCCATTCTAGTTTCTTTTGCTATGTCTTACGCTTAGGATTGCATAATGTGTCTTATTTTACATACATTTTGTGTAGACTAAAGATGACTGTTTTCTATTTCATGGCAATCTCAATGAAACTTCATAGTTTTCTTTGCAAATATGTTATTTTATAACACCAATGAATTCATATTCCTATACATAGCATTTGTGTAACCATTTTAGTGTTTTAGCAGCTTAAGAATTGAAATTAGGTGGTTTATAACCCATGTTCATCAGAAAAAACAAGGCTTTTCAATGGTGAAAAAATTAATACATTCATTCAAGTGGTTTTTGAGATTCCGCTACATACGTACATAAATTTTCTCACCTTATAATATTTTAAATAACAATAACATAAAAAAACATATTCAAATGAGCTTTCAGAAGAATAGTTTTGTGCACAGTCCAGTCTTATCTCAACATATTCTACAGAACATTCTATTTCATTTGTAGCAAAGAGAGTTGGGATAACCAGACCACAAAAGCGACAATGTTAATTTATTTCTAAGTATTCAGACACTTGTACATAATAATGTATCGCAGCATTATGAAGAGAGAAAGTGAATGTGTCACAATTGAATCATGTGCTTCCTGCAAGATGCACACTACAAGATATTTCCAAATGTTCCATAATTAAAAATTAAAGGTATCTACATACTCATATCCAGTTTCACCCTAGTTTTCTCATATAATAATATTGACAGATTTGTTTTTACCATTTACTTCAAATACAGTTAACTTACTTTATTCTTTAGTCATTGCAGTCCTACAGAGTAAAACGAGACATTGAAATTTACAATGTGGTTATCTGTGATCTTCCAATGAGTCAATTTCTCTTTGGTTTCATTTAGCATTCATTTCATTTTTTTTTCAAATAGGAGGAAAGTGTAGCTCATGGTCAAATTTACAACACCAAAGTGTATTTTTTTGACATGATTTCAACAAAAGCTCCCTTAAATATCTTATAATTATCAAGAACTGTCACCACCATTACTCTCAAACTTTTAAATATACCATCCTGACAAATACTGTACACGTTTATAAAAATATCTCTTATCCTTATAATTTTGTATTACATAATTGAAATAATTTATCAAGTGTACAATAAACAAAAATTGTAACTGCAGTAGATTTCTACAAAACGTACCTTAATGTCATCACAAACAGATGAAGTTTCTGTTTCCAGCCACCAAGGTTCTTCTTTAATTTCTATTTTGTTATCCATTTCATGATCACTGTTGTATTTCTTAACCTTCATTACAGGATACTCCAGAAGAAATTCTCTCTCATTCTGTGAACCAATTTTTGTTTTGACATCTGTCATGCAATGGTTGCTGCATGTAACAGTTTCAGACTTAATCTTCTTTACAACATGTTTGATAAAACATGCTCTCTCTTTCTCTGAACCTAAGTCTGGAAAAGTATTCTCTGAGTTCACTTCTGTCTTGATCGTCATATCACAATTATCATTCAAAAACACAGCATCACTGTTCATGTTCATTGTACCATTCTTGAAGAGCAATTCTCTCTCATTCCGTGAGGCTAAATCATCTGAGAGAGGATTCTCTTCTTTGATTTCTATTATGGTATCCATTTTACAACTGTTGCTGCATCTATTGGTGCTAAGTCTGTGGAGAAACAAACATATCATGACAGTAGAACAATGGCAGGCAAGTATATGGTCATGGGACAAGACTACTGTTTATAACTAAGTTGTGTGTCTGTTACTGCCACCCCCACTCCACAGCTATTGGCTCATCTCCCATGTCTTCTAAAAACACACACTCAATAACTGTCTTATGTAACAACAAACAGGAGCATCAGAACAAAATTCATTAAGTCCACCCGCCAACAAAATACATTTAGATGCTGATTCTCCATATTTCTAGATGCTGAATCGAACTGTGAGATTAATTTATTTCAAATAGCGCTACTTCCTAACCTGTAATGGGTTTGAAATACAGTGTTTGGTTTAGAAATCACTTAATCCACTGAGGCGAATGGAACAAGTGGGCACTTTACAAAAGCAAAGAATTTCTTGTGCAACACTGTACCTATTTGCTTAGATTACTGTGATTGCATTCTGTGGAACTAGAAGTGCACATGTTGCTGCCAAACTATTATCAGAGATTGCTTCCATGGATCTTGTTATCAATATTACATCACGCTAAATGAATGTAAGAAGAAAACAAATTTGCTTACTTCAAAATCTGAGATAGGGAACTGTGTCATGGAAGCACGTATAGTACATTTGCTAAAGCATTACAGCATGGAAAAGGAAATTAATTGTTGCAGGTGACAGTAAAGTTACCTGAAACAGAATGAAAATCCAGAAAAATAAACAGAAGCAAAAAACTAAAAATGAGGTAAACAACCTATGCTATGTCATTAAAACTTATTTGATGTATTACTATCATGTAAACAGATGCAGTGGAATCCCTGCCAAGTATACTGAGATGACTTTCTGTGTTCTTTTACCTTTCATGTGGACACCCTCTTACAAAAGACGTTCAGGAGTAAATGGTGAGTCTGAGCTGCAGTTTTACGTGAAGGTTATGGATGAAGAGTCTGGCAAAAACCAGAATGAAGGATTCATCTGTTTGGTGGAAGAAATGTGCAGCAACACAATTGTGTTTATTTAAAGAAACGTTGACATAAATGTGTTTACAGAAAAAGTGACAAATTAAGTTTGAACTCTGTTTCTTCCCCATAAAATGTACCGGGCAAAGTATAGAACTTGTAAGTGCAATTCAAATTGTTTATTAAAATATCATATAAATAAAGTTTTTGGTAATTTTTTCTTAAAACTCTTAAATATTTTCAGTATCATGGCTTAAAAATGCACTAAATCAAAAACAGTGTTTAATTATAAATGTGGTATCAAATAAAAAGTTATTTTGGTGATAGTTAAGTGACATTTGCCCTACAGTTAGTTAAGAAGAGCTTTAAAAAGCATCTGTAAGTTTAAAAGATAAGTTCTTCCTGTCTCCTTAAAACTTTTTTATTATGGTCTTAGTGATATTTGTTTTGATGCTCCTCAAATACAAAATTATGATGATGCACTTTGTGTTAATTCAGAAAACACATACATTACAATACTTCTGTTATACATTTTATTGTAAGTAAAGAGCGATACGCAGACAGAAATTACACTCAAATGTTTAAAAATCTTATGTGCTACACTCACATGACTTTCTCCACCCATTATCATTTATTTTTATATAACTTCTACAAACTACTCTTACAAAAGCCTATTACTTTCTCTACCATTTAATGCATTCCACCCAAAAATATGGTACAGAGATTTCATTGTAAACACAAGTTTTAGGTTCCCTGTATCAAAACATTTATTTTTCACAACTATGTGTGTGTACATGCATGCATAACTCAAAAACAAAACAGTTATATGAATACCAAACCTGGTCTTTAAGTTCCAGACCTTTCGGGTATACAATACAATGATTTTCAAAATAATCCCAACAACACAAAGCACAAGAATCATATATATTGCTTTTGATTTTCTCAAAAACAAACCAAAGACTTTTGAATAAAATACTATATCTGCATGACAAACAAAATGTATATCTTAATTTTCTGGCAACAGCCTGTTAAATCTTCATTCTTGCTACATCTACTTCATCTTACTACACAAAAATATATACATCTGCTTAAAGCTCAAAATTTACGTGAAACTCTTTGTGGCATTAAACATTTCCAAGGAATTTTTTGTTATTGGTTAGGAATTTGAAATACTTAAAACTTTTTTCAGGTGGTATGTTGCAATTTGTTTGTTGTTTTGGTCATGCAATGATTTCATAGCTATCACATAGCGATACACTTTTTTAAAAATCTGACTCACTTTAGCCTACTGCATTCTTTTTATACCAACAACAAAATATGTAACAGTTGTAATGAAAGTTCATCTCAATTAACAAGAAGTAGACGGAACAAAATGGTTTTATAAGAATACTCTGTATTACACGAAACATAAAACTGTCAATACAAACTGAAGTAACAATTGCTGCCATTCTTTGACTCAAACGTTATAAAGAAAATTAGTAAATTAAGAGTTTGGCATATTCAGAAAACATAGACAAGCATATTAAATTGGACAGCTACAATCTAATAACCCACAAATATGCAGCGACTAGCCTACATGTTGGTAAATGATCCAAACAGTCAAACAGAATATCATCAAAAAATTGAAATTGAGTTTTATTTATGGATGCACTTTAACTGTTGTGGTTCTAAGCGTCACATTCTATATTGGGCGTGAAAGACCAGTAATTTTGCTCAGAGGCCTCTTTATCAGGCTTGAGGTTCTTTTATGTGCCCTAAATCTACGACATGAAACCACTGGCTTTACTTCCCTCCCGAAGGAAGCCATGCTAAGGATTTTTACACCCGAAAAAATCTATCGCCCTCTGCCAGGTTTGAACCCACGACTTCAGGAACTAGAGGCTAGCATGCAAACCACTACACCATGGAGGATGACAGAAGACCATCAAGATTACGCAGAAATAATACATGCTACATTCACATGATTTCCACTACATATTCTTCTACTAACTACTCTAAGGGATGGTTTAACAAGAGATGCTAAATTTTAACACAATGTTAAACCGATTTAAACATTTCATACACACCTGCTAACAACAGCTCACGGTAACAGGCTTTTGAACTACAGGCAAAACTTAGTACAGCAGCTGATCACAGGTTTTATGTCATATAAATATGCAGGATTCAGCACAGCCTACCTTCTGCTACCCCTGCACCAAATGCCCTTCACAGCTTCGTGAAAATACAAGGTCATGTGAAAACATGCGTTAAATATGTGTTTAAAAATGGAAAACACAATCTATGCATTGCACATAGCTGGAAACAGTGTGGCATTGCACTTTGTGGAATTGGCCTGCTTCCTCATTTACCACCAAGACAGAGGGGTGGGTGTATGTTGGAAAACATTAAAATATAAACTTATGTATATATACTTATATTGTGAACCTGAATAGAGTATCAGATTTATCTTCACAAGGCTGGGAAATGAACTTTATAGGAGTGAATACAAGGTCATTTCTTTTAACTATTCTGGCCGTTGAGCATATTTTCAATTGATTATTAATACCTAAAAGTGATGAATGTCAATGCTTTTACAGATGGTAAATTAAAAAAATTATTTGCATAAGGGTGCACATGTATAAAACTACATTACCTTCAAAGGGGATGATAGTTTATAATTTGTTGAAATATGATACAAATACAATTTAATGCATGCAAATTTAATTTACCAAATTATAGAGTGAACTAGAATTTGTTTTACATATGTGTATCTTATTTTTAGTTCCTTTTAATTTAACATCCGTAGAAAGAGCTCAAAATTTAAATGTCCACAGGTTTGTTTGGGGAACAACAACTTAATAGCACATGTGCAGCAAAAGTTTAAATTGGGAAGACGATTAAAAACACATATGTGTTAAAGTAGCATGAGTTTCTCCAACCATCATTGTTTAGTTTTAAAAGCTTACTAGGCTAAAATTTATATCTTTAAAACTTACTGTTTATATTTAAAAATGCTGTGATAATTATATCTGAGAATTTGGCTCTTACTGTTTTGAAGTTTCAAATTGGCCTTTTTTTTTTAAATACTTCGGTTGAACCCCGGTTACAGCTCTGGCTCTTTACCAGGCCCCACCATACAGAATTACAATAAAGCAACAAAGAAACAATTATACTTTTAAATTGTAAGAAATAGTGACAGGATTAAACATAATATATAGAAGTGGTTGCAAGTATACAATTTCACTAAAATAGGTTAAATACCTCAGAACTAGTTTCGAGGAATCACTTCCTCATCGTCAGCTGATTGCAACAGGTTGGCTTTCCTCTGATGGTTATAGATGTCTTCTTAAACCCTCTAGTATTTGTTCTACAAGCTTAGTGATCAAATGTTTGTCCATAGGAATGTCAGAATTCATTAACCTGGAACGAAATTTCCAAAGAAATATTTTCTCCCAAATGTTTAATTCAGTAGGTTTTTGTGCCTGCTTGACAAGTGATACTCTGTCCTCAATTTCCTGTGCTTGTATCCAAAAATGTGCTTTAGCTGCTGGTTTCTCTTCTTCCCTGGATTTGATGTTTCAAAAATGTTCCTTAAGCCTAATTTCTAGGTATTTAACCCATTTTAGTGAAATTGTATATTTGCAACCTCTTCTATATATTATATTTAATTTTTCACTATGTCCTCCAATTTAAAAGTAAAGAATAACTGGCCAACAAGTCAAATGGAAGAAATACGCAACTGGAAATACAAGATTAAGGTAAGATTTGACATCACTGATTGGAATGTTGGTTCTATGATGCCCGTTTGTAAAAAAGACATTACAAAACTTTTCAAGCTGAAATTAAAGAAAAAGAAAATTTTTGAGGATACAAAATTTATCAATAAGTGCCTTTCCAGAAAATTAGTTCCTAATTTTTACAAGTTATGCATTAAACAAAACAGAAACAATGCATTGCAAAGGACTGCGGAAAACAAAATATTAATAATGGAAAAGAATCATTACAAAACCATGAATGACCTAGATGTACCTTTGTGTCTTGCATTTAAAACTTTCAAAATCTCTTGGGTTGGAAACTTGGGCATGCTTAGTACAAAACTTTTTTGAGTGACTTAACCGCCAAATTAATAAAAAGCATGTTACATTAAGGAACAAACTATCCCGATTAAAGCATCAGAAGAATAGGCGCACTATGATCCACATTGAAAGAAATGAAAACAATATAGTGTGAATTTATCACAAGAAGATTTTTCAGCTTCAGAAATAAATCTGTTAAATAAAGGATTAAAGACATGCATTAGCTACAGTAGAAACATTGATGAATATGTTGCCGACATCGAAATTGCAATAGCTAACTTACCAGAAGGCAAAAAGTAGACAATCAGAAACAAATGTGAACCTATTTTAAGAAAAATAAAATATACACGCCACACCAGCAACCATTTCGGAAAAGTCATAAAAGCTTAAATTTGAAAGATGTAACATTCCATAAAGTGGATAAAAGCAATAAATTGGCAATCTTGGAGAGGCGGAATTACATACAAAGCATAGAAAATCTCCTAACAGCTCCTGAATACACCTATTAAAGAAAGATCCCTTAAACAAATGCATTCAGCACACAAATAAAAGCCTAGCAACTGTCCAATACATTATGGGTGACAAAGATAAAAATAGATTAAAGGTAGCCAACCCCTCAACTCCAAAAATGTATGGTTTACGAAAATACACAAACCTGGAAACGAAATCAGAGCAATTATTTCATGCATTGGAGCCCCTACTTATAATCTTGCAAAATGGCTAATCCACAAATTTCAAGAATTCACAAAATTTGAGTCTTTAAGCATCAGGAATTCATCTGAGTTGATCACTAAGATGACGGACTTTCAACTAGGAGATGGGGATACTTAGTGTCTTTCGATGTGGTTTCACTGCTTCCAAGCCTACCTGAAGATAGGGTGCTACAGGTATTAAAAATTGGTTAACTGCCATCAATAAAAACCCAACAGAAATTGAAGAACACATTAATTTGACAAAATTGTGCATAGAGCAAACCTTCTTCAATTTTGGAGGAAAATATTTTGAACAACACACAGGCCTAGCCATGATAAATCCAATGTCGCCCTTTCTGACTGATTTATTCATGAGTGCTCTTGAGACCAGAGTAGTAATAGCCTTTCCTTGGTCATTTCAAACTTGGACCAGATATGTCGATGACGTATTCACAATAGTCAACAAGAAACATGTACAAGATGCTCTTAAATTATTGTATTAGCAAGACAGTAATATTAAATTTACCATGGAACCTGAATTGGATAAACAGCTTCCCTACCTGAACCTAAAAATCATGAAGAAGAACAATAGATTTAACTTTTGGATATTCAGAAAAAACACCTATACGGTTAACTATATAAAAACAATAGCTACAACCCCCATCATACAAAGTTGTAGTTTTTAATAGTTTGACCCATAGATTGGTGAACATCCCCATCACTGAAAAGGAATATAACTTAGAATATCAAGAGGTATTAAAAACTGCTAAAAAAAGGCTACAAAACAGATATGGTAGATAGGTTAATCAAAAAATGATAAAAGAAAATACAACCTCACACCACACAAACAAAATCTTATATACAAAACAGTCGAATTTCACCCATGGGCACACAACAAATTCAAAAGAAATTTCAATGATACAAATGTGGCACTCATCCCCGAAGACAAATTCAGCATAAAATTACTCATAAATGCAATTCAAAAAGAAAAAATGCCAGCTCATAAAAAATCTGGGATTTATAGAATAGGTTGCAAGGATTGTAATTAAATCTATATTGATCAAACTAAGCGTAACATAGAAACAAGGCTTAACGAAAATTTTCAAAATATCAAATCCAGGGAAGAAGAAAAATCAGCAGTTGCAGCACATTATTGGATACAGGGACATGAAACTGAGGACACAGTAACACTTGTCAAGCAGGCACAAAAACCTACTGAATTAACATTTGGGAGAAAATATTTGTTTGGAAATTTCGTCCAAGGTTAATGAATTCTGACATCCCTATTGACAAAAATTTGATCAGTAAACTTGTACAACCACTACTAGAGGGATAAAGAGACATCTGTAACCATCACAGCAAAGCCATCCAGTTGCAATCAGCTGACGATGAGGAAGTGATTCCTCAAAACTAGTTCTGAGGTATTTAACTTATTTTAGTGAAATTGTATATTTGCAACCACTTCTATATATTATAAACAATTTTATACTGCCAAATTCATCAAATTTAATATCCCACTGGGTTTACATATTTTCATTCCACTTTTGATATGCTACACATTCAACCAAAATAACACCACTAACCACTTTCATAAAGTGAACCTGGTCCAACTCACATATCTCCCCTCCTTGCTGACCAAAACCATAGTTTCTTCACTGTATATTAAAGTTCCCCAAGCTTCCTGGTTTGCATTTTGTCATTAAAGGTTTTTCTCACTATTTTTCCTTTACTTTTAACCATTTACCACATATTGCCTGTTAACGCCATTCCCATGTTGCTGGCCATTCAAATAAAATAATATCTGCACTTGCACAAATAACATGTTTCCAATTTCTCCTAACCTGTTTCATATTCCTAATCTGAACCATGCCATTCCCTCCCTCTCTTGCTTATTAAACATAGGAATGTGCATTTCTCTTTTAGCACCCTTTCTTATCTCCTGATAAAACATTAGCGATTTCTTTTACCTCATTGAAGAATGCAATAACTGTCTGTCTACATCCTCAAACCTAATTCTGACCAATTTCCAGAAACCTCACTCCAACTCCGCTCTTCTCAGCCATACATCACCCATTCCGTTCCTAGTTAACTCTTTCCCAACTTTATGAACCTAATAAAGATCCCCTAACGCAGACTCCTGGAATGTTAAACATTCTTTCAACACGGCCCAGCATCTGTTGAATTCTGAACCAGTATTTAAGAACTCTCTATTATCCACCCTCTTACACTTACTATCCCATTTCCCACAATGCCCTTGCATTCGTTGCACTTTGTGGGATTCCCAGCATATTCTTACAAAACCTGCTAAGTATCCCACCCATACTTTTACAGTTTTCCTCTATTCCCCATACTTCAATACCATATGCCCATCTCACTTACACAAATGCCCTATATATTCTCCAGTTCACCTTCATATCTGGTGCAAGAAACAAACATCTTTACTTTTAAATCGGAAGACATAGTGAAA
This sequence comes from Deroplatys truncata, assembly GCA_030765065.1. Classification (NCBI taxonomy): domain Eukaryota; kingdom Metazoa; phylum Arthropoda; class Insecta; order Mantodea; family Mantidae; genus Deroplatys; species Deroplatys truncata. The sequence continues at coordinate 114,930,368 of CM060989.1, forward strand.
ATATTAAATATATATAAGTGGTTGCAAATATACAATTTCACTAAAATAGGTTAAATACCTTAGAACTATTTCCGAGGAATCACTTGCCTATCTAGTTCCCGAGGCCGCGGGTTCAAACGTGGCGGAGGGCGATGGATTTTTTTCGGGTATAAAAATCCTTAGCATGGCTTCCTTGGGAAGGGAAGTAAAGTCGGTGGTCCCGTATCGTAGATTTATGGCACGTAAAAGAACCTCACGCCTGATAAGATGTCTCTGAGCAGAATTTTTGGTCTTTCATGCCCAAATTAGAATGGGACGCTAAAGACCATTGTAATTAAACAGCGTCCATAAATAAAACCCAATTTAATTTTTAACTTTCTCATCATCAGCTGAGCGCAACTCAGTTGCCTCCCATTCCTTGACAGGTTCTTATTCATGAAGATATTTGTTCCTCTAAGCTTTTTTGTTCCCTGTTAGATCTCAAATACAATATTCAGTTGTAAACATCACAATTATCACCCTATTGCCTATTTGTCTTCCATCCCGAAACACATCTAATATTATTCAACCTTCCAGTTTCAACTCAAGCTTCTGTTCCAGAATATCCACCACCTCAAACAGGATCCAAACTCCTCTTCTTTCTTCAACACCAGTAAAGACGAAATTACACTTCTGATTCTTATCCTCCAGCGCTTCTATCCTCCCTTTAAGGTTGGTTCACAACCAACAAGAATGGTAACCAGAATGAGAAAGTTGAAATACATACATTCAAATGGAAGTGTTCACAATTGACAGGAAGCATTCCTGGGTCCCGGGAACAGGAAAGAAGAGTTGGCCAACTTTTTACTTTCTTGTTCTCATATCCGGGCATGGCATATTAGATCCATATTGTGCATATTAGACTCTTCACTCTAGAGATTACTCTAGGCAACTATGACCTGTAACAGTCGCAAGCTGGAAACATGAAACTGGAAGAAATAAGTAGTAAATATGCTTCCTTATCTCATCACGACACCCACAAATCCAATAAGTGTTGGTCCCTCTGGTTAAAGAGGTCATTAGTAGTTTGTTTATTTGCAACTCAAAACTGGCTATTACCTCAAAAGCAATGGCAAAAATTACAAAGAACAGCAAAAACAGGTGAAAATTAAAATGGAACAATAAACAACCTTAATGTATGCCATTAAATACAGGAATGAAAGCTTTGCACAACTACAAGGATCAGAAATGTAATGGATATGCATTTAGATAATGTTTACTCTATCAAATTTTGACGTTGGCTAATCTGCGTTATGTTGGCTAAATTGGAAGTAGCTGAAAAAATATCATTGGTCAGTTAAAAACAAAAGAAATCCCAATGCGCAAAATTGTCTTTCACTTTGTGATCGATATGATTGTCGATATGCATTCCTGTTCTCGTTACCGGGTGGTGTGAACCAATATCTTGTACAGTGCATTGCTTCCCATTCTCGGGCAGTTGTGAACCAGTGTTTAAGGTCCTCCAACTCCCTTTTAAGTACCAGAACATCTTCTTGAATGTCTTGCCCAATCTCCTGGGAAACTACATGCAGCTTATTGCCCAGGCATTCTTCTAATCCAGGATATGCTGCTAATCTGTTTTTCCACCACACCACCTGACTCAGTTGGGCTAGGATGCATCTCAATGCCACCAATCACTAACAAAATTGCTACCACCAAGCCGATAATTAACATATTCTTAATTCCTCCAATTCCTCTTCAAATCTCCTTTGATTTCCTATCTTTGGCTGCAAACTGCCCAATTCTTGGCTTGTATACTCACAAATCCACTCTCATTGTGCCTTAGTTCCTCTTTCTTTTACAGATCATGAACTCTCATCTAACACATACCTTTCTCCATGGTTGCTAACTCAGTACTCAATTGGCTACATTGTACTTTTCTGAAGTGCTAAATAACCATTGTTTCTTATTGTAACATTCAAAGGGTGGAATTTCAAAGCCAGCACATATGTGGCCCACTTCTTAAACATTTGATAATCGCTTCAGTTACAAAAAATGCACAACAAAACCGTTTCTGCAAACTCAACTGACACTTCTGAATTTCCGGTGAATATGAAAACAAACATTATAAGCAAAACTGAACAAAACAATAAGTAATTCCATTATGGTAACAGTTCAATAAATAATCAGCAGTGGGAATGCTACAAAATGATTTAGGGAATGAAAATGCACGTATTACACAATTTAAAATGAGATGTGAACAGTTTCAAAGCCTGTGACACACCTGCCCTCCCTTTTTAAGACACCTTCTTATTAACAAACTGAATCGTTAAATAGTCAACAAAGTGCTCCATCTTGTTACAACTGTGCACACACGGAAGAAAGTACCAACCCACGAGTATTAGCAAAATCTGCAAAAATAGCATTTTGTTTCCTTCCTCTTCTTCAAAACAAGTCTATAAGTGAAAATTTGCAGGATGTTAATTAACCTAAGTTTATATAAAAAACTAAATCTAACCTCCTGTGAATAAGAAACCTAAGCAAACATAAATAGTGAATCATAATCATCGTTAAGGAGCACACACTCACTTTGCTCGCGTGCTTTGGTGTAACTTCTGGTTTCTAATTAATCCAAGTTTATATTAAAAAATACTAAACCTAACCTTATACAAATAGTCAATCTTAAACATTGTTAAGGATAGTGCGCTTTAGCGTAACCACCACTATGTTTTTCATTCAGATGTTGGCAGCTGTGCCATATGAACAAGACACTAACTGTAGTTCTACTGCGGTATTGGATTATACGCGAACTTTAAGTGCTTTACTTATGACATCGAGGGTTTTAGAATGCAGATTAATCCTTGTGGTATGAGAACATCTTGGTGTATTACATGCTGCTGTAGGGAACTTCCTAAGCCTGTTTACCCGCCCTTTTATGCGACCATCCTTATAGTCATTTCTGGCAACTTTTTAAGGAAGTGCTGCCATCATGAACCATTTGAGTTTCAGACATGCATATCCTATGGCTATGCTTTGGTGATTAGGGCCATCAATATTTTTTCATCTATTTTGGGATTTCAAATGTTGGCAGCAGAAAGAAAATCAATGCTGCCATGATGCCCCGGGTGAGATGCATGCAACGAGATTTCTGACGGTGGAACAAAAGGAACAAAATATGGCAGAGATTTATGAAAATAGGTAAAGCAGCACCTGCATTGTTCTTTATATGCATTAATGGCATTAAACAAATAAAATTAATCCTATGTATGTAATAATGCTATTAAAGAAATAAAATGGATGTATGGAAATGTATGGATATCTTACATGTGTGTAGTGATTTCGTCCATAATCCGATATTGCAGTATTTTCACATCTTTAAATGCCAACACTGGTAGATCACAACCTGTATGAAGTGATGACCTCTGAAGATAAGAAATGAGATACAATTTTATATCAGGAGTTCGGCATGATCCAAAGAAGTAAACCCCAAATCGAAAAATGCACTATATGCTATGTCTGTTCCGATTTCAAATTAGATCTGATCATCATATAACACATAAATAATACTGCTAAGACCAATGATGAATACTTGCCCAACGTTTTATCACGAAACAATCTCATATCTCTTCTAAGTGCTGCACACTTTACACGGTCTGTACGCTATTGCCATTTCCATTCGCTTCCATGGAAGTAATTCCGAACAAGCGCTTGCAGATAGCTCACCCGAAGGTAAACAACAACACGCTTCCTGAGCGAATACCGTGACCTCTGCCATGTTATCCTGAGGCTTGAAACTATCTGCAGGACCCTATAGAAACAGTATTCACAGGGTCCTGCTATCGTTGCTTGAAACTAAGATGGAAGTCAGCTGATAAAATAGCAATGCCGAAAATATAAAAATAAAGCTGAATGTTCGTATCAGCGAGCAATTGTGTAGATAAAAGAGTTTATAGTGATACCTTATTTAATATTGAGTACCAAATAACGCGCATTCAATGTTTATAACTGGAACATGTCCTGAAAACCTAGTAAGGTAGAAGACAGGTATGAATCGAAAGTCACAACGTTAGTTGGTTTTAATGAAGAATTGATATTTATATATATAGCGAAAACAAGCTAACATTAAACGTAACGTATACATAGTATGTGAAGGTGTTGAAGTGTGTGTTTGTGCTATTTAGTGTTGAAAGGTGTACGATTTAGGGACTGTATTTCGAAAAGATTTTTTGTGAATTGCACACTAATATCGTAAAACGAACATGAGAAGTCGTGCACAAAGGTTATCTCTGATACCTATTTCAATTTTGAATGTGATGTAATGATAATAGTTTGGGATCCATAGTTTGATTTTGAATGTGTATTAGTGTTGTGCTCAAACACTATTTCCTGCTGTTATACCAAATAAATAAATTAGGACATAATGCTGTTTTCATTGCAAAATAACTTAAAACATTTCATAAACAGAAAATTATCCATATGTACTGTGTATCTTTGGGAATTTTTTGTCAATCTGGGTAACTCGGTTAAGCACTGGTCTTGGAAGCACAAACAGTTACACAAAACTTGTGTATTAACACATTATTGCTGAATGATTTCTACATATCGAAATGTCAGCTACCATATTTATGACAAAACACCCAACTTAAATTATATAAATGTATAATATGTATTGCATGGCAAAATATCTTAAATAGTTATTCTTTTTTAAGCATTAATTAATGCTTTATTTACATACATCTCATTTGTGAAGTCATAGTGGGAGCTGCCCTGTAAAAAAACTTTTTGGTTTCATTACTTGATAGTATTGAGTAATACTATCTCTGTTTTAAATGTTGTCTCATATTCACACTTCTAATTGGGCAGCACTATGGCCTCTCACAAAAAAGCCTGGATTCAATCCTAGGGATCGGAGGTGGGATTTTGAGGTAGATAAAATGGCACTTAGAATGAGTGTTTTCTGGTTTTCCCCACCATAATTTCATCAATTGCACCTTCTTCATCATTATCACCCCCCCCCTCCCACCAGTCTCCAATCTCTGTAAACCTGTGAAGTTAAAAGGGACATTAAAATTAAAAATACTATGGAGGACAGAGCAATACTAAGAACGATTGTCTCATCCAGGCACCCAAATTTATAAACCAGCATGTCTACCATTAACCTTCAGAAACAACAATATAACTATACTTAAGTGATAATAAAATTGGGAAGGAGGTAAGTAGGTAATAATGAAATATTGCATTTTAAGCAAATTTAAATTCTGTAATTGCTTAAAAAACAATAGTATGAAATTCATACAAAATGCTGTTACATTCCTTCTGCAGTCAACATATAAAAAAACAATTAATACTGGCATACTAAACTACACGTTAAAGTGATTGACAATTATGAAGGGTGGGTGTGATATGGTTTAACACAAAGAGACATTGTTATTATTTACAGACATTGCATTCACATTCATATTTAATAATACTTATAATACACTTGTATGGTATTTTAATGAACATGTGCCTACATTAATATACATTTGAATGGCCTACCCAATTAAAATGTCCATTAAATTCTAACCTCTTGAATGTCTGTTATTACAATCTATTGGAATGATCTTATAGGTAATTGTAATTGCACTAAGTCACCTACGCATACACAAAGCCAGTTCTAGTTAATAAAACTTAGAGTTATTGAATAGAAAATGCACTTTGATTCCTTTTCCTGGGAAAGGTTCTATATATAACATTTGATATAACACAGTGGAGCACATGGGAACCTTAAATTTATTGACAGGTCACATGGGAAAAAAACAAATTGAGCCCATACAGTGATGTTTGTTTGTGTTTGTTCATTTGGCTCCACTGTGAGCAATTCTCAGGGAAATTGAACACATCATACAATTATGAAGTATGCAGAGTAAGTAGGAATACACCCAATGCCAAGAACAGCCTTTGGTGGGGGGGGGGTGCTCCCCTCCCCATCATGCATTATCTAAGAGAGAAAAATTTGTAAACCATCACCATTTCAACATAAAATTCTCGATACGCATTACATTAGGACAACAATAGCAAATAACTGTTAAACACCATCACATGCAATCTGCCCTACATAAAGTGCTTACATGAGGTTGATACTATTATGGTTAATTCACTTTGAATAAGCTCGAAATTATAACTTTGTACTTATGTTATGCTTAAATTTCAATTTCCTATGTAATTTCTATTACCTTGAAGACATGTTTGAGAAAGACATCACTTGAAACGAGAACTTCTGAGTATTACTGCATGGGTATTATTTGGGAGGACAGTATACAGGGTGGAAGGTACTGCTTGAACCATACGTTAATCATGGATTCTATATAATGAGTAGTGCAAATATGTCCAATACAATTTTTGTCATTAAACCTACAAAAATGAAACATAGTGATGTTCCTTGTGTCTGTGTCTATTGACCATTTTATTACAGTTCAAGCTATACCTTTCACCCTGTATAAGAAAACATTTAGAAGATGGTGGAGTTTGCATATACATAAAACATTATAACATATAAAACTGGGATGCAACAGATCCATCTATCCCATTGACATTTTTTGTGTAGCCCATTTTCCTCTGTTGCTTAAATTTACCAGTTGCACAAGATTATACAAAATTCCTTACGAATGAAGAGGACTTCACAAGCTATTCCCTGAAAATTAAAAATAAACATTTTATTTTTCATGTAAATATCTTGAATACAATGGCATTTTAATCAAAATCGTTTGAGTCATTTTTCAGAAGAAAAAAATTCGAGAATTCTTCCGTGTAAAGGGTTATTTTGGGTGGGGAATTTTCTTGAAAATCTTTGTGTGGCATCTTTGGAAGGTACTGAACTTAAACCGATTTGTACTATGTATGTACAAATTACTGCTATGAAACGCATGGCTTTATGTATTCACTTTCAACTGCCAGTCGAAATGCGCGCGCCACGTTACGTATTTCACCACAGCCAATGGGAGCAAAATGTGCCTGAATGGACTAACTTCCCTCTTGCACTGGAAGGTGACTGGAATGCTCCCTTAAGATCGTTCGCTTTCGTTCATTTTCGTCATTCGCTCGAACTTCGTCGGCAACTTCGATGAGCTATCTCCAAGCGCTTGTAAATCCGATAGAGCAGATTCGTCAACACTTCCTCGCAAATAATGGCTAAATGGTATCCTTAAAATCGCAGTATTTAATAAAGAAAAAATCTGATGTGTTACACTCACATGACTTTCTCTACTCTTGTATAAACTATTTTTACAAACGCTTAATCTACATATGCTTCATGTTAATCGAGATATCGAGATGTCAATCTTATTGATAATTTTCTTGTAGATGCAAGGGGAATATGGTAAGTTTTAAGCGATAGTCAAATGTTTTAACGCTGGTTGCTATGTGGCGCATTCCATTCTCTTTGCATGTCCAGGACATAAAAAAATGAATAACGAATTTGAGAAAAAGTATAAGTATTGGAAAATTTAAGGTAATAACAAGCAATATCTCGCAAACGGTTCACTCAACAAAAGAAATGTATATGACATAAATTGTGTATTTTAACGCGATCTACATTTTTTGTGTAGTAAACGGTTGTCTATCTCTTATGGTTTACCTGTTATGAAAAAGTCGTTCATAATGAATAACACTTTTGGAGACATTGCCAGAAAATTCGAGATATACATTTTATTTGTCATGACAATATCTTAAACATATGATAGTTTAATCAAAATCGTTAGAGCCGTTTTTGAGAAAATTAAAATTTTCGAAAAATGTTCCATGTAAAGGGTAGTCTGGGGTGAGGGATTTTCTTGAAAACCTTCGTGTCGCATCTCTGGAAGATACTGAACCTAAATACCAAGTTTGGTGTTTATTCCACTGTTCGTTTCTCAGTTATGCTGTTCAAAGACACACAGACACACACACAGACAGACACACACACGGACATGTTTCCAAAAATGCTCTTTTTGGATTCAGGGGGTCTCAAAACATATATTTCCGGTGAAATCTCGGTATCGAATTTTTGGGTGGAATACAATACTTCCCCTACTTACTATACGTAGTAGAGAAAGTAAAAAAGGCTAGATATAATTGGCGTCTAAAACTACCCATATTTTCTTAAGATATTCTAAATACCATTAGTGATTAAATAATTCCATGATATTTAAATATTCTGAAAGGATAATTTATTTATTATAAAATGGAATTTTTTGCATTACTTTGGTCTTCACTGAAAACGTTCTCAAAAGTAATGGTTAAGCGGCCCTTATATATCCGGTTTTTTTTGCGAATTTTGGATGGAATTGCTGCCAACGTGAATCATTGAGTTTTAGACGGGCAGATCCATCGGCTACGCTACACTCCTCTCCTAAAAACGTCCCTCGGCTACGCTTTGAGGCTGAGGACCCTCAATCGTGTTATAACTATGTTGGGATTTCAAATGTTGGATATGAAGATCAACGTAATACAACTTCCCAATGTTTTCAATGAAGACCAAAGTAACGCAATGTAGCCCTGCACTGTAATGGAATAAGGTTGTACATCAGGCGCCCGTCAGAACGCGATTTTTTTTCGGCCTTACTGAACTGGGGGAATTGGGAAAATAACTAGAAAAAACGTGGCCATCTTCACAATAATACTGAGGCTCATTCGGAAGTGCCAACTGAAGTAAGAATCACGGAATCCGCTAAGTTTAAGTGTTTTATTTATATAGGCAAATCGCGTCAGGAACACCACAAATACAGCCATTTTTCCGATAAACCACGTGCAAAGTGAGTACTGCCAACCTCTATAAAAAGTGAAATGCACTAAATATGTGATGTGCTGTTGTTTCTGCGAACGTGAATCATTCGAGTTTTAGACGCGCAGATCCCTTGGCTAAGCCTTGTCGTCGCTTCGCAGTTGCGGCCTGCTACACTCTTCTTCTAAAAAACATCCCTCTGCTACGCTTTGAGGCTGAGGGCCCTCAAATCTGTCGGCTACGCCTTGAGGCTGAGTATCTTACCGGCTTCGTCGGCATTATTCATATGTTTTAAGGAAAAACCCAAATCGAGAAATATGGGGATATATCTCTGCCTTTGGCGGCATTACTATTTCATATATTGCCAGCATTGCGTTAAAGCCAGAGAATGAGATACAGTGCCATCTGTAGGACACACAGGACATCTGAGACATCATTTCAGTCGCTAATGCCGGTGCAAGTAAGGCAATTACCTTATTTCTGTTAAGCACCAACACCGTACGCTAAATATATCTGATATTGAAATATGAAGTTTACTGAAACTCTGTAGGTAAAATAGGTAAATACTGACCAATCCTGTGTGTCAAGAATCATGCATTCTGAGCATATACTCCGGAAAGTCGACCTTATGATTAGTACATATTTTGATGACATGCCATGACTCATGATAGAAACATAATTCACTCTAAGCTTTTGCATAGCTAAAGTGTAGATGAAATTATATTTAGGCTAGATTTTGGCTAAGCGGTTTTATTAAGTCGGCTAGATTTCAGGCTATAAGCATTTAATGATTTTATGTTTCTAAACACAACTGTGAAAATGCTAGATTTAGCCATAAGTTGGTAACACTGCGACAGAATTGGAAACTGGCGCTTGCAGATAGCTCCCCGAAGTTGCCCGACGAAGTTCGAGCAAATGCCGAAAATGAACGAAAGGGAACGATCTTCCAGTTTAAGGGGGAAGGTAGTCCATTCCGGCACATTTTGCTCCCATTGGCTGTGGTCAAATACGTAACGTGGGACGTTGGCGCGCGCATTTCGACTGGCAATTGAAAGTGAATACATAAAGCCATGCGTTTCAAAGCATGAATTTGTACATACATAGTACAAATCGGTTTAAGTTCAGTACCATCCAAAGATGCAACACAAAGATTTTCAAGAAAATTCCCCACCCAAAATAAGCGTTATACTCCTCCCCAATTCCTGACATGTCTTTTGTGATATTGTCATCTTGCTACAGTGCCAGTCTCTACAGACATAGCAGGTTGGATATTGGACTTTAAATACTTAAGCTACCATGTAAATACTATTGCTGGATAGAAAGTAGTAGGAATACCGGTAGCACACAGTGATTGTATAATTGTTAGTCAATGGGATAGATGGATCTGTTGCATCCCAGTTTTATATGTTATAATGTGTTATGTATATGCAAACTCCACCATCTTCTAAATGTTTTCTTATACAGGGTGAAAGGTATTGCTTGAACTGTAATAAAATGGTCAATAGACACAGGCACAAGGAACATCACTATGTTTCATTTTTGTAGGTTTAATGAAAAAATTGTATTGGACATATTTGCACTACTCATTATATAGAATCCATGATTAACGTACAGTTCAAGCAGTACCTTCCATCCTGTATACTGTCTTCCCAAATAATACCCATGCAGTAATAATGAGAATTTCTCGTTTCAAGTGATGTCTTTCTCAAACATGTCTTCAAGGTAATAGAAATTACATGGGAAATTGAAATTTAAGCATAACAGAAGTATAAAGTTATAATTTCGAGCTTATTCAAAGTGAATTAATCATCATAATAGTATCAACCTCATGTAAGCAATTTATTGTAGAGTAGATTGCATGTGATGGTGATTAACACTTATTTGCTATTGTTGTCCTACTGTAATGCGTATCGAGAAGTTTACTGTTGAAATGGTGATGGTTTACAAATTTTTCTCTCTTAGATAATGCATGATGGGGAGGGGAGCATCCCCCCCAAAGGCTGTTCTTGGCTTTGGGTATATTCCTACTTACTCTGTATACCTCATAATTGTATGATGTGTTCAATTTCCCTGAGCATTGCTCACAGTGGAGCCAAATGAACAAACATCACTGTATGGGCTCAATTTGTTTTTTCCCATATGACCTGTCAATAAATTTAAGGTTCCCATGTGCTGTAGGACCTCCACTGTGTTATACCAAATGTTATATATAGAACCTTTCCCAGGAAAAGAAATCAAAGTGTAGTTTCTATTCAATAACTGTAAGTTTTATTAACTAGAGCTGGCTTTGTGTATGTATAAGTGACTAAGTGCAATTACCTATAAGATCATTCCAATAGATTGTAATAACAGACATTCAAGAGGTTAGAATTTAATGGACATTTTAATTGGGTAGGCCATTCAAATGTATATTAATGTAGGTACATGTTCCTTAAAATACCACACAAATGTATTATACAGTATTATTAAATATGAATGTGAATGCTATGTCTCTAAATAATAACAATGTATCTTTGTGTTTAACCATTCTAATGTATATTAATGTAGGCACATGTTCCTTAAAATACCATACAAATGTATTATACATAATTATTAAATATGAATGTGAATGCAATGTCTCTAAATAATAACAATGTCTCTTTGTGTTTAACCATATCACATCCACCCTTCATAATTGTCAATCACTTTAACATGTAGTTTAGTGTGCCAGTATTAATTGTTTTTTCATATGTTGACTGCAGAAAGAATGTAACAGCACATGCTGGTTTATAAATTTGGGTGGCTGGATGAGACACTCGTACATTAGTATTGCTCTTTGTCCTCCATAGCATTTTTAATTTTAATGGCCCTTTTAACTTCACAGGTTTACAGATATTGGAGACTGGAGGGAGGGGGATGACAATGATGAAGATGGTGCAATTGATGGAATTATGGTGGGGAAAACCAGAGAACATTCATTCTAAGTGCCATTTTATCTACCACAAAATCCCACCTCTGATCCCTAGGATTGAATCCAGGCTTTTTTGTGAGAGGCCATAGTGCTGCTAAATTAGAAGAGTGAATATGAGACAACATTTAAAACAGAGATAGCATTACTTAATACTATCAAGTAATGAAACCAAAAAGTTGTTTTACAAGGCAGCTACCACTATGACTTCACAAATGAGGTGTATGTAAATAAAGTAGATACTTAAAAAAGAATAACTATTTCAGCAGATATTTTGCCATGCAATACATATTATACATTTATATAATTTAAGTTGGCTGTTTTGTCATAAATATGGTAGCTGACATTTCTATATGTAGATATCATTCAGCAATAATGTGGTAATACACAAGTTTTATGCAACTATTTGTGCTTCCATGGCCAGCGCTTAACCGAGTTACCCAGATTGACAAAAAATTCCCATAGATATACAGTACATATGTATAATTTTCTGTTTATGAAATGTTTTAAGTTATTTTGCAATGAAAAGAGCATTATGTCCTAATTTATTTATTTGGTATAACAGCAGGAAATAGAAATTTGAGCACAACACCAATTCACATCCAAAATCAAACTATGAATCCCAAGCTATTATCATTACATCATATTCAAAATTGAAATACGTATCAGACATAACCTTTGAGAATGAGTTCTCTTGTTCGTTTTACGATATTAGTGTGCAATCCATAAAAATAAACTTTTCGAAATACAGTCCCTTATTCGAACACATTTCAACACTAAATAGCACAAACACACATTTTAACACCTTTACATACTAAGTATAGTTTATATTTAAGGTTAGCTTGTTTTCGCTATATATATATATATATATATATATATATATATATATATATATATATATATATATATATATATATATATATCAATTCTTCATTAAAACCAACTGAACTTTCGATTCATAACCTGTCTTCTACCTTACTAGGTTTTCGATCATGTTGCAGTTTTAAACATCGAATGCGCGTTATTTGGTACTCAGTATTAAATAAGGTATCACTATAAACTCCTACATTTACACAATTGCTCGTTGATACGAAGATTCAGCTTTATTTTTATATTTTCGGCATTGCTATTTTATCAGCTGACTTCCATCTTAGTTTAGTTTCAAGCCTCAGCAATCAGCATGGCAGAGGTCGCGACATTCGCTTTGGAAGCGCGGTGTTCGTACACCTTCGGGAGAGCTTTCTGCAAGCGCTTGTGAATTGGAAGCAATGAAGTGCCAGTTCAGAATAGTGGAAGTTATACTTCACACCTCCAAAGGAAGAATGGTTCCTGTGAAACGAATCCGATTCTTATCACTAACAACGAAGCGAAAATCAAAACTACATACAGACCTTATAAAGTGCGCAGCTATTATGAGTGACACCAGATTGTTTCGTTATGGGCGAATGTTTTATGATGATATGATCTGAATTTTAGATCGCAATAGGCACAACATATTTGCGCATTTTTGATTTGGGCCTTTCCATTTTCTTGGACCATGTCGAACTCTCCACTAAAAAGGAATGTTAAAATATATAATTTCTTATCTTAAAGGCCCAATCCACTTAAATTTCTACTTTTGTTAATCGGAAATACAAATTTCTCAAAAATACGTGTGCAGGAAATCCAAATGACGAAGCGTTATTAGGTTAAAGTTATTCCTGCGTACGCCGGTGTCGCCAAATTTCCTAACAGAGCAGCCTAGCATTCAGTTGTAATGCGCAGCTCTCGCAACTTGGTTACAGCATTGCAGTGCATTGTATTCATAATTGCAATAATTATGACTGCATTGTTTTGGGTGTGTATTAATTCTGAACATAGAAGATAAACGTAAATTTTCATAAATTCCCCAGTATAGAAAGATCACGGGAACGATATAATGCGTGGTTAAAAAGATTAATCGCGAAGACTTCATTCGAAACAAGTTTCCAGAATCTCTGTCCATTTTACTGAAGAATTGAAGTTAAAGAGCGTCCATAAATAAAAATATGGACGCTCTTTAACTTATGTGGTTCTTAGCGTGACATTCTATATTGGGCGTTAACATCGAATGGGTAGTTTTTCAAGTTTATAGCTAACAATTTTGTCCGCGAATTTTCTTTGTATATTAGTACAGATTCTGTGCACTATTAAGTTATTGCCTATTTTTCTAACCTGAAGTATTCTTTTAGATTAACTTTAACTGATGCATTAACCGCAGTCATACATTTTTTTCTCTCCGTAATTGATTTTATTATGGTTGGAAATGTTATTTCTTTGAACAATACGATTTTTCACTGACATTTTCGCGGAGTTGATATTGAAAGGAATAGTAGCGATATAAACCTGGTCACTTTAACACGGGGCTCTCGCTTACTGTATAACAAATGGATATTGGAAACTACTACTCTTCTTTGTATACTGTTAGTATGAGCACTTATTTTTATGCTTAAGGTTATTACTCGCGTTTATCGTTTGGGCTTATTTAAGACCTATACATTGTTTAGGACTAGAGTTCACTTAAATAGCTTTGATGACTGCATAAAATTGATTAACAAATTTCCGTTGGTTGCATATAAAAGGTTGTAATCTGACGAAACATTTAATATTTTAATCTATATTTTTATATGCTTCAGCTCTCTATTGTTTACAGTGTTAGTTCAGGTTTCAATTACTCCCATTTGCCTATATAAACGTACTATAGATATCTCTTTCATTATGCACATAGTCAGATATAATGCAAAGAATAACAGACTAATCTGAATGAATTGTTACAGCTTCTTTTCTTTTTCCTTACTTTTATTGTCGCAGAACACTAATTGGTTGTTTTAAGTTGTGATCACAGAAAGGTACTGTTTATTAGTAGGCTGCGGCCGGTTACTGGTTTGATGTTCAAAATAAAATGCAAATTATTCCTCGGTTAACTTCACCCTAGAGAATAATCCGTTAAACAAAGATCAAACTCGTGAACGGCACCGGACGGAGAGCTTGAATTTCTTTCTATAGGTAATGTAAGTTTTTTCTCTTTCTTTTTTCAGCGTCTGTGAATCTGCACAAGTTGCACAATGTCATTGCTAGAATTTTTACGATAGTGGCAACACTCCTTAGGTAAACGTAGCTGTTACATTCTCTGGGTCAGTAGTACATCGTCTAAGACAGATAAATTCTCTCATTGAGTATGAAGTTGCTAATGTGATTTTGTTAACACCTAGGGACTGTCAGAGTTTACATCGCTATTATTTTTGAGTACGGAGGGTAGACCGTGAGACGCCCTTCGTGGTTTTGAGTCTAACTACTAAATGTAAAATATTATTTTTTTTAGGTAAACCTATGCGTACTATGTGTTCAGAGTATATATGTGTTCAGAGTTATATTACGATTATGTCATCTCTGAGTATCCTACGAGATCTCTTGAGATAGTAATCAGTGCAGGGAAAAAAAACCCTTGGTATATGATATATTACTGTGGCTAAATATAAGATTTAACGGGTATACCGCGAGTTCCCAGCTAATAGTAGTCATGAGAAAACTTGGTTCAGGGAACTATAGAGAGAGTTACTTTTTTTAGCGCACATAGGTTGTAATAGAGTTTCTGCAGGGTCGCGACCGTAGAGTCGTCGAGTATATATGTTTAATTTTGATTAAGGCATTTCATTGCGGCAATGACCCCTCGCAATAATGGTTATATAGGTTGTTTAGTGTTTTTTTTCAGTCTTACAACCCCTAGTGTTTCAAAGAGACCCATTGAAAAGCAATAATTGAGGTAGCAGCTGGAGAAGATTTTTATGTTTTACCTACATTACATATTGTGACATCTCTGTACCTGTATTGTGTTTGCCACTCTTTGTTGTGTAGCGTACCATGTAGCAACATTTGACTAAATTATTACGAGCACTCCTAGGTTTTGCGAATGATATAGTGATAATATGTTTGTCTGATGCAACAAAGCACAGTATTTTACAGGAGGATCATCTTTGAATTATAGTTGTACAGTATTGTTGTGACAAAAATTTTATTTTCAGGATGCCGTTATTCATTGTATAATGTCCTGATAAAGTCATCACACTTTACACCCCTAGTAGCATATGTATCAAAATGTTGATTAATTCGGATGACACTTTCGACAATATAGTTACCCCATGGGATTGCAAAAGCTATTATTTCTGGAGCACATGCCTCTGGATTTAACTCTTGTTATGTGTGATAATTATTTTCCATTTCCAACCTCCAGTGGCCATTTGACTTTAAAATAGTTACCTGGGTATCCAGAAGGATTGTTTAACTCGGATCACACATGTCTTTAGATGGTACATCGTTTGTTATGATATTTATTGTTGTTAATTCCAGTTGACTAAAGACACTGTATTTCATTTTATATTTCCTGTTTTGGTCTTCTATATATATTTTTGTTTCATCTCTAATTTCCCCTTTTTATGTGGACTGGAGGAACCTCGTGGAAAGCAAACTAACCTCTCATCAGGGTTATGCTTTTCATCTTATCTTATGCGAGCTGTCGCTAGTGATGTAATTTTAGTGAAACATCTGTGTAACTGATAAATATGGGGAGTGAGATGGTTTACAGCATCCGTGGTATATTTAAATTTGCATTTGTTGGTTGAAACTTTCGAAATGAAATTTTACTTCAATATGTGGCTTAACTCATCCAGAAAACGGACTTGATAATTTTGTTTTGATTTAGTCACTTCGATGTTTCACTCTGCTTTCACAATATCTATCGATTTCTCATGTTCATTTTTTCCCCTCAAGACATATATTGTATGGCAAAGTCGTATCCGAGGTAGCACCTTTCTTTTTTCAATAATTGTTTTCTTTTTTTTACCCGTCATGTTTATTAGTATTACATTTATTATTAGATACTGTGCCTTTAGTCTCCTCTCTACCCTTAGGACACTATCGCTTTCCCCTTTTCAACCTTATTTACCACCACTAAACTTTATATTCCTTTTTATTTGGTTCTCCCTTTCCCTAATTCATTGTTACGTTTTGTATCTAGGTGGACGTTGCGGCCAGCCTCACTGCACTCGAGAAACGTGTGTTGGGTCGATGTCTCCCCTGCATATAACTATGTTAACCACTCCATTGCATGACAAATCTTCATTTAATGGCACGCACTTTATATCCGACGCAGTGCCCGTGGCCAAGACATTGAACTTTGCAAGAGCGCCCACCGCATATTCTGCATCCGCTGCCAAACAAGGTTGGTTTCCCCAGAGAGGAACTATATGAATTACCCCAATGGATGATTGGAACTTTGTTTGCTGAGCATTTAATTCTCTGATTGTGAAAACCTCATATGCTGCATCTTCATGCTCTTACCACACCGGACTTCCTCTGCTGCCTGTGTATACCGGATAAAATGTGTAACCACAGGACGGTCGTGAAATTGGCGTGTGCTAGTGCATGGTTGCGTACCAGAGACAGTACTCAAGGGCCGTGTTCGGCAAGAAGAGACTTGCGAACCCAACCTTCCTTCGAAGTGTCTCATGTGTGCTTGCTTGGGCCAGAAACTATTCATTGTTTATGTTAACCCGAACTTATGAAGAACACCTTCGCAGTGCCTCGTGTGAGCGTCACTGGATCCTAATCCTATTTTCCTTTCCCTATCTCAATTCTCCTTGGATCGTCCCCTCCGTCGAGTAATTTTTTTTCTTTTCAGGTGCTACACATTTGTTTGCATCTTCCTGTCATTTGGGCCGCACCTACTAATTGTTCAATTCTGCCTGGTTGCAAGTTGCGGCATTATTTTAGGCTTCTTTGTTAACTTACCATTGTATTGTACTTATATATATATATATATATATATATATATATATCTGCAATGTTTGGTGCCCCCTGTTATTACTTGTTACTTACTGTTGCTGGCATTCTTTCTTTTCTTTAATAAGCACCAAGGGGTCGCTTTCCTTACCATTCGGAGAAGTGTCACGTGTGCCTAGCTTATATTAATTTGGTAATATCTTACTGATTATTTTATGATACTCTGAATTTAGTTGGGATTTCATTTTACATCTTCTTAAAAATGCAGTCTCTTTGTTAAGCTGCGTATGTAACAGGATGGAAGCGGCCAACCCCCTCCGATGACAAATCCCGTGGATTTTACTCTGTGGTCGAGTTCTGTAGGTCTACGTGCAGAATTGCACGGAGTCGTGTGGAACTTTGTTCCTGTACATGTCATGTCGAATGTTCTAGAACAATTCGCACACGTTACGCTGATTGGTTGTTACAAGCCAAGGTGGCACTCCATATTTAGCATAACCGCCGCCATACTGGGTAGCCTTAAGCCATATAAAGCGCTACATATCCCGAGTACCCCGGGGCTCTCTCAGTCATTGTGTTGTGGCATTCCGGACCCTTCCATGCACTCGCGACAGATATCTCAAGGTAACAACCTAGGGTGTTACCTACTCTTCGACTTAATAATAATGTCAAGGATAATAATTCAAGTCAGCGAACCCAGCTTTTGTAAACCAAACATTCGTCAACTGAAGACCTCAAAATAATGTTAAGTATACTCGTCTTATGTAAGCTAAGCTTGAGTTGCCTCTACAAGTCTTTTAATCCCCATAGCTTTACCTATCAGTCACAACAGTTCATGGCAACATAGCTACGACTTAATATTACCTCAAAGGATTGAAAGCCAAAGATACAGTAGCCATATAACTTTGATATTATCAAGTGAGTTTGTTGTAATAAATCTGCAACATTTGAAATGCTGAATCTAATGTAGTAAACATGTTATATCCATCCATTTTTAATTAGCAGAACAAATATTTATCCTTCAATAATATGCTGGTTAAGAACGGCTATATTTCCGAATTTTAATTAAAAGACTATGTATTGTACTGAGAATGTATATTGCTTAACAGTTTTTAACTTGGGCTGCCAATGTTGACTACAATAAATTGCATTAGAGCTAAACTCAAAACTATAATGCTTATAATTATATTGCTGTATAGCTATATGTGTCAGTGATAAACACCTTTTTTGTATTTTGCATAACGAAAGCTATTTTGTTTGTATAACAGTTTGTTACACATCATTAGAAGCATGAATTTCAATCATAACAAACACCAATTTTGTAAATAAACGAATTTGCAAAATAGCACCAATTTTGGGAGTTCTATATAAATTTGCATAATAATCCAAAGTAAATATTTGGTTAACAACAAAATAGATGTTGCAATAACATTGGTTTAGGACCCGATTCTCAGCACTGGGCATTAGTGTACAGTTTTGTTATGTTCTTTCATGATTCTTATTGGCTCACCAAGAGCAGGAATTAGCGAGTCATGACATCACGAGCATCTGTCTTAGCAACCAGCATCGTTATTGTTGGAAACTCTGAAGTGTATGTTATTACTGCATTATTGGAAAACAGACTGCAGTGGTTTGGTATACAGCATGCTGGAGGTAAAACTAACGTTACAAGAGCGTGGTACAGACTTCAAATCTGAAGTTAACACTGTGTCTTCTCACGTGCTGCTTTGTAAATATTATGAAGTGGCTATTTTTGGCGTATACAGGCACTGGGCAAGCACAAGATATCAGATAAACACATGCAATGCTGAAAATCTTCCCAAGCTTGTGCTAATACCCTGCATGTTGCAAGAAATGCTAACTAATGCAAGACAAGTGAAAGATATAAAGTAACAATTTTTTTAGACACCACTGAAGTATTTAAAGATAAAGATACTAGTTGAGAATCTGATTACCCTGCAATTCAAACTGATTGAGCAATTAGATTTAAGGTGGTATAGGTGGTTTATTTACTGCAAACTGGATCCAGCAAAAATACATTTCAAAGTTCGGACAGAAAAAGCAGGCGAAAATAAGAGGATGTGAAAACCATAGACATGTTCATATTATACAATCAAACCACATATAAAAATTGTAGTTATGTATTCGTGTTACTTCTTCCTGCTGTGCTGGAAACAGAACATTCGGACACATCTGACGTTTTTTAAAAATATTTATTTAAAGTCACAGAACTCAATGGTTTTTGGGAACACAATATTACATAAAACAATTTAGACATAGAAATCAATGTGGGGCTACAATGACTATTCCTAAAACATACGTGTTGCATTATGATAATTACATAAGCAATTAACAGTGCTCATTAACATGAAAAATCATTAAGGCATACAAAGCAAAGTGTTACAATTTAAATTGATTTATACATAGAGTATCTTTAAAATAAGAGATAGTATTATGAAAAAACTTGAATTATTACAGCTGTAGCAATTTCTGATATTCTCTGTTTCTTCCTAGAAGCACTGTATGTGGTGCATTCTGTAAGGATGTCATTTACTGTTAGGAGTGTTCTATAAGAGCTGCATACTATTGGCTCATCTTTGTATATCACACAGGTGAGTTAGTTTGGTGTGTCCAATTGTTAATCATGTCAATAAAACTTGGTTGCTTCTCTGTACCTTATATATAGATGGCATATAAAAGTCCACAGCTGCTTCAATTGTACTGTGGTCCAAAGCTTCTTAATCTTGTTTGTGAATAGCAGTAAATCTCTGTGAGGAGTTTGGATATTTTGGATTCAGGAGTTTTGTAATGCTTTTCTTAGCTGCAAGGTCTGCCTCTTCATTACCAGCTATGTCACATGATAATTTCTTTTCTCTTTATTTTCAATAAATGGATCAGGATCTGAATGTCCTGTATTAGTGAATCTGTTGTCCATGGGTCACTAATTGCTTGTATGGAAATGAGGGAGACAGAAAAAATAATGAAATGTTGGTCATCCATATTTTGAATGTACAGCATTGCCCATTTGATTGTATAGAGTTCACAGGTAAAAATGGAAAATAAATTAGTTTAAGTCTCAGAAGTTTCTCTCTGAACACTACTGTACATCTGCTACTTTCACTAGTTTTGTATCCAGGTGTGAATATTCGAAATTTGTGAATTTGTTCTTAATTTCATTGTACATGCATTTAAATATCACTTGATTATTAGCAAAATTCATGTGGCAACACACTGTAACTTCACTCTTACAAGATAATTACCTTGAACGTGTTTTGATGACACCTTGTCTTCATCATCAGCTAAGAGCCACTAATGAATCTGTCGGTTCCGATATAGAGGACGCCATTGGGCTTCTTGACATTAACATCATTTCCGGCTTGATGTATTTAAAGATGAGATCCTCTTTCGGAGGGAAATTGAAATTCATTAGATCGCTTTTTATATGAGATTTTCCCATATCATCAATTCTATTGAAGTTCTATTAAAGATTCCAACAGAATTGACAATATGGGAAAAACTCCTCATACAAAAAAACTAAAGCCATCTAATGAATTTCAATTTACCTCCAGAAAATGATTTCATTTTTAAATACATTGAGCCGGAAATGACGTTAACGCCAGGAATTCCAATCGGAACATCCAGGAACATCGGAACCGAGACTCGTTAGTAGCTCTTAGGTGATGATGAAGACAAGGTGTCTTTGAAACGTGTTCAAGGTAATTATCTTGTAAGAGTGAAGTTACAGTGTGTTGCTACACGAATTTTGTTAATATTTTAATTACTTCACTGTGTTTCCGACAACCCTGAAAGGTTTAATGGAAGAAATAAGTTCACATCCACAAAATAAATCTTGTTGGGAAAGTTTTAAAGACGAACTCAATGAACTTAAGTTTGCAGTAGTAAAACTGAAAAATGTGTTAAGCTCTACAAAATGCAAAAACAGTTACATATCATTTTTAAGCCAAGTATAAGGACTCTGCTGGAAAACACAAAATATATGCTTTTCCTATGCCAGTGTGTTTCAGTTGGTTTATATCTGCATTGTACTTAAATTAAGTCGACTTTTATCTATGGACACCCTTTAACTACTATGGTCCTTAGATTCCCATTCTTAATTGGGTGTGAAAGACTGGAAATTTTGCTCAGACGCCTCTATGAAGCTTGAGATTCTTTTACATACTATAAATCTATGACATGGGGCACTAAGTTTACTTCCCTTCTGAAGGAAGCCATGCTGAGGAGTTTTACGCTTGAAAAAACCCATTACCCTTCATCGGATTTGTACCTGCAACCTCAGAATACTAGAGGCCACCATGGTTGACCTAAACCACGTCGGCCCTCAACCACGTAGGTTGAGTTGTGCTTGGGAATCCATATCAAGGATATAGCAGATATCATCAAACCCTTGAAGATGGGAATGCAGGGATACACTTCTTCAAAGAAGTTGAAGCAACTAACATCCTGATAATGAAATTACAAGCTGCTTATGTCAGCAGTCTGCCGCGCAATTATGGAATTGATTACTTTCTTGAAAGGGTCATCAAACCCGGCAGAGGGCGATGGAGTTTTGGTTTATAAATCCTTAACACGACTTCTTTCAGAAGAGAAGTAAAGCAGATGGTACCATGTGGTAGATTTATAGCACGTTAAAGAAACTCAAGCCTAATAAAGGGGTCTTTGAGGAAAATTTCTGATCTTTCATGCCCAATGTGGAATGGGATGCTAAGCATAACTGTAGTTAAAGAGCATCCATAAATAAAGCTCAATTTAATTTTAATTTACCATACCCTAAAGAAACCAGTGATAGAGAAGTAACATTGAAATTGTTCATTGAAGGGGTATTAAGTGAGATTGTATTAGAAGAAGTTAAACATCTACCACCAAAGGTAAGAATGGGTGTTAAAACCAAGATAACTTGCACTTCCCAAGCAGCTTTAGTGAAAAATAAACAATTCAAGATGAGAAGTTTATTCAGGCCATAGGCTCCATATTTGATCCAAGAAATGCCTCAAAGCTCATGTCCCTTACAGAACTGCTTAAGCTTAAGTATTGTAAACCACTCCAGAGGGCACTAGGAAAACAAGAATTTATAGAATCCTGAAGTGTTTACCTAACCATGTGAAAAGGAAGGTGGCAGAGTACTTCTTTGAAGCCTGAAACCATCTCATCCACATTATACCATTGCAACACTGAAGAATGTATGGTTTCTATGCTCCAGCATGACTTGGAGAGATCTTTATCAAAATACGTTTGGTGGTGAGCTACAGGAGGAGACTGCCACCAAGAAATGCAGAATGTTATGGTTTGAATAACGTAATTTCACTCTTGATATCTGGGATGTTAGTAATAAGTAAGTTTTAGTTTTCTTTAAAACTTTTCTACTTCGAATCCAGGAAATTCAAAAAGGAAATGCAAGGTGTGAGAACTGAGGACTGAAATTTATTGATGTTTACATTTGTAGTTGTTTTCTTTTTTTATTTCCATATTTGACTGAAACTCCTTAATAATGTTCTTCTTTAATTTCCATTGTAAAAGATTGTAATAAACACTCCATTGCCTAAATTACTTTATTAATACTACCCAACGGTGTCTTCTTTCTTATGTTTAAGTAAAGAATTACAGCCCAATTGACTGCAGCAAGATTTGCATAACACTGAAATATAATTTGTCACAACAAAAAAGCCACATTTCTTTGGCACTTACTATTCATAGCACAATCCATCTGAGAAACATCTACTTACTAACGTTATGAGCAGCAATGAAATAAGGCAATACATTTGAGGAAATGTATGATTTGGTCCCTCACAATTAATATCATAGAATAGATTTGTTGAGATAGAGAAGTTATACAAAACACAAAGACACCAAGTTTGTATTCCAAATCAACACAAATGTAAAAAATTACATTTTATAGCACCTTTATCTAAAATTAAATAACAATTATGAAAATGAAGGATACGATCCACCAGGGATTACCATTGAACCTTCTCCCAAGCAATCCCCTTCTCCCTCCTTGATTATGACACCATTGCTCGTTTTATTTTTAATACCAGCAACCTATTTCACAACCACTGGTTTTCTTCTGGTGTGACATTACTTCCTCTTTGGATCCTTCCATCATTTCCGAAAATGTTAAACAACTTAAAAATGAGGCACAGAGGAAGCATGGGGGTTAGAATGGAGTATCATGGCTTGAAAATTACGCATTGTGCTTATCTTTTGTATTCGAACTAAAAACTCAGCAAATAAAACAGATGCTGCAAACATTATTGTTGCCAATTTTTACAAACTAATCTAACGAGTGATCATTATATACAAACTGTCACTCGATGTGATTATCATTTGACATGACAAAAATTAATGAAGAATTAGTTTGACATCACTCAAACTAATTTTGCTGATTGGTCAAATCTGGTTTATGTACGTCTTTAAAATGTGACAATTCACTGTAGGCCTCAAAAGTATCTAATTCATACATGTTTCTTTCCCAATGAATCAAATTATGTGTTTTCAAAATATAGAAAAGAAATGACCATCTATTCTTAAATTATGTACAATTTGTAATACTTTTATGATGTGGTGAATCAAACACTTATCCTTTTCACAAATGATACATTATCAGACCTCTTCTCCAAAATTTCAAACTTCTGAAGCTTTGTATCCAAATATGTAATTTCAAATGTTAGAACTGAATGTAGAGATTCTTTAACCTTGTGAATCAAATTATGCAATTTCTAAGATGATAACCTAGTAAAGCCACTCAGAAATTTGACACATGTGAGGACTTACTCTCATGTGTCAAATTATGTGCTTTCAAATTGCCCAACTTTATAAAGCTTTTTGCACAAATTTCACACTTATGAGGCTTTTTATCCTCTTGTATGCATTTTCAAATTGCCCAAGAGCATAAAGCCCTTTTCACAAATTTCACACTTGAGGCTTTTTACCCTGAGACATCAAATTATGCATTTTCAAATTCCATATTACAGTATAACCATTCCCATTAATTTTAAGCTAGTGAGCCTTTGTACCCTGGTGTATCAATTTACATATTTTCAAATTGCTCAATGAGTAAAGCCCTTCTCACAAATTTGAAGCTTGTGAGTCTTTTGACCATTATGTATCAAATTATGGATTTTCAAAGATGACAAATGTGAAAAACTTCACACTTGTAAGACTTTTTTACCTTCATGTATCAAATTATGTCTTTTCAAATTGCACCACTAATTAAAGCTCTTCTCACAAATTTCACACTTGTGAGGTGTTTTTAGCCTCACGTATCAAATTATGCACTTTGAAATTGCCGAACAGTATAAAGCTCTTACCATAAATTTCACACTCCAGTCTTATTACCCTCATGAATTAAATTATGCGATTTCAAAGATGATAAATGTGTAAAGCCCTTCTCACAAATCTCACATTTGTGAGGCTTTATACACTCATGTATCAAATTATGCATTTTCAAAGATGATGAAATCTCATATTTGTGAGGCTTTTTATGGTATCAAATTATGTTTTCAAATTGCCCAACTGAGTAAAGCTCTTCTCACATATATTACGCTTGTGATTCTTTTTACCTTGATGTGTCAAATTGTGTTTTCAAACTGCCCATATGACAAGATCTTCTTACATATTTCATACTTGTGAGGCTTTATACCCTAATGTATCAAATTATGCCTTTTCAAAGATCGTAAATGAGTAAAGCCCTTCTCACATTTGTGAGGCTTTATACACTGGTGTATCAAATTATGTGTTTTCAAACTGCCCAAATGAAAAAAGCTCTTCTCACATATTTTACACTTGTGATCCTTTTTACCCCCATGTATCAAATTATGCGATTTCAAATTGCTCAACTGAGAAAAGCTCTTTTTACAAGTTTCACACTTGTGAGGCTTTTTACCTTCATGTATCAAATTATGTCTTTTCAAATTGCCCAAACGAGTAAAGGTCTTCTCACACATTTCACACTTGTGAGGCTTTTTACCCTGATGTATCAAATTATGCGTTTTCAAATTGCCCAACTGAGTAAAGCTCTTCTCACATATTTTACACTTGTGCTCCTTTTTACCTTGATGTATAAAATTATGTGTTTTCAAATTGCGCAAATAAGTAAAGCTCTTCTCACATATTTTACACTTGTGATCCTTTTTACCCCCATGTATCAAATTATGCGATTTCAAATTGCTCAACTGAGTAAAGCTCTTTTTACAAGTTTCACACTCGTGAGGCTTTTTACCTTCATGTATGAAATTATGTATTTTCAAATAGCCCAGCTGAGTAAAGCTCTTCTCGCATATTTTACACTTGTGATCCTTTTTACCTTGATGTATCAAATTATGTCTTTTCAAATTGCGCAAATAAGTAAAGCTCTTCTCACATATTTTACACTTGTGATCCTTTTTACCCCCATGTATCAAATTATGCGATTTCAAATTGCTCAACTGAGTAAAGCTCTTTTTACAAGTTTCACACTTGTGAGGCTTTTTACCTTCATGTATGAAATTATGTATTTTTAAATAGCCCAGCTGAGTAAAGCTCTTCTCGCATATTTTACACTTGTGATCCATTTTACCTTGATGTACCAAATTATGTCTTTTCAAATTGTCCAACTGAGTAAAGCTCTTCTCACATATTTTACACTTGTGCTCCTTTTTACCTTGATGTATAAAATTATGTGTTTTCAAATTGTGCAAATAAGTAAAGCTCTTCTCACATATTTCACACTTGTGAGGCTTTTTACCCTCATGTGTCAAATTATGCAATTTCAAGTATGACAAGTGTGTAAAGCTCTTCTCACAAATTTTACACTTGTGAGGCTTTTTACCCTGATGTATCAAATTATGCAATTTCAACTTGCCCAACTGAGTAAACCTCTTCTCACAAATTTTACACTGGTAAGGCTTTTTACCCTCATGTATCAAATTATGTGATTTCAAAGATGATGAATGTGTAAAGCCCTTCTCACAAATCTCACACTTGTGAGGCTTTTTACCCTGATGTATCAAATTATGTATTTTCAAATTGCCCATCCGAGTAAAGCTCTTTTCACAAATTTCACACTTGTGTGGCTTTTTACCCTTTTTTGACTTTTTATCATCATGTATAAAATTATGGCTTTTCAAATCGCCCAAATCAGTCAACTCCTTCTCACAAGTTCCAGATTTATGAGAATTTTTACCTTCATGAATCAAATTGTGTAATCTCAAAGCTGACAACTGTGTAAAGCTTTTATCACAAATGTTACACTTGTGTAATGTTTCACTCCGATGAATCAATAAAGCCTTATGACATACTTCCCCATCACTAGATTTCCCTGATAAGTGAATATGTTTTTCTATAGGTGGTATATCTGTGATATCACTTTCTTGGCTTTTACATTCAGGACAATCATTTCTAAAACTGAAGCTGGTGTTTATCACTGCAGCTCCAGCAGAGGGCAATGTTGAATCACCGCTGCCATCATCAGAGACTCTTTCTGTGCATAATCTGCAATAGTGGAAGACTTAGCATTAGGTAAAACAATCTAAGAATGAAAGGGAATTAAATTTGAAAATGAATCTCTGTTTTTTAAAAATCATCTACAGCAGTTAAGTATTCATGTAGAGCAACCTCTTTGTTCATTACTATTTAGATAACTTTGTTAATCTGCAATATTATTAAATAATTAATATAATTTTTCATCTGAAAATTTTTAATGCTAAACCTGTTGGATGGTTATGGCAATACAAGGAGTACGTGTTACATGCAATGAGAATTACATCAACTTTCAGGTTTGTTTTAACCATACAAAGCAATTCCTGAGTTGATTTAACTGGTAAGAATATATTTTCATAACAAATGGTTCTCAACAATCCAGCAGCCAGTACATTGAATGGAATGTTTCTTGCTGATTCTCATATATGAATGGAAGTTCATCAATGCATTACATATAAAACATGCAATGTTTGTAAAACAGTTTTAGCCTTCTAAAAATCTCATGTCACCCACTCCTCTTACAAACTCGCATTGCACATTATGTCAATTGACAAACATCTGCAGAAATAATTTAATTTCAATGTTAGCCAAAATGCCTCTATATTACTGTTACAAACACAAAAATGACTTACAATAAGCTTGAATGAGAGTATGGTCATATAGAGCTACAATAAGTTTTCTTATTTTTGCCTATTTTCATTTTTAATGCCTATGAATGCCTATTTTATTGATCTTTTAAAAATTAAGTTTGCGATGAATTAAAACAAAATGGAAGTATACTTGTAGTTGCTGACCAATAATTTCAGAACAGATTATATCTTACTTTTACTGCAGATAGTAAAAATTCAATTTCATATTTTTCTTAGCTTTTAGCGACCCAACATATTCCTAGAAGGGTACTTTTCCCCATCTTGTGTCTTCTATTATACACTATTGTGGGTTGAAAGCTTGGCAAATGGTAGGAAAGGGTTTATGGACACATTGCAATCATTCACACTTTAGACATAAAGAAAAGCAGCACTATTATAATCGGCGCAACAGTTCTAGACACGTGAAAATCTTAATGAGAGCTATGATGCGAGTTGCTTACCACATCAGGTGTTGACCGATCGACTGAATGCTGCAGGAGTGCGAGGGACAGTCATCGTCAAATATCCACAACGGTTCTGCACTGTGTTGCGCTGATAAACTTAGTTATATACAGTATATTAAAATCCACGCTGTATAAAGCGCTTAATATAAAAAACGCTGTCAATCATTGCCTCCAATTTTTCCACATCTACAAACCCTTCCTCTTCTGCGGAATCACTCACATTATTGCCGTCATCACTGCTGTCACTACTTTCTGCACCAATATCCTGCATGAGAATTATTTCTGTTTGATTTTCTGCAATTCCGTATTTTTCGGAATAATGATTCTTAATTTATTCAGCATGTCGCCATACATTTTCCCATTCTGGCCTTCCAATTTCAACAAATTGCTGGCGTTATAACTGCTCCACATATTTTAATTTAAAAGTGATATTTCTGCATGCCACCCAGTTTTTGACATCAGCCCAGATTAATTCGATTGGGTTTAGATCTGGGCGATATGATGACAGTCTAAGTACATTATGGCGATGTTGTATTACTATCTGGTCAAGTATGTATGACTTCTGAAGCAGTTTGTTGGCTTTAATTAAGTTATATAGCTTTGATTTACTCATACTTTCATCTAAAGCTTTATGTCTAAGTAACCAAGCTCTCATTTCTTCTTTCAAGGAAGTTGAGGTAGGTGGTTTGTGAATTTGAGTGTTGATGCATTGAGAAGCATTTTTCGATGACCAGAACAGACCCAGCAGGCATATTAGGTATCAACATGGCGTTGATTCACTTCATGTAATTTTCTGTATTCATTTCTTGATGAAAATCTCCTGTTGTTTGTTGCGACCTGTAAAAGGGCATTTGGAACGAAGCCGATCTTTCCAACAGCACGAACGATAATAAGTATTTGCCCTTTGGCAACAGGTGCCTGCAAACCTAATTCGCTATCGTCACTCCAACATTTAGATGCTGTATGACTGCTGTGTATGTATGACTCATCTTCATACATTATAGTATTTTTCTGAAATTTGTAGCACCACCTTGAAAATTGATGCTGATATAAGTACACACTGATATAAGTACATATAAAATTATAGTCATTTGGAAAGGTAGAATCAGACTGAAAAATTCAATGCCATAGCCGGGATTTGAACCACGGATCTTAGGTTTCCGTGCCGTTGCTCTAACCGACTAAGCTATCATGGCAACATTTACTTATTATTTTTATTTTTTTATTTTATTATTATTTTTTTATTTTATTTATTTATTTTGCTTTTCTGTTAGTACTCTTCTATTTGATTTCGGTTTCTTCCATTTGAACCCTAAATCTTTAATAATTTTTCTGAGATTTGTAGCACCACCTTGAAAGTTTCTGCTGTCTTTCAGCTGGATGAGCAATCTGCTTATTGTTAGCATAGTTTTTTCTTCCACATAGGAATTGTGAATCATGCGACCAATGACGCATTCGAAATCGTCTATTTCTGTAATA
Organism: Deroplatys truncata; assembly: GCA_030765065.1. Lineage (NCBI taxonomy): Eukaryota > Metazoa > Arthropoda > Insecta > Mantodea > Mantidae > Deroplatys > Deroplatys truncata. The sequence goes on from CM060989.1 coordinate 114,959,855, forward strand.
CCTTTAGGGACCTTATGTTTCTTCCCAGGTGTGTCAAATGGTACTCTTTCATCCATATGTTTCTTTCTCTTATCTTTGAGAACTCTGGAAACGGAACTCGGTGAAACACCAGTTGCTTTGACTACTCTTTCTTTCACCCTCTAAAGGCTCCTTCATCTCTGCTGTTTGCTTCATGAAGTCGATGACATTTGCAATTATTTCTCTACTTTGACTATGTAACACCTTACCACTTAACTTTGAAAACATAGGAGCCATGGTTATAAATATAACAAATATAAAATAAGTATTATTTAGATACTGCAGCTCTCTTTAAAATTACAACCAGATGCAGACACTTTCTATGCAGACTGTATGTGTTACGCACTGTGAGTAAGCAAAGGTGTTATATCGCTTTCGTTGATAAAGCTAAACATAAACCATTCCTATGCTCGGCAGCTGGGTTGGCAATCAAGATCACGATTCCAGAAGTTTTGCGCGAGTAATAGCAAATGCATCTATTCCTTAAGTTGTTGCCAAACTATAAACATGTAAATGTTGGGTTGTGGAAAGAATGGAGATACATTGTTAACCTCAGTTCACATTTCTCATCCAATGAAGACTGCTATTTTGATGAAATAGTGCAGCAGTGTTAGGTAGTTTCTTGTTGATATACACTGACAGGTACTTCTGGGACAGCTCTCGTACGACCGTCACTCACTGAAAATAATGGTGGATCTGGTAACAGTTCATGAAAGTCCTAATGTATGAGGGTACCTTCAAGATTTTCAATTGGAATACATTTCCTGGAAAAATTCTACAGGCGCAAGGCAAGAAACAACTTCAGAAGACATGCAAAGTCTGCTCATCCAAAAAGGATCCAGGAGCTGAAGAGGCAAAAAGAAAGAATACCAGTTATCATTGCAGTGAATGCAAAATTCAACTTTGTACTAACTCATGTTTCAAGATATTTCATACCAAAATGTGCTACAAAGTTGGACTCTGAGTATTCTTGTAAAGGAACTTAGTGTATAAGTGAAAAAACAGCAAAACATTTTGTTAAAATTAACATATTTTACGTAGATATTGTAATGAAAATAAGCTAGAAACAGTGATGTGTATTGAATTTATTTAAAGGTGAGTCGGAATTGTAACACTAACATCACTTAAGTTTACTCACTTAACATGTTTCGGGAAACCGTTGTTCCCATCCTCAGAAGGTTAACTAAAAGTTAACCTTCGAGTTAACCTTCTGAGGATGGGAACAACGGTTTCCCGAAACATGTTAAGTGAGTAAACTTAAGTAATGTTAGTGTTACAATTCCGACTCACCTTTAAATAAATTAACATATTTTATTTACAACTCCCATTTATATCCTGTGGGATTCACTTCTTCCTCCTCTGTTTTCCCATATTATTGTCTCATTGATGAAGCAAATTAAGTAGTAAACATAAAATGTTACATACCATGTGAAAGAGAAAAGTTCAAGCTTTAACCCCATGTATGGTTCTGTATAATTATATGCCTGAGGATAAATAATCATTTATAATTTGCTTCAACCATTTAAAGAACCACTGAGGAAATGATGCAGCAATTGAGGAGTTTGTATACAACTGGCTGCGAAGGTTTCTTTATTTAAGAAAGGAATTTAAAAGATTTGCCATTTCAGTGGGAGAATCACACTTTGAAATAACAAAACTATGTAAAAAATTGACAGAAATTACCTACTTCTGTTATAACAGAAAATTTTAGTTTATATTTTCTCTACCCTTAAATAAGCTGTATAACTTTCCAAAGTATCCATGGACTTTATTATATAAGAGTGAGGGATAAAAAAATTTAATACATTATTTGTTGGTAGTGATTATTATATTCCCATTTGTATCAGCTCATGAACATGCTACAACCTAAATGTGAGAGTTATATTAAACACTTGCTATATAAATTTAGTTTTATACTTTATACTGAGGCTTTCATGGCCGGCGTCAAAACTAATAAATGTAGTTTTGACTAATTTTGAAGATTTAGAAGTAGTAACAGTGATGTGTCATAATTTAAAATAAAGAGAGTTGAGGGTTGTTACACTACATCACTATAATATTCCCACTTGAACGCGTTTCAGGAGACGGTCTGTTTTTTGCTGACGATGGGAACAAACCATCTCCCGAAACGCGTTCAAGTAAGAATATTATAGTGATGTAGTGTAACAACCCTCAACTCTCTTCATTTTAAAAAATGTAGCTTTATTTATGGAAATTCTTTAGCTGCCTTGGTTCTTAGTGTGCCACTCTATACTGTGCGTGAAAGACAGGAACTTTTACTCAAACACCTTTTTATCATGCTTGAGGTTCTTTTACATGCCATAAATCTATGACAAGAGACCACCTCCTTTACTTCCCTTACAAAGGTAGCTATACTAATGATTTTTATACTCAAAAAATTCCATCATCCTCTGACAGGTTAAACCTGTGACCTCAACCAACTGTCGTAAAGTACAAAGCTGTGTTGAACAGAACCTGGCCACTGTGCCTCAATATTAGTAATTATCAAACTTGCATTGCACACTGTTTGGATATAGGTACTGTATACTTCTGTGTTATATGGGTGATAAAATGGACACATGAGTACAAATGGTGTCTGCAATCCCAGGAAAATTTGCAACTCAATAAAATTCTTCTATCACTGTGACCATAGGGAACAGTACCTCCAATACTTTCACCACTGTGGGTTTCAAAACTCTGTTGCAGTCACTGTTAACAGTATAGAATGGAGAAATATCTGAGTGTTATCAATAGCTGTTGAATTGGTAATAATGACCAATTTCTTTTTATAGGGTATTCCAGCCTCATGTGAGCTTTTTCTAATATTTGTCACACTACCTATTTTAATAATCTGTATTGAGTCACCCATATTTGCAATAAATTCTTTGACCAACGTTTCAATATTGAAAATGTCCATTGCTTAGTTACTGGAATGAAAGTAAATGCGATGCCACTTTTCAAGAGCTGGAGCATGTACACAGACTTTAAATTAGAATTCACAGACTATCTAAGTTTTGAAGGAAGGAAAATGGTGCTTCAAAATCTGATGGGAACTTAGGCTGTCGAAAGGATGTCACACATTGGTGAAACAGAACTTTTACTTCTGACGAGCTATCAATAGTTTGGCAATCTCCAATTGTCTTGATGATGGTTGATGAAACCCGGCAGGCATAAGGCTTTTCAATGGGGAAAATACTATCAAACTCAGATGAGTGATTTTTTACACACACAAAAATTTCCTCTCTCTATAATATTACATAAAGCAGCACCAGTAAAGGAAAATGTAACACAAGAATCATAAGGTTTTTTTCATTGAAATATTAGCCAAGAGTCAAGTCTTACCTTGGTGATTTTACTGGAGTGAAGTCCTCATCCTGTAACAGAATAATGCAAATGTACAGATTCATACAATCATCTATACAGCATTACTTAAATGCTGTGCATCAAATAGTTATCTTTATAATACCACGTTTGATATATTTTTTAAATTGGATATCGCATAAGGAGTTATGCAGAAACAAAGAATTCAGAATTCTACAATTCTCTCTGCAAGCAGTGCCAGATTGGAACAATGCAAGATTTCAAACCATCTACTGGACAAGGTGTACATTCATTTGGTCTCACGCCATGCCAGATACTGAGCTGTTGTTTTCTTCATGCAAAAACTTTTTATGTCCGATTTGTTTACAAAGAAAGAATGATTTTCCATATTGGAAATTATTGGTTTGGTTATGTTATTCTATTTGAAACTTAAGGTGTTCTGAAAACATTTTAAAATATAATTTACAGATCCAGAAACATGTGCCAATTTTGTGTTATGTCCATGGCTGCATTGTAAGTGGTTTCATATTCTTCTATCCAAGTTATGTTACAGTACTTTTTTTTTCTCTCAAGAATGATTTGAAATTGAGCAGTAAGTCCTTTGCAATTTGGAAGACACAGTGAAATGATTCACTCTCGCTCTGTACATGAAAGTTATGCAAGATTCTAGAAGGTGACATGCATGAAAAACAACCCAGAAAGAAAGGGTTTGTTGATGTGACAGCTGGACTTTGCTCCCTCTACAGTATATATACAGTACCAAGGAATATGTTTTATGATTTCTAGTATTTTTGTGTTGTAAAGGCAACTTTGCACAAGAGTGACTGAATGGAGTTAATTGTACAGTGTGGGTGTACATATATAAATATCACTGAATTATATATTTGCCAGAGAACTAGAAATTGGAGGCTATTCTAGAAAAAAAATTAAAGATACACACCATAATAACAACCCCCTTTTTTGGTGAAAAATCTAAATTCCAAACCAGTAGTATTCCAAAACGTTAATAAAGGGAATAAGTTAGTAAAACTGGATAAAGAAGATTACACCCAACAAATAAAGGAGCTTTTAAAATCCTCAGAATATACCAAAATATAAAACACCCCATAAGCAGACTAATATATAACATGAGTATAAGCTTAGCAGTTGTTAAATGAAAGGAAAGAAAGAAAAGGAAAAGAAAAGAAAGAAAAGAAAAAAGGATCCTTAATAGTTCAGCACATTTTCTTCTCTATTGTAACACAGCTTTTCCCTTATGTCGATCTTTAAGTTACTGCTGCTATCTCTACTTTCTCTCTTTTCTTTAGAACTGCATGTTAAGTTTAAAAACATACCTACTTCATGTTTACAGAAACGTGGGAGTGCATGCTGAACAAGTACATGAATGTGCATAAGCAAGAAGGTAGAACAAGTGAAACAGAGATGACACGTACTTCTGAGTGCAATGAGCAGTACGCTCAACCAAGGTGAGTGCCTGCCAGCTAACCATGGTCACCTGAACTGTGGTGAACATTGGTGCACTGCAGCGTAATGATTACCCTGGTGAACTTATCTTGATAAGGTGAAAATCCCTGAAGGGTTTGTTTAATGAGAATGGTGCATATGGCCATTATACACACAACAATATTTATAACCCATATTATACAAAGCTGCTACATGTTAGTGAATATTCCTCCTACTCAAAAAGAACAACATCTTAAAATACCAGGAAATCTTAAAAAATGCTAAGAAAAATGGCTATAAAAAGAATTGGTGGATAGATTAATCAAAGGGTTCCAGCATCAAAAGATAGCAGAAAACACAACTCTGAAATTGCAAAAAGAAAATTCTGTGTTCAAACAAGTCCATGTTCCACCCATGGGTACATAGAGAATTTCAGAGCATCAAAGAAAGCAACACAACTCAACCCACAATATAAATTCAATATAAAATTCTGAGTTCAAAAAAGGTAACAAAAAGAATAAAATACCCCTTCATAAAAAACTCTGGGAATTAGAAGACAGATTGCAAGGATTGTGAAAGTATTTTTACAATTTAAGTTTTAACTTAAGTGATGTTAGTGTTACAATTCCGACTCACCTTTAAATAAATTCAATACACATCACTGTTTCTAGCTTCTTTTCATTACAATATCTACGTATTTTTACAAGTCAGAGACTTGAGGAACACCTCAGAAACATCAAATCCTGAGAGGAGGAAAAATCAGCAGCAGTGCTGCATTTTTAGGATAAAAGGATATGAAATTGTCCACTTGGTGACACTAATTCAGCTAACACAAAAATCCAATGAACTGAATATTTGGGAGAAATCATGTTTATGGAAAAATTGACCAAGGTTAATGAACTCTGAGATCTCAATGGTCCAAAATCTTATCACAAAATTCATACAACCACTGACAGAGGGATAAATAGTAAGCCATGATCATCAGGGGCAAGTAATCCAGTGGCAGTCAGCTGACAATGAGGAAGACATTCCTCGAACTGGTTCTGAGGTAAATACCTAATTCAGTGAATTTGTACATGTGTGACCACATTTAAAACTTTTAAGCAAGAAGTGGTTTAGTTATAACATGTGCAAATACAAATGTAACAAACTGATAAGATGGACACAAAATGGGTAAAACCAAGAATTGCAAACTTTACAGCTTATCCATTAAATGACCTCTGGGAAACATTAAACTTGCAATGAAGTATTTTGAAAACAACTAACATTACGATTAAACTCACAAATTCTGTATTGGATGAGCTCTGCATTTTCCGCATAATTACGTTATTGTTGATTTTTTAGGTTTCTTATACATAATTATTCAAATTCACTTATAAAAAGGGTCTTTATAGCATATTCACACAAAATATAACATATACATATAACTTGTCATGGAAGTATCTTAAACAGACTGGAAAGGAAAATTCAGGCTGAAAAATCCATTGCCTTAGCATCAGAACTGTTCAGAGCTATTTATGAGAAAACAAAAGATGATGTTTTTAAGAGTAGTTTGGGTTAGGAAGATTTTCTTGAAAATCCTCTTGTTACAAACTCTGAAAATGTTGAACCTAAATATACAGTTTGGTATTCATCCAGCCATCTGTTTTTGAGTTATCCTGTTCTCTCCCTCTCTCTGAAATATGTAGCCTGCACAGTCACAAACACACAGAAACGTTTTTCTTTTGTTTTTTTCTGAAATACTTCTTTTGGATTCAATGGAACTCAAAACATGTATTTCTGGTTAAATCTCAAAATTAAATTTTTGGGTGCAATAAGTTACTTCTACTAATGATATGTATGTTGCCGAGAAAGTAAAAGTGCCTGAGAGGTGTAGGAAAACAGCTGCTAACAAAAAACTGGGTTTTTCTACATCAGTTACCTAGTTGTTGATGTATACTCGCTTAACAGGGGTGAGGCTGGTAAATATGAAGACTCTGCAATTCCAGCCATCAAATTAACTTTTTCTTTCTTTGAAAAGACACACAGTCTGCAACCATTGAGTAAAATAATCTTTGCTGTTCACTGATTTTAAATGTTAGCTCGATACAGTTTACTCTCTGTTATCAATTATTTAACATACCCTGCTAACAAAACTGATTGCAACATACAAACAAAATAAAGAACACCACCTAACATGAGAGTTATTACAATATTTTTATATTGGCATCAACCCATTATAAGCAGATTCCATTCTGGTTTGTTTTGCTATGTCTTACGTTTAGGATTGCCTAATGTGTCTTATTTTACATACATTTTCTGGAGACTAAAGATGACTGTTTTCTATTTCATGGCAATCTCAATGAAACTTCATAGTTTTCTTTGCAAATATGTTATTTTACAACACCAATGTGTTCATATTTTAATACATAGCATTTGTATAACCATTTTAGTGTTTTAGTAACTTAAGAATTGAAATTAGGTGGTTTATAACCCATGTTCATCAGAAAAAACAGGGCTTTTCAATGGCGAAAAAATTAATACATTCAGTCATGTGGTTTTTGAGAGTCCGCTACATACCTACATAAATTGTCTCACCTTATAATATTTTTAATAACATAAAAAAACATATTCAAATGAGTTTTCAGAAGAATAGTTTTGTGCACAGTCCAGTCTTATCTCAACATATTCTACAGAACAGTCTATTTCATTTGTAGCAAAGCGAGTTGGGATAAATGGACCATAAAAGCAACAATGTTAATTTTTTTTAAGTATTAAGACACTTGTACATAATAATGTATCCTAGTATTACGAAGAGAGAAAGTGAATGTGTCACAATTGAATCATGTTCTTTCTGCAAGATGCACACTATAAGATATTTCCAAATGTTCTATAATTAAAAATTAAAGGTATCTACATACTCATATCCAGTTTCACCCTAGTTTTCTCATATAATAATACTGACAGATTTGTTTTTACCATTTACTTCAAATACAGTTAACTCACTTTATTCTTTGGTCATTGCAGTCCTACAGAGTAAAACAAGACATTGAACTTTACAATGTGGTTGTCTGTGATCTTCCAATGAGTCAATTTCTCTTTGGTTTCAATTAGCATTCATTTCATTTTTTTTTCAAATAGGAGGAAAGTGTAGCTTATGGTCAAATTTTTCAAAACCAAAGTATATTTTTTTGACATGATTTCACAAAAGCTCCCTCAAATATTGTATAATAATCAAGAACTGTTGCCATCATTACTTTCAACCTTTTAAATATACCATCCTGACAAATACTGTACACGTTTATAAAAATATCTCTTATCCTTATAATTTTGTATTACATAATTGAAATAATTTATGAAGTGTACAATAAACAAAAATTGTAACTGCAGTAGATTTCTACAAAACTTACCTTAATGTCATCACAAACAGATGAAGTTTCTGTTTCCAGCCACCAAGGTTCTTCTTTAATTTCTATTTTGTTATCCATTTCGTGATCACTGTTGTATTTCTTAACCTTCATTACAGGATACTCCAGAGGAAATTCTCTCTCATTCTGTGAACCAATTTTTGTTTTGACATCTGTCTCGCAATGGTTGCTGCATGTAACAGTTTCAGACTTAATCTTCTTTACAAGATGTTTGATAAAACAAGCTCTTTCTTTCTTTGAACCTAAGTCTGGAAAAGGATTCTCTGATTTCACTTCTTTCTTGATTGTCATATCACAATCATCATTCAAAAGCACAGCATCACAGTTCATGTTCATTGTACCATTCTTGAAGAGCAATTCTCCCTCATTCCATGAGGCTAAATCATCTGAGAGAGGATTCTCTTCTTTGATTTCTACGTTGGTATCCATTTTACAACTGTTGCTGCATCTCTTGGCGCTAAGTCTGTGGAGAAACAAACACATCATGAAGTAGAACATAGACAGGTAAGTATATGGTCATGGGACAAGACTACTGTTTATAACTAAATTGTGTGTCTGTTACTGCCACCCCCACTCCACAGTCATTGGCTCATCTCCCATGTCTTCTAAAAACAAACTCAATAACTGCCTTATGTGACAATAAACAGGAGCATCAGAACAAAATGCATTAACTCCACCCGCCAACAAAATACATTTTGATGCTGATTCTCCATATTTCTAGATGCTGAATCGTACTTTAGGATTAATTTATTTCAAATAGCATACCTTCCTAACCTGAAATGGGTTTGAAATACAGTGTTTGGTTCAGAAAGCTCTTAATCCACTGAGACGAATGGAACAAATGGGCACTTTATAAAAGCAAAGAATTTCTTATGCAACACTGTACCTATATGCTTTGATTACTGTGATTGCATTCTGTGGAACCACAAGTGCACATGTCGCCGCCAAACTATTATCGGATATTGCTTTCATGGATCTTGTTATCAATATTACATCATGCTAAATGAATGTGAGAAGAAAACAAATTTGCTTACTTCAAAATCTGAGATAGGGAGCTGTGTCATGGAAGCACATATAGTAGACACTGTATAGACACTGATAAATCTAGATTAAAACCAGACCACCCCACTTTACCAAGAATGTATGCTCTACCTAAAATACACAAACCGGGTAATAAGATGAGACCAATCGTCAGCAATATTGATTCTCCTACCTACAAACTGGCAAAATGGTTAGTACAGAGATTCTCTTCACTACCAAAATTCAATAGCAAAAACATAATGAATTCAGAAGATTTAATACAGAAGATAAAATCCCTGGAACTCAAACCAGAAGACAGATTAGTTTCCTTTGATGTCACTGCACTATTTCCAAGTGTCCCTACAGATCAACTCATGCGTCAATTAAAGAAATGGCTACAGCAAACTAACCTACTTGAAGAAGAAATAGAAGACCTCATACAACTTACCAATTTATGCATTGCACAAAATTGTTTTAGTTTCAATCAGAAGTTCTATCAACAACCAACTTGTCTAACCATGGGCAACCCACTTTCACCCTTCTTGGCAGATTTATTTATGAGCTACTTAGAAACACACATAACAACTTCCTTTCCATACATGTTTAAAGTTTGGCACAGATATGTTGACGACATCTTCGCTGTTGTCCCCAATAGGTTCATACAAGACTCCTTAGCCTTACTAAACCTACAGAACCAATCAATAAAATTCACCATAGAAATAGAAAAAGAAGGCATGCTACCATTTTTAGACCTAAAAATCATCAGAGAACAAAAGAACCTAACCTTTGGCATATACAGGAAGCCAACACACTCTATTAATTACATAAAAAATAAGAGTTTCAATCCAACCACACACAAACATGCAGTACTAAACAGCCTAACACATAGACTGGTATATACCCCCTTAAATAAAAAAGAATACCAGTTAGAATACCAGCATATAGTAGACACAGCAATACATAATGGGTACAACAAAGCAACTATTGACAAACAAATTGCAAAATTCAAACGACAGATGCACATCAGAAACACAACAAATCTCAGCCAGCAAGATAAAGAGCTAAAATTCAAGAAATTCACATACCACCCAGGAACATTTCACAAATTTAAGACGATTTTCATGAAACATAACATCAGCCTAGCTCCACAAAACAAATTTAACATAGAGAAATTACTTTGTAACAAGTTAAAAGACCCCATTCAACAAGACAAAAAAGCTGGAATCTATAAAATCAATTGTTCAGATTGCAATAAAGTATACATAGGTAAGACAAAAAGAAACTTAGAAACTAGGCTAAAGGAGCACATGAGATGTATTAAATATAAACAAATGGACAAATCTGCAGTTTCACACCATTTTTGGATCACTAATCACAACATCAAACCCAATATTACATTAGTCAAACCAGCCAAATTTGCAGCCGAATTAGATGCATGGGAGAAGATTACCATTCTAAAACACAACACACATCTAATGAATTTTGATTTGCCGCCACCAAATCCTCTCTGGAAGTACATTTCTCCACCACAGGATACAGTCCAAAAAACGGAAACACCAACAACACGAGCCAGTCGCATTAACTTCTGAGGATGGGAACAACAGCTTCCCGAAACATGTTAAGTGAGTAAACTTAAGTGATGTTAGTGTAACAATTCCGACTCACCTTTAAATAAATTCAATACACATCACTGTTTCTAGCTTCTTTTCATTACAATATCAACACATATAGTAGTTTTGCTAAAGTATTACAGCATGGGAAAGGAAATTAATTGTTGCAGGTAACAGTAAAGTTACTAGAAATACAATGAAAATCCAGAAAAATGAACAGATGCAAAGAAGTAAAAATGAGGCAAACAACCTATGTTATGTCATTAAAACTTATTTGATGTATTATCATGTAAACAGATGCAGCATACTGAGATGAACTTCTGTATTCTTTTACCTTTCATGTTGACACCCGCTTACAAATGAGGTTCAGGAGTGAATGGTGAGTCTGAGCTGCAGTTTTACGTGAAGGTTATGGATGAAGAGTCTAGCAAAAACCAGAATGAGGGTTTCATCTGTTTGGTGTAAGAAATGTGCAGCAACACAATTGTGTTCATTTAAAGAAACGTTGACATAAATGTGTTTACAGAAAAAGTGACAAATTAAGCTTGAACTCTGTTTCTTCCCCATAAAACGTACCGGGCAAAGTATAAAACTTGTAAGTGTAATTCAAATTGTTTATTAAAATATCATTAAATACAGTTTTTTGTAATTTTTTCTTAAAACTCTTAAATATTTTCAGTATAATGGCGTAAAAATGCAATAAATCAAAAAAACTGTTTCATTATAAATGTGGTATTAAATAAAACCTTATTTTGGTGATAGTTAAGTGACATTTGCACTACAGTTAGTGAAGAAGAGCTTTAAAAAGCATCTGTAAGTTTAGAAGATAAGTTCTTCCTGTTTCCTTAAATCTTTTTTATTATGGTCTTAGTGATATTTTATTTGATGCTCCTCAAATACAAAATTATGATGATGCACTTCATCTTAATCAAAAAAAAATCTGTTAAAATATTTTTGTTATACATTTCATTGTAAGTAAACAAGTGATAAGCAGACAGAAATTATACTGATATGTTTAAAAATCTTATGTGCTACACTCACATGACTTTCTCCATCCATTATCATTTATTTTTATATAACTTCTACAAACTACTCTTACAAAGCCTATTACTTTCTCTACCATTTAATGCATCGCACCCAAAAATATGATACAGACATTTCATTGTAAACACAAGTTTTAGGTCCCCATGTATCAAAACATTTCTTTTGCGTAACTATGTGTGTGTACATGCATGTATAGCTCAAAAACAAAAAGTTGTAGGAATATAAAACCTGGTCTTTAAGTTCAGGAACTTTCAGGTATGCAGTACAATGATTTTCAAAATAATCCCCACAACAGAAAGTACCCTGCACAAGAAAGATATATATTGCTTTTGATTTTCTCAAAAACAAACTTAAGACTTTTGAATAAAATACTATATCTGCATGACAAACAAAATGTATATCTTGAATTTTCTGGCAACAGTCTGTTAAGTCTTCATTCTTGCTACATCTACCTTATCTTACTACACAAAAATATATACATCTGCTTAAAGCACACAATTAAACATTTCCAAGGTATTTTTTATTATTGGTTTGGATTTTGAAATGCTTAAACTTCTTTTTGAGGTGGTTTGTTGCCATTTGTTTGTTGTTTTGGTCATGAAATGATTTCATAGCCATCACATAGCGATACACTTTTTTAAAAATCTGACTCACTTTAGTCTACTGCATTCTTTTTATACCAATAACAAAATATGTAACAGTTGTAATAAAAGTTCACCTCAATTAACAAGAAGTAGACGGAACAAAATGGTTTTATAAGAATACTCTGTATTACACAAATCATAAAACTGGCAATACAAATTGAAGTCAACAATTGCTGCCATTCCTTGACTCAAACATTATAAAGAAAATTAATAAATTAAGAGTTTGGCATATTCAGAAAACATAGACAAGCATATTAAATAGGACAGCTACGATCTAATAACCCACAAATATGCAGCGACTAGCCTACATGTTGGTAAATGATCCAAACAGTACAACAGAATACCATAAAAAAATTGAAATTGAGTTTTATTTATGGACGCACTTTAATTGCTGTGGTTCTTAGCGTCCCATTCTATATTGGGCGTGAAAGACCAGGAATTTTGCTCAGAGGCCTCTTTATCAGGCTTGAGGTTCTTTTATGTACCCTAAATCTATGACATGAAACCACCGGCTTAACTTTCTCTCCGAAGGAAGCCATGCTAAGGATTTTTACACCTGAATAAATCTATCGCCCCCTGCCAGGTTTGAACCTGCGACTTCGAGAACTAGAGGATAGCATGTAAACCACTACACCATGGAGGATGACAGAAGACCATCAATATTACACAGAAATAGTACATGGTACATTCGCATGATTTCCACTACATGCTCTTCTACAAACTACTCTAAGTGATGGTTTAACAAGAGATGCTAAATTTTTACACAATGTTAAACCGATTTAACACTAAGGTTAATACAAATTCCGTTTCAATCAACAATGTTAATTTTAATGATGTGTTAGAGTCCGTGTCAAGTTAACATCGACAAAGCCTGTGTTAAGGCGTTTAACAAATGTAAGAAGTTGGAAGATGGCTGCCGCCAACAAGCAGCGGGTGCATGTTTGCTTGAATTGGCAATTCTGAAAGCCACTCCTATTAGAAGAGTAGTCAAGCATCATAATAAATTTGAAACCCTGCAAAATGAGGAATTTTTAAAGTGATATATACTGCTCAAGCGTTCTGCACATGATTTTATGGGAAATACAAGAAGTTAAAATACCACCAACAGAAGCATGCGTCTTACCCCTATGCTACAAGTGTTAATTAGGTACCTAGATTTTATACTACTAATATTTTTCATTTACTTGGTGGGTGATAATGTTGATAGTTCCAAAGCTACTATTTGTGGGTTTGTTCAGAAGATTTCCACAGCAATTGCTTCAGAAGCAAAGAGTATTTTTTTTCAGGTCTGCCTGTTCAATCAGGGATATCACAGTTTTGTCCACTTTAGATTCAATGCAGTGTCCACCACCAGTTTAAACCGTCTTAAACATTCTTTGCACCTAACCTTTCTGGTACTGCACATTATGTTACCATAAAACTGCCGCAATTGCTTACTGGATTTATGAGAAATGCATTCATTCCAATTAAACCACTTGGGGATTTTATTCCAGGCTGCAATCATATTCTCTAATGTAAGACCATCTGCTTTTTCATACTTGATAATACATATATACTTATTAACCAGATGGAGTTTAACGCACGTCAAACGGTGAAACATTTATTTCAGTTGACATCACTATTCTAACCTCAACATCACATGGCAATTGCTATGAATGTAAAGAGTTGTCTGCCACTGACACAGAGAGCACAGAGATACATAGACAAAAGTGCACTGGAGCACACTCAGAAGCAGTGTAGTTCGGCCACTGCCTTCTCGAAAGCTAGGGTTCACAGTTGTCTTTGACTTTAACAAAATGTTAGCTAAGAATTTGCTGTAAAAGCTTGATGAAACATAAAAGTTTTAACATTATGTTAAACTTGGAACACATTGTTAACAAACAAAATGTTACAGAGTATTTTTACCATCGATTGGTGAAACCACGCTTAACTAAAGTATATTCTTCACTTACTTCATGTTAATCAAGATAAATGTATGCAAAAAAAAATGGTTTAATTACAAATTTTGTTGCAGGTAGAAGAAGATGGATACAGGAGGCTGAAGTGATAGTCAAATGTTTAAAAAGTCTATTGCTATATGCTGACAGTGTAAGTATCTTATTTGCAAGACATCATGACAGAAAATAAATGATGACTTAAGACTTGAAAAAAGTAAAAAGTATGTCAGAATTCAAACCAATAACTTGGAAACGGTTACTGTCACCAGTAACTGCCTTCTGACAAACTGTGTGATTTAATGACATCTACATTGTTTGTGTAGTAGGTTTTATCTATCACTTATGGAGAAATAGCCAGCTACAAAAAAATTGCACAACATTTACACAATAAATATTCCGAAGACTGCAACTTAAACTAAACAAGCAATTAAATGAAAGAAAATCATAAAGACAGAGAACCTCCCTACAAAAAGTCGTCAAATGATAATAGGGAAAGGAAATTTCAGAAGTACATGTTCCAGTCCTAAGATTAGAATACCTCCTCGAAATTTCCCATTTATGAGAACAGAGAAAAACATTGTAAAACCAAAACATCAATCAGGATTTCAACCTAAGACTTCCCCATTCAAGAGTCCTAGTTTTAACAACCTTGTCTATCCATGTCAGTGATAAATTGTGGTAAAACTAGAATTCCCATTATTTTTTCTTATTCTTGCCAGTTAATGAAACCACAGAATTATTTGCCTTCCCGCAAGTTAACTTAAAAAATTTCATTTCAGTGTCTTTCAAAATTTTTGGTTTGTTGCTTGTGCTGCGCAATCCTGTATTCACTTTTACATGGTTTTTCACCTTTCTTTTGAATATTTGGTAGGCTGTTAACAGAAGATTGAAATCATCTTTCAGCATCTAGTGTATTTCTACCATTATGGAAGCCTTTCTTTTCTTTTGTTCAGGTAGCTAAGATTGTGGGCAATTAGGAATTCCACAAAGCTAAGACTGTAAGTGAGCGGTTTCTTCAGACATATCTGATAATTGTATTTATTACTGGCACATGATTATTCCTATACTCAATCATCTGCATGCACAGTCCGTAACCTTGTCTTACTACAATTAGCATAATGCAGGAAGTGGGGAAGCTAGTCAGCAACTCAAAAGTCACAGAGCCGCATCTCTGCATGCAGGAGAACACGTCATTAATACTGACATTTTTGAGAAGAGGAGATATGAAATAAGAAGAGAACGAGCTGATAAACCAGCAGCTATCAATCTGAGAAGACCTTTCCATACCAAAGAGGACTTAATGAACTTTGATACATTGAATGAACAAAGCTTCATCACAAAATACATACATCCACCAACCGAGGAAGAACGGAAGTTGTGATGGATGGAGTCAACTGATGAAGGGAAGAGACTTTGAAATATGTAGTGAAGCTGCTTTTCTTCTTTTTTATAAGTTTCACATTAACTGCAACATTGCATCTTATGAGAAGTCACCAATATTATCATTGCATTAAAAATAACTTATAATGCTAAAAGATCAGAAAAAAAATTCATTTGAAATAAAACTATTACCCTTGTCTTTGTTGCTAATTTTCAACAAACCTATGCATCAAGTCAGAGCAACGATCTATTGTTTTATGGACATATCTAATCTAATGCACTATTCCACTAAGCTATGGAGCAAATCTCTTGAATGTCCTAGATAAGCTCAGGATCTGTTTTAGCAGTCTTGAAGACACAAGCACATCAATTTGGCTACATCTGATGCCAGAGAGATTGCCAGCATGAATTAATGTTGTCTGTGTGGTCATTTGTTATTGGGTCCACAAAATGCTGGCTATGGTAACAAGCCAGTAAGCCATTTTCCGAAAGGAAATTAATTAACCCTCCATCAGTCGCTAGGGGCCTGAGAGACCCCTGGCATTATATAACCATCCGAAGAATTGGCTATGTTGTACATTTCATTATGCCAGTATATCAGAAAGGAGAGTGAAGTGATGGGAAAATTGAACTTATTCACATTAGTTAAGTGACAGTGTGAACTAAGTGAAATTGAACTGGATTAAAACAATGACAGTTTAAGAACTGGCCAAAGTCATACTATGTTCCCTGCACTGAAATTGTTGGCAATTCTGGCAGGTTCCATCAGCACTTGTGTATGCCTGCCAGGCTTAAAAAACATCCTGCAGGACACAAAGAAAACAATTTTCATGAAGTTGTGTGTTAAAGGTAATACCTTTATTCTTACTTTCTGGTTGTGGTAGAAAAATAGTAACTTAGGGAAAGAAAATGTATATACTGGTGGCTTTAAGAGGAGATGTAAATATTTAACACAGATCTACCCATCCCCACACATGTATTTTAATACACCTTCATAAATACTAAAACCATGTCAACAATTCATACCATTTGTTAATACCGCACATGTGTAGCGAATATCACCAACACAACCATATTAGTGTAATCTGTAAGAACAGCGATTTTAGGGGTATGACAGTTACTGACACGATACCCATTATATGAATCCACTTCCTATATACACACTAACCTTAACCTAAACTTGGGTAAATCTTGAAAATACAGGACCCTATGGTTTTATTGCTGCAACACTGAAACCTAACAGTCTATACTACTCTCATACTCATTCTGGTCATTTCTATCTCGCAATATTGTTTTCTCAAACATTAGTGGCCTTTCAGGGTGAACTTCTTGAACTGATAACCACAAAGTTTCCATTACTGGTCAAACAATAAACTAATCAGTGAAATTTATTATGGAAGTTGACATCTTGAAATATTTCTGCAGGGTAAATCCCATTTACCTCAGGATAAGCTGTGATATGCTATACAGAAAGAACTCACCTCACAGAATTTTCAAGTCCCTCTTGGTGCCAGAGTATCAAATATCCTTCACTTCTGCTGCTCAGTAATCCTTACAAGGAGAAACTTCAGGAACACCACACAATCATCTATATAGAAAGCATAAAATACACCTCAAAGCCTATAATTTTACACTATGACTATTACTGCCGCAAACTGCAAGTCCATACCAACATAATGGGTGTAAATAAAACAGTAAATATGGTGCAGTTATTCTATCATTCAAGTTCTGCATTTGTTTAACACTACATTTTCAACAATGGTAACTTCAACCATTAACAGTAATGTTGGTTTAAGTTTACACAACATGACCAAAGATAACATTTCTAGAAATTCAGTGATTTAACCCTTTGCAACACACAACAATATAAAACAATAAATGGCTTGCTGTTTATTTCTTTTTCATTGCTTCTGTATTTACTGATCCCAACATTTTGGAGCAGTTTCAACGTAAACACATTTCTGTTACTCTGAACAAGCAACTGCAATTGTTTCAACAAGACAGGATGGAATTATAAACTATAAATGACAGTGTTTCCAGATGCACACAGATGGTTTGTTAAGCATTTTCAAGGCAATTTATAGCTGCATCAACCATCAAGGTCGAGTCAAGTATTTTGTGGGCTAGAGAACACTCTAGTGAACAAACTTTAGTAACAATAATGAAACACTTGCAGCACTTCTCAAGAAATTAGATTGCAAAAGTAGTTCCAATTAATTTTGGTTAGGCAAGTTAGCGGAGGATGTGACGGTGAATGTGTTGAACAGGTAGCAGATATAAATTCAAGGCAGACTAAAACTAATGAAGAACTTGACAATGGACCTTGAAGAAGTATTGTTCTTTAATTTTTAGATACTAGTAGGTTGCATAATTATTTGGAGGAGTTTGCCACACAGTTGTATGCCAATTTGAAGAAGGCAATTTAGCAATGTTTTTTTGATGTGAGATGTTTCTTGTATGCCCCACATTTTTGTGCCAATTTGCGGTAGGTTTTTGGTTATGTAAATATTATTGAGATTACGTAATGAAGATACACTTTGATGTTGTTTGATTTTTTTAAGATGCCAAACTTTATAGTGAAAATGATGCTTGTTTTTATGTAATATTATTGAAGTTATTTGCCTCGGCTGCTTTCAGTTGCACTATAGAAACACAAGTTCTTGTAGGGTTGTGATAAGACTCAAATTATAAGATGCCACACAATTTACTTTTTAGTATTTTTTTACTTCTTTTTATTTCACTTTATATTTGCACATTTTATAAACACAACACTTTATAAAATAAAACTGTGAGCACATAATACATTTTTGGCAGAGAACCAACTTTTATCATTTTTATACTTTAGAACATTTTACCCACGACTTTCACGTCTACTCTCTACAACTTCATATCCGCGACTCTTACGTCTGCTGTTTACTACATCTTGCCCGTCACTTTCACGTCTGCTCTGTCTTATATCTTGTCCGAGACTGACTAGATTCAACGGTAAAAACCTTTAGCTTGGGTAATGCCATTCTCTTATTGGCTAAATCTAGTCCAATAGAATTTAAGTATTCAAACTACAATCTTTTCTTCACTTTTGATTGGCTAATTTCAAACTGTAAGCGAAATTACGTTATTACCGATCTTTTTCATAACCAGTACTTTTAAAATTCCAAACACATTATTGTCACCAAAATTACATTATTACCTCACTATTAACATCGTAAAACACATTATTCTCACAGTTTTTACACTATTAGAGTATACAACATTTACATATCACTAATAAATACGTTCACAATAAAAATAAGTATTTGCAATGACTTTACATACAATATAAATAATAATTATATACATACTGTTTTCAAGGTGGGCTGTTAATGAATTTAATTAATAAAAAATACAATTAATATCATTTAGGCATTAAAATTCTGCCTCAACCTCCAATTTGACTTTCAGTGTGTAAGAACAATTTTCATCCTACAGGTGCAAAACATATCCCTCAAGGGAGTCCAGAAACGAACTATTTCAAATTGTTTATAAATTCAGGTCTTTGTTGTCTAACCAAAGAGGAAACCGAAGGATATGCCAGTCAGATATAAGCAAAAACATGCAGATCCAAAATGGGAAGACACAAATTCAAAGAAAAATTGAACCTTTAGGTTATTTTGATATATATGAGGATGGTAGAATTTATCTTAAACCAGTAATTACTTTCTGGAGGATGTTTATGTTTGCTCAATTGTAAGACAAGTGATGATCTTGCTCCATTTTCTTTAATACCACAACATTTTCATCTGAATATGAGTCTTCAAAGCCAAAATTATAACATGATTCTTATGATTACCTTTATAAGTTATGACCTGCTTTGGACAAAATCAGAACGTTTGCAGACTCTATAAACCTGGTTGTGACGTCTTTGTTGATGAAGCAATGATAGGGGTCATTTGTTTTCAAAACAGTAAATGCTTGCTAAACCAACAAAATGTCATATAAAGGAATCGGGTGTCCCAGATATTAACACTGGATATTCACTGGACCGTAAAATCTACCTGGTAAAAAAAGAGGTTAGAAATATAAATCTCCTACTGTTAAAACAACTAGTTCTGGACATGCATGGAAAGTACATGGAGTTGAGGCCTCATGTGTATTTGGATAATGCTTTTACATCCATGAAGTTACTGAAATTCTTTTGGGCAGGAAAATGCAGTTAGATTGACCAGAAAAATTTTCAAAGCTGAAAAAAGTGAAACCGAGAAGAGCTTAATCTTAAAAATTGCAATTTGAAGCTGTAACTGCAGTTGTGTGGCACGATAATAGCGACATTCTTTTGTTATCCATTAATTCTGATCCAGGCACAGACAGGGAGGTAGAAAAGAAGTGAGAAAGGAAAGGAACAAATAAAAATACCCTGCCCTAATGCAGTAACAAACTATACCACTAATATAGCAAGAGTTTACATCCTGGTCCAAAGGAGGGAATGTCATGGTGTCGACTGATCCTCGATAAAGTGGTGGAAATGTAAATGTAGCTATAGTAAACACTGTGTTGGCATTTTAAGGTGAGGCTACAGAACGTTTATAGGAGTAGAAGGCTATACTGCTGTGACCTCAGTGCTTTTTCGATCTGTAATTGATAGCGCATGACGCATTTAAGATTATCTTTATCAGCCATGCTTCAGGAGCTGCTTTATGTTTATGCTGTAAAGAATTAACACTGTGCATGTCAAAGGTGAAAGTTTATTCAAGACATCTGTGCACTATGTGACTGCTTGAGATGTCCTGCTTCCACTGCAATGCCTGCTGTCAAATTCACATTTGAACAACAATTTTATGCAGAACACACATGGAAAAACCGACTCATGTAGACAATTTCAGAAGAAATTTCCTGGTATTCCAGTTTCAAGTAGAGAAGCTGTTACACATCTGATTAATAAGTTTAGGACATTGGGACCACCAAACCTAAGAAGGAAAAATGAAATGTTATACTGGAGGAACAAATTGACAAAATTGACCCTTCACAGCTTCGTGAAAATACAAGGTCATGTGAAAACATGCGTTCAATATGTGTCTAAAAAATGGAAAACACAATCCATGCATTGCACATAGTTGCAAACAGTGTGGCATTGCACTTTGTGGAATTGGCCTGCTTCCTCATTTACCACCAAGACAGAGGGGTGGGTGTATGTTGTAAACCATTAAAATATAAACTTATATGTATATATTATATACCTATATTTTGCATCTGAATATGGTATAAAATTTTGTGACCAATTCACAAGGCTGTGGTATGAACTTTATAGGGGTGAATACAAGACCATTTTTGCTGGAAATGTTTTAACAATTCTGGCCGTTGAGCATATTTTAAATTAATTATTAATACCTAAAATTAATGAATGCGAATGTCTTTCCAGATGGTAAATTTAAAAAAATTATTTGCATAAGGGTGCACAAGTATAAAACTACATTACCTTCAAAGGGGATGATATTTTATAATTTGCTGAAATATGAAACAAATATAATTTAATGCATACAAATTTAATTCAGCAAATTTATGATAGTTAACTAG
Source organism: Deroplatys truncata (assembly GCA_030765065.1). NCBI lineage: Eukaryota > Metazoa > Arthropoda > Insecta > Mantodea > Mantidae > Deroplatys > Deroplatys truncata. The sequence goes on from CM060989.1 coordinate 114,981,229, forward strand.
AAAATTTATTTTATATATGCATATCTTATTTTTAGTTTCTTTTAATTTAACATCTGTGGCAAGAGCTCAAAATTGAAATACCAACAGGTTTGTTAGGAGCACAAGTAGTTAGTACTATATGCACAGGAAGAGGTTAAACTGGGAGCAAAAATTAAAAATATAAGTCTGTTACACTCACATATAACTTTCTGTAACCATCATTGTTCAGTTTTAAAAGCTTACTATGCCAAAACTTGATATCATTAAATCTAGATGTTTATACAATAAAATGGTATGACAATAATAGTATTTGGGAGTTTGACTCTTACTGTATTGAATTATGAAATTGGCTTTTTTTATATTATTATTATTATTATTATTATTATTATTATTATTTAAACATCTTGGTTGAGAAGTATTTGAAAACCCATTGAGACCTGGTTACAGGCTCTGGCAATTTACTGGGCCCCACCACACAGAATTACAATAAAACAACAAAGAAACAATTTTATACCGCCATATTCATCAAATTCAATACCCCACTAAGTTTATATATTTTCATTCCAATTCGACATACTATACATTCAACCAAAGTAACACCACTAACCATTCGAACACAATCCAACTCACACGTTTCCTCTCCTTGCTGGCTGCAACCATTTTTTCTTCACCCTATGCAAAAATTCCGTCAGCTTCCTGGTTTGCATTTTATCACTAAAAATTTGTCTGACAGGTGTTTGTTTAATTTTAACCATTTATCACATATTGCCTGTTGATACCACTCACTTGTTCATGGAATTTCAAATAAAATATGATCTGCATTACCGCATTTGCACAAATAGGACAAATTCCATGTTCCCTATTTCCATCAATCCCCCTTAAGTTCCATAGTCCCAATCCCTCCCTCTCTTGTTTATTACACATAATAATGTGCATTTCTCTTCTAGCACTCTCTTATCTCCTGATAAAACATTAGCAACTTCTTTTCCCTCATTAAAGAATGCAGTAACTGTCTGTCTATATCCTTAAACCTAATTCTGAGCAATTTCCAGGAAACTCTCTCCAATTCCCCTCTTCTCAACTGCACATCACCCATCCCATTTCTAGTTAACTCTTTCCTAACCCAATAAAGATCCCATAACACCGACTGCTGGAATTTCAAACATTCTTTCAACATGGAGTCCTCTGGCATCTGTTGAATTCTGAACCAGTATTTAAGAACTCTCTCTATTCTGTGCCCTCATACACATACCCACCCAAATTCCCACAATGTCCCTTCATTCACTGCACTTTGCGAGATTCCCAGCATATTCTTACAAAACTTGCTAAGTATCCTATCCATACTTTTCCAGTTTTACTCTATTCCCCATACTTCAATACCATATACCCATCTCACTTACACCAATGCCCTATATATTCTCCAGTTTACCTTCATATCTGGTGCAACACACAAAAATCTATTGACCAGCTTCAAGGTCAGTAACCTCTTGGTTAGTGCCACTTGTTTCTGTTTCTCCCACTGCCCAGAGGAACCCAATACCGCTCCTGAATATAAAAACTTCTTTAAAATGTGTATCTATCTTTCCTTTATAGAACACTTTTATAGAACACGTTTTCTCCCTCCTCTACTTATTTCCCTTTTTAAATATTATTATCTTTGTTTTCTCCCGATTCACTTTGAGATCTCATTCCTTGCAATAGCTCATAATTTATAATACCGCATGTTTTAATGCTATTACTGAAAAGGAAGCTAAGATTAAATCATCAGCATAAAGCAAGTCTGGATTTTCCAAATTATTTATTATTGGTTCACGTATATTAACTTGCTGTAATTCCTCCATTATATCATCTACAAATAAATTAAAAAGGGCAGGACTCAACTTGCATCCTTACCTAAGCCCCCGTACTTGAGTCACTTCCTCAGTCACATAACCTTCTTCACATTTCACCAGTACATTTAATTTTTGTACAATTCTTGCAGCAAAAAATCATCTCCCTCCCTACTCATTCTCATTTGCCATAGTTTACACCATAAAGCTTCTGTATTCATTGTTATATGCTTTCTCCAAGTCGACAAATACTGCATATAACCTACCCCTCTTGTTTGCTAAATACTTATCTATCATTGTTTTGGTAACAAATACATTATCAGCCATCCTTCAATCTTTTGTAAATTGAATTAAAATTAGGAGATTAATGAGCTTTCTTCTATCCAGACATTAATTCCCTGAGTTAAAATCTCTGTAAAAACTTTACCAAAGATTGATAGGAGGGCAATTCTGCTATAAGTACCTGGATTTTCAGTAGATCCTTTTCCATTAAAAATGTGATGAATAATAGCTTTTTGCCAACTCTTGGGTATACTATTACCACTCAATGAAGTTCAATAATCTAGTCAATTATTCCAGCTGTTCTTGTTGCTTGCAATAGGCCTGAAAAAATTCATTCGGCAACCCATCTTTACCTATTACCTTATTCGTTTTGGTCTTTTGAACCTGTTTTAACATTTCTTCACAAGAAAACCCCATCAAAGGCTTCATTATAACTCAGGTCTATTTCAGATTTCCAAACATTCTTCTCCAAATCTCCAAATTCAAACAAACACTTGAAATAACCCACCCATTGCTGTAACCTAACTTCAGGTTTCTGAGCCCTACCTTTTATACAATCTCTTATAACTTCCCACACCTGTTTGGCCTCCCTGATTCAATTTTTTCTTTTATTTCTAAGGCCTTTTTTCTTCCCATTTACCTTTCTTGCCATCTAATAGCTTTGTGTACCATAATCTGTACTCTGCCACTCATTCTCTAGCCTCTGGTTGAGCATACTCTCTCCACTGAATTTGGTACGCTTTACAAAACTCTGCATTCTTTGTCAATTCATCCCTTATATCTTTTAGTATTTGTCCTACAAGATACAAGCATACCATTCCAGCCCATTTGAACACAAATTCTAATACAAATAATGCTAGTTAAGACCTATCTAAGTTTATAAACCAAGGAATCCCATGAATACACATCCTTGCCATTGAGGACTTCAACATTGAAGAAAAGTCTTCAGCATAATTCTGAATTTGTCTATATGTATTAACTTTTTCACCCACTTCTCTTTTATTTGATTGTGAAGTCATCTTAACACCAAATCTGGACTTCCACTCTATCACTATGGGAAAATGAGCACTATCACTTTAAAATTTGTGACTGCACTTAGTGACTCCCACCTGAAGACAGCAAAGTCTATAATACTTTGATATGCAAACACTAACAAATGTGAATTCCCTATCACTGTCTTCACTGAAACAACCATTCAGTATCAATATCTTTCTCTATGAATAAATGATCCAATATGTGACAGTCTTTTGCTTTCAGATTCCAAATTTTTGCATTAAATGCCCCAAAATCACAAATTCCACTATAGGGAGTTCCTGTTTAATTTCTTGCATTTCCTAGTTGATGGAAATCTCAGCTATGAAAATGTGATTTTTTGGGTGGATTATAAACTATTCCCTAGGCACAGTATAAACTTCTTCAGCATTGTCCCCATTACACCCTCCATACTAGAGTATCATTCTTAAACCATGCCCGTCCATTCATTACTACATAATAACCCCAATCCTCCTGATGTCCTTCCCTTAATATTCCTTCTGAAGCCTTTTTCTCCAATAAATACACAATCTACAATTTTAATCTCCCCCTATCTTCTACCCATGTCTCATCCACGACTGATAGATGCACCTTTCTTATCAACAGGCCAAAAAAACGTGAAGACAAGCTCCCTCTCAAACCTTCACAATTCCAGAAACCCAGTCCCACAACCCCTATTCCCCCCATTTCACCCTATTCTGAGCCCACTCTTGCAATTTCTTCCTATTTCTGAACTCAATTCCTCCCCTTATGGACTCTTGCCGCTGCACTGCTCAGTTTCTAAACTGCTTCCACATAGTGCTGATGCGATACTTGATTCTGTAGTAGCATCTTCCTCTGCACTTCTCCTGTGTTCCTTCTTGGCAGCTGTTGGATCTGTCGTGTTCACTGTCTTTCTGGAGAAATTATCCTCCACTGTAATGTCACCACCTCCCCGCTTATTTCACTTTGGTGTTCCCACAAGCCTTGTGCGACATCACCACATCTCTACTCGTTTGACCTTGGCATACTGTTATGCTTCACTGCAATGTCACCACCTCCCCGCTTATTTGACCTTGGCATACTGTTATCCTTCACTGTAATGTCACCACTTAGCCGCTTCTTTGACTTTGGTGTTCCCACAAGCCTCGAGCGACGTCACCACATCTCTACTCGTTTGACCTTGACATACTGTTATGCTTCACTGTAATGTCACCACCTCCCCGTTTATTTGACTTTGGTTTCCCACAAGCCTCAAGCGACATCACCACATCTCTACTTGTTTGACCTTGGCATTCTGTTATGCTTCACTGTGACGTGACCACCGCCCCGCTTATTTGACTTTAGTCTTCCCACAAGCCTCGTGCGACATCACCACATTCTCTATTCGTTTGACCTTGGCATTCTGTTATCCTTCACTGTGATGTCATTACCTCTCTACTTGTTTGGTCTTGGTGTTCCTAAATTCTCCCCTTTACATGCATGCCTCCTCTCTCATTTGGCCTTAAGTTTCCATATGCCTGGATAATTGCCTCAGAACATTCGTGGGTATCCGAACCATCCCTTGGAATTCCACCTTTCGTTACTTCCACTTGCTGACTCACATCCTCATCATAAGATTTGTAAATGTGACTTGTCTTCCTTTTTGCCTGTAGTAACCATTTTGTCATCAATCCAGAACTGCATATTTTGTGTGCATGCTTTCTTTCCATTTACTCTTGCTTCCTAATTTCCCTCTCATTCCTCGACAAGTTCTTATTAATGAAAATATTTGTTCCTCTAAGCTTCATTGCTATCTGTTAGATCTTAAATGTAATATTCATAGTTGTAAACTTCATTATTATCATCCTCTTGCCTGTTTGTCTTCCAACTCAAAACACATCCGCTATTTCCCATCCTTCCAGTTTCAACTCAAGCTTTTGCTCCAGAATATCCACTACCTCAAAATAGAATCCAAACTCCTCTTCTTTCTTTAACCCCAGTAAAGAACAAATTAAACATCTGATTCTTATACTCCAGCCCCTTTATCCTCCTTTTAAGGTCCTCCACCTCCCTTTTAAATTCTTCTGGAATTTTTTGCCTCATCTCCTGGGACCTATATTCAACTTACTATTCAGGCATTCTTCTAATTCATCCATTCTCTTAAAAATTTTTCTAGCTCACCGTCTGACGCAGTTGGACCAGGATTCATCTAAATGCCACCAATCACTAACAAAATTGCTACCACCAAGGTGATAATTAACATGCTCTTAATTCCTTCATTTCCTCTTTCAGTGTCCTTGGCAGCAAACTGCTCGATTCTTGCCCTGTATACTCCCAAATCAACTCTCATTGTGCCTTAGCTCCTTTTTCTTCAACAGATCATGAGCACTCATCTAACACATATGTTCTCCACGGTTGTTAACTCAGTATTCCAATTGTCTACATTGTACTTTCCTGAAGTGCCTAATAACCATCTTTTTCTTGTTGTGTTATTCAAAGGATGGAATTTTAAAGTTAGGATATAGTGACCCACTTCTTATAATCGCTTCCGCCATGACAAAATGCACAATAAAACTCTTTCTGCAAAGTCCATTAACATTGCTGAATTTTAAGTGAATATGACAAACATTTCAAGCAAAACTGAATATAACAATAAGTAATTCCATTATGGTAATGGTTCAATAAATACAGTAGACCCTCACTAATTCGTAATTGGCTACTCGTTAGTAGCTGCTCGGTCCCTGCTGAATTACATGATAAAATCTACCGTTTAAACCGAATTTCAGATAATTCGTACAACGAACTAAAATTTGGTCACCTCATTACATATTCCATACGTTATTCTTTGTTTAAACTGAATATGTATGTTGTGCCTTGCACCGCAGTATTTTCCGTTACGCATTTCACATAATTTTTGTAAATACGGTAGTGTAATTTTTCAACAATGGCCCAATTGCTTACTTGCTGCTTATGTATCACTTGCACAGCATATAATACAAGGGTGGGTAAAGAGGGGGTCAGTCAGCAGACTGCACATGGTGGGCGACTCGCAACAATACAGAGAGCTGTTTGTCTCTGCTTATGAACAGTAAATTTTTTTTTTTTGCTTCCTTTCAGTTCATCACTCGCTATGCTGCCAAAAGAGAAACATGCTCATAATGCTCTCACGCTGAAACAAAAACAGCAAATTTTACATAAGGTCGACAGTGAAGAGAAGACAGGATGCAAAACACTTTCAGATTCCTCAGTGCACTCTCTTATGGATTATAAATTCAAAACAGAAAATAGAGGCAAGTCTGACAACCTATTCATTTAGTGGCAATAGTAAGCTCATGAGACCAGTAAACCATGAAGAGTTGGAGGGTTTGCTGTTAGAATGGTTCCAACACATCCATTCTCAGCAAATTCCACTGTCCGACCCTATGCTTCAGAAAAAGGCTCGGGAAATCCCCGAGAAAGAAGGAATTTCTGGGTTTGTGTCTTCTGAAGGATAGCTATGGCGTTTTCAGAAGAGGCATAAAATCAGTGCTGTCAGTGCATGTGGGGAGGCACATAGAGTAAATGAGGAAGATGCCAATGAGTGGGTGCGGGAGTTTCAATCTAAGCCCTCTCATCATCACCCAAGAAATGTGTTTAATATGGGTGAAGCAGACGTTCTTTATAACTTGATGCCTGAAAAAACAACATGCCAAGAGAGCAGAAAATGCCATGGAGGAAAATGCAGCAAGGAGAGAGAGAGGTTTTGTGTTGTAATTCCGACAAGCTCAAATCATTAGTGATTGGAAAATACAAAAATCCACGTTGTTTAAAAAATGTCAGTCTATTTAATCTGCAAAGTCGGTACGAGAATAACAATAAAGCTTGAATGCCCAAATCTCTTGAAGATTCAACAACAAATGGCTGCAAGAAAGAGGAACATTTTGCTAACTTTGGAGTACTGCTCAGCACATTAGTTTGATGACCTGGAACTTCCGAACATAGATGTTATCTTCTTACTAACACCACAAGCTGTCTACCACAATTCGATCAACGAACAATCGCCTCAATACAGCTTAATTACAGACGCCTTCAGTGCAATAGAACTACAAGAAATAGTCCACATTGGAATGCACTGCAAGCTATCCAGAACGTATCTGCTGCTTTGGATGAAGTTACAACAGACACCATAACTGTTTTAAGAAGGCGTGGATAGCAACTGATAACGCCGCTGAAACTGAACAGGAAACCGACAATCCACATCTAAACTTATAATGTGGATACAATTGGGATTCTAATAATGCTCTACATGCTTACACCCAGTTGGTGCCCTCTTGCACCATCATTATGGAAGAATGGACGTAGGTGAACATCTGAGCTGCTGAAGAACCAGTCATCTGCTGATGATGCAGAAGAGAATGATAATTCTTCACTGTCATTTTCTGAATTGGAACATAAGATATGACACCGTGACCCCGTGCTGAAGTTGTCACTACAATTTCTGTTCTCAAGAGATTTGCTGCAACTTTTGATGTCTCCATGGCATTTCAGGCTGCCCTGAATGTGGTATCTTCAGAGAGTGCCATAGTATTATGACCAACAGTCCTCCAAACAACAATTAATGATTTTTTTCAAATTATAAAACTAAAATGTGTAATGCATAAAAGTTGTAACTAAAACATGTGTTCTGATTAAAACTTAGTGTTAAAGAACGGTATATTTAAAATGTTTCTTAGGTTATTGTTTGTTGTATTATATGACTTACTAATTCAATGAGTACAATATCGTTCCAAATAGTACTGTTTTAAAAAAAAATTATCACAAGCATTTGAGAGTAAACCTTCTCAATTAAACAAATGCCAGATATACCATATACAGCAGTTATTTTTACTTTTTCTTAGAGGTCATGAAAGTGGAATACCCTCAATCCCTGGTATGCATAACCAGAGAAAAAGTGAACTCAACAGATATATTTTACTATTTTAGAAAATATGGGACCATTTTTACAAACCTCATTAATTCAAACTTCATTAAACCGAATTGGCTATTTTTCAGTCCCTTGGAATTCAGTTAAATGAAGGTCTACTGTAATTGGTAGTGGAAATGCCAGAAAATAATTTAGGGAATGAAAATGTACATATTACACAATTTAAAATGAGATGTGAACAGTTTCGGATCCTGTGACCCACCACCCACCCTCCCTTTTTAAGACACTTTCTTATACACAAAATAAGTCGCTATATATCAACAAACTGCTCCATTTTATTCTTAGTGTGCATGCATGGAAGAAAGTGCCAACGCATGAGTATTAGCAAAATCTGCAAAAATTGCAATTCTTTCCTTCTTCTTCTTCTTCTTCTTCTTCTTCTTCTTCTTCTTCTTCAGAAACATACTCTATAGGCAAAAATTTCTGGGTTGCTAATTAACCTAAGTTTATATACAAAGAACTGAACTTAACCTCCCGAAAATCAGAAATTTAAGCTTATATAGTCAAGCATAAGCATCAGTAAGGAACACACGATTGCTTTGCTTGCATGTTTTGTTGTAACTTGTGATTGCTAATTAACCTAAGCTTATATAAATATATATATAAAAACCTAACCTTATACAAATACTGAATCATAAACATTGTTAAGGATCGCATGCTTTGGTGTAACCACCGCTATGTTTCTCATTCAGATGTTGGTAGCTCTCCCAAATGAACTAGACACAAACTCTGGTTCCACTGCAGTATTGGATTATGCATGAAATTTAAGCATTTTATTTATATCATGGTTTTTAGTATCAAGAATAATCCTTGTAATAAAAGAACATCTTGGTGTGTTGCATGCTGCTGTAGGGAAGTTACTGGGCACATTTACCTGCCCTCTTAAGTCATTTCTTTCTGGCAACTTTTGTTATTTTGAAGGAAGTGCTGCCAACATCAATAATTTGAGTTTTAAACATGTAATCCTATGGCTACACTTTGCAGCTTAGGGCCCCCAATATTTTTTCATCTATGTTCGGGTTTCAAATATTGGCAGCAGAAAAACAAGGCTACCAATGCTCCCATGATTCCTCGGACAAGATGCATGAAACGTGACTTCTGATGGTGACTAATATGGAACAAAATTAACATAATATGACACAAATTCATGCAAATACGTAAAGCGGCACCAGATTTGTTTTTTATGATATGCATTAATGATATTAAACAAATACATTAATCCTGCATATGTAATAATAGTATTAAGGATATTAAAGCAATCCTATATATGCGGTATTACATGTGTGTAGTGATTTCGTCCATAATCCATTACTGCAGTATATCTGCATCTTTAAATGCCAGCACTAGCACAGCAGGATTTGTATGAAGTTATGACCTCTGAAGATAAGAAATGAGATACTTAAGCATTCCTTTTTAGCAGGAGTTTAACATGATCCAAAGTAGTAAAAATCCCAACAAAAAATGGACCTATATGCTATGTCTATTCCGATTTCAAATACAAATGAATCATCATTTAGCAAATAGAAAATGATTCTGCTAAGACCAATGATGAATACTTGCCCAATATTTTATCAAGAAACAATCTCGTATCTCTTCTAATAGCTGCACACTTGACCACGTCTGCACGCCATTTTCATTTTCGCTTCGTGAGTTGGAAGTAATGGAGTGCCAGTTCAGAATAGTGGAATTGTTACTTCACACCTCCAAAGGAGGAAGCGTTCCGATATGGCATACAGACCTTCTAAAGTGAGAGATTGTTTCAATATGGGCGAATACTTTAACATTGTTTAAGCAGAATCATTTGTTTTATATGATGAGTAGATCTAAATTTGAAATCGCAATAGTTTGGATCATATCGAACTCCTGCCTAAAAGGAATGCTTAAAGTATATAATTTCATATCTTAAAGACCTATCAACTTAAGGCTTATTCACAAACAATGAGAACGTTGAAAAACATATTCAAATGGCAGTGTTCACATACGACGGGAAGCTTTCCCGGGAGCCGGGAACGGGAGAAAAGTGTTGCCCAACTTTTAACTTTTTTGCCCTCGTTCCCTAACACGGCATATTAGATCCATATTGTGCATATTACACTCTTCACTTTAGCGATTTTTCTAGGCGACCGTGAGATGAAGCAGCCGCTAATGCTCTCTATAGTTGCAAGCTGAAAACATGAAACTGGACGAAATTAGTTGTAAATATGCTTCCTAACCTTATCCCGACTTCCTCAAATCCAATGAGCATTGGTTCCTGTGGTGAAAGAGTCATTTGTAGTTTGTTTATATGCAACTCAAAACTTGCCATTACATAATTAACAATGGCAAAAGCTACAAAGAACAGCTAAAACCGGTGGAAATGAAAAAAGAACAACAAACAACTTTAATGCATGCCATTAAATAAAGGAATGCAAGTTTGGCACAAGTAGAGGGATCGAAAAAGTAATGGATATGCATTTACATAATGTTTACTCTATCGAATGCTGATGTTGACTTGGCTAAATTGGAAGTAGTTGAAAAAATATCATTGTTCAGTTACAAACAAATGAAATTCCAATATGCAAAATCGACTTTCACTTTGTGATCAATATGCATTCCCATTCTCGTTACCGGGCTGTTGTGAACCAATATCTTGCAGCATGCCCATACCCAGAAAAAAATCTTGGGGGGGTTCCAAAAGTAAATCTAAGCTTAACAGTCAGTTACCATGTACCTATTCCGTAGTATATAGATGTTACATGGATAAGAAAACTGCTTGGATGCATTATATAGACAAGAAAAACTCACCAGAATGAAGATATTCCACCTTGCAGCACAAAACATGGAGACTGCTTCAAAAACCGGGATGTATGGTCACCTTACCTATGTAAGGCGACGATATTAAGTTTCCCTTTTTCTTGTAAATGTGCTACTAGCAATAGACTTACTGTTATATAACGAAATTTTCCCATATTGGTTTGCTATGAATTTAAATAAATAAAACTGTCAGAAGCTTCAGGGGGGTTTGACCCTAGAAACCCCCCCTGCAAATACGACCCTGTCTTGCATGGTGCATTGCTTCGTGTTCTCATTTCCATTCTGATTACCTTTCTCGGGCAGTTGTGAACCAGCCTTTAGTGTCCTATTCTATATTGGGCATGAAAGACATGTAATTTTGCTCAGAGGCCTCTTTATCAGGCTTAGGTTGTATTACGTGCTATAAATCTACCACATGGGACCACCGGCTTTACTTCCCTTTACTGAAGATGATTATAAAACTTTTGTGTATTAAAATGCACTCTTCTTAAAAAAACTAAATTATGCAGAGTTTTATAAAGAAACCTGTTCCTTTTGTGAATCTGAGGGAACAGAAAAAATCAGATTTGTCATTAAAAAGGCAGAAGGAAAAACTGCTTATCTCAGGAAAAACTTTTACTGAAACCATTTCGGAATCATAAGCAAGTAAAAATGTAAATCAAAGTGAACCAGATGAAAATCAAGCAAAATCAGACAGTGAATAAATGCAACAACATAAACCATTGTCTGAAATTGCTACACATTGTGAAATGGAACGTGAAATATACAGATATTTTGAATCTAAAGGTCAATTATTATGATACTTCCACTTTAGGTAAACCATTCACACCATCGGATGATTAATGTGATGACAAGGACGAGGAAATGGATGGTGGCATGTTTGTGGGAAAAGAGGAAATGAAGAATAATCAAATTGAGTTTTATTTATAGATGCTCTTTAACTACTGTGGTCCTTAGCGTCCCATTATATATTGGGCATAAAAGACCGGAAATTTTCCTCAGAGGCCTCTTTATCAGGCTTAGAATACAACGTGGGGATGTCTTCAGTTTCTTTTTGTATTTTGTACAAAATGTTGTAAGATGGTTACAGCTATGGAAACTTCATGTAGGGGACCGTGGTTATGAATTGAAACTGAGTGCATAGCAGGTCACAAAACTGCATGGAGTTCGCAGGAAAACGTAAATAGGCAGTTTTCACCGTACTTGAGATTAGGTATGTCTGTATGTGAATGTAATGGGTTCATGCTTTTAAATTGCTTTTGTGAAATAATAAATTTAGTGACTCTGGGACACCAAACATTTATAGATTAGTAAAAACATACATCCGTCCCAAAATTAGGAAAATGTGGGGAGAGGGATGGAAATTTCGAAATTACTACAAATATAGTCTGGATAGCTGGTGATGGTCAGTATGATAGTCCTGAGTTTTGTGCAAGTATGTAAAATATAAGGCAATGGACATAACAATGGAAAACTAATGGATTTTATTGATTTGCAGAAAGGTGGTATTACTGGAGAACTAGAAAAACCGGCAGAATAAGAAAGGTAATACGTAATGGGTTCCTAACGTAGAGCAGACCATGAGTTTGACGTATGGCACATGGCCAAATCTTTACAAAAGAAACTAAAAACAATAGAAAGTAAATCACATCTTGTATATGAATGAAAGAAAAATAACATTAATCGTATATGGTGGTAAACTCAAACTTATGGTAAATAAATTCAAATCCATTTTGAAACACATTCTGCAGTATTCAAGTCCTGGTCTGGAAATAAAGTTATGAATGAATGTAAGCATTATGACTTGACAGAGGATCAAATTAAAAAGCAAGCTGAATATGAAAGAACTCTCATGGTTACAGAGTTCTGTCATCAGTTTTTGAGTGACTTAACCTCCAAATGAATAAAAAGCCTGTCACATTAAGGAACAAACTAACCCGATTAAAGCATCAGAAGAATAGGCACACAATGATCCACATTGAAAGAAATGAAAACAATGTAGTCAATTTATCACAAGACGATTTTTCAGCTTCAGAAATAAATCTCCTAAATAAAGGATTAAAGACATGCATTAACTACAGTAGAAACATTGATGAATATGTTGCTGACATCGAAATTGCAATAGCTAACGTACCAGAAGGTGAGAAGTGGACAATCAGAAACAAATGTGAACCTATTTTGAGAAAAATAAAAGATACATGCCACACCAGCAACCCTTTCGAAAAAGTAGTAAAAAGCTTAAATTTGAAAGATGTAACATTCGATAAAGCGGATAAAATCAATAAATTGGCAATCTTGGAGAGACAGAATTACATACAAAGCATGAAAAATCTTCTAACAGCTCCTGAATACACCCTATTAAAGAAAGATCTCTTAAGCAAATGCATTCAGCACACAAATAAAAGCCTAGCAACTGTCCAATACATTATGGGCGACAAAGATAAAAATAGATTAAAAGTAGCCAACCTCTCAAATCCAAAAATGTATGGTTTACCAAAAATACACAAACCTGGAAATAAAATCAGACCAATTTTCTCATGCATTGGAGCCCCAACTTATAGTCTTGCAAAATGGCTAATCCACAAATTTCAAGAATTCACAAAATTTGAGTCTTTAAGCATCAGGAATTCACTTGAGTTAATCACTAAGATGAAGGACTTTCAAATTGGAGTTGGGGATACTTTAATGTCTTTCGATGTGGTTTTACTGTTTCCAAGCCTACCTAAAGATAGGGTGATAGAGGTATTAAAAAATTGGTTAACTGCCATCAATAAAAATGCAACAGAAATTGAAGAACTCATTAATTTGACAAAATTGTGCATAGAGCAAACCTTCTTCAACTTTGGAGGAAAATATTTTGAACAACTCACAGGCCTAGCCATGGGAAATCCAATGTAGCCCTTTCTGACTGATTTATTCATGAGTGCTATTGAGACCAGAGTAGTAAAAGCCTCTCCTTGGTTATTTGAAACCTGGACCAGATATGTCGACGACATATTCACAATGGTTAACAAGAAACATGTACAAGATGCTCTTAAATTATTGAATTAGCAAGACAGTAATATTAAATTTACCATTGAAACTGAATTGGATAACCAGCTCCCCTACCTGAACCTAAAAATCATGAAGAAGAATAATAGATTTAACTTTTGGATATACAGAAAACACCTATACAGTTAAGTATATAAAAACAATAGCTACAACCATCATCACACAATGTTGCAGTTTTTAATAGTTTGACCCATAGAAAGGTGAACATCCCCATCACTGAAAAGGAATATAACTTAGAATTTCAAGAAATATTAAAAATCGCTAAACCAAATGGCTACAAAACAGATATGGTGGATAGGTTAATCAAAAAATTCAAGCAACAAAAAATGATAAAGGAAAATACAACCCTCACAACACACAAACAATATCTGATATATAAAAAAATCACATTTCACCCATGGGCACACAACAAATTCAAAAATATTTCAATGTAGCACTCATCCCTGAAAACAAATTCAGCATAAAATTCTTCATAAATGCAATTCAAAAACAAAAAAATGCCAGCAGATAAAAACTCCGGGATTTATAGAATAGATTGCAAGGATTGTGACTAAATATATATTGATCAAACTAAGCGTAACATAGAAACGAGGCTTAAGGAAAATTTTTGTAAACATTAAATCCAGGGAAGAAGAAAAATCAGCAGTTGCAGCACTATTTTGGATACAGGGACATGAAATTGAGGACACAGTAACACTTGGCAAGCAGGCAAAAAAAACCTACTGAATTAAACATTTGGGAGAAAATATTTCTGTGGAAATTTCGTCCAAAGTTAATAAATTTTGACATCCCTAAAGACAAAAATTTGAACAGTAAACTTGTACAACCACTACAAGAGGGATAAAGAGACATCTGTAACCATCACAGCAAAGCCAACCAGCTGACGATGAGGAAGTGATTCCTCAAAACTGGTTGTGAGGTATTTAACCTATTTTAGTGAAATTGTATATTTGCAACCACTTCTATATATTATAAACAATTTTATACTACCAAATTCATCAAATTCAATACCCCACTGGGTTTACATATTTTCATTCCAATTCGATATACTACACATTCAACCAAAATAACACCACAAACCACTTTCATAAAGTGAACCTAGTCCAACTCACATACCTCCTCTCCTTGTTGACCAAAACCAATGTTTCTTCACTGATATACAAAACTTCTCCAAGCTTTCTGGTTTGAATTTTGTCATTTAAGTTTTTTCTCACTGCTATTTTTCCTTTAATTTTAACCAATTACCACATATTACCTGTTAATGCCATTCCCTTGTTGCTGGTCATTCAAATAAAATAATGTCTGCATTTGCACAAATAGGACAAATAGCATGTTTCCAATTTCTCCAAACCTGTTACATATTCCTCATCTGAACCATGCCATTCGCACCCTCTCTTGCTTTTTAAACATAACAATGTGCATTTCTCTTTTAGCACCCTTTCTTATCTCCTGATTAAACATTAGCGACTTCTTTTCCCTCATTGAAGAATGCAATAACTGTCTGTCTGTATCCTCAAACCTAATTCTGACCAATTTCCAGAGACCTAACTCCAACTCCGCTCTTCTCAGACATACATCACCCATTCCATTCCTAGTTAACTCTTTCCCAACTTTATGAACCTAATAAAGATCCCCTAACGCAGACTCCTGGATTGTTAAACATTCTTTCCACATGGCCCAGCATTTCTGATATTCAATATAACAATTTCTGATATTCTCTGTTTCTTCCTAGAAGCACCGTATGTGGTGCATTCTGTAAGGATGTCATTTACTGTTAGCAGTGCTCTATAAGAGCTGCATACTATTGGATCATGTTTGTATATCAGACAGATATACAAACATTGGTGTGTCCAATTGTTAATCATGTCAATAAAACTTGGTTGCCTCTTTGTACCTTATATATAGATGGCATATAAAAGTCCACTGCTGCTTCAATTGTACTGTGGTCCAAACCTTCTTAATCTTCGTGTTTATGAATAGCAGTAAATGTCTTTGAGGAGTTTGGATATTTTGGATTCAGGAGTTTTGTAATGCTTTTCTTAGCTGCAAGGTCTACCTCTTCATTACCGGCTATGTCACATGATAATTTCTTTTCCCTTTATTTTCAATAAATGTTTCAGGATCTGAATGTCCTGTATTAGTACATCTGTTGTCCATGGGTCACTAATTGCTTGTATGGAAATGAGGGAGTCAGAAAAGTAATGAAATGTTGGTCATCCATATTTTGAATGTCAGCATTCCCCATTTGATTGCATAGAGTTCACAGGTAAAAATGGAAAATAAATTAGTTTAAGTCTCAGAAGTTTCTCTATGAACACTACTGTACATCTGCTACTTTCACTAGTTTTGTATCTAGGTGTGAATATTCGAAATTTGTGAATTTGTTCTTAATTTCATTATACATGCATTTAAATATCACTTGATTATTAGCAAAATTCATTTGGCAACACACTGTAACTTCACTCTTACAAGATAATTACCTTGAACGTGTTTTGATGACACCTTGTCTTCATCATCAGCTAAGAGCCACTAATGAGTCTGTCGGTTCTGATGTAGAGGACGCCGTTGTGCTTCTTGACGATAATGTCATTTCCGGCTTGATGTATTTAAAGATGAGATCCTCTTTCGGAGGTAAATTGAAATTTATTAGATCGCTTTTTTTATATGAGGAGATTTTCCCATATCATCAATTCTATTGGAATTCTATTAAAAGATACAATAGAATTGACGATATGAGAGAAACTCCTCATATAGAAAAAAAAGCCATCTAATGAATTTCAATCTCCCTCCAGAAAAGGATCTCATCTTTAAATACATTGAGCCGGAAATGACGTTAACGCCAGGATGTCCAATAGCTACCTCTACATCGGAACCGACAAGACTTTTTAGTAGATATTAGGTGATGATGAAGACAAGGTGTTTTTGAAACGTGTTCAAGATAATTATCTTGTAAGAATAAAGCTACAAGGTGTTGCCACATGAATTTTGTTAATATTTTAATTACTTCACTGTGTTTCCCATTAAGTGTTATGTTACCACATAAATAGTTTCTTCTTTGGTGTACTGCAGTACATCTAATTTTATTATAGGTTTTAATAGAGACCAGACAGTAATCTATTAATATTTTTTCTCTGATGGGTGGTAAAATTAAGCTCTTTACTGTATTTAATCAATCTTAGGTGCGGTGGGATCTGGTTGGCTCTGCTTTCAGGATATTTATCGTAATATCTACTGAAAAATAGGCCAATAAATGAAGGTGGATTTCTGTTTGCTGCTACCTTAAATGCATAATGCAGAGTTAACCATTTCCTTCTGATGTTTAACGGTATTTCATGTGTTTCAAATTGCAGTTTTTTTGTAATTACACTGGTATGCAATGCTCCAGTTGCTATTCTTAATGCATAACTTTAGATAGTATCTAACATTTTTAAGTGTAGCTAGAGATGTTCAGTTGTAAACTATGGCTCCTTAATGCAATCTAGCTTTAATTGTAGTGTTGTACCTTCGCATCAGCACTCAACAGTCTGCACCCCTGTTCTGTCTGCCTTTGTTGGTACTGTTGGATACAACCAATTGACCAAATTGTTCAAAAGCTATTTTCAACACCCTGCAGTCATATGAAATTGAAAACGATCATGTCATAGCGGTAATAATGACTTCTGTGTATTGTATGACATCATGTATGAATACCCTGAAAGGTTTAATGGAAGAAATAAGTTCACATCAACAAAATAAACCTTGTTGAGAAAGTTTTTGAAGATGAACTCAATGAACTTAAGCCTGCAGTTGTAAAACTGAAAAATGAGTTCAACTCTGCAAAATGCAAAAACAGTTACATGTAATTTTTTAAGCCCAGTATGAGGACTCTGCTGGAAAACACCAAATATGTGCTTTTCTTATGGCAGTGTGTTTCAGATAGAATTCCTGGTTTAAATCTGCATTCTACTTAAATTAAGTTGACTTTGATCTATGGACACCCTTTAACTACTATGGTCCTTAGTGTCCTATTCTTAATTGGCTGTGAAAGACTGGAAATTTTGCTCAGAAGCCTCTATGAAGCTTGGTTCTTTTACATACTATAAATCTATGTCATAGGGTTACTAAGTTTACTTCCCTTCTGAAGGAAGCCATACTGAGGAGTTTTACACTTGAAAAAACCAATTACCCTCCACTGGATCTGAACCTGCAACCTCAGGAAACTAGGGGCTACCATATAAGACCTAAACCACAGAGGCCCTCAACCATGTAGGTTGAGTTGTGCTTGGAAACGCATATCAAGGATATAGCAGATATCTTCAAGACCATTGAAGATGGGAATGCAGGGATACACTTCTTCAAAGAAGTTGAAGCAACTAACATCCTGATAATGAAATTAAAAGCTGATTATGTCAGCAGTCTGCCGCGGAATTATGGAATCGATCACTTTCTTGAAAGGGTCATCAAACCCGGCAGAGGGCGATGGAGTTTTGGTTTATAAATCCTTAACATGACTTCTTTCAGAAAAGAAGTAAAGCAGGTGGTACCATGTGGTAGATTTATAGCACGTTAAAGAAACTCAAGCCTAATAAAGGGGCCCCTGAGGAAAATTTCTGGTCTTTCATGCCCAAAGTAGAATGGAATGCTAAGGGCAACTGTAGTTAAAGAGCATCCATAAATAAAGCTCAATTTAATTTTAATTTACCATACCCTAAAAAACCAGTGATAGAGAAGTAACACAGAAATTGTTCATTGAAGGGGTATTAAGTGAGATTGTATTAGAAGAAGTTAAACATCTACCACCAAAGTTAAGAATGGGTGTTAAAACCAAGATAACTTGCGCTTCCCAAGCAGCTTTGGTGAAAAATAAACAATTCAAGATGCCTGATCCAGGTGAGAAGTTTATTCAGGCCATAGGCTCCATATTTGACCCAAGAAATGCCTCAAAGCTCATGTCCCTTACAGAACTGCTTAAGCTTAAGTATTGTATACCACTCCAGAGGGCACTAGGAAAACAAGAATTTATAGAATCCTGAAGTGTTTACCTAACCATGTGAAAAGGAAAGTGGCAGAGTACTTCTTTGAAGCCTGAAACCATCTCTTCCACATTCTGCCATTGCAACACTGAAGAATATGTGGTTTCCATGCTCCAGCATGACTTGGAGAGATCTTTATCAAAATACGTTTGGTGGTGAGCTACAGGAGGAGGAGACTGCCACCAACAAATGCAGAATGTTGTGGTTTGAATAACGTAATTTCACTCTTGATATCTGGGATGGTAGTAATAAATAAGTTTTGGTTTTCTTTAAAACTTTTCTCTCTCGAATCCAGGAAATTCAAGAAGGAACTGCAAGGTGTGAGAACTAAGGACTGAAATTTATTGATGTTTACATTTATAGTTGTTTTCTTTTTTTATTTCCATATTTGACTGAAACTCCTTAATAATGTTCATTTTTAATTTCCATTGTAAAAGATTATAATAAACACTCCATTGCCTAAATTACTTTATTTATACTACCCAATAGTGCCTTCTGTCTTATGTTTAAGTAAAGAATTATAACCCAATTGAGTGCAGCAAGATTTGCATAACACTGAAATATAATTTGTCACAACAGCAAAGCCACATTTCTTTGGCACTTACTATTCATAGCACAATCCATCTGAGAAACATCTACTTACTAACGTTATGAGCAGCAATGAAATAAGGCAATACATTTGAGCAAATGTATGATTTGGTCCCTCACAATTAAGATCATAGAATAAATTTGTTGAGATAGAGAAGTTATAAAAACACAAAGACACCAAGTTTGTATTCCATATCAACACAAATGTAAAAAATTACATTTTATAGCACCTTTATCTAAAATTAAATAACAATTATGAAAATGAAGGATACGATCCACCAGGGATTACCATTGAACCTTCTCCCAAGCAATCCCCTTCTCCCTCCTTGATTATGACACCATTGCTCGTTTTATTTTTAATACCAGCAACCTATTTCACAACCACTGGTTTTCTTCTGGTGTGACATTACTTCCTCTTTGGATCCTTCCATCATTTCCGAAAATGTTAAATAACTCAAAAATGAGGCAAAGAGGAAGCATGGGGGTTAGAATGGAGTATCATGGCTTGAAAATTATGCATTGTGCTTATCTTTTGTATTCGAACCAAAAACTCAGCCAATAAAAACAGATGCAGCAAACATTATTGTTGCCAATTTTCACAAACTAATCTAAAGAGTGATCATTAAATACAAACTGTCACTCGATGTGATTATAATTTGACATGGCAAAAATTAATGAAGAATTAGTTTGACATCACTCAGCTAATTTTGCTGATGATTGGTCAAATCTGGTTTATATATGTCTTTAAAATGTGACAAATCACCGTAGGCCTCAAAAGTATCTAATTCGTACATGTTTCTTTCCTAATGAATCAAATTATGTATTTTCAAAATATAGAAAAGAAATGACCATCTATTCTTAAATTATGTCCAATTTGTAATACTTTTATGATGTGATGAATCGAACACTCATCCTTTTTAAAATTGATACATTATCAGACCTCTTCTCCAAAATTTCAAACTTCTGAAGCTTTGTATCCAAATATGTAATTTCAAATGTTAGAACTGAATGTAGAGATTTTTAACCTTATTAATCAAATTATGCGATTTCAAAGATGATAACCTAGTAAAGGCCCTCAGAAATTTAACACCTGTGAGGACTTTTACTCTCATGTATCAAATTATGTGCTTTCCAATTGCCCAACTTTATAAAGCTTTTAGCACAAATTTCACACTTATGAGGCTTTTTATCCTCTTGTATCAAATTATTCATTTTCAAATTGCCCAAGAGCATAAAGCCCTTTTCACAAATTTCACACTTGACCCTGAGACATCAAATTATGCATTTTCAAATTCCATATTAGAGTAAAACCATTCCCATAAATTTTAAGCTAGTGAGCCTTTGTACCCTAGTGTATCAATTTACATATTTTCAAATTGCTCAATGAGTAAAGCTCTTCTCACAAATTTGAAGCTTGTGAGGCTTTTCACCATTATGTATAAAATTATGGATTTTCAAAGATGACAAATGTGCAAAACTTCACACTTGTAAGCCATTTTTACCTTCATGTATCAAATTATGTCTTTTCAAATTGCGCTACTAATTAAAGCTCTTCTCACAAATTTTACACTTGTGAGATATTTTTAGCCTCCTATATCAAATTATTTACTTTGAAATTGCCCAACAGTGTAAAGCTCTTACCACAAATTTCACACTTGAGTCTTATTACCCTCATGTATTAAATTATGCAATATCAAAGATGATAAATGTGTAAAGCCCTTCTTACAAATTTCACATTTGTGAGACTTTATACCCTCATGTATCAAATTATGCATTTTCAAAGATGATGAAATCTCATATTTGTGAGGCTTTTTACCGTGATGTATCAAATTATATGTTTTCAAATTGCCCAACTGAGTAAAGCTCTTCTCACATATGTTATGCTTGTGATTCTTTTTACCTTGATGTATCAAATTATGTTTTCAAACTGCCCAAATGACTAAAGATCTTCTTACATATTTCATACTTGTGAGGCTTTATACCCTAATGTATCAAATTATGCCTTTTCAAAGATCGTAAATGAGTAAAGCCGTTCTCACGATTCTCACATTTGTGAGGATTTATACCCTGGTGTATGACATTATGTGTTTTCAAACTGACCAACTGAGTAAAACTCTTCTCACATATTTTATACTTGTGATCCTTTTTACCCCCATGTATCAAATCATGCGATTTCAAATTGCTCAACTGAGTAAAGCTCTTCTCACAAATCTCACACTGGTGAGGCTTTTTACCATGATGGATTAAATTATGCGATTTCAAATTTCCCAACTGAGTAAAACTCTTCTCACATATTGTACACTGGTGAGGCTTTTTACCCTCATGTATAAAATTATGCATTTTCAAATTGCATAGCAGAGTAAAGCTCTTCCTACAAATTTCACACTTGTGATGCTCTTTACCCTCGTATATCAAATTATGTATTTTAAAGCTGCCCAAATGTGTAAAGCTCTTCTTACAAGTTTTACATTTATGAGACTTTTTACCCTACTGTTTCAAATTATGTAATTTCAAAGATGACAAATGTGTAAAGCTCTTTTCACAAATTTCACACTTATGAGCCTTTTTACCTTCATGTATCAAATTATGTGTTTTCAAATTGCTCAACTGAGTAAAGCTCTTTTTACAAGTTTCACACTTGTGAGGCTTTTTACCTTCATGTATGAAATTATGTATTTTCAAATATCCCAGCCGAGTAAAGCTCTTTTCACAAATTTCACACTGGTGTGGCTTTTTATCCGTTTTGGCTTTTTATCATTATGTATAAAATTATGGCTTTTCAAATCGCCCAAATCAGTCAACTCCTTCTCACAAGTTCCAGATTTATGGGAATTTTTACTTTCATGAATCAAATTGTGTAATCTCAAAGCTAACAACTGTGTAAAGCTTTTATCACAAATGTTACACTTGTGTAATGTTTCACTCCGATGAATCAATAAAGCCTTATCACATACTTCCCCATCACTAGATTTCCCTGATAAGTGAATATGTTTTTCTATAGGTGGTATATCTGTGATATCACTTTCTTGGCTTTTACATTCAGGACAATCATTTCTAAAACTGAAGCTTGTATTTATCACTGCAGCACCAGCAGAGGGCAATTGTGAATCACTGCTGCCATCATCAGCAACTGCTTCTGCACATAATCTGAAATAGTGGAGGATTTAGCATTAGGTTAAACAATCTAAGAATGAAAGGGGATTAAAGCTGAAAAAGAATCTCTGTTTCTTAACAATCATCTACAGTAGTTAGATATTCATATAGAGCAACCTCATTTTTCATTAGTATTTAGATAACTTTGTTAATCTGCAATATTGTTAAATAATTAATATAATTTTTCATGTGAAAAATTTTAATGCTAAAACCAGTTGGATGGTTATGGCAATACAAGGAGTATGTGTCACATGCACTGAGAATTACATCAACCTTCAAGTTTGTTTTAACAACCCTTCAAAGCAATTCCTGAGTTGATTAAACTGGTAAGAATATATTTTCATAACAAATGGTTCTCATCA
Organism: Deroplatys truncata; assembly: GCA_030765065.1. Taxonomy (NCBI): domain Eukaryota; kingdom Metazoa; phylum Arthropoda; class Insecta; order Mantodea; family Mantidae; genus Deroplatys; species Deroplatys truncata. Next base: position 115,004,234 of record CM060989.1, read on the forward strand.
AGTCAGCAGCCAGTACATTGAATGGAAAGTTTCTTGCTGATTCTCAATTATGAATGGAAGATCATCAAAGCATTATATATAAAACATGGAATGTTTGAAAACTCGCATTACACTTCACATTAATTGACATAAACATCTTCAGAAATAATTTAATTTCATTGTTAGCCAAAATGCCTCTACATTACTGTTACAAACACAAAAATGACTTAAAATAAGCTTGTATGAGAGTATGGTCATATAGAGCAACGATAAGTTTTCTTATTTTTGCCTATTTTCATTTTTAATGCCTATGAATGCCTATTTTATTGATCTTTTAGAAAAATTATGTTTGCGATGAATTAAAACAAAATGGAAGCATACATGTAGTTGCTGACCAATAGTTTTAGAACAGATTATACCTTACTTTTACTGCAGATAATAAAAATTCAATTTTCTTTAGCCTTTAGTGACCCAACTTATTCCTAGAAAGGTACTTTTCCCCATCTTGTGTCTTCTATTATACACTATTGTGTGTTGAAAGCTTGGCAAATGGTAGGAAAGGGTTTATGGACACATTGCAATCATTTACACTTTAGACAAAAAGAAAAGCAGCATTATTAGCAAATGCATCTATTCCTTAAGTTGTTACCTAACTATAAACATGTAAATGTTGGGTTGTGGAAAGAATGGAGACACATTATTAACCTTAGTTCACATTTCTCATCCAATGAAGACTGCTATTTTGATGAAATAGTGCAGCAGTGTTAGGTAGTTTCTTGTTGATATACACTGACAGGTACTTCTGGGACAGTTCTCGTACGACCGTCACTCACTGAAAATAATGGTGGATCTGGTAACAGTTCATGAAAGTCCTGATGTATGAGGGTATCTTTCAAGATTTTCAACTAGAAAACATTTCCTGGAAAAATTCTACAGGCGCTAGGCAAGAAACAACTTCAGAAGACATGCAAAGTCTGCTCATCCAAAAAGGATCCAGGAACTGAAGAGGCAAAAAGGAAGAACACCAGTTATCATTGCAGTGAATGCAAAATTCAACTTTGTACTGACTCATGTTTCAAGATATTTCATTCCAAAAAGTGCTACAAAGTTGGACTGTGTATTCTTATAAAGGAACTTAGTGTATAAGTGAAAAACAGCAAAACATTTTGTTAAAATTTACATATTTTATTTACAACTCCCATTTATAACCTGTGAGATTCATTTCTTCCTCCTCTGTTTTCCCATATTATTGTTTCTCATTGATGAAGCAAATTAAGTAGTAAACATAAAATGTTACATACCAAGTGAAAGAGAAAAGTTCAAGCTTTAACCCCATGTATGGTTCTGTATAATTATATGTCTGAGGATAAATAATCATTTATAATTTGCTTCAACCATTTAAAGAACCACTGAGGAAATGATGCAGGAATTGAGGAGTCTGTATACAACTGGCTGCCAAGGTTTCTTTATTTAAGAAAGGAATTGCCATTTATGTGAGAGAATCACACTTTGAAATAACAAAACTATGTAAAAAATTGACAGCAATTACCTACTTCTGTTATTTCAATAAAATTTTAAAACAGAAAATTTTAGTTTATATTTTCTCTACCCTTAAATAAGCTATATAACTTTCCAAAGTATCCATGGACTTTATTATATAAGAGTGGGGGATAAAAAAATTTAATACATTATTTGTTGGTAGTGATCATTATATTCCCATTTGTATCAGTTCATGAACATGCGACATCTACTACAACCTAAATGTGAGAGTTATATTAAACACTTGCTAAATAAATTTAGTTTTATACTTTGTACTGAGGCTTTCATGGCCGGCGTCATAACTAATAAATGTAGTTTTGACTAATTTTGAAGATTTAGAAGCTAGTAACAGTGATGTGTCATAATTTAAAATGAAGAGAGTTGAGGGTTGTTACACTACATCACTATAATATTCTTACTTGAACGCGTTTCGGGAGACGGTTTGTTCCCATCGTCAGCAAAAAACTAACCGTCTCCCGAAACGCGTTCAAGTAAAAATATTATAGTGATGTAGTGTAACAACCCTCAACTCTCTTTATTTTAAAAAATGTAGTTTTATTTATGGAAATTCTTTAGATGCTTTGGTTCTTAGTGTGCCACTCTATTCTGTGCGTGAAAGACAGGAACTTTTACTCAAACACCTTTTTATCATGCTTGAGGTTCTTGTATATGCCAAGAGACCACCTCCTTTACTCCCTTACAAAGGTAGCTATGCTAATGATTTTTACACCCAAAAAATTCCATCATCCTCTGACAAGTTTAAACCTGTGACCTCAACCAACTGTCATCAAGTACAAAGCTGTATTGAACAGAAGCTGGCCACTGTGCCACAATATTAGTAATTATCAAACTTGCATTGCACACTGTTTGGATATAGGTACTGTATACTTCTGTGTTATCTGGGTGATAAAATGGACACATGACTACAAATGGTGTCTGCAATGCCAGGAAAATTTGCAACTCGATAAAATTCTTCTATCACTATGACCATAGGGAACAGTACCTCCAATACTTTCACCACTGTGGGTTTCAAAACTCTGTTGCAGTCACTGTTAACAGTATAGAATGGAGAAATATCTGAGTGTTGTCAATAGCTGTTAAATTGGTAATAATTACCAATTTCTTTTCATATGGTATTCCAGCCTCATGTGAGCTTTTTCTAATATTTGTCACACTACCTATTTTGATAATCTGTATTGAGTCACCCATATTTGCAATAAATTCTTTGACCAACATTTCAATATTGAAAATATCCATTGCTTAGTTACTGGAATGAAAGTAAATGTGATGCCACTTTTCAAGAGCTAGATCATGTACACAGCCTTTAAACTAGAATTGACGGACTATCTAAGTTTTGAAGGAAGGAAAATGGTACTTCAAAAGCTGATGGGAACTTATGATGTCGAAAGGATGTCACACATTGGTGCAACAGAACTTTTACTTCTGACGAGCTATCAATAGTTTGGCAATCTTCAATTGTCTTGATGATGGTTGATGAAACCCCGCAGGCATAAGGCTTTTCAATGGGGAAAATACTAACAAACTCAGATGAGTGATTTTTTACGCACACAAAAATTTCCTCTCTCTATAATATTACATAAAGAAGCACCAGTAAAGGAAAAAATAACACAAGAATCATAAGGTTTTTTCATTGAAATATTAGCCAAGAGTCAAGTCTTACCTTGGTAATTTTATTGGAGTGAAGTCCTCATCCTGTAACAGAATAATGCAAATGTACAGATTCATACAATCATCTATACAGCATTACTTAAATGCCGTGCATCAAATAGTTATCTTTAAAATACCATGTTTGATTTATTTTTAAATTGGATATGGCATAAGGAGTTATGCAGAAACAAAGATTAACTTTACATCAAGTTATGGGGTGAATGAGAACAGAGAAGTGGAGAATGTGTTTAAACCTGAATAAACAGTTTGACTTAAAGAACAGAGAACTGGCAAAAGGTATGTTTAGTAAGGTAAATCAGAATCTATGATTGTGTTAACCCAATATTAAAGAAGGTCTGATGTAATACATTCACATGACTATCACTACAAATGACAAATTCACATATATGTCCATATTAATGCAAGGATTCACATAGAACCACATAAGGTGCTACATAACACAAAAGATTGCTAACTCCAAACTTTATGCTTGCAATCCATGCACAGAGACAGAATTCTACAATTCTCTCTCCAAGCACTGCCAGATTGTGAACAATGCAAGATTTCAAACCATCTACTGGGCAAGATGTACTTCCATTTGGTCTCATACCATTGCCAGATACCAAGCTGTTGTTTGCTTCATGCAAAAACTTCTTATGTCCGATTTGTTTACAAAAAAAGAATGATTTTCCATTATGGATATTATTGGTTTGGTTATTATTCTATTTGAAACTTAAGGTGTTCTGAAAATATTTTAAAATATAATTTACAGATCCAGAAACATGTGCCAATTTTGTGTTTTGTCAATGGCTGCATTGTAAGTGGGTTCTTATTCTTCTATCCAAGTTATGTTACACTAATGTTTTTTTTTCTCAAGAATGATTTGAAATTGAGCAGGAAGTCCTTTGAAGATAGGAAGACACAGTGAAATGATTCACTCTCGCTCTGTACATGAAAGTTATGCAAGATTCTAGAAGGTGACATGCATGAAAAACAACCCAGAAAAAAGGGTTTGTTGATGTGACAGCCGGATTTTGCTCCCTCTATAGTATATATAATTTGAGAGAAAATAGTCAAAAATAACAGTAGTAGTAACACAACAAGAACAGCGTCAATATCATATCAAGACTGAACCAGCCTCAGCTGTATATCTTTGAATAGGACAGCATAAATAAAACTATGAGTCCCAGATATTGCCAAGAAGGCTGTTATAGCTACAACTTCACCAGAGTGGAAAGATCATCAGTTTAAAATGCAGCATGTCTTTGAGTAAATGGAGGAATGCCACTGAAAGGAGATTCTACTGGGGTAATATCAACTTTGACTGGTCGTTTACTTAAAGAATTTAAAACAAGCCAGCCAGTTTCCAATGTTTAAAAAAGGCTGCGATTTACTTAATTGACAGCAAATGCCATAGGGAGGTCTTGCAAAGCTGTAGTTTAAATTAGTTATATTAGTGATAACAGAATGTTTGGTACAGGCAAGTTACTTTGCTTAAATGTGCCAAGAATGGCAGAGACATACAGTCACTGTTATTTGTATTAGTTGTTTTTAAATGTTAATAACTGGGTTTTAAATGTCTTTCTTAATATGAGTCCAATTACCAAACCAGCTTCAATTAACGCTTAATCAAAAATCGAACAAATTAAACTTTCATTTACTATTGAATAGTGTAAAATATAAACAATTGGGTTTTGTTTTAAGTTTCTTGATCCAATCAAGGCAGGGTCCTTCCTGTATCCCATACCAACTTAGATGTCTAGTGATGTGAGTAGGATATGTTCAGACAATGCCATTTTACATTTTATCATATTTTGCATGACCATTTACTTCATCATTACTCATAACTATAATGCAACTCTGGTTGCCCTTGTATCCCAGTCATAACTTCCACAGAATCAAAGTACCAGGGAATATGTTTTATGATTTCTAGTATTTTTATGTTGTAAAGGCAACATTGTACAAGGGTGACTGAATGGAGTTAATTGTACAGTGTGGTTGTTAATATATCAATATCACTGAATTATATGTTTACCAGAGAATTAGAAATGGGAGATTATTCTAGAAAAAAATTAAAGATACACTCCATAATAATAACCCTCTTTTTTGGTGAAAAAACTAAATTCCAAACCAGTAGTATTACAAAATATTAATAAAGGGAATAAGTTAGTAAAACTGGTTAAGAAGATTACACCCAACAAATAAAGGAGCTTTTAAAATTCTCAGAATATACTTAAATATAAAACACCCCATAAGCAGACTAATATGCAACATGAATATAAGCTTAGCAGTTGTTAAATACTCTCCTTGTGGTAAAGATGAAAACAGATTAAAATGAAATCTCTTAAAGTCCAAAACTTTATGATTTACCAAAGCTATATAAACCTGGAAAAGAACTAAGACCAGCATATTATGTATCAAAGTGCCAACTTACAAACTGTCAAAATGGCAAACCAACAAATTAAAAAACTCCCAAAATTTGAATAATTAAGGATAAACAATTTCCTTGGGTTAGTATAAAATAGAAAACACATTGCTTAAAGATGATAACATTAATTTTAAGTGAGCAAAGCACCATTAAAATAATGGTTAACCTCCATTAACAGCAATGAAATCGAAATTATGGACTAATTAGTTTAGTAAAATTATGCACTGAACAAACATTCTTTTTTGTTTTGCAATAATATATGTGTTGATGATACTTTCATATAGTTAGGATGAAGAATTTATAAGATGCTTTAAAGCTATTGAATTAGAAACATAAAATTCACTATGGAAATAGAACCTCACAACCAGCTTCTCTTGGCATTTGGAATATATACAAAGAACACACTGGCTGTGTGCACCATTCTCAATCAAAATTTTATTGTGGTAAAATATTGCCTTTAGTGAATTAAATGGCCATTTGTGGTGCATTACTGATGGTTAAAATTTATCAAGAATTTTACTGTAGTTATATCTTACCGGCCATTGATTATCTCCAACTTCCCTACATTGCAATGTTAAAATGGCGATTCAATATAGGTTACAATTCCTAAACAAAAGAAACACTTTATTTTCACAAATGAACGAATACTGATTGAGTTACATTCTTTCTAGTACTTTGTAGTTTTTTATTCCATAAGGCTTTTTATGCAACATTGGTCTAAAATATCCTGACCAGAAATGTAACAAAGATCAACATAATCATGGCATTACACATAAATATATTTGTTAAAGCATAGATTCAAGAACACTGCAGAAATAAGTAGAGCAATGACTGGATTTAATGTAATTAGCGCATTTTTAGCAATGTTTGGGTACATTAATTATGCATATGTAAGAATCTAGGGATCCACGAGGTCAGTGTTGAAGCGGAAGTCAACCTCGTGGTGTGGGAGTAGCCTGTGCTGTGCAAGAAGTTTCTAGTTCAAATGTTGTTTGGGGATAACATATTTTTCCTTTCTTCTGTCACTCTTTCAGAAGTGAAAGTTGACTACGCTAATTAGGATTTTTATTCACTGTAAAAAGAAAGGAAAGAAAGAAAAAAATATCCATAATGGTTCAGCACATTTTGTTCTCTTTGTAACACAGCTTTCCCCTCATGTTGATTTTTAAGTTACTGCTCCTATCTCTACTTTCTCTCTTTTCTTAAGAACAGCATGTTAAGTTTAAAAACATACCTACTTCATGTTTACAGAAACAGGGGAGTGCATGTGAACAAGTACATGAATGTGCTTCAACAAGAAGGTAGAACAAGTGAAACAGAGATGCCTTCTGAGTGCCATGAGCAGTGCGCTCAACCAAGGTGAGTGCCTGCCAGCTAACCATGGTCATCTAAACTGCGGTGAACATTGCTGCACTGCAGCATGATGATTACCCTGGTGAACTTATCTTGATTAGGTGAAAATCCCTGAAGGGTTTGTTTAATGAGAATGGTTCATATGGCCATTATGCACACAACAATATTTATAACACACATTATACAAAGTTGCTACAGGTTAGTGAATATTCCTCCTACTCAAAAAGAACACAGCTTAAAATACCAGGAAATCTTAAAAAATGCTAAGAAAAATGGCTATATAAAGAATTGGTGGATAGATTAATCAAAGGGACCAGCAACAAAAGATAGGAGAAAACACAACTCTGAAATTCCAAAAAGAAAATTCTGTGTTCAAACAAGTCCATGTTCCACCCATGGGCACATAGAAAATTTCACAGCATCAAAGAAAGCAACACAACTCAACCCATAATATAAATTCAATATAAAATTCTGAATAAAAAAAAAGGTAACAAAAAGAATAAAATACCCCTTCATAAAAAACTCTGAGATTTACAAGACAGATTGCAAGGATTGTGAAAGTATTTATATAAGTCAGAGACTTGAGGAACACCTCAGGAACATCAAATCCTGAGAGGAGGAAAAATCAGCAGCAGTTTTGCATTTTTTTGGATAAAAGGATATGAAATTGTCCACTTGGTGACACTAATTCAGCTAACACAAAAATCCAATGAACAGAATATTTGGGAGAAATCATGTTTATGGAAAAATTGACCAAGGTTAATGAACTCTGAGATCTCAATGATCCAAAATCTTATCACAAAATTCATACAACCACTGACAGAGGGATAAATAGTAAGCCATGATCGTCAGGGATAAGTAATCCAGTGGCAGTCACCTGACAATGAGGAAGACATTCCTCAAACTGGTTCTGAGGTAAACACCTAATTCAGTGAATTTGTACATGTGTGACCACATTTAAAACTTTTAAACAAGAAGTGCTTTAGTTATAACATGTGCAAATACAAATGAAACAAACTGTTAAGATGGATACAAAATGGGTAAAACCAAGAATTGCAGAATTTACAGCTTGTCCTTTAAATGACCTCTGGGAAATATTAAACCTGCAATGAAGTATTTTGGAAACAACTAACATTATGATTAAACTTACAAATTCTATATTGCATGAGCTCTGCATTTTTCCCATAATTACGTTTTTGTGGATTTTTTCGTTTTCTTATACATAATTATTCAAATTCACTCATATAAAGGGTCTTTATAGCATTTTCACACAAAATACAACATATACATATAACTTGTCATGGAAGTATCTTAAACAGACTGGAAAGGAAGATTCAGGCTGAAAAATCCAATGCCTTAGCATCAGAACAGTTCACAGCTATTTATGAGAAAACAAAAGATGATGTTTTTAAGAGTAGTTTGGGTTAGGAAGATTTTCTTGAAAATCCTCTTGTTACAAACTCTGAAAATGTTGAACCTAAATATACAGTTTGGTATTTATCCAGCCATCTATTTTTGAGTTATCCTGTTCTCTCCCTCTCTCTGAGATATGTATGCCTGCACAGTCACAAACACACAGAAACGTTTTTCTTTTGTTTTTTTCTGAAATACTTCTTTTGGATTCAATGGAACTCAAAACATGTATTTCTGGTTAAATCTCAAAATTGAATTTTTTCTACAAATGATAGGTATGTTGCCGAGAAAGTAAAATTGCCTGAGACGTGTAGGAAAACAGCTACAAACAATAAACTGGGTTTTTCTACATCAGTTACCTAGTTGTTGATGTATACTCGCTTAACAGGAATGAAGCTGGTGAATATGAAGACTCTGCAATCCCAAGCCATCAAATTAACTTTTTCTTTCTTTGAAAAGACACACAGTCTGCAACCAATGAGTAAAATAATCTTTGCAGTTCACTGATTTTAAATGTTAGCTAGATACAGTTTACTCTCTGCTATCAATTATTTAACATACCCTGCTAACAAAGCTGATTGCAACATACAAACAAAATAAAGAACACCTTCTTACATGAGAGCTATTACAATATTTTGATATTGGCATCAACCCATTATAAGCAGATTCCATTCTGGTTTCTTTTGCTATGTCTTACGCTTAGGATTGCCTAATGTGTCTTATTTTACATACATTTTGTGTAGACTAAAGATGACTGTTTTCTATTTCATGGCAATCTCAATGAAACTTCATAGTTTTCTTTGCAAATATGTTATTTTATAACACCAATGAATTCATATTCCTATACATAGCATTTGTGTATCCATTTTAGTGTTTTAGTAGTTTAAGAATTGAAATTAGGTGGTTTATAACCCATGTTCATCAGAAAAAACAAGGCTTTTCAATGGTGAAAAAATTAATACAATCAGTCAAGTGGTTTTTGAGATTCCGCTACATACCTACATAAATTTTCTCACCTTATAATATTTTAAATAACAATAACATAAAAAAACATATTCAAATGAGCTTTCAGAAGAATAGTTTTGTGCACAGTCCAGTCTTATCTCAACATATTCTACAGAACATTCTATTTCATTTGTAGCAAAGAGAGTTGGGATAACCAGACCACAAAAGCGACAATGTTAATTTTTTCTAAGTATTCAGACACTTGTACATAATAATGTATCGCAGCATTATGAAGAGAGAAAGTGAATGTGTCACAATTGAATCATGTTCTTCCTGCAAGATGCACACTATAAGATATTTCCAAATGTTCTATAATTAAAAATTAAAGGTATCTACATACTCATATCCAGTTTCACCCTAGTTTTCTCATATAATAATATTGACAGATTTGTTTTTACCATTTACTTCAAATACAGTTAACTTACTTTATTCTTTAGTCATTGCAGTCCTACAGAGTAAAACGAGACATTGAACTTTACAATGTGGTTGTCTGTGATCTTCCAATGAGTCAATTTCTCTTTGGTTTCATTTAGCATTCATTTCATTTTTTTTTCAAATAGGAGGAAAGTGTAGCTCATGGTCAAATTTACAACACCAAAGTGTATTTTTTTGACATGATTTCAACAAAAGCTCCCTCAAATATCTTACAATTATCAAGAACTGTCACCACCATTACTCTCAAACTTTTAAATATACCATCCTGACAAATACTGTACACGTTTATAAAAATATCTCTTATCCTTATAATTTTGTATTACATAATTGAAATAATTTATCAAGTGTACAATAAACAAAAATTGTAACTGCACTAGATTTCTACAAAACTTACCTTAATGTCATCACAAACAGATGAAGTTTGTGTTTCCAGCCACCAAGGTTCTTCTTTAATTTCTATTTTGTTATCCATTTCATGATCACTGTTGTATTTCTTAACCTTCATTACAGGATACTCCAGAAGAAATTCTCTCTCATTCTGTGAACCAATTTCTGTTTTGACATCTGTCTCGCAATGGTTGCTGCATGTAACAGTTTCAGACTTAATCTTCTTTACAACATGTTTGATAAAACATGCTCTCTCTTTCTCTGAACCTAAGTCTGGAAAAGGATTCTCTGATTTCATTTCTGTCTTGATCGTCATATCACAATTATCATTCAAAAACACAGCATCACTGTTCATGTTCATTGTACCATTCTTGGTGAGCAATTCTCTCTCATTCCGTGAAGCTAAATCATCTGAGAGAGGATTCTCTTCTTTGATTTCTATTTTGGTATCCATTTTACAACTGTTGCTGCATCTAACGGTGCTAAGTCTGTGGAGAAACAAACATATCATGACAGTAGAACAATGGCAGGCAAGCATATGGTCATGGGACAAGACTACTGTATATAACTAAGTTGTGTGTCTGTTACTGCCACCCCCACTCCACAGCCATTGGCTCATCTCCCATGTCTTCTAAAAACACACACTCAATAACTGTCTTATGTAACAACAAACAGGAGCATCAGAACAATATTCATTATGTCCACCCGCCAACAAAATACATTTAGATGCTGATTCTCCATATTTCTAGATGCTAAATCAAACTGTGAGATTAATTTATTTCAAATAGCGCACCTTCCTAACCTGTAATGGGTTTGAAATACAGTGTTTGGTTTAGAAATCACTTAATCCACTGAGACGAATGGAACAAATGGGCACTTTACAAAAGCAAAGAATTTCTTGTGCAACACTGTACCTATTTGCTTAGATTACTGTGATTGCATTCTGTGGAACTAGAAGTGCACATGTTGCTGCCAAACTATTATCAGATATTGCTTTCATGGATCTTGTTATCAATATTACATCATGCTAAATGAATGTAAGAAGAAAACAAATTTGCTTACTTCAAAATCTGAGATAGGGAGCTGTGTCACGGAAGCACGTATAGTACATTTGCTAAAGCATTACAGCATGGAAAAGGAAATTAATTGTTGCAGGTGACAGTAAAGTTACCAGAAACAGAATGAAAATCCAGAAAAATAAACAGAAGCAAAAAACTAAAAATGAGGTAAACAACCTATGCTATGTCATTAAAACTTATTTGATGTATTACTATCATGTAAACAGATGCAGTGGAATCCCTGCCAAGTATACTGAGATGACTTTCTGTGTTCTTTTACCTTTCATGTGGACACCCTCTTACAAAAGAGGTTCAGGAGTAAATGGTGAGTCTGAGCTGCAGTTTTACGTGAAGGTTATGGATGAAGAGTCTGGCAAAAACCAGAATGAAGGATTCATCTGTTTGGTGGAAGAAATGTGCAGCAACACAATTGTGTTTATTTAAAGAAACGTTGACATAAATGTGTTTACAGAAAAAGTGACAAATTAAGTTTGAACTCTGTTTCTTCCCCATAAAATGCACCGGGCAAAGTATAGAAATTGTAAGTGCAATTCAAATTGTTTATTAAAATATCATATAAATACAGTTTTTTGTAATTTTTTCTTAAAACTCTTAAATATTCTCAGTATCATGGCTTACAAATGCACTAAATCAAAAACAGTGTTTAATTATAAATGTGGTATCAAATAAAAAGTTATTTTGGTGATAGTTAAGTGACATTTGCCCTACAGTTAGTTAAGAAAAGCTTTAAAAAGCATCTGTAAGTTTAAAAGATAAGTTCTTCCTGTCTCCTTAAAACTTTTTTATTATGGTCTTAGTGATATTTGTTTTGATGCTCCTCAAAAACAAAATTATGATGATGCACTTTGTGTTAATTCAGAAAACACATACATTACAATACTTCTGTTATACATTTTATTGTAAGTAAAGAGCGATACGCAGACAGAAATTACACTCAAATGTTTAAAAATCTTATGTGCTACACTCACATGACTTTCTCCACCCATTATCATTTATTTTTATATAACTTCTACAAACTACTCTTACAAAAGCCTATTACTTTCTCTACCATTTAATGCATTCCACCCAAAAATATGGTACAGAGATTTCATTGTAAACACAAGTTTTAGGTTCCCTGTATCAAAACATTTATTTTGCACAACTATGTGTGTGTACATGCATGCATAACTCAAAAACAAAACAGTTATATGAATACCAAACCTGGTCTTTAAGTTCCAGACCTTTCAGGTATACAATACAATGATTTTCAAAATAATCCCAACAACACAAAGCACAAGCAACATATATATTGCTTTTGATTTTCTCAAAAACAAACCAAAGACTTTTGAATAAAATACTATATCTGCATGACAAACAAAATGTATATCTTAATTTTCTGGCAACAGCCTGTTAAATCTTCATTCTTGCTACATCTACTTCATCTTACTACACAAAAATATATACATCTGCTTAAAGCTCAAAATTTACGTGAAACTCTTTGTGGCATTAAACATTTCCAAGGAATTTTTTGTTATTGGTTAGGAATTTGAAATACTTAAAACTTTTTTCAGGTGGTATGTTGCAATTTGTTTGTTGTTTTGGTCATGCAATGATTTCATAGCTATCACATAGCGATACACTTTTTTAAAAATCTGACTCACTTTAGCCTACTGCATTCCTTTTATACCAACAACAAAATATGTAACAGTTGTAATGAAAGTTCATCTCAATTAACAAGAAGTAGATGGAACAAAGTGGTTTTATAAGAATACTCTGTATTACACAAAACATAAAACTGGCAATACAAACTGAAGTAACAATTGCTGCCATTCTTTGACTCAAACGTTATAAAGAAAATTAGTAAATTAAGAGTTTGGCATATTCAGAAAACATAGACAAGCATATTAAATTGGTCAGCTACAATCTAATAACCCACAAATATGCAGCGACTAGCCTACATGTTGGTAAATGATCCAAACAGTAAAACAGAATATCATCAAAAAATTGAAATTGAGTTTTATTTATGGATGCACTTTAACTGTTGTGGTTCTAAGCGTCACATTCTATATTGGGCGTGAAAGACCAGTAAGTTTGCTCAGAGACATCTTATCAGGCATGGGGTTCTTTTACGTGCCATAAATCAATGACATGGGACCACTGGCTTTACTTCCCTTCCCAAGGAAGCCATGCTAAGGATTTTTATACCCGAAAAAATCCATCGCCCTCCGCCAGGTTTGAACCCGTGGTCTCGGTAACTAGATAGGGAAGTGATTCCTCGAAATTAGTTCTAAGGTGTTTAACCTATTTTAGTGAAATTATATATTTGCAACCACTTATATATGTTATATTTAATATTTTCACTATGTCTTCCGATTTAAAAGTAAAGATGTTTGTTGCACCAGATATGAAGGTGAACTGGAGAATATATAGGGCATTCGTGTAAGTGAGATGGGCATATGGTATTGAAGTAAGGAGAATAGAGGAAAACTGTAAAAGTATGGGTGGGATAGTTAGCAGGTTTTGTAAGAATATGCTGGGAATCCCACAAAGTGCAACGAATGCAAGGGCATTGTGGGAAATGGGATAGTAAGTGTAAGAGGGTGGATAATAGAGAGTTCTTAAATACTGGTTCAGAATTCAACAGATGCTGGGCCGTGTTGAAAGAATGTTTAACATTCCAGAAGTCTGCATTAGGGGATCTTTATTACGTTCATAAAGTTGGGAAAGAGTTAACTAGGAATGGAATGGGTGATGTATGGCTGAGATGAGCGGAGTTGGAGTGAGGTTTCTGGAAATTGGTCAGAATTAGGTTTGAGGATGTAGACAGACAGTTATTGCATTCTTCAAAGAGGCAAAAGAGATCGCTAATGTTTTATCAGGAGATAAGAAAGGGTGCTAAAAGATAAATGCACATTGTTATGTTTAATAAGCAAGAGAGGGAGGGAATAGCGTGGTTCAGATTAGGAATATGAAACAGGTTAGGAGAAATTGGAAACATGCTATTTGTGCAAGTGCAGACATTATTTTATTTGAATGACCAGCAACAAGGGAATGGCGTTAACAGGCAATATGTGGTAAATGGTTAAAATTAAAGGAAAAATAGCAGTGAGGAAAACCTTTAATGAAAAATGCAAACCAGGAAGCTTGGGGAACTTTAATATACAGTGAAGAAACTATGGTTTTGGTCAGCAAGGAGGGGAGATATGTGAGTTGGACCAGGTTCACATTATGAAAGTGGTTTGTGGTGTTATTTTGGTTGAATGTGTGATATATCGAATTGGAATGAAAATATGTAAACGCAGTGGGGTATTAAATTTGATGAATTTTTGGTCTTTCACACCAAAATCAGAATGGAACGCTAAGGACCATAGTAATTAAACAGCGTCCATAAATAAACCCAATTTAATTGTCAACTTTCTCATCATCAGCTGATTGCAACTCAGTTGCCTCCCATTCCTTGACAGGTCCTTATTAATGAAGATATTGTTTCCTCTAAGCTTCTTTGCTCCCTGTAAGATCTCAAATATAATATTCAGTTGTAAACTATTATCACCCTCTTGCCTATTTGTCTTCCATTCCGAAACACATCTACTATTATTCAACCTTCCAGTTTCAACTCAAGCTTCTGTTCCAGAATATCCACCACCTCAAACAGGATCCAAACACCTCTTCTTTCTTCAACACCAGTAAAGACGAAATTACACTTCTGATTCTTATCCTCCAGCGCTTCTATCCTCCCTTTAAGGTTGGTTCACAACCAACAAGATTGGTAACCAGAATGAGAAAGTTGAAATACATACATTCAAATGGAAGTGTTCACAATTGACAGGAAACATTCCTGGGTCCCGGGAACAGGAAAGAAGAGTTGGCCAACTTTTAACTTTCTTGTTCTCATTCCCGGGCATGGCATATTAGATCCATATTGTGCATATTAGACTCTTCACTCTAGAGATTACTCTAGGCAATTATGACCTGTAACAGTCGCAAGCTGGAAACATGAAACTGGAAGAAATAAGTAGTAAATATGCTTCTTTATCTCATCACGACACCCACAAATCCAATGAGTGTTGGTCCCTCTGGTTAAAGAGGTCATTAGTAGTTTGTTTATATGCAACTCAAAACTGGCTATTACCTCAAAAGCAATGGGAAAAATGACAAAGAACACCAAAAACAGGTGAAAATTAAAAAGGAACAATAAACAAACTTAATGTATGCCATTAAATACAGGAATGAAAGCTTTGCACAACTACAAGGATCAGAAATGTAATGGATATGCATTTAGATAATGTTTACTCTATCGAATTTTGACGTTGGCTAATCTGCGTTATGTCGGCTAAATTGAAAGTAGCTGAAAAATATCATTGGTCAGTTAAAAACAAAAGAAATCCCAATGCGCAAAATTGTCTTTCACTTTGTGATTGATATGATTGTCGATATGCATTCCTGTTCTCGTTACCGGGTGGTGTGAACCAATATCTTGTACAGTGCATTGCTTCCCATTCTCGGGCAGTTGTGAACCAGTGTTTAAGGTCCTCCAACTCCCTTTTAAGTACCAGAACATCTTCTTGAATCTCTTGCCCAATCTCCTGGGAAACTACATGCAGCTTATTGCCCAGGCATTCTTCTAATCCAGGATATGCTGCTAATCAGTTTTTCCACCACAGCACCTGACTCAGTTGGGCCAGGATGCATCTCAATGCCACCAATCACTAACAAAATTGCTACCACTAAGCCGATAATTAACATATTCTTAATTCCTCCATTTCCTCTTCAAATCTCCTTTGATTTCCTATCTTTGGCTGCATACTGCCCAATTCTTGGCTTGTATACTCACAAATCCACTCTCATTGTGCCTTAGTTCCTCTTTCTTTTACAGATCATGAACTCTCATCTAACACATACCTTTCTCCATGGTTGCTAACTCAGTACTCAATTGGCTACATTATACTTTTCTGAAGTGCTAAATAACCATTGTTTCTTATTGTATCATTGAAAGGATTGAATTTCAAAGCCAGCACATATGTGGCCCACTTCTTTAACATTTGATAATCGTACAACAAAATGCACAATAACACCGTTTCTGCAAACTCAACTAACACTTCTGAATTTCCGGTGAATATGAAAACAAACATTACAAGCAAAACTAAACAAAACAATAAGTAATTCCATTATGGTAACAGTTCAATAAATAATCAGCAGTGGGAATGCTACAAAATGATTTAGGGAATGAAAATGCACGTATTACACAATTTAAAATGAGATGTGAACAGCTTCAAAGCCTGTGACACACCTGCCCCCTTTTTAAGACACCTTCTTATTAACAAACTGAATCGTTAAATAGTCAACAAAGTGCTCCATCTTGTTACAAGTGTGCACACACGGAAGAAAGTACCAACCCACGAGTATTAGCAAAATCTGCAAAAATAGCATTTTTTTCCTTCCTCTTCTTCAAAAACACAGTCTATAAGTGAAAATTTGCAGAATGTTAATTAACCTAAGTTTATATAAAAAACTAAATCTAACCTCCCGTGAATAAGAAACCTAAGCAAACATAAATACTGAATCATAATCATCGTTAAGGAACACACACTCACTTTGCTCGCGTGCTTTGGTGTAACTTCTGGTTGCTAATTAACCCAAGTTTATATTAAAAGATGCTAAACCTAACCTTATACAAATAGTGAATCATAAACATTGTTAAGGATAGTGCGCTTTAGCGTAATCACCACTGTTTTTCTTTCAGATGTTGGCAGCTATCCCATATGAACAAGACACTAACTGTAGTTCTACTGCGGTATTGGGTTATACGCGAAATTTAAGTGTTTTACTTATGACATTGAGGGTTTTAGAATCCACATTAATCCTTGTGGTATGAGAACATCTTGGTGTATTACATGCTGCTGTAGGGAACTTCCTAAGCCTGTTTACCCGCCCTTTTATGCGACCATCCTTAGTCATTTCTGGCAACTTTTTAAGGAAGTGCTGTCAACATGAACCATTTGAGTTTCAGACATGCATATCCTATGGCTATGCTTTGCTGATTAGGGCCCTCAATATTTTTTCATCTATTTTGGGATTTCAAATGTTGGCAGCAGAAAGAAAACCAATGCTGCCATGATGCCTCAGGTGAGATGTATGCACGCAATTTCTGACGGTGGAACAAAAGTAACAAAATATGGCAGAGATTTATGAAAATAGGTAAAGCAGCATCTGCACTGTTCTTTATGATATGTATTAATGGCATTAAACAAATACAATTAATCCTATGTCTGTAATAATGGTATTAAGGAAATAAAATCAATCCCGTGTATGGATATGTTACATGTGTGTAGTGATTTCGTCCATAATCTGATATTGCAGTATATCTACATCTTTAATTGCCAACACTAGTAGAGCACAACCTGTATGCAGTGATGACCTCTGAAGATAAGAAATGAGATACCTTAGGGTTCCTTTTTATAGCAGGAGTTCGGCGTGATCCAAAGAAGTAAAATCCCAAATCGAAAAATGGACTTATATGCTATGTCTGTTCCGATTTCAAATTAGATCTGATCATCATATAGCACATAAATAATACTGCTAAGATCAATGATGAATAATTGCCCAATGTTTTGTCACGAAACAATCTCACATATCTTCTAAATGCTGCACACTTTACACGGTCTGTACGCTAATGCCATTTCCGTTCGCTTCCATGGAAGTAATTCCGATACCGCAGTTTTGCAAACACTTCCTCGCAAAAATGGCTAAATGGTATCCTTAAAATGGCATTATTTAATAAAAAAGGCTAGATATAATTGGCGTCTAAAACTACCCATATTTACTTAAGACATTCTAAATACCATAAGTGATTAAATAATTCCATAATATTTAAATATTCTGAAAGAATAATTTATTTATTATAAAATGGAGTTTTTGCATTACTTTGGTCTTCACAGAGAAAGTTCACAAAAGTAATGGTTAAGCGTCCCTTCTTATATATCCGTTTTTTTGGCGAATTTTGGATGGAATTGCTGCCAACGTGAATCATTGAATTTTAGAACCACAGCTATGCTACACTCCTCTCCTTCTAAAAATGTCCCTCGGCTACGCTTTTAGGCTGAGGACCCTCAATCGTGTTTTCAACTATGTTGGGATTTCAAATGTTGGTTTTGAAGATCAACGTAATACAACTTCCCAATGTTTTCAATGAAGACCAATGTAACGCAGTGACATGCCATGACTCATAATAGGAACACTATTCACCCTAAGCTTTTGCATAGCTAAAGTGTAGATGAAATTATGTTTAGGCTAGATTTTGGCTAAGCGGTTTGTTAAATCGGCTAGATTTCAGGCTATAAGCATTTTATGATTATATGTTTCTTAACAAACTGTGAAAATGCTAGATTTAGACATAAAATAGCTTAGTTGGCAACACTGCTACAGAATGGGAAGCAATGAAGTGCCAGTTCAGAATAGCGAAATTGTTACTTCACACCTCCAAAGGAGGAAGCGTTCCTGTGAAATGACTTCGATTCTTATCACTAACAACGAAGCGAAAATCAAAATTGCATACAGACCTTATAAAGTGTGCAGCTATTATGAAAGATACCAGAATGTTTCGTTATGGTCGAATGTTTTATGATGATAAGATCTGAATTTGAAGTCGCAATAGGCACAACATGTTTGCGCATTTTCGATTTGGGATTTTTCTTTCTTGGACCATGAAGAACTCTTGCTAAAAAGGAATGTAAAAGTATATAATTTATTATCTTAAGGGCCCAATCCACTTAAATTTCAACTTTTATTGATCGTAAATACTAATTTCTCAAAATAAGTGTGCAGAAAATCCAAATGACGAAGCATTGTTAGGTTGAAGTTATCTCTGCGTACTCTGATGTCGTCAAATTTCCTAACAGAGCAGCCTAGCATTCAGTTGTAATGCGCAGCTCTCGCAACTTGGTTACACTATTGCAGTGCATTGTATTCATAATTGCAATAATTATGTCTGCATTGTTTTGTGTGTGTATTAATTCTGAACATAGAGGATCAACGTAAATTTTCATAAATTCCCCAGTACGCAAAGATCACGGGAACCATATAATGCGTGGATAAAAAGATTAATCGCAAAGACTTCATTCCAAGCAAGTTTCCACAATCTATGCTCTTTCCATTTTACTGAAGATTTTTTTTAATTTATGGACGCTCTTTAACTTCTGTGGTTCTTAGCGTCCCATTCTATATAGGGCTTTAACATCGATTGGGAAGTTTTTCAAGCTAACAATTTTGTCCGCGAATTTTCTTTGTATATTAGTACAGATTCTGTGCACTATTAAGTTATTGCCTATTTTTCTAACCTGAAGTATTCTTTTAGATTAACTTTAACTAATGCATTAAGAGCAATCATACATTTTTCCCTCTCCGTAATTGATTTTATTATGGTTGGAAATGTTAATTCTTTGAACAATACGATTTTTCACTAGCATTCTCGCGGAGTTGTACTTGAAAGGAATCGTAGCGATATGAACCTGGTCACTTTAACACGAGGCTCTCGCTTACTGTATAACGTATGGATATTGGAAACTACTATTGTTCTTTGTATACTGTTAGTATGAGCATTTATTTTTATCCTTAAGGTTATTACACGGGTTTATCTTTTGCGCTTATTTAAGACCTATACATTATTTAGGACTAGAGTCCGTTTAAATAGCTTTGATGACTACATAAAATTGATTAACTAATTTCCATTGGTGCATATAAAAAGTTGTAATCTGACGAAACTTTTAATATTTTAAACTATACTTTTATATGCTTCAGTTCTCTATTGTGTACAATGTTGGTTCAGGTTCAATTACTCCCATTTGCCTATATAAGCGTAGTATAGATATTTCTTTCATTATGCTCATAGTCAGTTATGACAATGCAAAGAATAGCAGACTAATCTGAATGAATTGTTATTGCTTCTTTTCTTTTTCCTTACCTTTTTTTTCGCAGAAGACTTATTGGTTGTTCTGAATTGTGACTACAGAAAGGTACTGTTTATTACTATGCTGCGGCCGGTTACTGGTTTGACTGTTCGAAATAAATGCAAATTATTCGTTGGTTAACTTCACCCTAGAGAATAATCCGTTAAAAAAGTTCAAGCTCGTGAACGGCACCGTACGGAGAGCTTGAACTTCTTTGTATAGGTAATGCAAGTTTTTTCTCTTTCTTTTTTCTGCATCTGTGAATCTTCACAATTTACACGATGTCATTGTTAGAATTTTTACGATAGTGGCAACACTCCTTCGGTAAACGTAGCTGTTACATTCTCTGGGTCAGTAGTACACCGTTTAAGACAGATAAATTCTCTCATTGAGTATGAACTTTATAATGTGATTTTGTTAACACCATGGGACTGTCAGAGTTTACATCGCTAATATTTTTGAGTTCGGAGCGTAGGCCGTGAGACGCCCTCCATGGTTTTAAGGCTAACTACTAGAGGTAAAATGATTATTTTCTTTCGTGGATAAACCTACGCGTCCCATGAAAGGGCAATCTGTGTTGAGAGTATATGTGTTCAGAGTTATATTTCGATTATGTCATTTCTGATTATCCAACGAGATCTCTTGAGATAGTCATCAGTGCAGGGGAAAAAAGGACCTTGGGATATGATATATTATTGTAGCTAAATATAAGCTTTAACGGGTATACCGCGAGTTCCCAACTAATAGTAGTCATGAGAAAACTTGGTTCAGGGAACTATAGAGAGAGTTACTTTTTTAGCGCACATAGGTTGTAATAGAGTTTCTGCAGGATCGCGACCGTAGAGTCGTTGAGTATATATGTTTAATTTTGATTAAGGCATTTCATTGCGGCAATGACCCCTCGCAATAATGGTTATATAGGTTGTTTAGTGTTTTTTCAGTCTTACAACCCCTAGTGTTTCAATGAGACCCATTGAAAAGCAATAATTTAGGTAGCAGCTGAAGAAGATATTTATGTTTTACCTACATTACATATTGTGACATCTCTGTACCAGTATTGTGTTTGCTACTCATTGTTGTGTATCGTACCATGTAGCAACATTTGGCTAAATTATTACGAGCACTCCTAGGTTTTGCGAATGATATAGTGATAATATGTTTGTCTGATGCAACAAAGCACAGTATTTTAGAGGATCATCTTTGAATTATTGTTGTACAGTATTGTTGTGACAAGACAGGATGCCGTTATTCATTGCACGATGCCCTGATAAACTGTCCACACTTTAGACTCGTAGTAACATATGTATCAAAATGTTGATTAATTCGGATGACGACACTTTCGACAATATAGTTACCCCATGGGATTGCAAAAGCTATTATAGCCGGAGGACATGCCTCTGGATTTATCTCTTGTTATGTGTGATAATTATTTTCCATTTCCAATCTCCAGTGGTCATTTGGCTTTAAAATAGTTACCTGGGTATCCAGAAGGATTGTTTAAACTCGGATCACACATGTCTTTGGCTGGTACATCGTTTGTCATGATATGTATTGTTGTTCATTCCAGTTGACTAAAGACACTATATTTCATTTTATATTTCCTGTTTTGATCTTCTATATATATTTTTGTTTCTTCTCTAATTTCCCTTTTTTGTGGACTGGAGGAACCTCGTGTGAAAGCAAACTAAGTGTGACTGTTACCTCTCTTCAGGGTTATGCTTTTCATGTTATCTTATGCGAGCTGTCGCTGGTGATGTAATCTTAGTGAAACATCTGTGTAACTGATAAATATGGGGAGTGAGATGGTTTACAGCATTCCCGGTATTTTTAAATTTGCATTTGTTGGTTGAAACTTTCGAAATGAAATTTTACTTGTATATGTGGTCTAACTCATCCAGAAAACGGACTTGATACTTTTGTTTTGATTTAGTCACTTAGATGTTTCACTCTACTTTCACAATATCTATCGATTGCTTATGTTCATTTTTTCCCCTCAAGACATATTGTATGTCAAGGTCGTATCCGAGGTAGCACCTTTTCTTTTTCAATAACTGTTTTGTTTTCTTTACCCGTCCTCATGTTTATTCGTATTACCTTTATTACGTACATATTGTGCCTTCAGTCCCCTCTTCTCCCTTAGGACACTATCTCTTTCCCCTTTTCAACCTTATTTACCACCACTAAATTTTATATCCCTTTTTATTTGGTTCTCCCTTTCCCTAATCCATTGTTACGTTTTGTTTCTCGGTGGACGTTGCGGCCAGCCTCGCTGCACTCAGAAACGTGTGTTGGGTTGAAGATACGCAGCGCCCTGGACGTCGATGGCTCCCCTGGATATAACTATGTTAACCACCCTATTGCATGACAACTCTTCATTTAATGATACGCACTTTATATCCGACGCAATGTCCGCGACCAATACATTAAACTTTGCAAGAGCGCCCACCGCATATTCGGCATCCGCTGCCAAACTGGGCTGGTTTCCCCAGAGCGGAACTATGTGGATTACCCCTATGGATGATTGGAACTTTGTTTGCTGAGCATTTAATTCTCTGATTGTTAAAACCACATATGACGCATCTTCATGCTCTTACCACACAATACTTGCTCTGCTGCCTGTGCATACCGGATAAAATGTGTAACCACAGGACGGTCGTGAAATTGCCGTGTGCTGGTGCACCGCTGCGTACCAGAGACAGTACTCAAAGGCCGTGTTCGACAAGAAGTGTCTTGCGTACCCAACCTTTCCTTCGAAGTGTCTCATGTGTGCATGCTTGGGCCAGAAACTATTCATTGTTGATGTTAACCCGCACTTATGAAGAACACCTTCGCAGTGCCTCGTGGGAGCGTCGCTGGATACTAGTCCTATTTTTCTTTCCCTATCTCGTTTTTCCTTGGATCGTCCCCTCCGTCGAGTAATTCTTTGTTTTGTTTTTCTTTTCAGGTG
This sequence comes from Deroplatys truncata, assembly GCA_030765065.1. Lineage (NCBI taxonomy): Eukaryota > Metazoa > Arthropoda > Insecta > Mantodea > Mantidae > Deroplatys > Deroplatys truncata. The sequence continues at coordinate 115,027,391 of CM060989.1, forward strand.
CTACACATTTGTTTGCATTTTCCTGCCATTTGGGTCGCACCTACTACTTGTTGTAATTGTTCAATTCTGCCTGGTTGCAAGGTGCGACATTATTTTAGGGTTTTCTGTTAACTTGCCCTTGTATTGTACTTATATATATCTGCAGTGTTTGGTGTCCCCTGTTATTACATGTTACTGGCATTGTTTGCTTTCTTTAATAAGCCAGTGGTCGCTTTCCTTACTATTCGAAGAAGTGTCACGTGTGCCTAGCTTATATTAATTTGGTAATATCTTACCGATTATTTTACGATACTCTGAATTTAGTTGGGATTTCATTTTACGTCTCCTTAAAAATGCAGTCTGTCTGTTATACTGTGTATGTAACAGGATGGAAGCGGCCAACACCTTCCGATGACAAACCCCGTGGATTTTACTCTGTGGTCAAGTTGGGTACGTCTACGTACAGAATTACACGGAGTCATGTGGAACTTTGTTCCTGTACACGTCATGTCGAATGTTCTAGAAAAATTCGCATATGTTACGCTGATTGGTTGTTACAAGCCAAACGTAGGGTGGTGCCACTCCATATTTAGCATAACCGACTCCATATTGAAAATCCTTCCTAGGTAGCCTTAAGCCATATAAAGCGCTACATATCTCGAGTTCGCCCGGGTCACTCTCGGTCATTGTGTTGTGGCGATCCAGACCCTTCATGCACTCGAGACAGATCTCTCAAGGTAACAATTTAGGGTGTTACCTACTCTTCGACTTAATAATAATGTCAAGGATAATAATTCTGGTCAGCGAACCCTGCTTTTGTCAACCAAACACTCATCAACTGAAGACCTCAAAATAATATTAAGTATACTCGTGTTATGTAAGCCAAGCTTGAGTTGCCTCTACAAGTCCTTTAATCCCCATAGCTGTACCCCCAGTCCCAACAGTTCATGACAATATAGCAACGACATAACATTACCTCAAAGTATTGAAAGCCAAAGATACAGTAGCCACATAACTTTGATATTAGCAGGTGAGTTTGTTGTAATAAATCTGCAACATTTGAAATGCTAAATTCTAATGTAGTAAACATATTATATCAATACATTTTAATCAGCAGAACAAATATTCATCCTTCAATAATATGCTGGGTAAGAACGGCTATATTTCTGAGTTTTAAGTACAAGACTATGTATTGTACTGAGAATGTTTATTGCTTCACAGTTTTTGACTTGCGCTGCCAATGTTGCCTATAATAACTTGCATTAGAACTAAACTATAATATAATTATAATGCTATAATGCTATAATGATTAACACCTTTTTTGTACTTTACATTATGAAAGCTATTTTGTTTGTATAATAATTTGTTACAGATCATTAGAAGCATGAATTTAAATCATAATATAAAAACAAATTTTGTAAATAAACGAATTTGCAAAATAGCACCAATTTTGGGAGTTCTATATAAATTTGCATAATAATCGAAAGTAAATATTTGGTTAACAAAATAGATGTTGCAATAACATTGGTTTATGGCCCGATTCTCAGCATTGGGCATTATTGTACATTTTTGTTATGTTTTTTCATGATTCTTATTGGCTAACCAAGAGCAGGAATTAGAGAGTCATGACATCACGAGCATCTTTCTTAGCAACCAGCATCGTTATTGTTGGAAACTCTGAAGTGTATGTTATTACTGCATTATTGGAAAACAGACGGCAGTGGTTTGGGATACAGCATGCTGGAGGTAAACCTAACGTTACAAGAGCGTGGTACAGACTTCAAATCTGAAGTTAACACTGTGTCTTCTCACGTTCTGATTTGTTAACATTATGAAGTGACTTGATTTTTGGTGTACACAGGCACTGGGCCAGCACAAGATATCAGATAAACACATGCAATGTTGAAAATCTTCCCAAGCTTGTGCTAATACCTTTCATGTTGCAAGAAATGTTAACTAATACAAGACAAGTGAAAGATATAAAGTAACAATTTATTTTAGACACTACTGAAGTATTTGTAAAGATAAATATACCAGTTGAGAATCTGATCATCCTGCAATTCAAACTGAATTAGCAATTACATTTAAGGTGGTATAGGTGATTTATTTTCTGCAAACTGGATCCAGCAAAAATACATTTCAAAGTTCGGACAGAAAAAGCAGGCGAAAATAAAAGAGGATGTGAAAAACATAGACATGTTCATATTATACAATCAAACCACATAATAATACTAGCCATGTATTCGTGTTACTTCTTCCTGCTGTGTTGGGAATAGAACATTCAGACACGTCTGACGTTTTTTAAAAGTATTTATTTAAAGTCACAGAACTGAATGTTTTTTTGGGAACACAATATTACATAAAACAAATTAGACATAGAAATCAAAGTAGGGCTACAAAGTGTATTCCTAAAACATACATGTTGCATTATGATAATTACATAAGCAATTAACAGTGCTCAGTAACATGAAAAATCATTAAGGAATACAAAACAAAGTGTTACAATTTAAAGTGATTTATACATATACATATCTTTAAAATAACAGATAGTATTATGAAAAACCTTGAATTATTAGAGCTGTAGCAATTTCTGATATTCTCTGTTTCTTCCTAGAAGCACTGTATGTGGTGCATTCTGTAAGGATGTCATTTACCTTTAGGAGTGTTCTATAAGAGCTGTATACTATTGGCTCATCTTTGTATATCAGACAGAGGTGAGTTGGTTTGGTGTGTCCAATTGTTAATCATGTCAATAAAACTTGGTTGCCTCTTTGTACCTTATATATAGATGGCATATAAAAGTCCACTGCTGCTTCAATTGTACTGTGGTCCAAAGCTTCTTAATCTTCTTGTTTACGAATGGCAGTATATCTCACTGAGGAGTTTGGATATTTTGGATTCAGGAGTTTTGTAATGCTTTTCTTAGCTGCAAGGTCTGCCTCTTCATTACCAGCTATGTCACATGATAATTTATTTTCTCTTTATTTTCAATAAACGGATCAGGATCTGAATGTCCTGTATTAGTACATCTGTTGTCCATGGGTCAGTAATTGCTTGTATGGAACTGAGGGAGTCAGAAAAAGAAATGAAATGTTGGTCATCCATATTTTTAATGTACAGCATTGCCCATTTGATTACATAGAGTTCACAGGTAAAAATGGAAAATAAATTAGTTTAAGTCTCAGAAGTGTCTCTCTGAAAACTACTGTACATCTGCTACTTTCACTAGTTTTGTATCCAGGTGTGAATATTCGAAATTTGTGAATTTGTTCTTAATTTCATTGTATATGCATTTAAATATCACTTGATTATTAGCAAAATTCATGTGGCAACACACTGTAACTTCACTCTTACAAGATAATTACCTTGAACGTGTTTTGAAGACACCTTGTCTTCATCAACAGCTAAGAGCCACTAATGAGTCTGTCGGTTCCGATATAGAGGACGCCATTGGGCTTCTTGACGATAATGTCATTTCCGGCTTGATGTATTTAAAGATGAGATCCTCTTTCGCAGGTAAATTGAAATTCATTAGATCGCTTTTTTATATGAGGAGATTTTCACATATCATCAATTCTATTGGAATTCTATTAAAAATACAATAGAATTGACGATATGGAAAAACTCCTCATACATAAAAACAAAGGCCATCTAAAAATTTCAATCTCCCTCCAGAAAAGGATCTCATCTTTAAATACATTGAGCCGGAAATGACGTTAACGCCAGGAAGTCCAATAGCTACCTCTACATCGGAACCGACAGACTCGTTAGTAGCTCTTAGGTGATGATGAAGACAAGGTGTCTTTGAAACGTGTTCAAGGTAATTAAATATCTTGTAAGAGTGAAGTTACAGTATGTTGCCACATGAATTTTCTTAATATTTTAATTTCTTCACTGTGTTTCCGATTAAGTGTTATGTTACCACTTGATTGGTTTCTCCTTTGGCGTGCTGCAGTAGATCTAATTTTATTATAGGTTTTAATAGTGGCCAGGCGGTAATCTATTAATATATGTTTTCTCTGATGGGTGGTAAAATTAAGCTCTTTACTGTATTTGATCTACCTTAGGTGTGGTGGGATCTGGTTGGCTCTGCTTTCAGGATATTTATTGTAGTATCTACTGAAAAATAGGCCAGTAAATGAAGGTGGATTTCTGTTTGCTGCTAACTTAAATGCATAATGCAGAGTTAACCATTTCCTTCTGATGTTTAGCGGTATTTCTTGTGTTTCAAATTGCAGTTTTTTGTAATTACACTGGTATGCAATGCTCCAGTTGCTATTCTTAATGCATAACTTTAGATAGTATCTAACATTTTTAAGTGCAGCTAGAGATGCAGAGTTTTAAACTATGGCTGCTTAATGCAATCTAGCTTTAATTGTAATGTTGTACCTTCGCATCAGCATTCAACATTCTGCACCGCTGTTTTTCTTGCCTTTATTGGTACTGTTGGCAACAACCAATTGACCAAATTGTTCAAAAGCTATTTTCAACACCCTGCGGTCATTTGAAATTGAAAATGATCATGTCATAACAGTAATAATGAATTCTGTGCATTGTATGACATAATGTATGAATACCCTGAAAGGTTTATTGGAAGAAATAAGTTCACATTCACAAAATAAACCTTTTTTAAAGACGAACTCAATGAACTTAAGCTTGCAGTTGTAAAACTGAAAAATGTGTTCAGCTCTACAAAATGCAAAAACAGTTACATATAATTTTTTAAGCCGAGTATGAGGACTCTGCTGGAAAACACAAAATATGTGCTTTTTTTATGCCAGTGTGTTCCAGTTGGTTTAAATGTGCATTGTACTTAAATTAAGTTGACTTATATCTATGGACACCCTTTAACTACTATGGTTCTTAGTGTCCCATTCTTAATTGGGTGTGAAAGACTGGAAATTTTGCTCAGAGGCCTCAATAAAGCTTGAGGTTCTTTTACAAACTATAAATCTATGACATGGGAGCACTAAGTTTACTTCCCTTCTGAAGGAAGCTATGCTGAGGAGTTTTACGCTTGAAAAAACCCATTACCCTTCATCGGATTTGAAACTGCAACCTCAGGAAACTAGAGGCTACCATGGTAGACCTAAACCACGTAGGCCCTCAACCATGTAGGTTGAGTTGTACTTGGGAACCCATATCAAGGATAGCAGATGTCTTCAAGATCCTTGAAGATGGAAATGCAGGGATACACTTCTTCAAAGAAGTTGAGCAACTAACATCCTGATAATGAAATTACAAGCTGCTTATGTCAGCAGTCTGCCGCCGAATTATGGAATCGATCACTTTCATGAAAGGGTCATCAAACCCGGCAGAGGGTGATGGAGTTTTGGCTTATAAATCCTTAACATGAGTTTATTCAGAAGAGAAGTAAAGCAGGTGGTACCATGTGCTAGATTTATAGCACGATAAAGAACCATAAAGCATAATAAAGGAGTCTCTGAGCAAAATTTCTGGTCTTTCATGCCCAAAGTAGATTGGAATGCTAAGGACAACTGTAGTTAAAGAGCATCCATAAATAAAGCTCAATTTAATTTTAATTTACCATACCCTAAAGAAACCAGTGATGCAGAAGTATCACTCAAATTACAAGCTGCTTATGCCAGCAATCTGTTGCTGAATTATGAAATCGATCACTTTCTTGAAAGGGTCATCAAACCCGGCAGAGGGCGATGGAGTTTTGGCTTATAAATCCTTAACATGACTTCCTTCAGAAGAGAAGTACAGCAGGTGGTACCATGTGCTAGATTTATAGCATGTTAAAGAACCTCAAGCCTAATAAAGGGATCTCTGAGGAAAATTTCTGGTCTTTCATGCACAATGTAGAATGGGATGCTAAGGACAACTGTAGTTAAAGAGCATCCATAAATAAAGCTCAATTTAGTTTTAATTTACCATTCCCTAAAAAAAACAGTGATGGAGAAGTAACACTGAAATTGTTCATGAAGGGGTATTAAGTGAGATTGTATTAGAAGTTAAACATCTACCACCAAAGATAAAAATGGGTGTTAAAACCAAGATAACTTGCACTTCACAAGCAGCTTTGTTGAAAAATAAACAATTCAAGATGCCTGATCCAGTCAGAAGATTATTCAGGCCATAGGCTCCATATTTGATCCAAGAAATGCCTCAAAGCTCATGTCCCTTACAGAACTGCTTAAGCTTAACTAATGTATACCACTCCAGAGGTCAATTTATAGAATCCTGCAGTGTTTACCTCTTTACCTCCAAAGAACACGTTAGCAAGCATAACCATATGAAAAGGAAAGTGGCAGAGTACTTGTTTGAAACCTGAAACCATCTCATCTACATTATGACAATGCAACACTGAAGAATGTGTGGTTTCCGTGCTCCAGCATGACTTGGAGAGATCTTTATCAAAATACGCCTGGTGGTGAGCTACAGGAGGAGACTGCCACCAACAAATGCAGAAAATTATGGTTTGAATAACGTAATTTCACTCTTGATATCTGAGATGTTAGTAATAAATAAGTTTTGTTTTTCTTTAAAACTTTTCTCTCTCGAATCCAGGTAATTCAAGAAGGAACTGCAAAGTGTGAGAACTGACTGAAATTTATTAAAGTTCACATTTGTAGTTGTTTTCTTTTTATTTCCATATTTGACTTAAACTTCTTAATAATGTTTCATCTTTAATTTCCATTGTAAAGGCTTATAATAAACACTTTATTGCCTAAATTACTTTATTTATACTACCCAACAGTTCCTTCTGTCTTATGTTTAAGTAAAGAATTACAACCCAATTGACTGCAGCAAGATTTTCATAACACTGAAATAACATTTGTCACGACAGCAAAGCCACATTTCTTTGGCACTTACTATTCATAGCACAATCCATCCGAGAAACATCTACTTATTAATGTTATGAGCAGCAATGAAATAACACAATACATTTGAGCAAATATATGATTTGGTCCCTCAGAATTAAGATCTTAGAATAGATTTGTTGAGATAGAGAAGTTATAAAAAACACAAAGACATCAAGTTTTTATTCCAAATCTACACAAATGTAAAAATAAAACCATTTTAAAGCACCTCTATCTAAAACTAAATAAGAATTATGGAAATGAAGGATACACCCACCAGAGATTGCTGTTGAACCTTCTCACAAGCAATCCCCTTCTCCCTCCTTGATTATGACACCGTTAATCTTTTTATTTTTAATACCAGCAACCTATCTCACAACCACTGGTTTTCTTCTGGTGTTACATTGGATTCTCTTTGTTTGGATCCTTCCATCATTTTGAAAATGTTAAACAACTTAAAAATGAGGCGCAGAGGAAGCATGGGGATTAGAATGGAATATCGTGGGTTGAAAATTATGCTTTGTGCTTATCTTTTGTGTTCGAACCAAAAATACAGTCAATGAAAACAAATGTAGCAAACTTATTGTTGCCAATTTTCACAAACTAAACTAACGAGTGATCATTATATAGAAACTGTCACTCGATGTGATTATCATTTGACATGCCAAAATTAATGAAGAATTAGTTTGACATCACTCAAGCTAATTTTGCTGATGATTGGCCAAATCTGGTTTATGTGTGTCTTCAAAATGTGACAAATCACTGTAGGCCTTAAAATTATGTAATTCGTACATGTTTCTTTTCCAATTAATCAAATTATGTATTTTCAAAATATAGAAAAGAAATTATCTACTCCTAAATTATGTCCAATTTGTAATCCTTTTATGATGTGATGAATTGAACACTTATCCTTTTCACAATTGAAACATCAAACCTCTTCTCCAAAATTTCAAACTTCTGAGGCTTTGTATCAAATTATGAAATTTCAAATGTTAGAACACGATGTAGAATTTTTTAACCTTGTGTATCAAATTAGGCGATTACAAAGATGATGACCTATTAAAGCCCCTCACAATTTTGACAGCTGTGAGTTCTTTTACCCTCATGTATCAAATTATGTGCTTTCAAGTTGCCCAAATTTATAAGCTTTTTGCACAAATTTCACACTTTTCATCCTCTTGTATCAAATTATGCATTTTCAAATTACCCAAAACCATAAAGCCCTTTTCAGAAATTTCACAATTGATGCATCAAATTATGTATTTTCAAATTCCATAACACATTAAAACCATTCCCACAAATTTCATGCTAGTGAGCCTTTTTACGCTAATGCATCAAATTACGTATTTTCAAATTGCTCCATGCGTAATGCTCTTCTCACAAATTTGAAGCTTGTGAGGTTTTTCACCATTGTGTAACAAATTATGGATCTTCAAAGATGACAAACGTGCAAATCTCGTCACAAAACTTCACAATTGTGAGTCTTTTTTACCTTGATGTATCAAATTATGCCTTTTCAAATTGAGTCACTGATTAGAGCTCTTCTCACAAATTTCACACTTGTGAGGTATTTTTAGCCTCATGTATCAAAGTATGCAATTTCAAAGATGACAAATGTGTAAAGGTGTTCTCAGAAATTTAATATTTGTGAAGCTTTTAACCCCATGTATCAAATTATGCACTTTCAAATTGCACAACAGAGTAAAGATCTTACCACTAATTTCACACATGAGTCTTTTTACCCTCATGTATCAAATTATGCGATTTCAAAGATGATAAATACATAAAACCCTTCTCACAAATCTCACATTTGTGAAGCTTTGTACCCTTATGTATCAAATTATGCCTTTTCAAAGATGGTAAATGTGTAAAGCTCTTCTCACAAATTTCACACTTGTGAGGCTTTTTACCCTGATGTATCAAATTATGTGTTTTCAAATTGCCCAACTGAGTAAAGCTCTTCTGACATATTTTACACTTGTGCTCCTTTTTACCTTGATGTATCAAATTATGTGTTTTCAAATTGCCCAAATGAGTAAAGCTCTTCTCACAATTTCACACTTGTGAGGCCTTTTACCCTCATGTGTCAAATTATGCAATTTCAATATGACAAGTTTGTAAAGCTCTTCTCACAAATTTCACACTTGTGAGGCTTTTTACCCTGATGTATCAAATTATGCAATTTCAAATTGCCCAACTGAGTAAAGCTCCTCTCACAAATTTTACACTCGTGAGGCTTTTTACCGTTATGTATCAAATTATGCAATTTCAAATTGCCCAACTGAGTAAAGCTTTTCTCACAAATTTTACACTCGTGAGGCTTTTTACCTTTATGTATCAAATTATGCAATTTCAAATTGCCCAACTGAGTAAACCTCTTCTCACAAATTTCACACTGGTAAGCGCTTTTTACTCTCATGTATCAAATTATGTGATTTCAAAGATGATGAATGTGTAAAGCCCTTCTCACAAATCTCACACTTGTGAGGCTTTTTACCCTCATGTATCAAATTATGCAATTTCAAAGATGATAATTGTGTAAAGCTCTTCTCACAAATCTCACACTTGTGAGGCTTTCTACCCTGATGTATCAAATTATGCATTTTCAAATTGCATAGCAGAGTAAAGCTCTCTCCACAAATTTCACACTCGTGAGGCTTTTTACCCTCATGTGTCAAATTATGCGATTTCAAGAATGACAAATGTGTAAAGCTCTTCTCACATACTTCACACTTGTGAGGTCCTTTACCCTTATGTATCAAATGATGTCTTTTCAAATTGCCCAACTGTGTAAAGCTCTTGGCAGAAATTTCACATTTGAATGACTTTTTATCATCGTGTAAAAAATTATGGCTTTCAAATCGCCCAAATGAGTCAACTTCTTCTCACAAGTTCCAGACTTATGAGAATTTTTACCTTCAGGAATCAAATTGTGTAATCTCAAAGCTGACAACTAAGTAAAGCTTTTATCAGAAATGTTACACTTGTGTGATGTTTCATCCTGATGAATCAAAAAAGTCCTATTGTAGACTTCTCGATCACTAGATTTCTCAGATAAGTGAATATGCTTTCTATAGGTGGTATATCTGTGATATCACTTTCTTGGCTTTTAGATTCAGGACAATCATTTCTAAAACTGAAGCTTGTGTTTATCAATGCAGCTCCAGCAGCGGGCAATGTTGAATCACCGCTGCCATCATCAGAAACTCTTTCTGTGCATAATCTGCAATAGTGGAAGATTTAGCATTAGGTAAAACAATCTAAGAATGAAAGGGAATTAAATTTGAAAAAGAATCTGTTTCTTAAGAATCATCTACAGCAGTTAAATATTCATGTAGAGCATCCTCTTTGTTCATTACTATTATATAACTTTGTTAATCTGCAATATTATTAAATAATTAATATAATTTTTCATCTGAAAATTTTTAATGCTAAACCTGTTGGATGGTTATGGCAATACAAGGAGTACATGTTACATGCACTGAGAATTACATAAACTTTCAGGTTTGTTTTAACAACCATACAAAGCAATTCCTGAGTTGATTTAACTGGTAAGAATATATTTTCATAACAAATGGTTCTCAACAAGCCAGCAGCCAGTACATTGAATGGAAAGTTTCTTGCTGATTCTCATATATGAATCGAAGATCATCAATGCATTACATGCAATGTTTGTAAAACAGTTTTTGCCTTCTAAACACCTCATGTCATCCACTCCTCTTACAAACTCGCATTGCACTTTATGTCAATTGACAAACATCTGCAGAAATAATTTAATTTCAATGTTAGCCAAAATGCCTCCATATTACTGTTACAAACACAAAAATGACTTAATATAAGCTTGTATGAGAGTATGGTCATAGAGCAAATATAAGTTTTCTTATTTTTTGCCTATTTTCATTTTTAATGGCTATGAATGCCTATTTTATTAATCTTTTAAAAATTAAGTTTGCAATAAATTAAAACAAAATGGAAGTATACGTGTAGTTGCTGACCAATAATTTTAGAACAGATTATACCTTATTCTTACTGCAGAAAGTAAAAATTCAATTTCATATTTTCCTTAGCCTTTAGTGACCCAAACTTATTCCTAGAAGTGTACTTTACCCATCTTGTGTCTTCTATTATACACTATTGTGGGTTGAACGCTTGGCAAATGGTAGGAAAGGGTTTATGGACCCATTGTGATCATTCACACTTTAGACAAAAAGAAAAGCAGCACTATTAGCAAATGCATCTATTCCTTAAGTTGTTGCCTAACTATAAACGTGTAAATGTTGGGTTGTGGAAAGAATGGAGACACATTGTTAACCTTAGTTCACTTTTCTCGTCCAATGTAGACTGCTATTTTGATGAAATAGTGCAGCAGTGTTAGGTAGTTTCTTGTTGAGATACACTGACAGGTACACTACTATGCCAAAACAACTAGCAGGTTAAAAAACGAAAATAAATAATTTTGTGGAAGAATTTGGTGCCATCTTTTCGATAGATGGATCAGCCTTATTTTGCAAAGTATGTGAAATGTGAGTGAATTTACTAAAAGGCATCATGTTTCTCAGCATATACAAGCCTTGAAACAAAAATCTTCTCTGTGTGGAATGACAGGTGAACCAAAGCAATTCTTATCTCACATACACAATCTCACAACCAATCACAATTTTCACTCAATCTATGGAAAACACTTATTCACGCTGGTAATCCTTTGTAGAAGATATTATAAAATACAACTCTGGAGAATTTCTTGCTAGAGTACATTAAAGAACAAGTCTCAAGTGAAGGCATGTTACATAAGAGCTATGCGGATATTTGTTACAGTGATACAAGTAATTGTACTAGGGAAGCAGTCAGTGGGAAGAACATATTGATATCGATTGACAAAAGTACAGACCCCTGTGTTCACTTCATTGTAAATGTTGTGACTGGTATAATGGACTATGATGAATCCTTTAAAATGTAACTCCTTGCATGTGAACAATTGGATAAGATGAATAGTACAACTGTAGCTCAATTATTTACCTTTTCACTGAATTTATTATGGTTATATGGTGTTAACCGGTTCAGTGATGGCCATTTATAGCGTGTATGGGCCTGGAATGCATACCCAATAAACAGCGCAAGACATTAACATTGTTAAATGGGGGTAAAAATGCTGCATAAATACACATTCATATCTTCCGTAAGTATTAAGTTATTTTAATGAAACAAAAAGTGGTTTAAAGCTCATTAAAGGTAGTATACATCTACGGTATCAACAAAGTGTACACTATTTTAAAAAATGTTCAAATTTCACTACTTTGCTTCTCTGTAGCAAAAGCCATTTGTGCATCAAAAGCAACTAATTTGTGAGTCAGCTTCTTGTTTGTGCATACGAACGATATAGCTGCCTCAGCAATGTTTTCTCCAATTCTAGGTTTCATGCTTTTGTTTATATTACAACGCAAACATGTACTTCTATGTATTGAAACATGCCAGCTACAAAGCAAACCTCTCTGTCAATATTTGTATGTGCCTACGTCTTACAATATTACACAACCGAAGTGTATGGTAGACGAATGCAGTGATATTTTCATTCAGTCTGAAAAGCTTTCATGTTCTGTACTGAAAAGCACATTTGAAATTGTTATATCTCAGTGCTAACCATGGCTTTAACTAGTAATGTAGCAAATCAATTAGCTCGCGTATGAAGTGTACTGGCTTCTAAGATTACTTCAGAAAATGTGGAGGACTTTTTGCTGTGTGATAGTGATTTGGAAATAGAGTGAGTTATCAGATTTTCAGGGGGTATTGAGGATATAGGTAGCAGTGAGGAAGAAAATGACACCCTTCCTTCAGGTGTTCGTGAAGAATCAACATTGTGGAGTGGTCAAAATAACTCCAACACAAATAGACATATCTTCGCGAACACAGCCTCTGGTGTACAACCCCAGGCTCAACTGACTTCTGACAGCCAACCAATTGACATTTTCACAAATGTTTTTACTGCTGACTTAAGTGTCTCTCATTGTTACGGAAACAAATGTATATGCGAGTAAGGTGAAGGAAGACCTGGCCCCTAAAGGCAATTTAGGCTGTAAGAGTAGAATTCAGAAATGGACAGAAGTAACACTGAATGAGATTTACAGGCTACTTGGTCTAATTACGCTCATGGGCGATATTCGTAAACCTACATTACACATGTACTGGTTTACAGATGACATGCTAGCTACTCCATTTTTTGGGAAATGCATGTCAAATAACAGGTTTACTCCATTTTGTGGTTCCTACATTTCACATGCACAGAAAATGTTAATGATAAACTACACAAAATCAGGCCGGTTTTTATTATATTATTTCAAAATTTAAAGAAAATTACGTGCCTAGTGAAAAAGTCACTGTTGATGAAAGCTTGATGCTTTGGAAGGGCTGCCTACGTTGGAAGCAATACATCATAACAAAGAGGGTCAGATTTGGTATAAAGAGTTTTGATCTTTGTGAAAGTAAAACGGGATATCTTTATAATAGTTGCATATACGCTGGTCAAGGGACTGATAATACTGGAGACAAAGATTTGGGGTTATCTGGCTCCATAGTAATGCACCTGATGAAACCTCTACTTGATCAGGGTCGGACTGTATATTTAGACAATTGATACAGCTCCCCAAAAGTCATACATTGCATTATACAAAAGAAAAACAAATGTGATTGGAACAATATGTTCAAATCGTATTGCCTTGCCAAAGGACGTGAGTACAAAGGGTCTAAGGAGAGAAGAAATACAGGTGTGTCAGCTCCCACCTTTGACGTACATTGCTTGGCAAGACAGGAGGGTAGTTATGGCATTATCCAATTGCAGCTCTAAGATTTTGATGATTGACACTGGAAAAATAGATTCTCACACCAAAATGTCAATTTTCAAGCCTGATGTTATTCAGAAATACAATATGCATATGGGGGTGTGGATCTAGTAGATCAGTATTGCAAGCATGTCCCTCTTTATGAAAAACAGTTAAATGGTATAAAAAGTATTTTTGCACCAGTTGGATATAACCATATACAATTGTTTGGTAATTTAGAGAGCTGTAAACCCACATAAGACAATGACATACCTGGACTTCCCCATATCAATAGCTTGTAGCCTAATTGAGCAGTATAACCTTCAGAGGCCTGTTCATACTGGGTGTAAGAGATCCACAACCCCTGCAACCCTCAGACTTGAAGGAAAACATTTTCCTAAAAGGATACCACCCACAGCAAAAAAGTCACGTCCATTTCGAAAGTGTCTGGTGTGTCGAAAAAGGTGTTTGCAAGGAAACAAATATGATTTGCCATGAATGTGATGTGCCCTTGTGTGTTTATCCTTGTTTTGAGGTATACCATTCAAGAAGAAATCTTTAAAGGTAAGCCTTGATGCCTTATAGAATTCATTTAAATTTATTATAAAAGAGACAAATTATAATAATTAGGTTAAATAAGCATTAAATGCATGTATACACAGGACATCTATTGACATCCATATCCTTTCTCCCGTATTTTAACATGGACGTCCATATCCCCAAAAGGGTTAAGCATGAGAATGTTCCTCTGTTTACTTCTTATGCTTCATAATATATAAAAAAGCTAGCAAGGTTCTTAAAGTCCTGTTTCCCAACATGCTTCATATTGTATGTCTCAACTACATGCTCACAGAATCTGTGAAGAAATTCAAAGTCTATAACCAGAAGTAGATGCTTTGATTTACAGCACAAAGAAATTTCTTAAATCTCTGACCAGGGTTCAGTTGTTCAAAGAACTACTCTTACTTTCACAGCCAGTAATAACTTAATGGCTGTCTACAGCATTTTACTAAGCCATCTAGATATGGGATGTTGTAAAAAATTTGCATGAAAAAATTTAAAAACTGAATTTTATTTATGGACACTCTTTAATTGCTGTGGTCCTCAGCATCCCAATCTAAATTGGGCGTAAAGGACCAGTGATTTCGCTCAGAGGCTCCTGTATCAGTCTTGAGATTCTTTTATATGCCGCAAATCTATGACATGAGACCACCAGCTTTACTTCCCAAGCTAAGGATTTTTATGACCAAAGAAATCCATTATCCTCCACCAGGTTTGAACCCTGACCTCAGGAACCAGAGGCTAGCATGGTAACCACTACACAACGGAGGATGACAAAAAGTGAAGAAGATGCATCATCTGTACATATTGTGATAAGTTGTTAATGAAGGACACTGTAAAAAACAACTTGACTTTCATTGCTGCCAAGTACTATGCACTAGCAGATACAATCAAGTATCCAGAACAGAGAAACATAACACTCATGGATGCATAGAATATCATAGATGACACTGCAAAAAATTCACTCAGTTGCAGGTGAAATAGGTTTAACTGTATGGGAAAAGGTGACAAGGTTCTTAGTGACAATGGGAGTTAAAACAGGTGAAAGACACTGGAATGAAGTCTCTGAGGAAAAAGGCATATTTCAACTGACATTGACCCAAACACTGTAGTGCTGTTCAAATGTACTCCAGTAAAATCTGTAGATGTGAAGAGAGAATTGTCTGCCCTGAAAAATCTGTTGTCTGCCAGAAGACAAAACTTAAAAATGGAAAATTTGAAAAAATACCTTGTCATGTGCAATAAATGACATTGTATTTTCTAATGACTGCCAAGGACTGTAGTTTACTGATAGTATTTTGTATTGCAAAATTGTGTCAAGAAACAATTATGTATTATATGGATTTAAAATATATATGCAGGTATATTTATTAAATGAAGCAAGATTTAAAGGCTTATTTCATTTGGCAGCAAGAAGTATGTGACTTATGTTGGTATTTCATGCAAATTACATGCATACACACACAATTTCGAAATATTCGAATGCATAATTTAAAAGCCACATTGAATTTAAAAATAAATGCCACACCTGGTGCCTATTTTCATGACTTTTGGTGCCTTTGTGCCTGCTTATTTTGAAAATCTTTAGCTCCTAACATCCGGTCTCTATTCATTACACACTTTATGATAGGTGCAAGAGGAAAACAGGTGGCTGAAGGGACAGGAAAATCTATAAAAAGTGGATTGCTGAGTGCTGGCTTTGAAATTCCACACTCTTTCCATAACCCCACAAGAAACAAATAAGTGGTGACTTAACATTTCCAGATAGTATAAAGTATATAATATTCAAATCAATAACAGAAATGGTTAATGTTACAAAATACACTTGATATAAATTGTGTATTTTTATAGGATGTACAATAATTTGTTTAGGTTTTTCTATCATGGTTAAAGGAAATATAAAATTTAATAAAATTCATTCAGAATGAAGAGCATCTACTTCGCATGCTATTCACAGTATATTCAATTTATTAGTAGTATTTTATCTCCTCACCAGTGCACCATATACTAGGCTTCGTATGGCATGAAAAAGGATGGATCAAACTACACCAGAATTTTCCACTAGCAAGTGAACTTGTTTTGTAGCCTTGAATGGGCAATGGTCAGGATGTCTGGAGGAATTCCTCTTATAGTAGCAATGCTTACCCTATACATATCCAAATCACTTCAAAAAAATGTAAATATTTAAGTGTTCCTTGGAGATAAGACTATTAAAGTATTTCATTAACACAGAATATTAAGAAGTGCTGTAATGTGATTTGATATTGCTGTGTTTATGTGTAGTTGACTACTTTTTTCTTAAATAAGCAAACCAATTTTTCAAATGGATTTCTGGCAATTATTTATTGGATAATGTAGCTACATTGCCCTCAAATAGAGCAAATGTCCTCTGTATTCATTAGAACAATCAGTAAACAGAAGGTAAACACATGCGTTGAGCAATGCATTAATATAAAATTTATTACCAAGTAAGATGTAAAGCTGTCAAAAATTTAAGAAGATTCAAAGCAAAGGAACTCCATTAACACTTTGACTGCTAATCCCGTCAAATGATGGGTTTTGGGAACTTAAAAAAATTGGGGATGCTGTCAACTGACGGGATCCAATTTTCTGTACATTTACCTATGATAGTACATCAATCGACAGGCTTCCATATGTGTGCACTGTTTTACTTAGCAATACGTACTACTAGAGTGCACCTGTGTACAAATTATGCCAAGGAGAAAGCAAATAGCCTGTTCTATGCAACATATGCCTTTCTGCAGTGAATGACAAAATGGCACATCGCGGTTTGACCGAAAGTGAGATTTTGGAACTATTAGAAAAAAGTTTAGTAGTAGTGAAGATGAAAAAAATTGATTTTCAATGGACGGATGATGAAAATGTTCCACAGAAAATATTAGGAAATTCAGGTCAGTAATGCTGTGCTAATTTCCATAATAATTATGCAACGGGAGTTCAATTGTTATATTATTCTTGCATGTTTACGTACATCTTTTTGTTATTTTGATACCATTTATTTTCAGATACTGATAATGATGATTCAGATAAATCCCATTGTGGGCCTAATGTGAGTTTGAAAGAAATTCCTTTGCCACCTGTACCAGCAACTTCCAATGGCGAAAGGCCCAGAATAAGAGCAGGGAAGCATAAAACACCTTCAGATTCTGATGAAGGGTGAACTGCAGTGGACCAGGTACCCAATATAAATGTTTTAATGGTGCTAAAGTGATTACGGATGTTATAGAACAAGATGAAGATAGCAATTTTGTTGGTTGTTTTTCCTACTTTGTTGATGATTTGCTACACCAGATAAAAGAGCAGACAAATTTTGAGAATAGAGAGGAGTAATAACCAATTATTTGAGAACTTCAGAATGAGCAACTGGAAAACAGTTACTCTGGAGGAAGTATAAAATTTTTGGCCATAATATTTCATATGAACATCAGACAAAAGCCTGAACAGCAGATCATTGGTCCAAAGTTCTACAGTAAGCTGTGACTTTTGCCCAAATGTTTTGATCAAGATTGGTTCTTGCTGATTCAGGCAAATTTACACAAAAATTATAACATCATTGCTAAGAAGAAGGATGAACTTGATTTCACCCTCCTGCACAAAATTAGATCTCTGCTGTAAACTACGTATCAAGCTTCAAGCTGCATACGAGTTAGGGGGAAGATATTGAAATTGCTTAAGGGATGTGCAAGTTCAGAGGGAGGCTGAGTTTCAAACAATATATGTCAAACAAACCCAGAAAATATGGGATAAAAATCTACATGCTCTCTGTGTCTGACATTGGATATCTATGGAACTATGCTGTGTTTTGTGGACAGGAAAATGTAATTGTCAATGTAGTGAAAAATTTACTTGGCACCTTGGCAGGTAAAGGTCATACACTTTATACAGACAGGTATTACATAAGCACATTAGCAAGAGATCTTGAAAAGGTGAATGCAGGTTTGGTGGGGACAACCCAGAAAAACAGAAGAGGAATGCCAATTGCTTTACAAAATCCAGCACTTAAATGTGGAGAACAAATTTTTCAAAGAAGTAGAAATTTGTTAGCTGTATGTTGGTAAGACAAGAGAGATATTTACATGATAAGTACATGCCATCAAGCTATGATGCAAACTTACTAATATACAAGAGGACACAAGAAAACAAAGCCTGCATGTATTATAAATTACAACAAGAAAAAGATTTGGAGTTGGTCTTTCAGTTCAGATATTATATGGGACATACGTGGGCAGTCCCAGAAGCACCTGACCTAACATACATATAGTGGTGGTTTCAAACAAATGACTATGGTAGAAAGTACCACCTTTATAAAGCTTAAGTTTGACGATGCTATGTTGTTTAGTAATTGTTTGCCAGCCATTAATGCTAAACTCTTTCAGCAAATTTGTAAACATGGACAAAATTGGGCATGGTTATGTGGTGTAATAATTTCATTTGAAACATCTTAACCCAACTAATATTAAAGCTGGGCTGGATTCTACGCTGGGGGAGTCTGCTCCTTGGTTTACATCAGTAAAATATTTGGGGCAGAGTTTAAGCAAGGCCATATGAGCTGCAAAGACAAACTTCGCAGTGGTCAACCAAATGAGGTGACCATGCCAGAAATTATGAAGAAAATCCACAAAATGGTATTGGATGACTGTCGACTGAAAGGGTGTGAGCTAGGAGAGATTTCCAAAAGTGCTGTACATCACATACTGCCTAAAAATTTAGACATGAGAAAGCTGTGCGCAAGATAGGTACCATGTTAACTCACAATGAAACAAAAGCAATGTCGTAAGGATATTTCAGTCGAGTGTTTGGCGATGTTTCGCTGCAATAAAGCCGAGTTTATGTATAAATTCATAACCATTGATGAAACATGGGTTTATCACTTCATACCTTAGATGAAGGAACAGTCTTCTTTTTGGGGTAGTGATAGGAATAGGTAGAAGAATTTATGGAGAGGAATTGAAATGAGAAGTGAGGAAAGATAGTGGGGTTTTGCTGAGTACCCGATAGTGCGTAAGGTAACTGTCAGCTTATTGTGCTGGCAGTGGGTGAGGAAATGTTTGGGTGACAGCCATGACCGTCAAGGCCCTGACTGACCCCGGGGAGTTAAGGAAGTGGTTGGGAGTAACGACGTTAATCTGATGTAAAGGTGATTGTGGCGATGCCCAAGTAGTGAGAATTCTGTGCACATGGTGCTTGAATTTTAGCAACGGTTGTGCCGTGGTGGATTGTTGGCCATCAAAACATGTTGCTTGATGGAGTTGTAAATCAGTGTGTATCCTTCATCGAGCTGCTGGTGTTTCTTCTGCAGTTGTAGAAGATGGTTTTGGAGGTCAGTGTAGATGAAGTTTTTGAGTTTGTTGTAATGTTCGGCCATTGTGTTCCAGCTGGTTTGATGTTGAGTAATCTGGGTCTGCAGTGCTGTGACTGAAGTCTCCAGAGCGACCAGTTGGTCAGAAGGCTCGTGGCGGCGTCTCTTGTATGGATTTGTGATTTTGGTTAGACGTCTTGAGGCGGCGATGAGTTGGCAGTGAGACGTTTGGAGGCTGAGATCCTAAGTGTCTCTAAGCATCGGCTGAGGTCAGCTACTTCTTCGCTCACTGTGGTGGATGCCTGGTTGAATAAGTGGAGTTGTTGTTAGATAGCCTTAAGTACGGTGATGGTAGAGCTGTTCCCATGTTGAGGTTCGGTATTTGGCATTGGCTGAGGCCGAGCGGGCCGAGTAGGCTGGCGTCTCAGTGGCAGTGAAGAGCCTTCAGGTGCTGCTGAAGGCCGCGGGAAAAACTGGCATACAGCCTGCCCAGTGGATTGGTCCGTCCTGCCACAGGTGGTGCAGAACCTTGTGCTGCTGGCAGGCAGACGTAAGTGAGCTGGCACCGCAGAGGTGCATTGCATTCGGCTGCCAAGTGCCCAAGTTGGCAACATCGGCAGAACGGTGCTGTCCAGGAAGTCCTGCTGGCTTCGACACCGGGTATCCCGGTGGTGATGGCAGCGGTGTAGTGCGCCCTGTCCCTGAAGACAAGGTGCACCAGAGGTGTTGGTTCACATGTGTTGTGAATTCTGGTCACGAAGACCAGGGATCTCCAGAGTTGCTGTGCCTCCTCCTGCAGAATATGCATTGGTAGCCGGCAATGAATGCTGACTGCAACGGCCGTTCCTGTCTGCGGTGACTGGAGGAGTTGCTGCCGAGTTTCTGGTGGTGAGTTGTTGATCCGGTGACAGCAGCTACCCCTGCTGCTGGGGAGATGCGGCGACCGAGGCGTAACTCGGCGCTTGTGTCAGCGGTGTGGGTGCTGTGCTCCTTTCTTCCGTTGATGGATGCTGAGGGAGCAGCGGCGGCTTCTTCTTGGGCTGGTTCGGCAGCGCGGCGATGTCTTCTCTTCCCCATCTTCTGCGATCCAGGAACAGCCAAACAGTGGATGGAAAGGGAAAAATCGGATCCAAAGAAGGCAAATTTAGTTCTATCTGTAAGGCAAGGTCATGACATCAGCTTTTTGGGATGCACGTGGGATAATTTTCATTATCTTCAAAAAGAAAAAGCAATCAATGGCAAGTCTTATGCAAACTTATTACAGCATTTGAATGATGAAATCAAGCAAAAACGGCTGCATTTAGGGAAAAAGAAAGTTCTGCTTCATCAAGACAATGCACCAGTACACACATCCATTATCGCCATGGCCAAAATCAATGAGTTACAGTTCGAATTGCTTCCTCATGTACCCTATTTGCAAAACTTAGCCCCCTCTGATTATCATCTGTTTCAAAAGTTGAAGAAATAGCTTGGTGGTAAAAGATTTGCCAACAATGAAGAGGTGGAGTTTGCAGATGATGGCTATTTTGCAGAACTGGATGGTTCTCACTATAAACAGGATATCAAAGATATTGAACTTCACTGGGAAAAGTGTATCGAGCTGAAAGGGGGCTATGTAGAGAAATAAAGATATTTTTTCCCAAAATTGTTATGCTTTCTTTGTTAGGTTGGGTACTTCTGGGATAGCCCTCGTACAATTGTCACTCACTGAAATGGGGATCTAGCAACAGCTCATGAAACTTCTGACATATCAGGAGGGCATCTTTCAAGATTTTCAACTGCAAAACATTTCCTGGAATAAATCCTACTGGTGCTAGACAAGAAATAACTGCAGAAGACATGCATAGTCTGCTCATCCAAAAAGGATCCAGGAACTGGAAAGGCTAAAAGAAAGGATACCAGTTATCACTGTGGTGAATGCAAAAGTCAACTTTGTAATAACTCACATTTCAAGATATTTCATACCAAAAAGTGCTACAAAGTTTAACTCTATATATTCGTGTAAAGTAATTTAGTGTATAAGTAAAAAAGAGTAACAAATTGTGTTAAAACTTACATATTTTATTTACAACTCCAATTTATAACCTGTTGGATTAACGTTTTCCCTCCTCTGTTTTCCCATACTATTGTTTCTCATTGTTGAAGCAAATTAAGTAGTAAACATAAAATGTTACATACTATATGAAAGAGAAAAGTTCAAGCTTTAGCCCCATGTATGGCACTTTCCAATCTGTATAATTATATGCCTGAGGATAAATAATCATTTATAATTTGTTTCAACCATTTAAAGAGCCCCTGAGGAAATGATGCAGCATTTGAAGAGTTTGTACACAACTGGCTGCCAAGGTTTCTTTGTTTAAGTAAGGAATTTAAAAAATTTGAAATTTCATTGGGAGAATCACACTTTGAAATAACGAAATTATGTAGAAAATTGACAACAGTTATCTACTTCTGTTATTTCAATAACATTTTTAAAAAGAAAATTCTAGTTTATATTTTATCTACCCTTATATAAGGTATATAACTCTCCAAAGTATCCATGGACTTTATTATATAAGAGTGAGGGATAAAAAAATATTTAACACATTATTTGTTGGTAGCAATTATTACATTCCCATTTGTATCAGCTCATGAACATGCGACATCTGCTACAACCTAAATCTGGGAGTTAAATTAAACACTTGCTAAATAAATTTAGTTTTATTTATGGAAATTCTTTAGCTACCTTTGTTCTTAGTGTGTCATTCTATTACTGTGCATGAAACACAGGAACTTTTACTCAAAGTCCTCTATATCATGCTTTAGGTTCTTTTACATGCCACAAATCTATGACAAGAGACCACCTCCTTTACTTCCCTTACAAAGGCAGCTATGCTAATGATTTTTACACCCAAAAATTCCATCATCCTCTGACAGGTTTAAACCTGTGACCTCAACCAACTGTCGTCAAGTACAAAGCTGTATGGAACAGAACCTGGCCACTGTGCCTCAATATTAGTAATATCAAACTTGCATTGCACACTGTTTGGATATAGGTACTGTATACTTCTGTGTTATCTGGGTGATAAAATGGACACATGAGTACAAATGGTGTCTGCAATGCCTGGAAAATTTGCGACTAGATAAAATTCTTCTATCACTGTGACCATAGGGAACAGTACCTCCAATACTTTCTCCACTGTGGGTTTCAAAATTCTGTTGCAGTCACTGTTAACAGTATGGAATGGAGAATTATCTGATGTTATCAATAGCTGTTGAATTGGTAATAATGACCAATTTCTTTTCATAGGGTATTCCAGCCTCATGTGAGCTTTTTCTAATATTTTTCACACTACCTATTTTGATAATCTGTATTGTGTCACCCGTATTTGCAATAAATTCTTTGACCAACATTTCAATATTGAAAATATCCATTGCTTAGTTACTGGAAGGGAGTGCTAAGTAAGCAGGGAAAGAGGAAGGTTTTGCTGGTAAGGAGCTCTACGGCTGAAGAGGAAAAGTGAATTAAGGGACAATGGGAGTTGAAATTACAGTATACAGAATGAGAATTGGACTGTTAATGGCAAAAAGGTTATTAAATGTAAAACTGATCAAAACATGTCGATGAATTTTTTGACAACAGGAAGTGTGATACTTAATGCTCCTAGTGATTGGAGGGATTGAATTAAATCCAGGCCCAAAGAATATGCAAGAAATTATGGAGGATCTTGTAGAAAAAATCAACAACATGAACGGAATGGAACAATGCATAAAAGATAATTTAAACAAAGTGGCTGAAGAAATAAAAGAAAATGTTAGTAAATATGTGCAAGGAATAAATATAGAAGTTGATAGAATCAAAGAGAGAATGGAAAGAATAGATGAAAGGAGGAGGAGACTCGATTTGGTGTTCACAGGAGTTGAAGAGAGAAGGGGCATAAGAAGAAATAAGAAAAATTTTAACAAATAAACTAGAAGTTGATCTGATAGGATGGGAGATTGTGGAAGCATGCAGAATGGGTAGGCAAGGCAGAAAAAGACCAATAATAGTACAATTTGCAACATCGAATATAATTACGAAATTTTAAGAAGGTCGAAAATGCAAAAGAAAGTAATATATTTATAAACAAAGACTTGAATCCAACCTAGAGGGACCTCATAAGAAGCCTAATACAGAAGATGAAGAAGGCAAGATCAGAAGGCAAACGAGAATTCATTCAAAACTTACGGCTTTGGATAGATGATGAAAATGTAACATATACCGGCAAAAACGATCTATGGTGGAGAGAACCAGAATGGAAGGAAACAAGTCAGCAAAATAGCGGTGAACGAAGTAAATTAACATCAGTGGGAACCAGTGGACGTACAAAGTCCAGAACAGAGCTGAGAAAAGGAAAGAAGATAGATCCAACACGAAAAGAAAATGACGTAAATGTAACAGGTGAAGGTACGTCACAACATATGTATGAAGCAATGACACCGAACCAGAGGGGAAGAAGTCCAGTAGCGTCACGGCATATGTCATCACCAAAGAAGATAGTGTCACTGAGGAGAGAGGAGAGGGAAGGCGCACGTGTCCTTGCAGAGAAGGGAAAAGAGGTGTGGCCACAGTGTGTAGTGAGTAATGGTAAAAAGCATGTGGCGGGGAAGACAAGTGGTGTGAATCGCGGAAAAGCGTGGAGTATTCAGAGGAAGAAGGTGAAGAAAATATTATTGTGTCACCGGGAAAAGAAGAGAGGGAAGCCGTACGCGTCCTTGCAGAGAAGAGGACGGAGGCACGGCAACAGTGTGCAGTGAGCAGTGCTATAAAGCATATAGCGGGGAAGGGAAGGGGAGGGAATCATTGGAAAAGTGGGGAGTATTTGGAGGAAGAAGGGGAAGAAGACATTATATCATCACCGCATGGAAGTATATTGGTGCTCCAGAAAGAAAAGCAAAAATCAGTGGAGGGAATCAAACTGAGAAGTAAAAAAACTTAAGAGAGGTTTACACCTTTCCGTAATAGAATGGGATCGCAATAGCGACCAACAAGGAGATTGGGATTTTGGAATTGTGAAGGCCAAACTGGCTGCTTCACAATTTCACAATCTTCGACTGTACCATCTTTAGAGAAAGATATATAAATGTTAAAGGATAAATATACGAATATGGAAATCATAATAACGGGGACTTTAATATAGGAAATGGGGAAAGAGATAAGCAGAGAAGTAATTAAAATTATTATAGAAAATGTGAGTAAAATATGGAAGGGTATAAAATCAATGTATCTAAAGAAAAAGAGATTAGGAGAAAAGAAAGTTCATGGTATGGAATGAATAAGAATAAATGGATATGGGTGGTTAAATGAAGAAAATAATGTAAATATAAATAAATATAAGAACTACTAATTGTATTAACATGTAATAGTAATCCGTGAAGGCATTGAATATGTATCAACTTAATGCTCAATAGATTAATATATTATTACTATAATCAAAGGAGGGGAGATGACTATAAAATGGCCAGGGCCAGAAGCAGTCACTCCCAATATGATTGTAATTATTTTGGCACTCAATAAATATTACATTACATTAGTTACTGGAATGAAAGTAAATGCGATGCCACTTTTTAAGAGCTAGAGCATGTACACGGCCTTTAAACTAGAATTCACGGACTATCAAAGATTTGAAGGAAGGAAAATAGTGCTTCAAAAGCTGATGGGAACTTAGGCTGTCGAAAGGATGTCACACATTGGTGAAACTTCTGACGAGCTATCAATGGCTTGGCAATCTTCAATTGTCTTGATGATGGTTGGTGAAACCCGGCAGGCATCAGGCTTTTCAATGGGGAAGATACTATCAAACTCAGATGAGTGGTTTTTGACACACACATGCACACACACAAATTTCCTCTCTCTATAATATTACATAAAGAAGCACCAGTAAAGGAAAATGTAACACAAGAATCATAAGGTCTTTTTATTGAAATATTAGCCAAGAGTCAAGTCTTATCTTGGTGATTTTACTGGAGTAAAGTCCTCATCCTGTAACAGAATAATGCAAATGTACAGATTCATACAATCATCTATACAGCATTACTTAAATACCATGCATCACATAGTCTTTAAAATACCACGTTTTATTTATTTTTAAATTGGATATGGCATAAGCAGTTATGCAGAAACCAAGATTAACTTTACATCAAGTTATGGGGTGAATGAAAACAGAGAAGTGGAGAATGTGTTTAAACCTGAATAAACAGTTTGACTTAAAGAACAGAGAACTGGCAAAAGGTATGTTTAGTAAGGTAAATCAGAATCTATAATTGTGTTAACCCAATATTAAAGAAAGTCTGATGTAATACATTCACATGACTATCTCTACACGAACAAATTCACATATATATGTATATTAATGGAAGGATTCACATAGAACCACATAAGGTGCTACATAACTCAAAAGATTACAAACTCCAAACTTTATGCTTGCATTGCACGCACAGAGACAGAATTCTACAATTCTCTCTCCAAGCACTGCCAGATTGTGAACAATGCAAGATTTCAAACCATCTACTGAGCAAGGTGTACTTCCATTTGGTCTCATGCCATGCCAGATACTGAGCTGTTGTTTGCTTCATGTAAAAACTTTTTATGTCCTATTTGTTTACAAAAAAGAATGATTTTCCATTTTGGATATTATTGGTTTGGTTAAGTTATTCTATTTGAAACTTAAGGTGTTATAAAAACATTTTAAAATATAATTTACAGATCCAGAAACATGTGCCAATATTGTGTTATGACCATGACTGTATTGTAAATGGGGCCATATTCTTCTATCCAAGTTATGTTACAGTACGCTTTTTTGTTTTTTGTTTCTCAAGAATGATTTGAAATTAAGCAGAAAGTCCTTTGAAATTTGGAAGACACAGTGAAATGATTCACTCTCACTCTCTACATGAAAGTTATGCAAGATTCTAGAAGGTGACATGCATGAGGAACAACCCAGAAAGAAAGGGGTTGTTGACGTGACAGTGGACTTTGCTCCCTCTACAGCATATATAATTTGAGAGAAAATTGTTAAAAATATCAGTAGTAGTAACACAACAAGAACAGCGTCAATATCATATCAAGACTGAACCAGCCTCAGCTGTATATCCTTGAATAGGACAGCATAAATAAAACTATGAGTCCCAGGTATTGCCAAGAAGGCTGTTATAGCTACCACTTTGCCGGAGTGGAAACATCATCAGTTTAAAATGCAGCAGGTCTTTGAGTAAATGGAGGAATGCCACTGAAAGGAGAGTCTACTGGGGTAATATTAATATTGACTCGTCGTTTACTTAAAGAATTCAAAACAAGCCAGCCAGTTTCCAATGTTTAATAAAGGCTGCGATTTACTTAACTGACAGCAAATGCCATAGAGAAGGTCTTGCAAAGCTGCAGTTTGAATTAGTTATATTGGTGATAACGGGCTGTTTGGTATAGGTAAGTTACTTTGGTTAAATGTGCCAAGAATGGCAGAGACATACAGTCACTGTTATTTGTATTAGTTGTTCTTAAGTGTTAATAATTGGGTTTTAAATGTCTTTCTTAATATGAGTCCAATTACCAAACCAGCTTCAATTAATGCTTTATCAAAAATGCAATAAATTAAACTTTCATTTACTATTGAATAGTATGAAATATAAACAATTGGGTTTTGTTAAGTTTCTTAATCCAATCAAGGCATGGTCCTTCCTGTATACCATACCAACTTAGATGTCTAGTGATGTGAATAGGATATGTTCAGACAATGCCATTTTACATTTTATCATATTTCTCATGACATTTACTTCATCACTACTCATAACTATAATGCAATTCTGGTTGCCCTTGTATCCCAGTCATAACTTCCACAGAATCAAAGTACCAGAGAATATGTTTTATTTAAAATAAAGAGAATTGAAGGTTGTTACACTACATCACTAAAATATTCTTACTTGAACGCGTTTCAGGAGAAGGTTTGCTCCCATTGTCAGCATGTTCTCAACTGATTTTTCCGGTTATTGTCTGGGGGATGTGTGTGGCTAGTGGTGTTTGAAGACCAGAAATGATTGCTACTGCTGATTTATGTGGCTGCTTTTGGTAAATGCATCTCATATGCTCTTTAAGTCTTATTTCAAGATTTCTTTTGGTTCTTCCTATGTATACCAGGTTACATTCATTACAATCAATTTGATATATATCATTTGATTTATTGTTCGGGATAGGATCTTTTGTTCTGTTGCATAGTAGTTTCTGTATATTGTAGTTAATCTGTGGAGACAGGGTGATGTTGTATTTTTTGAAAATCCTTTGAAATTTATGATGTGTCCAAGGGTGATAAGTGAATTTCCTATATGCTTGTGATTTTTGTTGTACTACTGAGTAAAGTAGTCATTTGTTGGATGTATTTCTGTCTTTCAAACTTTTTTTATCTTCTTATCTATTGTTTTTTTCTGGTATCCATTCATATTGGCTATGTTGATAATGTGTTGGTATTCTTTCTGGTATTCCTCTTTCTCCATTGGTATATGTACTAACCTGTTTGTAATACTATTTAAAATTGCATGTTTGTGGCTTGTAGGATTGTAGCTATTGATTTTAATGTATTTTTCTGTGTGAGTTGGTTTTCTGTAAATGCCGAACGTTAGTTTGTTGTGTGCATTATTTCTGATGAAACTGATGTCTAGGTAAGGTAATTGGCCATTTTCTTCTTTTTCTATTGTGAATTTAATAGATCCTTTTTGTAAATTCAATAATTTCAAAGCATCTTATAAAAGTTTTTTTGGAACAATAGCAAAGATATCATCTACATACCTATACCAGGTTTTGAATAGATGTGAGAAAGATTTAGTAATATGGCATTCAAAATGGCTCATATATAGTTCTGCCAAAAATGGTGAAAGGGGGTTTCCCAAAGTTAGGCCTGTGGTTTGTTTAAAGATTTTGTGATGGAATGAAAAGAAATTCTGGTTCAGACATAATTTAGTTAGTTTGCAGTAATCTTCTGTTTGTGCTATAGGTGTGTCATTGTTTAATATCCAATTTTCTAGGAGTGGTAATAATTCTTCTTTTGGTATGCTTGGGAAGAGTGCAGTGACATCAAATGATACCATCATGTCTGTACCATCATCTTTCAGAACCTTTGAGATTCATCAGCCCAGCACCAGAGAACACAACTAACCACACATCCCACAGACAATGACTGGAAAAATCAGTTGAGGACATGCTGACGATGGGAGCAAACGACTCCAGAAACGTGTTCAAATAAGAATATATTAGTGATGTAGTGTAAGAACCTTCAACTCTCTTTATTTTAAATTATGACACATCATTGTTTCTAGTTTTTAAATCTTCAAAATTAGTCAATATGTTTTATGATTTCTAGTGTTTTTATGTTGTAAAGACAACATTGCACAAGGGTGACTGAATGGAGTTAATATTACAGTGTGGTTGTACATATATAAATATCACTGAATTATATATTTACCAGAGAACTAGAAATGGGAGGCTATTCTAGAAAACAAATTAAAGATACACACCATAATAACAATCCCCCTTTTTTGGTGAAAAATCTAAATTCCAAACCAGTAGTATTCCAAAACGTTAATAAATGGAATAAGTTAGTAAAACTGGATAAAGAAGATTACATCCAACAAATAAAGGAGTTTTTAAAATTCTCAGAATATACCAAAATATAAAACACCCCATAAGCAGACTAATATACAACATGAATATAAGCTTTGCAGTTGTTAAATACTCTCCTTGTGGTAAAGTTAAAAACAGATTAAAATGAAATAACCCTTATAGTCCAAAAATTTATGATTTACTGAAGCTATATAACCCTGGAAAAGAACTAAGACCATCATATCATGTATCAGAGCGCCAACTTACAACCTGCAAAGATGGCAAACCAAAAAATTCAAGAACTGCCAAAATTTGAATAATTAAGGATTAACAATTTCCTTGGGTTAGTACAAAAATAGAAAATACATTGCTTAAAGATGATGACATTAATTTTAAGTGTGGCCAAGCACCATTAAAATATTGGTTAACCTCCATCAACAGGAATGAAATGGAAATTGTAGACTCATTAGCTTAGCAAAATATATGTGTTGATCATACTTTCACATAGTTAAGAGGAAGAATTTACAAGTTGCTTTAAAGCTATTGAATCAGAAACATAAAATTCACTATGGAAATAGAAGCTCACAACCAGCTTCTCTTGGCATTTGGAATATATAGAAAGAACACTCTGGCTGTATGCATCATTCACAATCAAAGTTTTATTGTGGTAAAATATTGCCTTTAGTGAATTAAATGGCCATTTGTGGTGCATTATTGATTGTAAAAATTTATCAAGAATTTTACTGTAGTTAAATCTGACCGGCCATTGATTATCTCCAACTTCCCTATATTGCAATGTTAAAATGGCAATTCAATATAGGTTACAATTCCTAAACAAAAGAAACACCTTATTTTCACAAATGAACGAATACTGATAGAGTTACATTCTTTCTAGTACTTTGTAGTTTTTAATTCCGTAAGACTTTTTATGCAACATTGGTCTAAAATATCCTGTCCAGAAATGTAACAAAGATACACATAATCATGGCATTACACATAAATATATTTGTTAAAGCATAGATTCAAGAACACTGCAAAAATAAGTAGAGCAATGAATGGATTTAGTGTAATTAACACATTTTTAGCAATGTTTGAGTACATTAATTACGCATATATAAGAATCTAGGAATCCACGAGGTCAGTGTTGAAGCGGAAGTCAACCTCGTGGTGTGGGAGTAGCCTGTGCTGTGCAAGAAGTTTCTAGTTCAAATGTTGTTTGGGGATAACATATTTTTCGTTTCTTCTGCCTCTCTTTCAGAAGGTGAAGCTTGACTATGCTAATTAGGATTTTTATTCAGTGTAAAAAGACAGAAAAAAAGATCCATAATAATTCAGCACATTTTCTTCTCTATTGTAACACAGCTTTTCCCTCATGTCGATCTTTAAGTTACTGCTTCTATCTCTACTTTCTCTCTTTTCTTAAGAACTGCATGTTAAGTTTAAAAACACACCTACTTCATGTTTACAGAAACGTGGGAGTGCACACTGACAAGTACATGAATGTGCTTCAGCAAGAAGGTAGAACAAGTGAAACAGAGATGACATGTACTTCTGAGTACAATGAGCAGTGCGCTCAACCAAAGTGAGTGCCTGCCAGCTAACCATGGTCACCTAAACTGTGGTGAACATTGGTGCACTGCAACGTGATGATTACCCTGGTGAACTTATCTTGATAAGGTGAAAATCCCTGAAGGGTTTGTTTAATGAGAATGGTGCATATGGCCATTATACACACAACAATATTTATAACCCACATTATACAAAGTTGCTACAGGTTAGTAAATATTCCTCCTACTCAAAAAGAACATAGCTTAAAATACCAGGAAACCTTAAAAAATGCTAAGAAAAATGGCTATAAAAAGAATTGGTCAATAGATTAATCAAAGGGTTCCAGCAACAATAGACAGCAGAAAACACAACTCTGAAATTGCAAAAAGAAAATTCTATGATCAAACAAGTCCATGTTCCACCTATGGGCACATAGAGAATTTCAGAGCATCAAAGAAAGTAACACAACTCAACCCACAATATAAATTCAATATAAAATTCTGAGTTCAAAAAAGGTAACAAAAAGAATAAAATACCCCTTCATAAAATACTCTGGGATTTACAAGACAGATTGCAAGGATTGTGAAAGTATTTATACAAGTCAGAGACTTGAGGAACACCTCAGGAACATCAAATCCTGAGAGGAGGAAAAATCAGCAGCAGTGCTGCATTTTTTGGATAAAAGGATATGAAATTGTCCACTTGGTGACACCAATTCAGCTAACACAAAAATCCAATGAACTGAATATTTGGGAGAAATCATGTTTATTGAAAAATTGACCAAGCTTAATGAACTCTGAGATCTCAATGATCCAAAATCTTATCACAAAATTCATACAACCACTGACAGAGCGATGAATAGTAAGCCATGATCATCAGGGGCAAGCAATTCAGTGGCAGTCAGCTGACAATGAGGAAGACATTCCTCCAACTGGTTCTGAGGTAAATACCTAATTCAGTGAATTTGTATATGTGCAACCACATTTAAAACTTTTACACAAAAAGTGCTTTAGTTATAACATGTGCAAATACAAATGTAACAAACTGTTACCATGGATACATAATGGGTAAAACCAAGAATTGCAAACTTTACAGCTTGTCCATTAAATGACCTCTGGGAAACATTAAAGTTGCAATGAAGTATTTTGTAAGCAACAAACATTACGATTAAACTTACAAATTCTGTATTGGATGAGCTCTGCATTTTCCCCATAATTATGTTTTTGTGGATTTTTAAGGTTTCTTATACATAATTATTCAAATTCACTCATACAAAGGGTCTTTATAGCATATTCACACAGAATATAACAAATACATATAACTTGTTGCAGAAGTATGTTAAACAGAGCGGAAAGGTAAATTCAGGCTTAAAAATCCACTGCCTTAGCATCAGAACAGATCAGAGCTATTTATGAGAAAACAAAAGATGATGTTTTTAAGAGTAGTTTGGGTTAGGAAGATTTTCTTGAAAATCCTCTTGTTAAAAACTCTGAAAATGTTGAACTTAAATATACAGTTTGGTATTTATCCGGCCTTCTGTTTTTGAGTTATCCTGTTCTCTCCCTCTCTGAGATATGTATGCCTGCAGTGTCACAAACACACACAAACGTTTTTCTTTTGTTTTTTCTGAAATACTTCTTTTGGAATTCAATAGAACTCAAAACATGTATTTCTACTTAAATCTCAAAATTGAATCTTTGGGTACAATACATTACTTCTACTAATGATATGTAGGTTGCCGAGAAAGTAAAAGTGCCTGAGACGTGTAGGAAAACAGCTGCTAACAATAATCTGGGTTTTTCTGTATCAGTTATTTAGTTGTTGATGTGTACTCGCTTAACAGGGGTGAGGCTGGTAAATATGAAGATTCTGCAATCCCAAGCCATCAAATTAACTTGTTCTTTCTTTGAAAAGACACACAGTCTGCAACCATTGAGTAAAATAATCATTGCAGTTTACTCTCTGCTATCAATTATTTGACATACCCTGTTAACAAAACTGACTGCAACATACAAACAAAATAATGAACACCTTCTTACATGAGAGTTATTACAATATTTTGATATTGGCATCAACCCATTATAAGCAGATTCCATTCTGGTTTGTTTTGCTATGTCTTACCTTTAGGATTGCCTAATGTGTCTTATTTTACATACATTTTCTGTAGACTAAAGATGACTGTTTTCTATTTCATGGCAATCTCAATGAAACTTCATAGTTTTCTTTGCAAATATGTTATTTTATAACACCAATGTGTTCATCTTCTAGTACATAGGCTTTGTATAACAATTTTAGTCTTTTAGTAACTTAAGAATTGAAATTAGGTGCTTTATAACCCATGTCCATCAGAAAGAATAGGGATTATAAAAGGCAAAAAAATTAATACAATCAGTCAAGTGGTTTTTGAGATTCCGCTACATACCAATATAAATTTTCTCACCTTATAATATTTTTAATAACAATAACATAAAAAAACATATTCAAATGAGCTTTCAGAAGAATAGTTTTGTGCACAATCCAGTCTTATCTCAAAATATTCTACAGAACATTCTATTTCATTTGTAGCAAAGCGAGTTGGGATAACTGGACCATAAAAGCGACAATGTTAATTTTTGGTAGTATTCAGACACTTGTACATTATAATGTATCGCAACATTATGAAGAGAGAAAGTGAATGTCACAATTGAATCATGTTCTTCCTGCAAGATGCACACTATAAGATATTTCCAAATGTTCTATAATTAAAAATTAAAGGTATCTACATACTCATATCCAGTTTCACCCTAGTTTTCTCATATAATAATACTGACAGATTTGTTTTTACCATTTACTTCAAATGCAGTTAACTCACTTTATTCTTTGGTCATTGCAGTCCTACAGAGTAAAACAAGACATTGAACTTTACAATGTGGTTGTCTGTGATCTTCCAATGAGTGAATTTCTCTTTGGTTTCATTTAGCATTCATTTCATTTTTTTCAAATAGAAGGAAAGTGTAGCTTATGGTTAAATGTTATGACATCAAAGTGTATTTTTTGGTATGATTTCAAAAAAAGCTCCTTCAAATATCTTATAAATATCAAGAACTGTTGCCATCATTACTTTCAACCTTTTAAATATACCATCCTGACAAATACTGTACACGTTTATAAAAATATCTCTTATCCTTATAATTTCGTATTACATAATTGAAATAATTTATCAAGTGTACAATAAACAAAAATTGTAACTGCAGTAGATTTCTACAAAACTTACCTTAATGTCATCACAAACAGATGAAGTTTCTGTTTCCAGCCACCAAGGTTCTTCTTTAATTTCTATTTTGTTATCCATTTCGTGATCACTGTTGTATTTCTTAACCTTCATTACAGGATACTCCAGAAGAAATTCTCTCTCATTCTGTGAACCAATTTTTGTTTTGACATCTGTCTCGCAATGGTTGCTGCATGTAACAGTTTCAGACTTAATCTTCTTTACAAGATGTTTGATAAAACAAGCTCTTTCTTTCTTTGAACCTAAGTCTGGAAAAGGATTCTCTGATTTCACTTCTGTCTTGATTGCCATATCACAATCATCATTCAAAAGCACAGCATCACTGTTCATGTTCATTGTACCATTCTTGGTGAGCAATTCTCTCTCATTCCGTGAAGCTAAATCATCTGAGAGAGGATTCTCTTCTTTTATTTCTACTTCGGTATCCATTTTACAACTGTTGCTGCATCTATCGGTGCTAAGTCTGTGGAGAAACAAACATATCATGACAGTAGAACAATGGCAGGCAAGCATATGGTCATGGGACAAGACTATTGTATATAACTATGTTGTGTGTCTGTTACTGCCACGCCCACTCCACAGCCATTGGCTCATCTCCCATGTATTCTAAAAACAAAATCAATAACTGTCTTATGTAACAACAAACAGGAGCATCAGAACAAAATTCATTAAGTCCACCCACCAACAAAATGCTTTTTAATACAGATTCTCCATATTTCTAGGTGCTGAATCGAACTGTGAGATAATTTATTTCAAATAGCACACCTTCCTAACCTGAAATGGGTTTGAAATACAGTGTTTGGTTCAGAAAGCACTTAATCCACTCAGACCAATGGAACAAATGGGCACTTTACAAAAGCAAGGAATTTCTTATGCAACACTGTACCTATATGCTTTGATTACTGTGATTGCATTCTGTGGAACTAGAAGTGCACATGTTGCTGCCAAACTATTATCAGATATTGCTTTCATGGATCTTGTTATCAATATTACATCATGCTAAATGAATGTAAGAAGAAAACAAATTTGCTTACTTCAAAATCTGAGATAGGGAGCTATGTCAAGGAAGCATATATAGTACATTTGCTAAAGCATTACAGTATGGAAAAGGAAATCAATTGTTGCAGGTAACAGTAAAGTTACCAGAAACAGAATGAAAATCCACAAAAATGAACAGAAGCAAAAAACTAAAGATGAGGTAAGCAACCTATACCATGTCATTAAAACTTATTTGATGTATTACTATCATGTAAACAGATGCAGTGGAATCCCTGCCAAGTATACTGAGATGACTTACTGTGTTCTTTTACCTTTCATGTTAACACTCTCTTACAATAGAGGCTCAGGAGTGAATGGTGAGTCTGAGTTGCAGTTTTACGTGAAGGTTATGGATGAAGAGTCTGGCAAAAACCAGAATGAAGGATTCATCTGTTTGGTGGAAGAAATGTGCAGCAACACAATTGTGTTTATTTAAAGAAACGTTGACATAAATGTGTTTACAGAAAAAGTGACAAATTAAGTTTGAACTCTGTTTCTTCTCCATAAAACGTAACGGACAAAGTATAGAACTTGTAAGTGCAATTCAAATTGTTTATTAGAATATCATTAAATACAGTTTTTTGTAATTTTTTTAAAACTCCTAAATATTTTCAGTATAATGGCTTAAAAATGCATTAAATCAAAAAAGTGTTCCATTATAAATGTGGTATTAAATAAAACATTATTTTGGTGATAGTTAAGTGACATTTGCACTACAGTTAGTTAAGAAGAGCTTTAAAAAGCATCTGTAAGTTTATAAGATAAGTTCTTCATGTCTCCTTAAAACTTTTTTATTATGGTCTTAAAGACATTTTATTTGATGTTCCTCAAATACAAAATTATGATGATGCACTTTGTGTTAATTCAGAAATAACATCTATTACAATACTTTTGTTATACATTCCATTGTAGGTAAAGAGCTATACACAGACGGATATTATACTCAAATGTTTAAAAATCTTATGTGCTACACTCACAAGACTTTCTCCACCCATTATCATTTATTTTTATATAACTTTTACAAACTACTCTTACAAAAGCCTATTACTTACTCTACCATTTAATGCATTCCACCCAAAAATATGATACAGAGATTTCATTGTAAACACAAGTTTTAGGTCCCCTGTATCAAAACATATATTTTGCATAACTATGTGTTTGTACATGCATGCATAACTCAAAAACAAAAAATTTATATGAATACCAATCCTGGTCTTTAAGTTCAGGACCTTTCAGGTATGCAGTACAATGATTTTCAAAATAATCCCCACAACACAAAGTACAAGAAACACATATATTGCTTTTGAGTTTCTCAAAAATAGACCTAAGACATTTGAATAAAATACTATATCTGCATGACAAACACAATTTATATTGTAACACCCCACGGGGGTGGCTACCCCCGCAGTAGGTGATTACACGAGGGGGATTGGTAGCTCAGAGGTAGGGGAAATACGTTGGTACCGGGGTGGTAGGCAGGCCAGGGTGGCGTTCTAGGATAGGGGGTATTTAAATGATGCACAGGGGATGCATTGACCCAGTAAATTATATCGTTACTTTAAGTGTGAGTACATTCAGTTTGAGGTGAAGCCCCGGCAAATAAACAGAACTTAGATGAGACGCATGCTTACCTGGTTAACTGGTGGCGATGTGTCTCGAGACTGACAACTGATCTGACGAATCTTTGATAACTGCTCATTGACTACTCTTTGATATCTGCCACCCGATCGCTCTTTATCACTCTCTCATAACTGCCCTCGATAACTGCTCGCGACCGAGTCAAAATCCTGTAGTATAAATACGTACAGAAGAGCTGACTCAGCGTTGTTCAGCGTGGACGTGTTCTGTTAACCTGGTTTCCACACTTGCGCTGGTTTACGACATATGCTGCTATACTCGGTGCTCAATCTGGTCTGCTACATCGGTCCCAGGTTCGCCAAATTCCGACCCGGAATTTAAAATTGAAAAGGAGGACAAACATCTTAGTGGGTACTAAAACTGTCTACTTAGACGAGGGTTGATAGAAAAAGAAACAAAAATATGGTTTGAGCCTTATACAATTGAAATGCTCGGGGGTCCTCTGCTGTCCAAGACTCGGATACCAGGGAATTTTTTAAGGGTTGGTGAGTACGTTAGGGGTGGGTTCTACTGCGCACCTCAGCCTGCTGCAAATCTTTGACTCTTCTCAGCTGGTTGCTTACTTTTGTGCCCGGAGGTGAACTATGCCTTGAATGATGGAGGTTCTGTACAGAACTGCTGAGTGACTCTGCATACGTAGCTTTTTTTGGTAACGTAGGATTTATTTCCGCGCATGCTGCATTTCTTTGGTCAAACAGTGGCGTTTCCTCAGAGCGCACCAATTCTTCGTGTTTGGCGCGACTCCCGTGGTGAGTTAATGGCGTTCGTATACTGGTGGGCACTGTTCGACCTGGGTCTTTTTTGTCGGTTGCTTCTCTTCTGGCGGTCTCTTGGTGCGCAGCAACAGGGTTGTTTTTCAAAGATGGATTTCACTTAGGAAAGGTGGGAAGGATTATATTGCGTTTTAAATTTTCACGGGATGAGACGAAACACAGCAGAGAAAAGGTAAATTTAGAAAGTGAGTCGGTACCCCTGCCGATTCTTCGTCTCTCCAAATTTTGAAAAAGAGGGAAAAAAACACGGAACAGAAAAAAATATTAAGTTCTGTTATCCAGGTGTGATGCGACTACTCATAAGTTCTGCTTGCCTTGGTATGTTCATTCGAACAAAAAAAATTAAATTTGTACATATATACAATCATTTTTTGTCTGTAACTGTACAAAAACGTTTTTGTGTATTTCATTGTATGTAAGCGGTGTTTAGATGTCCGCTTTTTGGCATTTTGCTGATTCCTCGCTTCCGTAACCCGGGGAAGAGGGTCGCTGAGGCTGCTGTAGACTGTGGTTTCTCTTGCATGCTTGAGGACATCCTCTAAAACAGACTTAATTTTTTACTTTAGTTCCCAGAAATATTAATATTGTAGAAGTTGTGTCCAATGAAACACAGCAAAAAAAACAACCATATTTACACTCCATTTTCTATTCATATACCTGTCGCAGTGCTACACGCCACTGAGAAGTGCGAAGTCAAGCTCTGTGTGTAAGGCGACAAATACTTTTGTCAGCGAAACTCATGACAAGACTGCTGCTTTCGACACTTACCGTTCATGCAGAATTGGATGTTTATGAAGGCGATATCTGTGTTTCTTAGTTTGTGAACAGAATTTCTGTACCCATTCGCGTGTGTGGAATGTGTTACGTATCTTGTGTTGCGTAATTCGTGGAGGATACCTGTGCCTTTCCTGCCTTCTTCCCCTTGTTTATTTTGAGCCTTTATTATTTATTTTATTTATCTCTCTTATTTATTTCTCCCTCTATGTTAGTGTTGATTCTGAGGCGGGCTGCGAGATTCAAAATTTCTATATTCCCGGTCCATGCCGTGTTTTATTTGTCCTGGTTGTGAGAAATCTGTTGATTTTAATTTGCTTAATTGCCACGTTACATTTATCTACTATTTTGCACGTTGATTTTCTTCGCCTTATCTGCTAATTGACATTTATTTATTTAATAGCGCTTGGTTGTCGTACCAGAGTGTACGTTATTCGATTTTTTTGCTACTATTATTTATTCTATATGTGCTAACGCATGTGTAAGGTGCGGAGAAAAGAATTCCTGGCATCAACCTATAGTTCTCAAAACACATTATCAAATACCTATCTTAAATTGATCTTATACTAACAATTATATAAATAACAGTACTATGGAATAACTTTTCGACCTCCACTAAATCTTATTTCCTATTCTCTTTCCTATTTATTTAACTCTGCTCGCCGAACTTAAGAACAACGACAATACTTCTTTATACTTGCTCTCTGTTGTGTCCCTCGGCCCTACTCTGAACTCCTGGGGGGGATAATGTATATTGTTCAAATTCCTGTATCTGAACAAAGATATCTGTATTAAGCGAATAACAGGATCGCGTCTCGGATTTCCCATTATATTTTCACTTCCAGATATATTTTCTCTTCATCACGAGAAAGAGAGAGCAACAAAAAAATTAAAACAGTAAAAGTGAATCGCGTGGATTGTCACTTTTAGCCTAACTTAAGCTG
The DNA here is from genome assembly GCA_030765065.1 of Deroplatys truncata. Lineage (NCBI taxonomy): Eukaryota > Metazoa > Arthropoda > Insecta > Mantodea > Mantidae > Deroplatys > Deroplatys truncata. The sequence continues at coordinate 115,066,480 of CM060989.1, forward strand.
GAGATCCGAAGATATACTACGTCTTGCATTGTAACCTACTACTTAACCTATTTGAGAACTATTGCTGATGTTTAATGTTTTAACTTCTTTCTTTTTCTTGTTTGTGTGTTTTTATGCCTCAGCCTTACTGCAGCGTGGACGCATTTCGTCATGTAATAATGTCAGCACTTGTGTATTGATGGACATTGAGTGATACGTAGGCGATTTTTTTGTGTCATGTATATGTGGCAATAAGATTGTGTTTACTCGCTGTGCGTCTGTCGCAAGTGTGTTGTATACTCACTATGCGTAATATGGTGAAATTCTACTAACGTGGTCATTCTGGCGTTTCACGGAATTTCTGGCCTTAATTACGTAATTCAGGGGGCTGAGTTTTTTCATAACCCTATACGGTCCTGTGTAGTTCATCAAAATTTTCGTGGCTCTACCAACACTCCTTTTAGGGGTATATAGCTTCACCAAATCGCCGACTTTATACTCGACGTGCCGCCTCTTTGAATCATATAAATTTTTATTTTTCCTCTGGCTCTTTACTATGTTTTGGGATGCTAACACCCTTGCTTTTACTATTGCCTCCCGTGTTTGCTGCACAAATAGGTTTTGTGAGGTGCCCTGTAATTGAATGTCTGGGGGTGATACCGGTTTCCGTGCATACAGTAATTCGAAGGTGTGAACTTAGTACTCCCCTGTTTGCTTGTGTTTATGGCAAACTGAATTTAATGTAAATTATTATCCCAGTCTGTGTGCTGTGTGTTTACGTAGTTACTGATTACTTGTGCAATAGTTCTATTCGCTCTTTCTATTAGGCCATTAGTTTGGGGTCTGTAGGCTGTTGTGAAAGTTGGTATTGTTCCCATCATCTTAAGTAGTTCTTGTGTCACTTCGCTCATAAATACGGACCCTCTGTCCGACAGAATATATTTTGGTGCGCCGTGACGACAGATGACGTCGTCCAAGATAAATTCGGTGACATGCTCAACAGAAGCTTTTGGGATTGCCCTTAATTCCAAATATTTTGAAAAGTAATCACTTGCCGCAATTATGTATCTGTTACCTCTAGAGGACTTTGGGAAAGGCCCCAAGATATCTATGGAGAACCTTTCTCCTATATAGTTGACCTTTATGGGTTGCATTAAACCTGCGGGTCGCTGATTAACTGGACCTTTTCGTTGCTGACAGGAAGTGCATCTTCTTACATAATTTTGTATCTACCTCTTCATTCCAATCCAATAGTAATGTTAATTAATTTTGTGAAAAGTTTTTGAAAACCAGAAGTGTCCTCCTAGCGGATCGTTATGACTATTATATAGTATTTCCTGCTTTAAACTATCAGGTACTACTAACAAGTGCATGTTCCCTGTATTACCAGCATTTTTTTGGTACAGGACATTCGATTTCAGCACGTATGTTGCAGCTTGTCGTGTTAATTTAGCATTCGCTGTACCCGGCTGTCTTATGGCTTGTATTAGGGGTTTTAGCTGGGGATCCTCCTCTTGTTTTTAGCTAATTCTATGGGTTCTATGAGACAGGTAATTCTGTCTTCCTGCTCTTGTGCTGTTTCGGGTTCAGGGGGGTCTATTGGCATTCTAGACAAACAATCTGCGTCCTTATGTTTAATCCCTGATTTATGTTGAATTGTATAATCAAATTCCTGTAGCATCAAGCTGTAACGTGCCAGTCTCCCTGTTAGATCTCTCAACCTATTTAGGTGGCACAGGCAAGCATGGTCTGTAACTACAGTTACAGGGTAACCATATATGTACTGGCGGAACTTCGAAAAACCGTACATAATTGCTAACAGCTCTTGTTCCGAAACGCTATAGTTCTTTTCAGCTTTGCTTAGACTTCTAGACACAAAGCCTACTGGGTGCATTTTTCCATCTCGTTCTTGGAGGAGGCAACTGCCTATGCCGTGCATGCTGGCATCGCAGTTCATTTGGGTTTTGGCTCCCGGCATAAAATGTGCCAACACCGGAGCCCTAACCATTAAATCCTTCAGATTTTGGAAGGTTTCTTGCTGTTCTTGGCCTCATACAAACTTTTGGTCTGCCTTTGTTAGTTCGTTTAGTGGCCTCGCGACCGCTGCAAAGTCATTAATGAACCTCCTGTAGAAAGAAAATAAACCTAAGACCTGCCTTACTTCTTTGACGTTCCTAGACGTTCTGAGCTGTGTAATAGCTTGAATTTTGTCTTTATCGGGTTCTATGCCTGCTGCCGATACTTCGTATCCTAGAAGTTTTATTTTGTCCATACCGAAAAAAACATTTTGGGGGTTTTAGCTTAAACGTATGTTGTTCTAATTTCTTAAATACTGCTTCCAGGTTTGCCAATAAGTCCTGAAATGTATTTGCGAACACTATTATATCGTCTAGATATACGAGTGCTTTTTCGTATCGCAGGTCGCCTAACAGTTTATTTCCGATCTCTGTGAATGCTCTAGGGGCATTCGCGAGCCCAAAGCTCAAGGTTTCGAATTCGAACTGTCCGTCCGACGTACAAAAGGCCGAATATTTCTTACTTTCTTGAGCTAGAGGTACTTGGAAGTATGCACTTAACAGGTCAAGCGTACAGTAAAATTTTGAACCTCCTAAATAGCTAAGTAGGTCGTCAATCAGTGGTAAGGGATAGGCGGATGCAGCTGTTTGTGCATTGAGTTTTCTGTAATCTACACAAAACCGATATTCTCCTGATTTCTTTTTGACCAAAATTACTGGTGAGCACCAGCTACTCTGCGAGTCTTTTATTATCCCAGCCTCTTTCATTTCTTCCACTTGTTGGTTTATTATTTCCCGCTATTTATGGGACACCCTGTATGGCTTCTGTCTAATTGGTGTCGTGTTTGTCAAATCTATTTTGAAATCTGCAATGTTTGTTGTCCCTAACTCTTGTAGGCTAGTGGCGAAGGTATGTCTGTACCTGTCGAGTAAATTTCGTAGCTGTTCGTGTTGTCCTGGTTCTAGTCATGAATTAATATTAAATTTGGCGTCTTTGATGTCTATTTGTTTTGCTGTCTCACGTGTGAAAGTGTCTGCCTGGACTAATGCAACTTCGTGTACGAGTGCTAGTGTTGTCCCTTTAAACATTCTCTGAGGGGCGGCGGTATTATTGTGGACTTGTATCCTTTGACTTTGATTATTATTGCACAGCCCGATATAATGTTAACGTGTTTTTTCTGCATAGTGTTAATGCATGGTTCCAGTAATAATGTGTTTGTAGGAAGTGAGGGTATTTTGACGTCTATCTGTGTGGTTGCAAATGGAAGGATTTCTACGTCATGCTGACATGTTGCTTTAATTTTTGTCTCTTCAGCATCTGCTTCAAGTGTAATTTGCATGAGAGGACATTCTCGCTTTCGCTGGCAGCTTACTGTGACCTTCTTCGAATTTTGCAGTGTTAGTGTAATTGTGTTGTTCCCTAGATCTATAACGGCTTGGTGTTTCTGAAGGAAGTCCATGCCCAGCAATAAACTATGCGGGAAGTGTTTTACTACTATTAGTTGTTCTTTGAATTCCACGTCACTCATTTGGAAGTTAGTGTTAGTTTGGTATTGTGCAGCAAGTAAATTGTTATTTGCAGTTCGCAAAATCATATTTGGGGGTGCTGGTTGCTTGCTTGTACCTACCAGGTCGTCATTAATTATGCTTACTGAGCTGCCTGTGTCTATGAGAATGTCAATCGTTGTCCCTGCTAATGTTCCCATAGTTTTTAATGTGTTCCCAGGGTTGATGTTTTCTGTTATGCTTGTTACCGCGGCCCTTATGGGGGTGATTGCTTCGAGGCTGCGGGTGAAAATTTGCATTCCTCCTTCGTGTCTGGCAATTAGCGATTACGTGGCCTACCCATTTGCAGTAGGCGCACACAGGCCTCGCGGACACCGTTCTTCTTTGACTATATGTGCTCCTATAGCCGCTGGGAGGCTGTCCGTAATTCCTAACGGATTGATGCTGTGGATTGTAATTCTGGGGTGGAGGGCGGGGGTTCATTGTCAGGTTTTGCACCTGTTTTGCTAACTCACCCACCATCTTTGACATCTCTGATACCTGCTTCTGGAGGGTATCGTCTGGCATGCTAGGGGGAATTCCCTGTGCATCGAGTAGGTCTACCCTTTTTCCTGCCAGGTAGCGGGCTGATGCTACCCTTCGGACGAACTGTATGAGAGCGTCCACTGTTTGTGGGTTGTAGGGCAGTACCTGTTCTATTAGTGATGGTTTAAGGCCCCTCACGATGTGTTTTACCCGTTCCTTCTCAGTCATTTCGGGGTTGACTAGATCACACAGAGCTGTAATGTCATAAGCGTATTGCTCTGTAGGCTCACTAAGGTCCTGCACCCTCTGCCTTAGTCTGACCTCCATCATTTCCTCCTCTGCCGCGTGAATGAAGGCTTTTAATAACCCCTGCTTCAATGTTTCCCATTGGGCATCCCTATTTCTATGGGCAAAGGTTTTGTACCAGTTTAGTACGGTATTATTAAGGTAGCATGGTAAATACTGCGCCTTATGCTGGTCATCCCAATTATTGGCACGCGCTATCAACTCAAACTTATGGAGATAGTCCCTTACACTTTCCCCTGGTTTCCCCGCGAAGCTACCCGGATCCAATGGTGTACGACTAATATGCATGGGTTGAGGTGCTACAGTTACCCTTCTACTTAAAACAGGTGAGTCCATTTTACTCATAGTATTTGTGTGTTCGACTCCCTTATTCATGGCTAACTGTTGTTCTACCCTACTTGTGCTTGGACTGGAAGTGTTAATGATCTTGCCGGAGCGGAGACGTATTTGATTTGCCGTCTCAGCGTGTGCCGCGATCTCGTTTATAATTCCTTTCAAATCTGTGATTAGAAATTCTTCGAATTTAAATGGTTCCCCCTGTATAGCTGCTAATTCTGCGCAGATTTCTAATCTCTTTAGTAGTAGGACTAGTAGAGTTTTGAGCAGGTTCAGCCATGCATAATAACTTAAATGTACTACACTAAAACAATATACATAACTTGAGAAAAGTTAAAAAAAAGTTATATTCTGTGTAGGTGACTCATGACGCAAAGGGTGGGAGGGTGGGTCTTCACCAGATAACCTCAGCAAAAAGGTTATCCCAAAATGAGGCGTTTTACACCTTGCAAAACGAAAAGAGAAAAAAAATTGATTACATCCCCTGGCTGGAAGAGGTAAGGGTGTTTTCCCCAAATATACCCAGCGACTCCGCCACATTGTAACACCCCACGGGGGTGGCTACCCCCGCAGTAGGTGATTACACGAGGAAGGTTGGAAGCTCAGAGGTAGGGGGGATGCGTTGGTACCGGGGTGGTAGGCAGGCCAGGGTGGCGTTCTAGGATAGGGGGTATTTAAATGATGCACAGGGGATGCATTGACCCAGTAAATTATATTGTTACTTTAAGTGTGTGTACATTCAGTTTGGGGTGAAGCCCTGGCAAATAAACAGAACTTAGATGAGGCACATCTTACCTGGTTAACTGGTGGCGATGTGTCTCGAGACTGACAACTGATCTGACGACTCTTTGATAACTGCTCATTGACTACTCTTTGATATCTGCCGCCTGATCACTCTTTGATCACTCTCTCATAACTGCCCTCGATAACTGCTCGCGATCACTGCTCGCGACCAAGTCAAAACCCTGTAGTATAAATACCTACAGAAGAGATGACTCAGCGTTGTTCAGCGTGGACGTGTTCTGTTAACCTGGTTTCCACACTTGCGCTAGTTTACGACATATGCTGCAATACTCGGTGCTCAACCTGGTCCGCTACAATATCTTGAATTTTCTGGCAACAGCCTATTAAGTCTTCATTCTTGCTACATCTACTTCATCTTACTACACAAAAATATATACATCTGCTTAAAGCTCACAATTTACATGAAACTCTTTGTGGCATTAAACATTTCCAAGGTATTTTTTGTTATTGGTTAAGAATTTGAAATACTTAAACTTTTTTCAGGTGTATGTTGCAATTTGTTTGTTGTCTTGGTCATGCAATGATTTCATAGCCATCACATAGCGATACACTTTTTTAAAAATCTGACTCACTTTAGCCTACTGCATTCTTTTTATACCAACAACAAAATATGTAACAGTTGTAATGAAAGTTCATCTCAAGTAACAAGAAGTAGACAGAACAAAATGGTTTTATAAGAATACTCTGTATTACACAAATCATAAAACTGGCAAAACAAACTGAAGTCAACAATTGCTGCCATTCTTTGACTCAAACGTTATAAAGAAATTAATAAATTAAGAGTTTGGCATATTCAGAAAATATTAAATAGGTCAGCTACAAACTAATAACACACAAATACTACGTGACTAGCCTACATGTTGATAAATGATCCAAACAGTACAACAGAATACCATCAATAAATTGAAATTGAGTTTTATTTATGGACGCACTTTAACTGCTGTGGTTCTTAGCGTCCCATTCTATATTGGGTGTGAAAGACCAGGAATTTTGGTGAGGCCTCTTTATCAGGCTTGAGGTTCTTTTATGTGCCCTAAATCTACGACATGAAACCACCGGCTTTACTTCCCTTCCGAAGGAAGCCATGCTAAGGATTTTTACACCTGAAAAACTCCATCGCACCCTGCCAGGTTTGAACCCAGGACTTCGGGAACTAGAGGCTAGCATTGAAACCACTATACCATCGAGGACGACAGAAGACCATCAAGATTACATAGAAATAGTACATGGTACATTCACATGATTTCCACTACATACTCCTCTACAAACTACTCTAAGGGACGGTTTAACAAAAGATGCTAAATTTTAACACAATGTTAAACCGCTTTAACACTAAGGTTAATACAAATTCCGTTTCATCCAACAATATTAATTTTCATGATGTGTTAAAGTGGGTGTTAAGTTAACATCAGCATAGCCTGTGTTAAGGCGTTTAACAAATGTATGAAGTTGGAAAATGGCTGCCGACAACCAAGCAGCTGGTGCAAGTTTGCTTGAATTGGCAACTCTGAATGCCACTCCTAGTAGAAGAGCAGTCAAGCATCATTATAAATTTGAAAACCTGCAAAATGAGGAAGTTTTAAAGTGATATATACTGCTCAAGGGTTCTGCACATGGTTTTATGGGAAATACAAGAAGTTACAATACCACCAACAGAAGCATGCGTCTTACCCATATGCTACAAGTGTTAATTAGGTACCAATACAGTGTCCACCACCAGTTTAAACCGTCTTAAGCACTCTTTGCACCTAGCGTTTCTGGTGCTGCACATTATGCTAGCATAAATCTGCCGCAGTTGCTTACTGGAATTATGAGAAATGCATTCATTCCAATTAAACTACTCGGGGATTTTGTCCCAGGCTGCAATCTTATGCTCTAATGTAGACTGTCAGCTTTTTCGTACTTGATAATACATATACACTTATTAACCACATGGAAATTAACACAGATCAAATGGTGAAACATTTATTTCAGTTGACATCACTATTGTAACCTCAAAAATCGGCAACATCACATGGCAAATACTATGAATGTAAAGAGTTGTCTGCTACTGACACAGAGAGCACAGAGATACATAGACAAAAGTGGTTTGGAGCACATTCAGAAACGGTGTAGTTCGGCCACTGCCTTCACGAAAGCTAACGTTCACAGTTGTCTTTGACATTAACAAAATATTAGCAAAGAATTTGCTGTAAAAGTTCGATGAAACGCAAAAGTTTTAACATTATGTTAAACTTGGAACACATTGTTAACAAATAAAATGTTAAAGAGTATTTTTACCATCGATTGGTGAAACTAGGCTTAACTAAAGTATATTCTCCACTTACTTCATGTTAATCAAGATAAATGTATATGCAAAAGTACTTTCATTACAAATTTTGTTGCAGGTAGAAGAAGATGGATACAGGAGGCTGAAGTTATAGTCAAATGTTTAAATGGTGTGTTGAATATGCTGACATTGAAAGTATCTTATTTGCATGACATCATGACAGAAAATAAATGACTTAAGACTTCAAAAAAGTAAAAAGTATATGGGAATTGGTAGCTTTTATCTATCACTTATGGAGAAATAGCCAGCTACAAAAAACTTGCACAACATTTATACAATAAATATTCCAAAGACTGCAACTTAAACTAAACAAGCAATTAAATGAAAGAAAATCGTAAAGACAGAGAACTTGCCTACAAAAGTCGTGAAATGATAACTGGGAAAGGAAATTTCGGAAGTACATGTTCCAGTCCTAAGATTACAATACCTCCTCGAAATTTCCCATTTATGGGAACAGAGGAAAACATTGAAAATCCAAAACATCAATCAGGATTTCAACCGAAGACTTCCCCATTCATGAGTCCTAATTTTAACAACCTTGTCTATCCATGTCAGTGATAAATTGTGCTAAAACTAGAATTCCCATTATTATTTGTTCTTATTCTTACAGTTAATGAAACTACAGAATTATTTGCCTTCCCGCAAGTTAACTTACAAAACTTTCTTTTCAGTGTCTTTCAAAAGTTTTGGTTTGTTGCTTATGCTGCGCATACTTGTCTCCACTTTCACATGGTTTTTCACATTTCTTTTGAATATTTGGTAGGCTGTTAACCGAAAATTGAATTCACCTTTGAGCATCTAGTGTATTTCTACCATTGTGTAAGCCTTTCTTCTCTTTTGTTCAGCTAGCTGAGATTGTGGGCAATTAGGAGTTCCACAAAGCTAAGACTGAAAGTGAGTGGTTTCTTCAGACATTTCTGATAATTATATTTGATTAATGGCACATGATTATTCCTATACTAAATCATCTGCATGCACAGTCCGTAACATTGTGTTACAACAATTAGCACAATGCAGGAAGTGGGGAAGCTAGTCAACAACTCAAAGTCACAGAGCCACAGCTCTTCAGGCAGGAAAACACGTCATTAATACTGACATTTTTAAGAAGAGGAGATATGAAATAAGAGGAGACCAAATTAATAAATCGAACTGATAAACCAGCAGTTATCAATCTGAGAAGACCTTTCCATACCAAAGAGGACTTAATGAACATTGATACATTGAATGAATAAAGCTTCATCACAAAATACATACATCCACCAACCGAGGAAGAACGGATGCTGTGATGGACGGAACCAACTGATGAAGGGAGTAATTTGTACTACGAACTAAAATTTGGTCACCTCATTACATATTCCATACGTTATTCTTTATTTAAACTAAATATGTATGTTGTGCTGTGCACTGCAGTATTTTCCGTTACGCATTTCACATACTTTTTGTAAATACTGTACTGTAATTCTTCAACAATGGCCCAATTGCTTACCTCCTGCTTATGTATCACTTTCACAGCATATAATGCAAGGGCAGGTAAAGAGGGGGCCAGTCAGCAGACCGCACATGGTGGGTGACTCGCAACAATCCAGAGAGCTGTTTGTCTCTGCTTATGAACAGTGAATTTTTTTTTTGCTTCCGTTCGGTTCATCACTCGCTATGCCGCCGAAAGAGAAACATGCCCATAATGCTCTCACGCTGAAACAAAAACAGCAAGTTTTTTATAAGGTCGACAGTGGAGAGAAGATAAAAACACAGGTTGCAGAACGCTTTCAGATTCCGAAGTGTACTTTCTTATGGATTACAAATTCAAATGAGAAAATAGAGGCAAGTCTGACAAGTTATTCATTTAGTGGCAATAGTAAGTGCACAAGACCAGTAAACCATGAAGAGTTGGAAGATTTGCTGTTAGAATGGTTCCAACACATGCATTCTCAGCAAATTCCACTGTCCGACCCCATGCTTCAGAAAAAGGCTCGGGAAATCCCCAAGAAAGAAGGAATTTCTGGGTTTGTGTCTTCTGAAGGATAGCTATGGCGTTTTTCAGAAGAGGCATAAAATCAGTGCTGTCAGTGCCTGTGGGGAGGCACATAGAGTAAACAGGTAAGATGGCAATGAGTCGGCGCGGGAGTTTCAATCTAAGCTTTCTCATTATCACCCAAGAATGTGTTTAATATATCTGGAGCAGACGTTTTTTATAACTTGATGCCTGAAAAAGCATGTGCAAGAGAGCAGAAAATGCCATGGAGGAAAATGCAGCAAGCAGAGACTGACGATGGTTTTGTGTTGTCATTCCGATGGTTCTGATAAGCTCAAACCATTAGTGATTGGAAAATACAAAAATCCACATTGTTTAAAAAATGTCAATCTATTTAATCTGCCAAGTCGGTACGAAAATAAGAATAAAGTTTGAATGCCCAAATCTCTTGAAGATTCAACAACAAATGGCTGCAAGAAAGAGGAACATTTTGCTAACCTTGGACTACTGCTCGGCACATCACTTCGATGACCTAGAACTTCCAAACATATAGGTTGTCTTCTTACTAGCTAATATCACGAGACCATTGCATCAAGGAACAATCGCCTCAATGAAGTGTAATTACAGACACCAACTGGTTAGGGCTGCCGTCAGTGCAATAGAACTACAAGAAACAGTTCCACATTGGAATGCACTGCAAGCTATACAGAACATATCTGCTGCTTTGGATGAAGTTACAACAGACACCATAACTGTTTTAAGAAGGCGTAAATAGCAACTGATAACGCCGCTGAAATTGAACAGGAAACCAACAATCCACATCTAAACTTATAATGTGAATACAATTGGGATTCTGATAATGCTCTTCTACATGCTTACACGCAGTTGGTGCCCTCTTGCACCATCATTATGGAAGAATGGACGTAGGTGAACAACAACATCTGTGCTGCTGAAGAACCAGTCATCTGCTGATAATGCAGAAGAGAATGATAATTCTTCACTGTCATTTTCTGAGGTGGAACATGAAGATATGACACCGTGACCCTGTGCTGAAGTTGCCACTGCTATTTCTGTTCTCAAGAGATTTGCTGCAACTTCTGATGTCTCCATGGCATTTCAGGCTGCGCTGAATGTGGTATCTTCAGAGAGTGCCGTAATATTATGACCAACGGTCCGTCAAATAACAATTAATGATTTTTTTCAAATAATAGAACTAAAATGTGTAATGGATAAGGGTTGTAACTAAAACATGTGTTCATAATTAAAACTTAGTGTTAAAGAATGGTATATTTAAAGTGTTTCTTAGGTTATTGTTTGTTGTATTATATGACTTACTAATTCAATGAGTACAATATTGTTCCAAATAGTACTGTTTTAAAAAAATTATGACAACCATTTGACAATAAAGTTTCTCAATTAAACAAATGCCAGATATACTGTATACAGCAGTTACTTTTATTTTTCCTTAGAGGTCATGAAAGTGGACCCCCTCAATCCTTGGTATGCATAACAAGAGAGAAAGTGAACTCAACAGTTATATTTTACCATTTTGGAAAATGCGGAACCATTTTTCAAAATCTCGTTGATTCAAACTTCGTTAAACCTAATTGGCTACTTTTCGATCCCTTGGAATTCGGTTAAATGAGGGTCTACTATAATTGGTAGGTAGTGGAAATGCCACAAAATAATTTAGGGAATGAAAATGTACATATTATGCAACTTAAAATGAGATGTGAACAGTTTTGGATCCTGTGACCCACCACCCACCCTCCCTTTTTAAGACACTTTCTTATACATAAAATAAGTTGTTATATGTCCACAAAATGATCTATTTTATTCACAGTGTGCATGCATCGAAGAAAGTGCCCAATCACGAGTATTAGTAAAATCTGCAAAAATAACAATTTTTTTCCTTCTTTAAAAACATACTCTATAAGCAAAAATTTCCGAGATGCTAATTAACCTAAGTTTATATACAAACAACTAAACCTAACCTCCCGAGAATCAGAAATTTAAGCCTATATAGTGAATCATAAGCATCATTAAGGGACACATGTCCGCTTTGCTTGCATGTTTTGGTGTACTTTGTGATTGCTAATTAACCTAAGCTTATATATATAAAAACCTAACCTTATATAAATACTGAATCATAAACATTGTTAAGGATCGTATGCTTTCGTGCAACCACCGCTATGTTTTTCATTCAAATGTTGGTAGCTCTCCCGTATGAACTACAGACACAAACTCAGATTCCACTGCAGTATTGGATTATGCGTGAAATTTAAGCATTTTACTTATGATATCATGGTTTTTAGTATACAGAGTAATCCTTGTAATAAAAGAATATCTTGGTGTGTTGCATGCTGCTGTAGGGAAGGTACTGGGCCTGTTTACTTGCTCTCTTAGTCATTTCTTTCTGGCAACTTTTGTTATTTCGAAGGAAGTGCTGCCAACATCAATAATTTGAGTTTTAAACACGCAAATCCTATGGCTACACTTTGCAGCTTAGGCCCCCCAATATTTTTTCATCTATGTTCGGGTTTCAAATATTGGCAGAAAAGCAAGGCAACCAATGCTTCCGTGATGCCTTGGGCGAGATGCATACAATGTGACTTCTGATGGTGACTAATATGAAACAAAAGTAACATAATATGACACAAATTCATGCAAATACGTAAATCGGCACCAGATTTGTTTTTTATGGTATGCATTAACGATATTAAACAAATAAATTAATCCTGTGTATGTAATAATGGTATTAAGGATATTAAAGATATCCTATATATGGGGTGTTACATGTGTGTAGTGATTTCGTCCATAATCCGATACTGCAGTATAGATTTGTATGAAGTTATGACCTCTGAAGATAAGAAATGAGATACTTAAGCATTCCTTTTTTAGTAGGAGTTTAACTTGATCCAAAGTAGTAAAATTCCCAACGAAAAATGGGCCTATGTGCTATGTCTATTCTGATTTCAAATTCAAATGAATCATCATTTAACAAATAGAAAATGATTCTGCTAAGACCAAGGATGAATACTTGCCCAATATTTTATCAAGAAACAATCTTGTATCTCTTCTAATAGCTGCACACTTGACCAGGTCTGTACGCCATTTTCATTTTTGCTTCGTGATATGGAAGTAAGAGTTGGAAGTAATGAAGTGCCAGTTCAAAATAGTGGAATTGTTACTTCACACCTCCAAAGGAGGAAGCGTTCCGATATGGCATACAGACCTAATAAAGTGAGAGATTGTTTCGTTATGGGCGAGTACTTTATCATCGTCTAAGCAGAATTATTTGTTTTATATGATGAGAAGATCTAAATTTGAAATCGCAATTGTTTGGATCATATTGAACTCCTGCCTAAAATGAATGCTTAAAGTATATAACTTCATATCTTAAAGGCCTATCAACTTAAGGCTGATTCACAACCAACGAGAACGTTGAAATACAAGTATTCAAATGACAGTGCTCACAATCGACAGGAAGCTTTCCGGGAACCGGGAATGGGCGAAAAGTGTTGCCTAACTTTTAACTTTCTCGCCCTCGTTCCCTAACATGGCTTATTAGATCCATATTATGCAGATTACACTCTTCACTTTAGCGATTATTCTAGGCGGCCGTGACATGAAACAGCTGCTAATGCTCTCTATAGTTGCAAGCTGAAAACATGAAAGTGGAAGAAATTAATAGTAAATATGCTACCTAACCTCATTCTGACTCCTCCAAATCCAATGAGCATGGTTCCTGTGGTGAAAGGGTCATTTGTAGTTTGTTTATATGCAACTCAAAACTTGCCATTACCTAATTAACAATGGCAAAAGCTACAAAGAGCAGCTAAAACCGGCTGAAATAAAAAAAGAACAACAAACAACTTTAATGTATGCCACTAAATAAAGGAATACAAGTTTGGCAGAAGTAGAGGGATCGGAAATGTAATGGATATGCAGTTAGATAATGTTTACTCTATCAAATTTTGACGTTGGCTTGCCTAAATTGGAAGTAGTTGAAAAAATATCATTGGTCAGTTAAAAACAAACGAAATTCCAATGCGCAAAATCGACTTTCACTTTGTGATCGATATGCTTTCCCGTTCCCGTTACCAGGCTGTTGTGAACCAATATTTTGCATCATGCTCATAGTCAGAAAAAAATTTCGGGGTAGGATTTCCAAAAGTAGATCTAAACTTAACAATCATTTACCATGTACCTACTCCGTAGTATATAGATGTTACATGGATAAGAAAATTGCTTGGATGCATTATATAGACAAGAAAAACTCACCAGAATGAAGATATTTCACCTTACAGCACAAAACATGGAGATTGCTTAAAAAACCGCGACGTATGGTGACGATATTAAGTTTACATTTTTCTTGAAAATGTGCTACTAGCAATAGACTTACTGTTATATAACAACATTTTCCCATATTGGTTTGCTATGAATTTAAAAAAATAAAACTGTCAGAAGTTTTGGGGGGGTTTGAACCCTAGAAACCCCCCTTTTAAATACGGCCCTGTCTTGCATGGTGAATTGCTTCGTGTTCTCATTTCCGTTCTGATTATCTTTCTTGGGCGGTTGTGAATTAGCCTTTAGTGTCCCATTCTATATTGGGCGTGAAATACACATAATTTTGCTCAGAGGCCTCTTTATCAGGCTTAGGTTGTATTACGTGCTATAAATCTACCATATGAGACCACCGTCTTTACTTCCCATTACTGAAGACGATTATAAAACTGTTATGTATTAAAATGCACTCTTGTTAAAAAACTAAATTATGGAGAGTTTTAAAAAAACGTGCTCCTTCTGTGAATCTGAGGGAACAGAAAAAATCGGATTTGTCATTAAAAAGGCAGAAGGAAGTTGCTGCTTATCTCAGGAAAAACTTGTACGTGAAACCATTTCGGAATCATAAGCAAGTACAAACGTGAATCAAAGTGAACCAGATGAAAACCAAGAAAAATCAGACAACAACATAAACAATTGTCCGAAATTGCTACACAGTGTGAAATGGGACGTGAAATATTCAGATATTTTATAGCTGAAAGTTGATTATTATGACACTTCCACTTTAGGTAAACTATTCACGCTATTGGATGATGACACGGACGAAGAAATGGAAAGTGGTATGTTTGTCAGAGAAGAGGAAATGAAGAATAATCAAAGCAAATCAAGCTTTATTTATGGACGGTCTTTAACTACTATGGTCTTTAGCGTCCCATTATATATTGGGCGCGAAAACCGGAAATTTTCCTCAGAGGCCTCTTTATCAGACTTAGAATACAATGTGGGGATGCCTTCAGTTTCTTTTTGTACTTTGTACAAAATTTTGTAAGATGGTTACAGCTATGGAAACTTCATGTAGGGGACCGTGGTTATGAGTTGAAACTGAGTACATAGCAGGTCACAAAACTGCACGGAGTTCGCAGGAAAACATAAATAAGCAGTTTTCACCGTACTTGAGATTAGGTATGTCTGTATATGAATGTAATGGGTTCATGCTTTTCAATTGCTTTTGTGAAACAATAAATTTAGTGACTCTGGGACACCAAACATTTATAGATTAGTAAAAACAATCATCCGTCCCAAAGTGAGGAACATGTGGGGAGAGGGATGGAAAGTTCGAAATTACTACGAATATAGTCTGGATAGCTGGTGATGATCAGTATGATAGTCCTCAGTTTTGTGCAAGTATGTAAAATATAAGGCAATGGACATAACAATGGAAAACTATTGGATTTTATTGGCAGTATTACTGTAGAACTAGAAAAACCGGCAGAATAAGAAAGATAATATGTAATGGGCTTTCTAACGTAGAGCAGAGCATGAGTTTGACGTATGGCACATGGACAAATCTTTACAAAACAAGCTAAAAACAACAGAAAGTAAATAACAACTTGTATGTGAATGGAAGAAAAATAACATTAATCGTATATGGTGGTAAACATAAACTTATGGTAAACAAATTCAAATCTATTTTGAAACACATTCTGCAGTATTCACGTCCTGGTCTGGAAATAAAGTTATGAATGAATGTAAGCATTATGACTTGACAGAAGATCAAATTAAAAAGCAAACTGCATATGAAAGAACTCTCATGATTACAGAGTTCTGTCATCAGTAATAAATGAAGCCTCGTTTATAGAGGGTTTAAAATACACCATACCCCATTGCCACACTGGAAGTTTATAATGTTTTGGTAATGTTGTATTAAAATATAAATCCAAGAGAACTCATCTCAGTTTTGAATGAATGGTTTTGTACACAATATTGGGTACTTTGACCTATAATGAAATACTAGAAGAAATGTGAATGGTAAAAAAACTAATTATAAGGTATTCGAAGGCAGGTAAGAAATGCATCGTCGCGAAAAGTGAAGTGGGAAATTGGGGAAAAGCATATTGCAAGAACTAATAAATACTCAAGGACAATATAAAAACAGAAATTATGAACATTATGCAAGAAGAACTTATGTGTATGAAGGGAAATTTCATTTGAAGATGCCAGGAATGTCTTCATGCAGATGGACACCACTTCCAACACTACTTAGTAGGTACTCATTATGGTGCATGTTACTCTCACTTGTGAGTAAGTAAAACAGGAACTCTGGTATGACAAATCCTCAGTGCAATTGGTAGCGTGCAGAGCATGCATATGTGCAACACATGGCCTAACCATAAAACAATCATACTGTAGTTTTATAGTATATGACATTTCATACACACCTGCTAACAACAGCTCATGGCAACAGCCTTTTGAACTACAGGCAAAATTTAGTACAACCGCTGATCGCATTTAAATGTGCAGGATTTCAGCACAGCATACCTTCTGCTACCCCTGCATCAAGTATTCTTCATAGCTTTGTGAAAATACAAGGTCATGTGAAAACATGCATTCAGTGTGTGTCTAAAAATTGGAAAACACAATCTGGTGACAGCACACAGTCGCAAACAGTGTGACATTGCATTTTGTAGTATTGACCTGTTTCCTCATTTACCAGACAGAGGGGTGGGTGTATGTTGGAAACCATTAAAATATAAACTTATGTGAATATATTATATACTTATAATGTGCATCTGAATAGAGTATCAGATTTTGTGACCAACATCTATCTCCACAAGGTTGGGATATCAACTTCACAAGGGGTGAATACAAGGCCATTTTTGCTGGAAAGAACTGTTACTATTCTAGCCAATGAACATATTTTAAATTGATTATTAATACCTAAAAGTGATGAATGCCAATGCTTTTACAGATGTTAAATTAAAAAATTATTTGCATAAGGGTGCACATGTATAAAACTACATTACCTTCAAAGGAGATGATAGTTTATAATTTGTTGAAATATGATACAAATATAATTTATTGCATGCAAATTTAATTTACCAAATTATGGAGTGATACATATGTGTATCTTATTTTTAGTTTCTTTTAATTTAACATCTTTAGAAAGAGCTCAAAATTTAAATTTCCACAGGTTTGTCTGGGGAACAACTAGTTAATAGCATATGTGCAGCAAAAGTTTAAATTGGGAAAAGAGGATTAAAAATGCATATGTATTTAAGTAGCATGAGCTTCTCGAACCATCACTGTTTAGATTTAAAAGCTTACTAGGCTGAAATTTATATCTTTAAAACTTATTGTTTATATTTAAAAATGCTGTGATATTCATTTCTGAGAATTTGGCTCTTACTGTTTTGAAGTTTCAAATGGGCCTTTTTTTAATACTTCGGTTGAGCCCCGGTTACAGCCTTGGGTCTTTACCAGGCCCCAACGTACAGAATTACAATAAAACAACAAAGAAACAATGTTATTACTTTTAAATTGGAAGACATAGTGAAAAGATTAAATATAATATATATAAAAGTGGTTGCAAGTATACAATTTCACTAAAATAGGTTAAATTCCCCAGAACTAGTTTCGAGGAATCACTTCCTCATCGTCAGCTGATTGCAACAGGTTGTCTTTCCTCTGATGGTTATAAAGTCTCTTTAACCCTCTAGTAATGGTTCTACAAGTTTAGTGATAAACGTTTCGTCCATAGGGATGTCGAAATTCATTAACCTGGAGCGGAATTTCCAAAGAAATATTTTCTCCCAAATGTTTAATTCAGTAGGTTTTTGTGCCTGCTTGACAAGTGATACTGTGTCCTCAATTTCGTGTCCCTGTATCCAAAAATGTGCTGTAGCTGCTGATTTTTCTTCTTCCCTGGATTTGATGTTTCAAAAATGTTCCTTAAGCCCCGTTTCTAGATATTTAACCTATTTTGGTGAAATTGTATATTACCAAGCACTTCTATATGTTATATTTAATCTTTTCACTATGTCTTCCAATTTAAAAGTAATGAATAACTGGCCAACAAGTCCAATGGAAGAAATAAGCAACTGGAAATACAAAATTTAGGTAAGATTTGACATCACTGATTGGAACGTTGGTTCTACGATGCCTGTTTGTAAAAAAGACATTACAAAACTTTTCAAGCTGAAATTAAAGAGAAAGACAATTTTGAGGATATAAAATTTATCAATGAGTGCCTTGCTAGAAAATTAGTTCCTAATTTTGACAATTTATACGTTAAACAAAACAGAAACAATGTATTGCAAAGGGCCGCAGAAAACAAAATATTAATAATGGAAAAGAATCGTCATTACAAAACCATGAATGACCTTGATGTACCGTTATGTCTTGCATTTAAAACTTTCAAAACCCCTCGGGTTTGAAACTTGTGCATGCTTAGAACAAAACTTTTTTGAGTGACTTAACCTCCAAATTAACAAAAAGCGCATCATATTAAGGAACAAACTAACCCGCTTAAAGCATCAGAAGAATAGGCACACTATGATCCACATAGAAAGAAATGAAAACAATGTAGTGAATTTATCACTAGAAGATTTTTCAACTTCAGAAATAAATGTCTTAAATAAAGGATTAAAGACATGCATTAGCTACAGTAGAAACATTGATGAATATGTTGCCGACATCGAAATTGCAATAGCTAACTTACCAGAAGGCAGGAAGTGGACAATCAGAAACAAATGTGAACCTATTATGAGAAAAAAATATACACGCCACACCAGCAACCCTTTCAGAAAAGTCGTAAAAGCTTAAATTTGAAATATGTAACATTCCATAAAGCGGATAAAATGAATAAATTGGCAATCTTAGAGAGGCGGAATTACATACAAAGCATGGAAAATCTCCTAACAGCTCCTGAATACACCCTATTAAAGAAAGATCCCTTAAACAAATGCATTCAGCACACAAATAAAAGCCTAGCAACTGTCCAATACATTACGGGCGACAAAGATAAAAATAGATTAAAAGTAGCCAACCCCTCAACTCCAAAAATGTATGGTTTACCAAAAATACACAAACCTGGAAATGAAATCAGAGCAATTATTTCATGCATTGGAGCCCCAACTTGTAATCTGGCAAAATGGCTAATCCACAAATTTCAAGCGTTCACAAAATTTGAGTCTTTAAGCATCAGGAATTCATCTGAGTTGATCACTAAGATGACGGACTTTCAACTAGGAGATGGGAATACTTTACTGTCTTTCGATGTGGTTTCACTGTTTCCAAGCCTACCAAAAGATAGGGTGCTAGAGGTATTAAAAAATTGGTTAACTGTCATCAATAAAAACGCAACAGAAATTGAAGAACTCATTAATTTGACAAAATTGTGCATAGAGCAAACCTTCTTCAACTTTGGAGGAAAACTTTTGAACAACACACAGGCCTAGCCATGGGAAATCCAATGTCGCCCTTTCTGACTGATTTATTCATGAGTGCTCTTGAGACCAGAGTAGTAATAGCCTTTCCTTGGTCATTTTAAACTTGGACCAGATATGTCGATGACGTATTCACAGTTGTTAACAAGAAATATGTACAAGATGCTCTTAAATTATTGTATTAGCAAAACAGTAATCTTAAATTTACCATGGAAACGAATTGGATAACCAGTTCCCCTACCTGAACCTAAAAATCATGAAGACGAACAATAGATTTAACTTTTGGATATTCAGAAAAAACACCTATATGGTTAACTATATAAAAACAATAGCTACAACTTCCATCATACACAGTTGCAGTTTTTAATAGTTTGACCCATAGATAGGTGAACATCCCCACCACTGAAAAGGAATATAACTTAGAATATCAAGAGGTATTAAAAACTGCTAAAAAGGCTACAAAACAGATATGGTAGATAGGTTAATCAAAAAATGATAAAAGAAAATACAACCTGACACCACACAAACAAAATCTTATATACAAAAAAGTCCCATTTCACCCATGGGCACACAACAAATTCAAAAAAAAATTCAATGATACCAATGTGGCACTCATCCCCGAAGACAAATTCAGCATAAAATTCCTCATAAATGGAATTCAAAAAGAAAAAATGCCAGCTCATAAAAAATCTGGGATTTATAGAATAGATTGCAAGGATTGTAATTAACCCTCCGTCAGGCGCGCGCTTTGGTAGAACGCCGTTAGTCGCGCGGGGCCTAGTAGACCCGCGCTATATTTTTGTTGTTATTGTTTGTATTTTTGTTTTCTTTCGTTTATTTTCTGTTTTTCCCTGTTTTTACCTTTATTTAGATTAAGCGTACAAGGCTTTCATTAATAGGTATTATCTTACAACATAGAAATACAAGCTAAAATATGAGTACATATACGTTATAAATTGTATTACAGGAAGTATAAAGAAATACATTGCCATTTCCAGGTATACATACAACTTGTAATTTCAAATGTTCAGTTACTCAGAATCATCTACTATTTCACCCGTGTTTTCCCCGACTAAGCAACTATCGCAAATAATATTAGCATGTTTGCTCAAATGCAGGGAGGTGTTGCATTTCCCACATGCATGTTTAGTTTTACAGTTCATTTTGTCTTTCCTACTGGGTTCACATCGTTTCCTTTTAAATGTGCAATGTATTGTATTTGACAATTCATCTACGCCGGATTCTTCAGGTTTATATTTTGTCAGCAGTCCTTTCAAATCATCGGATAGATTTGATGCTGTTGCTCTCCTTTGTAGTTGTTGCAACAGTAAAGCTAAAGATAGTGATTTCAAATACTCCTGCCTTGTGGAATATTTATTTTGGTTTCCAAGGAAGATAACCCTAGAATTAATGCCTCCAATGTTCAAGATCTGGTCAAAAATTACCATGGGCCACCTTTTCGTTGTTCTTGCTACATTGTATGTAGCACACAATTTATCTACTGCATCAACTCCGCATTTAGTGTCGTTGTAATGCAGGATTATTTCAGGCTTTTTCTCAGCACCTTCTGATAACTGTGTGGATGAAACATGTAGACTTGAGAGCAAAACTACTGTTTTACCCTTTTTTGGAACATATGAAACAAGTGTTTCATTGTTTGTGAAGCCAAATATGCTTTCGTACTGTCTGCGATCTTTTGTAGAAGTGAAATTAGGGGGTAAATCTTTTTTGTTCTTTCGCACTGTACCGACGAAAGAAAGTTGTCTTTTGCGCAATTCATTCACCAGCGATACACTGGTAAACCAATTATCTGCAGTAACGTTTCGTCCAGTGCCAGAGATTGGTTTAGTAAGTCTCAGCACTTCAGCCTCTGCCGAGTTAGTTTGCAAATATGGTCCGTCCGGGTGCTGTCCACAATAAATCTCCATGTTAGTTGTATAAAACAGTTTTGCATCACTCAAACAGAATATTTTTATGCCATACTTGTTTGGCTTGGATGGTATATATTGTCTAAAAGCACCTCGACCACGAAACGCCTCCAATTGTTCGTCGACAGTGACATTTTGTCCAAGAGAATAATGGTTCTGACAGTTGTTCAGAAACAAGGTAAACATTTCTCTAACAACAACCAATTTATCCAATCTTCGTCGCTCCAGTCTTGAGCTTTTGTCATCAAAGCGAATACAGCGTATTAGAAAACTGAATCGTTTTTCGGACATAGCCATTCGGAATAGAGGAATTCCAAGATCGGTTCTCCAAAACTCGTGAATATTCTGGCGTCCACCACGAAAAATTCCTGCCAGGTACAATAAGCCTAGGAAACCTTTTATTTCTATTACATCTGTAGGTCTGCTGTCTCTTTCACAATCAAATTTGTGCTGCACACTGCTAAGTAAATATTTGAGCTTTCAACAATCAAATCAACTAACTATATCTTCGGTAACAAAAAGGTTCCAACAATCAATTTCCGTTTTCGCATTTTTGGCAACTCCTACCACACCAGGAAGTTTGTTCAATATATTGTGAGCCCTTGTCTATGTTATTTTCAAAGGTGTTTTTTTCATGTTGTTCCATCTCTTCCTGTGAATAACTACAGAATATATTGTCAATAATAATAAGAAGGAGAAAAAGAAGAAGAATTATTATGATACGCATATGATGTTACCTATAAAATACATGATATCACACAAGCTGCCTTCATCGTCTTCCTCTTCCTCTTCATGATCAGCTTCTGAATCTAAAGATCTCGGTTCGAGTTTATCTTCTGAATCAGAGTCATCTTATTCATATAAGTTGTCATCCACGGGCAAGGCATCATCATCGCAAAGTAAGCAATGTAATTCTTCCAAATCATTCGGATTTTGTAGATCGTACCTTTTACTCATATTCGTGACGAAGCAGTAACAGATCCTTGCAATAGCAAAGCAATATTGCACAAAACTAATGAGAAACAAATCTGTCAACAAAATGTAACGAGAGCAGGCGCGCGGGGCCTGGTTGACCTGTGCGACACGTAACTGCTGATTATTCATTCCTCCAGCCAAACAAATAAACAGATCAGGTTATCGCTGCAGCAAATAATCGCGCAAGGTGTATTGTTAGATGTCCTAGTCAGACAATTGCATAGGTGCGTTCGTTCGAAAATTATAACATTTATATAATGCCAGGGGTCTCTCTGGCCCCTAGCGACTGACGGAGGGTTAAATCTATATTGGTCAAACTAAGCATAACATAGAAACGAGGCTTAAGGAAAATTTTCGAAACATCAAATCCAGGGAAGAAGAAAAATCAGCAGTTGCAGCACATTTTTGGATACAGGGACATGAAATTGAGGACACAGCAACACTTGTCAAGCAGGCACAAAAACCTACTGAATTAAACATTTGGGAGAAAATATTTCTTTGGAAAGTTCGTCCAAGGTTAATAAATTTCGACATCCCTATAGACAAAAATTTTATCAGTAAACTTGTACAACCGCTACTAGAGGGATAAAGAGACATCTGTAACCATGAGAGGACAGCCAACCAGTTGCAATCAGCTGACGATGAGGAAGTGATTCCTCAAAACTAGTTCTGAGGTATTTAACCTATTTTACTGACAATGTATATTTGCAACCACTTCTATATATTATAAACAATTTTATACTGCCAAATTCATCAAATTTAATACCCCACTGGGTTTACATATTTTCATTCCAATTCGATATACTATACATTCAACCAAAATAACACCACTAACCACTTTCATAAAGTGAACCTGGTCCAACTCACATATCTTCCCTCCTTGCTGACCAAAACCATTGTTTCTTCACTGTATACTAAAGTTCCCCAAGCTTTCTGGTTTGCATTTTGTCATTAAAGGTTTTTCTCACTGCTATTTTTCCTTAAATTTTAACCGTTTACCACATATTGCCTGTTAACGCCATTCCCTTGTTGCTGGTCATTCAAATAAAATAATGTCTGCACTTGCACAAATAGCATGTATCCAATTTCTGCTAACCTGTTTCATATTCCTAATCTGAACTATGCCATTCCCTCCCTCTCTTGCTTACTAAACATAACAATGTGCATTTCTCTTTTAGCACCCTTTCTTATCTCCTGATAAAACATTAGCTATTTCTTTTGCCTCATTGAAGAATGCAATAACTGTCTGTCTACATCCTCAAACCTAATTCTGACCAATTTCCAGAAACCTCACTCCAACTCCGCTCTTCTCAGGCATACATCACCCATTCCATTCCTAGTTAACTCTTTCCCAACTTTATGAACCTAATAAAGATCCCCTAACGCGACTCCTGGAATGTTAAACATTCTTTCAACACGGCCCAACATCTGTTGAATTCTGAACCAGTATTTAAGAACTCTCTATTATCCACCCTCTTACACTTACTATCCCATTTCCCACAATGCCCTTGCATTCGTTGCACTTTGTGGGATTCCCAGCATATTGTTACAAAACCTGCTAACTATCCCACCCATAATTTTACAGTTTTCCTCTATTCTCCATACTTCAACACCATATGCCCATCTCACTTACACCAATGCCCTATATATTCTCCAGTTTACCTTCATATCTGGTGCAACAAACATCTTTACTTTTAAATCGGAAGACATAGTGAAAATATTAAATATAATATATATATATATAAGTGGTTGCAAATATACAATTTCACTAAAATAGGTTAAATACCTTAGAACTAGTTCCGAGGAATCACTTGCCTATCTAGTTCCCGAGGCCGCGGGTTCAAACCTGGCAGAGGGCGATGGATTTTTTCGGATATAAAAATCCTTAGCATGGCTTCCTTGGGAAGGGAAGTAAAGCCAGTGGTCCCGTGTCATAGATTTATGGCACGTAAAAGAACCTCACGCCTGATAAGATGTCTCTGAGAAGAATTTTTGGTCTTTCATGCCCAAATTAGAATGGGACGCTAAAGACCATAGCAATTAAACAGCGTCCATAAATAAAACCCAATTTAATTTTCAACTTTCTCATCATCAGCTGAGCGCAACTCAGTTGCCTCCCATTCCTTGACAGGTTCTTATTCATGAAGATATTTGTTCCTCTACGCTTCTTTGCTCCCCGTAAGATCTCAAATATAATATTCAGTTGTAAACATCACTATTATCACCCTCTTGCCTATTTGTCTTCCATTCCGAAACACATCTACTATTATTCAACCTTCCAGTTTCAACTCAAGCTTCTGTTCCAGAATATCCACCACCTCAAACAGGATCCAAACTCCTCTTCTTTTTTCAACACCAGTAAAGACCAAATTACACTTCTGATTCTTATCCTCTAACACTTATATCCCCCCTTTAAGGTTGGTTCACAACCAACGAGAATGGTAACCAGAAAGAGAAATTTGAAATACATGTATTCAAATGGAAGTGTTCAAAATTGACAGGAAGCCTTCCTAGGCCCCGGAAACAGGAAAGAAGGGTTGCCAACTTTTAACTTTCTTGTTCTCATTCCGGAGCATGGCATCTTAGATCCATATTGTGCATATTAGACTCTTCACTCTAGAGATTACTCTAGGCAACTGTGACCTGTTACAGTCGCAAGCTGGAAACATGAAACTGGAAGAAATAAGTAGTAAATATGCTTCCTAATCTCATCCCGACGCCCACAAAACCAATGTACATTGGTCCCTCTGGTTAAAGAGGTCATTAGTAGTTTGTTTATATGTAACTCAAAACTGGCTATTACCTCAAAAACAATGGCAAAAGTTACAATGAACAGCAAAAACAGGTGAAAATTAAAAAAGAACAATAAACAACTTTAATGTATGCCATTAAATAAAGGAATGAAAGCTTGGCACAACTACAAGGATCAGAAATGTAATGGATATGCATTTAGATAATGTTTACTCTATCAAATTTTGACATTGGTTAATCTGCGTTATGTCTGCTAAATTGGAAGTAGCTGAACAAATATCATTGGTCAGTTAAAAACAAAAGAAATCCCAATGCGCAAAATCGACTTTCTCTTTGTGGTCGATATGATCATCGATATGCATTCCTGTACTCGTTACCGGTTGTTGTGAACCAATATCTTGTACAGTGCATTCCTTCCCATTCTCGGGCAGTTGTGAACCAGTGTTTAAGGTCCTCCAACTCCCTTTTAAGTACCAGAACATCTTCTTGAATCTCTTGCCCAATCTCCTGGGAAACTACATGCAGCTTATTGCCCAGGCATTCTTCTAATCCAGGATATTCTGCTAATCTGTTTTTCCACCACACCGCCTGACTCAGTTGGGCCAGGATGCATCTCAATGCCACCAATCACTACCAAAATTGCTACCACCAAGCCGATAATTAACATATTTTTAATTACTCCATTTCCTCTTCAAATCTCCTTTGATTTCCTATCCTTGGCTGCAAACTACCCAATTCTTGGCTTGTATACTCAGAAATCCACTCTCATTGTGCCTTAGTTCCTCTTTCTTTTACAGATCATGAACTCTCATCTAACACATACCGTTCTCCATGGTTGCTACCTCAGTACTCAATTGGCTACATTGTACTTTTCTGAAGTGCTAAATAACCATTGTTTCTTATTGTAGCATTCAAAGGGTGGAATTTCAAAGCCAGCAAATATGTGGCCCACTTCTTAAACATTTGATAATCGCTTCAGCTACAAAAAATGCACAATAAAACTGTTTCTGCAAACTCCATTAACATTGCTGAATTTCCGGTGAATATGAAAACAAACATTACAAGCAAAACTGAATTAAACAATAAATAATTCCAATATGGTAACAGTTCAATAAATAATCAGCAGTGGGAATGCCACAAAATGATTTAGGGAATGAAAATGCACGTATTACACAATTTAAAATGAGTTTCAAAGACTGTGACACACCTGCCCTCCCTTTTTAAGACACCTTCTTATTAACCAACTGAATCGTTAAATAGTCAACAAAGTGCTCCATCTTGTTACAAGTGTGCACACACGGAAGAAAGTACCAACCCACGAGTATTAGCAAAATCTGCAAAAATAGCAATTTTTTCCTTCCTCTTCTTCAAAAACACAGTCTATAAGTGAAAATTTGCAGGATGTTAATTATCCTAAGTGTATATAAAAAACTAAATCTAACCTCCCGAGAATAAGAAACCTAAGCAAACATAAATAGTGAATCATAATCATCGTTAAGGAACTCACACTCACTTTGCTCGCCCGCTTTGGTGTAACTTCTGGTTGCTAATTAACCCAAGTTTATATTAAAAAACACTAAACCTAAGCTTATACAAATAGTGAATCATAAACATTGTTAAGCATAGTGTGCTTTAGCGTAACCACCACTATGTGTTTCATTCAGATGTTGGCAGCTGTCCCATATGAACAAGACCCTAACCTAGGTTCTACTGTGGTATTGGATTATACACGAACTTTAAGTGCTTTACTTAAAACATCGAGGGTTTTAGAATCCAGATTAATCCTTGTGGTATGATAACATCTTGGTGTATTACATGCTACTGTAGGGAACTTCCTAAGCCTGTTTACCCGCCCTTTTATGCGACCATCCTTATATTCATTTCTGGCAACTTTTTAAGGAAGCTTTCATGAACCATTTGAGTTTCAGACATGCATATCCTATGGCTATACTTTGCTGATTAGGGATCTCAATATTTTTTCATCTATTTTGAGATTTCAAATGTTGGCAGCAGAAAGAAAACCAATGCTGCCATGATGCCTCGGGTGAGATGCATGCAACGCGATTTCTGACGGTGGAACAAAAGTAACAAAATATGGCAGAGATTTATGAAAATAGGTAAAGCAGCACCTGCATTGTTCTTTAGGATATGTATTAATGGCATTAAACAAATACAATTAATCCTATGTCTGTAAAAATGGTATTAAAGAAATAAAATCAATCCCGTGTATGGATATGTTACATGTGTGTAGTGATTTCGTCCATAATCCGATATTGCAGTATATTCACATCTTTAAATGCCAACACTGGTAGAGCACAACCTATATGCAGTGCTGACCTCTGGAGATAAGAAATGAGATACCTTAGGGTTCCTTTTTATAGCAGGAGTTCGCATGATCCAAAGAAGTAAAATCCCAAATCGAAAAATAGACTATATGCTATGTCTGTTCCGATTTCAAATTAGATCTGATCATCATATAACACATAAATAATACTGTTAAGACCAATGATGAATACTTGCCCAATGTTTTATCACGAAACAATCTCATATCTCTTCTAAGTGCTACACACTTTACACGGTCTGTACGCTATTGCCATTTCCATTCGCTTCCATGGAAGTAATTCCGAACAAGCGCTTGCAGATAGCTCCCCCGAAGGTAAACGAACAGCACGCTTCCAGAATGAATAGTGCGAGCTCTGTCATGCTATGCTGAGGCTTGAAACAATCTGCAGGACCCTCTAGAAACTGTATCCAGAGGGTCCAGTTATCGTTGTTTGAAACTAAGGTGGAAGTCAGCTGATTAGATTAGATTGCATTCTGTGAGTTCACTAGCAGCCGTAAAGGCTTGTGAACATCGAACATGTCAAGAAAATGTACAAAAATTACATATAAACATAAATATTACACAGAATATGGAACATTTGAAATAAAATAGACACATACTATATGCGTGTCGAGGAAATGTACAATAAAGTTACATACCTATGTACATAAATATTACATAGTATACAGAACATTTAAAATGAAATAAAGACATATTATATACAAAATGAAGCAAAACAAGTGTAATTTTGTACAGAGTTGAATACCTCCTTACTGTTATAAGGTTAATATACATATAGGCAAGAACAGTTATTTTAACATTCACTAGTATTTTACCTTTGTTCGTCTGATCATTTTGTTCTATTTGATTTGTAATGCATAGCATTTACTGTCAGTTCTTAATATACATACATTTAAATAGCTTCATTAATTCTAGAGCAGGCATCAAATATGACTGGCAATTGTCATTAATATTTACTAATAGTACTTACAGAGCTATATAAGTATTATCATCAGGATAATTTGTCATTCAGATAATCTTGTACAGAATAATGTGCTTTTGAGCATAGGTACTCTGTAACAGCAGTTTTAAAGACACTGAAATTGTCAACTTTTCTCTTAAGATCATTAGGGAGAGTATTAAATATTTTTATGGTCTCGTAATATACACCTTTCTGGAAGCAAGAAAGCTTTGCACTGGGATGATGGATGTTACCCTTTTGTCTAGTGTTTATCTCATGCGTTTCCATGTTTGTAATAAATGTGGCTAGATTGCATACATAGAATTTTAAGATTGAAAATATATACATGCAAGGTAGGGTTAATATCTTCAGTTTTCTAAAAAGGTGTTGGCAAGAGCGTCTGCTATGAGTGCTGGAAATGATTCTTATAACCTTCTTTTGCATGAGGAATATTCGTTTACTTTCTACCGAATTTCCCCAAAATAATATTCCATATTCAATGATAGAGTTAAAATATGCATAGTATACTAATTTAAGTGTATCTATAGAACTGACATTTACGCATTGACACGCTACGAGATGGCGAGGAATAAGGGTCGCTCTGTCACCGCTCCTGCTAAGGCAGGAACCTCTTCATCTCCTCCGGTACCCGCCGAGGAGATTTCGCCGCAGCCGCCGCAGCCTAGGGCAACCTACGCTTCGACCGCCGCCTCGCCACGTTCCAGCGCAGATTCGTCGGGACAGCCTCCCCACTTGCCGCCAGCTTCACCGCAGCCAACGCCGCCGATCCTGGATACTGTCCAGGCAGCGCAGTCACAGCCTGCGCCTCATGGGAGGTACAGTGCTGTAATCCGAGGGGTCCCGAGGGACCTGCCAGTCAGGTTCCTCATCAGCGCAGCACGCCACCAGTGGTCTTCAACCTTGAAGGCCGATCGGATCCAGGGAGTACAGGGACCAACTACCCTCGTCAGGATCGAGTTCGCAGACCCTGGTGACAGGAAGCGGCCTTGAGGGCGGGCCTGCCCTTGTTAGGGCGGTGCTTACGCATCGAGGCCAGCCGAATGGAACGAGGTCCCCTGCCGACGCTGCTGTGCCTACGGGCACAGCGAGAGCTCCTGCTCGTCGAAACCTAGGTGCCACTACTGTGGCGCTGCCAGCACCACGTCTTCGTGCACCCAGCACGACCTGCGCCGCCGACGCCGCTACTGTGCGACCTGTGGTGGGTCATCTCACTTCATCGGCCAGGCGCTCTGCCCCCTGCATCCCCGCAGGAAGGCACCGCCGAAGCCAACCGCACCTCCAGCACAGTCATCAACACCGACACCATCACCAGCGACGACATCATCATCTACAGCAGGGATCATCGAGGAAGTCCAGGGCCTACGCGACGCCGTTCAGGATCTCCACGCGGAGTTCCTGAACATGACGACGAAGCTGACAGCCCTGGAGGAACTCATCAGGGACCTTCAAGACACCTCAGCTGCTCAGCAAGTTTTTCTAGCTGGGCAGTTCGAGACCTTCACTTCCAGACTCAACACCATCCAGACCTCATCTTCAGCAACGGACACCATCACACAGCATCTAGACTCCATAGACATCACCGTCAGATCTCTGGAAGCTCAGCAGCACGAACTTCGGGCCTACTTCCAGCAGACAGCCAAACCGGAGGCCCCAAGCAACCGCCGAAGGCCTTC
Organism: Deroplatys truncata; assembly: GCA_030765065.1. Taxonomy (NCBI): domain Eukaryota; kingdom Metazoa; phylum Arthropoda; class Insecta; order Mantodea; family Mantidae; genus Deroplatys; species Deroplatys truncata. Next base: position 115,096,615 of record CM060989.1, read on the forward strand.
GCCCAGCGCAAAGTACTCAACAGAGTTCCTGAGCAGAATGCAGCTTCTCAAGAAGTAAGTTCTACGCCAACCTACACCTTCCATACAATCACCTTTCCAACTCTTACCAAAACCCACGCCATTTTTCACCAGTGTTGCAGTCAGGTTTCATGGCTGCAACCTAGTACCCACATATCCCGCTCCAGCCCATAGGGCGGAGACATCCATATATCACTTACTAACGCGGGTGCTATGCGGGACCGCACAAAGCCACGCCATTCCACTTTTTCCTTCTTCCTTTTTCCACCGGTGGAGGAGTTTTTAGTGGGTATGCCGACTATTGGTGAGTCCCACACTCTCATTCCCGACTCCCATCGGGGCTGGGGTCAGTGATTAAATCATTTTCTCCTCCACTTGAAAAAAAGACATTTACCAATGCTCGGATAGCATAACATGCAGAACTGAGTTTGGGTATGATATACGTAATGTGAACTTTCCAATCTAAATATCTGTCTACTTGGAGGCCCAGAAATTTAATGTTGTCTATTTGTTCTAGTGACATGTCGTTAATCCCAATTTCTATTGGAGTGTGTAGTGATCGATGGGTTATAAATTTAACAACTTTTGTTTTGTCTAGATTTACAGATAATTTGTTAGCTTTAAACCAGTGTGACATACAGTTAAAAACATAATTCAATTTAATTACACACTCATTCAAGTTTTTACTTGTCACCAGAACACTCGTGTCATCAGCAAACAGAATTATACTTGCAATATCCTTTATATGATATGATATATCTTTATTGAGTGTTGAGCTAATACAATACATTTGGGCATGATCAGCGTCGAGCCCTGGCCCTTTTGTCGATCGTGCCCAAGCTTCCGCATTTACAAAGCATGTGTGTTGAGTTAGCTTCATATCGCTAACGTTTCTCATTTAAATTCACTATACTGCTTACTATTCTTCTCCCCTTCCAATCTCCTTCCCTTGCTTCCTACGCCGTCTTTAATACTCCCTATCAGCGGGAAATGGGAACTATTAGATGCAATTTAGAGAATGTTTACTTGTACGCCGCACTGATCGTCCATAATAACACTTGCTCGTTCATACTAAGAAATGAACCTCTCCCTCCTAGCCCTCTCGTATTTACCGTCCTTTATATCTAAATCATTCACTTCACGATTTCATAAAATCTATCACTTGCTTATCAATACCTTGTCTTTACTTTGTCTACTTTGTTCCTTTCTATACATTCTATAGTCACTCTCCCTCCCTATTCTATATACTTCCTCATTATTACTGCTTCTGTTTTCCCATACTTCTCACAGAGCCTGCACTATTTCTATATGTATAGCACACTTCCCTACTCCATAAATCTGCTTCTGGTGGCTCCTTTAACGGTCCCGCTTTGTTTCTGTCCAAAATCCGTAGACTCCCATTGGGTGTCAACACAATACTTTCTTCTTCCACCAATTCACCACTCTGAAACCACGCCTCTGCCCTGCCCGCAATCATATCACGTGGCGATTGAACTCCCTCCCTCCTCGATGATGCCACTTTCCTAACTTTGCCAGCTGTTGTCCATACATTACTCTGATCTGACGTCACTGCCTCGGCTCCTAATCTCTTCTCTGACTCAGCCATCTTCTTCCCGCCAGCCCCACGTAGCAGTGACATAACTTCCATTTTCCTTGTTTCGCCAGCTGATGCCCTTGCGTCACTCTGATCTGACGTTCTGACTGCGTCTTGGCCACGTCTACCCTCTAACACCGTCATCTTCTTTCCGCCAGCCCCACGTGCCGGTGACGTAACTTCCATATGTCGATCCTTATCCTCTGGTCTCCGATTGCTCTTTGGACTTCCTCTGCATTCCTTCTCTCTAGCCGCAGATGTATTTCATTGAATCATATCCTGTTCCTGCGATCTGCTGTTCCTTGTGTCACTCTCGTATCCCATCACCATACGCCCATCGACCCATAGTCGTAGGTTCTTTATGAAGGCCCGTTTCCCTTCCATTCTTGCCAGCATCATTTGTTGTATTAAATCCTTCTTCAAGGCCCGTTGTTCCACCGATAAATCTCTATTTATAAAGATATTTGTTCCTTTTAGTAGCTTTGATTTCTTCAATACGTCATAAACAAACTGCACTGACGTAAATCTTGCAACTATCATTCTGGCTCCTCTTGATCTCCCCACTCTAAATGCTTCTCTAATCTCCCAGCCCTGTAGCTTCAAACAAAGCTTTCCTTCTATAATCTCTCTGACCTCATCTACAGGCCATACTCCATTCCTTTCTTTCACTCCTGTTATAACCAAATTAAATCTTCGGTGTCTCTCTTCCAGCAGCTCAACTGTTCTTTTAACTTTCTGTACCTCATTTCGTATATTTTGCATTTCATTTTTAATCTTTTCCCTTAATATCTATTAGTTCCTTTTCCATTCCATTGAGTTTATTTCCTAATCTCTCATCCATATCTTTAATGTATGCAAATGTTTGTTCCATGACGTTTCGATCCCCATTTGGCCCAGGGTTGATTTCAACTCCACCAATTACCAATAGTATACCTATTACACATGTGAGAAGAAACATGTTTACCATCTCCTCTACACCTTTGTTATATCCTTTATATAAAATGATAGGTCATTTATATAGATCAAGAATAGTAAAGGTCCTAGGAGTGAACCTTGGGGCACTCCATGTGTTACTGTTTTCCATTTTGATGTATGTTTTCCAAATTCAATATCATTGACAACTTCAACACTTTGTTTTCTTTCATTTAGATATGATACGAACCAACTTAGACTTTCATTTTTTAGTCCATAGAATTTCAATTTTGCTATCAGAATATCATGATTAACACAGTCAAATGCCTTTGCTAAGTCACAAAAATCCCACCTACATGCATTTTTTTGTTTAATGAAGTTAACACTTCATGAGTAAGTTTATAAGATGCATTATTGATCGACATTCCTTTTCTGAACCCGAACTGATCCCTGGCAACTATGTTGTTACATTCAAGGTATTTATAAAGTCTATTAAACATCACCTTTTCAAGAACTTTTGAGAAAATTGGCAAGAGAGATATTGGTCTATAATTTGAAACATTATTGCGTTCGCCTTTTTTGAAAAGTGGTTTAACAATGGAAAATTTCATTCTGTCAGGGAAAATTCCTGACCTTAGTGACTCATTGCACAAATAACTAAGGGGAGTGGAAATTTGAGATGAGCATGATTTTAGGACTTTTATTGTTATTTCATCATAACCAGAAGAGTTTTTTGTTTTGAAGGAGTTAATAATTTTGTTTATTTCAGAAGGCGTTGTCAGGTTAACTTTAAATTCAGGCACTTCATTAGTGAAATCTGATCTTAGAAATTCCAAAGCTGCCTCTTTACTTCCAAAATTAATACTCATTTTGTTTGTTACATCCAAAAAGAATTTGTTACATATTTCTGCAACTTCATGAGGTTTACTAATTTCTTGATTATCAATGTTTAATGTTATTAAGTCATTTTAATGAGGATTTACCCGCTTCTCTTTTTATTATATTCCAAGTAGTTTTTATTTTATTGTCAGAGAGTTGAATCTGTTTATTGTAACGCAATATTCTAGCCGCTTTTATTACCTTCTTTAGAAGCTTACAATATTTTTTGAAGTAGTGTTTTAAATCTATATTATTACTAATTCTTACTTGCTCATAGAATTATCTTTTACGTCTACATGACGTCCTAATTCCTAAAGTGGTCCAGGCATTCTCTCTTTTGAAGTTAGATATTTTGTTTAACTTGACCGGGAAGCAAGCGTCAAAGTGGGTTTTGAAACACTGAAGAAAGATGTTATATTTATTATTGGTTCCATTCGTTTGGTAAGTTTGATTCCATGATTCAAGTTCAAGTATTTTGATAAACTCACTCAGAGTATTTTCATTTATTTCCCTAGATTTCTGATAAGTACATTTAGGTTTGGATTTTAAATTTAACTTTCTAATGTGTAGAGCTTGTGCATCGTTATCCGACAGGCCATTAGATTTTGATGAGACATTGCAAAAATTAATGCTATCTGAGTTTTCAAATATATTATCTATAGCTGTAGAGGAGCTGTTTTGGATTATTGTTGGAAGGTTTACTGTATGTGTAATATGGTATGTTGTACGTAAAGTGCTGAGTTGTTCCCTTTGAGGACTAGGTATGAAATAATCAACATTTATATCACCACATATGATTAATTCTCTTTTTGGTTTGAATAAAAATTTTAGAAGATGTTCAAGTTGCTTTCTGAATATTTCAAAATTGCCTAAGGGAGATCGATAAAGGGCTACTATAGTTAAATTCAATTTACCTTCATTTAGCTGAACTGCACAGAGTTCAAGATTTTGTTCACTACAAAACTTGGATAAATCCAAAACTTTATAAGTCATAGTGATGCCGAAAATATAAAAATAAAGCTGAATTTTCGTATCAACGAGCAATTGTGTAAATGTAGGAGTTTATAGTGATACCTTATTTAATATTGAGTACCAAATAACGTGCATTCGATGTTTAAAACTGGAACATGATCTGAAAACCTAGTAAGGATTGAAGACAGGTTATGAATCGAAAGTCAAAAAGTTAGTTGGTTTTAATGAAGAATTGAAATATATATAGCGAAAACAAGCTAACATTAAATATAAACTATACTTAGTATGTTAAGGTATTAAAGTGTGTACGAATTAGGGACTGTATTTCGAAAAGTTTGTTTTTGTGAATTGCACACTAATATCCTAAAACGAACATGAGAAGTCGTGCTCAAAGGTTATGTCTGATACCTATTTCAATTTTGAATGTGATGTAATGATAATACTTTGGGATCCATAGTTTGACTTTGGATGTGTATTAGTGTTGTGCTCAAACACTATTTCCTGCTGTTATACCAAATAAATAAATTAGGACATAATGCTCTTTTCATTGCAAAATAACTTAAAACATTTCATAAACAGAAAATTATCCATATGTACTGTGTATCTTTGGGAATTTTTTGTCAATCTGGGTAACTCGGTTAAGCGCTGGCCTTGGAAGCACAAATAGTTACATAAAACTTGAGTATTACCACATTATTGCTTAATGATTTCTACATATCGAAATGTCAGCTACCATATTTATGACAAAATAGGCAACTTAAATTATATAAATATATAATATGTATTGCATGGCAAAATATCTGCTGAAGCAGTTATTCTTTTTTAAGTATCTATTAATGCTTTATTTATATACACCTCATTTGTGAAGTCATAGTGGGAGCTGCCTTGTAAAACAACTTCTTGGTTTCATTACTTGATAATATTGAGTAATACTATCTCTGTTTTAAATGTTGTCTCATATTCACACTTCTAATTGGCCAGCACTATGGCCTCTCACAAAAAAGCCTGGATTCAATCCTAGGGATCAGAGGTGGGATTCTGTGGTAGATAAAATGGCACTTAGAATGAGTGTTCTCTGGTTTTCCCCACCATAATTCCATCAATTGCACCTTCTTCATCATTGTCATCCCCCCTCCCACCAGTCTCCGATCTCTGTAAACCTGTGAAGTTAAAAGGGACATTAACATTAAAAATACTATGGAGGACAGAGCAATACTAAGAACGAGTGTCTCATCCAGCCACCCAAATTTATAAACCAGCTTGTGGACCATTAACCTTCAGAAACAACAATATAACTATACTTAAGTGATAATAAAATTGGGTAAGGAGCTAAGTAGGTAATAATGAAATATTGCATTTTAAGCACATTTAAATTCTGTAATTGCTTAAAAAACAATAGTATGAAATTCATACAAAATGCAGTTACATTCTTTCTGAAGTCAACATGAAAAAACAATTAATACTGGCATTCTAAACTACATATAAAAGTGATCTACAATTATGAAGGGTGGGTGTGATATGGTTAAACACAAAGAGACATTGTTATTATTTAGAGACATTGCATTCACATTCATATTTAATCATACTTATAATGCATTTGTTTGGTATTTTAAGGAACATGTACATTAATATATATTTGAATGGCCTACCTAGTTAAAATGTCCATTAAATTCTAACCTCTTGAATGTCTGTTATTACAATCTATTGGAATGATCTGATAGGTAATTGTAATTGCACTTAGTCACTTATGCTTACACAAAGCCAGTTCTAGTTAATAAAACTTACAGTTATTGAATAGAAAGTACACTTTGATTCCCTTTCCTGGGAAAGGTTCTATATATAAAACATTTGATATAACACAGTGGAGGTCCTACAGAACATGGGAACCTTAAAGTTATTGACAGGTCATATGGGAATGTTTGTTTGTGTTTGTTCACTTGGCTCCACTGTGAGCAATGCTCAGGGAAATTGAACACATACAATTATGAAGTATGCAGAGTAAGTAGGAATATATCCAACGCCAAATACAGCCTTTGGAGGGGGGGGTGCTCCCCTCCCCATCATGCATTATCCAAGAGAGAAAAATTTGTAAACCATCACCATTTCAACAGTAAACTTCTCGCCACGCATTAGAGTAGACAATAATAGCAAATAAGTGTTAATCACCATCACATGGAATCTGCCCTACATAAAGTGCTTACATGAAATTGATACTATTATGGTTAATTCACTTTTAATAAGCTCGAAATTATAACTTTGTACTTATGTTATGCTTAAATTTCAATTTCCCATGTAATTTCTATTACCTTGAAAATATGTTTGAGAAAAACATCACTTGAAACGAGAAATTCTCAGTATTACTGCATGGGTATTATTTGGGAGGACAGTATACAGGGTAGAAGGTACTGTTTGAACCATACGTTAATCATGGATTCTATATAATGAGCAGTGCAAATATGTCCAATACAATTTTTGTCATTAAACCTACAAAAATGAAACATAGTGATGTTCTTTGTACCTGTATTTATTAGCCATTTTATTACAGTTCAAGCAATACCTTTCACCCTGTATAAGAAAACATTTAGAAGATGGTGGAGTTTGCATATACATAAAACATTATAACATATAAAACTGGGATGCAACAGATCCATCTATCCCATTGATTTTTTTGTGTAGCCCATTTTCCTCTGTTGCTTAAAATTACCAGTTACACAAGATTATACAAAATTCCTTCCGAATGAAGAGGACTTCACAAGCTATTCCCAGAAAATTAAAAATAAACATTTTATTTTTCATGTAAATATCTTAAATACAATGGCATTTTATTCAAAATCGTTTGAGTCATTTTTCAGAAAAAAAATTTCGAGAATTCTTCCGTGTAAAGGGTTATTTTGGGTGAGGAATTTTCTTGAAAATCTTTGTGTCGCATCTTTGGAATGTACTGAATTTAAACCGATTTGTACTATGTATGTACAAATTCCTGCTTTGAAACGCATGGTTTTATGTATTCACTTTCAATTGCCAGTCGAAATGCGCGCGCCAACGTTTCACGTTACGTTTTTCACCACAGCCAATGGGAGCAAAATGTGCCGGAATGGACTACCTTCCCCCTTGTACTGGAATGTGACTGGAATGCTCCCTTAAGTTCGTTCGCTTTCGTTCATTTTCGGCATTCGCTCGAACTTCGTCGTGCAACTTCGATGAGCTATCTCCAAGCGCTTGTAATTTCGATACAGCCGTTTCGCCAACACTTCCTCTCAAATAATGGCTAAATGGTATCCTTAAAATGGCATTAGTAGGATATATAGAGGAATTCTGGCGCATTTTTTTGGTTTATATGGGAAAGGATAGGGAAAACGAGGGTAGGTGCTAGGTTGAGAGCGTCTTCAAGGAGGAAAATGCATTTATATGGGCGAGATAGGGAATACGAGGGTCGATGCTAGGCTAGACAGTGGTAGAAGGAGGGGGAATGCGGTTTATATGAAACAGATAGGGAATACGCGGAGAGGTGCTAGGCTAGACGGAGGCTGAGGAGTAGAGTATGGTTTATATGAGAGGTGTAGGAAAACGAGGAGAGATATTAAGCTAAGGAGGTTGAGTATACGTTTATAAGGAGACGAGAAAACGGAGAGATCCTATGCTAGAATAGACAGATGTTGAAGGTAGAATGTGTTTTATATGTTAGATAGGAAACCAAGGAGATACACAGCTAGACAGGGGGCAGGAGGGGAATACGCTTTATGAGAGGCAGGGGATACGGGGAGAGGTGCTAGTCTAGACATGGTTTGAGGAATAGAGTATACGTTTATATGGGAGAAATATGGAAAACGAGGAGAGTCGGTAGGCTAGACAGGTAGTGTAGCAGTAGGAATATGGACTTATATACAGGAGAGATATGGAATAGGAGGGAGATACTAGACCTTGAAAGCGACTTAAGGGAGAACTTCATGAAAATATGTTTCATGTCAATGTTCTAGACATGCCCATCACGTAACCTATTCAGGGAAAAGGTGACTCGTTCAGGGGGAAAAGGCGACTGCTCAGGGAAAAAGGTGACCCACTGTTCTACTGTTTAATCGCTTATATCTCCTGAATGAAAAGAGATAGAACAATGGGATAAAAACTAATCAATTCTTTCGAATGCGTCGCGTCATTAGGGTATTGTTCCAAGTTGACCGGGATGCCTGGGTTCGAATCCTAGGAGTTATTACAAATTCATCTTCTAATAACTCCTAAACTAATTAAGATAAAGACGCCAAATAAACTTTCTTACATTAATGTCGTTAGGTGGTTTCTTGTGAAGGCATATTTGGGTACCTGGTGACCTGGGTTCGATCCTTACTTTTTAAATCACCATTATCTCGGAAACTAAGAAAGGTAGAGGAATGTACCAAAGCATGTTTGATAGCTGTTATAATGTGTAATTGATACTGTATATAATTTTTAATCAGTTGTCCCTAGTTCGAATCCCGATTTTTAATGACTTCCTTAATTTTTCTCTGTACACTAGAATATATCACTTAGATTGATGCTGTAACTACATACAGCTCTTTTTAACATATCAAACTAATATTGTAAATAATTTTGTTTCTGGTGTTCTGGGTTCGAATACTGATAAAATGTAATTTAATTATAAATTTAATAACTCCTAAACTAAATAAGATAAAGACGTCAAATAAACTTTAATGCATTTATGTTATTAGGCAGTTTCATGTGAATGTATAACTAGATACCTAACGTCCTGGATTTGATCCTTAATTTTTAAATCTTTATTATCTCGGGAACTATGCGAGGTAGAGGAGTGGACTAAAGCATAATTGATAGCTCTTATGATGGACAATTAATGCTGTATATAATTTTCAATCAGTTGTGCTTAGTTCGATTCCCGATATTTTAATGGCTTCCTTAATTTTCCTCTGTACACTAGAATATATCATTTAGATCGATGATGTAACTGCATACAGCTTTGTTTAACATGTCAGACTAATATTATAAATTATTTTGTTCCTGGTGTTCTGGGTTCGAATACCGATTCAATGAAATTTCCTTGCAAAAATTTAATAACTCGTAATTTAATTTAGATAGACATGTCAAGGTAAACGTAAACAGAGTATCTAATCCTTAAATATCGTTATCATGACAAATATTACTTTAAAGTACTCAGATCGAATCCCGAAGGGGTGATTTCATATATCTTCAAGCTTATGGATCATATCAGGTTCGAGTAAAGATTAAATGCTAGATGCTGATATTGGGGAGCTAAAATACATTTATTGAAAGTATTACCGGGTTCGATTTAGAAGCTTAGAATCTGTGTAACTATGGAAAAATTGCTTTTCTCATGATTGTAGTGAAATGTAATGGTCTTTCTGTGAGAAGATGGAAAGGAAGAATTGAAAAGGGAATAAAACATGAAATAATTAAGTAAATAAGGGGGAAAATCTTCTACGTTACCTTTTAAGCTTTTACTTTAAGAATTGTGATAATACAGCTAGAATTAACCTTGGTACAATAGGTGATGGTGGTGGTGGTGGTAGGCTTTGAATTTGAAATATATGCCTGAATGAGCGTTTGCTTTTCTCGTGATTGCAGTGAAATGTAATGGTCTTTCTGTGGGAAGATGGAAAGGAAGAATTGAAAAGGGAATGAAAACATGAAATAATTAAGTAAATAAGGGGGAAAATCTTCTAGGTTTAATTTTAAGCTTTTACTTTTAAGTATTGTGATAATACAGCTTGAATTAACCTTGGCACAATAGGTGATGGTGGTAGGCTTGAATTTGAAATATATGTCTGAATGAGCGTGTGGGAATACTTCTCTTGCTGGTGTGACAGCATAAACAGGTAGTTATGAGACGAGTTTAAACGTGTTTGATGATGCCAGACATCCTGTCTATGGGTGTGACGTCATAAACATCCTGTCTCTGGACTTGAGGTTATATGGCTGGGGGGGGGGTTAATACACGTTGAGCGATCATATACAGCTGGTTATGGAACGAGTTTATGATTGATCTAAAAGGTTCGTGCTCCCTCTATAAATATGGTGATCTAGGGCATTGGACTTCATTGTGCTAATTAGTCTTGAGGTGTTAACATCGTGTTCTCTCCAAGAATAATCAGCTTTCTAAAGTGGTATCAAGGTGAAGAGGTCTACATTTCATTGATCAGTGATTAATACGTTATTACATCAAGAATAAAGATGAATAACTCAGCGTATAAGGATATTATTCCAAGCGCTACTGGATATGCATGCGGAAAATGTGGGCAGAAGTTCCTCCGAGGTTATGACAAGAGAAGACACGAGATGAGCTGCAAGAAGCTCTTCAAATGTAAACATTGTAATGTAACCTTCAAAGATGGTTATAAGGGACAGCGACACGAAGATATATGTGAAATAAGCAGCCCTCAGAAGAAAAGAAGATTGGAGCCAACTAAACATCAGTTGCTGTCAACAATGGAGGACTGTGATATGAAAGAATACGAAACTTCATTCGAAGGACGATTAAAATCGTATTTTATACGATGCGAGTCACCTAAGGACCTGAATGTGTATCTGCAAGAAACAAAACAACGTATAATCCAGGCTGTGCATAAAGAGCTTAGCATTCATAAGAGTGTTAAAATTAATCTGCTGGCTGAGTGTCGATTTGTTAACAGTGTTGGAGAAACCTGTGACAAAACATTTAAAACAAGGAATCATTCTGTTTTCCTAGAAACAGATCTGGACTCAACACTGGAAGCGAAATTCAAGAAATTGGTGACTGAAATGGAGGAGTCTCAGCTTAAGGGTAGCAACTGGGCTTTGCTTGCTGTGGAAGGAGTTCGACTTCGTATCAACAAGTACAACCCGTTACGAGGAAGTAGCTACATACCACTACCGTCAGCTGTTGAAGCAAGGAAAGCATGTATAAACATTCAGAACTTTACCGACGAGAAATGTTTCATGTACTCTATATTAGCTAAATTCGTTGAGAAGGATGCGCAACGTGTGAGCAAATACAAACAACTTCAAGATAAGTACGACTTCAGCTGTGTTTCCTACCCTACTCCACTTTCTCAAATACCTAAATTTGAGAAGTTTAACAATATGTCTATTAACGTTTTCGGGCTGGATGAGAAGCATGAAGTGTATCCGATAAAGGTTGCTGATATTGAACTAGCTGAACATCACGACCTGCTACTATTGAATGACAGCAGTGGAAAACACCACTACGTGTATATAAAGAATTTTGGGAAGCTCGTTCGACGCGAGAAAACTAAATGCAATGAACGTGTTTATACCTGCAAGCGCTGTTTTACACATTTTGATAATCGATATGGACGAAGTGGACTGGAAAAACTACAAGAACATGCAGCCGCCTGTTTTCAACATGGTGTTGCAAGGGTAGTTATGCCTAGCAAGGAGAAAGCAATTGTACAGTTTAAAAATTTTGAGAGGATGCTGAAAGTACCTTATGTCATCTATGCTGATTTTGAGAGTATTCTCACTCCATGCCATACGTGTACACCCAATCCTGAAACTTCCTATACAACCCCTTATCAAGAGCACACACCAATGAGCCTCTGTGTTTACGTGAAGCCTACATCCAGTGTTGAACATCTCGAAACTGGTCTTCCTAAGCAACCCTATGTGTATCGTGGTGCTGATGCTGCTCAGAAGTTTATGCTGTATCTGACATCTCTTGCAAAAATGATTGATGACGTATACAAATCTGCTAAGCCTCTGAAACTTACGGATCAACAGCAAAAGGATTTCGAGTCTTCTTCAGCATGCTACTTGTGTGGAAAACCCTTTACAGAAGAGAACTATAAAGTACGCGACCATGATCACATCAGCGGTGAATATCGTGGAAGTCTTCATAATGAATGTAATTTAGCCTGTAAAACACCTAAATATATACCAGTCTTCATGCATAACCTTAGCGGATATGACTCTCATTTCATTGTTAAGGAGCTGGGTTGTACAAGTGAACGTGTGGAGGTAATTCCTAACTCTGAAGAAAGCTATATCTCATTCACCAAGTATGTAGGAGATATAAAGCTTCGATTTGTGGATAGCTTCCGATTCCTCAGTACAAGCTTGGATAAGTTGGTAAAAAATCTAACCTCGTATCCTGAAACGCTAAAGTACTTTGGAGAAGACAAATTGAAGTTGATGACCCGTAAGGGTGTATTTCCATATGATTTTGTTACGTCATAGGATGCCCTGAACGAGACCTGCTTGCCTCCTAAGGACTCCTTCTACAATAGATTAAAGGAAGAAGAAATTACTGATACTGACTACGATCATGCTAGAAATGTATGGGAGCTGTTTAATGTGAGAAACCTGGGAGAGTACAGCGATCTCTACTTAACTTCGGATGTACTTCTTCTAGCTGATGTCTTTGAGACGTTCAGAGAGCAAACCCTCAAAACACATAAAGTCGATCCGGCCCATTATTTTACCTCTCCAGGTCTTACATGGGACTCTATGCTACTGTATACTGGAATTAAGTTAGAGCTGTTACAAGATTATGATCAACTACTCATGGTGGAATCAGGTATAAGAGGAGGTTTATGTCAAGTTTCTCATCGGTATGCCGAGGCTAATAACACTTATATGGAGAAGTTTGATCCGTCGAGACCAACCCAATTTATCACATACGAGGACGCTAATAACCAATATGGCTGGGCAATGTGTCACGCCCTTCCTTTTGGTGGATTTCAGTGGGTTTTGCCTGAAGAAATCAACTTAGAAACACTACAAGAAGATGATCCTCATGGGTATATATTAGAAGTCGACATCGAGTATCCTGCAGAACTTCACGATCTACACAACGATCTACCTTTCCTGCCAGAGTGTATGAAACCATTGGAAGCATCTACAAAGAAACTGATACCCCATCTTGGACCTCGAAAGAAGTATGTAGTGCATTACATGGCTTTGAAGCAAGCTCTTAATCATGGACTACGACTAACAAAAATTCATCGTGTGCTACAATTCCGACAGTCTCGGTGGCTAAAACCTTATGTAGAATTTAACAACAGGCTACGACAACAAGCTGCAAATGATTTCGAGAAGGATCTCTACAAACTCTTTAACAACGCCATGTTTGGAGAAACTATGGAGAACCTGCGTAACCGTATGGATATACGACTGGTGACCAATGAAAAAGCTCTAGAGAAGCTGATAGCCAAGCCTACGTTTATCGACAGGACGATATATGCTGATAATCTAGCTGCTGTACATATGGCCTCTCATCAGATTGTATTCAACAAGCCTATATACATTGGTATGAGTGTGTTAGACATCTCCAAGACATTAATGTATAACTATCATTACGATGTGTTGTTGCCTTATTATGGAGCTGAAAACCTGAAGCTTATGTATATGGACACTGATTCATTCATTCATCGTGTAACAACTGAAGATGTGTACCAGGACAAGCTACGTTTTCTTGAGCATCTCGATACATCTGATTACCCTGTCAATCATATATGCCACTCTACTCAGAACAAGAAGGTATTGGGAAAATTTAAAGATGAGGCTAATAGCAAAATCATCCTACAATTTGTTGGACTACGTCCTAAGATGTATGCCTTAGATATTCAAGGGTTAATGATAAAAAAGATTAAATGTATAAAACGTAGCGCTATTAAGCAGTACATTTCGTTTGACAGCTATACAGACTGTCTTAAAACCAGTGAAATCATCAGAACGCCCATGAATCTAATCCTGTCGCGAAAGCACGCTCTTGCTACAGTACAAGTGAATAAAATTGCATTGACTCCGTTTGATGATAAAAGAATTATTGCCGAAGATGGAATAACTACCTATGCGTATGGACATTACGCCATTACAAACAGTGCTTAAAAGAATGTAAGTTAAAGATAAAGATTTTCTCGTGAGTCTACAATCTTAGAAAATTAAGTTTACTCACGTGCTGTGTATGCAACTAGCAGACGCCTGATGAAGAAAGAAGAAGATGGAAGGGGAGGTGTTAACCCTGCCATTAGGAGCAATCCTAGTGCTAGTCTCAAGCCTAGATAAAAGGGGAGAGGCACGTACGACGGACTAAATTAAGGTATGTTGATGCATGGCTTTTCATTTTGTAAACCCACAGGCAGTTTATCCCTCTCAGCCTCGTCCACTAACTGTTTAACATATAAAAGGTTTGTAAGATTTAGAAAAAAAGTATATAAAGTGCTGTAACGTTGGATGCGAAATGTTTGTAATCTAATTACTCTCTATATTACCATGAGTACCTGTGATACTATCTGAATTACCTGTTAAAATGACTTAAATACCTGTGATACTACTCGAATCAAGTGAAATTACATTAAATAGCTCTGATACGAAACCCTGATCATTGAATCTAGCCTCCTGTGATACTAGCTGAGTTACTCTAAACACCTATGATGCTTGAATCGCCCAAATACCTAGACACTATCTGAATTACCTGTTAAAATGACACAAATACCATTGATACAACCTGAATCACCTGCATTTACCTTAAATAGCTGTGATACAAATCTCTGATCGAAATTATCACGAGCATCTGTGAAACTATGCTGATTACCCAAATACTTACGATATTACCTGAACTATCTGTAAAATACGAAACTAGGTTATAACCAACCCCTGGAACCTACCCTCCTGTAATGCTTGCTTAATTACTCTTAACACCTATGTTACTTGAATTATCCTAAATACCTACGATACCGTCTGAATTACCTGTGAAATATGAAACTATGCTATACCCAACCCTGGAATCTAACCTCCTGTGATACTAGCTGAATTAGCCTAAATACCTACGATACTAGCTGAATTACCTGTGAAATCATGCATAGCTATGATGGAGTTAGCCTCTGGAATCTAGCCTCCTGTGATACTAGCTGAATTAGCTTAAATGCTCACGATACTAGCTGAATTGCCTGTGAAAATGACTTAAATACCTGTGATACTACCCGAATCATGTGAAATTACCTTAACTAGCTCTGATATGAATTCCTGCTCTGAATTAGCACGAGCACCTGTGATACTATCTGGTTTGCCTTAAATACCAATGATACTAGATGAATTACCTGTTAAAATGACTCAAATACCATTGATACAACCTGAATCACCTGCATTTACCTTAAATAGCTGTGATACAAATCTCTGATCGAAATTATCAATAATATCTGTGAAGCTATGTCGATTACCTCAAATACTTACGATATTACCTGAACTATCTGTGAAATACGAAGCTATGTTATAACCGACCCTGGAACCTACCCTCCTGTAATGCTTGCTTAATTACTCTAAACACCTATGTTACTTGAATTATCCTAAATACCTACGATACCCTCTGAATTACCTGTGAAATATGAAACTATGCTATACCCAACCCTGGAATCTAACCTCCTGTGATACTAGCTGAATGAGCCTAAATACCTACGATACTAGCTGAATTACCTGTGAAATCATGCATAGCTATGATGCAGTTAGCCTCTGGAATCTAGCCTCCTGTGATACTAGCTGAATTAGCTTAAATGCTCACGATACTAGCTGAATTGCCTGTGAAAATGACTTAAATACCTGTGATACTACCCGAATCATGTGAAATTACCTTAACTAGCTCTGATATGAATTCCTGCTCTAATTTAGCACGAGTACCTGTGATACTATCTGGTTTGCCTTAAATACCAATGATACTAAATGAATTACCTGTTAAAATGACTCAAATACCATTGATACAGCCTAAATCACCTGCATTTGCCTTAAATAGCTGTGATACAAATCTCTGATCGAAATTATCAATAACATCTGTGAAGCTATGTCGATTACCTCAAATACTTACGATATTACCTGAACTATCTGTGAAATACGAAGCTATGTTATAACCGACCCCTGGAACCTACCCTCCTGTAATGCTAGCTGAATTACTCTAAACGCCTGTGATACTTGAATTAACCTAAATACCTACGATACTCTCTGAATTACCTGTGAAATACGACACTAAGCTATACCCAACCCTAGAATCTATGCTCTTGTGATACTAGCTGAATTAGCCTAAATACCTACTTAAATACTAGCTGAATTACCTGTGAAATCATACACTGCTATGATGCTGTCAGCCTCTTGCAATACTAGCTGAATTACTGACCTGTTAGTGTGAGTGGGTTAGCTTTTCCCGTTGCAGGTCACCTTTTTCCCTTTATGGCTTACCTTTTTCCCTTTGGCCGTCACCTTTTTCCCTTTGCTGGTCACATTTTTCCCTTTGCAGGTCACCTTTTTTCCCTTTGCTGGTCACATTTTCCCTTTGTGGGTCACCTTTTTCCCTGAGCAGTCGCCTTTTTCCCCTGAACGAGTCACCTTTTCCCTGAATACGTTACGTGATGGGCATGTCTAGAACATTGACATGAAACATATTTTCATGAAGTTCTCCCTTAAGTCGCTTTCAAGGTCTAGTATCTCCCTCCTATTCCATATCTCTCCTGTATATAAGTCCATATTCCTACTGCTACACTACCTGTCTAGCCTACCGACTCTCCTCGTTTTCCATATTTCTCCACATATAAACGTATACTCTATTCCTCAAACCATGTCTAGACTAGCACCTCTCCCCGTATCCCCTGCCTCTCATAAAGCGTATTCCCCTCCTGCCCCCTGTCTAGCTGTGTATCTCCTTGGTTTCCTATCTAACATATATAAAACACATTCTACCTTCAACATCTGTCTATTCTAGCATAGGATCTCTCCGTTTTCTCGTCTCCTTATAAACGTATACTCAACCTCCTTAGCTTAATACCTCTCCTCGTTTTCCTACACCTCTCATATAAACCATACTCTACTCCTCAGCCTCCGTCTAGCCTAGCACCTCTCCGCGTATTCCCTATCTGTTTCATATAAACCGCATTCCCCCTCCTTCTACCACTGTCTAGCCTAGCATCGACCCTCGTATTCCCTATCTCGCCCATATAAATGCATTTTCCTCCTTGAAGACTCTCTCAACCTAGCACCTACCCTCGTTTTCCCCATCCTTTCCCATATAAACGCAAAAAACTGCGCCAGAATTCCTCTATATATCCTACTGGCATTATTTAATAAACAAATCTGATGTGTTACACTCACATGATTTCTCTACTCTTGTACAAACTATTTATACAAACGCTTATTCTCTATCTACTTCATGTTAATCGAGATAAACATTTGCAGTCTATATTATTGCTAATTTTCTTGCAGATGAAAGGGGAATATATATTTACAAGGGCAATTTGGAATTACAGTAGGCTTTAAGCACATACATATCTCTTAATAGCTGGTTGATAGGTGCAGCACCATTCCCTTTACCACAGATTAAAACTCTTTGCATATCCAAGACAAAAAAAATGAATAACGAATTCCCATTTGAAAAATCTGATGTGTTACACTCACATGACTTTCTCTACTCTTGTACAATCTATTTTTACAAACGCCTATTCTCCATATGCTTTATGTTAATCGAGATATCGAGATGTCAATCTTATTGCTAATTTTCTTGTAGATGCAAGGGGAATATGGTAGCTTTTAAGCGATGGTCAAATATTTTAACTCTGGTTGCTATGCGGCGCATTCCATTCTCTTTGCAAGTCCAGGACATAAAAAAATGAATAACGAATTTGAGAAAAAGTATAAGTATTGGAAAATTTAAGGGAATAACAAGCAATATCTCGAAAACGGTTCACTCAACAAAAGAAATGTATATGACATAAGTTGTGTATTTTAACGAGATCTACATTTTTTGTGTAGTAAAATTTTGTCTATCTCTTATGGTTTACCAGTTATGCAAAAGTTGTTCACAATGAAAAATACTTTTGGAGACATTCCCAGAAAATTCGAGATATACATTTCATTTCTCATGACATTATCTTAAACATATGATATTTTAATCAAAATCGTTAGAGCCATTTTTGCGAAAATTAAAATTTTCGAAAAATGTTCCATGTAAAGGGTAGTCTGGGGTGCGGGGATTTTCTTGAAAACCTTCGTGTCGCATCTCTGGAAGATACTGAACCTAAATACCAAGTTTGGTGTTTATCCGACTGTTCGTTTTTGAGTTATGCTGTTCACAGACACACACACAGACACACTCACAGACACACACACAGACACACACACACAGACACGCACACGGACATGTTTCCAAAAATGCTTTTTTTGGATTCAGGAGGTCTCAAAACATGTATTTCCGGTGAAATCTCGGAATCGAATTTTTGGGTGGAATGCAATACTTCCCCTACTTACTATACGTAGTAGAGAAAGTAAAAAAAAATCTGATGTGTTACACTCACATGACTTTCTCTACTCCTGTACAATCTAATTTTACAAACGCTTATTCTCCATATGCTTCATGTTAATCGAGATATCGAAATGTCAATCTTATTGGTAATATATGGTAGCTTTTAAGCGATAGTCAAATATTTTAACGCTGGTAGCTATGTGGCGCATTCCATTCTCTTTGCATGTCCAGGACATAAAAAAATGAACAACGAATTTGAGAAAAAGTATAAGTATTGGAAAATTTAAGGAAATAACAAGCAATATCTCGAAAACGGTTCACTCAACAAAAAAAATGTATATGATATAAGTTGTGTATTTTAACGCGATCTACATTTTTTGTGTAGTAAAATTTTGTCTATCTCTTATGGTTTACCAGTTATGCAAAAGTCGTTCATAATGAAGAATACTTTTGGAGACATTCCCAGAAATTTCGAGATATACATTTCATTTCTCATGACATTATCTTAAACATATGATATTTTCATCAAAATCGTTAGAGCCATTTTTGAGAAAATTAAAATTTTCGAAAAATGTTCCATGTAAAGGGTAGTCTGGGGTGGGGGGATTTTCTTGAAAATCTTCGTGTCGTATCTCTGGAAGATACTGAACGTAAATACCAAGTTTGGTGTTTATCCGACTGTTAGTTTTTGAGTTATGCTGTTCACAGACACACACACACACAGACACACACACACAGACACACAGACACACACACAGACACACACACGGACATGTTTCCAAAAATGCTTTTTTTGGATTCAGGAGGTCTCAAAACATGTATTTCCGGTGAAATCTCGGTATCGAATTTTTGGGTGGAATGCAATACTTCCCCTACTTACTATACGTAGTAGAGAAAGTAATAAGTATTGAAAAATTTAAGGGAATAACAAGCAATATCTCGAAAATGGTTCACTCAACAAAAAAAAATGTACATGACATAAATTGTGTATTTTAACCCGATCTACATTTTTTGTGCAGTAAAATTTTGTCTATCTCTTATGGTTTACCAGTTATGCAAAAGTCGTTCACAATGAAGAATACTTTTGGAGACATTCCCAGGAAATTCAAGATATACAATTTATTTGTCATAAAAATATCTTAAACATATGATATTTTAATTAAAATCGTTAGAGCCATTTTTGAGAAAATTAAAATTTTCGAAACATCTTCCATGTAAAGGGTAATCTGGGTTGGGGGATTTTCTTGAAAACCTTCGTGTCGAATCCTTGGAAGATACTGAACCTAAATACCAAGTTTGGTGTTTATCCGACTGTTCGTTTCTGAGTTATGCTGTTCACAGACAGACAAACACACACACACACACGGACATGTTTCCAAAAATGCTTTTTACTTTCTCTACTACGTATAGTAAGTAGGGGAAGTATTGCATTCCACACAAAAATTCGATACCGAGATTTCACCGGAAATACATGTTTTGAGACCTCCTGAATCCAAAAAAAAAAACATTTTTGGAAGCATGTCCGTGTGTGTGTCTGTGTGTGTGTGTGTGTGTCTGTGTGTGTGTCTGTGAACAGCATAACTCAAAAACGAACAGTCGGACAAACACCAAACTTGGTATTTAGGTTCAGTATCTTCCAAGGATGCGACACTAAGGTTTTCAAGAAAATCCCTCCACCCCAGACTACCCTTTACATGGAAGATTTTTCGAAAATTTTAATTTTCTCAAAAATGGCTCTAACGATTTTGATGAAAATATCATATGTTTAAGATAATGTCATGAGAAATGAAATGTATATCTCGAAGTTTCTGGGAATGTCTCCAAAAGTATTGTTCATTGTGAACGACTTTTGCATAACTGGTAAACCATAAGAGATAGACAAAATTTTACTACACAAAAAATGTAGCTCGCGTTAAAATACACAACTTATGTCATATACATTTCTTTTGTTGAGTGAACCGTTTTCGAGATATTGCTTGTTATTTCCTTAAATTTTCCAATACTTATTCTTTTTCTCAAATTCGTTATTCATTTTTACTTTCTCTACTACGTATAGTAAGTAGGGGAAGTATTGCATTCCACACAAAAATTCGATACCGAGATTTCACCGGAAATACATGTTTTGAGACCTCCTGAATCCAAAAAAAGCATTTTTGGAAACATGTCCGTGTGTGTGTCTGTGTGTGTGTGTGTGTGTGTGTCTGTGTGTGTGTCTGTGTGTCTGTGAACAGCATAACTCAAAAACGAACAGTCGGATAAGCACCAAACTTGGTATTTAGGTTCAGTATCTTCCAGAGATGCGACACGAAGGTTTTCAAGAAAATCCCCCCACCCCAGACTACCCTTTACATGGAAGATTTTTCGAAAATTTGAATTTTCTCAAAAATGGCTCTAACGATTTTGATGAAAATATCATATTTTTAAGATAATGTCATGAGAAATGAAATGTATATCTCGAATTTTCTGGGAATATCTCCAAAAGTATTCTTCATCGTGAACGACTTTTGCATAACTGGTAAACCATAAGAGATAGACAAAATTTTACTACACAAAAAATGTAGATCGTGTTAAAATACACAACTTATGTCATATACATTTCTTTTGTTGAGTGAACCGTTTTCGAGATATTGCTTGTTATTCCCTTAAATTTTCCAATACTTATACTTTTTCTCAAATTCGTTATTCATTTTTTTTATGTCCTGGACATGCAAAGAGAATGGAATGCGCCACATAGCAACCAGCGTTAAAATATTTGACTATCGCTTAAAAGCTACCATATTTCCCTTGCATCTACAAGAAAATTACCAATAAGATTGACATCTCGATATCTCGATTAACATGAAGCATATGGAGAATAGGCGTTTGTAAAATTAGATTGTACAAGAGTAGAGAAAGTCATGTGAGTGTAACACATCAGATTTTTACTTTCTCTACTACGTATAGTAAGTAGGGGAAGTATTGCATTCCACCCAAAAATTCGATACCGAGATTTCACCGGAAATACATGTTTTGAGACCTCCTGAATCCAAAAAAAGCATTTTTGGAAACATGTCCGTGTGTGTGTCTGTCTGTGTGTCTGTGTGTCTGTGTGTCTGTCTGTCTGTGTGTCTGTGTGTCTGTGAACAGCATAACTCAAAAACTAACAGTCGGATAAACACCAAACTTGGTATTTACGTTCAGTATCTTCCAGAGATGCGACACGAAGATATTCAAGAAAATCCCCCCACCCCAGACTACCCTTTACATGGAAAATGTTTCGAAAATTTTAATTTTCTCAAAAATGGCTCTAACGATTTTGATGAAAATATCATATGTTTAAGAAAATGTCATGAGAAATGAAATGTATATCTCGAAATTTCTGGGAATGTCTCCAAAAGTATTCTTCATTATGAACGACTTTTGCATAACTGGTAAACCATAAGAGATAGACAAAATTTTACTACACAAAAAATGTAGATCGCGGTAAAATACACAACTTATATCATATACATTTTTTTTGTTGAGTGAACCGTTTTCGAGATATTGCTTGTTATTTCCTTAAATTTTCCAATACTTATACTTTTTCTCAAATTCGTTGTTCATTTTTTTATGTCCTGGACATGCAAAGAGAATGGAATGCGCCACATAGCAACCAGCGATAAAATATTTGACTAACGCTTAAAAGCTACCATATTCCCCTTGCATCTACAAGAAAATTAGCAATAAGATTGATATCTCGATTAACATAAAGCATATGGAGAATAGGCGTTTGTAAAAATAGATTGTACAAGAGTAGAGAAAGTCATGTGAGTGTAACACATCAGATTTTTTTATGTCCTGGACATGCAAAGAGAATGCAATGCGCCACATAGCAACCAGCGTTAAAATATTTGACTATCGCTTAAAAGCTACCATATTCCCCTTGCATCTACAAGAAAATTAGCAATAAGATTAACATCTCGATATCTGGATTAACATGAAGCATATGGAGAATAAGCGTTTTTAAAACTAGTTTGTTCAAGAGTAGAGAAAGTCATATGAGTGTAACACATCAGATTTTTTTTGGATTCAGGGGGTCTCAAAACATATATTTCTGGTGAAATCTCGGTATCGAATTCTTTGGTGGAATACAATACTTCCCCTACTTACTATACGTAGTAGAGAAAGTAAAAAGGGCAAGATATAATTGGGGTTTAAAACTACCCATATTTTCTTAAGACACTCTAAATACCATAAGTGATTAAATAATTTCATGATATTTAAATATTCTGAAAGAATAATTTATTTATTATAAAATGGAATTTTTTGCATTACTTTGGTATTCATTGAAAAAGTTCACAAAAGTAACGGTTAAGCGGCCCTTCTTATATATCCGTTTTTTTGGCGAATTTTGGATGAAATTGGTGCCAACGTGAATCATTGAGTTTTAGACGGGCAGATCCCTCGGCTACGGTACACTCATCTCCTTCTTAAAAATGTCCCTCGGCTACGCTTTGAGGCTGAAGACCCTCAATCGTGTTTTTAACTATGTTGGGATTTCAAATGTTGGCTTTGAATATCAACGTAATACAACCTCCCAATATTTTCAATGAAGACCAAAGTAACGCAGTGTGGCCTAACACTGTAATGGAATAAGGTACATCAGGCGCCCGTTAGAACGCGATTATTTTTCGGCCTTACTGAACGGGGGAATTGGGAAAGTAACTACAGAAAACGTGGCCATCTTCACGGTAATACTGAGGCTCATTCGGAAGTGCCAACAGAAGTAAGAATCACGGAATCCGCTAAGTTAGGTGTTTTATTTATATAGGCTAAATCGCGTCAGGAACACAACAAACATAGCCATTTTCCGATAAACCACATGCAAAGTGAGTACTGCCAACCTAAATAAAAAGTGAAATGCACTAAACATGTGATGTGCTCTTGTTTCTGCGAACGTGAATCATGGAGTTTTAGAAGCGCAGATCCCTTGGCTAAGCCCTGTCGTCGCTTCGCAGTTGCGGCCTGCTACACTCCTCTTCTAAAAAAATCCCTCGGCTACGCTTTGAGGCTGAGGGCCCTCAAATCTGTCGGCTACGCCTTGAGGCTGAGTATCTTACCGGCTTCGTCGGCATTATTCATATGTTTTAAGAAAAAGCCCAAACCGAGAAATTTCGGGATATATCTCTGCCTTTGGCGGCATTGCTCATTCTATGTTGCCAGCATTGCGTTAAAGCCAGAGAATGGGATACAGTGCCATCTGTAGGATACACAGTGACATCTGTTGGACATCTAAGACATTTCAGTCGCTAATGCCGGTGCAAGTAAGGCAATTTACCCTAATTCTGCTAAGCACCAACACCATACGTTAAATATATCTGATATTGAAATATGAACTTTACTGAAACTCTTTAGGTAAAATATTTAAAACTGACAAATTCTGTGTGTCAAGAATCATACATTCTGAGCATATACTCCAGAAAGTCGTCCTTATGATTAGTACATATTTTGATGACATGCCATGACTCATGATAGGAACACAATTCACGCTAAGCTTTTGCACAACTAAAGTGTAGATGAAATTATGTTTAGGCTAGATTTTGGCTAAGGGGTTTGTTAAATCGGCTAGATTTCAGGCTATAAGCATTTTATGATTATATGTTTCTAAACACAACTGTGAAAATGCTAGATTTAGCCATAAAATAGCTTAGTTGGCAACACTGCGACAGAATGGGAAACAATGAAGTGCCAGTTCAGAATAGTGGAATTGTTACTTCACACCTCCAAAGGAGGAAGCGTTCCTGTGAAATGACTCCGATTCTTATCACTAACAACGAAGCGAAAATCAAAATTACATACAGACCTTATAAAGTGTGCAGCTATTATGACAAATACCAGAGTGTTTCGTTATGGTCGAATGTTTTATGATGATAAGATCTGAATTTGAAGTCGCAATAGGCACAACATATTTGCGCATTTTCGATTTGGGCTTTTTCTTTCTTGGACCTTGTCGAACTCTCGCTAAAAAGGAATGTTAAAATATATAATTTATTATCTTAAAGGCCCAATCCACTTAAATTTCAACTTTTATTAATCGAAAATACTAATTTCTCAAAATAAGTGTTTAGAGAATCCAAATGACGAAGCACTGTTAGGTTGAAGTTATCTCTGCGTACTCCGGTGTCGCCAAATTTCCTAACAGAGCAGCCTAGCATTCAGTTGTAATGCGCAGCTCTCGCAACTTGGTTACACTATTGCAGTGCATTGTTTTCATAATTGCAATAATTATGACTGCATTGTTTTGGGTGTGTATTAATTCTGAACATAGAGGATCAACGTAAATTTTCATAAATTCCCCAGTACGCAAAGATCACGGGAACGATATAATGCGTGATTAAAAAGATTAATCGCGAACACTTTATTCCAAGCAAGTTTCCACAATCTATGCTCTGTCCATTTTACTGAAGAATTTTTTTAATTTATGGACGCTCTTTAACTTCTGTGGTTCTTAGCCTACCATTCTATATTGGGCGTTAACATCAAATGGGTAGTTTTTCAAGTTTATAACTAACAATTTTGTCCGCGAATTTTCTTTGTATATTAGTACAGATTCTGTTCACTATTCAGTAATTGCCTATTTTTCTAACCTGAAGTATTCTTTTGGATTAACTGTAACTGATGCATTAACAGCAAGCATACATTTTTTTCTCTCCGTAATTGATTTTATTATGGTTGGTAATGTTATTCCTTTGAACAATACGATTTTTCACTGGCATTCTCACGGAGTTGATATTGAAAGGAATCGTAGCGATATGAACCTGAACAC